>JAOCZM010000112.1:0-1261546 GCA_026122235.1 Vinca minor | reverse complement strand
ATCGGATGTAGTGTCTATCACAGCTTGAATGTGAGAGACATTGTAAGGAATTTGTCCTCTCTGTTATTGAGAGAGATATCCATGGAGCCCCTCGATAGGGAAAGACGTGTTTAAATGCATGGTCGTGCTCAAATGTATTTGATAAAGTGGTTATCAAATGCTATTTGTCAAGCAGGTCTACGGAGATCAGAGCATAAATAAAATTAAGCTTAATAAGGTGACTGACCATCATGCCTTATGCTTAATGTAGGATATCGTGAGACAAAGGGATTAAATAGTGGATTGATATTAGGTTCCGTTGTATATTCATTCACTTTGGGTAGTCAAAATGTCCCGCTGGGGACCGCTTGTGATTTATGGACTCACACTTTACTCTAAGTGTGTTTTCATTGCCATTGTGAGATGAACCTACAGGTCACGCGATAGGCGAGCTAACGAGCTTTATTTCCAGCATTCGATGAATCTAGAATGTGTCTAGGTTCATTGTATCCCGACATTTGTCTTTCAGTAAAATAATAAAGTGTTTATTATTCGAATTAGAAATAAAGACAATTTAGGTATTTTACCCATAAGCTCAGGATTACGTGGGAGTTAATCGTATCCGATCAGGACTCCCACTACCAGAGCAGTCTAGGGGACGTGGGAGTCAAAGACTCCCACTGCAGAAAGGAGTTGAGGATGTGAGGAGTTGGTTATGAGAACAAACTCTCACCCCTATATAATGATCTCTTGGCCGAAACCCTAGGGTATGAATTTTTTCAAATGAAATATTATCAATTCTCCGAAATTAGATTTCGGTTTCAGCCTCTCCCTTTTTCTCTAATTCCCGAAATCGAGAAAAGACGAAGGGCTAGCAATCGCTGCCCGTTTAGTCAGCAGTGGATACCGGTAGAGAGGACTTTCCGCGAGGAGATCAATTGGTGGCGAGATTGAATCCAAGAACGTCATCCTCCATTCAAGCTGACTTCTTGAATCCAAGAAACGTAAGTTCTTACTGCTTTTACCGAATTGTTTCATATGAGCGGATCCTTCGAGGGAGGATCCACGGGTGTTTGGAACGAAGTTTCCTATGAATCCTCTGTGAAGGATATGAAGCTGCTATGATATAAACATGATATTAGCTTACATGATTCTACATAAACTGCACTTAGCATGATTTGGTTTGAAATTAAATTCGATTAATTTGCATTTCAAAGTCTGTGAATCTGTGATTAATTAGATTAATTCAAGTTATATGCATAAAGCGCTTATGATTATGAATGCGATTATATGCATAAAGCGCTTTATGAATCGGTTATCAATTCAGGTTAATTCGATTAACCAATGCATAATCCGATTATGTATGTTAGGCAATTAAGGGTAAACCTGGGACCGCGCCCGACTCTGCGTAGTGGCAACACATATAAATTTGAATTTATATCCGTGAATTATTTATGTCATGTTTTATGTGATATTAGCATGGTGAATAGCATGGCCTACTATACACCTTGTTTTACATATTTTGGTTGTAATTTTATAATACGACTGCGAGTCGATTTTTCAATGTTGTAAAATTGTAATCACTTTATTAGATTAGCTTTCTTTGCTTTACAATGAAGGTGGGTATGCCCATGCAAATATGTAACAAAGTCGGAGGTGCTAAGATCGAAGACATTATCCATGAGATGGATTTTGACCTAGATTGACCACTTGACTCCCACAAGGCTCGTGGGAGTCATTATAGAAATAGGCCATGCTATATCACATTTACTTTTTCAGCTCCATAACCCTGCGTGTGATGTTTATTTTATGTCCGGATGGATTTAATTTTGAGCGTCACATCAAATGGTTTTAATTAAGTCTTAAAGTGCCTACCATATCCTAAGCACTCCATGAGCTTGGATCATCATTATGTCACGCTTTGCAAAAGCAGCGGATAAGTGGTTATCTAGGCGAGAGGAGATGGGAAAATAGTGATTTCCATATGCTTAGACATGGTCCGAGCTTAACTAGGCTATCAAAATAGTTTTGGGCCTAGGGCATAAAATGGGAAATAGCAGGGACATATAGATGTCAATCCCATTAGATGATTTTACTTTAATTGTGGGTGTTAAGCCAAAGCTTTCCTATAACTATTGTAAAATGTTTTTCCCCACTATTATCAAGTGTTGAAATTGTGGAAAATGTTTTTGCTCAAAAACTAATAACTTTGCAATTAACTTAATGTAGATAAATGGCAACCAATTCATCACACAATTCATCTGCGATCCAGTCCTTGAGAAGGAAAAAGCGAAAGCGGGACCAATTTCCTTTGATTGGGCCCGTAACTTAAGATTGTCCTTAAAGCGGGAAAGAAAGGCATATGCGTTCTTGATACGGGACATTCTGAACGACCTTTGCCAATAACGCCCTAGAGCTGAAAGAGATTCTTGGAAGAAGCATTTCGATGACTCTAACGATGTGACTTGTCTCATGTTAGTCATGATGAGCCACGACCTTCAAAAAGCAGTTTGAAGGAGTTGAGGCTTTCAGGATGATGGGCGAGCTCAAGAAATGTTCCAAGAGCAAGCTCGTCATGAAAGATTCCTCACAACTAAGGCGTTAAATAGTTGCAAAATGGCCCACGGAACCTGCAGTCGAGTGCACATGTTCTTAAGATGAAGAGCTATTTTGACCAACTTGAGAAAGCTTGGGGCTCCAGTAGAGTCATGACATGTCCCACGAGATATGATCTTGGGCTCACTCCCACGGAGTATGACCAATTCGTTATGAACTTCAACATGCATGCCATGGAGAAGACCATACATGAAATCACGGGATGCTCAAGCGAGTGGGCCGAACATTAAGAAGACCCCGAAGTCTTAATGGTTCAAAAAGGGAATTTCAAGAAGAAAGGCAAGGAAAGCCCATGGCTAAGAGAGCAAGAGGCAAAGGCAATGACAAGCCCAAGCCCCGGCCCAAAGCCAGAGGCACCAAAGGAGGAGTTTGCTTCCATTGCAATGAACGAGTCATTGGAAAGCGGAGCTGCAAGCTCTATTTGGAAGAGAAGAAAAAAGGGAAAGGCGGTTTGGTTGTCTCTCAGGGTATTTATGTTATAGAAATTAACATGTCTGCTCCTACTTCATGGGTATTAGATACAGGTTGTGGATCTCACATTTGTGCAAATGTGCGGGGGGTTCAAAAGGGAGTAGATCAGCAGCAAAAGGAGAAGTGGACCTCGGAGTAGCCAGCGGAGCAAGAGTTGTTCTTTGTAGCTCTGGGGACATTTAATCTAGTTTTGCCAAGTGGCCTTATTATAGAAGCTGGATAATTGTCTTTATGTTCCAACTTTGAGTAGGAATATTATTTCGAGTTTCTTGTTTGGATATTGATGGTTTTGAAATTAATATTATAAATAAAAGTTTGCACCGTTCATAAAGATCGTATCTTTCTATGGAGATGCCTCTTTGATGAATGGGCTTTATGTTCTTAACCTCGATGATTCCAATAAAGGCCCATCTATAACATCAATACTAAGAGGTTTAAATCAAATGACTTAAACCAGACCTACTTTTAGCATCTGTCGTTTGGGCCACATAAATGAAAACGCATATCAAAAGCTCCATTCGGATGGAATTTTGACATCATTTGACTTAGAGTCTTATGAGACGTGTGAATCTTGCTTGTTGGGCAAAATGACTAAAGCTCCCATTCTTGGACAAAGTGAGAGAGCTTCAGATTTATTGGGCCTCATACATACGAGATGTTTGTGGACCCAATAAACACTAGTGCTAGAGGAGGGTTTCGATCTTCATCACGTTCACGAGATGATTTGAGTAGATATGGCTACGTCTATCTAATGAAACATAAATCTGAATCTTTTGGAAGATTCAAAGAATTTCAAAATGAAGTACAGAAATCAACTTGGTAAAAGTATTAAGATACTTGATCGGATCGAGGTGGCGAATACCTTAACCAAGAGTTTGACGAACATCTTAGTGGTTGTGGAATTGTTTCACAATTAACTCCTCTGGCACACCACAATGGAATGGCGTGTCGAGACGGAGGAATCGCACCTTATTAGATATGGTTCGATCTATGATGAGTCAAACAAGTCTTCCAATTTCCTTTTGGGGCTACGCCCTAAGCTATTGCATTTATATTAAATAGAGTTCCTTCAAAGCGGTTGAGAAAACTCCATATGAGATATGGGTAGGGAAAGCGACCTAGTTTGTCATTTCTCAAAAATTTGGGGATGCGAGGCGTATGTAAAAGCGCTTGTTATCGATAAACTCGCCCCTAAATCCGACAAATGTTTGTTTGTGGGATATCCTAAAGAAACTAAAGGATATTACTTCTATCTTCCATCGAGAGAACAAAGTGTTTGTTGCTCGTAATGGTGTATTCCTTGAAAGGGAATTTATTTCCAAAGAGGATAGTGGGAGTAAGATCCATCTTGAGAAATTCAAAGATCCCCCAAACAACATCTGAACCAACTTTAGAAGTTCAAGCAAGCTCACGTGCGTCTTGAGCTTCAATCTTTGACACTAAGGCCCCGAGGAGGTCGAGTCGGGTACATCAACGGCTGAGAGATATGGATTTCTCGTGGTGATGATCATCGAGTTGAGCTGATTGATCAAGATGAACCCACTACCTACAAAGAGGCAATTCGTAGTTACGAGTCGGATAAGTGGCTAGAAGCTATGAAGTCAGAGATGCAATCCATGTCACGACAACCAAGTATGGACTTTGGTTGACCCACTGAAAGAGTGCAAGGTCATTGATAACAAATGGTGTTATAAAAAGAAGACCGAGCATGGATGGTAATGTACACACTTTTAAATCGCGACTAGTAGTTAAAGGTTATAGACAAGTTCATGGTATTGACTATGGCGAAACCTTTTCCCACTATCGTGATGATAAAGTCAATTAGGATTTTACTTGCCATAGCCGCATATTATGACTATGAGATATGGCAAATGGATGTTAAGGCTGCGTTTCTTAACGGAAACCTTCTCGAGGATGTGTATATGACACAACTTTGAGGGGTTTGTTGATCAACAAATCCTAGCAAAGTGTGTAAGCTTCAAAGGTCCATTTATGGATTGAAGCAAGCATCTCGAAAAGCTGGAATCGATCGCTTTGATGAGCGTATTAAAGAATTCGGTTTCATCAAAAAGCGAAGGCGAGCCTTGTGTTTATAAGAAAGTAACTAATAATGCGGTAGTGTTCCTTGTGCTTTATGTGGGACGACATCTTGCTGATTGGAAATGACATCCCCACATTACAAAGCGTAAAAGCTTGGTTGGGGAAGTGCTTTTCCATGAAAGACTTAAAGCGAGGCTACATACATTTTGGGTATTAGAATCTATAGAGATAGATCTAACAAAATGATTGCTTTGAGCGAGTGGATACATTGACAAAGTGCTTGAAAGCAGTTCGGTTTGCAAGACTCCAAAAAGGGATTCTTGCCCATGTCACATGGCGTTAAACTCAGCGAGAACTCAAGGACCTTCCACAAGGGAGGACCAAGAGCGCATGAGTAAGATCCCATATGCTTGACCATTGGGTCTATTATGTACGCCATGATATGCACTCGCCTGGGATGTCTCATTTGCTTTAAGTATGACTAGCGAGATATCAATCGACCATGGTGAGTCACATTGGGACTGCGAGTCAAAGAGCATTCTTAAGTACTTGAGAAGGACTAAAGATATGTTCTTAGTTTACGGAGGTCGGGAAGGAAAGTGCAGTTGTAAATGGTTACACTGAGACGCAAGCTTCGAGACCGACGTGAGACGATTATAGATCGCAATCTGGTTTTGTGTTTTGTTTGAATGGAGGTCTTTGTGAGCTGGAAGAGCTCAAAGCAAGAAACCGTGGCCGACTCTACTAGAAGTGAGTATCTAGCTGCCTCCGAAGCAGCTAAAGAAGTCTGTTTGGATCGGGAAGTTTGTTGATGAACTAGGTGTCGTCCCCTAGCATTGTGAACCCGGGTGGACCTCTATTGTGATAGTACTGGGTGCCATTTCACAAGCTAAGGAAACCTAGATCTCACCAGCGATCAAACACATTCTCGAGGCGTTTCCATCGATTAGAGAGATCATCGGCGGAGGAGGCGTTAGTATTTGCAAAGTTCATACTGAGGCGACAACATTGCGAGATCCGTTGACCAAGCCACTCCCGCAGCCTAAACATGAGTGTCATACTAGGTCAATGGGATTGAGGATCATGTATGATTGGAACTAGGGCAAGTGGGAGATTGTTAGTAGTGCCCTAGGACCATTAGCACATGTTGTGCGTTTTATTATCTTTTGAGCATGTAATTGAATAGTTAATTTTGCTTTTGATTATCAAATGTGTGATTTGATAGTAAAACTCATTAGCTTATGTAATTACTATTCTAGAAGTCCCTAGTTTTATGTAATGCTTAATTACTATGAAATAAAACTAGTATGATTGTTGATTGATGATCTTGTTTTTCTGATCATGTGTAATGGATACAAATCACATCATAGATGCAATATATAGGGGATACATTGTATTGGGCGTGATCCAGTCGGAGAAGTAATACTTCATGGTCTTAAGTCATAAGTATTACTTCCTCAATACTATTTTAGAATCCTTAGACCTTATGTCTTCATTGATTCTAGTATGAATGGAGCCACGTTTTGACTCGAGTCGGGACGTTACTTGTAACGAGTAATCAATACGGCGATGATCGGATGTAGTGTCCTATCATAGCTTGAATGTGAGAGACATTGTAAGGAATTTGTCCCTCTCTATTATTAGAGAGAGATATCCATGGGCCCCTCGATAGGGAAAGACTGTTTAAATGCATGGCCGTGCTCAAATGTATTTGATAAAGTGGTTATCAAATGCTATTTGTCGAAAGCAGATCTACACGGAGATCGAGCATAAATACAATTAAGCTTAATAAGGGTGGCGACTATCATGCCTTATGCTTAATTAGGATATCGCGAGACAAAGGGATTAAATAGTGGATTGATATTAGGTTCAGTTGTATATTCATTCACTTTGGGTAGTCACAATGTCCTCGCTAGGGACCGCTTGTGATTTATGGACTCACACTACTACTAAGTGTGTTTTCATTGCCATTGTGAGATGAACCTACGGGGGTCAAACGCATAGAGCGAGCTAACGAGCTTTATGTCAGATTCGATGAATCTAGAATGTGTCTAGGTTCATTGTATCGACATTTGTCTTTACGAAAATAATAAAGTGTTTATTATTCGAATTAGAGATAGGGGGCAATTTCGGTATTTTACCTATAGCTGGGATTACGTGGGAGTTATTATTCGATAAGGACTCCCACTACCAGTGAGAAGTCTAGGGGACGTGGGGAGTCAAAGACTCCCACTGCCGAGAGGAGTTGAGGATGTGAGAGTTGGTTATGGGAACAAACTCTCACACCCTATATAATGATCTCTTGGCCGAAACCCTAGGGTATGAATTTTTCAGCCGAAATATTATCAATTCTCTGAAATTAGATTTCAGTTTTCAGCCTCTCCTTTTTCTCTCTAATTCCCGAAAATCAGAAAAGACGAAGAGCTAGCAATCGCTGCCCGTTTCGTCGCGTGGATACCGGTAGAGGACTTTCCGCATGAGGAGATCAATTGGTGGCGGGATTGAATCCAAGAAAGCGTCATCCTCCATTCAAGAAGCGAACTTCTTGAATCCAAGAAAGCGTAAGTTCTTACTGTTTTACCGAATTGTTTCATATGAGCGGATCCTTCAGGGGAGGATCCATGGGTGTTTGGAACGAGTTTCCGCCCATGAATCCCTTCAGAAGGATCCGCTCATACTATGGGAATCGAAAAACAGACGAAAAATACTTACGAATTTTCGTTAATGGACTATGACTTCGTATGCTGTGCTGCTACCACCAAAGCCTTCACTTGCGGAATTGCTCTCTACCGGTATCCACGCGACGAAACGAGCAGCGAGTGCTAGCGCTTAATTTTCTGAGTTTCGGAAATCTTGAGAGAAATGAGGCAGAATTCTTTATTTCGGGTAATAGGTTTTTTTCGTCTATCAAAGTGTAACCCTAGGGTTTCGGCCAAAAGAGATTATATAGGCGTGAAAGTTTGTTTCGAAAACTAACTCCCACGTAATCCCAACCCCTTCTAGTAGTGGGATTTTTATCGTATAATAACTCCCACGTAATCCTACCAAAAGCCAAATACCGAAAATGCCCATCCTTAATCTCTAATTTGAATAATAAAATTTTATTATTCTCAGAAAACTAAATGTCAGATACAATGAACCTAGACAATTCTAGATTCATTGAATCTGGACATAAAGCTAATTAACTCGTCTATGCATGTGACCCTGTAGGTTCATATCACAATGGCAATGAAAACACACTTAGTAGCAATATGTGTTCATAAATCACAAGTGGTCCCTAGCAAGACATTGTGACTACCCAGAGTGAATGAATGTATGGTGGAACCTAATATCAATCCACTATTTAATCCCTTTTTCTCGCGATATCCAAAATAAGCATAAGGCACGGTATTTGTCACCCTCATAAAGCTTGATTGTATTTATGCTCAATCTCTAGGTAGACTTTTCCAACAAATGGTATTTAATAACCACTTTATTAAATGTATTTGAGCACGACCATGCATTTAAACAGTCTTCCTTATCGAGGGGCCCACAAATATCTCTCTCTAATAAGAGAGGGACAAATTCCTTACAATGCCTCTCACATTCAAGACATGATAGGATACTACATCCGATCATCACTCGTATTAATTACTCGATTAAAAGTAACGTTCGACTGAGTCAAAATGTAGCTCCATTCAAGCTAAAAACGATGGAGACATAAGGTCTAAGGATTCCAAATAGTATTGAGGAAGTAATACTTACGACTAAAGAACCACGAAGTTATACTTCTCTTTCGGATAACGTCCGATACAATATATCCCAATATATTATATCTATGATATGATTTATATCCAAAAAGGGTTCATGATGAGAACTTATATACGGATCCTTTAAAGAATGATGAGGTTTGGGTAATGTCTAAAAGGAGATATAGGAGGCAAGATTTAACATCACATCACTCATTTTGGAGGCCCAAAAGACTCAAAAGAATGAAGACTATCATCAACTTGGATAAACAATAAATTCGACTTTGTGACAGTTTGGTGTAATTGTCATAACTTTCATGCATCCAAAGAATCCAATGAAGCTCATTCTAGATGATATGGAAAGATAAGAGGCATATCTACAACTTTCATGAGAACACAAGATCAGATTATGCCTTTATGAAGTCCTAAATTGTCGTGCAACTTATTACACCATGCTGTCCCGATTTTCAAATGAGAATTAATCTTGTTTTTCAAAGTTTAGCATTTATTTAATTTCCATATTTTAGTATATTATTAATTTCGAAATATTACTTAAATAAAGGACATGTGGTCCATTTAGCAAGTAGTTTATGCTTTAGCAAGTAGTTTATTCTTTAACATATTCTTTAGCAAGTAGTTTATTCTTTAGCATATTCTTTAGAAGTATAATCCTAGTCCATTTAGGACTTAGCTTGTTTAGGGATTTTCAGCTGAAATCTTTCTCTATATAAAGAGAGGTTTCGACCACATATTAGGAAGACTTGATTAATGATAATTGTGAGGTTTATTCCTTTGTTGCTTTGTGAATTGAATTTCTTTTTAGATCTTCCTTTCATTGTTACTAATCAACAAGCTAGTTTCCTTGTTGTGGTGTTTCTTCATCCATTTAGTGTTCTTCTGCCTAGGTAGCCAAGTGCTTATCGCTGCTTGGAGGTCTAGTGTGTCGAATACTCTTAAAGTCCTTTGATATAGTAGTCAAGTGCTTATCGCTGCTTGGAGGTTGTAGTAAGGCATTCACGTAAACTAAATTCAAGTTAGAGAAAGATCCCTTTTTTTCTTGTGTCGAATCTTGATTCCGTCAAGGTTCCTCATCAGTTCAGTTTGCAAGATTCCAAAAAGGGATTCTTGCCCATGTCACACGGCATTAAACTCAACAAAACTCAAGGACCTTACACAAAGGAAGATCAAGAGCGCATAAGTAAGATCTCATATGCTTGAGCCATTGGGTCTATTATGTATGTCGTGCTATGCACTCGCTTGGATGTCTCATTCGCTTTAAGTATGTCTAGCAGATATCAATATGACCTAGAGAGTCACATTGGACTGAAGTCAAAAGCATTCTTAAGTACTTGAGAAGGACTAAAGATATGTTCTTAGTTTACGGAGTCAGGAAAGAAGTCTGGTTGTAAATGGTTACACAAACGCAAGCTTACAGGCCGGCGTAGATGAATTTAGATCGCAATATGGTTTTGTGTTTTGTTTGAATGGAGGTATTATGAGCTGGAAGAGCTCAAAGCAAGAAACCGTGGCCGACTCTACAATAGAAGCTGAGTATGTGGCTGCCTCTGAAGCAGTTAAATAAGTTGTTTGGATCAGGAAATATGTTGATGGATTAGGTGTCATCCCTAACATTATGAACCCAGTGGACCTCTATTGTGATAATATTGGTTCCATTTCACAAGCTAATGAACCTAGATCTCACCAACGATCCAAACACATTCTCATGCGTTTCCATCTGATTAGAGAGATCATTAATATTGGAGACGTTAAAATTTACAAAGTTCATACAGACGACAACATTGCAGATCTATTGGCCAAGCCACTCTCGCAACCTAAACATGAGAGTCATACTAGGTCAATGAGATTGAGGATCATGTATGATTAGACCTAGGGCAAGTAGGAGATTGTTAGTAGTGTCCTAAGACCATTAGCATATGTTGTACATTTTATATATATTTTGAGCATGTCATTTGAATAAGTAATTTTGCTTTTGAACATCAAATATGTGATTTGATAGTAAAACTCATTAGCTTATGCAATTACTATTCTGATTGTCCTTAGTTTTATGTAATGTTCTATACAATGAAATAAAACTAGTATGATGTTTGATTGATGATTATGTTTTACTGATCATGTGTAATGGATACAAATCATTTCATAGATATAATATATTGGGATATATTGTATCGGACGTGATCCGAAAGAGAAGTAATACTTCATGGTTCTTTAGTCTTAAGTATTACTTCCTCAATACTATTTGGAATCCTTAGACCTTATGTCTCCATCGTTTCCAGCATGAATGGAGCTACATTTTGAGTCTGTCGAATATTACTTTTAATCGAGTAATTAATACAACTGATGATCGGCTTGAATGTGAGAGGTATTGTAAGGGATTTGTCCCTCTCTTATTAAAGAGAGATATCCGTGGGCACCTCGATAGGGAAGATTCTTTAAATGCATGGCCATGATCAAATACATTTAATAAAGTGGTTATTAAATACTATTTGTTGGAATAGTCTACCTGGATATCGAGCATAAATACAATTAAGCTTTATAAGGGTGACAACAATAGTGCCTTATGCTTAATTTGGATATCGCGAGACAAAGGGATTAAATAGTGGATTGATATTAGGTTCCACCGTACATTCATTCACTCTGGTAGTCACAATGTCCTGCGAGGGACCGCTTGTGATTTATGAACACATACTACTACTAAGTGTGTTTTCATTGTCATTGTGATATGTGTTGGGTTTTGGCCCGTATTCACTGGATTACTAATTAGATATTAATTAGGATTAGAATTAGTAATTAGATGGATTCCTAATTGGATACTA
This sequence comes from Vinca minor, assembly GCA_026122235.1. NCBI lineage: Eukaryota > Viridiplantae > Streptophyta > Magnoliopsida > Gentianales > Apocynaceae > Vinca > Vinca minor. Next base: position 1,249,878 of record JAOCZM010000112.1, on the reverse strand, counting down.
TTAGGTTAAGAATTAGTAATTGGGTGAATTGCTAACTATGTGAACTCCTAATCCATTTAACAAAAGGTTTACTACTCATATATATATATATATATATATATATATATATATATATATATATATATATATGTGTGTGTGTGTGTGTGTGTGTGTGTGTGTGTGTGTGCCTCTTATATGGTTTGGGGGTAGTAAGGCGAGGAGAGCTAATGGATTGGAGAAATCTCCATTGTATTCTTGTTTCTCCATTATAATGAGAGTATGCGCCCGCCTTACCCGTGGATGTAGGTCAGTTGACTAAACCACGTAAATCGTTGTGTCCCTTTATCGCTTGCCTTCTTTTGATTTGCTTGTTGGCTAGAATTGGGAGGGGATTAATTTCCCAACAACTAGTATCAGAGCGAGGTTCAGAACAGAAGAGAAGTTGTTTTGGTTCATCGATTTCACCAGAGATTGGAGGATAGTGTTGGTTATAATCGAAAGCGGACTCTTTCGATTGGTTAAGCCAAGGTAGGAATGCAGCGCTGCTACACCAGAATTTGGCGTTACTCTCCAGTTAAAGATCGACCAATTGTCAACTTAGAGTTCTATGCAATTCTATCCATCGTCACCAGAAACCTTTAACACAAGTGGAAAGATTTGTATGTTTGTCCTCCAAAGATGGAAGAAATCCGTCAGAGATGGTAGTAGAGACCTGTCAGAAATGGAAGAGAGATCCATTGGGAGTGGAGCACACTTGCCGATAGAGGTCTGGCAGAGAAGATGTGTTGCTAAAAGAGAGATAAATCTGGTGTGGTTGGTGTACAAGTCAAACAAATCAAAAGGATTAAATATAGACGGTTGAATTGGAAGGGTGGAGGATTGATTCGGTATGTTTCGGGTGCATGGACCCAGAGGTGCATCGAGTGTCCTAAACCAGAGTGGGTTTGGTGGACTTTGAACGTTGAGCTGTTTGTTCCGTTATTGGTGTTGCCGTGTCTGACCGTTGATCAAAGTTGACTAAACTCATCTTAGTCAAATTCCCCTTAATTCAACGTGCTGATTTGAAGGTTCAAGTGCATTGCAGTGAATTTGTGTGTAGGGGCATATGAGACGTGGAGCATATGGACGTGGAGAGTACTAGTTGGAGATTGGGTGAATACGTGCCAGGGTGGAGATTGTTGGGTTTTGGCCCATATTCACTGGATTACTAATTAGATATTAATTAGGATTAGAATTAGAATTAGTAATTAGGTAAATTACTAATTAGGTGGATTCCTAATTGGATACTATTAGGTTAAGAATTAGTAATTAGGTTAATTACTAATTATGTGAACTCCTAATCCATTTAACAAAAGGTTTACTAATCCCATATATATGTGCCTCTTATATGGTTTGGGGTAGTAAGGCGAGGAGAGCTAATGGATTGGAGAAATCTCCATTGTATTCTTGTCTCTCCATTATAATGAGAGTATGAGCCCGCCTTACCCCTAGATGTAGGTCAGTTGACTGAACCACGTAAATCATTGTGTCCCTTTATCGCTTGCCTTCTTTTGATTTGCTTGTTGGCTACAATTGGGAGGGGATTAATTTCCCAACAATATGAACTTACAAGGTCACACGCATAGACGAGTTAATGAGTTTTTTGTCCATATTCAATGAATCTACGATGTTTCTAGGTTTATTGTATCTGGCATTTAGTTTTATGAGAATATTAAAATGTTATTATTCGAATTAGAGATTAAGGATGAGCATTTTCAGTATTTGGCTTATGCTGGGATTACGTGGGAGTTTATTCGATAAAAACTCTCACTACTAGAAGAGGTTGGCAGAACGTGGGAGTTGGTTTTCGAAATAAACTCTCACGTTTATATAATCTCTTTTGGCCTAAACCCTAGGGTTAAACTATGATAACCGCAAAAACCTATTTCCCGAAATAAAGATTTCTGCCTCCTTTCTCTATAGATTTCCGAAACTCAGAAAACGAAGAGCTAACACTCGCTGCTCATTTCATTGCGTGGATACCGGTAGAGAGCAATTTTGCAAGGGAAGGCTTTGGTGGCCGCAACACAACATTCGAAGTCAGGATCCATTAAACAAAATTCGTAAGTATTTTTCGTCTGTTTTTCGATTCCCGTGGTATGAGAGGATTCTTCAGGGGAGGATTCATGGGTGTTTAGAACGAGTTTCTGCCAATGAATCCCTCAATTCCTTCACTATTTAAGAGTGATTTCGGCCTCATTATTATTTAGATTGTTATAATATTGTGAGGTTTATTCTTTTGTTACTTTGTGAATTGGATTACTTTTTAGATCTTCATTTCATTGCTACTAATCAACAAGTTAGTTCCCTTGTTGTGGTGTTTCATCATCCATCTAGTATTCTTTTGCCAAGGTAGTCTAGTGCTTATCACTGCTTAGAGGTCTTGTGTGTCGAATACTTTGAAAGCCTTCTGTTAAGGTAGTCAAGTGCTTATCGATGCTTGGAGGTCTTAGTGAGCCATTCACGTGAACTTCTTTTCAAGTTAGAGAAAGATCGTTACTTTTCCTTTTGTGTTGAATCTTGATAAATCCAGTTGTCAAGGTTCTTCATCAACTAGTTATTTAGATTATAGCAAGTACTAGTTTATGTTAGTTTACTATACTTGTGATTGCTTTAGTTTTAGTCCAATTAGGACTTTTTTGTAAGCCTTGCCCGAAATACTCCTTTCTCTATTTAAGAGAGATTTCGGCCTCATTATTATTTAGACTTCATATAATATTGTGAGGTTATTCCTTAAAATCTTTGTGATTGAACTGTTTTTACATCTTCATTCATTGCTACTGTATCAACAAGTTAGGTCCCTTGTTGTGGTGTTTCATCATCCATTCGGATTCTTCTGCCAAGGTAGCTAAGTGCTTATCGCTGCTTAGAGGTCTCGTGTTTCGAATTCTTTAAATTCTTAAACTAGGGCTAAGTGTTTATTGTTGTTTAGAGGTCTTAGTGAAGCATTCACGTGAAATAAGTTTCAAGTTACAGAAAGATCCTTCTTTTCCTTTGTGTTGAATCTTGATAAATCTAATTGTCAAGGTTCTTCATCGTATTGGTATCAGAGCTCAAGGTTGATCTTTTTCTTGGTGTACCATGTTCTTGCTTTCTTGATAATAAAAAATTCCCTATTTTATTTACCTTTAGCCAGACAAAAGAATAAAAAGAAAGAAAAGAGCCAATTACCCAAATTACTTGGTTTCTTGATTTCGACAAAATAAGAAGAAAGAAAAGAGCCAATTACCAAACATTTGGTCTCTTGATTTCGGCAACAAAAAAAAGAGAAGAAAGAAACAAAGAGCTAGGGCAAGAAAATATTAGGGAACTTTCTAAAAGTCGTTTCCCAATTCTAAAAGGAAAGATTGAGAACATTGAGTGCTAAACACAAAAGGATACCCAAGAGTACTTCTTTTCCATTTAGGTCTAGGATTCCAACTTACCTTTCTTTACCTTACTTCTTAATCCTTTTCCAAATAGGTCTAGGACTACTACTTCCTTTTCTATTCTTTTTCCAATTAAGCCTAGGACTTCCTATCCATTCTTTTAATAGATGAATATTAGAAAGAGATGAAAATAGTCATGATTAGGGCTGATATTCAAGAGGATATGAAGGTTACTTTGAATAGTTTCTTGGTGGGATTGAATGATGATATTAGGCCAAAAGTGGAGAGAGAAAATCATGATGATCTTGTAGAGATGGTGTACTATGCGGAACAAATTGAGATGCAACTCTAAGAGAAAAAGAAAGGGACCAATTCGGCTAAATTTCCACCTTGGAAAAAGCCAAATCAGACCCCTTCTAATTCTAGTTCTTGGCCGAGAAAAGTAGACAACAAAGAGAGTTTTGGGGCTGCCAAAACAGCCACATCACAAGTTGGAGCAGCCAAGGCATCCAATTCATCAAATTCGAGGTCAAGTACTTCATCTTCCCTTAAAAAAAGAATGCTACAAATGTTGGGGAAAGGGACACTTTGATATGGACTGTCCAAATAAGTATGATGATAATGTAATATGATGAAACTTGGGTTAGTCAAGAAGAAAAGGCCGAGAGAAATCTAGTTAAAAAAAGAGTGATGAGTGATGAGTTGAAAGAAAAGAGTGATCTTACACTTGAGAGAAAAATAGCAAGTTTGAGTGATAAAACAAAATGAGATAAAAGCCATGAGTCAAGGGAGACAAAAGTCCGACTCAATAAAAGTGAGAAAAGAGCATTTATTTGTTTCCATTGGTGCGGTAGATAGGACAATTCAACCTCTTGAGAGGCTGATTTTTAAAAAAGTCGAAACATCTCTTTTATTTGTATTGAACTAACAACTCATTCTCTTTCAAGTAGTTTTGCCAAATTTTCACAGGAATACACAAATCTATTGCATGAACATTTATGAGGTCCGTGAATTTTGTGCTCCATTATCTAATAATGGAAGCTAAATTCTAAAGTATCTATAGAGATTAAACATGAAACATAAATTAGATTCTATCAATTAGAGATTAAACATTAACTAACGCCTCATAAATAACTTCCAAACTTCTCTCTCTCTCTCTCTCTCTCTCTCTCTCTCTCACACACACACACACACACACATCTATATATATATATATATATATATATATATATATATATATATATATATATATATATATATAGATGTGTGTGTGTGATTCAAAACATTTACTTAAATACTACTTAAAAGCATTATGAAACAGTTTTGATGATTAATAGATGAGATTTGCAAGGGTTTTTTCATCTTAACCTCCAAGAGAAAGGTATCCCAAGTTTGATAACTGAAAATGTTTGATTTTAAATGAATTGTATGCTAATTTGATTTATGTCTTACATGTCATTTAGTTGTTTATTGTTGTTAATTAATTGTTTTAAGTGGCGCATTTATGTGATTTATAAGTTGGGGGGACTTATGTGATAAACTAGAAACTTGTGGGAGTGATGTGTATAAATTTGAAGAGATGGAAAGTGGGGTTATGGTTGTGAAATTTAAGAAAGGGAGGTTACTAAAAAGAAAAGAGAGAGAGAAAATGAACAAAAGAGGAAATATGGAAAAATGAGAGTTGTGAGGTAATTCAAACAATTGAAAGGGTAAACGATATCGGATTTGAGCGTATTTTAGTGTGTTACGAAGAGGGTTGAAAGAGCTACGTCTGGGCGGTGACAGATTTGCATTCCGAGCTTTCTACAGAAAGTAATTGCTTCAGGAATATCGCAGAATTTTCTGGGATTTGTGTTGCTTGTTTAATTGCTAAGCTTTGAAGGTAAGGATCTTCACCTTTATTTTTCTGTCCTAAAATTCATGCTTTGAGTTCTTTAAAGTTCTAAGATGATGATAAAAGGTTTTGATCATGTTTTATTTCATTTGATGAATTGTCAAATTATCTTTCTTGTGTGGTGGGTTGTTAAGTCTAATTGCGTATGTTATTTGCATAATTGTTTTTGTTTTTGTTGTTGTAATAACTCCCACGTAATCCCAACCAAAATAAAAAAACGAAATATTATCCCATCAACCTTTCATTAGACCATCTCCATTAGACTATTTAGTAGATATTCCTTCTACTTCTAGAGCGTCTACCTCTCAGATTAGAGAAGAAAAGCAAGATGATGATTCATATAATGAGTCTAGAATAAATGAATTGCACATGCATAAAGATAATATTATAAAAGGGCATTCTAATAAAAAGAATGTAGAGACTATGTCTGAAATGAGTTATAATTTTAATGGATAATAAACCCATTATTGATTTTAGTCCTGGTTCTGAAGCTAGGCAAAAAATTAAAACATAATTTAATTTACCCAGATGGGAACCATTTAGAACATGGTTTTTTTAGAATTTTGATAAAACTCAACAACAATCTTTGCAAAATGAATTTTATGATTGTTGTATTTTAAAGAATACTATTATACAATTTTTACTCCTTGGTTTTTTTCTACTTATGTAGAAGAATATATTTGAGTTTTAGAAAAAAATTACAAATTAATAAATGGTCAAACCTTGAAGGATGTTTGTCCCCTTTACATCCTTTTAAACTTGAAAATTGTAGCTTTCTTGCTCTTTCAAAATTATTTGAAAATGATACTTTAACTGTTACATGTAAACAGATAATTTTTTTTTATAGAACAACAAAATTATGCTAATTTGTTTTTAAGTGTATTAGAAGAACAAATCAGTTCTTTACACAAGAAAGTTGATAATATTATTTCTATATTAAATAACACTATAAATAAGACAGTTGATTCTACTAATCCAATTCATGTTGCTTCTGCAAGTATTCAACCTCCACCTGAAATTAAAGATTTTAAATTAAGATCTATTTCGGAATGGGAGAAAGTTTTACAGGAAAGTTTTTCAAATTTAAGTATTAATACACTTGATGATGATTTTATAAATGATTTACATAAAAATTCTGATTCTAAACCGGTTATTCATGATCAGGTTAATAAACCTATGCAGAGATTATTTTATTATAACAGACCTTCTCCTATTGATGTTTTACATGAGGAATAGGAATATCACATGAATAATAGTTATAATGGTAAAAATATTTATGAATGGAATATTGATGGTTATACTGATAAGCATATTTATAATCAAATTCATATAATGTTAATGTATTCTACTATTTGTAAAAGTGCTGGTAATAAGGATATCAACATAGCCAAAATGATGGTAGCCGGTTTTACTGGTCAACTAAAGGGTTGGTGGGATAATTATTTATCTGTAGGAAATCGTGAAACGATTTTATCTACTGTTAAAAAAAAATATTGATGTTGAAAATGATGTTTACACTTTGGTAATAAATATTGTAGAACATTTTACTAGTCGATATTCTAATAATAATAATGAGAATATTTGGACTTTATTACAAAATCTTAGGTGTAAAACTCTTACTGATTTCCGTTGGTATAAAGATACTTTTTTAAGCAGAGTTATGGAACTCCCTGAGAGTAATAGTTCTCATTGGAAGTCTAAGTTTATGGATGGTCTTCCCCATTTATTTGCGGAAAGAGTGAGAAAGGCTCTTAGAGGAGTTGGTCACTCTATTCCTTATAGCGATTATACTTATGGTAAGTTGATAGGAACTTGCACACAAGAAGGGTTAAACCTATGTAATGAAATAAAATTGAATCAACAATTAAAACGCCAAAATATGGTAGAAAGAAAACAATTAGGTGAATTTTGTAGTCAATTTGGTATGGAGTTACCTTCTACTCATAAAAAGAAGAAAGTTGGTCATATAGCAAAAACTTGTTGGACCAAGAAGAAGATTAATAGTCTGAATGTAGATGATGATCTTAAAGATAAATTGTCTAGATTATTTTTAACTTCAGATGAATCAGAAGCCGAATCATATTCGGAATCTTCTAGTGATTGTGAGTCTAATAAGATTAAAGCTATGGATAATGATTCAGTTATAACTGATTCCAGTGACTCAGAATGTGAACCTTGTCTCATAGGCAAACCTTGTATTAAAAAATACTGATAATAATGATTTTTATAAACTTCAATCACAATTTCAGGATATGGAAATTAATGTCTTGGATAGTGATCATTGGGTCGAATTACTTAAAATAATTAAAGAACCTGAATTAAGATCTAAATTAATATATCAAATGAGTAATACTCCTAGTACTTCAGGTATTTCTGATAATGTCAGCAAAGAGGTTTTTTATAAGGAATCTTATAGTATGTTTGAGGTTTATAAACTTCTTAATGCTAGACAGGTTAGTAACAATCCCACTTATTTAAAGGATATTTTATTAGAAGTTGAAAATCTTAAATCTGAAATAAAATTTCTTAAAAATAAAATAAAAGATTTTTATAATAGAATTTCAAAACTAGAAAATAGTTCTAAAGAAGTTTGAAAAGATAAAGAGAAAAATACTATTTCTCTTTTACAAGATGAACATTTGGTTAACCTCAAAATGATTTACTTAATACTTTAGAAATGATAATTTCTCAAAAATGGTGTATAAAAAATTACTCTTTTGATTGATAATCATTTTTCTAAAGAATTTACTGCATTAGTTGATAGTGGTGCAGATTTAAATGTTATTCAAGAAGGTTTAATAACTACTAGGTATTTTGAAAAAACTACTCATACTTTATCACATATTGGAGGTAAAAAACTTGATATAAGTTACAAACTTCCTAAAGCTTCCATTTGTGTGGATAAAAAATGTATTCCATTAAGTTTTTTATTGGTTAAAAATATTTCTAATCAAGTTATACTTGCAACTCCTTTTATTCGTAAGATTTATCCTTTTACTAAAGTAGATAAGGATGGTATTATTGGTACTTATAAAGGTGAATCTATAACCTTTAATTTTATAACAAAACCTTTTACAAAGGCTTTACATGGTATTTATGATACTTTAAGAAATAAAGAAAATCAATTAAAATTTCTTAAAAGTGAGATTAATATGTTAAGTGTCAATGACAACAAAAATCCTAAATTACATCATAAAATTAAAATGATTATTAATCAATTTGGATTAGAAATTTGTAGCTATCATCCAAATGCTTTTTGGGATAGAAAGAAGCATATTGTAGATTTACCATATGAAGGTGATTTCCGTGAGGATAATATTCCCACTAAGGCAAGACCTTGCTAAATGAATTCTGAATATTTAGAATTAATGAAGAATTAAATTTCTTCTTTACTTGAGAAAAAACTTATTAGTCCTTCTCAATCTCCGTGGTCTTGTACCGCATTTTATCTTAATAAACATTATGAACAGGAACGTGGTGTTCCCAGGTTAGTTATTAACTATAAACCTTTAAACAAAGTTTTAAAATGGATTAGGTATCCTATTCCTAATAAAAAAGATTTATTAGACAGATTATATGACTCTGTAATCTTTTCAAAGTTTGATTTAAAATCAGGCTACTGGCAAAATTCAAATTAATAAATCTGATAGATATAAAACTGCTTTTAATGTTCCTTTTGGACAATATGAATGGAATGTTATGCCTTTTGGCTTAAAAAATGCTCCTTCTGAATTTCAGAAAATTATGAATGATATTTTTATTCATTATAGTGAATTTATAATTGTCTATATTGATGATATCTTAATATTTTCTAAGACAATTGAAATGCATTTTAAACATTTAGACATTTTTAAAAAAAAGTGTTATTGCTAATGGTTTGGTTATATCTAAACTTAAGATGTCATTATTTCAAACTAAGATAAGATTCTTAGGTCATAATATTGAAAATGGTAATATTATTCCCATTAACAGAAGTATAGAATTTGGTTCTAAATTTCCTGATGAAATTATTGATAAAACTCAGTTACAAAGATTTTTAGGAAGTTTAAATTATATTTCTCCTTATTATAAAAGTCTTGCTCAAGATACTGCTATCTTATAAGATAGGTTAAAGAAAACTCCTAAACCTTGGTCGATAGACCATACCTAATGCTGTTAAGAAAATTAAAAGTAAAGTTATTATTTTACCTTGTCTTTTGTTAGCTAATCCACATTGGGATAAAATTATTGAAACATATGCCTCTGACATAGGTTATGGAGGTATTTTAAAACAAATTGATCCATTTAATAAACAAGAATATCTTGTTAGATTTTATTCTAGGAAATGGAATACGACTTTCGAAAGAATTATGCAACTCATGCATAAAGAAATATTAGCTATAGTTAAATGTTTTTTAAAATTTCAGGATGATTTATATAATCAAAAATTTATTATTAAAACTGATTGCAAATCTGCTAAGTTCATGTTTCTTAAAGATTTTAAACATGATGTCTCCAAACAAATGTATGCAAGGTGGCAAGCACACTTAGCCCCTTTTGATTTTGAGATTATTTATAAAAAAATGTGAAGATAATCATCTACCAGATTTTTTAACTAGAGAATATTTAAATGAATAAATTGAATTTTCTTGTGTAGCCATGCAAGCACAAGACAGAAGGAATTCCTCTTATAGAGAAATAGGTGGTCGTGGTAGATGACCGGATAATACCTTGGTTCAACATGGAACTAATAAGCTTATAGCTTCAACTATAACAGGTATTAATGATGAAGAATACCAAGCAATTATTGAATTTAGAAAACAGAAAGCAGGTAATACCGCTTCAGGTTCTTCTGTAGCTCCTTCTTTTGCTAGGATTGTAGAAGATAGCAAACAAAAGGAAGAATCTATGGTTAAAAATCATGAAGAAAGAGTTATACTCTTATTAAATGATGATGATCAGAAATGGGCTAATCAACCTTGGATAATTTTGGAAAGGTATCTTAGTACACACAGTTATATTGTAGAAACATTGAAAACCCAACATTATTATGAGGTAATACTTTCAAATAATGGATGTGATTTTCAACACTTTACCAGTGGAAATATAAAGGAAAGTTATAACTTTTCCAAAATTGTTATTAAAAGGATTATATACATTGAAAAATGGGAAATTTCTCCCTTTAGAGAAAGGAATTATTCTTATCAAAATACACAGATTAAGTGTAATTATTGGGATTATATTCAGGCATTTGATAAGGTTTTCTTATATGAAAATGAGAAGAAAAGTCATACTTGGTTACCAAATTGGTTAGTCAAATGGTGGCAATTTTATGGAACAACAGAAGACATTCTGCCTTTGCTTTTTAAAGAATTCTATAGTGAATGGGAACAGGTGACCCCTCATCTTCCTCAAAGGATTTCTGCCAGACCTATTCCAGGAATTACCCAGATGCATTTCTTTATAGAATTTTCTATTCCTTGGATATGGAGGAATGCTCCAATTGTTAGTTATACTGAAGAGAATTTATTATGTCTCAAAAGATGTTCTTATACAAGATTTTGGGAAACCATGATGAGAGAAGATTTGAAGACAAAAACAATTAAATTGTTTAGATACAATTAATTTCTTAACAGAAAAGATTGAAGAATATAGTCGGTTAAAAATTGATGAAGAAATAAAGTTAAAAACTTCTCAACTCCAGAATTAAAATATGGAAATTTGTATTGATCATTCAAATTTGGAGTTTACGACTCAATGAAAGATAAATGTGAAACATTTGAAAATTTTAGAAAATATTCTAGCTATGAAGGGAATTAGAGAGAGTGATAAAATTTCAAAGAAAATTGATACTTCAATGGCTTCGAATAGCCAAAATCCTTTTGAAAGTTTAATAAATTTGGAAGATGCTCAAGATCCTAATGACATTCAACCAGAGGTAGAAGATATTATTGCTGCTGTCAAGTATTCTATCCAAGAGAAAATTTTGGGCAAAAAAAAGACTGAAGAAAAGTTATAGACTTTGATAGGCTTTTTGTAAAAGTTGAAGTACTGTTGTGAACAGTAAAAATATTGTGGTGAACAGTAAAAACACTGTTGTAATAGTATAGTTTATTATGGTTTTAAATCCGCAAAATATCTATATAAGCAGCAGATGTTTAGAAGATAGGTACGCTTTTTCTTGGGCATTTCTCCTTCTACTTTGTAAACGCTCTCCCTTCTCAATATAAATAAAATCTTCTAAAGTTTTTGTATAGAGTGCAGCAACATTAAATTGTAAGTTCTTTTACTTTTTTGTAATTTTATTTTTTATTTTTAAAATTTTAATTTATGTTAAGGATGAGCCTTATAGGCTAGATCCTTTATGTTGAATTATGTCTGAACTAGGGAATTAATTTCTTAAGACATGGCAAAGTTATTTTGATGAATTATGGTAATTCAAAAATCTTGAGTTTAGTATGGGTAAAGTGGTTTTGATAATAAACTGGCTGAAAGTATTTTCTAAGAAATCTGAGACCGAACTACTTTTTAGCCCGTTTAAGCCGATGGATAGGCGTCAAGGGAGTTTTGTATAGTGGTTGTTGGTTTCTGGAAATTATTTTTATGACGGATTATTTATCATGTAAAAGAAACATGAGTAGTGGGACCCTTGCAAAAGTATCCTTTGAGAGAAACTGGGGTTACTCAATTTTATGTTTCCAGACTTACTACCCAGTAATATATATATATATATATATATATATATATATTAAAGAACTCTTTTGTAATAGAACATATTGAACTTCTTATTTATACCATGACAAGCAAGCTTTTCAAATGCTAAAGTAAGATATTGAAGAGCCATCTTGTTGTATGTGATTTTAATTCACCTGGAATTTTTGTTTTACTTTGATAATAATAGTTTGTAAATTTTGCATTTTTCCTCGTAGGATAATTTTTCAGTAATTTGTTTGAAATTCAAGAATATTGATAAAAAATTTATGTTTCATTAATTTCCTCGTAGGACATATTTCTTTATATTTTTAGTAGTTAGGTAATTATATAAAAAAAAATTGTTTTATTTTTACTTTATATTGAAGTTCAAGAATTAAGAATTTATATTTCATTATTTTGTTTTTGATTGTGTTTAACTTGTGAAAACAATAGTTTTATTTCTTTTATATTTTTAGCAGCTAAGTAATTATATATATATAAAAAATTGTTTTATTTTTACTTTATAATCAATATATTTTGAATCTCCCAAAAACCAAACCACCAAACCAAACCAAACCAAACCAAGCCAATACAAACTGAATGCATTAGTCTGAGATTCGGAATGGTTTGGATTGGTTTCAAAATTTTCACACCGAATATTTCGGTTTGTTTTAAAAAATATGCAAAACCGAACCAACCCGAACCATGAACACTACAATGCCTCGTAAGGCGCCATAACGATACTTGCTTGGTGATTGTTGTTGTAGGCGAACTCCACCAAAGGTAAATGGTCCACCCAACTACCTTTGAAGTCCATAACGCATGCTCTCAACATATCCTCTAACGTCTGAATTGTCTTTTCCGACTACTTATCGGTTAGGGGATGATAGGCAGTGGTACTACTGCCTCAATCTTAGCTGGACCAACATATACCCCTTCAGCTGATACGACATGCCCAAAAAAATGATACCCTCTTCAACCAAAACTCACACTTGATGAATTTGGCATATAACTTCTCATCCTCAAAATCTCCAACGCTAACCTCAAGTGTTCCTCATGTGCTTCTTTCGATGGTAAGTAGATCAAAATATCGTCGATGAAGACCACTACAAACCTATCCAAACAATCTGAAAAGACCCGGTTCACCATGTCAATAAATGCCTCTGGTGCGTTAGTCATTCTAAGCGACATTACTAGGAAACCATAGTGTCCATACCGGGTTCTAAAGGCACTCTTAGGTATGTCCTCAGGCATAATCCTTATTTGATGATAACCCGACCTTAGGTGTATCTTGGAAAAGGCCTTAGCACCCTTCCACTGATCAAAAAGGTCGTCGATGCGAGGAAGCAAATATCTATTCTTAATGGTAATATTGGTCAACTCCCGGTAGTCTATATATACATCCTCATACTATTGTCCTTATTTTTTCACAAACAAAACCGGTGCACTCAAAGGTGAGACACTCGACCTGATGAATTTATTGTTTATCAATTCTTGCAACTGTGTTTTCAGCTCCTACAACTCAGCTGGTGTCATACGATACCTTGATGGCTGATATAATCGGTAAACTCCACTCATCTTTCTTCCTTTCCGACCCTCGGAATTCTATCACTTCATTGTCCCCGGTCACAAACTGAATATTTCTCTCCTCACAGTCCACTAAAGCATGATGAGCTGAAAACCAATCCATTTTAGAACAACATAAAAGTCTACCATGTTCAACTGTATAAGGTCTACCTCCAACCCCTTCAAGTCTATCTCTACCTGGTACCCCTTATGAATCAAGTTACACTCTAAGACCTTCCCACTAGGTACCATAACTCTATAACCATTCAAAGGCATGCATGAGAAGTCTTAAGGACCTTAGCAAATCTACGTGATACAAAAAAATGGGTAGCTCCACAGTCAAATAGCACATAAGTGGGTACTGAATTAACTAGGAATGTACCTGTCACCATATTTGAAGCATTATCCGCCTCTTGTTGAGTACGATCGAACACTCTGCATTAGACCACAAGCTGGTATTCCCAACTCGTGGTGTTGATGAAGACTAAATGTTACCCTAAACCGGTGTTGTACAATGCCCAATATTGCCACACCTTAAACAACCCCCGGTCTTCCAACGACATTCCCCAAGATGCCTCCGCCCACATGTAGCAGAAATTGTAATAGCTTTTGAAGAAGGAGCTTGATATGGAAATGGTGCTGCTGCCGCTCCACCAATCCTAACTAAGATGTGTCCCCTTCTAACCCCTGGTCTAAAAGTACTAGTTGGTCCCGATGTGGGAGCAAACCTCTTCTTGGTGGCCATATATATCATAACTGCAGAATGAGAACCTTGCCCCTGTAACACAGACCTCTTCCTCTCTCTTTCGGCATCGTCTATCTAGAACTCAACCTCAATGTCTAGGCTTCTCTAGTAAGCGTCCCTATATGTGGTATGACGGTTACTAGGAAGACTCCCTCTAATACGAGTAAACAATCCTCTCACAAACCGATGTGTCCTCATACTAGGATCCTGAATGATCTATAATGCATACTTACCCAGGGCATTGAACTTGCCCGCATACTCTGCCATTGATATCCCATTGGTCTGTTTTAGCTTAAAAGAACTTATTCTGGCATTCTATTTGATAGGTTTCGGGAAATCATTGGTCTAGGAACGCCCTTTTGAACTAATCCCCAAGTGACGGGTTGTCCCCCTTTTGGGTAGATAGGGGCGACACTCTTTAACCATTCAGCGGCTTCAGTTGTTGGGGATGTTATTGTTGGAGTACATTTAATCTAAGGTGCGCCAATTGGATTGGGCCGGGATTGGATTGGGCCCTTAATCGGGTCTGGCCGACCAACCCATTTGGACCGACCTTATGGCTGGACAATTGGATATATTTTTCAGCCCTTTATCTCTTTGAAATGAGGTTGAAATGGTAGAGAAAGTGGAGGAGTGGTTTCCTCCATGATCTCCCACTTCCCCCTTTCACTCTCCCCACTATCTCTTGAATGACTAAGGAAAATACTGATTTTTCTTAGCATTCCTAAGTCATTTTCTCCAGCTTTTGGAAGCTTAAAGAAGAGAGAAAAAGAGAGAACATTTAGTAAGAAAAGAAAGGACAGCTTTTCATATATTTGTTTTCTAGCTTTTTGCTAATAGAAAAGAAGTGAGAAAACTGTTTTCTTGTTCTTCTAAAAGGTCATAGATTCATACTCCATCTTGAAGAGTGTCTTCAAGACTTCTACGAGGCGTTGGCTAGCACCAAGCGGTAGAAGACCATCCCCGGAAGATCGAGTGGATATTGGGAGAGACGGAGCTTGCGTTGGTGGCGTTCCGTTCGTGACAACAAACTGCAGCTGAAACCGTTTAAGCTATCCTAGCACTTCTAAAGGTATAACACTATCCCATAGTCTTAGGTTCTCACTCGTGATAGATCCTATTAGAGGCGGGTCACTTTATTTCCGCTGCACAAACTGTTTTGACCCGGTTATTCCTCTAACAGTTATGACTACAATGGTTTTAGCATCTTCGGGCACTCACATGATTTCAAAATGTTGCCCCATCTCTTCCAACTATACCTCCGCCTAATCCAACCCCATATTCCCATGAAAGGATACCATCCTCATCTTCTTCATTCGTTCGTAGTACATACCCGGATCCACATAATTCCTCTGTACCCGTGGAACCCCAACATTTTGGCCGATATGTGTTTGTTGGTTCTTAAAGACTTGAGCTATTTCAGCTCCGTTTGTACCCATGTATTAACCGGCGGTGTCACATTTTCAGTCCTAATCTCTGTCTCAGCTGTTGGTACTCGTGGCTCTCTAGAAGTTCCTAGTGTCATGTTCTATCTATGACCCCGCGTACCTTGTTGTGCAAAGGCAACTATTGTCATGTCATAATCGTCGAAGTTGTCTTGTTGGTGATCCATCTTACCCAAGTAACACCCAACATATATAATATGCATGTAATTCATATAACAAGTAAACACAATATAGAATATCAACATCAATAACGTATAAAGCAATAAGTAAACACATATGTCCTATTTTAGAGTCTCTACCCAAGGATCACATCTTAGGTTATCTACCATGTCCTTCATATGTTCATTCCATTCTTAGTTTCTACCCATATGTTAAAACCTAAGGTTCAACCTGCTCTGATACCACATATGTCACACGTTATAACCGAGTGTTGACCTGGCAACACCTCATCTACCAATGAGATACATTACCCAAATACTGAAAGGAATACTTGCCCATCTTATGATAATACTTAAAAGGAATATATCATACATAAAGTGTTCACAAACAAAAAAAGGAAGTAAGTAATAATCCACCTAGTGTTCAACTATCCATGCTATTACATAAGTTAGGAGAGATCCTCATCAAATTCCCCAACCTAAGTCTCATCGATGGCACCATCCACTGTACGAAAGAAATTCGGATTCTCAAGAATATATGGCAGCAAAAATAAACTCTTTTCCAATAAACTTGGAATTCGTTTCATACCAGGATCATCACGAGTAAGAACCAAATAGTTTTCGTTAGAATAAATAATTTTTTGATGTAAAGAACATAAACGATTTCTGCAACAGTGTTGTTGTCGATCACTGCAAGAATCTAACGTTCGTCAATCCCATGCATATACGGTATCCACACGATCGCTAGGACAAGCATTATACTCTCTAGTGCTATCAAGAAGATGAAGAACACTGAGACTTGAGGACAGTCTTCAAAATAGTTCTTTTTTTATAACAAATGAAAGAACAAAAGGGAGAGAGAGAGAGAGAGAGATATGAGAGAAAAAAATATGAATTTTATTTCTTGCTTTTGTGTTGTCTAACATCACATGTTAGGACAAGATTTAGATAATATAGGGCTGGTGGTTTATTAGTGTTGTCTAACATCACATGTTAGGACAAGATTTAGATAATATAGGGCTGGTGGTTTATTCCATAATAAGCCACCATATCCTAACTACTAACTCTCTTTAACTCCCCAACTTCCGGTTATCCAGAATCCGCTTCAACATACCGGTTCGACCGATTCAACATGTGACATCCCTACCCTCTCGGGTCGGGTGTGCCGCGTGCCTCTCGGCACTGGGTTCTATCTTTTACAATACAAAAGGAAGTACAATGAAATTCAATACAATACAAAAGAAGAATCCCTATATACAGATTTCTAATCCCAAGCTTTCGCTGCGCACTCTGATACCAAAATATTGCACCACCTTCAGATACCTGTAGAGGGGGAAAACATTTTGGAAAACGTGAGCCGAAGCTCAGCGAGGGCCGTGCAAGTGGTGCCAGTGTCTTTAAAATCATTTTCTTTGGAAAATACTTTTATATCAAAAATAGCTCGCACAATGAGAAAATCATATATATACTCTTATAATAAGGGGCCTGATTTCTGGAACAATTGTTCAAGACTGTCGAGATCAGATTGACAATGGCATTTCAATAACATTAAATCACATTTCATACGGGCCTCGATCTAGACATTTATCGACAGGATTCTGGAGGTGGCTCCCACCCTCTGGTGTAGCACGCAGTTCCTTCGATTCCTTTCATTTAGGCCCGACTCAATATATTCACAGTCTCGTAATGCCATGTCAATAATCTCAGGACAGATCTCGTTCAAGGTTCAGTAAAAACATTTCATTTCCAATAACATTAATAATAAGGCCCCAATTTCAGAAAACTATTTCATGGTGACAAATAAATGTATCCAATGCATGTCATGAGTGGATCCGGGACCATGAGTGCAATGAACAATTAATGGGCACACGATACGTATATATAATTTTACAAAAGGGTTAAGACCACTCACTCGACTAGTTGACTTTCTTCAAAATCCAAATATATCCTAGAAACGAGAACTTCGCCATAATTTATTAATAGATCATACCTTTCAATAAACAACACTAGAATTTGGCACAAATGTAGAGATTACAAAATCATATGGTATAAAGAAGGAAATGAAGAAGATGAGAGATTTTTGAATGAAAATGAAATCAGGAAATATGAACTATTTATAGAAGAATGGAAGCTGCTGAGCAGCTACTTTAATTAAAAAGCTGCAGCGAGAGCTGCTGTGCGATTCAAGCATACTGCAAATCAAAAGTCTGCTGAGCAATTGCTTTCTTTAGCAAATTTGCCAATCAAAAAGTCATTGAGCAGCTTTAAGTAGTCAGCAAATCAAAAGTCGCTGAGCAATATGCTAAGTGAAGCAGCTGCAAGTCAAAAGCTGCTGAGCAACTGCTTTTATAGCAGCTGCATAGTTCTAATTCATATTTTGAGATTTTTTTGTACACATGAGGTGCTTGGGAGACGGGTTGTTACACAACATACCGGTTCGGCCGATTCAACATACCAGTTTTTCAATTGATCGGTTCAACCAATCCGATAATTGTCGTGTTAGTAGTGCCCTAGGACCATGAGCATATGTTGTACATTTTTATATTTTGAGTATGTTATTCAAATAGTTAATTTTGCTTTTGAACATCAAATATGTGATTTGATAGTAAAACTCATTAGCTTATATAATTACTATTATGATTCTCCCGTTATTGTTGGAGTACATTTAATCTAAGGTGCGCCAATTCGTTTGGGCCGGGCCGGGATTGGATTGGGCCCTTAATCGGGTTGGGCCGACCAACCCATTTGGACCGACCTTATGGCTGGACAATTGGATATATTTTTCAGCCCTTTATCTTTTTGAAAGGAGGTTGAAATGGTAGAGAAAGTGGAGGAGTGGTTTCCTCCATGATCTCCCACTTCCCCCTTTCACTCTCCCCACTATCTCTTGAATGACTAAGGAAAATACTGTTTTTTCTAAGCATTCCTAAGTCATTTTCTCCAGCTTTTGGAAGCTTAGAGAAGAGAGAAAAAGAGAGAACATTTAGTAAGAAAAGAAAAGACAGCTTTTCATATACTTGTTTTCTAGCTTTTTGCTAATAGAAAAGAAGTGAGAAAACTGTTTTCTTGTTCTTCTAAAAGGTCATAGATTCATACTCCATCTTGAAGAGTGTCTTCAAGACTTCTACGAGGCGTTGGCTAGCACCAAGCGGTAGAAGACCATCCCCGGAAGATCGAGTGGATATTGGGAGAGACGGAGCCTGCGTTGGTGGCGTTCCATTCGTGACAACAAACTGCAACTGAAACCGTTTCAGCTATCCTAGCACTTCTAAAGGTATAATACTATCCCATAGTCTTAGGTTCTCACTCGTGATAGATCCTATTAGAGGCGGGTCGCTTTATTTCCGCTGCACAAACTGTTTTGACCCGGTTATTCCTCTAACAGTGGTATCAGAGCCACTCACGAGTACCCTATAGACTTAATGTGCTATAGTATTTAATATGGATTATGAATCTATATTTTACATGCCTTAGGATTGCTAGAAATGTTGTATATCATGTATGACATGTTTTTTTGCATCATTTTGTATGTATGAGAGTCAAGTTTTACTCTCAGTATCTCTGTTCGGATTGGTATTCGGTCGACCACAGTGCCTGTTTTGGTCAACCGAGTACTCTCAGTACTTTGTTCGGTCGACCGCAATATCTGTTCGGTCAACCGCAGTATCTTTTCGGTCGACCGAAATGTCTGGTCGGTCAACCGAGTACTCTCAGTACTTTGTTCGATCGATTGTGAGATATGTCGGTTCAGCCGACTAATTATACGGTCGACCGAGCTGGATGGCCAGTCAACCGAACTAAACAGAATATGAAATGTTCTGTTTGCTGGTTGCTCATTTTTCATAAATTGTTATGTTAGTTGAGCATGATGCATAGTAATTGCCTTTACCCTGTTGGTTTAATTTTAAAATACGATCTGCGTATCGTGCCTATCTATTTATTATCAAAAGTTGTAATTCTCTTCTCATCAAATCCCCTCGAATGTAACTCGAGGTTTCCTTAGAATTATGTAATCCTAGATTAGGAGAAGGTACAGCTGTGATGAAGATTTGGAGACAACCACCTGAAGGTCAAGACGGTGTAGAATAGAATGTTTTCTTTTCACACCTTTAGATTGACTTCACGGTTTTTCCATTGGCTTGGAAAAACCGAATAGGATATGGCGATTACTATTGCATTTTACTTTTATGTATTGGATGCATATGTATATAAGCATAAACTGTTTTATTTTATGCTTTTCTGGTGAGATTGTTAAAAACAAAACCCCTCAATTAAATATTAATTAGTGCCTTCCTAAGTTTGGCCCTCGTCAAGGCCTAGATCGACATTAGTATGGGACATGCCAAAGCTATACATACGTGTCTATCCGGGTGAGGGCGAAGGATAATTTATGATACCTGCCGGCTAAAACTTAGGGTCCTAGTTAACTGGATTATCTCAATAAATGGATTGAGGATCTAGAGGCAAAAGAGTTGAGAAAAGTGTATAATGATACGCTTGAATAAATGTTATTCACTCAACTAACCAAGAATTACATAATTTGATGTAATTGGCAAACTTTGCCTACCTAAATAACTAAGTTTTGGGCGATCAGCCAAAGCTGACTCAGAACGAGGTGAAATATGGATCTTGGCCCGCTAGAAAGTTAATGAACTTTCCGAGTTGATAATGAGGGTTATTCACTCGAAGAAAATAGTGGGAGAAATCATTAAAAAGATAAAGACGTAATAATGATTTTAATCGGTACTTACTTTGTATATGCATATTTTTTGTTGTAGAAAATGGCAAATTCAAACCAAACACTATCATCTGCGTTTCGTCCCTTGAGAAGGACAAATTAGAGCGAGTTAACTTCCTCGATCGGGTTCAGGAACTTGAGAATCGTTCTCAAGCATGAAAGAAAGCTGTATGTTCTAGAACAGCCTATTCTTGCTACACCAGAGGCTCGCGCTTCGGCCGCTGATAGAAGTGCTTATTAGAAGCATTGTAGTGATGCTTTAGATGTGTCTAGCCTCATGCTTGTCACCATGAACTCTGAGCTTCAGAAGTAACATGAGGACATGGGGGCTTATGAGATGCTGGCTCACCTGAAGCAACTATATCAGGGGCAAGCGCGCCAGGAGAGATTCGATGTATCAAAATCTCTTTTTCAGTGCAAAATGTCTGAAGGAATGCTAGTAGGAACTCACGTTCTTAAGATGATAGGTTATGTTCAGAACCTTGAAAAACTGGGATTTCCGTTGGGACAAGAGCTGTCGACTGATTTGATCTTGCAATCATTGCCTGAATCATACAGTCAGTTCATTCGAATTATCACATGAATGAAATTGACAAGCCATTACCTGAGTTGTTGAATATGCTGAGGACTGCCGAGAAAGAAATAGGCAAGTCCAAGCCCAACACCATACTGATGGTGCAAAAGGGCAAAGGCAAAGGTTTTGTGAAACCCAAAGGCAAACCGAAAGGTAAGCCCAAGGGCAAGCAAACCACTTTCAACAATGCACTGAAACCTAAGGGTGGTGTAGCCAAGGACTCTATCTGTCATCATTGTGGTGAGAAGGGTCACTGGAAAAGGAACTGCAAAAGCTATCTTGCAGGGAAAAGGCTGGAAAAGGAGAAAGCAAATGTTTCTTTGTGCTCAGGTATTTAGGTTGTAGATATTAATATGATTGATATCAATTTAAATACAACTACTTCTTGGGTACTTGATACCGGATGTGGTTCTCACATTTGTACTAATGTGCAGGGACTGCAAAGGAGTAGAGAGTTGGCAAAGGGTGAAGTGGAACTACGAGTTGGCAACGGAGCACGTGTTGCAGCCCTAGCTGTCGGGACTTGTACTTTTACTTTGCCTTCAGGGCTTGTTTTGGGTTTAGAAAACTATTTCTATGTACCTAGTTTAATTAAGAATATTATTTCAGTTTCTTGTTTGGACAAGAAAGGTTTTGAGATTTCGATCAAAACCAACGATTGTCGTTATTTCTGGATAATATGTTTTATGCAAGCGCCTCTTTGATTAATGGTCTATATGTTTTAGACCTTGATATGCCAATTTTAAATATAAATACCAAAAGGATTAAGACTAATGATTCTAATCCGACGTACCTCTGGCATTGTCGCTTAGGCCACATAAACGAAGACCGCATATCCAAGCTCCATAAAGATGGGATGTTGGAATCATTTGACTTCGAGTCTTATGATCGATGCGAATCTTGTTTGTTGGGTAAGATGACAGCATCACCTTTCACTAAGCTAGGTGAGAGAGCTGATGCTTTATTAGGACTAATACATAGTGATGTATGTGGCCCTTTTAATATACATGCAAGGGGTGGTTACCTCTACTTCATTACCTTTATTGATGACTTCAGTAGGTATGGATATGTGTTCTTGATGAAACACAAATCCGAAGCATTTGCTAAGTTTAAAGAGTTTAAACTAGAAGTAGAAAACCAACTTGGCAAGAGTATTAAGGTTCTTCGATCTGATCGAGGAGGAGAGTACTTGAGTCAAGAATTCTGTGACTATCTAAAAGATTGTGGAATCGTTTCACAACTTTCTCCTCCAGCTACTCCACAATGGAATGGTGTGTCTGAAAGGAGGAACAGAACCTTATTAGATATGGTTCGTTCTATGATGAGTCACACGAGCCTGCCCAATTCCTTTTGGGGACACGCACTAGAGACAGCAGCTTTAACACTTAACCACGTTCCATCTAAATCAGTTGCAAAGATGCCATACGAGTTATGGACTGGGAAGCGTCCCAGTTTGTCTTTCCTCAAGATTTGGGGTTGTGAAGCTTTTGTAAAACGCTCAGCTTCTGATAAGCTGGCTCCAAAATCTGAAAAGTGCATATTTGTAGGTTATCCTAAGGAAACTAAAGGATACTACTTTTATATCCCTAACGAGAACAAAGTGTTTGTTGCTCGCACGGGAGTCTTTCTAGAAAAAGAATTTGTTTCTAGAAACACGAGTGGGAGTAGTGTAGAACTTTCTGAAGTTCCAGACTCTCAAACTAGCACTAATAATGAGATAGAAATTGAACAGACTCCACAAGTTGTTGTGCAGCAGGTGCCACAAACAGTTATGCAGCCAAAGCACTGATTCAAGAAACACAAGAATTACGTAGGTCCGGTAGAGTTCAGTCGTCCCACCTCCAGAAAAAATTTGGATTTTTCATAACAGAAACTGGGTGATGTTATGTTTGTGGATCACGATGAACCTTCAACCTACAAACAGGCAATTAATAGCCCAGATTCTGAGAAATGGCTTGAGGCCATGAGATCTGAAATGGACTCCATGTACACAAACCAAGTCTGGATCTAGGTTGATCCACCTGAAGGGGTAACTCCCATAGGGTACAAATGGGTTTTTAAGATTAAAACCGACATGGAAGGGAATGTACAAACATACGAGGGCGACCGGGTCGCGAAAAGGTTTCAAACAAGTTCATGGTATTGACTATGACGAGACCTTTTCCCTCGTAGTTATGTTCAAGTCCATTCGGATTTTGCTTGCTATTGCAGACTTACTATGACTATGAAATCGGCAAATGGATGTCAAAACCGCTTCCTTAATGGAAAACTTGAAGAGGATGGTATATGACACGACTCAAGGTTTTGTCACTCCGGAGAATCGTTTGGAAAAAGTATGTAAGCTTTAGAGATCCATTTATGGACTCAAGCAAAGCTTCTCGAAGTCGAACATCTGTTTTAATGATGCCGTCCCGTGAGTTTGGCTTCATTAGAAATGAGGATGAGCCTTGTGTTTACAAGAAGGTTAGTGGGAGCTCAATCGTATTCCCTGGTTTTGTATGTAGATGACATACTACTTATTGGAAACGACATACCAACCTTAAAGTCCGTCAAGGCTTGGTTGAGTACGTGTTTCTCTATGAAAGACTTAGGCGATGCCAACTATATTCCGGGGAGTCAAGATCTATAGAGATAGATCCGGGGAGACTCATTGGCCTAAGTCGAGTACATATATAGACAAGGTGCTAAAGCGGTTTAGCATGCAAGAGTCTAAGAAGGGACTTTGTCCTATGGCACATGGTACCGTTTTGTCGAACAAACAGTGTTCTAAAACGCCTGCCGAATTAGAACGCATGAAAGAGATCCCTTATGCTTCTGCCATAGGATCCATCATGTACGCCATGTTATGTACTCGCCCTGGATGTCTCGTTTGCCTTAACCCTTACGAGCGGATACCGCCCAATTACGGTGAACGCCACTGGATCTCAGCCAAGAATATCCTTAAGTACTTGCGAAGGACTAAGGATACATTCTTGATTTATGAAGGGGCTGATGAGCTCGTTGTAAGTGGTTACACCGATGCTAGTTTCCAAACCGATAGAGATGATTTCCCGATCGCAATCGGGATATGTGTTTAACTTGAATGGAGGTGCTGTGAGTCAGCGCAGTTTCAAAGCAATCGACCATCGCAGATTCTACGACAGAGGCCGAGTACATAGCAGCTTGTGAAGCAGCTAAGGAAGCAGTTTGGATCAGGAATTTTATTTCCGACCTCGATGTAGTTCCTAGTATTGCGAACCCGATAGACCTCTATTGTGACAACAATGGGGCTATTTCCCAATCTAGGGAACCTAGATCTCACCAGAGGTCCAAACATGTACTACGGCGTTTTCACCTAATCCGCGAGATTATAGAAAGAGGTGATGTGCATATATGTAGAGTAGATTCGGCAGACAATGTCGCCGATCCACTGATGAAGCCACTGTCGCAGCAGCAGCAGCAGCATGATCGTGACACTAGCTCCATGGGTATCCGATATCTGGAGGGCTGATCTTTAGAGACAGTCATTAGTATGCCCTAAAGACCATTTATTGTAATTTGTGTCTTTAGTGCAAGTGGGAGATTATTGTAATTGTACCGTATTTATGTAATTTTCATTTTGATGAATAAAAAGGCATTAATTCCAAATGATTATTCATTATGTTTCTGCGTTCTTAACAACATAAATAAATAATATGTCCTTAGAATAGTATTCATAATTGTTATGAGATACTTATGAGATACTATTCTGAAACTTCCCTAGTCGAACATTATTATGGAATCTTCGAGGACAATAATAATGCGTAAGACTAGTATGTGCAGTGATTGATATAAGATATCGGATCGTCACATATGTATATATGATTAGAGAATCATTATACTCGGGACATGACTCGACATGAGAAACACACCATGGGTTGTTATATAATAGTCAACGGTGTTTCTCAATTTTTTGACTAGGGTTGTATAAAAGATCCTTCGACTTGAGGTCTCACAAGAGTTCTTGCATGGCTAGTGTTATGCTTTGATAATGTTAAACGCTATCCGTAACAGGGTGAGCAATAAAGGCATTTATTAGGTATATCACGAATCTTGTTCAGGATGAGTGGGATGCAGAAAGGATTTGTCCCTCCTATATAGCAGGAGCGATATCTTGGGCCCCTTGATGGAGTCTGACTAATTCATGGCCATGAACAAATGAATCAGTATATGATATTGATGTCATTTGATTAGTCTACTCGCGAATCAAGACACTAAAAGATTGGACAATACAAGTGTGACTTTTTCCATGACTTGTGTTCAATCTAGATATCAAGGACAAAAGGATTTAACTACAAATGTCAAATATTGTGATTATGATAAATTACCAGATATTTATGAATTGGGGGTAATGATGCGTTGCTAGATACCTCTCATTACTTGTGACATATGATGTCATGGCCAACATCATAGATACCTCCTGGGTCGCACTCATAGATCAACTGGATTGGGCTTGTTGGAGTACATTTAATCTAAGGTGCGCCAATTCGTTTGGGCCGGGCCGGGCCGGGATTGGATTGGGCCCTTAATCGGGTCGGGCCGACCAACCCATTTGGACCGACCTTATGGCTGGACAATTGGATATATTTTTCAGCCCTTTATCTCTTTGAAAGGAGGTTGAAATGGTAGAGAAAGTGGAGGAGTGGTTTCCTCCATGATCTCCCACTTCCCCCTTTCACTCTCCCCACTATCTCTTGAATGACTAAGGAAAATACTGATTTTTCTTAGCATTCCTAAGTCATTTTCTCCAGCTTTTGGAAACTTAAAGAAGAGAGAAAAAGAGAGAACATTTAGTAAGAAAAGAAAAGACAGCTTTTCATATACTTGTTTTCTAGCTTTTTGCTAATAGAAAAGAAGTGAGAAAACTGTTTTCTTGTTCTTCTAAAAGGTCATAGATTCATACTCCATCTTGAAGAGTGTCTTCAAGACTTCTACGAAGCGTTGGCTAGCACCAAGCGGTAGAAGACCATCCCCGGAAGATCGAGTGGATATTGGGAGAGACGGAGCCTGCGTTGGTGGCGTTCCATTCGTGACAACAAACTGTAGCTGAAACCGTTTCAGCTATCCTAGCACTTCTAAAGGTATAATACTATCCCATAGTCTTAGGTTCTCACTCGTGATAGATCCTATTAGAGGCGGGTCACTTTATTTCCGCTGCACAAACTGTTTTGACCCGGTTATTCCTCTAACAGTTATGACTACAATGGTTTTAGTATCTTCGGGCACTCGCATGATTTCAAAATGTTGCCCCATCTCTACCAACTATACCTCCGCCTAATCCGACCCCATATTCCCATGAAAGGATACCATCCTCATCTTCTTCATTCGTTCGTAGTACATACCCGGATCCACATAATTCCTCTGTACACGTGGAAGCCCAACATTTTGGACGATATGTGTTTGTTGGTTCTGAAAGACTTGAGCTATTTCAGCTCCATTTGTACCCATGTATTAACCGGCGGTGTCACATTCTCAGTCCTAATCTCAGTCTCAGCTGTTGGTACCCGTGGCTCTCTAGAAGTTCCTAGTGTCGTGTTCTATCTATGACCCCGCGTGCCTCGTTGTGCAAAGGCAACTATTGTCATGTCATAATCGTCGAAGTTGTCTTGTTGGTGATCCATCTTACCCAAGTAACACCCAACATATATAATATGCATGTAATTCATATAACAAGTAAGCACAATATAGAATATCAACATCAATAACGTATAAAGCAATAAGTAAACACATATGTCCTATTTTAGAGTCTCTACCCAAGGATCACATCTTAGGTTATCTACCATGTCCTTCATATGTTCATTCCATTCTTAGTTTCTACCCATATGTTAAAACCTATGGTTCAACCTGCTCTGATACCACATATGTCACACGTTATAACCGAGTGTTGACCTGGCAACACCTCATCTACCAATGAGATACATAACCCAAATACTGAAAGGAATACTTGCCCATCTTATGATAATACTTAAAAGGAATATATCATACATAAAGTGTTCACAAACAAAAAAGGGAAGTAAGTAATAATCCACCTAGTGTTCAACTATCCATGCTATTACATAAGTTAGGAGAGATCCACATCAAATTCCCCAACCTAAGTCTCATCGATGGCACCATCCACTGTACGAAAGAAATTCGGATTTTCAAGAATATATGGCAGCAAAAATAAACTCTTTTCCAATAAACTTGGAATTCGTTTCATACCAGGATCATCACGAGTAAGAACCAAATAGTTTTCGTTAGAATAAATAATTTTTTGATGTAAAGAACATAAACGATTTCTGCAACAGTGTTGTTGTCGATCACTGCAAGAATCTAATGTTCGTCAATCCCATGCATATACGGTATCCACACGATCGCTAGGACAAGCATTATACTCTCTAGTGCTATCAAGAAGATGAAGAACACTGAGACTTGAGGACAGTCTTCAAAATAGTTCTTTTTTTATAACAAATGAAAGAACAAAAGGGAGAGAGAGAGAGAGAGAGATATGAGAGAAAAAAATATGAATTTTATTTCTTGCTTTTGTGTTGTCTAACATCACATGTTAGGACAAGATTTAGATAATATAGGGCTGGTGGTTTATTCCATATTAAGCCACCATATCCTAACTACTAACTCTCTTTAACTCCCCAACTTTCGGTTATCCAGAATCCGCTTCAACATACCGGTTCGGCCGATTCAACATGTGACATCCCTACCCTCTCGGGCCGGGTGTGCCGCGTGCCTCTCGGCACTGGGTTCTATCTTTTACAATACAAAAGGAAGTACAATGAAATTCAATACAATACAAAAGAAGAATCCCTATATACAGATTTCTAATCCCAAGCTTTCGCTGCGCACTCTGATACCAAAATATTGCACCACCTTCAGATACTTGTAGAGGGGGGGAAACATTTTGGAAAACGTGAGCCGAAGCTCAGCGAGGGCCGTGCAAGTGGTGCCAGTGTCTTTAAAATCATTTTCTTTGGAAAATACTTTTCTATCAAAAATAGCTCGCACAATGAGAAAATCATATATATATATACTCTTATAATAAGGGGCCTGATTTCCGGAACAATTGTTCAAGACTGTCGAGATCAGATTGACAATGGCATTTCAATAACATTAAATCACATTTCATACGGGCCTCGATCTAGACATTTATCGACAGGATTCTGGAGGTGGCTCCCACCCTCTGGTGTAGCACGCAGTTCCTTCGATTCCTTTCATTTAGGCCCGACTCAATATATTCACAGTCTCGTAATGCCATGTCAATAATCTCAGGACAGATCTCGTTCAAGGTTCAGTAAAAACATTTCATTTCCAATAACATTAACAATAAGGCCCCAATTTCAGAAAACTATTTCATGGTGACAAATAAATGTATCCAATGCATGTCATGAGTGGATCCAGACCATGAGTGCAATGAACAATTAATGGGCACACGATACGTATATATAATTTTACAAAAGGGTTAAGACCACTCACCTGACTAGTTGACTTTCTTCAAAATCCAAATATATCCTAGAATAGAACTTCGCCATAATTTATTAATAGATCATACCTTCCAATAAACAACACTAGAATTTGGCACAAATGTAGAGATTACAAAATCATATGGTATAAAGAAGGAAATGAAGAAGATGAGAGATTTTGAATGAAAATGAAATCAGGAAATATGAATTATTTATAGAAGAATGGAAGCTGCTGAGCAGCTACTTTAATTAAGCAGCTGCAAAGCAGAAGCTGCTGTGCAGTTCAAGCAGCTGCAAATCAAAAGCTCATTGAGCAGCTTTAAGTAGTCGCAAATCAAAAGTCTGCTGAGCACTGCTTTACTTAAGCAAATTTGCAAGTCAAAACTCACTTTGAGCAATCTGCTTTTTATAGCAAATTGCATAGTTCTAATTCATATTTTGAGATTTTTTTGTACACATGAGGTGCTTGAGAGACGGGTTGTTACACAACATACCGGTTCGGCCGATTCAACATACCAGTTTTTCAATTGATCGGTTCAACCAATCCGATAATTGTCGTGTTAGTAGTGCCCTAGGACCATGAGCATATGTTGTACATTTTTATATTTTGAGTATGTTATTCGAATAGTTAATTTTGCTTTTGAACATCAAATATGTGATTTGATAGTAAAAACTCATTAGCTTATATAATTACTATTATGATTCTCCCTAGTTTTATGTAATCTTATATACAAGAAATAAAACTAGTATGATGTTTGATTGATGATCGTGTTTTACTGTTCATGTGTAATGGATACAAATCATATCATAGATACATATTGGGATATATTGTATCGAGCGTGATCCGAAAGAGAAGTAATACTTCATAGTTATAGTCATAAGTATTACTTCCTCAATACTATTTAGGATCCTTAGACATTATGTCTTCATCGTTTCCAACATGAATGGAGCTACATTTTGACTCAGTCGAACGTTACTTTTAATCGAGTAATTAATACGATTGATGATCAGATGTAGTATCCTATCATAGCTTGAATGTGAGAGGCATTGTAAGGGATTTGTCCATCTCTTATTGGAGAGAGATATCCATAGGCCCCTCTATAGGGAAGACTATTTAAATGCATGGACGTGCTTAAATATATTTAAGAAACTGGTTATTAATTATTTTTTATTGGAAGAGTCTACCTGGATATCGAACAGAAATATAATTAAGCATTATAAGCGTGACAACTACCATGCCTTATGCTTAATTGGGATATCGCGAGACAAATGGATTAAATAGTGAATTGAGATTAGGTTATCATTCCACCGATCATTCATTCACTATGGGCAGTCACAATGCCCCTGCTAGGGACCGCTTATGACTTATGAACACATACTACTACTAAATATGTTTTCATTACCATTGTGATATTAACCTACAGGGCCACACGTATAGACGAGTTAACGGGCTTTATGTCCAGATCCAATGAATCTAGAATGTGTCTAGGTTTGTTGTATCTGACATTTATTTTTCTGAGAATAATAAAATATTATTATTAGAATTAGAGATTAAGAATGGGCAATTTCGGTTTTTGACTTTTGCTGGGATTATGTAGGAGTTATTATGTGATAAAAACTCTCACTACTAGAAAAGGTTGGGATTACGTGGGACTTGGTTTTCGAAACAAACTCTCATGCCCTATATAATCTTCTTTTTGGGAGAAACCCTATGCATCACTTTTCTGGCCGTAAAAACCAAGAATCACGAAATAGAAAAAAATAAGAACTAAAAAAAATATAGAGCTAGCGCTCGCTGC
Organism: Vinca minor; assembly: GCA_026122235.1. Classification (NCBI taxonomy): domain Eukaryota; kingdom Viridiplantae; phylum Streptophyta; class Magnoliopsida; order Gentianales; family Apocynaceae; genus Vinca; species Vinca minor. The sequence goes on along the minus strand of JAOCZM010000112.1, from coordinate 1,219,429 downwards.
TAGTTTAATCGCGGGGATACCGGTAGAGAGAAATTCCGCAAGGGACAACTTTTGGTGGTTGCAGCGTAGCGTCTGAATCAGAAGTCCAATACGAAAATTTTAAGTCTTTTCGGTTATTATTCGATTCACATAGTATGAACGGATCCTTTCGGGGACAATTCGTGGGTGTTTAGAACGAGTTTCTGCCTATGAATCCCTTCAATTGTATAAGAGCCTTGTTCATTCTATCCGAATTGTGTTAGTCATAATCATAACACATGTCAATCTTGGTTTGATATGTGTATGTGTGAAGCAGAAAATTGTTTTTGTAATTATGATATATGCAATATACGCTGATCTGTTAATCTGATTAATATGTTTATATACTTGATGCAATCTGTTGTTAATTCGATTAATAATGCATAAATTACTACTATATGCTATCTGTCGTTAATTTGATTAATATCGCATAAACTGTCTATGTATTAACAAGTTGATAATTCGATTATAACTGTTATGCGATGATGGCCCCTTGGTCCCGGCAAGGGGCGCATCCCTTAGGACCCCGTCCGTGGGGGCGCCACCCTAAGACTTCGAATTTGTACTCATTACTTGATTTCATTATTCTTTATGTGAGTTTTAGCATGGTGAATAGCATGGCCTACTATACCCCATTCTATTTTTACATTTATTGGGTTATAATTTTATAATACGTCCTGCGAGCCATTTTTCAATGTTGTAAAATTGTAATTGCTTTATTATAGTAGTTTTATTGCTTTATTTTTAAGGTTGGGTATGCCCATGCATTTATGTAACAAGACTGGAGGACACTGGATCAAATACTCTATCTATGTGATGGATATTGACTTAGATTGAACCTTGACTCCCACAAGGCTCGTGGGAGTCATAATAGGATTATGCCATGCAATCTCACGTTTACATTTATTTATTTTGTATTATGCATGTGATGCTTAATTCTTGTCTAAATGGGTCTAACAACATATTCGTCATATTACAATTGTTTTAATTATGTCTTAAAATGCATTCCATTTCCTAAGTACTTCTAAAGCTTGGATCATCATTTTGTCTGCTTGCCAAAGCAACATATAAGTTGTTATCTAGGAAAAATGAGATGGAAAAATAGTGATTTCCATAAGCTTGAACATGGTTCGACTTAACTAGACTATCAAAATAGTTTTGAGCCTAGGGCATAATATGGGATATAGCCGGGACATGTAGATGTCAATCCCATGGTTCGATTTTACTCTAATTATGGGTGATAAGCCAAAGCTTACTTATAATTTTTGCAAAATGGTTTCTCCACTATTTCAAGTGTTGAATAATTGTGGAACTTTTTTTTTCTAAAAAATTAATTAATGACTTTGTAAATATTTTATGTAGATAATGACAACAAACACCTCACATAATTCATTGCGATATGTTCTTGAAATAGAAAAACTAAGGATTTTCCTTAAGCAAGAAAGAAAGCTATATGTTCTCGATACTGATATTCCTGAATAGCCTACAAACAACGCCCCTAGAGCTGAGAAAGATGCTTGGAAGAAGCATGTGGATGATTCTAATGACGTGACTTTCCTCATGTTAGCCACAATGAGCTCTGAACTTAAAAAACAGTTTGGAGAGGTTGAGGCTTTTCAAATGATGGGCCAGCTCAAGGAAATGTTCCAAGAGCAAGCCCATCAAGAAAGGTTCCTCACCACAAAGGCGTTGAATAGTTGCAAGATGGACCATGACACATCTGTGAGTGCACATGTTCTTAAAATGAAGGGCTATCTTGACCAACTTGAGAAACTTGGGGCTCCCGTTAGTCATGACATGACCACATATATGATCTTGGTCTCACTACCACCTGAGTACGACATGTTTGTCATGAACTTCAACATGCACGCTATGGAGAAGTCCATACATGAGATACACGGATGCTAAAATAGGCTGAACTAAACATTAAGAAAACTCCTGATGTTTTAATGGTTCAAAAAAGGGAATTTCAAGAAGAACAAAGGAAAGGGAAAGTGTTGGAGTTTACATTTGATATAGGTGCTCAATTGGATTGGGCAAAATACCCGGTCAACCGAAAGCTGTCTCGGGTCGACCAAATTTTTTGTTACTCGGGTTGGCCGAGAACCAATTCTCCGATCGACCGGACCAGTTGGACCGGGTCAAAATCGGCACAACTACATGTGTGAGGGAGTATGTGTGTGTGTGTGTGTGTAAGGGAGTGGTGAGAGAGAAATAAGGGGAGAGTGGGTAATTCCACTTACACCACACTAGATGAAAAATGGTTTTCATTCTAGTTCTCACAAGTTTTCAAGATTCTCTCCATTCTCTCTACCTCTCTTAGCCGAAATATTGAGAAGCAAAATCTGGGATTTTCTTCTTGAATTAAATCACACTCTCAAGAACAATTAAAAGAGAAGAAAAAAATACGATTTTTCATCTCTTTGATTTTCGGTTTTCCCAAGTAATCTATACTTTGTGGATTCCGGAAAAGTGTTTCCAAACTTCATAGTTATTGGACTAGCATCTGAAACTTGGAGTGACGAGCCCAGAGGTTGGTGTGTGGATACCAGTAAAGACAATAGTAGATCGACACAAAGGTATAATTCCTAACATATGGTTTTTGGTTCTTTCTTGTGAGTAGATCCTCTAAAGGAACGTAATCAGACGCTTTTATTTCCGTTGCGTTTTAGGGATTGTGAATTTTTCCTTCAAGTGGTATTAGAGCATATCATGAGAACCCAATAACTTTGCTATGTGTTATCGTGTTTGTATTAGATGGATAATGCATGTCATAGGATGTTTTTCCTTTTACAGCCTCTGGTAAGTCCTTTAAGTGTTAAACGAATCTCGGAACGAATTGCAAATTCGTGTTTTTTGCTGTTTTTTCTGGAAAATATTCGGTCGACTGGAAAATGTTTGCGGCAGACCGAGCATGAGTTAGAAAATGAGATTTTACTACTGCCTAGATTTCGGCCGACGGTGAGCCATCACGGTCGACCGAGGCTAGTATGTTTTCAGGCCGGTCGATCAGATATGTTCTAGGTCGATCGAGGTGGCCTAATTTTTACACTGTTTTGGTTACTGCCTTATTGCGGTAGACCAAGAGTATGACCTGGGTCAACCGAAAAGGGACAGGCAGTGTATATTTGCCTTAGCACGATTTTGTGTTTGTTTTGAGCATGGTGCATAGTAATAGCCTTTGACCAGTGGTTTTATTATAATACGTCCTGCAAGTCGTCCCTTCTCTTATTAAACTATTGTTGTAATTTTAATCTCAAATGTAACTCTAGAATTCTTTCAATTACGTAAAAGTTTAGAATATGATTTTATTTTTACATATGTAACAAGTGATGAAGAAAGGTGCCCATAAGATGGAGGGAACCACAAGGGGGAGGAAGACAATAGATAGGATTTATTGCTTTTCCACCTTTAGATTGACCTAGGATTTTCCGTTGGCTCAGAAAATCCATATATGGGCTATTACTATGTCACAGTTTATTTACTTTATGTATTTTGCAAGAGATGCTTAATGCATGTTTACAGTATTTTTAGCACGTGATGCATATTCGAACTTATAATCAAATTATATACCCTATGATGAGACAAATTTTAAAAATCCTTCAAATTTTAAATATTAAGTTTATTGCCTTCCAACCGGGACCCTTGTCAAGACCAAAATCGATGGTAGTGTGAACTTCCGAGTGGAATAAGCGTCTATCTATCCTGGTGAGGCATGAAGGAAAAGTTAGTTATATCCTCCAGTTAACCTTGGGTTATACTTAATCGGATTACCTCAATGGTTGTGAATTTGGAGGCACAAGGGTTAAGATGTGCATTTATGTACTGCGGCGGGTAATTGTTACCTACTTAAACAACCAAGAGTCACATAATTGATTTGATTAGCAAGCGTTGCTTACCTAAAGCGTCTTCTTGAGTATAGTAGCCAAAGCTGCCTTGAAAATGATGAAATGTGGATCTTGGCCATACTAGAAAGTTTTGAACTTTCGGAATGAGTACTTGAGGGTTATTCATTTGCAAAAAATGGTGGGAGAATCATTAAATAAAGTCCTTTTAATGATTTTAAAATATGAAAACTAAAACTTTGCAAATTCTTCTCTATAGATATAATGGAAAATGTGTGATAACCTGAACTTTTTGGCTATTAATAATAAGGATCATAATTGAATTGTGTGTTAATTGTTTATTATGCGTTTAATTGATGTACAATTGTTAGGGTGTCCTTTCAAAATTGAACCTAACTTAAAGGTCTTAATTGTAGACTAGTTGGAACTTATGAACTAGATTAACAATTATGAATAGTTGTGTCTCTTGGGGATGGTTAGTGCAGGAAATTTCTGAAGTTAGAAGACAGAGAGGTTAGAGAGAGAAGTGAAGAAAGAAAAGGGAGAGAAAAGAATTTTTGTTCTGGAAAACAGAGTGACTGTGAGAGATTTCATAATCGAAGTAGCAGTTGGGCACCAAAATTAGTAATTCCTGTTGCTAATCGAAGCTAACACATAAGGCTACGCGTGAGAAGAAACGGAGATTGATTTCGATTTCTCAGCGAACGAGTTTTCATGTTTGAAGTAACTTTTGTGCGCAGATTTTTCTGGTTTGTATAATTGCTTGCTTGTTAACAAGTAAGACTCTTCACCCTTGTTTTTAATGTCCTAAAACTCATGAAGTGTATACTTTATACTCTTGGAATTGTGTATTGGAAGTATTTTGAACTCATGATTTCCTGCATAGGATGAAGCATTGAATTGCCATGTGTGTGTTGATCATTATACTTGTTTGTGCAAGTTAAATTGTCATCATCACCCATCATGATCATTTAAGTTTTCTTGTTGCTGCTTTGGAGTCTTAAATGTTATATGTTTTACAGAGTCGTTGCTGGTTGAGCCCTTGTTTTGGAAATGACTCCATTGCAGGATTCTTTCGAATATGCATATGTGATGATTTGTCATTGAACCCGTGACCTGAGATCCGGTCGACCTGACCACAGCTCAATTTTTGAAATGTCTCTGTTTTGATCCCTTTTGACTTCCATTTATCCGATTTCAAATATTAGCCTTTTATAAGTTTTGTAAAGTGTTTTACAATAGTATTGCAAGTATTTAAAGAGATATTTCAGTCATGTTATTTCATGGAAAAGTTATGCATTGTTTTCGCGTGTTTTGGGTGAACGAGAACATGTTTTAGAGTCTAACAGTGCTTCATCCCAATGGTCCTTAATGAGCCAGTTTAGTGGCTCATCCCTTATTAACATTTTACAGGTAAGCAGGTGGCGGGTCAGGTTGATGAGCCATGGGTTGAGGAGAGGCTTGGATAAGATTTTGATGTAATAGTTAGGTTGTTTATGCCTTTGAACCTTATGTTATTTCTTTATGGTTTGTAAAACTTATGTTTCCTTTGTAAGAATTCAGATCTTTTAAGTATGTAATGAAGTTTACTTTTGAGAATTTAGTATTTATGTTTAAGGGTTCGGTGTCTCATTGGTATCGACGCACTGTCCGGTCATCCCCATGTCACGGGGTGTGACATCAGTCGATCAGCTGGTGATACCGGTCTATTAAACTTTGAACATTGTGTTTGTCCTGTTTTTCTCAGACCGTTAGGTCGACCGATGGGAGAGCCAGGTTGACCGGAGTAATGGTGTTTGACACTTTTATGATTTCCAATTTCTTGGTCCTTTCTAGTGATTTCTAAATGGTGATTGGTGAGGTTTGTGGTGTAAAATGAGTCTAGTAATGGCACTTAAACTGGGATGGTTTCAAATGGGTTTTGGGAATTTGAAAAGTGTTTGAGTCTCATTTAATGTTTCATCCTGAGGGTGTTGATATTTACTGGGCTTTATAGCTCATGTCTTTATTTTTCTTACTTGCAGATGACGATGGTGCTTATATGGAGACGTGGGATGGGGAGTTTGATGAGTGACATCATAAACTATCAACTCTGTAATAGACTAATATTTCTCTTTAGATACTTGAACTTATTGTGTAATAACTTAGTACTTCACACTTTATTTTCATGTTGGATTGTATAACTCTATTAATTAATGTAGTTAATGACGCTTCCGCTTATAATAGTAATGAACTTTGTTATTTTGCTTGGTTCTGTACTTCATTGGAATATGAAGTGCTGCCAGGTCATCACCCGGTTTTGGGGTGTGACATAAGTGGTATCAGAGCCAGTTTAAACCTTAGGGATAAAACCTGGAATGAATATATGATGAACTTGGTAGATAACATGTGAGATGTGTGATGGGTAGAGATTTTGGATTAGGAAATACTTCTTTACTTACTGCTTTATAGATGTTGTTGTGTTATGTGATGTATATGTTATATGTTATATTATGTTATGTTTTAATTGTTTGAGCATGCTATGTGAATTTATCGCTTACCATATACTGTGGGTATTTTGTCGAGAATGATGGACCAAAACCAAGGCAACAACAATAATGAGGACGACATGAATATTTCGATAGCGGAGTTGGGCCGTCAGGGTCTTAGAAACAACCGACGTCCACTTAGGGGTTCATTAAGCCAACAACATGCTGGGGGTAATCAGACTGCGCCAGAATTTGTGCTACCACCAATACCAGGTAATCCTCCTATGCCAGCAGAGTTTGGGGCGGCATTTCATCTTCTTACACAAATGGTTCAGAACAACAGTAGTCACAATAGAACATGCAACAGACAAATCAAAACATAACTTAACTGTTGCAGAACCAACATACTCAAATCAACCAGAATATGGGACAGGATAGGCCACAAAGGGTGGAAGCTGATTCGGGAAGTTACTATGAGCGACTAAAGAAAATGAGGATGGTTTCATTTGATGGTACAATCATTGCAGATCAAGTTGAGGAATGGTTGGAGAATATAGAGCGTAACTTGAGGATCATGAGGGTACCAGAGGGTGCCAAAGCTGATGTTGTGGTGGACTCACTTACTGGTAGAGCAGCAGAATGGTGGAGGGGCATCTCCCCTATCTTTCAACAAGGGGGACAACCCGTCATATAGTTCAAAAATTCCTTCCTTGACCAATACTTTCCACACATCTTCGAGTTGAAGCAAGGGGAATGTTAGTAGTGCCCTAGGACCATTAGCACATGTTGTGCGTTTTGTTATCTTTTGAGCATGTAATTGAATAGTTAATTTTGCTTTTGATTATCAAATGTGTGATTTGATAGTAAAACTCATTAGCTTATGTAATTACTATTCTAGAAGTCCCTAGTTTTATGTAATGCTTAATTACTATGAAATAAAACTAGTATGATTGTTGATTGATGATCTTGTTTTACTGATCATGTGTAATGGATACAAATCACATCATAGATGCAATATATAGGTATACATTGTATTGGGACGTGATCCGATCGAGAAGTAATACTTCATGGTCATAAGTCATAAGTATTACTTCCTCAATACTATTTTAGAATCCTTAGACCTTATGTCTTCATTGATTCTAGTATGAATGGAGCCACGTTTTGACTCAGTCGAACGTTACTTGTAAAAGAGTAATCAATACGATCGATGATCGGATGTAGTGTCCTATCATAGCTTGAATGTGAGAGACATTGTAAGGAATTTGTCCCTCTCTATTATTGAGAGAGATATCCATGGGCCCCTCGATAGGGAAAAGAGCTGTTTAAATGCATGGCCGTGCTCAAATGTATTTGATAAAGTGGTTATCAAATCGTTTGTTTGTCGAAACAGATCTACCCGGAGATCGAGCATAAATATAATTAAGCTTAATAAGGGTGACGACCACCATGCCTTATGCTTAATTAGGATATCGCGAGACAAAGGGATTAAATAGTGGATTGACATTAGGTTCCGTTGTAATTCATTCACTTTGGGTAGTCACAATGTCCCGCTAGGGGCAGCAGTGACTTATGAACTCACACTACTAACAAGTGTGTTTTCATTGCCATTGTGATATGAACCTACGGGGTCACACGCATAGACGAGCTAACGAGCTTCATGTCCAGATTCAATGAATCTAGAAAGTGTCTAGGTTCATTGTATCTGACATATGTCTTTCTGAAAATAATAAAGTGTTTATTATTCGAATTAGAGATAGGGGCAATTTTGGTATTTAACCGTAGCTGGGATTACGTGGGAGCCATTATCCGATAAAGACTCCCACTACCAGCAGAAGTCTAAGGGACGTGGGAGTTGAGGACTCCCATTGCCGAGAGGAGTTGAGGACGTGAGAGTTAGTTCTGGGAACAAACTCTCACACCCTATATAATAAACTCTTGGCCGAAACCCTAGACCTCAATTCTTTAGCCGAAATTAACCAAGAAACCCGAAATAAGATTTCAGTTTCAGCCTCTCCCTTTTCTCTCTAATTCCCGAATTTCAGAAAAGACGAAGAGCTAGCAATCGCTGCCCGTTTCGTCGCGTGGATACCGGTAGAGGGACTTTCCGCAAGGGAGATCAATTGGCGGCAGATTAGCATCCAAGAAACGCCATCCTCCATTCAAGAAGCAGCTTCTTGAATCCGTAAAAATGTAAGTTTTTACCGCTATTTTCGATTCGTTTCATATGAGCGGATCCTCGAGGGAGGATCCATGGGTGTTTGGAGCGAGTTTCCGCCTCATGAATCCCTTCGGTGGTATCGAGCCTTGCTCATACGATTCGGATTCGATATTGTTAATCACATCTTAACATATATCAAATTCGATTTGGTATGTGTATTTGTGAAAAACGAAAAAGATTGTTTCTTTTATGTTTACGTGATTATAACGTATAAACCGAATTTCGGTTAATCTGATTACATGTTTCGGATATCATGATATGCGTAAAGCTGTTTTAATTTGATTAATATTGCATGAACTGATTAACCGTATGTCATTAATATGATTAAATACATGAATTGTTTATGAATCGGTTATTATGCATAAACTGTTTTAATTTGATTAATATTGCATGAACTGATTAACCGTATGTCATTAATATGATTAAATACATGAATTGTTTATGAATCGGTTATTATGCATAAACTGTTTATGATTATGAATCTGTTTATGAATCTATGCATAAACTGTTTATGAATCGGTTATTAGGTCGGGACCGCCGCCAGCTCTGCGTAGTGGCAACACATATAAATTTGAATTTATATCCGCGAATTATTTATGTCATGTTTTATGTGATATTAGCATGGTGAATAGCATGGCCTACTATACCCCTTGTTTTACATATTTTGGTTGTAATTTTATAATACGACCTGCGAGTCGTTTTTTCAATGTTGTAAAATTGTAATCACTTTATTAGATTAGCTTTACCGCTTTACAATGAAGGCTGGGTATGCCCATGCAAATATGTAACAAGGTTGGAGGTGCAAGATCGAAGACATTATCCATGAGATGGATTTTGACCTAGATTGACCCTTGACTCCCACAAGGCTCGTGGGAGTCATTATAGGAATAGGCCATGCTATATCACATTTACTTTTTCGCTTCATAACCTGCGTGTGATGTTTATTTTATGTCTGGATGGATTTAATTTTGAACGTCACATTAAATGGTTTTAATTAAGTCTTAAAGTGCCTACCATATCCTAAGCACTCCATAAGCTTGGATCATCATTTCTGCTTGCCAAAGCAACAGATAAAGTGGTTACCTAAGTAGAGGGAGATGGGAAAATAGTGATTTCCATAATGCTTAGACATGGTCCGACTTAGCTAGGCCATCAAAATAGTTTTGGGCCTAGGGCATAAAATGGGAAATAGCCGGGACATATAGATGTCAATCCCATTAAATGATTTTACTTTAATTGTGGGTGTTAAGCCAAAGCTTTCCTATAACTATTGTAAAATGTTTTTCCCCCACTATTATCAAGTGTTGAAATTGTGGAAAATGTTTTTGCTCAAAAACTAATAACTTTGCAATTAACTTAATGTAGATAAATGGCAACCAATTCATCACACAATTCACTGCGATCCGTCCTTGAGAAGGAAAAACCCGAGCGGGACCAATTTCCTTGATTGGGCCCGCAACTTAAGGATTGTCCTTAGCGGGAAAGAAAGCCGTGCGTTCTTGATACTGGACATTCTCGAACAGACTCGCTAATAACGCCACTAGAGCTGAAAGAGATACTTGGAAGAAGCATTTCGATGACTCTAACGATGTGACTTGTCTCATGTTAGTCACAATGAGCCCTGACCTTCAAAAACAGTTTCAAGGAGTTGAGGCTTTCCAGATGATGGGCCAGCTCAAGGAAATGTTCCAAGAGCAAGCTCGTCATGAAAGATTCCTCACAACCAAGGCGTTAAATAGTTGCAAAATGGCCCCTGGAACCTCTGTGAGTGCACACGTTCTCAAGATGAAGGGCTATTTTGACCAACTTGAGAAACTTGGAGCTCCCGTAGGTCATGACATGTCCACAGATATGATCTTGGGCTCACTCCCACCGGAGTATGACCAATTCGTAATGAACTTCAACATGCATGCCATGGAGAAGACCATACACGAAATTCACGGGATGCTCAAGCAGGCTGAACTGAACATTAAGAAATCCCCTGAAGTCTTAATGGTTCAAAAAGGGAATTTCAAGAAGAAAGGCAAGGGAAAGCCCATGGCTAAGAGAGGCAAGGGCAAAGGCAACGACAAGCCCAAGCCCCAGCCCAAAGCCAAGGCACCAAAGGAGGGAGTTTGCTTCCATTGTGGCGAACCAGGCCATTGGAAACGGAACTGCAAACTCTATTTGGAAGAGAAGAAAAAGGGAAAGGCCAGTTTGACTGTCTCTCCAGGTATTTATGTTATAGAAATTAACATGTCTGCTCCTACTTCATGGGTATTAGATACCGATTGTGGATCTCACATTTGTGCAAATGTGCGGGGGTTCAAAAGGGAGTAGATCACCGCAAAAGGAGAAGTGGACCTCGGAGTAGCCAACGGAGCAAGAGTTGTTGCTGTAGCTACGGGGACATTTAATTTAGTTTTGCCAAGTGGCCTTATCATAGAACTAGATAATTGTTTGTATGTTCCAACTTTAAGTAGGAATATTATTTCAGTTTCTTGTTTGGATATTGAAGGTTTTGAATTAAGTATTATGAATAAAATTTGCACCATTCATAAAGATCGTATCTTTTATGGAGATGCCTCTTTGATGAATGGGCTTTATATTCTTAACCTCGATAATTCCATTAAAAGGCCCATCTATAACATTAATACTAAAAGGTTTAAATCAAATGACTTAAACCAAACCTACTTTTAGCAATCGTCGTTTGGGCCACATAAACGAACGCATATCAAAACTCCATACGGATGGAATTTTAACATCATTTGACTTAGAGTCTTATGAGACGTGTGAATCTTGCTTGTTGGGCAAAATGACTAAAGCTCCCTTTACTTGGACAAAGTGAGAGAGTTTCCGATTTGTTGGGCCTCATACATACTGGATGTTTGTGGACCAATAAACACTAGTGCTAGAGGAGGGTTTCAAAGATCTTCATCACGTTCACGGATGATTTCGAGTAGATATGGCTACGTCTATCTAATGAAACATAAATCGAATCTTTTGGAAGATTCAAAGAATTTCAAAGTGAAGTACGTAATCAACTTGGTAAAAGTATTAAGATACTTCGATCGGATCGAGGTGGCGTAATACCTTAACCAAGAGTTTGACGAACATCTTAGTGGTTGTGGAATTGTTTCACAATTAACTCCTCCCTGGCACACCACAATGGAATGGCGTGTCGAACGGAGGAATCGCACCTTATTAGATATGGTTCGATCTATGATGAGTCAAACAAGTCTTCCAATTTTCCCCTTTGGGGCTACGCCCTAGAAACTGCTGCATTTATATTAAACAGAGTACCTTCTAAAGCGGTTCGGAAAACTCCATATGAGATATGGATCGGGAAACGACCTAGTTTGTCATTTCTCAAAATTTGGGGGATGCGAGGCGTATGTAAAACGCTTGTTATCCGATAAACTCGCCCTAAATCGACAAATGTTTGTTTGTGGGATATCCTAAAGAAACTAAAGGATATTACTTCTATCTTCCATCGAGAGAACAAAGTGTTTGTTGCTCGTAATGGTGTATTCCTTGAAAGGGAATTTATTTCCAAAGAGGATAGTGGGAGTAAGATCCATCTTGAGGAAATTCAAAATCCCCAAACAACATCCGAACCAACTTTAGAAGTTCAAGCAAGCTCACGTGCCGACATCGAGCTTCAATCTTTGACACAAGGCCCAAGAAGGTCGAGTCGGGTACATCAACGACTCGAGAGATATGGATTTCGTGGATCGATGATCATCAGAGTTGAACTCGATTGATCAAGATGAACCCACTACCTACAAAGAGGCAATTCGTAGTTCCGAGTCGAGATAAGTGGCTAGAAGCTATGAAGTCCGAGATGCAATCCATGTACGACAACCAAGTATGGACTTTGGTTGACCCACCCGAAGGGTGCAAGGTCATTGATAACAAATGGTGTTATAAAAAAGAAGACCGACATGGATGGTAATGTACACACTTTTTAAATCACGACTAGTGGTTAAAGGTTATAGACAAGTTCATGGTATTGACTATGACGAAACCTTTTCCCTCGTCGTGATGATAAAGTCAATTAGGATTTTACTTGCCATAGCCGCATATTATGACTATGAGATATGGCAAATGGATGTTAAGACTGCGTTTCTTAACTGAAACCTTCTCGAGGATGTGTATATGACACAACCTCGAGGGGTTTATAGATCCAACAAATCCTAGCAAAGTGTGTAAGCTTCAAAGGTCCATTTATGGATTGAAGCAAGCATCTCGAAAGCTCGGGAATCGTCGCTTTGATGAACGTATTAAAGAATTCGGTTTCATAAAAAAATGAAGACGAGCCTTGTGTTTATAAGAAAGTAACTAATAATGCAAAGAGTGTTCCTTGTGCTTTACGTGGACGACATCTTACCGATTGGAAATGACATCCCCACATTACAAAGCGTAAAAGCTTGGTTGGGGAAGTGTTTTTCCATGAAAGACTTAAGCGAGGCCAATTACATTTTGGGTATAAGAATCTATAGAGATAGATCTAACAAAATGATTGGCTCGAGCTGAAAGTGGATACATTGACAAGGTACTCGAAACGGTTCGACTTTGCAAGACTCCAAAAAGGGATTCTTGCCCATGTCACATGGCGTCAAACTCAGCAGAACTCAAGGACCTTCCACAAGGGGAGGACCAAGAGCGCATGAGTAAGATCCCATATGCTTCGGCCATTGGGTCTATTATGTACGCCATGATATGCACTCGCCCTGGATGTCTCATTTGCTTTAAGCATGACTAGCGGATATCAATCTGACCCTCGGTGAGTCACATTGGACTCAGATCAAGAGCATTCTTAAGTACTTGAGAAGGACTAAAGATATGTTCTTAGTTTACGGAGGTCGTGAAGGAAGTCTCGGTTGTAAATGGTTACACAGACGCAAGCTTCCAGACCGACGTAGATGATTTTAGATCGCAAATCTGGGTTTTGTGTTTTGTTTGAATGGAGGTGCTCGTGAGCTGGAAGAGCTCAAAGCAAGAAACCGTGGCCGACTCTACAATGTAAGTCGAGTATCTAGTCGCATCTCAAGCAATTAAAGAAGTCGTTTGGATCGTGAAGTTTGTTGATGAACTAGGTGTCGTCCCCTAGCATTGTGAACCCAGTGGACTCAGTATTGTGATAGTACTGGGTGCCATTTCACAAGCTAAGGAACCTAGATCTCACCAACGATCCAAACACATTCTCAAAGGCGTTCCATCCGATTCGAGAGATCATCGACAGAGAGAGACGTTAGTATTTGCAAAGTTCATACGCAGGCGACAACATTGCGAGATCCATTGACCAAGCCACTCCCACAGACTCTAAACATGAGAGTCATACTAGGTCAATGGGATTGAGGATCATGTATGACGAGAACTAGGGCAAGTGGGAGATTGTTAGTAGTGCCCTAGGACCATTAGCACATGTTGTGCGTTTTGTTATCTTTTGAGCATGTAATTGAATAGTTAATTTTGCTTTTGATTATCAAATGTGTGATTTGATAGTAAAACTCATTAGCTTATGTAATTACTATTCTAGAAGTCCCTAGTTTTATGTAATGCTTAATTACTATGAAATAAAACTAGTATGATTGTTGATTGATGATCTTGTTTTATCGATCATGTGTAATGGATACAAATCACATCATAGATGCAATATATAGGTATACATTGTATCGACGTGATCCAGTCGAGAAGTAATACTTCATGGTCATAAGTCATAAGTATTACTTCCTCAATACTATTTTAGAATCCTTAGACCTTATGTCTTCATTGATTCTAGTATGAATGGAGCTACGTTTTGACTCGACCGAACGTTACTTGTAAAAAGAGTAATCAATACGACCGATGATCGGATGTAGTGTCCTATCATAGCTTGAATGTGAGAGACATTGTAAGGAATTTGTCCTCTCTATTATTGAGAGAGATATCCATGGGCCCCTCGATAGGGAAAGACTGTTTAAATGCATGGCCAGTGCTCAAATGTATTTGATAAAGTGGTTATCAAATGTCGTTTGTCGAAACAGTCTACCTGGAGATCGAGCATAAATATAATTAAGCTTAATAAGGGTGACGACCACCATGCCTTATGCTTAATTAGGATATCGCGAGACAAAGGGATTAAATAGTGGATTGACATTAGGTTCCGTTGTAATTCATTCACTTTGGGTAGTCACAATGTCCTGCTAGGGACCGCTTGTGACTTATGAACTCACACTACTAACAAGTGTGTTTTCATTGCCATTGTGATATGAACCTACAGGGTCACACGCATAGACGAGCTAACGAGCTTCATGTCCAGATTCAATGAATCTAGAAAGTGTCTAGGTTCATTGTATCTGACATATGTCTTTCTGAAAATAATAAAGTGTTTATTATTCGAATTAGAGATAGGGGCAATTTTGGTATTTAACCGTAGCTGGGATTACGTGGGAGCCATTATCCGATAAAGACTCCCACTACCAGCAGAAGTCTAAGGGACGTGGGAGTTGAGGACTCCCATTGCCGAGAGGAGTTGAGGACGTGAGAGTTAGTTCTGGGAACAAACTCTCACACCCTATATAATAAACTCTTGGCCGAAACCCTAGACCTCAATTCTTTAGCCGAAATTAACCAAGAAACCCGAAATAAGATTTTAGTTTCAGCCTCTCCCTTTTCTCTCTAATTCCCGAATTTCAGAAAAGACGAAGAGCTAGCAATCGCTGCCCGTTTCGTCGCGTGTTTACCGGTAGAGGGACTTTCCGCAAGGGAGATCAATTGGCGGCAGATTAGCATCCAAGAAACGCCATCCTCCATTCAAGAAGCAGCTTCTTGAATCCGTAAAAATGTAAGTTTTTACCGCTATTTTCGATTCGTTTCATATGAGCGGATCCTTCAGGGGAGGATCCATGGGTGTTTGGAATGAGTTTCCGCCCATGAATCCCTTCAGGGAAAACATGTCAGTGTCTGAGTACGCCGGTCGGTTTAATGTGTTGTGAAAGTACGTTTCTGCAATTATTCAAGACCCAGTAATGAGAACGCATCAGTTTATGATGGGACTACTTCCAAGATTAGCGGAAGACTTTCTGGTATTCCTCCTAGCATCTATAGGGAGGCTTATCAACAAAGTTCGAGTATAGAAGCAGAGTTCAAGAGGTCAGATTTGGAAAGGTCTGGTAAGAGGAACTTTTCAACCATGTCGCAATGACAAGGCTCACGTTTCAACACCAACACATCTTTGGCTAAGAAGAGGTTTGCTCGCTCCCACATCGGGACCTACCAATGCTTTCAAGCCGGGGGTAAGGACAGGAGCTAACATGGTTAATGTTGGGGGAGCTACAAGAGCATCGAGTGGGTGTCCAAGTATACCGGTTTGCAACAAGTGTGGTAGAAGACATACGGGGGAGTGTCGTTGGGACACTAGGACTTTCTTCAAGTGTGGGAAGCTGGGACATGTGGTAAATCAGTGCACTATGCCTATTCCAATTACCGGGCAGACTTCGACAGGGGCACCAATGGTTGGTGATACAAGGCAGAAAGCTAATGCACAGGTGTTTGCTCAAACTCAGCAAGAGGCGGGAGACACTTCATATGTGGTCACAAGTACGCTTCTAACCAACTCAGTACCTGCCCTTGTACTATATGATTCTAGAGCTACCCATTCTTTTGTGTCACATATATTTGCTAAAGTACTTAAGACTTCCCATATTTGTTGTTTGGACACCTATATAGTAATGGTACCTAATGGAAAAGTTTTAGAGTGTAACTTAATACATAAGGGATGTCGGGTAGAAATAGACTCTAATGTACTAGAAGTTGACCTTATACAGTTACCGATGGTAGATTTTGATGTAATTCTGGGTATGGACTGGCTATCTACGCATCATGCCATAGTGAATTGCCGGGAAAGGAAAATTCAGTTTACCATTGGGAAAAATGAAGTGGTAGAGTACCTGGGTTCTTATAAAAGGAAGAGTGGTCGTAGCATGCTTGTGATTTCAACAATGAAGGCAAGGAAGTTTATCAAAAAGGGTTGTGAAGCTTTTCTGGCTTATGCAGTGCTGAAGGATGATAAGAAGAAAGTCCTTCTTGAGGACGTTCCTGTAGTGAGAGAGTACGGGGATATTTTTCCCGATGATTTGTCGAGTATTCCACCTGCCTGGGAAATTGATTTTGAGATTCTACTTCAACCCGATGTGGAGCCAATCCCTAAGGCTCCGTATCGTATGGTACCTATTGAGTTGGGGGAGTTGAAGGATCAATTCCAAGTGGCGAAGAACCCACATCTAGGTGCCAAACCTTCACGTCGATGTGAGCTTTTTGGGGAAGATCAACATGTTATCCCTAGAGTAACTTTTATCCGTTGAGCGACGGCCCTTCCACTCGGCACCATCAGATCACTAAGGCCAACTTTCGTCCCTGCTCGACGGGTGGGTCTTGCAGTCAAACTCCCTTCTGCCTTTGTACTCGGGACCAATCTCCGTCTCGCCTGAGGAAACCTTTGCACACCTCCGTTACCTTTTGGGAGGCCTACGCCCCACAGAAAAAGTCTACCTGAGACTGTCATTTGGCCCGTAGGTCCTGATACAAGGTTAGAATTCGAACTCTTCCAGAGTGGTATCTCACTAATCCATTCTTCGCCTTCCACCTAAGCTGTGCAGGAAAGGCCCAAAGCCAATCCCAGGGAACAGTGAAGCTTCATAGACATGTCTATTTCACCGAGCCTTTCTCCGAGACAGTGCCCAGATCGTGTTCGAAAGAAAAAATATCTATTTGGTAAGACTTCTTCCTATACCTAAGAATTCCATTGGACCCAGAAAGGATACATTGGAAGAATCCGTGGGATCTTCCAATATCAATAGGTTGATTGTTTCGCTCATGTATC
Source organism: Vinca minor (assembly GCA_026122235.1). Classification (NCBI taxonomy): domain Eukaryota; kingdom Viridiplantae; phylum Streptophyta; class Magnoliopsida; order Gentianales; family Apocynaceae; genus Vinca; species Vinca minor. Next base: position 1,202,035 of record JAOCZM010000112.1, on the reverse strand, counting down.
TTCCAAAAGGAAAAAAGATCTCTTGGTTCTCCCAATAACTCAAAAAAGTTGTTTACTGAATCCGAAAGAGAGTACTTGGGTTCTCCCAATAACTCAAAAGTGTAGCATCCCTGAATCTAACTGGGGTTCGCGGTGGTGGAGGAACTGGATCGAAACAAAGAGGGATTCTAGTTGTAAGATATCTAATGAAACCGTCATTGGAATGTTTTCAGAAGTTGAAAGAGCGACTGACTACATCACATATTTTGGCACTACTTGAAGAGACTATGGGTTTTACTATCTACAGTGATGCATTAGGCATAGGGCTTGGGGTGTGTAGTTATGCAAAATGGTAAGGTAATTGCCTATGCTTCAGACAGTTGAAGTCATATGAGAAGAACTACCCGACACATGATTTAGAGTTGGCAGTGGTGGTATTTGCACTAAAGATTTGGAGACATTACCTTTATGGTGAACCTTGTGAGGTGTTTACCGACCACCAAAGCCTGAAGTACCTTTTCACCCAAAAGGAACTCAACATGAGACAAAGGCGATGGTTGGCGATACTTAAGGACTATGACCTCATGATTAGCTACCATTTCGGGAAAGCTAATCGGGTAGCTGATGCCCTAAGTAGGAAGAATTCGGGGCACCTAACATGTTTGATCACCGAACGACCAAGTTTGATAGCTGATTTTGAAAACTTGAGTTTGGAGGTCATTGAGTCAACCAGCAACAACTTGGCAACTTTGGTAGCTCAACCGACACTCTTGACTAGGATAAAAGAGGGGCAAAAAGATGATCCAGATTTGGAAGATGAACGGACTATGGCGCAACCGGGTGAAGATTCAGATTTTGGGATTCACGAAGACGGTAGTTTGAGTTATCGGGGGGTCGGTTGTGTGTGCCATCGGAATTGGGGTTGAGAACGGAAATTCTGCAAGAAACTCACAGTTCCAAATTGTCAATGCATCCTGGGGCTACAAAGATGTATCGAGTTTAACGGGACATAGCAGATTTCATTATTAAGTATTTAGTATGTCAACAAGTAAAAACGGTACGTCAAAGACTCGCTGGACTATGTAAACCTTTGGAAACACCTGTTTTGAAATGGGAGCACATCACTATGGATTTTGTGGTCGGTTTACCTAAAGACAAAAGTAGAAAAGACACGATTTGGGTAATTGATAACTCGTAAATTCATCGATATATTCCTTTAGTTTTATAGTGACTTTGTCCTTAAAAATGTATTTATATATCGAGTTTTGAGCTTAGAATGGTATATTCCTCACTACTTTGTGTTTTAATGGTTGTAGGGTGCTTATTGAGCTTTTATGTTGTTTCAAGGACTTAATTGCTAAATCTGAAACTTGACTGGAAAGCTGTGGGACTTAACTGCAAAATCTGAAAAGCTGTCTTGTGGTCAAACCTGGTCAAAAGATGGTCAAAGAAGTCAACTCAGGTCAACACTAAAAATTTGGTCAACCATGAAGATTATTTGGGACTTTCCTATTAGACTCCTAATTCCCTTCAACCTCTATGGTATTTTTCCTAAAGCTATAGGAGTCTGAACATTATAAATATCCCTGGAAGATTCATCATAGAGGAGGAGGAGAGATCAGACATTCATATATTACCATTATTATTCTAAACCTAGAGTGAATTATTAGAGAATTATTGGGGGCTTTCTTCCACCAAGATCTACAAGAGGAAACTCACCATCATCAACGGTTTGAAGACGGAGACACCTTGAAGATTGAATCTTTCATGAGAATAAGTTTTCTTTCTTTACCGCTTTCAATAAATTCTTTTATTAATTCTAGCGTTATGAGTAGCTAAATTTTTATTACTTGAATGGGATGAACCCTAGACTTATGTCTATATATTGATTTTTGGGATTGTGATTAATTCATATTGAACCATATTTTGATGTTTATTATGCGTTTTCATTGTGTTGGATTAATTTTCTAGAGTATTAATTCATCTTTGATTTCTTATTTGGAATTGAAAAAGGAAGAATTTGAATAGATCATCGCATAATAAAAAGAGTTGCATGGTTTTCTAGAAATAGAATTTACATAAATCTTCGGGATTAGGGTCAAACCTAATAAGGGAATTCATAAATCTTAATGCATCTTTGGGGGGTTTTAATTACGAAAGAAATTTCAATTAATCAACTCAAAGGTAGGAACTTTAAACTGTTGAAAACATGAAAGCTTCATTATTGGAATTTTCACTACTTCAGAATAAGTTTTTTTGAATTAATCCATCCAGTTCATACATAGATACGTCTAGGGGGATTCTTGTTCAAGTATCTCTTCTCATATTTATTCTTATAAATCATTTATTTATTTTCTAGTTATTCATTATTTATAATTAATTTTTATTCATACAACTCGCTCGATTAAACAAGTAGAAAAAAGGGTAATTATTAGTGCTTGTAGTCCTTGTGGGATCGACACTTGACTAGACTGGTATATTATTCTAAGCGATAGGTGCACTTGCCTAGCGATTTTTATAGTAAGGTAAATCGACCATCAAGTTTTTGGCGCCGTTGCCGGGGACTCACAACATTAAGAAAACCTATTATTTACTGATTTAATTTTTATTAGTTTCTTTTCTTTTATTTATTTTATTTTTCTTTTAAGTTTTCGTTTTAGTCGTGTTCTTTGTCTTTCGTTTTTTGTAGGTTTCTGATCTCGCAAGAACCAATGGCTATCAATCTAGCTCCAAGGACCATGGCGGACTTTACCCGCCCTTCTCTCAATGGGTCAGAATCAAGTATCACCCGACCTCCGGTGGCAGCTGCAAATTTTGAAATCAAGCCAAGCGTCATAAAGATGGTCCAAGATTATGTTCAATTTTATGGATTGCTTGATGAGGATCCAAATGCTCATATTGCAAACTTCTTGGAGATATGTGATACATTTAAGATGAATGGCGCTACTGATGATGCCATCCGCCTTAGGTTGTTTCCATTCTCACTCCGAGATCGAGCTAAGGCATGGCTCAAATCATTACCTGCGGGGTCCATCACTACTTGGAATACTCTTGCGGAGAAGTTCTTGATTAAGTATTACCCTCCGGTGAGGATTGCTCAGTTGAGGAATGCGATATTCTCTTTTGCTCAAACTGATGGAGAGAATCTCTATGATGCTTGGGAGAGGTTTAAGGAACTTTTGAGGAAATGCCCGAAACATGGCATTGAACTTAATCTTCAGATGCACACTTTTCACAATGGGCTTAATCATGCTTCCAAGCAACTCATTGATGCATCCGCAGGAGGTACCACGGATCTTAAAACCCTAGAAGAGTTACGTGATTTAATTGAAAGTATTGCTGCAAATAACTGTAAATGGGGAACTGCAAGACAAAAGCCGAGAACTTCTGGACTAATGAATGTAGATGCCATGACTGCACTTGAAACTAAGGTAGATGCTCTTACTAAGAAAATGGAGAGTATGAACTATGTGTCTCAACAATCTCAAGTGATGAGTTGTGATTTCTGTGGTGGTGACCATCCCAATCATGAATGCCAATCTGCTGAAACTATCAATTATATGTTGGAGAGAGACAACAAAGAGATCCTTATAGCAATACCTATAATCCTGGTTGGAAATCTCATCCAAACTTCTCTTGGAGAGCTCAACAACCACAACCCAGTTCTCTTTCTCCACCTGGATATCAACAGTCTAGACCTCTACCTCCACAAGTTCCTGCAGAGCCAGTTAAGCCTACTATGGAGGAATTGATGACTAAGTTTATTTCTACTTCGGAGGAAAGATTCCAAATGGCAGATGCAGCCATAAGATATCAAGGTGTTGTTTCAATTCACAATTTGGAAAATCAGATTGGGCAAATTGCTAAGATTTTATCTGAGAGAAAAATAGGTTCTCTGCCTGGAAATACCGAATCAAACCCGCGAGAGCATGTTAATGTTGTTATTTCAACGAGCGGTACTAATTTGAAGGCAATGGAGCCAGAGAATTGTGTGAAAGAAGAAGCAAAGAATAATGAGATTTTAGAATACAAGCCAAGGATTCCATATCATCAACGCCTTGTGAAGAAAGATGGTCAATCAGGTAAGTATTCTGCACCGCCTACCCAATTGTTTCATAATATACCTTCTATTTCAACTTCTGTGCAGACTTCCAATCTTACTAAGCCTTTGACGGACACTCGGTCAAACAAGAAAGAGCAAAAAGTAATCTTGGATGCGGGGTGTTTACCAATCCTGGAGAACAAAGACAAGCTACCTTAGAAACTCAATGATCCAGGAAGTTTTACTATTCCTTGTCAAATTGGTAGTGTATCTATTAATAATGCATTAGCAGACTTAGGTGCTAGTGTGAATGTGATGCCCTATAATTTGTTCAAAAAGTTAGGATTGGGAGGGTTGAAATCCACAATTATGAATATCCAATTGCTTGATAAATCTTTACAATGTCCAATGGGAGTAAAAGAAGATGTTCTTGTTAAAATTGATAAATTTATTTTTCCTGTGGATTTTGTTGTTGTGGATATGCAAGAAGACGTTGGTATACCTTTGATTTTAGGAAGACCTTTTCTAGCTACGGCTAGGGCCAACATAGATGTTTATAGGGGAAAATTAACTCTTGGAGTTGGTGATGAAAATGTTGTCTATACAATTCAAAAACACTTTGAGAAATCCTTAGAGAAAAATGCTACTGCATTCGGCATTCAAGTTGTGAAATCTAATATTTCGATTTCTGTGCAGGAAAGCTTGATCAAGGAACCCTCCAAAACTGCTTCAATCAACGACAAAAATTCTTGCAAGAGAAAAAAAACTGAAAACTAGAAGAGCTAAAAAGGATCAAGTGATGCATTTTCCTCATGATCTCACAAAAGGATCACTACTTCAATTTGAGGATTTTGCTTCTCGTCAACCTCCTTGAATACTACAAGAAAAAGGTAGTCAAGCTCGAGACTATAAACGAGAACTAAATTTTTAACCTTTTTGTACATATTCCGTGTGTGTTTCAATCTTCGTTATAAAAAAAAAAAAAAAACAAATAAAATGGGCTTTTCTGCAAGTCGATTAAAAAAAAAGTTTATTTTTTTTATTATTATTTTTTTTTGTTTCGATTTTTCAAAAAAAATAAAAAAAAAATAAAAAAATAAAAATAAAAATTTAGCCTTAAACAGAAAAATGCCTGCACAGGCACATTACAAAAGCCTGCGTAGGAATTTTGGTCCCAATTTTTTTTTAATTTTTAAAAATCGGTGTACCATTTTGACAAAAATACCACCCACACCCAATCCTTACCCTATTTTCTTCCACAACCAGACATGCGTGAATGCCTTTTCCCTTTTCTTCAAATTTTTTTTTTTCCTCTCTCTGTTCACCCTCGCTCCCAAATCCCCCAAATCTTTTTCAATACACCAATTTTTCACTCATACCAACCCTAATTAGTTTTTATTTTATTTTATTTTTTAATTAGTTTTACTAAGCCCTAATCTTAATAAAAAAAAAATTTACCCAATCAAAAATTGAGCAGCGGCTATAGGTGGCACCACCACCACCGACGTTCGACAGTGGTAAAAGTTTCATGGTGCATATCTATGATTGAGGACCGAGGGGAGTATTGCTATCCTTTATTTACTTTATTTTATTATTATTCTCTTTGCCACCATGAGTACATGCTGCACTCTTAAGTAAGGGGTGGACTCTCTTCTTGTTTCTATATGTTTAGATGTTTTTTTTATTTTGTTTTTTGTTTTCTTTATAAAAAAATAAAAAAAAACACCAAAAAAAACCAAAAAAATATGTGTTTTCCCTCGTTCAATCATTCTCCTATAAGTTTTTGTGATACTTTTTGCCTCACTTATCTTCGAATGCTATGTTAAGTAAGTTGACATAAAATTGCATGTGAATTCGTTGTGATCGAGAGAACTTGAGACGTTTTTGAGATAAAATGAATTTTAGTTGCCTAATAAACACTTGACTAAGACTTTGTAGATAAGTTTAATTTTTGGAATGTATGGTTGAGCACAACTAAGATCTTCTCTCCCGATATTCTTGTGTCCAAGCTTCAAACTTGGTACTTTTGACTTGGGGATGATATTGGCAATTTTTGACTCGTTTGTGCCTTCCTTGCCTACCCGATCACATTAAATTTCTTAGCTCCCTATTTTTAGCCTAAGGAGGGTGCATTTGGTGGAATTTTATTTGGAGATTTGGAATGAATGGAAGAAGAATGCACCTTTAACTAGTCGGCTCATTGTTGACTACAATCCCTTTATCTTTGTGAGAGTAATGCATATAGGAATTGGCCTGGTGTTGATAGGGATTGAATGTACTGAAATGTGCTTAAAAAAAAAGAATGGAAGAGGAATAAAGAAGTTTGTGTCGGAATATTTATACTAGTCTTGTGGATAATTGATTTGATTGGGATGAGATTTCTTTGACTCCGGCCTCTGTGGTGTGAGAAGTAAGGCATTTTCTAAAAAGCCTAAGTTATCATTTGTGGCAATGAACAAGGATTGCGGAAGCCAAATTATTTGGAGATAGTCTCTAATCAACATTGATGTATTTATTTATTTTGATGGAAAAAAAAGTGAAAAAAAGGAAAAAAAAAAAATCATTACATTATTTTATTTGTTTCTATTGATTAAAGGCATATCTGTCATTCTGTTGATTCACTGATGGGATCGATCGACCATGTACTTAAAGTTCTTATCTTGAAAGGTATATTACTCACGATTGTTGATTTAAATTTTGGAACTATTGATTAGTGTTATTGAAAGTATGGAATGGAATGTAAAGTGAAATAGAGAGTTGAAGTTGGTGGTAGATTTGAACAAGTTCTTCTTTGGGATTGATGCGACCTCCATGAAGTTTTTGGTAATACATAAAGTGGGGGGTTGTTTTTGTTCTATGAAGTGGATAAGGAATCATATTAAAGAAGATCCAATGCTTACTCTCACGACTTTGTATATCCTATATTTCGTTTGTTAGCCCCATCCTAAAGCCTACGTTATAAGCTGAGAAGTCCTTTTGGACTCAAGTTGATGCACTATGCTCCATTAGTGAGCTAAATTAGTGAAGAATATCGAGTTTCAAGTCCTTGGTTGTGCTGGGTTTGGGTTTGAGAAAAAAGTTTCTTATCTACTTTAATCTTTTTCAAGTGTTTACTTAGTAACTTGTTTTATAAAACTGTTCCATGCATTCCTTGAGTTCTCTTTGATACAATGAATTTACTTTGAAGTTTTGTATCTACTTTACTTGGTTAGCATTCTTTGATAAGTTGGGAAGAATTTATCATGCTTACATATTTGAGAATGAATGTGTAGGAGACTATAAGTTTTATGTTGTACGTGTGTTTTAGTTTGCTTTTCTCGGGACGATCAAAGATTAAGTGGGGGGTAATTTGATAACTCGTAAATTCATCGATATATTCCTTTAGTTTTATAGTGACTTTGTGCTTAAAAATGTATTTATATATCGAGTTTTGAGCTTAGAATGGTATATTCCTCACTACTTTGTGTTTTAATGGTTGTAGGGTGCTTATTGAGCTTTTATGATATTTCAAGGACTTAATTGCTAAATCTGAAACTTGACTGGAAAGCTGTGGGACTTGACTGCAAAATCTGAAAAGTTGTCTTGTGGTCAAAGCTGGTCAAAGAAGTCAACTCGGGTCAACACTGAAAATTTGGTCAACCATGAAGATTATTTGGGACTTTCCTATTAGACTCCTAATTCCCTTCAACCTCTATGGTATTTTTCCTAAAGCTATAGGAGTCTGAACATTATAAATATCCCTGGAAGATTCATCATAGAGGAGGAGAAGAGATCAGACATTCATATATTACCATTATTATTCTAAACCTAGAGTGAATTATTAGAGAATTATTGGGGGCTTTCTTCCACCAAGATCTACAAGAGGAAACTCACCATCATCAACGGTTTGAAGACGGAGACACCTTGAAGATTGAATCTTTCATGAGAATGAGTTTTCTTTCTTTACCGCTTTCAATAAATTCTTTTATTAATTCTAGCGTTATGAGTAGCTAAATTTCTATTACTTGAATGGGATGAACCCTAGACTTATGTCTATATATTGATTTTTGGGATTGTGATTAATTCATATTGAACCATATTTTGATGTTTATTATGCGTTTTCATTGTGTTGGATTAATTTTCTAGAGTATTAATTCATCTTTGATTTCTTATTTGGAATTGAAAAAGGAAGAATTTGAATAGATCATCGCATAATAAAAAGAGTTGCGTGGTTTTCTAGAAATAGAATTTACATAAATCTTCGGGATTAGGGTCAAACCTAATAAGAGAATTCATAAATCTTAATGCATCTTTGGGGGGTTTTAATTACGAAAGAAATTTCAATTAATCAACTCAAAGGTAGGAACTTTAAACTGTTGAAAAACATTAAAGCTTCATTATTGGAATTTTCACTACTTCAGAATAAGTTTTTTTGAATTAATCCATCCAGTTCATACATAGATACGTCTAGGGGGATTCTTGTTCAAGTATCTCTTCTCATATTTATTCTTATAAATCATTTATTTATTTTCTAGTTATTCATTATTTATAATTAATTTTTATTCATACTACTCGTTCGATTAAACAGTAGAAAAAGGGTAATTATTAGTGCTTGTAGTCCTTGTGGGATCGACACTTGACTAGACTGGTATATTATTCTAAGCGATAGGTGCACTTGCCTAGCGATTTTTATAGTATGGTAAATCGACCATCAGTAATCATTGACCAACTTACAAAATCAGCTTACTTCTTGTATATGAAATCACAACCTCCATGGAAACTTTGGTACAAATGTACATGAACGAGATAGTTAGACTTCACGGGGTACTGGTAAGCATCGTATCAGATAGAGATTCGAGATTTGTGTCATGATTTTGGCGGAGTTTCAACGAAGCAATGGGAACGAAGATGTCCTTGAGCACAACTTAACACCCTCAAACTGATGGGGAGTAGGAAAGGACGATTCAAACATTGGAAGACATGTTAAGGGCATGCATATTGGACTTCAAAGGAAGTTGGGTGAATCATCTAACATTGGTAGAGTTTGCTTATAACAATAGTTTCCAAACAAGCATTGGTATGGCAGTGTATGAGGCATTATATGGCAGAAAGTGTCGCTCGCTGGTCTGTTGGGACGATATTGGGGAGAAGACAATAACAGGACCAGAATTGGTACACGTAACAATGGAAGTAGTGCCACTTATCCGAGAAATGTTGAAGGCAGCTCAAGATAGGCAGAAAAGTTGGGCGAATAGAAAAAGAAGACCAATGGAATTGGAAGTAGGAGACAAACTGTACTTACGAGTTTCGCCAACGAAAGGTGTGATGAGAATTGATAAGAGTGGAAAGCTGAGTCCAAGATATGTAGAACCATATGAGATATTGGAAAGAGTGGAGGATCTTGATCATCGTTGGGCATTACCGCCAACGCTGTCATGAATACACAATGTATTCCATGTGTCGCAGCTAAGGCGGTATGTGCCAGATCCTAGCCATATTTTGGAAGGGGAACCTTTGGAACTTCGGGAAGACTTGTCATACCAAGAAGTACCGGTAAAGATAGTGGATCGTACGGATTCTGAGGCGACACACTATTCCTTATGTAAAGATACAGTGGTCAAATCACAGTAAAAGGGAAGCCATTTGGGAACTTGAGAAAAAAGCTCGCCGGAAGTACTCTCAGATATTTGAATCTCGAGGTAAGAAAGTTTCAGGGACGAAACTTCAGTAAGAGGGGAAGGATGAAATAACTGTTAGTAGTGCCCTAGCACCGTTAGCATATGTTGTACGTTTTATATAATTTTAGCATTTCATGAATAGTTAATTTTTCTTTTGAGCATCAAATATGTGATTTGATAGTAAAACTCATTAGCTTATACAATTACTATTTTGATTGTCCCAAGTTTTATGTAATGTTCTATACAATGAAATAAAACTAGTCTGATGTTTGATTGATGATTATGTTTTACTAATCATGTGTAATGGATATAAATCAAATCATAGATACAATATATTGGGATATATTGTATCGAACGTGATCCGTTAAAGAAGTAATACTTATGGTTCTTTAGTCATAAGTATTACTTCCTCAATACTATTTAGAATCCTTAGACCTTATGTCTCCATCGTTTCCAGCATGAATGGAGCTACGTTTTGACACAGTCGGACGTTACTTTTAATCGAGTAATTAATGCGATTGATGATCGGATGTAGTATCTTATCACGGCTTGAATGTGAGAGGCATTGTAAGGGATTAATCAATTTCTTATTAGAGAGAGATATGCGTGGGGTCCTCGATAGGGTAGACTATTTAAATGCATGGTCGTGCTCAAGTGTATTTAATAAAGTGGTTATTAAATACTATTTGTTGGAACAGTCTACCTGGAGATCGAGCATAAATACAATTAAGCTTTATAAGGGTGACAACTACCATGCATTTTGCTTAATTTGGATATCGCGAGACAAAGAGATTACATAGTGGATTGATATTAGGTTCCACCGTACATTCATTCACTCTGGGTAGTTACAATGTCTTGCTAGGGACATCTTGTGATTTATGAACACATACTACTACTAAGTATCTTTTCTTTGCCATTGTGATATGAACCTACAGGGTCACACGCATAGACGAGTTAACGAGCTTCATGTCCAGATTCAATGAATATAGAATATGTCTAGGTTCATTGTATCTGGCATTAATGTTTCAGAGAATAATAAAATGTTATCATTCGAATTAGATATTAAGGATGAGGGAATTCTTAGTATTTGGTTTTCGCTGGAATTACGTAGGAGTTATTATGCAATAAAAACTCCCACTACCAGAAGAGGTTGGGATTACGTAGGAGTTGGTTTTCGGAACAAACTCTCATGCCTTATATAATCTCTTTTGGGGCGAAACCCTAGATAGACTTTTGATAGCCGCAAAATAACCACACCCCCGAAATAAGATTTCTTCCTTCCTTTTATCTCTAGATTTCCGAAACCCAGAAAACGAAGAGCTAGCACTCGCTACTCGTTACGTCGCGTGGATACCGTTAGAGAGCAATTCCGCAAGGGAAGGCTATTGGTAGCAGCGACACAACATCTGAAATCAGAACCATTAATGAAAAATTGTAATTCTTTTCGTCTGGATTTTGATTCCCATAGTATGAGCGGATCCTTCAGGGGAGGATTTATGGGTGTTTAGAACGAGTTTCTGGCTATGAGTCCCTTCAATAACCTAAAATTTTTGGCATTTAATAATAATGATCATAATTGAATTGTGTGTTAATTGTTTATTATGTGCTTAATTGATGTACAATTGTTAGGGTGTCCTTTTAAAATTGAACCTAACTTAAGGGACTTAATTGTAGACTAGATGGAACTTATGGACTAGATTAACACTTGTGAATATTTTTGTCTCTTGGGGTGGTTAGTGTAGGAAATTTCTGAAGTTAGAAGCCAGAGAGGTTAGCGAGAGAAGGGGAGAAAGAAAAGGGAGAGAAAAGAAAGAAAGACTTTTTTTGGAAAAATAGAGTGACTGTGAGAGATTCCATAATTGAAGTAGCAATTGGGCACCAAAATTAGTAATTCTTGTTGCTAATAGAAGCTAACACAAAAGTCTATGCGTGAGGATAAGCAGAGATTGAATTTGAGTTATCAACGAATGGGTTTTCGTGTTTGAAGTCACTGCTGTGCGCATATTTTTCTGGTTTGTGTAATTGGTTATTTGTTAACAAGTAAGATTCTTCATCCCTGTTTTTAATGTCCTAAAACTCATGAAATGTATACTTTATACTCTTGATATTTTGTAGTGGAAGTATTTTGAACTCATGATTTCCTGCATAGGATGAAGCAATGAATTGCCACGTGTGTGTTGATCATTATACTTGTTTGTGCATGTTAAATTGTCATCATCACCCATCATGATCATTTGAGTCTCCTTGTTACTTCTTTGGAGTCTTAAATTCTATATGACCTATAAAGTCGTCGTTGGTCGAGCTCTTGTTTAGAAACGACTCCATTGCAGGATTCCTTAAAATAGGCATATGTGACGATTTGTCATTTAACTCATGAGTTCTTGACATGAGTGAATGAGTGATAGTGAGCGCCCGTTCCTAATCGGGAGAGATTTTAGCTACTACAAACGGTCTTTGTGGAGTCACAAAGTGGTGGTCAATGACACAATACGATAGAATCCTTAAAGTGTGAGCCCTTCGTTTGGGGGAGAAACTGAACTTGTTCTTTGTATTGAAAGCTTCCCCTTCTAGGCTGAAAAGTTGGGGGCCGTTGTAATAATTTCTTTAGAGTTGTGTCTTAACAATTGAGCCCTTCCATGTGAATGTTGTGTCATAGCATTAGTCGTATTCAAAGGATCTAATGTTGGGTATGTCCGTATGTTGGAAGAGTGAATGCATGGAGTTTGTGCCACGTTTTCAATGTACCAATGTTGGATTTAACGAGTGCGGTTGATGTCTCATGTGTTTATATATTTATAGGTCATTCATATGCATCAAAATTGGTCATTTTGGGGTTGGAATTCGGATTGTGCAGAAATGCACTTTTCCTTCACAAATTTGCACTGAAAAATGGACTGACTGGATCCCGGACGACTTGTTCGATCGACCGGGGCTGATATTCGGTCGTCCAATCAAACTACTGAGATCAAACGACGATATGGAAGTCCATTCAGGTTCCACCGGGTTAGTGAACCCATCGACCGAAGTCCAAGTCGGTCGACCAACTAGTGATACCAGTCTACCGAACTTTGGAGAGTGTGTTTGTCCAGTTTTTCTCAGACCGTTAGGTCGACCAGTGAGAGACCAAGGTCGATCAGAGTAATGGTGTTTGATACTTTTATGATTTCCAATGGCTAATGATATTGCCAAGGCAGATTTCCTCTTGCCAAGGCAATATGCTTTCAAATGACCAAAATACCCTTTTGATTAACATTAAACAATTTTTTAATTAGTTTATCTTTCTATTATTTTCTTTCCAAAAATCAGTGCATGATCTCTCTAATATTTTATTTCCTAATATATTCATAATCAATCTTTAATTTTCTCTATCTTATAGTGCTAGAGGTTCACCCAAAAAAAAAGTGAAAGATATAAACCAAAAAAAAAAAATCATGGTCTAAGGTTTCCATTCATTAGAAATAAACAAGAAAAAAGATTGTAAATTTATAATGCTCAATACGGATTTGATTATCTTCTCTACTTACTTCATCTGTGAAAAAAAGATCAATGTATACGTATGATAAAAATATTAAAGTAAAAGAAAAATTTATAGTGTTTGTTTGTTTTTTTTCTTTTTGTGAATTTCTACTAGTGTAAGAGAGAAAAATAGAGACTGAGTGGGAATAAATTATGCAAGAAAATATTAGAGAAATAGGGGGTATATTTTTTAGATAAGTGAGAGTAGTTAGAGATTAAATGTGAATAGATTAAGGAAAAAATATTAGAGAGATTAATAGTCACTAAATGGTAGCTTGGTCATTTGAAGGAAAATTGCCTTGGCATGAGGAAAACTGCCTTGGTGATATAACTAGCCATTTCCAATGTCTTGGTCCCTTCTAGTGATTTCTAAATATTGATTGGTGAGGTTTGTGGTGTAAAATGAGTCTAGTGAAGGGACTTAAACTGGGATGGTTTCAAATGGGTTTTGGGAATTGGAAAAGTGTTTGAGTCTCATTTAATATTTCATCCCGAGGGTGTTGATTCTTACTGGGCTTTATAGCTCATGTCTTTATTTTTCTTACCTGCAGATGACGGTGTACCTGACGATGGTGCTTATGTGGAGACCTGGGATGGGAGTTTGATGAGTGACATCATAAACTATTAACTCTGTAATAGACTAATATTTCTCTTTAGATACTTGAACTTATTATGTAATAACTTAGTACTTCACACTTTATTTTCATGTTGGATTGTATAACTCTAATCATTAATGTAGTTAATGACGCTTCCGCTTATAATAGTAATGAACTCTGTTATTCTGCTTGGTTCTGTACTTCGTTGGAATATGAAGTGCTGCCAGGTAATCACCCGGTTTTGGGGTGTGACAAAATGCAATTGTTGCATCAAACTCACTATCATTACGATCCGTCTTTGAGAAGGACAAACTTGAGGGAGAAAACTTCATCGACTGGTATAGGAACTTGAGAATCGTTCTCAAGCACGAGAAAAATATGTATGTTCTCGAGGAACAAATTCCTGATCCACCAGTCGCAAGGGCTCCAACCTCTGAAATAAATGCTTATCGTAAGCACTTAGATGACGCATTAGATGTGTCTAGTCTTATGTTAGTAACCACGACCTCTGAGCTTCAGAAGCAACATGAGGAAATGGGAGCTTTCGATATGATGAATCATCTAAGGCAACTCTTTCAAGGTCAAGCCCTCCAAGAGAGATTCGATGTGTCAAAATCTCTTTTTCAGTGAAAAATGGCAGAGGGAACACCAGTTGAAACTCACATTTTGAAGATGATAGGCTATATTGAAAGCCTCAAAAGATTGGGATTTCCTTTGGGCCAAGAATCATTCAGTCAAGTTGTATTGAATAACAACATGAATGAGATAAACAAACCTCTCTGAATTGTTGAACCTGTGGAGGATAGCCGAGAAGGAAATAGGTAAGTCCAAGGCCATTAAATGGTCAACAACAACAGGGGCAAGGGTTTTGGTAAGCCTTCGGGAAAACCTAAGGGCAAGCATAACCATTTTGAGAAAACACTGAAGCCCAAGGGTGATGTGGCTAAGGATGTAAATTGTTTCAATTGTGGACAGAAATGACACTGGAAGAGAAACTGCCCCCATTATCTTACTTGTAAAAAGCTTGGAAAGGGAGAAAACGTTGCTTCTAGCTCAGGTATTTGTGTTATTGAGATAAACTTATCTACTACAACTTCCTCTTGGGGTATTAGATACCGGATGTGGTTCTCACATTTTCATGAATGTACAAGGACTACAAAGAAATAGAGAGCTGGCAAAAGGGACCAATTTCAGCGTAATGAGAACAATCTTGGTTCAATCAAGAGCAAGATTCCCTCTTTCGAAGTTACAAATGATCCAGAATTGCTTTTAGATTGGATTCGTAAAATTACCATGTTTTTTCCGTTCATAATTATTCCGAGGAAAAGAAAGTAAAGCTGGCAGCCATGGATTTTTTCGGATATGCTTCTATTTGGTGGGATAAGGAAACCGAAACAAGGGCTAGAGTTGGGCAACAAGAAGTTGAAACATGGGATGAGATGGCGGTGATGAAAAGGCGTTTTGTTCCTCAAAATTACATAAGGGAACTTTACAATCGCTTACAAATATTAAAGCAAGGAGAGAGTTCGGTCGTTGAATATTACAAGGCGATGGAAATTGCGATGATTCGGGTCGATATTAAAGAGGGAGAAAAAGCAACAATGGCGCGGTTCTTGGTAATATTACATCTATGTTGTATTATGCAGAGCAAGTTGAAAGGCAGCAAAAAGAAAAGAGTTTAGGGACCAAAACGGAAACTTTCCAAGCTTGGAAGAAGCCGAATCAGTCCCAAATTTTTTACTATTTTTTCGAGCCAAAGCAAGGGTAAAGAGGTCAAAAAATGTGGAAAAACAGCTACGGGGAAGTTTGGGGCAATAAGGACACAAAATTCAACTGTTTCGGCCAATACGAGGGTAAATTCTACTCCAAATCTTGTTCGGGAATGTTTTAAATGTAGGGGCAAAAGACACTTTGCTAGGGACTGCCCTAACAAGAGTACAATGATCATGTGGTATGATGGATCGTGGATGAGTGATGAGGAAGCCGAAGAGGCTGTTTTGGAGGGAGAAATCGAGGATCCGGAGGATGGGAATCAACTTTTGGTTACGATGAAGCTACTTCATTCACAACCTTTTGATGATCTTCATCAACAAAGAAGTAACTTATTCCAAATCAAGTGCAACGTTAAAGGCAAGATTTGTTTATTAATTATTGATAATGGAAGTTGTACTAACGTTTGTTCTTATGATATGGTTTCCGCACTTGATTTACCATGTAAGGCACATCGTAAGCCTTATAAGCTCTCTTGGTTGAATAATAGTGGTGAAATTAAGGTGGATAAACAAGTCAAGATTGAGTTTTGAATTGGGAGGTTTAAAGATTCGATTTTGTGTGATGTGGTTCCGATGACCGTAAGTCACATAATTTTGGAAAGGCCATGGAAATATGATCGAAGTGCCAATCATATGGGAAGAGAGAATGTATATAAGGTTACAAAGGATAAGATCAACTTTACTTTAACTCCTTTGCCTCCGAATCAAGCATGTGAGGTACATAAACAAATGACCATAAATACAGAGAAGAGTGAAAAAGAGAAAAAAGAGAGCGAGGGAGAAATAAACGAGTGATCCTACCCATGAGGTAAAATTCGAGGGAAAAAAGGACCAAAAAGCCGTGAGCTTAGTGAGACAAAAGGCAAGCTCACAAAAAGAGAGAAAAGAGTGTTTATTTATCAACCAGGGAAACGTAGATAGGGCAATACGAGTAAAACAAGTAATTGTTCTGTTAGTTTTTAGAGAAACAAAAAGGTCTCTTGTGTTTAACGATTTTTCCTTTGATCTAACATTTTCTTCTCTATCTAGTCTTGCTATTGATCTCTTGTAGGAATTCCAAGACGTATTTCCCAAGGAATTGCCGAGAGGGCTGCCTCCAATTAGGGTATTCGAGCATCAAATTGACTTAATTCCGGGAGAAAGTCTTCCAAACCGGGCTGCCTTCGGAGCTAATCCGGATGAGACCCGAGAAATTCAAAGGCAAGTCGATTTACTTCTCGAGAAGGAGCAGGTAAGAGAGTCTTTAAGTCCTTGTGCTAGTCCGGTTATTTTAGTACCTAAGAAAGAAGGGACTTTCAGATTATGTACGGATTGTCGCGATGTTAATAAGATAACTATTAAATATAGACATCTGATTCCTCGCTTAGATGATATGCTAGATGAGTTAAATGGCGCTTTAATATTTTCTAAAATTGATTTAACTCAAGGCTATCATCAAATAAGAATGAAAGAAGGTGACGAATGGAAAACCACTTTTAAGACAAAATACGGATTATATGAATGGATTGTTATGCCTTTTGGTCTTACTAACGCACCTAATACTTTCATGAGATTAATGAACTACATATTTCACCATTGCTTTGGAAATTTTGTTGTAGTTTATTTTGATGATATACTCGTTTATAGTAAAAACTTAGAAGATCATATTGAACATCTTAAAACTGTTTTTACTATTCTAAGGGAGAAAACTTTGCATGCTAAACTTGAAAAGTGTGTTTTTTGCACTAATTTCTTTAACTTTCTTGGATATATTGTTAGTTCTCAAGGTATTAGTGTTGATCCGGTCAAAATTCAAGCAATCATAGAGTGGCCGAGACCAACAAGTGTTACTCAAGTTCGATCATTCTATGGGTTAGGGAGCTTTTATAGGCTTTTTATTCGTGATTTTAGACGATTACTGCCCCATTAAATGAAGTCATGAAGAAAGATGTCTCATTATTTTGGGACAAGCCACAAGAATAGTGTTTCAAGAAGATGAAGCAATTACTTGTTCTCCCATTTTAAATTTACCTAACTTTGATTTAATGTTTTAAGTTGAATGTGATGCATCAGGTTTAGGTATCAAGGCTTTTTTACAGCAATAAGGTAAACTTTTAGCATATTTTAGCGAGAAATTAAGTGGTGCTTCACTTAATTATCCTACTTATGATAAAGAGTTATACTCCATCGTTAGAGCTTTGGAAACATGGAAGCACTATTTAATCGCAAGAGAGTTTGTGATTCATACCGACCAAGAGTCCATCAAGTATCTAAAAGGACAAAGTAAGTTGAACAAGAGACATGCGAGGTGGGTTTCCTTTATTGATACTTTTCCATACATAATCAAGTACAAGAAAGGTATGGAAAACATCGTTACCGATGCTCTATCTCGAAGGTATACTTTACTTTCCTTAATGCATGCTAAATTACTTGGATTTGAACATCTTAAAGCATTGTATAAGGATGATCAAGAATTTTCATATTTATATCAACTATGTGAGCATTCGGCTCAAAAATATTATTTCAGATTTGAAGATTTCTTGTTTAAAGGTAATAGATTGTGCATTCCATCATGTTCTATTAGAGATTTAATTATTAGGGAAGCACATTGTGGCGGTTTAATGGGTCATTTTGGTGTTTTTAAAACTTTGGATATTTTGCAAGAACACTTATTGGCCTAAGATGATAAAGGATGTTAGGAAAATATGTGAACTTTTCTTTAAGTGTAAAAAGGTTAAAAGTACAAGCAAAGCTCATGGATTATACATGCCTTTACCTAATCCATTTTCACCGTGGATTGACTTATCCATGGACTTTATTCTATGATTGCCGAGATCTCAAAGAGGTATGGATAGTATAATGGTTGTTGTAGATCGTTTTTCTAAAATGGCTCTCTTTATTCCTTGTAGAAAAACAAATGATGCATGCCATGTTGCATATATATTTTTAAAAGAAGTGGTTCGGCTCCATGGGATTCTGAAAACAATCGTGAGTGACCGAGATGTAAAGTTCTTAAGTTACTTTTGGAAGACATTATGGAGTAAGTTGGGGACTAAATTGCTATTTTCTACATCAAGTCACCCACAAACTGGGTAACAAATAGAACTTTAGGGGTTCTTCTTAGAGCTTTAATTAAAAAAGAACTTAAAAAGGTGGGAAGATTGTTTACCTATTACTGAATTTGCTTATAATAGGACTTTGCATTCTACTACAAATAACTCTCCTTTTGAAGTTGTTTATGGTTTTAACCCCTTAACCCCCGTTGGATCTAATTCCTTTATCTGTTGATGAGTATTATAATATAGAAGGTGATTCTAGGGCAAATTATGTACAAAGATTACATCAACAAGTAGCCGAGAACATCAACAAAAAGAATGAACAAATTGCAAAACATGTCAACAAAGGTCGTAAGAGAATATCCTTTGAAGTTGGTGATTTGATTTGGTTACACCTTCGGAAAGGAAGATTTCCTAATGAAAGAAAAAGTAAATTACATCCAAGAGGAGATGGACCATTCCATGATGTTGCAAAGATCAATGATAATGCATACAAGATAGACTTGAAAGGTGAGTGTGGCGTACATTCTACCTTTAATGTTTCTGACTTATCTCCTTTCGATTTTGATACAGATTATGTTGTTGTTGATGATGATGATGATTAGGGGACGAATCGTTCTTTTCAAGGGGGAGGGGATGATATGGGACCAACCAAGGGGTTGCCCTACTTTAAAGACCCACTAGTCAACCTTGAAGGACCTATGCAAGAGCAAGGACAAAGATGATTTTAGACAAAGTTGCAACATTGGTCCGAGAGATTAAAACTAAAGAGGAAGCTAAACTTCAACTAGAAGAAGATATTCAAGTCAACCTCTTAAATTTCACAACTGTTCAAATCAGCCCAAACAAGCAAAGTGGCTAAAAAGGGCATTTTAGCCTTTTTGTACAATTAAAGCCTATTCTAGAATTTAATTATTTCCAGCATTTTTATTTACTTTATTTAGGCGTGTATAGCAAGTATTTTCTATAACAAAGGACATGTTGTCCATGGGGTTGAGTAGTTAGTTATGTAGTAGTTGAGAGTCCCTCGTCTTCAAGGACTCTTCACATGTTTACTATTTTTCAGCCATGTTTGGCCGCCTATATGCAAGATAATAGGACATGTTGTCCATTATCTTGGTTAGTGTTTTAATTGATAGCAAGTTTGTCGTTCAAGAGTCCTACTTCTTCAAGGACTCTTCTTTTCTAGGCTAGATAGCCGAATTCTTCTTCTATTTAAGAGAGAATTCGGCCACCATTGTAATTATGTTAGATATATTGATATTTTGGTAAGGTTATTCCTTAGCTACTTGTGTTTGAACTTCTTTATAGAATTTATTCATTCTTGAGTTACTGTTTCAACAAGTATTAGTTTCGCTTGTTGTGGTGTTTCAGCCCCCCATCGATTCTTAGCCTTCCTTTAGTGTTGTGTTGAGAATATTCACCTAGAAACTAGTTCAAGAATAGAGAAACATCCGTTTACAACTAAAGTTTCGAATTCTTGGTACTTTGTACCTCGATTCCTCATCAAATAGATTCATGGTATTGACTATGATGGGACCTTTTCCCTCGTAGTTATGTTGAACTGCATACTATGATTATGAAATCGGGCAAATGGATGTCAGAATAACTTTCCTTAAAAGAAACCTAGATGTGGACGTGTATGATACAACCAGAAGGTTTTTGTCGATCCAAATAACACCAATAAAGTATGTAAGCTATTGAAGTCAATTTATGGACTAAAGAAAGCTTCTAAAAGCTGGAATCGACGTTTTGACGAAGCCGTACACGAGTTCGGTTTTATCAAGAACATTGATGAACCTTATGTTTATAAGAAGTTTAATGGAAACTCGGTTGTATTTCTGGATTTGTATGTAGATGACATACTACTCATTGAGAATGACATTCCAACCTTGGAATCTGTAAAGGCCTAGTTGGGGCAATGTTTATCTATGAAGGACTTAGGTGAAGCTAGGTTCATCTTAGGAGTCAAGATCTATAGAGATAGATCATGCAGACTTCTTGGCCTAAGTCAGAGTACATATATAGACAAAGTGTTAAATCGGTTTAGCATGCAATAGTCCAAAAAGGGCCTTTGTCCTATAACACTTGTTCTTTCAAGACAACAGTGTGCTAAAACACTGGATGAGAAAGAACGCATGAGTGAGATTCCATATGCCTCGGCAATTGGATCTATCATGTATGCCATCTTGTGTACTCGCCCAGATGTCTCGTATGCTTTGAGTATAACGAGCAGATACCAGTCAACTTACGGTGAACGTCACTGGATATCCGTCAAGAACATCCTTAAGTACTTACGAAGGACAAATGGCACGTTCTTAATCTATGTTGGGGAAGACGAGCTCATTGTATGTGGTTAAACTGATGCTAGTTTCCAAACCGATAGAGACAACTTTAGATTGCAATTAGGATATGTGTCTTGCCTAAACTACAACTAAAGCCGAGTATATAGTTGCATTAGATGCTGCTTAGGAGATTTGGATCCGAAAGTTCATTTGATGAACTTGGTGTGGTATACCTAGCATTTCGAATGTCGAATGCGGTTGATCTCCATTGTGAATGAAACCATTTATCAAAGGAACTACGGTCTCGCCAAAGGTCCAAACATATACTGCGGCGGTATCACCTGATCCGTGAGATCATTGATAGAGGATATGTGAAGGTTTGAAAGGTTCACACGGACGATAACATCGCCGACCCACTGACGAAGCCGCCGACACAGCAGCAGCATGATCTCCATACTTGTAGCATGGTTATTAGATACCAAGAGAACTAGTCTTAGAGATAGTTCTTATGTGCAATATACACTAAAATGTAAGGTTGTTTTCTTTAGTGTAAGTGGGAGATTGTTGTATTTCGTTTTATGTGATAAAATTTTAAGGCATGAATTCCATTATTATTGTTTTGAATACGGCTGTGCTTTTTGTATTAAAACATATAATAACCTCCTTAGATAGTTATGTATTTGTTACATTGAACTATTCTAAAATATCCCTAGTCAATAATTATTGCGAAATTTGAGGACAACAATGATGTTTGGAAACTAGTATGTGTTGTGATTAAATATGTGATATTAAATCAAACACATGGGTAGATGATACTGGACTGACCCGCTTATAAGAACATTTCATAGATTGTTGTATAAATGTCAACAATGTTCTTATAATGATTATGTTTGCACCTAAATCCTTCGACTTTAGATCACACAAGATTTCCTACTTGGCCAATGGTATGCTTTGATGGTGTCAAACGTCGTCTGTAATTAGATGGTCTATAAAAGCATTTGTTGGTGTATTGATGAACCATGTCAGGATGAGGTGTGATAGATAGAGGATTTGTCCCTCATATACAACAAGAGTGATATATTAGGCCCCTTGATTGAGTGAGACTAACTCATGGCCATGAACAAGTGAATTAATATGAGATATTAATGTAATTTGATTAGTCTACTCGGGAATCAAGAAACTGACTGATTGGACTATACAAGTTTGACATACTCCGTGACTTGTGTGCAATCTAGATATCGAGGACAAAATGATTATTGCAAAAGATCATATTTGTGGTTACTTGAATCACATGGACTATTTGTGAATTGGGAGTAACAATGTGTTGCTAGATAACTCTCATTACTGTTGACAATTGTTGTCACAGCCAACATAACGAATACCTAAAGGGTCGCATACTATTATCAACTTGATTGGGCTCGTTGGAGTTTACATTTGATATAGGTACTCAATTGAATTAGGCATGCTCAAGTGGATTGGGCTTGTTGGAGTTTACATTTGATATAGGTGCTCAATTGGATTAGGCAGGCTCAAGTGGATTGGGAATTCAATTGGATTGGGCAAAAGACCCGGTCGGCCGAGAGCTCTCTCGGGTCGACCGAACTTTTTGTCACTCCGGTCGACGAGAACCAATTCTCCGGTCGACCGGACCAGTTGGACCAGGTCAAAACTAGCACATCTACATGTGTAAGGGAGTAGTGGGAGAGAAATAAGGGGAGAGTGGGGTGAGTGGGTAATTCCACTTACACCACACTAGATGAAAAATGGTTTTTCATTCTAGTTCTCACAAGTTTTCAAGAGTCTCTCCATTCTCTCTACCTCTCTTAGCCGAAAAATTGAGAAGCAAAATCTTTGATTTTCTTCTTGAATTAAAACACACTCTCAAGAACAATTAAAAGAGAAGAAAAAAATACGATTTTTCATCTATTTGATTTCCGGTTTTCCTAAGTAATCTATGCTTTGTGGATTCTGGGAAAGTGTTTCCAAAATTTATAGTTCTTGGACTAGCATCTGAAACATGGAGTGACGAGCCCAGAGGTTGGTGTGTGGATATCAGTAGAGACAGGAGTCTGAAGGTTGTTGTTGGTGATTCCTAGTAGCAGAATTCGGGCAACGTCGATTAGATCGACACAAATGTATAATTCCTAGCACATGGTTTTTGTCTCTTTCTCGTGAGTAGATCATCAAAAGGAACGTAATTCAGCGCTCTTATTTTCGATGCATTTTGGGGATGATGAATTTTCCCTTCAGAAAGCCCATGGCAAAGAAGGGCAAAGACAAAGACAAGCCCAAACCCAAGGGCAAGGCACTAAATGAAGGGGTTTGCTTCCATTGCATTAACCAGGTCATCGAAAACGGAACTGCAAGTTCTACTTGGAAGAGAAGAAAAAAGAGAAAAAGGAGAAAATAAGTAGATCACTTGCAAAAAGGAGAAAGGAACCTACGAGTAGCGAATGGAGCAAGAGTTGTTGCAGTAGCTACATGGACATTTAATTTAGTTTTGTCAAGTGGCCTTATTATTGAACTGAATAATTGTCTTTATGTTCCAACTTTGAGTAGGAATATTATTTCAGTTTCTTGTTTGGACATTGATGGTTTTGAAATAAATATTAAAAGCAAAATTTTTACCCTTCATAAAGACGGTATCTTCTATGGAGATACCTCTTTGATGAATGAACTCTATATTCTTAACCTCAATGAATCCATTGATAGGCCCATCTATAACATTAATAAAAAAGAGGTTTAAATCAAATGACTTAAACCAAACCTACTTTTGACATTGTCGTTTGGGCTATATCAACGAGAAACGCATATCAAAACTCCATAAAGATGGAATTTTGACATCATTTGACTTAGAGTCTTATGAGACGTGATTCTTGTTTGTTAGGAAAAATGACTAAAGCTCCCTTTACTGGACAAAGTGAGAGAGCTTATGATTTATTGGGCCTCATACATACAGATGTATGTGGACCAATAAACATAAGTTCTAGAGGAGGGTTTCAGTACTTCATCACATTCAAGGATGATTTCAGTAGATATGGCTATGTCTATCTAATGAAACATAAATCACAATCTTTTGGAAGATTCAAAGAATTCCAAAATGAAGTACAAAATCAACTTGGTAAAATTATTAAAATACTTTGATCAGATCGAGGTGGCGAATACCTTAACCAAGAGTTTGGCGAACATCTTAGAGGTTGTGGAATTGTTTCACAATTAACTCCTTCTGGCAAATCACAATGGAATGGTGTGTCAGAACGAAGGAATTGCACCTTATTAGATATGGTTCGATCTATGATGAGTCAAACTAGTCTTCCAATTTCCTTTTGGGGCTACGACCTAGAAATTGCTGCATTCATATTGAATAGAGTTCCTTCTAAAGCGGTTAAGAAAACTCCATATGCGATATGGACAGGGAAACGACCTAGTTTGTCATTTCTCAAAATTCCTAGTTTGTCATTTCTCAAAATTTGGGGATGCGAGGCGCATGTAAAACGCTTATTATCTTATAAACTTGCCCCTTAATCTTACAAGTGTTTGTTTGTGGGATATCCTAAAGAAACTAAAGGATATTACTTCTATCTTCCATCAAAGAACAAAGTGTTTGTTGCTCGAAATGGTCTATTCCTTGAAAGGGGATTTATTTCCAAAATGGGTAGTGGGAGTAAGATCCTTCTTGAGGAAATTCATGATCCCCAAACAACATCTGAACCAGCTTTGGAACTTCAAGAAAACTCACGTGCTGATGCTGAGCTTCAATCTTTGACACAAGGCCCAAGGAGGTCAAGTCGGATACATCAACAGCCTGAGAGATATGGATTTCTCATAACTGATGATCATTATATTGAACTGATTGATCAAGATGAACCCACTTCCTACAAAGAGGCAATTTGTAGTTCTGAGTAAGACAAATGGCTAGAAGCTATGAAGTCTGAGATGCAATCCATGTATGATAACTAAGTGTGGACTTTGGTTGACCCGCCCAAATGGTGTATGGTCATTGATAACAAATGGTGTTTCAAAAAGAAAACCGACATGGATGGTAATGTACACACTTTTAAATCTCGACTAGTAATAAAAGGTTATAGACAAATTCATGGTATATACTATGATGAAACCTTTTCTCCAGTCGTTATGATAAAGTCTATTAGGATTTTACTTGCCATAGCCGCATATTATGACTATGAGATATGGCAAATAGACGTTAAAATAGTAAAAACAGCTATAAGATGTTCAATATGAGTTTCTCTATTTTTACTATGATTAAATACATTAACAACACAAGAATTCAGATGTCTATACTTAAAAGTTACGTGATTAATATTTAGACTATCCGTATATATTCTAAAAGTCGCTACATGCTTTGGTACGATATTTGCCCAGATTAAAATAAGGACTTAAAGACTTACTTACCTCCTTCTTTGCACGAATTAACTCACCTTGGTTTTGAATTTGCTGATTTGTACCCGAAGATGGTTTATACCTTTCACGATTTTGAAGGCTAATAAGCAACCTTCTCGGCAACTCCTTGGGAAAAATTTCTTGATTTTTCTGAAAAATAGCAAGACATGTTAGATCAAAAGAAAAAGTGTTAGTAAAAAGGTTCCTTGCAGTTCCTTTCAAATCTAACAAAACAACAAGTTGTTTTTACTTGAATTGCCCTATCTACCTTTCCGGGGTTAATGAATAAACACTCTTTTCTCTCTTTTTGTGAGCTTTCCTTTTTTCTCACTAAGCTCAGGGTTTTTGTATCCTTTTTTCCCTCGAATTTTACCTCATGGGTAGGATCACTTGTTTCTTTTCTCTCTCGCTCTTTTTTCTACTCTAAAACAGCCCTTTCGTCTTCTTCATCACTTACCCACGATCCATCATCCACTATTAGTATTGTACTCTTGTTAGGAAAATCCATAGCAAAGTGTCCTTTGCCCTTACATTTAAAACATTCCCGAACAAGATTTGGAGTAGAATTTACCCTCGTATTGGCCGAATTGGATGGATTTTGTGACCTTACTGCCTCAAACTGACATGTGGCTGTTTTTGCACCATTTATGACCTCTTTACCCTCGTTTTGGTTCAGTAAAACAGTAGAAAAAATCTGGGACTGTTTCGTCTTCTCCCAAGTTTAGAAAGTTGCCGTTTTTTACCTCGAACTCTTTTCCTTTTGCTTTCTTTCAATATGTTCTGCATAATATAACGTAGATGTAATATTATCAAGATTAGCACGTTCTACCTTTGATCGGATTTTATCATTTAGACCAGCCAAGAACCGAGCCCTAGTTGCCTCATCTCCCTCATTAATGTCGGCCCGAATCATTGCAATTTTCATTGCATTGTAATACTTATCGACCGAACTCTCGCCTTGCTTTAACCTTTGTAAACGGTTGTAAAGTTCCCTTATGTAATTTAGAGGAACAAAACGTCGTTTAATCACCTCTTTCATCTCGGCCCAAGTTGCAATTTCTGGTTGTTCCATTTTTGCCCTTGTCTTGGTTTCTTTATCCTACCAAATAGAAACATATCCATAAAACTCCATGGCTGCTAGCTTTACTTTATTTTCCTCCGAATAGTTATAAACAACAAAAACATGGTTAATTTTACAAATCCAATCTAAAAACAATTCGGGATCATTTGTACCTTCGAAAGACATAATCTTTGTCTTTATTGAACCAAGAATATTGTCATTACGCTGAATGAACTCCCCTCTTCTCGGCTCATATAATTGATTGTTGATCACCCGGTTTGCCGGATTTACCCTCGGTATTTGTAGTTGCCTAGGTGGATCAATATCTCCAACCGTTTGATCATCATTCTCGGTATTATCCCGAACATTACGTTGCTGATTTTGAAGCTTTAATTCTTGAATTTGTCCCGTCATATCAGCCATACGTCCCGCCATATCAGCCATCATCTTATATAACTTTTTCGGATCAAAAGCTTCACCTTTCTTTGATGGAGATACATGAAAAGACATATTTATAATGCAAGAAAACACTCAAAAGCGTTAGATATCAAAGAAATATTCACTCTTTATTCCAACACCGCTCGTATAGAACTTCAAAGTCTAGATGAAAGAATGGGTTCCTAACTTGTTGCGTTGACACAAAACTGAAAAATAAGGAAAGAAATCCTATCTTTGACCTAAACGAAAAGCTTTAGAAAGAAAAAGATGAAGAAACGAAAACCTAATCGAGAATGGAAATCCAAATCTTTACTTTTTTAATGTTCTTGTTTCTTGGCTCGGATGAATAGTAATCCGAACTCAATCTTTAAAAAGATGGAATCTTTACGCTTCTCGAATTTTTCCTTAGTCTTGGCCGAAAATATATCAATGAATGAGGCGCCTACGCTATCAATTCTTGATATATATGGATGTTTAAACACGGCTCAAAATAAAGGAGGAACGTTTGCCAATTCTTGGACGAGGCGCCTACGCTATCAATCCAAGAAGTTTGCTTATGGCTTTATAGTTCGCTATTCAATATATATTAACTCGGCTGCCAATTTCTTTACACCGAGAGGCTTTTAGAATCGGCTTCTTTTTTTATATATGTCGGAATGCTTTTTTTTTTTTTTTTTTACTGATTTTCTGTCAATTCTACAAATAAGAATTTTTTTTATGAAAAACAATAAAAAGGTACACCGGGAATTGAGATGAACCTTTTGCTCTGATACCACCTGATGAAGAACGGAGAGGTACTAAGTACCAAAATGTTCGACAGCTTTAATTGTGCTGGATCTTTCTCTAATTCTCGAACTAGTTTCTAGGGAATATAATCAACGCAGCGCTAAGGAAGGCTGATACAGTAACTCAAAGAATGAATGAATTCTTAAATTAAGTTCAGACACGATAAGCTAAGGAATACAACAACAACAACAACAACCAAGCCTTAATCCCAACAGATTGGGGTCGGCTACATGAACCAAAGTAAGAATCACGTAAGGTCATCCACATGGATGCATTCTCTCCATTTCTTTCGATCCCAAACACAACTCTCATCTAGTTCTAGCAGATTCATATCCCCTTTTATCACCTCCGTCCAAGTCTTCCTCGGTCTCCCTCTACCTCTTACGCCATCTATATTACACAATCCTTCAATTCTCCTAACCGGAGCATCACTTGGCCTTCGTCTAATGTGCCCAAACCAACGCAACTCATCTTGTCTTCAATATGTGCTACACCAACCTTCTTCTGAATAGTCTCATTCCTCACTCTATCCATTCTCGTATGCCCACACATCCATCTTAACATACGCATCTCCGCTACATGCATTTTCTGAATATGACACCTCTTAGTTGCCCAACATTCCATACCATATAATAATGCCGGTCTAACAGCGGTTCTGTAAAACTTTTCTTTCAATCTCAGCGGTACATTACGATCACACAAAATACCCGTCGCACTTTTCCATTTCAACCAACCAGCTTTAACTCAATGTGCTACATCTCCGTCAAGCTCTCCGTCCCTTTGAATAATAGAACCAAGGTATCGAAAATACTTACTCTCTGAGATATTTTTGTCACCCAAAGTAACTACAGTTTGCTCTGTCGTTCTGCTAGTGCTAAACTTACACTCCATATACTCTGTTTTACTTCTACTAATCCTAAAACCTTTAGATTCTAAGGTTTGTCTCCATACATCCAACTTGGCATTAACACCCATTCTTGTCTCATCAATCAAAACTATATCATCAAAGAAACAAAGCATGCACCACTGCAGTCTGGATCTTGTATACACTGGGTCGGGTTCATCCATAACCATTGTAAAATGTGAAAAAGGACTAAGTGCTCGAACCTTGATGCACCCCTAATTGTAATAGGAAACTCTTCACTTATCCCGCCACAAACTCGACACTCGGTGTCGACTCCCTCATACATATCCTTAATAAGATCAATATACTTCCGAGATATACCTTTCTTAGCCATCGCCCACCAAATTACCTCTCGGGGAACCTTATCGTAAGCTTTTTCCAAATCTATGAACACCATATGCAGGTCCTTCCTTCTCTCTCTATAACGCTCAATCAACTGCCTTAGTAGATGTATTGCTTCCATAGTTGATCGTCCGGGCATAAAACCGAATTGGTTCTCTGAAATGCTCACAATTTTTCTCAATCTATGCTCAATTTCCCTTTCCTACAACTTCATAGTATGACTCATAAGCTTAATACCACGATAATTTGAACAGTCTTGAACATCTCCTTTATTCTTATATAATGGCACCAAAGTACTTTTCCTTCCACTCTATTGGCATCTTCTCAACTCTAAGTATTTTATTAAAAAGGTTAGTCAACCACTCAACACCTATTTCTCCTAAACACTTCCAAACCTCAATTGGTATACTATCAGGTCCTACTGCCTTCTTTGGTTTCATCCTTTTAAGGGCCTCTTGCACTTCTTTCCTTTGAATTCTACGTATGAAATCATGGTTCACCTCTCCAATCTGGATAGAAAGGTCTCCAATATTCTGTTCTTGATTCCCATTAAATAACCTATCAAAATACGTCCTCCACCTCGCCTTGATTTCCTCATCCTTAACCAAAACTCTCTCACTATCATCCTTAACACACCTCACCATACCAATATCTCTTGTCTTTTTCTCTCTTAAACGAGCAAGTCTATATATACCTTTCTCACCATCCTTAGTGTCCAATTTATTATACAAATCCTTATAAACTTTTGATCTCGCTTCTCTAACGGCTGCCTTAGCTTCTCTACACGCCGTCTTATACTTCGTAAAATTGCCATCACTTATATACTTCCCCAAAGTCTTATAACACTCTCTTTTCTTCTTTATAGCTTCTCTTACCTCTCCATTCCACCACGATGTATCCTTACCGAATAGCACATTTCCGCTTGATTCACCAAGCACTTCCCTAGCCACCTTTAAAATGCCTTGCGCCATTTTTCCCCACATAAAATTCGGATCTATTTCAGACGACCAGTCCTCTTCCTGAATAACTCTATCAACGAAGATTTTTTGATATTCTCCTTGTAACTTCCACCACTTTATTTTTGGAGCTGACCTAAATTTATGCATTCTAATGTAAATATAATGTAGGCCGAACCATCTCTGAAATAGAGAGATTTCGGTTATAAACAACAAATAAAAGAAGAGTCCTTGAAGAAGTAGGACTCTTGAACAACAACTTTCTATCAAGTAAACCACTAACAAGATAAAGTCTAGCATAGACTTTAATTGTACAAAAAGACTAAAACATCCTTTAAATTCGCCCCAATTCTGTGACTAAGTTCTCAACACCAAAAAACTTTACAATAAGTGACAAAAAAAGTGGTCACAATAAATATAAATATGTGTGACAATAGTATTGACACAAAAAAGAATTAAATTGTGGCGAATTAAGTCGTCACTATATTTATATTCATAGTGACGACATCATTGACACTAAAATACTTGCTAATAGTTGCCAAATTTTTGTCACGCATATTACTCATATCAGTGACAACTGCTTCGTAACTAATTATTTTTAAAATAGTATCAACCGGCTTTAGTCACAAAAAATTGTAATTATTGTTACAAATTTTTTGTCACTTGTATATTTATTATGGTTACAAGTATTCCTTCAAAACAACAACGCAATATCAATTTTTGGCAAAGAAAATTTAAATTGTGACAAATGTCTAAATACTTGGTCACAATATAAAAGTTATTTGTTATTATAATAAAAATCCAAGCTAGAGGTGAGGCGAACCCCTCTCCTTGCAAAGCCGAGTCGAGCCACCGCCGAGCCGCCAATTCAAGCCATCTTTGAATAATGTGGAATAAAGTCTCTCCCTTTGCCGCCGATTTTGAACATTTATTTATTTCAATTTCTCTTTCTGTTTTGATTTCATTTTTTCATTAATCAAATTAAAAGTAATACACTCTCATTAAATTTTAAATAATTAAATGTATTTAATGTTTCTTTCAAAATATACTTCAGAAACATAATCTATGTATTTGAATATGAAATTGTTATCAAAATATGAATAAAATTATTCTAGATGGTTAATATTTTTTAGTAATAACTTTAATGTATTACTAAACAAATATAAAAACTAAAATTATATTCTAATGTAATGATTTGGTGCATGTACATAGATCTTATTTAGATTCAATAATTGTTGAAGGAAATCCGGTTACTATTGATACATTGAGTGTTGAAGACAAAAATGAATTTTATTATGATGAAAACATTATTATCATTGACGATGAGATGGATTCTAGAAGTTAAGATGAGGAAGTCGATGACAATCATGATTCAACATCAATGGTTTTTAATTTTTTAATATCGAAACATTTGTTTTGTTTTATTTTTTTAAATTTTCTTTTGCTCAATATCAAACCGATGAACATTGAAGAACCTTTGTAATGGAAAATATACATGTCAAAATTTTGCAGTAGTAACAAACAAATAAGTCGTCACCACTAGTACAAACAATAGTGACATCCACATTTTGTCACAATAAACTTCTTATTTGTAACTACATTCAGCTAACACTAACTAATTAAATTTTAGTAGCACAATTTTTCATCACAAAAAAGCGTAATCAGAGTGACAAAATTTTTTGTCACAATAAATTCGAATACTAGTGAGCAAAAGCAGTTTTGTGACAACTAAGTTTTATCCCTACAAAAAAACAATTGGTGTCAAACTGCATATGCTATTAGGGACAAACCTTCAGTGAAACAATATGTAAGTTGTCATAATTAGTACCTACATTAGTAGCAACAAATTATTTTGTCACAATAAATTTATTATTTGTAACAAAATTGTATATGGTTACAAAAACGTTGTCACTGGATGTCTTCACGCTTGTATTGCCCCTCTTAGGTTCTCCCTTTCAAGTATTTCACATTTTATGGATTCACAGTTAATTATTACGAAACAAAATATGAGGTTCAAATTTGACTTTTGAAAGAAAAAAAAATGTAAAGGGAATGGAAATCCTAGTAGACTGCATATTTGATAGGAAAAAAGGGCAGACAAACATCATAAATACAAACACATAATAAATATTAATTTTATAAACATACACCAGAAAGAGGGGGAAAAAAGAAAAAGGCAAGACACACATATACTATATAAAAACGAAACATACATTCAATTTATGTACTATTTTCACACAACATTAATTCTAACTAAAAAGAAAAAAAAGTACTCTATGTAAACTGATTTAAAAGAACATAGCAGAAATACATTATATATATATATATATATATATATATATATATATATATATATATATATATATATATATGACGCTACAGGGCGGAACCCCATAAGGGGAGAGTAGCAACCTCATAAGAGGAGAAGAGATTAACCCTAGAAAGGGAGTCAAATTAAAGCATGCCCCATTCGCGGGGAGGGTATCGAACGACCTTACAGTCGTGGGCAGGCCCTTGCCCCACTGGGCTAAGTAACCTTTTGATGCAGAAATACATTATATAAGAAAAGAACATATTTATTAAAAACTGAATACCGCGTGTCTTTTTTTTAAACAAAGATTTGTTGGAAATCTCTTTTCTGTAATACTGAGAAATCTGAGAATTAAACTGCACTGGTTTAATAATTTCTTAACAGAAATTCTGCACAAAAAAAATAATACATAAAACAGTAAAAGTTAAACTCAGAATCTCAACCGGTTTGGATTAAAATCTGGACGAGACAGCAGAAAACCGCTTCCCCTTAAGTTCAATATGTCCTGCCTTTTAACAGCTACAGGCACTCACGAACATTGAACTCCCAAGGTACAACACCCAACTCAACTGTTTCTTTGAAGCAGAAGAAGCATAATTTCGAATGGATTAACAGTTTTGAACTCTTAGAATGATATGCAAATGCAAGGAAAAGAAGTGCAGGGGAAATTTTTTGTGATTTTCGGATGCCCAAACCTGATGAAGTTCTCTGCCTTTTATAGGCACAAAATTGTTGAATTTTCACATTTTTTTGCTATTACCAACAACCAAAATGCAGCTGTTTACAGCAGAAACAGAGCAGCTAACTTTGACTGTTAAACTGCAGCAGCAAAATTTGAATTCAAACCAGCAGCAAATTGCAGTTGTTACAGCAGCAAAAATTGAATTCAAACTTCACGGTAAATTACAGCAGCAAGCATAAAAATGTTGAGTATAAAAATTCAAACCAGTAGAAAAAACGTGGCTGATCAGGCCTGTGTTTTTTTGTCCGGCATTCGTGTTTGCACACAAGTTCAACCTAATTACACCATCCACAGACTTTCTGTTTGTGCGCGGGCGCACACGAGGTTATCACTTGAGGCATAATAGTGGTAATACAATTTAAATCTTCTTGAACCATTTTTCCTTATAAAGTGAAAAATACTTCCAAAGGTTTCCCATGTGGGATGTGAGTTTAAAAACCCATTTACCACATTTCATCCACTCCACTTTATACCGATTTATCATTCACACCAAGAATTGGTTTTCTCACGTGTTATATATCATCGCGAAGCTTGTGCAACCCTCTTCGTGATAAACTCAATAACATTCAAAATCGAGTGGTGTAACATATAAATATATTAGCTCAAATATATCCTCACGACACTTTAATTACCCTTTAATTCTTTGAGAAAATCCAATTTCTCCAACAAGATTTAGTGAACCGAAATGTCGGCAATGCCTTCCAGGTCGGATTTCTGAACTGCAAATCCTTGTTAAGGGAATTGGAGACAATCCCTGGAAATATACGTATGAATGGTCGTATCTTCTCTTTAATCAGACTCACCATAGCAAGTACCCTACCCTACTTTTAAAAGCCAATCTCGGACAAACTAGCGGAGATTCCAATCGCGAATATTACAGACTAGCAAAAAGTTTCACCTTGGCCGTTTAAACAAAAATCCAGAAACATAAATATAATAGAAGTGAGATAAAGAAAGCAAGAATAAAAGTCGTGACAAAGTCATTGTCACAAAGACGTGAAGACTTTTCTACGTGCGGGTGATAGCAGTTAGTTACGGCTCCAAGATAAAATGTGTTAATATGTATATCTGATGTGTGTTATTTGAATATGGTACCATCTTTTATTTCGTACTTCACAGATTGGCCAATAGTACCATACTTGTATATTAGATTTCAATAGAGCCACTAAATCTAGTGAGAGTGTTTTTGTATCTATGTTTTTGTTGGGATTGCACGTTTCGAGGACGAAACTTCGGTAAGGGGGAAATATGTGATACCTGAGACTTTTTTCTTACATGTTTTACATGATCTTATGTAATTTAGTATGCTTAACTGCCTTATGTGGGACATGTTAGGATTTTTGTACGTTTAGGGGCACTTTTGGTGAGGTTAGAAAGTAGAAGTACCTAAGTGACTATGTTAGGAAGTAGAGGTATTTTTTGTAAGGAAGTTAGGAGGTTATATATATATATATATATATATATATATATATATATATATATATATATATATGAGAGAGAGAGAGAGAGAGTTGTAAAAACTGAGTGTTGTGAGGAGTTTTTTTATTTATTTATGTGATCAAACAAAGTTTGATCGGAGCAAATTTGTCACATTAGAAAGATGACTGATAAGGCTATATTCTGGACGGTGGGATTGTGATTTCAACAGTTCATTTAGGAGTAATTGCTTCGGGAAGTAGGATGGAAAATCTAGGAATTATGGTTTCGTGTTTTACTTTGAAGATTTGATTAAGCGTCTAAGGTAAGGATCTTACACCTTTGTATTTTTTTCCTAAAAGCATGAACTGATGTTTTAAAGTTATTGAACTGTGATGAAATGATTCAAGACGTGTTTTCTTGCATTGAAAATTGATGAATCGTCGAATCTTATTTGCATTCTTGTGTGGTTGATCGCCGCGTCAAGTTGCGTATGATATATGTGTATACTTGTTGTTGTTATTATTGTATTTTTGTAAGTATTGTATTTGTGACTCTCCCCAATCTAGAGCTCTTCTCTATGAAAGACTCTATAACAGGACAATGCATCGTCCGAAACCTTGTTTTGGTCAGTTTCGAATTTCATTCTGGTCCGTTTTCAAGTTAAGTATGTTATCAATTCTGTTAAGTGTATTTCAAGTGTTTTATGGTTATTTCAAGTCAAGTTAGGTCAACTATGTTTCAAATGATTTTGAGAAAGTCGGGAAATATTTTGGAATCTTATTTGATACTTAATGGGTGTTTAATCCTTACTGGGTTAGTGTAGCTCATTCCTTTACTTCTTTTGCAGATGCTGATATTGATGGTACTTATGAGGCAACCTGGGTTGAGGTATGATTATGGAACTTATGCAATATCATGGTGTATTTTCATTTTTATGTTTAACACTTGTGTTTTTGTTATGTAAGAACATGTATTTTACTTTGGAAGACCTGTAAGTTTGATGTAAGACAGTTAAGTTTCCTTTTAAGTTATTGAAGTTTTTTTGGATTTTAGTATTTCTTTTTATGGGGTTCGGTGTCTCATCGGCGAATGAGGCGCTTCAAGTCACCTCCAGGTCACGGGGTGTGACACTTACATTGTTGATTTTCCTTTTAACCATGAAGCTATCATTGATTTGTGTTTGGTGTTATTCTTGTTAGAGGAATAACCGGGTCGAAACACATAAGCGCAGCGGAAATAAACTGACCCGCCTCTACCAGGATCTATCACGAGTAAGAACCTACGACTACGGGATAGTGTTATACCTTTTAAGATGCTAGAATAGCCGAAACGCTTTCGGTGGTGGTTGTAACGAACGGAACACCACAATGCAGGCTCCGTCTCTCCCAGTATCCACTCGATCTTCCGGGGATGGTCTTCTACTGCTTGGTGCTAGCCAACGCTTTGTAGAAGCTTTGAAGACACTCTTCAATGGAGTATGTATCTCTGACCTTTTAGAAGAACAAGATACAAGATTTCTAACTTCTTTTCTATTAGCAAAAAGCTAGAAAACAAGTCTAGAAATCTATCTTTTCTTTTCTCTCTAAAACTCTCAATATTCTCTCTTTTCCCTAAGCTTCAAAAGCTGGAAAAACTGATTAGAATGCAAGAGAAAATCTGTATTTTCTCCTAGTCTATCAAGAGAGAGTGGGGAGAGAAAGTGGGGGAAGTGGGAGATCATGGAGGAAACCACTCCTCCATGTTTTCCACCACTTTAACCACCATTTGAGAGAGCTGAAATTATATCAATAATCCAGCCATAAGGTCGGTCCAAATGGGTTGGTCGGCCCAACCCGATTAAGGGCCCAATCCAATCCCATCCCGGCCCGAAACCCAATCGAATTGATTGATCCAAATGGGTTGGTCGGCCCAACCCGATTAAGGGCCCAATCCAATCCTGGCCCGGCCCGGCCCGAAGTCCGGCTCGGCCCAATCGAATTGGCGCACCTTAGATTAAATGTACTCCAACAAGCCCAATCCAGTTGATCTATGAGTGCGACCCAAGAGGTATCTATGATGTTGGCCGTGACATCATATGTCACAGGTAATGAGAGGTATCTAGCAACGCATCATTACCCCCAATTCATAAATATCTGGTGATTTATCATAATCACAAACATTTGACACTTGTAGTTAAATCCTTTTGTCCTAGATATCTAGATTGAACACAAGTCATGGAAAAAGTCACACTTGTATTGTCCAATCTTTTAGTTTCTTGATTCGCGAGTAGACTAATCAAATGACATCAATATCATATACTCGATTCATTTGTTCATGGCCATGAATTAGTCGACTCCATCAAGGGGGCCCAAGATATCGCTCTCGCTATATAAGAGGGACAAATCCTTTTCGCATCCCACTCATCCCGAACAAGATTCGTGATATACCCAATAAATGCCTCAAATTTCCCGATCCAAATCGCCTCCTTAGTCGCTTCACAAGTCGCTATGTACTCGGCCTCTGTCGTAGAATCTGCGATGGTCGATTGCTTTGAACTGCGCCCGACTCACAAAGACTCTCCATTCAAGTTAAACACATATCCCGATTGCGATCGGAAATCATCTATGTCGGTTTGGAAACTAGCATCGGTGTAACCCGATTCATAACGAGCTCATCCGCTTCTTCCATAAATCAAGAATGTATCCTTAGTCCTTCGCAAGTACTTGAGGATATTCTTGATCGAGATCCAGATGGCGTTCACCGTAATTAGATCGGTATCCCGCTCGTAATGCTTAAGGCAAACGAGACATCCAGGGCGAGTACATATCATGGCGTACATGATGGATCCTATGGCGTAAGCATAAGGAATCTCTTTCATGCGTTCTAATTCGGCAGGGCGTTTTAGAACACTCGTTCCTTCGACAGTAACAGTACCATGTGCCATAGGACAAAGTCCTTTCTTAGACTCTTGCATGCTAAACCGCTTTAGCACCTTGTCTATATATGTACTCGACTTAGGCCAATGAGTCTCATGGATCTATCTCTATAGATCTTGACTCCCGAATATAGTCAGCTCGCTTTAAGTCTTTCATAGAGAAACACGTACTCAACCAAGCCTTTACAGACTTTAAGGTTGGTATGTCGTTTCCAATGAGTAGTATGTCATCTACATACAAAACCAGGGAATACGATTGAGCTCCCACTAACCTTTTTGTAAACACAAGGCTCATCCTAATTTCTAATGAAGCCAAACTCACGGACGGCATCATTAAAACGGATGTTCCAGCTTCGAGAAGCCTCGCTTGAGTCCATAAATGGATCTCTGAAGCTTACATACTTTTCCAGAGATTCTCCCGGAGTGACAAAACCTTCAGTCGTGTCATATACACATCCTCATCAAGTTTTCCATTAAGGAAAGCGATTTTGACATCCATTTACCGGGGATTTCGTAGTCATAGTAAGTCGCAATAGCAAGCAAAATCCGAATGGACTTGAACATAACTACAGGGGAAAAAGGTCTCGTCATAGTCAATACCATGAATTTGTTTGAAACCTTTCGAGACAAGTCGCCCTCGTACGTTTGTACATTCCCTTCCATGTCGGTTTTAATCTTAAAAACCCCATTTGCACCCTATGGGAGTTACCCCTTCAGTGGATCAACCAAGATCCATACTTGGTTTGTGTACATGGAGTCCATTTCGGATCTCATGGCTTCAAGCCATTTCTCGTAATCCGGGCTATTAATTGCTCGTTTGTAGGTTGAAGGTTCATCGTGATCCACAAACATAACATCACCATGTTCTCGTTATGAAAAATCCAAATTTTTCTGGAGGTAGACGACGAACTCTACCGCACTCTACGCAATTCTTGTGTTTCTTGAATCAGTGCTGGGCCGCACAACTCGCTTTGTGGCACTCGCCGCACAACAACTTGTGGAGTCTGCTCATTTTCCATCTCATCATTAGTGCTAGTTTGAGAGTCCCGGAACTTCAGAAAGTTCTACGCTACTCCCACTCGTGTTTCTAGAAACAAATTCTTTTTCTAGAAAGACTCCGTGCGAGCAACAAACACTTTGTTCTTGTTAGGGATATAAAAGTAGTATCCTTTAGTTTCCTTAGGATAACCTACAAATATGCACTTTTCGATTTTGGAGCCGACTTATCGTAAGTCGAGCGCTTTCACAAACGCTTCACGACCCTCAAATCTTGAGGAAAGACAAATTGGGGACGCTTCCCAATCCATAACTCGTATGGTGTCTTTGCAACCGATTTAGATGGAACGCGGTTAAGTGTTAAAGTCGCTGTCTCTAGTGCGTGTCCCCAAAAGGAATTGGTCGAGCTCGTGTGACTCATCATAGAACGAACCATATCTAATAAGGTTCTGCTCTCCTTTCGTATACACCATTCCATTGTGGAGTAGGCTGGAGGAGAAAGTTGTGAAACGATTCCACAACCTTTTAGATAGTCACGCATTCTTGACTCAAGTATTCTCCTCCTCGATCGATCGAAGAACCTTAATACTCTTGCCAAGTTGGTTTTCTACTTCAAGTTTAAATTCTTTAAACTTAGCAAATGCTTCGGATTTGTGTTTCATCAAGAACACATATCCATACCTACCGAAGTCATCAGAAAGGTAATGAAGTAGAGGTAACCACCCTCGCATGTATATTAAAAGGGCCACATACATCACTATGTATTAGTCCTAATAAATCATCGACTCTCTCACCTAGCTTAGTGAAAGGTGATGTCGTCATCTTACCCAACAAACAAGATTCGCATCGATCATAAGACTCGAAGTCAAATGATTCCAATAGCCCATCTTTATGGAGTTTGGATATGCGATCTTCGTTTATGTGGCCTAAGCGACAATGCCAGAGGTATGTTGGATTTGAATCATTAGTTTTAATCCTTTTGGTATTTATATTTAGAATTGGCATATCAAGATCTAAAACATATAGACCATTAATCAAAGAGGCGCTTGCATAAAACATATTATCCAGAAATAACGATAATCGTTGGTTTTTGATCGAAATCTCAAAACCTTTCTTGTCCAAACAAGAGACTGAAATAATATTTTTAATTAAACTAGGTACATAGAAACAGTTTTCTAAACCCAAAACAAGCCCTGAAGGCAAAGTAAAAGTACAAGTCCCTACAACACGTGCTCCGTTGCCTACTCGTAGTTCCACTTCACCCTTTGCCTACTCTCTACTCCTTTGAAGTCCCTGCACATTAGTACAAATGTGAGAACCACATCCGGTATCAAATACCCAAGAAGTAGTTGTATTTAAATTGATATCAATCATATTAACATCAATAACATAAATACCTGAGCCCGAAACAACAATTGCTTTCTCCTTTTGCAGCCTTTTTGTTGCAAGATAGCTCTTGCAATTCCTTTTCCAGTGACCCTTCTCACCACAGTGATGACAGATAGAGTCTTTGGCTACACCACCCTTAGGTTTCAGTGCATTGTTGAAAGTGGTTTGCTTGCCCTCGGGCTTACCATTCGGTTTGCCTTTCGATTTCACAAAACCTCTCGCCTTTGCCCCTTTTCGCACCATCACATGGTGTTGGGCTTGACTTGCCTATTTCCTTCTCGGCAGTCCTTAGCATATTCAACAACTCGAGCAATGGCTTGTCAATTTCATTCATGTGATAATTCGTAATGAACCGATCGAATGACTCAGCAACGATTGCAAGATCAAATCGCCGACGACTTCTTGTCCCAAAGGAAATCCCAGCTTTTTCAAGGTTCCGAACATAACCTATCATCTTAAGAACGTGAGTTCCTACCGCATTCCCTCGACATTTTTGACCGAAAGAGAGATTTCGATACATCGAATCTCTCCCGGCGTGCTTGCCCTCGATATAGCTCCTTCAGTGAGCCAAAGATCTCATATGCCCCCCATGTCCTCATGTTGCTTCAAGCTCGGGAATTCATGGTGACAAGCATGAGGCTAGACACATCTAAAGCATCACTTACATGCTTCCCGATAAGCAGCTTCTATCAGCCGACCGTAGCACGAGCCTCTCGGTATAGCAAGAATAGGGTCGCTCCAGACATACAACTTTCTTTCATGCTTGAGAACGATTCTCAAGTTCTCGAACCAATCGAGGAAGTTAACTCCTCTAATTTGTCGTTCTCAAGCGACGTAACGCAGTGATAGTGTTTGGTTTGAATTTGCCATTTTCTACAACAAAAATATGCATATATAAAAGTAAGTACCGATTAAAAATCATTATTAGTTCTTTATCTTTTTAATGATTTCTCCCACTATTTTCTTCGAGTGAATAACCCTCAATATCAACTCGGAAAGTTCGTTAACTTTCTAGCGGGCCAAGATCCATATTTCACCTCGCATCGAGTCGCCTTTGGCCGATCGCCCAAAACTTAGTTATTTAGGTAGGCAACGCTTTGCCAATTACATCAAATTATGTAATTCTTGGTTAGTTGAGTGAATAACATTTATTCAAGCGTATCATTATACACTTTTCTCAACTCTTTTGCCTCTAGATCCTCAATCCATTTATTGAGATAATCCAGTTAACTAGGACCCTAAGTTTTAGCCGACGGATATCACAACTTATCCTTCGCGCCTCACCCTGGGATAGACATGTATGCACGACTTTGGCATGTCCCATACTTATGTCGATCTAGGCCTTGACGAGGGCCAAACTTAGGAAGGCACTAATTAATATTTTAAATGAGGGATTTTGTTTTTAACAATCTCACCGAAAAGCATAAATAAAACAATTTATGCTTATATACATATGCATCCAATACATAAAAGTAAAATGCAATAGTAATCGCTATATCCTATTCGGTTTTTTCCAAGCCAATGGAAAAACCGTGAAGTCAATCTAAGGTGTGAAAAGAAAAAACATCTATTCTACACCGTCTTGACCTTCGCTGGGTCTGCCTCCAAATCTTCATCATCTCACTGTACCTTCTCCTAATCTAGAATTACAAAATTTCTAAGGAAACCTCGAGTTACATTCGAGGGGATTTAATGAGAGTAAAATTACAACTTTTGAATATTAAAATAGGCACGATACGCAGATCGTATTATAAAATAACCAACGAGGTAAAGGCGACTACTATGCATCATGCTCAATTAACATAACACTTTATGAAAAAATGAACAAAACAAGAAATGAACATTTCATAATCTGCTCGGGTTCGCTTGACCGGCCATCAAGTTCTGGTCGATCGAAAAAGTACTCG
Organism: Vinca minor; assembly: GCA_026122235.1. NCBI lineage: Eukaryota > Viridiplantae > Streptophyta > Magnoliopsida > Gentianales > Apocynaceae > Vinca > Vinca minor. The sequence goes on along the minus strand of JAOCZM010000112.1, from coordinate 1,160,588 downwards.
AGAGTACCTTGGTCGACTAAACGAGCACTTCGATCGACCGAAAAAGTACCGAGAGTACCTCGGTTGACCAAACAGCACTTCGGTCGATCAAGACCAACTCGGTTCGACCGAACACCCTCTCGCTGATCCGACCCAAGTACCAAAAGCTACTAACTTGCCTCGTCTAGAATCGAGAGTTTTTCCAGCTTTTGAATGACTTCAAAACTAGAAATTCTCAACAGATATACATACAATAAACTGGAAAAGCATGTCATACATGATTTACAACATTTCTAGCAATCCTAAGGCATGCATAACATAGATTCATAATCTATATTTAAACACTATAACACAAAAAGTCTATAGGGTACTCGTGAGTGGCTCTGATACCACTGTTAGAGGAATAACCGGGTCGAAACACATAAGCGCAGCGGAAATAAACTGACCCGCCTCTACCAGGATCTATCACGAGTAAGAACCTACGACTACGGGATAGTGTTATACCTTTTAAGATGCTAGAATAGCCGAAACGCTTTCGGTGGTGGTTGTAACGAACGGAACACCACAATGCAGGCTCCGTCTCTCCCAGTATCCACTCGATCTTCCGGGGATGGTCTTCTACTGCTTGGTGCTAGCCAACGCTTTGTAGAAGCTTTGAAGACACTCTTCAATGGAGTATGTATCTCTGACCTTTTAGAAGAACAAGATACAAGATTTCTAACTTCTTTTCTATTAGCAAAAAGCTAGAAAACAAGTCTAGAAATCTATCTTTTCTTTTCTCTCTAAAACTCTCAATATTCTCTCTTTTCCCTAAGCTTCAAAAGCTGGAAAAACTGATTAGAATGCAAGAGAAAATCTGTATTTTCTCCTAGTCTATCAAGAGAGAGTGGGGAGAGAAAGTGGGGGAAGTGGGAGATCATGGAGGAAACCACTCCTCCATGTTCTCCATCACTTTAACCACCATTTGAGAGAGCTGAAATTATATCAATAATCCAGCCATAAGGTCGGTCCAAATGGGTTGGTCGGCCCAACCCGATTAAGGGCCCAATCCAATCCCGGCCCGAAATCCAATCGAATTGATTGATCCAAATGGGTTGGTCGGCCCAACCCGATTAAGGGCCCAATCCAATCCTGGCCCGGCTCGGCCCAATCGAATTGACGCACCTTAGATTAAATGTACTCCAACAATTCTCTCCAACCATGTTCAAGCTGCTTATGCTAGTTTCCTAAAGGAAACAGAATATGCAAAAGGTATGCAAAATGATACCTTGTTTACCCCGACATTTGTTTGAAATGAAGTTACAGCTTAATTCTATGGCATGTTGTTTCAAAAGAGATCGACACTGGCCAAAGCTCATGAACAAATTACAACAACAACAAAAGCTCGGTCCAAGGATCCAACACATGGTCACTTGATACTTATAATCTCTAGAACATGAGTATAATTAAATAATAGGGAGTGACCTAATAATGCAAATAACCTAAAATTAAAACTCCTAGGTTGAGGGGACTTGAGGGTTGCCATCAGTTACGATAGAAATTAGAAACAGGCGGTCTTGAGAGTTGGGAGAGAAGAGAAATCTTCCCTAAACTTTGAGAAGGCAGTTGAAAAGGCTTCAAGCATAATTTTTCGACCCGCTATATACCGAATCGAAGATATTCGAAGGGGCTTCGAGTGAGCGCAGACGGAACACGATTCGAGTACCCCGAGATTGGAACCACCAAAGCTGATTTAGGGTTTGCAATTATTTTCATCTCCGTAACATGTAAGGAACTCTCCCTCTGTTAATTTATGTTTGGAATTCTGTATATATCATTGGGTATTGATTTAGAATGGTTTAGGAAGTAATTGGATATGTGAAATTGCATAAATTGATGGATTTATGAACTATTGATTGTTACGTGTTTCGTATTTGGGTTTGATATTTCTGTTTCGTTATGACGAGAAAATAGCATGCCTTATAATCTAATTATCAATTGCCATTGTTTTATTAACTTAAATTCTGATTCTGTAACTATTTTGAATTGGGGATTGTTGGGAATCCTATCCTGTAATTGCTTCATTTGAGTCGTTAATTGGAGTCGTCTTATTTGGAGTCATTGTTTCAGTCCTATCTGTTGGAGTACATTTAATCTAAGGTGCGCCAATTCGATTGGGCCGGACCGGACCGGGATTGGATTGTGCCCTTAATCGGGTTGGGCCGACCAATATGATTGGGCCAACCAACCCATTTGGACCGACCTTATGGCTGGAAAATTAGATATATTTTCAGCTATTATCTCTTAGAAGGAGGTTGAAGTAGTGGAGAATGTGGAGGAGTGGCTTCCTCCATGATCTCCCACTTTCCCCTTTCTCTCTCCCACTATCCCTTGAATGACTAAGAAAAATGCTGATTTTTCCTAGCATTCTAAGTCATTTTTCAACAGCTTTTTAAGAACTTAGAGAAGAGAGAAAAGAGAGAGCATTCAATAGAGATTGAATAGAAAGAAAATATAGCTTTTCTAGATACTTGTTTTCTAGCTTTGGCTAATAGAAAAAAAGTAAGAAAATTGTTTCTTGTTCTTCTAAAGGTCCTATATCCACCATATATATATACTCCATCTTTAAAAGTGTCTTCAAGACTTCTACGAGGCGTTGGCTAGCACCAAGCGGTAGAGGACCATCCCCGGAAGATCGAGTGGATATTGGGAGAGGCGGAGCCTGCGTTGGTGGCGTTCCGTTCGCTACAACTGAAACCATTCTCAGTCTTATTCTGCACTTCTAAAGGTATAATGCTATCCCGTAGTCTAAGGTTCTTACTCGTGAAAGATCCTATTAGAGGCGGGTCATTTTATTTCCGCTGCATAACCTGTTTAGACCCGGTTATTCCTCTAACAGTGGTATCAGAGCCAGGTTACGAGTACCCTATAGACTTAATGTGCTATAGTATTTTAATATGGATTATGAATCTATATTTTGCATGCCTTAGGATTGCTAGAAATGTTGTATATCATGTATGACATGTTTTTGCATCAATTTTTATGTATGAGAGTCGAGAATTTCGGTCAACCGAAATGCCAGTTTTGGTCAACCGAGTACTCTCAGTACTGCTCTGGTCGATCGCAATGTATGTTCTGGTCAACCGAGTACTCTCGATACTTTGTTCTGGACGACCGAGCGAGGTGGCCGGTCCCACCGAATCGAAACGGGAATATGAAATGTTCATTTTGTTGGTTGCTCATTTTTCATAAATTGTTATGTTAGTTGAGCATGATGCATAGTAATCGTCTTTACCCTGTTGGTTTATTTTGTAAATACGATTTGCGTATCGTGCCTATCTCTTTTTATCAAAAGTTGTAATTCTCTTCTCATCAAATCCCCTCGAATGTAACTCGAGGTTTCCTTAGAATTATGTATTTCTAGATTAGGAGAAGGTACAGCTGTGATGATGATTTGGAGACAACAACCTGAAGGTCAAGACGGTGTAAAATATAATGTTTTCTTTTCACACCCTTAGATTGACTTCACAGTTTTTCCATTGGCTTGGAAAAACCGAATAGGATAGGGCGATTACTATTGCATTTTTACTTTTATGTATTGGATGCATATGTATATAAGCATAAACTGTTTTATTTATGCTTTTCTGGTGAGATTGTTAAAAATAAAACCCCTCAATTAAATATTAATTAGTGCCTTCCTAAGTTTGGCCCTCGTCAAGGCCTAGATGGACGTATGGGACATGCCAAAGCTATACATACGTGCCTATCCGGGTGAGGCGCGAAGGATAATTTGTGATATCCGCCGGCAAAAACTTAGGGTCCTAGTTAACTGGATTATCTCAATAAATGGATTGAGGATCTAGAGGCAAAAGAGTTGAGAAAAGTGTATAATGATACGCTTGAATAAATGTTATTCACTCAACTAACCAAGAATTACATAATTTGATGTAATTGGCAAACGTTGCCTACCTAAATAACTAAGTTTTGGGCGATCAGCCAAAGCTGACTCAGAACGAGGTGAAATATGGATCTTGGCCCGCTAGAAAGTTAACGAACTTTACGAGTTGATAATGAGGGTTATTCACTCGAAGAAAATAGTGGGAGAAATCATTAAAAAGATAAAAGACCTAATAATGATTTTAATCGGTACTTTGCATATGTATTTTGTTGTAGAAAAATGGCAAGGAGAAATCATTAAAAAGATAAAAGACCTAATAATGATTTTAATCGGTACTTTGCATATGTATTTTGTTGTAGAAAAATGGCAAATTCAAACCAAACACTATCACTGCGTTCTGTCCTTGAGAAGGACAAATTAGAGGGAGTTAACTTCCTCGACTGGTTCAGGAACTTGAGAATCGTTCTCAAGCATGAAAGAAAGTTGTATGTTCTAGAACAGCTTCTTCCTGATACACCAGAGGCTCGTGCTTCGGCCGCTGATAGAAGTCCTTATCAGAAGCATTGTAGTGATGCTTTAGATGTGTCTAGCCTCATGCTTGTCACCATGAACTCTGAGCTTCAGAAGCAACATGAGGACATGGTGGCTTATGAGATGCTGACTCACCTGAAGCAACTATATCAGGGACAAGCACGACAGGAGAGATTCGACGTATCAAAATCTCTTTTTCAATGCAAAATGTCTGAAGGAATGCCAGTAGGAACTCACGTTCTTAAGATGATAGGTTATGTTCAGAACCTTGAAAAACTGGGATTTCCTTTGGGGCAATAGTCGTCGACCGATTTGATCTTGCAATCGTTGCTCGAGTTATTCGATCAGCTTCATTCTGAATTATCACATGAATGAAATTGACAAGCCATCGCTCGAGTTGTTGAACATGCCGAGGACTCGCAGAAAGAAATAGGCAAGTCCAAGCCCAACACCATACCGATGGTGCAAAAGGGCAAAGGCAAAGGTTTTGTGAAATCCAAAGGCAAACCGAAAGGTAAGCCCAAGGGCAAGCAAACCACTTTCAACAATGCACTGAAATCTAAGGGTGGTGTAGCCAAGGACTCTATCTGTCATCACTGTGGTGAAAAGGGTCAATGGAAAAGGAACTGCAAAAGCTATGTTGCAGGAAAAAGGCTGGAAAAGGAAAAAGCAAATGTTGCTTCGGGCTCAGGTATTTATGTTGTTGATATTAATGTGATTGATATCAATTTAAATACAACTACTTCTGGGTACTTGATACCGGATGTGGTTCTCACATTTGTACTAATGTGCAGTGGACCGCAAAGGAGTAGAGAGTTGGCAAAGCGGTGAAGTGGAACTACGAGTTGGCAACGTAGCACGTGTCGCAGTCGCTAGTCGTAGGGACTTGTACTTTTACTTTGCCTTCGTGGCTTGTTTTGGGGTTTAGAAAAACTAGTTTCTATGTACCTAGTTTAATTAAAAATATTATTTCAGTCTCTTGTTTGGACAAGAAAGGTTTTGAGATTTCGATCAAAAACCAACGATTGTCGTTATTTTTGGATAATATTTTTTATGCAAGCGCCTCTTTGATTAATGGTCTATATATTTTAGACCTTGATATGCCAATTTTAAATATAAATACAAAAAGGATTAAGACTAATGATTCTAATCCGACATACCTCTGGCATTGTCGCTTAGGTCACATAAACGAAGACCGCATATCCAAGCTCCATAAAGATGGGTTGTTGGAATCATTTGACTTCATGTCTTATGATCGATGCGAATCTTGTTTGTTTGGGTAAGATGACAAAGCATCACCTTTCACTAAGCTAGGTGAGAGAGCCGATGCTTTATTAGGACTAATACATAGTGATGTATGTGGCCCTTTTAATATACATGCAGTGGGTGGTTACCTCTACTTCATTACCTTTACTCGATGACTTCAGAGAGGTATGGATATGTGTTCTTGATGAAACACAAATCCGAAGCATTTGCTAAGTTTAAGGAGTTTAAACTAGAAGTAGAAAACCAACTTGGCAAGAGTATTAAGGTTCTTCGATCCGATCGATGAGGAGAATACTTGAGTCAAGAATTCTCGTGACTATCTAAAGGATTGTGGAATCGCTTTCACAACTTTCTCCTCCAGCCTACTCCACAATGGAATGGTGTATTCGAAAGGAGGAATGTAACCTTATTAGATATGGTTCGCTCTATGATGAGTCACACGAGCCTCGCCCAATTCTTTTTGGGGGACACGCACTAGAGACAAAGCAGCTTTAACACTTAACCGCGCTCCATCTAAATCGCTTGCAAAGACGCCATACGAGTTATGGACTCAGGGAAGCGCCCCTAGTTTGTCTTTCCTCAAGATTTAGGGTCGTGAAGCTTTTGTAAAACGCTCACCTTCCGATAAGTCGGCTCCAAAATCTGAAAAGTGCATATTTGTAGGTTATCCTAAGGAAACTAAAGGATACTACTTTTTATATCCCTAACGAAAACAAAGTGTTTGTTGCTCGACCTTTCTAGAAAAAGAATTTGTTTCTAGAAACACGAGTGGGAGTAGCGTAGAACTTACTCGAAGTTCCGCACTCTCAAACTAGCACTAATGATAAGATGGAAATTGAACAGTACTCCACAAGTTGTTGTGCGTAAAGGTGCCACAAACAGTTATGCAAACAAGACTCAGCTCAAGAAACACAAGAATTGCGTAGGTCCGGTAGAGTTCGTCGTCCACCTCCTGAAAATTTTGGTTTTTTTTCATAACGTAACATGGTGATGTTATGTTTGTGTATCACGATGAACCTTCAACCTACAAACGAGCAATTAATAGCCCGTATTCTGAGAAATGGCTTGAGGCCATGAGATCCGAAATGGACTCCATGTACACAAACCAAGTATGGATCTTGGTTGATCCACTCGAAAGCGGTAACTCCCTATAGGGTGCAAATGGGTTTTTAAGATTAAAACCGACATGGAAGTGAATGTACAAACGCATAAGGGCGACTGGTCGCGAAAGGTTTCAAACAAGTTCATGGTATTGACTATGACGAGACCTTTTCCCCTCGTAGTTATGTTCAAATCCATTCGGATTTTGCTTGCTATCGCAGACTTACTATGACTATGAAATCTGCAAATAGATGTCAAAACCGCTTTCCTTAATGGAAAACTTGAAGAGGATGTGTATATGACACGACCGAAGGTTTTGTCAATCAAGAGAATGTCGGAAAAGTATGTAAGCTTCAGAGATCCATTTATGGACTCAAGCAGAGCTTCTCAGCTCGAACATCCGCTTTAATGATGCCGTCTCGTGAGTTTCGCTTCATTAGAAATGAGGATGAGCCTTGTGTTTACAAGAAGGTTAGTGGGAGCTCAATCGTATTCCGGGTTTTATATGTAGATGACATACTACTCATTGGAAATGACATACCAACCTTAAAGTCCTGTCAAGGCTTGGTTGAGTACGTGTTTCTCTATGAAAGACTTAAAGCGATGCCAGCTATATTCCGGGGAGTCAAGATCTATAGAGATAGTTCCGGGAGACTCATTGGCCTAAGTCGAGTACATATATAGACAAGGTGCTAAAGCGGTTTAGCATGCAAGAGTCTAAGAAGTGGCCTTTGTCCTATGGCACATGGTAATCGTTCGTCGAACAAACAGATGTTCTAAAATGCCCGCTGAATTAGAACGCATGAAAGAGATCCCTTATGCTTCGTCATAGGATCCATCATGTACGCCATGTTATGTACTCGCCCTGCATGTCTCATTTCGCTTTAAGCCTTACGAGCGAGATACTAGCCTAATTACGGTGAACGCCACTGGATCTCGAGTCAAGAATATCCTCAAGTACTTACGAAGTACTAAGGATACATTCTTGATTTATGGAGGGGCGGATGAGCTCGTTGTAAGTGGTTACACCGATGCTAGTTTCCAAACCGATAAAGATGTCGGGATATGTGTTTAACTTGAATGGAGGTGTTGTGAGCTGGCGCAGTTCAAAGCAATCGACAATCGCAGATTCTACGACAGAGGCCGAGTACATAGCAGCTTGTGAACCAGCTAAGGAGGCAGTTTGGATCATGAAATTTATTTCCAACCTCGATGTGGTTCCTAGTATTGCGTGAAGGGATTCATGGGCGGAAACTCGTTCCAAACATCCATGGATCCTCCCCTGAAGGATCCGCTCATACGTAAACGAATCGAAAACAGCGATAAAAACTTACAATTTTCGGATTCAAGAAACTACTTCTTGAATGGAGGATGACGATTTTTGGAAGCTTTCTTTTCACCAACGGAATTCCTCTATGAATATCCCTCTACTCGGTATCCACGCTGACGAAACAGACGGCGATTGCTAGCTCTTCGTCTTTCTCGAAGTTCGAAATTTAGAGAAAAAAGGGAGACCGAAACCAAATCTAATTTCGGAGAATTGATAATATTTCGGCTGAAAAATCATCCTCAGTGGTTTCGCCCAAGAGATCATTATATAGGGTGTGAGAGTTTGTTCCCATAACCAACTCTCACATCCTCAACTCCTCTCGGCAGTGGGAGTCTTTGACTCCCACGTCCCCTAGACTTTCTGCTGGTAGTGGGAGTCCTTATCTGATAATAACTCCCACGTAATCCCGACTATAGGTAAAATACCGAAATTGCCCTCTATCTCTAATTCGAATAATAAACACTTTATTATTTTCAGAAAGACAAATGTCGATACAATGAACCTAGACACATTCTAGATTCATCGAATCTGACATAAAGCTCAGTTAGCTCGTCTATGCGTGTGACCCCTGTAGGTTCATCTCACAATGGCAATGAAAACACACTTAGTAGTAGTGTGAGTCCATAAATCACAAGCGGTCCCTAGCGGGACATCGTGACTACCCAAAGTGAATGAATATACAACGGAACCTAATATCAATCCACTATTTAATCCCTTTGTCTCGCGATATCCTAATTAAGCATAAGGCATTGTGGTCGCCACCCTTATTAAGCTTAATTGTATTTATGCTCGATCTCCAAGTAGACTGCTTTTTCGACAAATAGCATTTGATAACCACTTTATCAAATACATTTGAGAACGGCCATGCATTTAAACAGTCTTTTCCCTATCGAGGGGCCCATGGATATCTCTCTCAATAATAGAGAGGACAAATTCCTTACAATGTCTCTCACATTCAAGCTATGATAGGACACTACATCCGATCATCGATCGTATTGATTACTCTCGTTACAAGTAACGTCCGATCGAGTCAAAACGTGGCTCCATTCATACTAGAATCAATGAAGACATAAGGTCTAAGGATTCTAAAATAGTACTGAGGAAGTAATACTTATGACTTAAGACCATGAAGTATTACTTCTCGACTGATCACGTCCCAATACAATGTATCCCTATATATTGCATCTATGATGTGATTTGTATCCATTACACATGATCGAGAAAACAAGATCATCAATCAACAATCATACTAGTTTTTATTTCATAGTAATTAAGCATTACATAAAACTAGGGACTTCTAGAATAGTAATTACATAAGCTAATGAGTTTTACTATCAAATCACACATTTGATAATCAAAAGCAAAATTAACTATTCAATTACATGCTCAAAAGATAATAAAACGCACAACATGTGCTAATGGTCCTAGGGCACTACTAACATTGCGAACCCCATAGACCTCTATTGTGACAACAATGGGGCTATTTCACAATCTAGGGAACCTAGATCTCACCAGAGGTCCAAACATGTACTACGGCGTTTTCACCTAATCCGCGAGATTATAGAAAGAGGTGATGTGCATATATGTAGAGTAGATTCGGCAGACAATGTCGCCGATCCACTGACGAAGCCACTGTCGCAGCAGCAGCATGATCGTCACACTAGCTCCATGGGTATCTGATATCTGGAGGGCTGATCTTTAGAGACAGTCATTAGTATGCCATTAAAGACCAATCAATAGATGATTTTGGGTCTTTAGTGCAAGTGGGAGATTATTGTATCGTATTTATGTAATTTTCATTTTGATGAATAAAAAGGCATAAATTCCAGTATTATATCAATATGTTTCTACGTTCTTAAAAACATAATGAAATAATATGTCCTTAGAATAGTATTCATAATTGTTATGATTCTGAAACGTCCCTAGTCGAACATTATCAGATCGTCACATGGGTATATATGATTAGAGAATCATTATAGTGGACAGACCCGACATGAGAAACACACCATGGGCTGTTATATAATAGTCAACGGTGTTTTTCAATTTTTGACTGGGTTGTATATGAGAATCCTTCGACTTGAGGTCTCACAAAAGTTCTTGCATGGCTAGTGTTATGCATTGATAATGTTAAACGCTATCCGTAACAGGGTGAGCAATAAAGGCATTTATTGGGTATATCACGAATCTTGTTCAGGAAGAATGGGATGCAAGAAATGATTTGTCCCTCCTATATAGCAGAAGCGATATCTTGGGCCCCTTTGATGGAGTCTGACTAATTCATGGCCATGAACAAATGAATCAGAATATGATATTGATGTCATTTGATTAGTCTACTCGCGAATCAAGAAACTAAAAGATTGGACAATACAAGTGTGACTTTTTTCATGACTTGTGTTCAATCTAGATATCAAGGACAAAAGGATTTAAATACAAATGTCAAATGGTGTGATTATGATAGTCACCAGATATTTATGAATTGGGGGTAATGATGCGTTGCTAGATACCTCTCATTACCTGTGACATATGATGTCACGGCCAACATCATAGATACCTCCTGGGTCGCACTCATAGATCAACTGGATTGGGCTTGTTGGAGTACATTTAATCTAAGGTGCGCCAATTCGATTGGGCCAGGCCGGGCCGGGATTGGATTGGGCCCTTAATCGGGTTGGGCCGACCAACCCATTTGGACCGACCTTATGGCTGGAAAATTAGATATATTTTCAGCTATTATCTCTTAGAAGGAGGTTGAAGTGGTGGAGAATGTGGAGGAGTGGTTTCCTCCATGATCTCCCACTTTCCCCTTTCTCTCTCCCCACTATCCCTTGAATGACTAAGAAAAATGCTGATTTTTCCTAGTATTCTAAGTCATTTTTCTCCAGCTTTTTGAGAGCTTAGAGAAGAGAGAAAAGAGAGAGCATTCAATAGAGATTGAATAGAAAGAAAAGACAGCTTTTCTAGATACTTGTTTTCTAGCTTTGGCTAATAGAAAAGAAGTAAGAAAACTGTTTATTGTTCTTCTAAAGGTATATCCACCATATATATATACTCCATCTTGAAGAGTGTCTTCAAGACTTCTACGAGGCGTTGGCTAGCACCAAGCGGTAGAGGACCATCCCCGAAAGATCGAGTGGATATTGGGAGAGGCGGAGCCTGCGTTTGTGGCATTCCGTTCGCTACAACTGAAGCCGCTCTCAGTCTTATTCTGCACTTCTAAAGGTATAATGCTATCCCGTAGTCTAAGGTTCTTACTCGTGAAAGATTCTATTAGAGGCGGGTCATTTTATTTCCGCTGCATAACCTGTTTAGACCCGGTTATTCCTCTAACATTATCTGGTTTGGTCGACCAAGTCGTCATCCCCTATTGAGCTTTTGTCTAGGATCACTACTTAGCAGGTTTCATCCGCCTTCTGTCCTGCTCTGTTTTGTGACCCCGAGAGGTCTTCTGCTCTGTTCTGTCCTGTGGCCCACACTTAATGGGGCTAATCATTAAGTACGATATTGGTTTTGTGGAGTCCCTGGTAGGGGATGATGAGACAATGTAATGGATTGAACCTTAAAATATGTGTCCCTTAGTTTGGTTGATAATCCGTACCCACGAGTTTTACTGAACCGTCCTAGTTTGGTTGATAATTGGGACCATTGTCGTTATTGCTGAGTAGTTGTGAATAGATAAGTGAGCTCATGTGGTGGGATTGTTGAGTCACAGTTGTATCGATGTTCTAAGTGTCTAGATGAGGTTGTAATCGGGTGTGCTGGATGGGTAATGCGTGGTGCTTGTCGTATACTCGGTTATAAAAGTGTTTAGGTGTGAAGAATGTGGTTATTGGCTTAATTGTTGCATTATATGTGTTCGTTCGCGTTTCGGTCATTATTTGCTGTTTTGTTTTAGTCTATTTGGTCATTAATAGGTTGGGAATGTGTTGGTAATGTTTTGGTACACTTTTACATAAGTTTTCAGCTTTTTTTCTGAAGTTCGCAGGTCGTGGATGAACCATTCGTCCTCGCTTTCGTCTGCACGAAGACAGTAGCTACTGTATTGTCGCAGACGATTCGCGGGTACCTCAGGTCGACCAGTTGTGTACACTGGTCGACCGACACTCTTGTTTTCTGTCTGTTGGTCTTTGGAAGGCTATCAATCGATCAACACCCAGTTACCGGTCGATCGGCACGCATCTGTGTGACCATTCTGCTCCGTCATGTTCACATGTTATGTTCTGTTATGCACTACACTGCAATGTACTGTTCTGACCTGTATCTTGAGTCCAGTGGGACTTGAGTGAGTCGTGTCGAATATATTTTCAAAAGGGGTATTTGGGAAACGAGAATCTGTGGAGTCTATTTCTTTTGTACTCTGTTATGCATTTATATTATATTTGGGTCCTTGCTGAGCACCGGAGCTCAGTCCATCCGCTTATCTTATTTTGCAGATGATCTAGGTGAGGACCCATTCTATGATGATGACACGTGGGATGGGGATTACAAAGAGTGATCTTAATTGGCTAGTTAACGAACATTGTTATTTCCATTTCTAGCTTTTTTATGGAACAATTAGTTTCCTTTCCAGTTGTAATAACTTAGAACAATTTCCCTTTCACTATATTGCTTCCGCTAGTGCACTTTTACTATTTATGGATTTCATAATTGAATTGTCTTATTTAGTAAACTCTGATTGTGGGCTTTGGTGCTTCATTAACCAATGAGGCACTGCAATGTCACCATTCCGGAGACGGGGTGTGACATAAGTGGTATCAAAGCAGGTCGAACCTTAGGGATACAATCTGTAATGAACGTAAGATAACAAGAACATGTTATGTGAGGTGTGTGATGGGTAGAAACCATGGACTAGGATGTTTCTGTTTACCGGATGTAAGAACCACATCCGGTATCTACTACGAATGAGGAAATAGTAATAGACCAGTTGATCTCACTAACATAAATACCTAAGCCAGAAGCAACATTTGTTCTCTTTCTAAACTTTTTCACGGCAAGAAAACTAGAGAATTTTCTCTTCCAGTGTCCTTTCTGTCCACAATGGAAACAATTTCCATCCTTAGCCACAGCGCCATTGGGTTTCAGTGCTTTCTCAGAACGCCCTTGGGTTTCAGTGCTTTCTCATAATGGTTATATTTGTCCGAAGGCTTGCCTTTAGGCTTACCAAAACCCTTGCCCATGTTGTTGTTGACCATGTAAATGGCCTTGGACTTGTCTATTTCTTTCTCGGCAGTCCTCAACAGGTTCAATAATTATGGGAGAGGCTTTTCTATCTCGTTAATGTTGTAGTTCAATACAACCTGACTGAATGATTCAGGCAACGATTGCAGAATCAAGTCAGTGGATAGTTCCTGGCCAAGAGGAAATCCCAATCTTTTGAGGCTCTCAATATAGCCTATCATCTTCAGAACGTGAGTTCCGACTAGTTTTACCTCTGCCATTTTGCACTGAAACGGAGACTTCGACACAACGAATCTCTCTTGGCGAGCTTGGCCCTTAAAGAGTTGTCTTAAATGATTAACCTTATAGAAAGCTCCCATTTCATCATGTTGCTCCTAAAGTTCAGAGGTCATGGTCACTAACAAAAGACTAGACACATCTAATGCGTCATCTAAGTGCTTACGATAAGCATTTCTATCAGCGGTCGGAGCCCCCGCAACTGGTGGATCAGTAATTGGTTCTTCACGAACATACAACTTTTTCTCGTACTTGAGAACGATTCTCAAACTCCTGTACCAGTAGATGAAGTTTCCTCCCTCAAGTTTGTCCTTCTTGTAAAACACAAAGGGGGGGGGGAGGGGGTGAATTGGGTTTTAGTCGATCTTGCAAACTTTTTCGAAATCTCTTCAAGGCAAGTGTAAGTTTGAACAAGATGAACAAAAGCAAAACTAAAACCAATCACAAGACAGGATTTATAGTGGTTCGACTCACTCAGAATCTACATCCACTACCTTGAGCCGCACCCAATGATTTTAACAACTTCACTAACAAGAACTTTACACTTGTGGCTAACTCACAAAGAGTTTTACAACACAACCACAATACAACAACTCACTAAGAGTCAATTGCCCACACAAAGTAGGACTTTTACAAGAATAACCCTATCACTAAGAAAGGGAATTGAGATAGTTTAAGAACAACGTTGTTCACTCTTCTAAGTGAAAGATATATACCTTTGAATACAACAATTTTCAGCTCTTTGAACATATGAAGCACACTTTTTGTCTTGCTTTTGAAATTCACCTTTGAATGATTTAGATCATGGCAATGAAGTGCATTTTTGTTTGAAAGTGTTTAGACTTGATAAGAAATCAATGTATCTTTGAAGTGCAAGTCTTTGAATCATTCTCAGCTTTAGAGTATATATACATTTCAAAAATATGCTGAAAAACGACTCTTTAACGGTCATATAACGGCTAGAAATCGCAGAGTTCGGTTGACCGAACTGAGACCTCGGTGGACCGAACATACACTTCGGTTGAGCCTTTTGTCACCTCGGTTGACCGAACACGAGGTCAGTCGACCGTCCAAGGACCTTGGTCGACCGAGGCTAGCCAAACCAACTCTCTGTTTCTTCTTCGGTTGATCCAAGAAAAGCTCGGATGATCCGACCTTCTGAGCTTTAAGAGATGTTGATTTTTCACACGTTTTGAAATCTTTTGAAGTCTAAAAGGTTTTCTCAATATGTAACAAGTAAGAGCATTTAGAAAACCGTTTTAAAAGACTTATACTTTGAAATCAAAGGCTTTTGAAATACGAACACATGTAAGGATCATTTTGAAACTTAGCCTTTTGAAAACGTGTTTATGAAAACATGCAAGACTTGAGTGTAGAGCTTATGTTCATGAAGAGCAATGGTTAGAGCTTATAAGATAACGACTTATAATAATAAAGCTAATCTAACCAAACTTAAGTCTTCAATCTTCAATCTTGAAATATGAGCCTTGAATAATATGACTTTGAATCTTGATCATGGCTTGATTGAAGCACTTAGAGCTTCCATTATAAGTTCCGATATTCTATCACAAAGATATAAAACATTAGACACAACATCAAGTGTTTGTCCATTATCAAAAACCGAGTTCGTTCGCCCTTAGGGCTTACAATCTCCCCCTTTTTGATTATGACAAACTTTGATATAATTAGATAGAATATGGTTAATTTAAGTGCAAGGAAGTATGGCAAAAGGATATAAGAACAAATAAGTGTAAAGCTAAGTGCTTTATAAGATAAACCAAGATAGAACGAGAAACATAAGCACTAGCATGTTAAGTTCTTTTGCCATATGCATTAGGGACTCTTTGAAGAGCCCTATTTCCCAACCAACCTCCTTGCCTCCTTCCTTCCATCATATAGCATTCTTGTGTGTAATATACATACCTTAGTTTACACAAGAAGCTAACTTACCATTTTCATCAATGTTGATGTGCGTGCTAAGGATCCTATTATAAAGAATATGCTCACACAAACATTAGAACTATCAATGGTTTGTTATCATCAAAACAACATTAATCATTTTGCCCTTTGGGCTAACAATCTCCCCCTTTTTGATGATGACAAAACATTGATGCAAATGGGAATAATATACAAAAAGTAAAGCTTTAAAGCATATAAATATGAATGCATGAGATAAGAATATTAAGGATCTAGGCAAGTAGATATTTTTCAAAAAAATATTCTACTCCCCCTATTTTAAAGAATCCCCTATCTCTCCCATTTTGCAAGTTCTAAGCTTTCTCCTTTTGTAAATTACTTCTCTTGTTGGCACATTTGCAACACTAAAAAACTCTCCCCTTTTTGTCAAAATCAAAAAGGGATATCAGAGCGCCAATAAGAAAGCATTTAATGAAAAGTAAAGATGAATAAGATTTAAATTGTGGAGAAGCTTGATGAAATTTATGAATTCTCCCCATATATAAAAAAAACTTTTAATGCCATGGAGAATCTTGATGGTCTAATAGATTGATAAAATAAGAACCAAATGATCAATCCAAAAGACCAAAAATCATTTTGCAGAATGATTATTCCGAATAAGCTTGGTTGATTTCTAAAAACAAGGAGTCCATAATAACACATAAATCAAAAGATGGTCATGTATGGCTCAAAAAGAATATCAACCCAAGCTAAGACAAAGGAGATAAAAAATAGATCTTAAAGAACAATCTCCCCGTTTATCAAGTATACGATGTTAGCTATTTGAGATAAAACCAAGTTTGATACCAATTGACCAATTGTAAAACATGTTTGAAAATATAGCTAACAAAGTACTAGTGGAAGTGATACAATGAATTCATAAGTTAAGCACATGTATCACAACCAAAAGAATTAGAGGAAGTGTAAGATGACAATTCGAGAACATTCCTCTAATAAGTTAATGGTTAGCTAAATGAGAATAACAACTCTTGAAGCAAGACTAACCAAAAACTCTAATGAGATCACAAAAGATATGAAAGTAAAGATTATGATCTCATAGTTATTAAGGGAGAGTATATGTGATACCAAATGTAAGAAATAACCAATTGAAAAAAAAATAAACATTTATAACACATATAACTTCCAAAATAACTTACACAAGTTGGCTATAAAAAAGAAAGATGAAAAACAAGCTAACAAGTGATGTGATGATGTAAAATATGAACAATTGAGCATACATCACAATTGAGTTTACATCCTAAGTCAAGCATCTAGACGATCAACCACAAAAGATTAATGCTATAGACTAGAATATAAACACAACAACATCCCTATATGCAATAAAGATCAAGCACATCATGTTAAACATATGCAAATGAAGATCAAGCACCAAAGAGATAAGATATGTGCATTCTTGAAGATCTTGATACCAATTGTGATAATGTTTGTACACTAAGCAATTAAGATCTAGATATATAAGTTGAGCACAAGACACATTATCAAGATAAGAGAACACATGCACATAAAAAAGAGTTTAAATAGACAAGTTTATGCTTTTAAACCATCATTCTTGTCAAGTTTGGAATACACAATTAGCATGTTGACAAGCAAGACATGATGTACATAAACCATAAGCAAATAGGCACAAACTCTCTTAGTCAATAACTAAACTCATCATATAGGTAAGTTATAGCACATAAGGATCAAAAACAAAATAATGATCACTAACAAGAGATGAGTTAAGCTATTGTACCTCAATGCTCCTTGAGCTTAGACTTCTTACCATTTTGGTTGATCTTCTTTATCAACAAGTCTATTGAGGCCTTTTGTGTGATCACTTTCATTTGAAGCTCATTGAGAGGTTGACATGTGATTGCTCCATTTTTTTTTGTTGTTCATCCTTGAGTTATGAGATGAAAGCAATCTCCTCTTCTTTTCATGACAAGTGTAGAGTCATCATTGATGGGTGACTTTTCTTTTCTTGATGAACCCTCTACAATCTTGTGATCCTTGGCATTTGACTCTTTTCTTGGAGTCTTAGCTTACTTGTGTCATTCCTTGTAGTTCATATCTTCTTCTTGAAGCTTAGAACTCTTTGTTACCTACAAGGATTTCTTGAGAACAAATATGGTACCTTTTTAAAGGTCCTTCATGATTAGCTCAAAATCTCAAGTAACACAAATATGCATAAGGATCATGATTATCAAAAACAAAAAACAACTAGATGGATTCTTAAATGAATGTGACATGTCAAAACAAGAATCAATCAAGTTGCATAAGCTACATCTCATAGATACCTTAGCTAAACTCAACATGGACAATAAAGAACATGCTAAAGGTTATCTATATGAATATAACGTTCAAGAATGTGAGATGCAATCATATATAAGAGCAAGCATGTATATATACCAAAAACACTTAAACACATTAATTAAAGTGTTAAGAGAAGGTGATTTTGATACCTTTGCTTTCTTACCAAGTGATGAAGACATTGTATTGACACTTTGGCTCTTGTCATCACTTGATGCTTTGCTCTTTGTATCTAACCAACTTGGTTCTCCAATTTATTAACATTTGAACTTTGAGAATCCAAGTGTTAAGGAGTGCTTTTGAATTTCTTCTTTTGGCACATCTCCTTTGACTTCTCCCCGATGCCACCTCTCTTCGAATCAAGTCCATTGAAGCTTTGTGGCATACATCTAACTTATAAGAACCTATAAGATCAAGGGAAGAGTAGCTTTTGGTACCCACTTTTGTTTGGGTCCATGGGGGTTAGTTGAAGTGAGCTTAACTCTCCAAATGGTTTTAACTCCCCTTTCAATCTTCTTCTTAACATGGCATCTAACACAAGAGTGACCATGTTTTCCACAATATGTGCAATGAATATGTGGCTTAGAAAATTTGTGAGCATGCACAAGATATCTATTTGGCCTATGTGACATTCTAGCATTTACAACATGATTCTTAGGTTTAAGAGAAGAGCTAGCAATATCAACATGATTAGCAATATAACCAAGACCATGTTTATCATGTGAAGCACATTGCATGCCAAGAATTTGATCAAGATTTTTCTTACCTTTAGTAAAGTTTTCAACAAGAGAGGTAAGGTCTTTCACTTTGTTTTTCAAAAGATCAAATTCAACAAGCTTGTTTTCTAAAGATGACAATTTATCACAAGCCTCTATGTATTGTAATGAAGATGTATTGCAAGTAGTAATAAGATCATCATTTTCACATTTCAAGCAATTAACATCATCACACAACTTTTTATTTTCATCAACCAACTTAGATCTTTCAACAAGCAAAGATTCAATTTTAAGTTTATATCTTTGTTTTGCTTGGCACATTTTTTTAATTGATCATACATATCACATAAAAGCACATTAGGATCATACTCCTCATCATCATAAGAATTTGAAGTAGAAGGAGAAGGATGTACCTCATTACCAAATGCCATGAAGCACAAGTTGGCGTATTCATCATCACCGTCATCACTTGAAGAGCTTAGTCCTTCATGAGTATCTTCAAGCGTTTTCCACATAGAGTGGGCGGATTTGCTTCCAAGGACACGGTTGTACTCCTCCGGACTTAAGGCACAACTAAGAATGTTCATAGCCTTATAATTTCGAGTCATTTTCATGGACTCATCTTCATTTAGCTCATTGTCCGTCTTTGGAGTTTGAACACCATCCACTACTTTCATCGGTACATATGGACCTTCTTCAAATATATGCCATAACGAATAATCTATGGAGCATACATATATCTTGAATCGGTCTTTCCAATCATCAAAATTATTTTCATCAAGAAGTGGTGGTCTATCGATGGAAGACCCCTCTTGGTATACTAAAGCGGAATATTCGGCCATAATCTTTTCTTCAAGCGGTTAGACTAAAGATGAAGACGAGGCTCTGATACCAATTGTAAAACACAAGAGGGGGGTGAATTGGGTTTTAGTCGATCTTGCAAACTTTTTCGAAATCTCTTCAAGGCAAGTGTAAGTTTGAACAAGATGAACAAAAGCAAAACTAAAACCAATCACAAGACAAAGGATTTATAGTGGTTCAACTCACTCAGAATCTACATCCACTACCTTGAGCCGCACCCAAGGATTTTAACAACTTCACTAAGAAGAACTTTACACTTGTGGCTAACTCACAAAGAGTTTTACAACACAACCTGTAAAACACAAGAGGGGGGGTGAATTGGGTTTTAACTAATCTTGCTAACTTTTTCGAATATATTCAATGCAAGTGAGAGTTTGAGCAAGATGAACAAAACCAAAAGCAAAACCCAACAACAAGACAAAGGATTTAGAGTGGTTCGATTCACTTAGAATCTACATCCACTACCTTGAGCCGCACCCAAGGATTTCAACAACTTCACTAAGAAGAACTTTACACTTGTGGACAACTCACTAAGAGTTTTACACAACAACCACAATACAAAACTCACTAAGAGTTACTTGCCCACACTAAGTATGACTTATACAAGAATTACCCTATCACTAAGAAAGGGAATTAAGATAAATAAAGAACAAGATAATTCACTCTTCTAAGTGAGAAAGATATACCTTTGAAGTACAAGAATACTAAGCTCTTAGAACATTTGATGCACACTCTTTGTCTTGCTTTTGAAAGAATACTCTTGAATGATTTAGATCATAGAGATGAAGAGTATTTTGCTTTCAAAGTGTTTAGACTTGATAAGATATGAATGTTTATTGTATGCCCAAGACGTTGAGTCATTCAGCAGCTTTAGAGTATTTATACATTTCAAAATATGCTGAAAAAACGACTCTGCAACGGTCATATAACGGCTAGAACTCGCAGAGTTCGGTTGACCGAAAATAGACATCGGATGACCGAAGCCAGGGTCGGTGGACCGAAGCATAGGGTCGGTCGACCGAAGACATACATAGGTCGACCGAAGCTGATCCAACAAACTCTCTGTTTCTCTTCGGTTGATCCGAGGAAAGCTCGGATGATCCGACCTCCTGAGCTTTGAGAGATGTTGATTTTTCACACGTTTTGAAATCTATTAAAGTCTAAAAGGTTTTCCCAAAAGGTAACAAGTAAGAACATTTGGAAAATCATTTTAAAGTACTTAGACTTTAAAAAGAAAGGCTTTTGAGATATGAACTCATGTAAGGAACGTTTTGAAACTTAGCCTTTTGAAAACGTGTTTATGAAAACATGCAATACTAGAGTGTAGAGATTATGTTCATGAGAGCTTTGGTTAGAGCTTTATAAGATAACGACTTATGACGACAAAGCTAAACTAACCAAACCTAAGTCTTCAATCTTCAATCTTGATAAATGAGCCTTGCATAACTTTGAATCTTGATACCAATGGCTTGATTGAAGTACTTAGAGCTTCCATAATGAGTTCCGATATTCTATCACAAAGATTAAGATCATTAGACACAACATCAAAAGTTTGTCCAATATCAAAAACTGAGTTTGTTCGCCCTTAAGGCTTACACAACCACAATACAACAACTCACTAAGAGTCAATTGCCCACACAAAGTAGGACTTATCAATTTGCCCACACAAAGTAGGACTTTTACAAGAATAACCCTATCACTAAGAAAGGGAATTGAGACAGTTTAAAAACAACGTTGTTCACTCTTCTAAGTGAAAGATATATACCTTTGAAGTACAACAATTTTCAGCTCTTTGAACATATGAAGCACACTCTGTCTTGCTTTTGAAATTCACCTTTGAATGATTTAGATCATGGCAATGAAGTGCATTT
Organism: Vinca minor; assembly: GCA_026122235.1. Lineage (NCBI taxonomy): Eukaryota > Viridiplantae > Streptophyta > Magnoliopsida > Gentianales > Apocynaceae > Vinca > Vinca minor. Next base: position 1,139,339 of record JAOCZM010000112.1, on the reverse strand, counting down.
TTCTTTGAAAGTGTTTAGACTTGATAAGAAATCAATGTATCTTTGAAGTGCAAGTCTTTGAATCATTCTCACTTTAGAGTATATATACATTTAAAAAATATGCTGAAAAACGACTCTTTAATGGTCATATAACGGCTAGAAATCGCAGAGTTCGGTTGACCGAACTGAGACCTCGGTGGACCGAACATACACTTCGGTTGAGCCTTTTGTCACCTCGGTTGACCGAACACGAGGTCGATCGACCGTCCAAGGACCTTGGTCGACCGAGGCTAGCCAAACCAACTCTCTGTTTCTTCTTCGGTTGATCCAAGAAAAGCTCGGATGATCCGACCTTCTGAGCTTTGAGAGATGTTGATTTTTCACACGTTTTGAAATCTTTTGAAGTCTAAAAGTTTTTCTCAATATGTAACAAGTAAGAGCATTTAGAAAACCGTTTTAAAAGACTTATACTTTGAAATCAAAGGCTTTTGAAATACGAACACATGTAAGGATCATTTTGAAACTTAGCCTTTTGAAAACGTGTTTATGAAAACATGCAAGACTTGAGTGTAGAGCTTATGTTCATGAAGAGCAATGGTTAGAGCTTATAAGATAACGACTTATAATAACAAAGCTAATCTAACCAAACCTAAGTCTTCAATCTTCAATCTTGAAAGATGAGCCTTCAATAATATGATTTTGAATCTTGATCATGGCTTGATTGAAGTACTTAGAGCTTCCATTATAAGTTCCGATATTCTATCACAAAGATATAAAACATTAGACACAACATCAAGTGTTTGTCCATTATCAAAAACCGAGTTCGTTCGCCCTTAGGGCTTACACTTCTCAAAGAGGGATCGCAATGATTTGCAAAGTTTTAGTTGTCATATTTTAAAATCATTAAAAGGACTTTGTTTAATGATTCTCCCACTATTTTCTTCCAATGAATAACCCCTCAAGTACTCATTCGGAAAGTTCAAAACTTTCTAGTAGGACCAAGATCCATATTTCATCATTCTCAAGGCAGCTTTGGCTATTATACTCAAGAAGACGCTTTAGGTAAACAACACATGCTAATCCTATCAATTATGTGACTCTTCGTTGGTTAAGTAGGTAACAATTACCCTCAGTACATAAATGCACATCTCCACCCTTTTGCATCCAGATTCTCAACTATTGAGGTAATCTGGTTAAGTATGACCCAAAATTGTACTGGCGGATATCGCTAACTTATCCTTCGCGCCTCACCCGAATAGACAGGCGCTTATTCCAATTGGAAGTTCACACTAGTTGTCGCTAAAAACATGGTACCGAAAGTCACAAAAGTGGCGATCGTGAAACGGTCGCTAACTATAGTAGTCACTCATTTGAGATCTAAAGGTGGTCGTCGCAAAGCATGAGTGGTCGCAAAGGTGGCACTCACAAAACGGTCGCTACTGAGACTCGACGCAAAGTGGTCACCAAATAATGATCAAAATCAGGCGAACACTTGGTCGCTAAGCGGTCACCAAGTAGAAGTCGTCACTAAATGGTCGCAAAAGGAGCGATCGCTAATGAAGCCTGTCGGAGAGTGGTCGCTAGAGAATGGTCAAAATCAAATCAACATTGGTCGTGACTTAAAGTTGTCGCAAATATAAATTAGCGACCAAGACACTTGGTCGCATAGTGGTCACAAATATGTGATTTGCAACTACTTAGCGATCAATGGTGTTGTCCTTGTTGCCAAATTTGCAATGACCTAAAAACACATTCGCATTGTCCATACTTCTAATTACATACTCGCACAAAGACACAACAAACATATACAACAAAAATAATATAACACATTAAATACCCCAATAATTCGGAGTATGGTCGGGGGATTGATAAGAGACAGGCTTAATATTTGGCAATAAATGCACAAAATTGCTACTCCCACAAGACATAACAAACATATAACACTCTTAATTAAAATAAATCTCAAACTATTAAAGATAAATCATAAACATTAAATAATATAGTAAGTTGAAGATAATTCAGAGTAGTAGATATTACAGAGAGCGTTATAGACAATTTGTATAGACATATTCCATCACAGCACATGCGTATATCACACACAATCACTCCCTCACTTTCACAAACGCACATCCTACATATAAAAATTATATGTGAATAATACACACATTCATACGGACACCCTTGCACACACTGTAGCCGTCAGTTTCACAAACATAACAATGCTTGCATCCGATATTTTACATGGGGTTCTTAGATAGTACAATCACACAACTTCGCGCATGCGCACAAAAACACGCAATACAAACTCTTCGTCATTCAAACAACAAATTTAGAATTTGGAATGAATGCTACATCAATTTCTTCGGTTCATCAAACAAACGAATCTGATTATTTGGATTGTAATTCATGGATTTTCATTTCCAAGAACCAAATGCAACCGAAGAGAGAATTCAAATTGAGCATATGTGATTTGGAACTTTTGACAAGAAACGCAATAAAAAGATACAAAATAAAAGGAGATTTATCATTTCCATATCATTAGCTTAGAAGATGTTAGAGAATGATTTCTTCAAACATAAATTGTCAAATTTCAAATTTTCCTGCTCATACAAATTTACACAACGAAGACGGTAACAAGATGTCAAGAAGAGGATACAAGTTGAAATATTGTCAGAGCAGACAGACATCTGTAAATAGTAATTAGGCCACTATGTTTCTCGCTGCCCAAAAGAATGTTGCAAGGAAAGGACGGCTCATAAAATACATTCTACGCCAACCACTTTTATACACAATATTTGACACACAAGTTGAATTATAATACCGTAGTAATAAGTTAATAAAGTGCAGAAACACGTCGATTAATAGGTACTTCATGCCAAATCTTTCCAGCCAAAGTAATATATGTGGGGAAATTGACTTTTTAAAGGTTTATAATAAATTAAAATCTTTCCATGTAGGAAATGTTTTCGAACAATTTTTAGGCATTCCAAACCTGGAAGATGGTCAAATAAAATGGAACGGGAGGAGAGTCTCTAAATACTCATCAAATACTAAAGTGATATCCAGAAATGTTTTGTGCTAAATCTAAACTCAGTCACATTTATCTTGCTTACTTTTAGTTAAATTTTACTTCAACAGAAGCAAAGAAAAATACTAAAACATTATTTAGTGTAGGCAGTGAGGGGCAAAGTCCTATGCGGATAATAAATAAACCAACACTTTTACTGTCATTGCTACTTGAAAATATTCCGGATCTGTGATTTTCTCTTCTTTGCATTAGTACGAAATACTCAAGTGTTCATCTCTATCTTCATCTAGCTATGTGTTGAAAATTGAAATCCCGCGTGCTCAGACATCCTCAGAAGTTTACTGCATGAATACAAGTTTGCTAGAGGGCTAAGACTAGATTTCATAGACTTTACTCACTAAACCTAACCTGGAAAATCCATCACTCCCTCTCTCTCAAGCCAATCATGTCACGAGGTATAACCCTTACAATTAAATCCAAATATTGCTCCTTTAATAGAATAAGGGGGGACAAAAGACATTGGCAGTGTTGTAAAAATCGGCCTAGTCGGGGACTAGTTGATAGTCGGCCACAAACTGCTTAGAAATAAGAAAATCGGGTTTGAAAAAAATTGGTCAAAAATCGGATCTAGTCGGTCAAAAGTCGGTTGCCTTTTTTAATAAATTGGTTTTCTGCCCAAAACGACGTGAGAAATTAAAAATATATATATTTTCCTGTTCAAAATTTTGTACTAATTTTTGTGATGACAAATCGAGAAAACAATATGTATTATTTCTGCTTTGATTCATCTTATTATGCAGTATAATATATATGATAATAGAATTTTAAAAAATACATTGTAATTTAAGGTCGCCGACTAATCCCCGACTACACCGACCAGTCGCTAGTCCCCAGTCTGTCGCCCGACTAGCGACTAGCGATTTCTGCAACACTGGACATTGAACCACTGAATAAATAGCCGTTCAGGTCATTAACTTATTTATGGTTAGCCACTTTTATTTTATTTTTTTAGCAATTTTTAACTTTTTTGGTCCCCAGTGTATTTACGGGATGCCAAAATCATCTTTTGTCTAAAACTTTGATAAATTTTGTCAAAGTGGGTGATGTGGCCTAACGTCTCACTTCATTCCTCTCTACTCCAAGATATTCTTGGAAAAAATATATCTACACCTCTTCTTCAACCTTGCACCCGTGCCCCACCCCATACCCCGACGCATCCCACGCCTACCTACAACTCTCTTCTTCTTCTTCAACATCGCACCCCTACCCCCACCCCCACTCACCTCTCTTCTTCCTCTTCAATTCTTGATTCTTGAAGCTCAAAGAAATGTAAGAAGAAAAAATAAACAAGAACACCCCAGAAACAATTCTTGATTCTTGAAGTTCAAAGAAATGTGAAAAAACAAGAAAAACTCAAAAACAATTTTTTTTATTCTTGAAGCTCAAAAAAATATAAAAAAACACTAAGAATTTGTGAATGAAAAGCATGTGGGAATGAAATTCTTGGGTAATCTAAAATTTAAAGCAAAGAATTGCGTGGTGGGATAGGTCGGGGTGTGGGGGCAAGGTTGAAGAAGAAGAAGAAGAGGTGTGGATATTTTTTTCCAAGAAACCTACTTTTGGAGGAGAGAGGAAGGAAGTGAGACGTTAGGTCACGTCACCCACTTTGACGGAATTTATCAAAATTTTAGACGGAATGATGATTTTGAGAGCCCGTAAATACATTTGGGACAAAGAATGTTAAAAATTGCTAAAAAGAATAAAAGTGATTAAACGTAAATAAGTTAAATGACCTGAATAACTATTTATTCTGGAACCACTGCAAATACTCGATATAGAGTTCGTTGTTCAAACGGTGAATAAGAATTCTACAACAAGAGAACGCTTCATAGAACAGACCAATCTAGTATACACTCTACAGATTTGCATGCAAATGTACATATCTCACCTGGGTATATTCCTCAAGGGAACTGACCATTTCAGCATCATCCACGATTTTAATGCTTTTCTCCCTCGCCACATTGAGCATAGGGCACATTCTGGTTGAGGAATGCCATGCAGTACCTGTCATCAGAAAGTAAGCATGTATTACATAACTTCCACCAAGAGAAATAACCCCAAACCACTATATCCTCTAACCAAAGAATTAAACCAAGTTACGAGAAATAACCCCAAACCACTATATCCTCTAACCAAAGAATTAAACCAAGTTACGGGCTATCGCTACTCATCCATGCATATTTCCCTCCTTATCATCCATATTAGCCTTGAATATCTCTTGTTTTGTGTTCCTACCGCAGTTTAATAAGTTTCCATCCCGTATTGTGATGACAAGCTCCTTAATTCCAGACTCGCAAGTTATACCCAATGTTGCTCACCAAAATAGTCTTACCCCAACAATAAGGAATCTACATGTCGAGGGAATGGATGAGGAATAAAATAACTAAAAAGGCAGAAATATCAGACATCCTCCCGTTAACAAAAGAACAAAAGTTTCAATCACTCACAAGACATAGAGATTAGTCCTTAGAAGCCTCGAAGCCAAGTGAAGTAGAACAGAGAGAGAGAGAGGTAGATTTAATGTTATAAGTATTTTGTTTTTCTGTCAACTACAAAAGAAATGATGATTGTCATCTAACTAAAGATTATAATTGTTTATTAAGGCCACTCCAGCACAAGTCATAATTAAAGGTCAAGTTACAAGAAGGTCAGACTGAACAACCTTCTGACAGATAATTCTATAAAAATTCAGAATAGATGCTAAAGCTAATTTTTCTTCACATTGGACACACCATTCTCAACTCTGACATCAAGGCCATGATAAGGTACTTCAATCATTGGTCTTGGTATCATACGCCCACCAAAGTCTTCAGGAAAAATTTCAAAATCAGGGCCAAAGTTGAACTTCACAGTGCAATTAGGTTGATTGGGAAGTGTATACATTGAAGCAGCGGGGTAATAACGACCACCAAAAAGATCCTTAAAAGCAGTAACCTGACTCACTCCATTTTTGAAGAAAGCTATCTCACTTCCTGCAAATCATGAAACAATGTTTAATACATATTTCACGGTGGAGTACATTTGAAACTGCCCCACACACAAGAAATAGACAGCCTAATAATTCCAATTCTGAGTTCTAGATGCAAACGCAATTGTGTCCATGAAAACACCTTAAGAATGGTTAAAGAAATTATTTTAGAAAATTTCTACTGCTCAAACATTAAAAACAATAGTGAGTACCCAACCTTGAACCTAACGCAAGAATTTTTATCTAGTTCTTGTAGTCTTTTTAAAATTATTCAAGCATATACATATTTGGAAGAAAACGAGCACATTCACTCCCACCAATTTGGACGAAATGAAGGATTAACGCTGGTACATTAAAAACTTACTAACCTAAAATATCTATACACTGATGATGAATAATGCAAAATAGACTCATGGTGTAGCACTAAATTCTCTGAATAAACAGCCTAATTATTCTAATTCTAAATTATCTAATGCTTCCATCTAAACACCATAACCATGTTTAAAGAAATCATTCCCAGAATTTCAAGTGTCAATAGACTAGAAAAAAATAAAAAAATAGAACATTGAACATTGAACTAAATAAAAGCATTTTTATCAAGTAGAATTAGACATTTATTCATTCAAGTGTAAAATTATTTGTTAAGTACGTTTCCCCCCTCCATTAGTAAGATAAGATGAAGAATTTCTCCATACGCACAGGATTTCCAGTGTTCAGTGCTAGAATTAAAGAAATCTAATAAGATAAAATGTCTGTAAAGTATCTGCATAGAAATGCTTATTCAAATGCAGTGTTAAGTTCAATCTCACAAACCTCAACTCTTTCTGTTTGGTTATGGGTAGGGATATCTCTACTTGGTCACAGCATTCTTCCCCTTACGGCACACAGATGTTGTGACCGAGTCTTTTAGACGAATCACAGCAATGAGGAAGTTTCTCTCCAGTGTTATCAATAGCAGGGCTATAGAGGAATAGCAGAGCGGAGCGGCCATATGCCGCTATAGACCCATCCATAGCGGAGCGCGTTAGTGTTGCGGGAATAGCGGCCGCTATTGCGGCTAAAATAGCGGGAATAGCGGCTCTATTTGTTAAGAGCTTAAAAACCCCCCCTTTTTGCCCTTTACGATTTCTTGAATTTAATGGCTTTGGTTATGTTTTTATCTTGGATTTAATGACTTAGGTTATGTTTTTATCTTGGTTTTAATGATTTTGGTTACGACGTTGTTTTCCTTGTTGTCTTGAATTTTTCTTAATTATTTATATTAAATTTCAAATAGCGCCGCTACCGCTAACCGCCATCCCGCTATAGCATTTCTAGGGTCGGCCGCTACGCGACACTATCCGGGATTGACAACACTGTTTCTCTCACAAGTGATCTGCTAGATGTCTGTTATTCCAGCAGAACAAGAGGTCCCAGCACTTCTACAACAGTTTAGAATTCATCCGACCACACTGTTTGAATAAAATGTCTTTCCCTGCAGCTCTCAAAATTAACCAACTTATTCACAAGAAGGGTTTATCTCTTAAATAGCCAACAGTAAGGGTCTCCAGTCTGGATGAAACTTAAATCTAAGTGGCAGTGTTTACTCGTCAGTCGTCACGCTCTTTACTAGCGTTTCAACATTACTACATCAATGTCAAAGTCTCTCATTCTGTTAAACCACTAGCCATGACCCTACAACATACCCCCTCTTCTTTTCTCTCTCGAAAGCTCTCTATAATTTACCTACCAGACATCCCCATGTCGCTTCCAAGCTTCACCCCCACCTGGCCCCACCTCTTCAAACAAAAATAGTCGGTCGTTGCATTCGAGTATCTCTAGACAGATATCCTAAACATCCATCCTACCCCAAAGGGGGTGGGGGGAATGGATCTGAACAGTGAAATAGCCCCTGCAACACTGTTTGTAATTTTGTTTCCGAAGTGGCCATTGATGCAAGAAGCCAATTCAAATATACTGTTCACATCTTTCTTATATTAACGATTCAATTTCACACATCCAATTGCTCCTACTCCAGTTTTACATGAATCAGTTAATCTTACGTCTTTTTTTTTCCTTCCTGTGGGATGCTTATATCTGCATCTCCTAGTTCCCTTTACAACAATCCATTTCTGTGGCTCTTTTTATTTAATGTATCAAGAAATGCTTTCCGGTTTTTTTTTTTTTTTTTTTTTGGCTGAATACAAATGTTGTCTATTAATGAATATATTATATGTGACAGACCAATCAAAATACAGGTCTTGACTGTATAACAATAGTAGAACATTAAACGCCCTGCCAATTAAGCAAGAAATTTATCCAGGTTGAATATGATACAACGGAGACACGTCCAAATACTCAAACCCAATCCAAGTCATCATCATACTGAGGTTACAGCTTCTAACTGCCATCAAGACACAAAATTATATTCGGAAAAATGCAGAGATTGAACAAGAAAACCGCCAAGGCACATATAACAACAGGAAACGGCCTCCATCTAAGATTACATTATCATATGAATAACTGGAATGAAATATGTAGGGAAACTAGGACAGCAGCCAGAATCAAAATGATGAAGCAAAACGAGCGGCAAAAAATTCAGTACCAACAGCCAAATTACAGCATGAAATAATTTTGCAATTGATGAAAATACACACATTTGAAAACAAAATTAATCTAAACTCACCAGGTACAACTTTTGGAGGTTCTTCTTTTCCCTCTGGAGCTGAAATATATCTTTGACCTTTGAAAAACACCAAAGTTGGTTGATTTGGAGCATACAAGTTTCCTTCAGGCAAATTAATGTAAAGTCCAATCACATCTCCCTGTTTATACCCTTCCTCCCCATAATGTTCCCTCAATGCTTTATGCACTCTACTTCCATCAATATCCCTATAACCATAACTATTTCCATCATATCCAACTGGTGCCTGCAAATCCCCTTTGTCTGTTGACCAACCAAGCCTTGTGTGCCCTGTTTCCCCTAAATGCACCACCTTTATCTCAAAATACCAAGCCCCTTCAACCACTCCTCAAGTAGCCCTCACCATTCTATATCCTTTAACACTCCCAGCACTCAATCTATCCTCACTCAATTCCACTTTCTCTGCTTTATAAACCTTAGAAAGACATATCTTCGTATCCAGGCTATCATCATTCTTATCCGGAAACCTTAATACTGGGGTTATCAACACTTTATCTGCCGATTCAGCCACATTGTTTGCATTACTCCCATTACCATTCCCATTATTCTTATTCTTCTTCTTGCCTTTTCTTGATGTGGGCCTCGTCCAGACGTTTGTATTCTTTTTCTTTGACTTCTTACTACTTTTTGAGGCAGATTTTGTCCCTGCAGCCAGAGGCGGTGGTGTTTGTAATGAATTTTCTTCCGTCGCTGCTGCAGTGGTGGTGGGCGAAGGCATTTTGGTAATTTCATTATCTTCAGGGTTCTGCGATGCTTCGGAGGTTAACGAAGAGAGGCGCTTCTGCTTCTTGGGTGGCAATTCTTCGTCTTCCTCCTCATAATCTTCTTCCGTTTCGGAGACTTTAGTGAAATTTGGAGAATTTCTGCCGGAAATTTGGTCAGCCTGTTCTTGTGTGTTCTCATTGTCCTCTGACACTTCATCGGAGGAGAACCCTTCCGATGCATTCCCCTCTTCTTTCACGCCGTTTTCCTGCACTGGAAAACTGTCAGAATCAGCAAGAATTTCACAGGCACGGCCGTTCACGGTGGTGAGTTGCGGTGGATCTGTATCCATAACGTCATTACCGTCTTCGTCGTCTCTGTAATTAGCCCTAAGACTGTCCATACTAGAAGAACAGAAGAGACTTACAACGGGTAATGCAGTATCAATTTATATGGTACTAGTAATACACGTATATTTGAGTACTGTTTATAATAGTAGTACATTAAAACAGAGTAATTGTGTAATGGTTTAGAATTGCTTGTGCATTTATTTGGGATGGCCCATGAATTTGCATAATGGCATGTTTTTTTTTTTTTTTTTTTGACAACTTTTTAGCAAAAACGGATTTGTGAAATCCGTCGTCCTGGATTAAGTGTGAATTTCTCAAATCCGTCTAGGTGAAACTCTAATCTTACACTACAAACCTTAACAAACCCTGGATTCATAACGAATTTGACAAATCCGTCTTCAATGTGCAGTGTGCAAGTTTTTAGGCAATAATTTGTAGATTTTGAGGGTGAATTTGATGAATCTGTCCTCAATCCCGGATCCGACTTTTATACTCAAAGAGTACAAGTGATAATCTTTTCGGATTTTCTGCGATAAAACGGATTTATAGAACCCGTCTTATAAGATTCCGAAACAGATTTTATGACCCAAATAGTACAAGTGATCAGAATTTCGGATTTCAATGGGATTTTCTTACAAACCAAAATCGTCTTCAAAACTCTTCTCAAATTCCCTCTACTACAAAAATCCATCTAACCTTCCACCTTACTCTCAAAACTAAATTTACACAACGAACAGCGACATTGATCCAGCACTTGAAGAGTATTTCAAACACAAGTTTAAAATTGTTGTTAGTTCTCAAACATCTGGAAGAATGGTAATATCTTATGTTTTAAATGTGGTTTTTTTATTTGTTATATGTTATCACTTCTCTTATACAAATTGTATTATGTAGCGTATATCATCAAGGTTCACAAAGTGGTTAAAGGAAACTGGGCTCGAGGTACCCCATTGTTTCTTTATAAATGACACCATTGGTAATTAATGGTGTTTTTACGTAACCCAAGAACAGGGTCAGCACTACTTTGACCGCGATTTATAACAATTTTTGGCTGAAAACAATGTTCGATCTACTGATACAGTTCATTTTGTGCTACGCCGGGCAACCAGCTAGATATTTATTTTAGAGTGAGTGGCCTATTTTGCACTTAACTATTTTTGCTTTTCGTGTTTTAGACTTAAAGTTTGTTTTCGACTCTTCCTGGACTTAAACAATTTACTGGTGCTCCGATATAGAAAAAGTTCAAGATTCCAACCAAAATCGGTCACGTGACTAAAACGTGCCGTTTTAATCGGGGGTAATTGTCTGCACAAAAAACCACAAAATGTACCCAATTCAGGGCATTGCATTAGAATGACATTCGTTAGGTAGAATGGTCATACCATGTCATGGATTTTTTTTGGGACAACATTTCTGTCCAGGACGGATCCGTCCTGGGGCCAAGATGGAAGTCCCACTTCCGTCCTCACTTGGTAGAAAGTTGGTCAAAAAACTTGGTTTTTTTCATTCATTTCCAGAACGGAAATTCCGTTCTAACCTGGCAGAAATTTTGTGTCTGAAACACTTAGTTTTTTGGTTTTTGCCAAAAAAATGTGTACAAAAATTACATTGACAAAATTTGCTTTATTAATAAAAAATGAACAACGTAAAAAACAAACAAATCTATATAACATAAATTAAACAAATTGTATGTAACAACAATTAGACAAATGTAAGCAATAGAAACTAAATCCTATCTACTGCCCCGACGGTGTGTATCGAACGGTTGTTTTCGGGTTCTTCCGTAGATAGTATGTGTGACCATCTCTGGTTCCCAGGGCACTACCATGCTCCGTATAGATGACTTCCGCGCCTTCATGGTCAATATAAATCGGCTCCTCAAGTGAATCTGGCTGGAGTAGTGGAGTATGTTGTTGCGTCTGCGTCTTGGTCTGGTCCAGGTGTAGGCTGTACGAGGGAGAAGCACCAAAAAAGAGTTTCGCCTGTCCCGATGTAGAGGGACCCACACCAGCATGTCCCCATTTGACTACCCGGAGAAAGAGTGTTGATGCTTTGAAATTGGTAATTGAATTGGGAGGGTATATCAGCCTGAGTCTAAGAATGAGTCTGATATTCCGGCAGTTGAGACTGTCCTGCCGCGTTGCCTAGTGCGCCGTATCTCGGCGTGATGCTCCTGAGTAGCCTGTCGATTACGACGAGTACCTGGCCTCCCACGCACAGCCCTACCTTCAACAGTCTGCCTTGGTTGTATCGCCGGTTGTTGAATGGCAGCTTCTGTTATGTCGGCAGCGCGCGTTCTGCAAACTACCTTCCCAGCCGCATCCAAGGCGTCTTTGAGGGCTTTGGTAGCCCAGGTGATGAGACTTCTATACTGGCTCACATTTCTAGAAACAGGCTTCTCAAATTCAGACAGTATCAACTTATTTAATTCCGTCTGTAACATAAATATTAAAATTAGTATATTAAAAATAAAAAGATTTATGTTGACAACAAAATGAATAAAACTTACCAAAATATCTTCAGTTGTAGCGTTGGGTTGATAACCTATCGGGAGTGCCCTGGGATCCCTATTTCTTGAGTTCGTGAGACGGTGAATTGTAATGTTATTGTACCAATCCATGTACTCACGGGTTAGTGAAATAACATTATCGAGAGCGGGAGCAGCGCCTGCCAGTGCATCAACGCGGAGGTCCCACAGCTCTATGTATTGGAGGTGCACGTTCTCCCAATTTTTTTGTCGGGCCCGCCTTTCCCATGTGGAGGTCCTGACCCTCGACAATATCCTCTGTCCCTGCCAGTATTGGTACCACATGTTGGAAGCCAAATTACCTCGCAACCCTGTCAGGCAGGTGGTACTCCACTATCTCGAAGTAGATAAGTGGCGTTCGGGCTCGCACAGTTGACACGAAGTCCCAATCCCTAGCCACTCTCTCTACAATTACCGCATCAGGGGTACGGTCTCAAGATAAACTGCAAAATAAAATCAACTTAATGTAAAACAATTTATTTAATTAAAATAAATAATTTACGAGAATATCAAAATTAACCTACCCCTTGTGCCTCGATGATCGAATCTGATACGGGATCATATATGAAGCTTAAAGAGGTCATTTGGATAAATGACCTCATACTTAACTCATCCATTCCAAATACAAGCTTCCAAGTCAAGTCTTTGTTCCAAGTGTTGAAAGTATCTATTCTAAAGGCTCAAGAGTTAAAGAAGCCTTAAAATAAAACTAGACACAAGGATCAAAGCCATCTAATAGCATTTGAAGGAAATATACATAATTAGAAGGAAAACGGTTGAAAGGGTATTTTAGTCATTTGATATTTAAAGTCTATTTTAGACTTTAATTATATTTTCAGGTTTATTCTAATTAGCCATGTTGGCCGAAATAAGCTAGCTAAATAAAATGACATGTTGTCCATAATGTTAGGTAGTGTTTTGTTTTAGGTAGTTTACTTAATTTAGGATTCAAGAGTTTTACCTAAAGTGGGACTCTTCCTTATTGTTGTTTGAGTTGTACTAGCCGCCTCTATTTAATAGATATTTCGGCTACATTATTAGACTTGATGTGATATTTGAAGGCTATTACTTAGTTACTTTGTGTTTGATTCTCTATGTAGATTCCATTCATCCTTGAGTTACTGTATCAATAAGTTTGATTTATACTTATTGTGGTGTTTCAGTCCCCATTGATAATCAACCTTACGGGGAGGATCGTTGATTATATTCCCCCATAAACTGTTCAAGATAGAGAAAGATCGGACCTTTAAGTCGAACCTTGGAATTTGTACCTCGATTCCGCATCAGAATCTAGTTGATCACGAAACACCAACAATTGGTTTTTCGGCGCGTTGCGGAAACTCCGACCTATATTCCATCTTGCCCCGTGAGGTCTATCGTCAACGGGGATCTCATTTGGAATCTCGCCTCGGTTCGCCGGACGGAGACAAGAAATGCGCTCCCACGCCCACAACTGGTCAAAACAACATCATCGATTATTAAATATTCAAATTACATATTAAACATAAAACGTTAAATAAATTAAACAAACCTGAATGAGCAAACAACAGCCTGTAATGTCCTGGGAATCAGCCATGCAGGAGATGCACATTTGGCGGTACAAATGTGCAAGTACACCGCTAGCCCAGGAAGTCGTGTCATGCTCAAGCGGACCACTTATGGTGAGTAGATAACGCATGTTCCCCTGGGACCCCGACTTATCGGGAAAAATAAAACTACCCATCAAGGTGAAAACCAAAGCCCTAGCCCTCTGCTCTATCGCCAACTGAGTAACATCATGTCTTAGGGGCTCACTAATGTGGGCATAAACCTCGAACAGCTGGAGAGTGTTTCCCCTAATTAAATCCTCTGCAAGTCAAAATCCTAACAGATCGAACACACGATCAAACCACTGAGCTTTGCTCAAATTGTAGTCTGCATCCCACGACACTACGTGGCCCCTACTAGGTAGTCCTAGAAGACATCCTACGTCCTTTAGAGTAATGGTCGCCTCACTGCAATGTAAGTGAAACGTATGGGTCTCCGGGCGCCATCTCTCTACTAAGGAAGTCACTAGAGCGTGATCTACCTTCATATGTCCCAGCCTACAACATCTCCCAAAACCTAATTGGTCTATTAGGTTAATTAAGGAAGGAATGGTTTCTCTTTTGTACGCGTCATAAAACTGACATTCGCTTCTAATAAGCTTTAATGGATTGTTCAGTTACTCATCCCCGTGCCATATTCCTAAAGATCTATGAAATGGCTGTTTATTTAAAACACTCATATCAAAAGGACCGGGCTGAAGATGAGCATGTGTAGACATATATACAAAAAAAACAATAGACATACAATTTATCAGAAAAAACACATGTTATATCAGGAAATTCAAAAATGCCTAAATTCACAATTCAACAAATTCACAATGTAGTAAATTCACAAATGCCCAAAATTAACAAATTCAACAAATTACTCACAAATTCACTATTATTTATAAACTTAATACTCAAAATTTATAGTTAAATTTAACAAATAAATTTAAATTTCCAAAAAAAAAACTAAAAAAAATCTAGGTTTATACCTTTGAAATTGAGAGATTGAGACAGAGGGCAAGGTGGCGGTGGCAAAGGCAGTGGGGGGAGGTTTTTTTTTCTCTTGCCATAGGTTTTTTTTTTGCTTTGAATCGGAGAAGATGAAGGAATTTCTATTTAGGGTTGAAGGTGGAGGACGGAAGTGGGACTTCCATCCTAGGGCGAGGACGGAAGACGTGGCAAGGCGCGTCTGGGAAACGCCACATCAGCCCTAGATAGAAATGTTGTTCCCAAAAAAAATCATGACATGGTATGACCATTCTGCCCAATGAGTGTCAATCTAATGCCCCCCCAATTCACCATATTCTATCCGACCCACCCTTATTCCTCTATATAAAAAACAAAAAAGCCAACGTCATCCTCTAATTCCCTAAATCATCACAATTTCTTCAAAATTGAGAAGAAATTCCCTTTATATAATTACTGAGGATTTACATGATGGTGGTTTTGAGGTTAGCATTAATCTCAAATTCATTGAATTTAAGAACAACATAGGAATGCCTAAAAACCTTCAAAACTTGCTGGATAAAAATTGAATCTTTTTCATATCCAAGAATACTGAGGATTTCTTCAAAACAAATGAACATTCAGTATACGGACTTTGTATGGTGTAAGAAACTCTGGGCCGGCGGAAGAAAGGAATGACAAAAACGGCAACAGCCGGGGGAGTTCTCACTGTTAAATAAACATTATTTGGGTTTTGCATTTTTTTCTCATACAACAAAAAAAAATATTGTTTCTTTTTTGCCTCTTCCCCTTTCTATGGGTTTGATTTTAACTGATTAATAATAGTGAGAATTATTTCAATGAAAGCTTAACTAATTAATAGGGGTGGTGAAATGGTGGTAGGGGTGGCAGAAGTTGGGACGAAATGGGTTTGGGGAGAGAAAAACGGAGATGGTGGTGATGGAGGTGATGGCCTTGTTGTTCTTAAAAAAGAAATGTGATGGTGGAGAAGATGAAGATGGTGGAAGGAGAAGACGGAGACGGGTCGGGTCAAGTCAGATCTGGTTCAGATCATAAATGAGTTAGAATAAATTGTTTGAGTTTCTAGGTCGGGTAGAGTTTTAAGACATATTTGCCCCTGAAAAAACGGCACCGTTTTACACCTCAGTCAGATTTTGGTCGGAATTTTGAATTTTTTTCTATATCGGAGCACCCATAAATTGTTTAAATCTAGGAAGAGTCGAAAACAAAGTTTAAGTTTAAAACTCGAAAATCATAAATAGTTTAAGTCCAAAATAGGTCATTCACTCTTTATTTTATGGGACAATTCATGGTAATGCCTGGAATCGGTTACTTGAAGGGAGAAAGATCGTACTGTTAGTAGTGCCCTAGGACCATTAACATATGTTGTACGTTTTATATATTTTGAGCATGTGATTTGAATAGTTAATTTTGCTTTTGAACATCAAATATGTGATTTGATAGTAAAACTCATTAGCTTATACAATTAGCTTTACAATGAAATAAAACTAGTATGATGTTTGATTGATGATTATCTTTTACTAATCATGTGTAATGGATACAAATCATATCATAGATGCAATGTATTGGGATATATTGTATCGGACGTGATCCGTTAGAGAAGTAATATGATACGGGACCAAGCCAAGGGCAGCCCTACTCCAAAGACCCACTAAAGAACCTTCAAGGACCGAGGACAAGATCAAGGGCAAAGATGACAATAGACAAAGTCTCATCATTGATCCGGAATATCAAAACTAAAGAGGAAGCTAAACTTCAACTAGAAGAAGACATTTGAATCAACCTCTTGAGTTTTACAAGTGTTCAAAGCGACCCAAACAAGCAAAGTGGCTAAAAGGGCATTTTAGTCTTTTTGTACAATTAAAGTCTATTCTAGACTTTAATTATTTTTCAGCTTTGTTAGTTACTTTAATTAGTATTTTAGGCGAGTAATAGCAAGTAGTTGCTATAATAAAAGACATATTGTCCATAGTTGGTTATCTAGTTGTTAAGAGTCCCACATCTACTAGGACTCTTCACATAATTGGTAATTTTCAGCTTTATTAGTTGTCTTAGCCTCCAAGAAACAAGAGAATTGGACATGTTGTCTATTATTTTGTTTAGGTAGTTTACTTGATAGCAAGTTGTTTTCCAAGAGTCCTACTTCTTCAAGGACTCTTCTTTTATTGGTTCATTGTAACCGAAAACTCTCTATTTAAGACATGTTTCGGCCACATTATTATTTACGTTAGATATATTGATATTTTGGTAAGGTTATTACTTAGCTTCTCGTGTCTGAACTTCTTTTAAGAATTCATTCATTCTTTGAGTTACTGTATCAACAAGTTTAGTTTCTCTTGTTGTGGTGTTTCAGCCTCCATCGATAATTAGCCTTCCTTAGTGTTGCATTGATTATATTCCCTAGAAACTAGTTCGAGAATTAGAGAAAGATCGGGCTCAACTAAAAGTCGAACTCTTTGTTACTTTGTACCATTCGGTTCTTCATCATAATACTTCATGGTTCTTTAGTCATAAGTATTACTTTCTCAATACTATTTGGAATCCTTATACATTATGTCTTCATCATTTCCAGTCTGAATGGAGCTACGTTTTGACTCAGGCGTCCGTTACTTTTAATCGAGTAATTAAATATGACTGATGATCGGATGTAGTATCCTATCATGGCTTGAATGTGAGAGACATTGTAAGGGATTTGTCCCTCTCTTATTAGAGAGAGATATCTATGGGCCCATCGATAGGGAAGACTGTTTAAATGCATCGATAGGGAAGACTGTTTAAATATTGTTGGAACAGTCTACCTGGAGATCGAGCATAAATAAAATTAAGCTTTATAAGGGTGACAAATACCGTGCCTTATGCTTAATTTGGATATCGCGAGACAAAGGGATTAAATAGTGGATTGATATTAGGTTCCACCATACATTCATTCACTCTGGGTAGTCACAATGTCTTGCTAGGGACCGCTTGTGATTTATGAACACATACTACTACTAACTGTGTTTTCATTGATATTGTGATATGAACTTATAGGGTCACACACATAGACGGGTTAACGAGCTTCTTGTCCAGATTCAATAGAATGTGTCTAGGTTCATTGTATCTGACATTTATTTTTCTGAGAATAATAAAATGTTATTATTCGAATTAGAGATTAAGGAGGGGCATATTCGGTATTTGGTTCTAGCTGGGATTACGTGTGAGTTATTATGCGATAAAGACTCCCAATACTAGAAGTGGTTGATAGGACGTGGGAGTTGGTTCTCGGAACAAACTCTCACACCCTATATAATCCTCTTTCGGCCGAAACCTTAGGACGCACTTGCTTGAGCCACAATAGCCCAAAAACTCCTGAAATCAGTTTTCTGGATTTCTGCCCTTCTCTTCTCTCTAGATTCCCAAAAATAAAAAACGAAGAGCTAGCACTCGCTGCTAGTTTTGTCGCCTGGATACCGGTAGAGAGTAATTCCGCAAGGGAAGGCTATTGGTGGCAGCAGCACACATCCGAAAAACAGAATCTTTTAGCCGAAAAACGCAAGTAATTTTTCGCCGGTTTTCAATTCCTGTGGTATGAGCGGATCCTTCAGGGGAGGATTCATGGGTGTTTAGAACGAGTTTCTTCCTATAAATCCCTTCACGTACCCCTCTAATGTGGCATTTTTTACCATGGTTTTGGGGTAACAGTTGGCGAAAGGAACCACAATAGTAAAGCGGTATGCTTGTTATTCTACAAATATTGTATAACACTTATTATAATATTTGGATTATAAATGTTTTTCATTTCTATAGTGGATATGTCGTAACTACATAAAGTGGCGTGTTCAACAAGAGCTCGACGTACCTGAGATCCTACACTTGCGAGATTTCCTTGGGAACAGAATGTCACTCCTCGTGGGGAAAGAATAAAATGATTACTATTTTGAGGGGTTGATTGATTTTATTGAGGCAAAGGGATTGACCCGATGACTATGTAGAATTCTATCCATCACCTTACAATATCCTTGATTATAGGCGTAGACTAGCTGGTTTTGAGAATTTTGGTGATTTTCTCTTATAAAGCCTTGTATTTTTGTAATGTGATTTCGGTAATAAAATTTTGTTTTCAAACTCCTGTTTATACATCTAATTAACTTTGTCTAATCCCGATAACAAAGATAAGTTTCAATAAAGTGATAAAATGTTTAAATTTAAATAGTTAAAGATGAATTGCAACTAAGAAAGTAAATTTAATTATCAATCCTATTGTTAGGGCAAGTCTTCTGTTTGTGGCCAATTTCGTTGCAGTTTCCGCATTTTTTTCCTCGGCGCTAACCACTGTTCTCGGTTTCTATAGGAATTTTGAATCTTCAATATTGAGGACATACATGTTTAGATCCTTTCATATTAAGTGGGTAATGGATCAAATCGAAAGACGCTGGCCTCCAAAAGCTGTCATTCAATATTGGAAGTAGAATATGGCTGTAGGTCTTCCTATAGTCCTCCAAAGAATAAACAACCGGAATGTACATGGATGCATCTTTCTTGAGGTCTTTCCAAACTGCAATGAAATGTGTGCAAGACATAGAGTAAGTGGACCAATGTCAAGAAGAGATTTCAACGAAGAAGACTTCTCAAAGATGACACTCAACTTTAAGGCCATGAATATTCTTTGTTGCACACTAAATTAAGAATCACTCAACAAAGTTCATGAGTGTAAATATGCTTACTCAATGTGGAAAATGCTTGAAGCATACTACAAAGGCAAAGTTGAAGTGAAAGAGCCAAACAAAACTTGAAGTGAAAGAGCCAAATAGGCCATCTCAATATTTTGAAGGCATTGAAGACATCTTAATAACAATTCAGCAAGCATTGAAATAATCATAGAGTGTGATAAAGGAAAACTCAAAAGTCCTTCCTTGAGCTTTAAAGATAACATATATCTAGGGCCTTCAAAAGTGGATAATTTAGAAGAAGTGGGGAAATGCATATCACAAGATGATCTTCATGAAGATACAAATTATTATGGAGATAATGAGGTTCAAGTATCTGTATCTTGTGATACCCAGGACATTTGGACCTTAGTAATTGCATGAAATTAAATGAATCATATATGTTGAATTTTTTTGCATGTGTTATATGTCATGTACATAATTTTTTAGGGGTGCAATGTTATGTTTAGGGAGTTTCGGGACTTAAGTGTAGTTATAGGGACTTGTGGGCAGATGTGATGCTTGGGGAAAGATTGTTAGTTGGGTGGTTAGTGCAGGAGAAAAGTACAAGAAGAGAGAGAGAGAGAGAGAGAGAGAGAGAGAGAGAGAGAGAAGATAAAAGAAGGGAAAAATAGAAGTTAAGAAATTTGGAAAATCCATGTGATCATAGCCTAAAATAGCCATTTGAAGTAGTGATCGAAGCTCGATCGACTCCATTCGTGATTCTAAAGTTAAAGGACTTATAGAACTAAAATCGAACAGTGGAGATTAGATTCCAATGGTTCAATTAAGAGTAATTTCCCTCAGAAGTTGCCTCTACAAATCTGAAATTCTGGTTTCTATTCTTTCTTTGAAGTTTCGAATAAGTGTTCAAGGTAAGGATCCTTCGTTCTTGTTCTTCAGTCCCAAAATGCATGAACTGATCTTTTATCAAATTATGAAATTGTATGAAAGATTTCTAATGTTTTACTGCATCAAAATAGGATGAAGAACCGAAGTATATTTGCATTTGCTGCGTGATTGTACATGATTATCTCTGCATATGTCTTTGTATACGTGTTGTATGGATTTCCATGGAGTCAGCATATGCATATTCACAATCTAGAGCTATTTTCTGTTGATGGGCCTATTCCAGGATATATCTCGATTCTTGATATGTTTTGAGTGGTCGGGAGCGCTTTCTTTCCCTTTATAGTGACCCGGACCCTTGCGAGGATAAATAGTTAGGGATGTTAACAGTATTTGTGGAGTTCACAAGGATGAACGATGATAAAAAAAGGGGTATATCCTTAAACAACCTCATTGTGCCTTGCCCAAAATATGATATGATACGAGGGCCCCCTAAACGGCTACAAAATTTGGGTTGTTAACAGTTGGCTAGTGTTATTGTCAGATGATTGAGCTCGATTGTTGAATTACTTGATGCATGCCGTAGTAATACTCATCATGTCGGAAAGCTAAATTTATGATATGATATGTTAAAGGTGCCCGAAGCACGATTTTTGACGTCTAAATGATCGATTTGATAAGGTATTGTTATGGCATGTTATGTTTATGTTTTGGTTATGTTTTGTTTTTGTTTTTGTTTTTATGGGCTAAAGTTAGTGAAAATCAGTACTTTTGGGTTGGTATATTTAGAAGTACAGAAACTGAATTTTTCATCACAAAATAAGCTTTAAAAATGAGTCAGCCATCTGTCGATCGACCAAACTACTGGGGCTATTGCGGACTACTTGGAGACAATCTCAGTCGACTTGGTTGAAAACCACCTTGACCGGGGCTAGATCGGTCGACCAGAATGAGCTTCACATCATCCGCGCTTTTAGACAAACTATCTGTTTTGATCTCGGATGACCCTTCGGTCGACCGAGGCATACTTTGCATTATCTGAGGTCTCAATTTTACATTGTTAATGTTCTGATTTCTTACACGTTTAAGTTATATTTATTCTCAACTCCTATGTTATGTTTTCAAGTGCTTTGTTTCCCAAATCTAGAGAGAAAGGATGGCAGAATTCTAAATTCGGTAATGGGGTTTTGCGGCTCACAAAAAGTATATCTAGGGTTTCGCCTAAAAGAGATTATATAGGGTGTGAGAATTTGTTCCAAAAACCAACTCCCACGTAATCCCAGCGGAAGACAAATACCGAAAATGCCTATCCATAATCTCTAATTCGAATAATGACATTTTATTATTCTCAGAAAAATAAATGTCAGATGCAATGAATCTAGACATATTGTAAATTCATTTAACCTGGACATAAAGCACGTTAACTCGTCTATGCGTGTGACCCTGTAGGTTCATATCACAATGGCAATGAAAACATACTTAGTAGTAGTATGTGTTCATAAATCACAAGCGGTCCCTAGCAGGACATAATGACTACCCAAAGTGAATGAATGATCGGTGGAACCTAATCTCAATCTACTATTTAATCCCTTTGTCTCACGATATCCAAATTAAGCTAAGACATGGTAGTTGTCACCCTTATAAAGTTTAATTATATTTTTGCTCGATCTCTAGGTAGACTGTTCTAATAAATAGTATTTAATAACCACTTTATTAAATACATTTGAGCACGACCATACATTTAAACAGTCTTCCCTATCGGGGGGCCCACATATATCTCTCTCTAATAAGAGAGGGAATCCCTTACAATGCCTCTCACATTCAAGCCATGATAGGATACTACTTCCGATCATCAGTCGTATTATTTACTCGATTAAAAGTAACGTTCGACTGAGTCAAGATGTAGCTGCATTCATGATGGAAACGATGGAAACATAAGGTCTAAGGATTTCAAATATTATTGGGGAAGTAATACTTATGACTAAAGGAACCATGAAGTAGTACTTCTCTTTCGGATCACGTCCAATACAATATATCCCCAATATGTATCTATGATACGATTTGTATCCATTACACATGATTAGTAAAACATGATCATCAATCATACATCATACTAGTTTTATTTCATTGTATAGAACATTACATAAAACTAAGGACAATCAGAATAGTAATTGTATAACCTAATGAGTTTCACTATCAAATCACATATTTATTGTTCAAAAGCAAAATTAACTATTCAAATGACATTCTCAAAATATATAAAACGTACAACGTATGCTAATGGTCCTAGGGCACTACTAACATTAACTACAATGATTTGAGAGGTTCAAGCTAAGGAAGAAGCAAGGATACCTTTACATGATTTTATTCATCCAAGACAAGTTCATCTCATCACTTTAAAGCATGATACTCACGGCTCAATCACTCAAAGTGTCTAAAGTGCATTTTTAGAAAGTTTTACATTAAAGTATATCTTAAACTTTAATTATATTTTCATCTTTATTTATTATTTCAGCCGAGTTCAATAATAAAGGACATGTGGTCCATATAGCTATTTAGTTTATAGTAAGTAATAGTTTAAGGTATTTTTCTACACGTGTGATTGCTTTAGTTACTAGTCCAATTAGGACTTTATTTTGTAAGGTTTCTAGCTGAAATCCTTCTCTATTTAAAGAGAGATTTCGGCCACATTATAACTTAGATTTGATATAATAATTGCGAGGTTTATTCATTTGTTACTTTGTGAATTGAAATTCTTTTTAGATCTTCCTTTCATTGTTACAAATCAACAAGTTAGTTCCCTTGTTGTGGTGTTTCATCATCCATTAGAATTCTTCTGCCAGGGTTGCTTGATGCTCGTGCTGTCTTGAGGTCTTGTGTGTCGAATTCTTAAAAGTCCTCTTGCTTGTTTAATTATATTTTTGCTCGATCTCTGGGTAGACTGTTCCAACAAATAGTATTTAATAACCACTTTATTAAATACATTTGAGCACGACCATGCATTTAAACAGTCTTCCCTATCGAGAGCCCACATATATCTCTCTCTAATAAGAGAGGGACAAATCCCGTACAATGCCTCTCACATTCAAGCCATGATAGGATACTACTTCCGATCATCAGTCGTATTAATTACTCGATTAAAAGTAACGTTCGACTGAGTCAAGACGTAGCTGCATTCATGATGGAAATGATGGAAACATAAGGTCTAAGGATTTCAAATATTATTGGGGAAGTAATACTTATGACTAAAGGAACCATGGAGTAGTACTTCTCTTTCGGATCACGTCCAATACAATATATCCCCAATATGTATCTATGATATGATTTGTATCCATTACACATGATTAGTAAAACATGATCATCAATCATACATCATACTAGTTTTATTTCATTGTGTAGAACATTACATAAACTAAGGACAATCAGAATAGTAATTGTATTACCTAATGAGTTTTACTATCAAATCACATATTTATTGTTGAAAAGAAAAATTAACTATTCAAATGACATTCTCAAAATATATAAAACGTACAACGTATGCTAATGGTCCTAGGGCACTACTAACATTAACTACAATGATTTGAGAGGTTCAAGCTAAGGAAGAAGCAAGGATACCTTTACATGATTTTATTCATCCAAGACAAGTTCATCTCGTCACTTTAAAGCATGATACTCACGACTCAATCACTCAAAGTGTCTAAAGTGCATTTTTAGAAAGTTTTACATTAAAGTATATCTTAAACTTTAATTATATTTTCATCTTTATTTATTATTTCAGCCGAGTTCAATAATAAAGGACATGTGGTCCATATAGCTATTTAGTTTATAGTAAGTAATAGTTTAAGGTATTTTTCTACACGTGTGATTGCTTTAGTTCCTAGTCCAATTAGGTCTTTATTTTGTAAGGTTTCTAGCTGAAATCCTTCTCTATTTAAAGAGAGATTTCGGCCACATTATAACTTAGATTTGATATAATAAATGCGAGGTTTATTCATTTGTTACTTTGTGAATTGAAATTCTTTTTAGATCTTCCTTTCATTGTTACAAATCAACAAGTTAGTTCACTTGTTGTGGTGTTTCATCATCCATTAGAATTCTTCTACCAGGGTTGCTTGATGCTCATGCTGTCTTGAGGTCTTGTGTGTCGAATTCTTAAAAGTCCTCTGATAGGGTTGCTAGATGCTCATGTTGTCTTGAGGTATTAGTGAGGCATTCACGTGAACTATCTTCAAGTTAGAGAAATGTCATATCTTTTACTTTGTGTTGAATCTTGATATAATCCAATTTGTTAAGGTTCTTCATCAATATGGTACTAGAGCTCATTGTTGATCTCTTTCTTGGTGTATATTTTCTTGCTTTCTTGATAAGACAATAGCCAAAATACCAATTGTTGAATTTTGATAGGTAATTTTAGCTGAGAGACAAATTACCAATTCTTGGGTCTTGACAAAAAAAAAAAAGAGCCAAATTCCCAGTTCTTGTTCTCTTGATTTTCGGCACATACAAGAGCAAAAGGGGCAAGAAAAGATT
The DNA here is from genome assembly GCA_026122235.1 of Vinca minor. Classification (NCBI taxonomy): domain Eukaryota; kingdom Viridiplantae; phylum Streptophyta; class Magnoliopsida; order Gentianales; family Apocynaceae; genus Vinca; species Vinca minor. The sequence goes on along the minus strand of JAOCZM010000112.1, from coordinate 1,114,420 downwards.
AGGAAACTTTCTTAAAAGTGTTTCCAAAATCAACAAGGAAAGATTGAGACCAAAGAGTCCTAAACATTCCTAAACACAAAAGGATACCTCAAAGTTCTTTTCCTTTTAGGTCTAGGATTCCATTTTTTTTCTTTACATCTCTTTTTTCCTTTAGGTCTAGTATTATTTTCTACTCTAATTATTTTTCTTTTTTTGAGCCGCAAACACCCCCCCCCCCTCCCCCCTCCCTATTAGGATTCCAATTCTTCGCTTTCATCTTTAAAGCCTTCTAGAGTTGAAATTCATTTTACAAAGTTTCATTGAATATTGAGAGATTCACTTATAAATTGAGACGAACATCTAAGCAATCTGATAGCTTATTTGATGACAAACTTCTTAGGGATGCACAAAGTCAATCCTTTCAAAAGCTCTTTGCTCAAATTGAGGCCCTTACCGAGCATATACAACTAGTTGATCAAAATAATGAACAAAGACTGAGACAACTTCCCCAAAGACAGCCCTATGTTTCAAGAAGGGGACCATAAATTGAAGAAGAAGATGGCAACTTTGATGGTGATTATGAGTGGTATGAGTCTCACACATCAAGCCGATCAAGAAGGGCACTAAATAGGCATCAAGGGGCTTATGATCAAGCTAGGCCGAGGCAAGTTGGAAATGAACAAAGGTTTGACGAAAATCTTGGTGCAATCAAGACCAATATCCCATCTTTCCAAGGTACGAATGATCCCAAACTCTTTTTAGATTGGATTCGAAAAGTTGACCATGTTTTTGCTGTCTATAATTACTCCGAGAACAAAAAGGTCAAATTGGCAGCCATGGAATTTTCGGATTATGCATCTATTTGGTGGGACCAAGAGAATGTTCTTAGGAGAAGAGTGGGACAAAGGCATATTGATCATTGAGATGACATGAAGGCCTTGATGAAATGTAGATTTGTTCCCCAACATTATGAAGGGATTCATGGACAGAAACTCGTTCTAAACACACATGAGTCTTCCCCTGAAGGATCCGCTCATACAAAAATGAATCGAAAAATACAAGAAAAGATTTACGTTTCTTGGTTCAAGAATATGTTTCTTGAGTGAAAAGGTTCTGTCTTTGGCTCTCGGTTGTAACCACCTTGAGTCCTCCCTTGCGCAATTACTCCCTACAGGTATCCACGCGACGAAACGATCAACGAGTGCTAGTTCTTTTGATTTTCTGAGTTTCGGGAATTAGAGAGAAAAGCAGAGACAGAAAGCAAGAAATCCGATTTCTTGGTTTTAGTAATTTTGCGGCTGGAAAAAAACTAACTCCTAGGGTTTCGGCCAAGGGAGGTTTATATAAGGTGTGAAAAGTTGTTTCAAAAACAACTCCCACGTCCTTACCACCTCTCCCGCCAGTGGGAGTCTTTAACTCCCACGTCCCCTAGACTTCTGCTGGTAGTGGGAGTCTTTATCGGATAATAACTCCCACGTAATCCCAGCTATACCGAAAATGCCCCTTATCTCTACTTCGAATAATAACGCTTTATTATTCTCAGAAAAATAAATGTCAGATAAAATGAACCTAGACACATTCTAGATTCATTGAATCTGGACAAGAAGCTCGTTAGCTCGTCTATGCGTGTGACCTGTAGGTTCATATCACAATGGCAATGAAAACACACTTAGTAGGAGTATGTGTTCATAAATCACAAGCGGTCCCTAGCAGGACATTGTGACTACTCAAAGTGAATGAATTTACAGTGGAACCTAATATCAATCCACTATTTAATCCCTTTGTCTCGCAATATCCTAATTAAGCATAAGGCATGGTAGTCGTCACCCTTATTAAGCTTAATTGTATTTATGCTCAATCTCCAGGTAGATTGTTCCAACAAATAGTATTTAATAACCACTTTATCAAATACATTTGAGCACGGCCATGCATTTAGACAGTCTTCCCTATCGAGGGGCCCATGGATATCTCTCTCTAATAATAGAGAGGGACAAATTCCTTACAATGCCTATCACATTCAAGCCATGATAGGACGCTACATCCGATCATCAGTCGTATTGATTACTCAATTAAAAGTAACGTCCGACTGAATCAAAACGTGGCTCCATTCATGCTAGAATCAATGGAGACATAAGGTCTAAGGATTCTAAAATAGTATTGAGGAAGTAGTACTTATGACTAAGGACCATGAAGTATTACTTCTCTAACGGATCACGCCCGATACAATATATCTCAATACATTGCATCTATGATATGATTTGTATTCATTACACATGATTAGTAAAACATAATCATCAATCAAACATCATACTAGTTTTATTTCATTGTAAAGAAGCTTACATAAAACTAGGGACAACTAGAATAGTAATTACATAAACTAATGAGTTTTACTATCAAATCACGCATTTGATGTTCATAAGCAAAATTAACTATTCAATTACATGCTCAAAAGATATAAAACGTACAACATATGCTAATGGTCCTAGGGCATTACTAACACATTATACTAGTGAACTTTTCAATCGTTTACAAAGGCTTAGGCAAGGTACAAAATCCGTGATGAGTATTACAAAGATATGGAAATAGCCATGATTCGAGCGGATATACAAGAAGATAGGGAAGAAACTTTGGCTAGATTCTTGGTGGGATTAAATGGTGATATTAGGCCGAAGGTGGAGAGAGCACATCATGTTGATCTTGTAGGAATGGTGTACTATGCGGAGCAAATAGAAAGACAACTCAAAGAGAATAAGAAATGGGCCAATTCTGCTAGATTTCCAACTTGAAAAAAGTCAAACCAATCCTCTTCTAATTCTAGTTCTTTTCCGAGTAAAGTTGAGAATAAAGAGAGTTTTGGGGCTGCCAAAACATCCCCATCACAAATTTGAGCAGCCAAGGCAGCCGTACCCTCCAATTCATCTTCCCTTAAAAAAGAACGCTACAACTGTAGAGGAAAGAGACACTTTTCTAGGGACTGCCCAAACAAGAGTATTATGATCATTTAAGATGATGTAACTTGGGTAAGTGAAGGAGTGCAAGGTGGAACCGAGAGCAATGATAAAGAGGCCATTGAAGATGGCATTCATGCAACTCCCATTGATGGAGAAATTTTGGTAACTATGAGGATATTGCACACACAACCAAGAAATGAGCAACATATTCAAAGAAGCAACCTATTTCATACTAAGTGGCATGTCCAAGGCAAGGTTTGTCTTCTTATTATTGATAATGGTAGTTGTGCTAATGTTTGTTCTTCCGATTTAGTTAATACTCTTGATCTACCTTGGAAGAAACATCCTAATCCTTATATGCTTTCTTGGTTGAATAATAGTGGAGAAATAAGGGTGGAAAGACAAGTTGAAATCCCTTTTGAGATAGGGAAATACAAAGATAGTGTTCTATGTGATGTAGTTCCAATGACGGCTAGTCACATAATTTTGGGAAGGCCATGTCAATATGATAGACGTGCGGATCATCTTGGAAGAAAGAATGTTTATCAATTGTTTATGGACAAGAAACTTGTCACTTTGTATCCTTTAACTCCTAGTGAAGTTTGTGAGGTTCATAAAAATATGGTGATGCGGGACCATCTATAGGGTTGCCTTACACAAAGCATTTCTTAACAAGCTTACAAGGACCAATGACACGGCGTAGGGCAAGGAAGGTGAATCGCCTTATTACATCATTGATCCGAGTTCTAAGATACAAAGAGGACGCCGTTACATCTAGAAATATTGTAAAAGTCAACCTCTTAAGTTCCACAAGCATACAATTTGGCCCTATCAAGCAAAGTGGCTAAGAAGGGCATTTTAGTAATCTTACAAGATAATGTGGAAATGGACAGCTTTGCGACAGTTTGGTATAATGATCATAACTTTTGATCTAGCTATCCAATGGAGCTGATTCAAGAGGCAGATCTACAACGTGTATGAAGATCACAAGATAAGATTCTGCCATCTTGGTGCCCGAAATCGTCGTGGAAGCTGGTCCAACAAGCTGTCCAGAACTGGGACGAATTTAAAAGGTATTTTAGTCTTTTGTACAATAAAGTCTATTATAGACTTTAATTATATTCAGATTTATTTATCTCTTATTTTAGGCTGTATAACTAGCATTATCTCTTAGTGTTGCTAAAATAAAGGACAAGTTGTCCATTTGTTTAGATAATGGTTAAGTGGTTAGTAGTTGAGAGTCCTAATTCTTCAAGGACTCTTCACGTGTCTACTATTTTCAGCCATGTTCTTAGTGTGTGCTAGATAATAGGACGTGTTGTCCATTATCTTAGATAGTGTTTTACTTGATAGCAAGTTTGTTGTTCAAGAGTCCTAATTCTTCAAGGACTCTTCCTTTTAGGGCTAGATAGCCGAAATCCTACTCTATTTAAGAGGGATTTCGGCCAGCATTGTAATTACGTTAGATATATTTATATTTTGGTTAAGGTTATTCCTTAGATACTTGTGTTTGAACTTCATATATAATTCATTCATTCTTGAGTTACTGTATCAACAAGATAGTTTCGCTTGTTGTGGGGTTTCAGCCCCCATTGATAATTAGCCATCTTTAGAGTTGCGTTGATTATATTCCCCTTGGAAACTAGTTTGAGATAGAGAAAGATCCGTTTTAAACCTTTTAGTGTCGAATCTTGATAATCTTTATCAAGGTTCCGCATCAGATGTCCGAGAGAAGAGAGCAAAGTTGAGGGATGAGTTGAAAGAAACAAGTGATCCAACCCTTGAAAAATAAAAGATAAGTGAAGAAAAAATGATGAGAGAAAAACCATGAGTCAAGAGAGACAAAAGGCCGACTCTACAAAAGTGAGAAGAGATTGTTTATTTACAGCCAATGGTAAGGTAGATAGGGCAATTCGAGTAAAACAAGCAATTGTTTTGCTTATTTTTAAAGAAGCCGAGAGCACTTGTGCTCTAAGTACCTTTAATCTAACCAATTCTTCTCTACCTAGTAATGTTTCTAATCTTTTGCAGGAATTCAAAGATGTCTTTCCAAAGGAGTTGCCAAAAGGACTACCTCCCATCCGAGGTATTGAATATCAAATTGACTTTATTCCCGGATCCATCATTCCAAATAGGCCGGCTTATAGGGCCAATCCCGAGGAAACAAAAAAGATTCAAAGGCAAGTTGATGCACTCCTTCAAAAGGAGCAGGTAAGGGAATCTCTAAGTCCTTGTGCTAGTCCTGTTATTTTGGTACCTAAGAAAGAAGGAACTTGGAGATTATGTACGGATTGTCGCTCTATAAATAAGATAACAATTAAATATAGACATCATATTCCTCGTTTAGATGATATGCTTGAAGAATTGCATGGTGCCATGATATTTTCTAAAGTAGATTTAATTCAAGGTTATCATCAAATTCACATGAAAGAATGTGATGAATGGAAAACTACTTTTAAGTCTAAATATGGTGTATATGAATGGATTGTAATGCCTTTTGGATTAACTAATGCTCCAAGTACTTTCATGAGATTATTGAACCATATATTTCAGCACTTTTTAGGTAAGTTTGTTGTGGTTTATTTTGATGATATACTTGTTTATAGCAAGAATTTAGAAGAGCATGTTAAATATCTTAGGCTTGTTTTCAATGTTTTAAGGGACCAAACTTTATATGCTAAGCTTGAAAAATGTATCATTTGTACTAACAATGTTAACTTTCTTGGATACATTGTGAGTTATAATGGAATAGGTGTTGATCTCTCCAAGATAAAAACAATAGTGGAATGGCCGACTCCAACCAATGCAAGTCAAGTAAGATCATTTCATGGTTTAGCTAGATTTTATAGACATTTTGTACGTGACTTTAGTACCAATGTTGCCCCATTAAATGAAGTTGTTAAAAAGGAAATTGGATTTAAATGGGACAAACCGCAACAAGAAGCTTTTGATAAGCTTAAATATTTACTTACTTCTTCTCCTATACTTGCTTTGCCTAGTTTTGATCTAACTTTTGAAGTTGAATGTGATGCATTAGGAATAGGTATTGGGGCTGTCCTACAACAAAATAACCTCCCCTTGGCATATTTTAGTGAGAAACTAAGTGGGGCTTCTCTTAATTATCCAACTTATGATAAGGAATTGTATGCAACTGTGAGAGCTTTGTAAACATGGCAGCATTACGTTTTGCCTAAGGAATTTGTGGTACACATGGATCATGAGTCCATTAAATACCTAAAAGGGCAAGGAAAGTTAAATAAAAGAATGCTAAATGGGTTTCTTTCATTGATACTTTTCCTTATGTTATCAAGTATAAAAAAAGGAAAAGAAAATATTGTAGCTGATGCATTGTCTAGGAGATATGCTTTGATTTCATTTATGAGTACTAAATTGCTTGGTTTTGAATATATCAATGAGCATGATTCTGATTTTTCATCTATTTATCAAGCATGTAGTACTTCATTTTTTCAAAAGTTCTATCGGCATGAAGGGTTCTTGTTTAAAGAAAATAGATCGTGTATTTCTTCTTCTTCATTACGTGAATTACTTGTTAGGGAAGCACATTCTGGATGATTAATGGGACACTTTGGGGTTGTTAAAACTTTAGATATATTGCATGAACACTTTATTGGCCACACATGAAAAGGGATGTTCGAAAGATCTGTGAACTTTGTTTTAAGTGTAAACATGCCAACAGTACAAGCAAGCCCCATGGTATGTACATGCCTTTGCCAATTTCAACCGCCCCTTGAGTTGATGTTTCCATGGATTTCATTCTTGGATTGCCAAGATCTCAAAGTGGTATGGATAGTATTTTTGTTGTTGTCGATAGATTTTCTAAGATGTCACACTTTATTCCTTGTAGGAAAACAAATTATGCAAGTCATCTGGCTGAATTGTTCATGAGAGAGGTCATTCGGCTTCATGGAGTTCCAAGAACCATTTAAGTGATGGGGATGTTAAGTTCTTGAGCTATTTTTGGAAGACCTTGTGGAGAAAGTTAGGGACTAAATTACTATTTTCTATATTAAGTCATCCACAAACCGATGGCCAAACCGAGGTAACAAATTGAACTTTAGGGGTTCTCTTAAGGGCACTTGTTCAAAAGAATTTAAAAATGTGGGAAGAGTGTTTACCTATTGCTGAATTTGCTTATAACCGAACTATACACACTACTAAAAATCATTCTACTTTTGAAATTGTTTATGGTTTTAATTCCCTAACTCCTTTGGATCTAACTCCCTTACCTATTGATGAGTATTTAAATGTAGAAGGATTTTATAAGGCAGAATTTGTACAGAAGATACATCAACAAGTAAATGAACAAATTGCCAAAAAGAATGCATCTTATGCTAAGAATGCCAACAAAGGTCGCAAGGCAATATCTTTTGAGCCCGGAGATTAGGGTTGGGTGCATCAAATGAAGGAAAGATTACCTAATGCAAGAAAGAAAAAATTGCACCCAAAAGGAGATTGACCGTTTCAAGTTGTCTCAAATATCAATGACAATGCTTATAAAATTGATCTAAGAGGTGAGTATGGTGTAAGTGCTTCTTTTAAGATGCTGCCTAGGACAAGTCATTCAAGTGATCCAATGATCAACATTCAAGGTCCAATGACAAGAGCTAGAAAGAAGGCAACAAACCAAGCTTTGACTACATTGATTCGAGAGGTTCAAGCTAAGGAAGAAGCAAAGATACTTTTACATGATTCTATTCATCCAAGACAAGTCCATCTCATCACTTTAAAACATGATACTCATGGCTCAAATTGCCAAAGCATATGGAATCTCACTCATGCTTTCTTTCTCATCCAGCGTCTTAGCACACTGTTGTCTTGAAAGAACAGTACCAAGTGCTATAGGACAAAGGCCCTTTTTGGACTCTTGCATGCTAAACCGATTTATCACTTTGTCTATATATGTACTCTGACTTAAGCCAAGGAGTCTATGTGATATATCTCTATAGATCTTAACCCCTAAGATGAAGCTTGTTTCACTTATGTCCTTCATAGAGAAACATTGCCCCAACCAGACCTTTACAGATTCCAAGGTTGGAATGTCATTCCCTGTAAGTAGTATGTCATCTACATACAAAACTAGGAACCCAACCGAGGTTCCACTAAACTTTTTATAAACACAAGGTTCATCAACATTCTTGATAAAACCGAACCCGCGTCAACTTCATCAAAATGTCGGTTCAAGCTTCTAGAAGATTGCTTTACTCCATAAATTGACTTTATTAGCTTACATACTTTATTGGCATTATTTGGATCGACAAAACCTTCGAGTTGTATCATATACATGAAAGGAAGAAATTCGGAATCCCCACAGAATAGCAATGGAAATAAAATGGGATTCCGTTCCTTTACAGGATTTTTTCACATGTGAGAATAACACCTTGTGAACAAGAATATTACCTTTGTATGTAAACCGAAATAGCCAAAATCTGCCCGGATTTGCTACTTTGAATCACCAACGGCGGCGTCTGTTCCTGTACCAGTCAAGGAAGTTTCCTCCCTCGAGTTTGTCGTTCTCAAGGACATATCGCAACGATAAAGAGTTTCATGCAACGATTGCATTTGCCATGATATCTATGTAAGCCCTAAGGGCGAACGAACTCTGTTTTTGATATTGGACAAACATTTGATGTTGTGTCTAATGATCTTAATCCTTGTGATAGAATATTGGAAATCTTGTAGGAAGCTCTAAGTACTTCAATCAAGCCATGTTCAAGATTCAAAGTCATACTATTCAAGGCTCATCTATGAAGATTGAAGATTGAAGACTTAGTTTCGGTTAGTTTAGCTTTGTCGTCATTAGTCGTAATCTTTAAAGCTCTAACCAAAGCTCTTATGAACATAAGCTTCTCACTCTAGTCTTGCATGTTTTCATAAACACGTTTTCAAAAGGCTTAAGTTTCAAAATGATCTTTACATGTGTTCTTATCCAAAAAGCCTTTGATTTCATAGATAAGTCTTTTAGAAAAGTTTTCCAAGTGTTCTTACTTGTTACCTTTTAGGAAAACCTTTTTAGACTTTAAAAGACTTCAAAAGAATTCAAAACGTGTGAAAAATCACTTTGGAAGTTCGGTCAACCGAGCTCAAGCTCGGATCAACCGAGCAGATACTGAGAGTTGAACCAACATGGTTCGGTCGACCTTAGGCATGGTCGGTCGACCGAAGTGACTTGGACGGTCGACCGAAGTGGGCTTCGGCTCAACCGAGGTTGACTTCGGTCATCCGAGGTGGTCGTTCGGTCAACCGAACTCTGTTTCTACTAGCCGTTTTTTGACCGTTGGAGACTCGATTTTCAGCCTATTTTGAAATGTATAAATACTCCAAAGCTAGAGAAACATTCTAATGCTGGCATATCAAATATTCATTGATCTCTCATCAAGCCAAAACACTTTCAAAGCAAAATACTCTTCATCCTTATGATCTAAAGCATTCAAGAGTATTCTTTCAAAAGCAAGACAAAGAGTGGACTTTATATGTTCAAGAGCTAAATTGTTTGTGCTTCAAAGGTACTATATCTTTCACTTAGAAGAGTGAACAACCTTGTACTTAATCTTTCTTAATTCCCTTTCTTAGTGATAGGGTTATTATTGTAAGTCCTACTTTGTGTGGGCATCCTTTGGTTGTAAAGTCCTACTTTGTGTGGGCAATTGTAAAAGTCCTACTTTGTGTGGGCATCTTCTTAGTGAAGTGTTTGAAATCCTTGGGTGCGGCTCAAGGTAGTGGAGGTAGATTCTAAGTGAATCGAACCACTATAAATCCTTTGTCTTGTTGATTGGGTTTTGCTTTAGCCTTTGTTCATCTTGCTTATACTTTCACTTGCATTGCAAAGATTCGAAAAAGTTGCCAAGATTAGTTAAAACCCAATTCACCCCCCTCTTGTGTTTTACAATCTATAGAGAAGAGCTTGCAAAGTTTTAGTTGTCTTATTTTAAAATCGTCAAAAAGGACTTTATTTAATGATTCTCCCACTATTTTCTTCAAATGAATAACCTTCAAGTATTCATTAGGAAAGTTCAAAACTTTCTTGTAGGCCAAGATCCATATATCACTATTCTCACGGCAACTTTTGCTACTATACTCAAGAACGGCTGTTTAGGTAAGAAACCTTTGCTTATCACATCAATTATGTGACTCTTGGTTGATTAAGTGGTAACAATTCCCCTTAGTACATTAAAGCAAATCTCAACCCTTTTGCCTCCAGATTCTCAACTATTTAGGTAATCCAATTAAGTATGACCCAAGATTGTACCGGCGGATATCACTAACTTATCCTTCGCGCTGCACCCGGATAGACAGGCACTTATTGCACTCGAAAGTTCACACTACTATCGATCTAGGCCTTGACGAGGGCCAATCTTGGAAGGAATCGACTTAATACGTATAAATTGAGGGATTTAATTGTCTAACCAAACGGTGTATTGTAAAACACAAGAGGGGGGTGAATTGGGTTTTAACTAATCTTGGCAACTTTTTCGATTCTTTGCAATGCTAATACAAGTTTGAGCAAGATAAATAATAGCAATGCAAAACCCAATAACAAGACAAAGGATTTAGAGTGGTTCGATTCACTTAGAATCTACATCCACTACCTTGAGCCGCACCCAAGGATTTGCAACAACTTCACTAAGAAGATTTTACACTTGTGGCTAACTCACTAAGAGTTTTACAAACACAACCACAATACAAAAGCTCACTAAGAACTTGCCCACACAAAGTAGGACTTTACAATTTGCCCACACAAAGTAGGACTTTTACAAGAATTACCCAATCACTTAGAAAGGGAATTGAATGTTTAAAGAACAAGATAAATCACTCTTCTAAGTGAGAATATATACCTTTGAAGTTCAACAATGTTTAAGCTCTTTTGAACATTTGAATTCCACTCTTTGTCTTGCTTTTTGAAAGAATACTCTTGATGGATTTAGATCATAGAGATGAAGAGTATTTTGCTTTGAAAGTGTTTAGACTTGATAAGATATCAATGTAAAATGTATGTACAAGTCATGGAATGATTCTCTAGCTTTGGAGTATATATACATTTCAAAATAGGCTGAAAATCGTGTCTCCAACGGTCAAATAACGGCTAGTAAAAACAGAGTTCGGTTGACCGAAATTGGAAGTTCGGATCCACTATAGCAAGGTCGGTCGACCGAACCCCTTCATGGTCGACCGAACTGAATTTTTCCAAGTCTCAGTTTCTCGACGGTTGAACCGAACTTGAGCTCGGTTGACCGAACTTCCAAAGTGATTTTTCACACGTTTTGAAATCTTTTGAAGTCTTTTAAAGTCTAAAAAGGTTTTCCTAAAAGGTAACAAGTAAGAACACTTGGAAAACTTTTCTAAAAGACTTATCTATGAAATCAAAGGCTTTTTGGATAAGAACACATGTAAAGATCATTTTGAAACTTAAGCCTTTTGAAAACGTGTTTGTGTGCAAGCAAGACATGAGTGTAGAGCTTATGTTCATAAGAGCTTTGGTTAGAGCTTTATAAGATAAACGACTAATAGAGACAAAGCTAATCTAACCAAATCTAAGTCTTCAATCTTCAATCTTGATAGATGAGCCTTGAATGATATGACTTTGAATCTTGATCATGGCTTGATTGAAGTACTTAGAGCTTCCAATATTAGTTCCGATATTCTATCACAAAGATATAAACATTAGACACAACATCAAGTGTTTGTCCATTATCAAAAACCGAGTTCGGTCGCCCTTAGGGCTAACATGTATAATCTGATTATACGACTGAATAAACATGCATCATATGCTATAAAGACTGTAAAACATACATCAAAACAGTAAATAAACCGTGACATAGTAATAGCCCAAATGATGATCCAAGCTCAAGAAGTGCTTAGGATATGGTAGGCATTTTAAGACTTAATTAAAACAATTTAATTTGACGAATAAGTTGTTAAGCCCTCATAAGACAAGAATTAAGCATCACATGCATAATACAAGATAAATAAAAGTAAATGTGAGATAGCATGGCCTAATCCTATGATGACTCCCACGAGCCTTGTGGGAGCCAATGGTCAATCTAAGTCAATACCCATCTCATGAATAGTGTATTCGATCCTGCGTCCTCCAGTCTTGTTACATAATTGCATGGGCATACCCATGTTAGCAGTGCCCTAGGACCATTTGTATATGTTGTACATTTTATATCTTTTGAGCATGTCATTTGAATAGTTAAATTTTCTTCTGAACATCAAATGCGTGATTTGATAGTAAAACTCATTAGCTTATGTAATTATTATTCTAGTTGTCCCTAGTTTTATGTAAGGTTCTTTACAATGAAATAAAACTAGTATGATGTTTGATTGATGATTATGTTTTACTAATCATGTGCAATGAATACAAATCATATCATAGATGCAATATATTGGGATATATTGTATTGGACGTGATCCGTTAGACAAGTAATACTTCATGGTCCTTAGTCATAAGTATTATTTCCTCAATATTATTTTGGAATCCTTAGACTTTATGTCTCCATTGATTCTAGCATGAATGGAGTCACGTTTTGACTCAGTCAGACGTTACTTTTAATCGAGTAATCAATACGACTGATGATCGGATGTAGCATCCTATTATGGCTTGAATGTGAGAGGCATTGTAAGGAATTTGTCCCTCTCTTATTAGAGAGAGATATCCATGGGCCCCTCGATAGGGAAAGACTGTTTAAATGCATGGCCGTGCTCAAATGTATTTAATAAAGTAGTTATTAAATATTATTTGTTGGAACAGTCTACCTGGAGATCGAACATAAATACAATTAAGCTTTATAAGATTGACGACTACCATGCCTTATGCTTAATTAGGATATCGCGAGACAAAGAGATTAAATAGTGGATTGATATTAGGTTCCACCGCATATTCATTCACTCTGGGTAGTCACAATGTCCTGCTAGGGACCGCTTGTGATTTATGAACACATACTACTACTAAGTATGTTTTCATTGCCATTGTGATATCAACCTACATGGTCACACGCATAGACGAGTTAACGAGCTTCATGTCCAGATTCAATGAATCTAGAATGTGTCTAGGTTAATTGTATCTGACATTTATTTTCTGAGAATAATGAAACGTTATTATTCGAATTAGAGATTAAGGTGGGGCATTTTCGGTATTTGGCTATAGCTGGGATTACGTGGGAGTTATTATGCGACAAAGACTCCTACTACCAGCAGAGGTTTATGGAACGTGGGAGTTAAAGACTCCCACTACCGAAAGAGGTAGAGGACGTGAGAGTTAGTTCTGGGAACAAACTCTCACACCCTATATAAACCTCTTTTAGCTGAAACCCTAAACACTATTTAATTGAGCCGCAATTCCAAAATCCCATAAATCAGATTTCAGCCTCATTTTCTCTCTGGATTCCAAAACTCGGAAAAACGAAGAGCTACTCGTTTCGTCGCGTGGATACCGGTAGGGAGTAATTCCGCAAGGGAGGACTCTGGTGGCAGCAGCACACATCCGAAAGACAAATCTTTAGCCCAAAAATGTAAGTCTTTCGTAAGTATTTTTCGATTCGTTTTTGTATGAGCGGATTCTTCGGGGGAGGACTCAAGGGTGTTTAGAACGAGTTTCTGCCCCCAAATCCCTTCAGTGGTATCAGAGCCTTGCTCATGCTATTCGAATTCGATATTGTTAATCACATCATAACACACATCAATTTTGATTTGGTATGTGTATGTGTAAAAACAGAAAGATTGTTTCTTTGACAGTGTTTTATAAGTTTCTGTGATTCTGATATGCATAAGCTGTTATGTATGTTATTGATATTTCCTCTTAAAGCAATTTTTTAACTTGTATAATGTGTTTCATAATTTCAAATTTGCATGGGTAAGATGCTACTTATACTCCATTTTCTCTTACTTTTGGTTTAGGTGGAAGATATTAAAGTTTGGAAGATACTTAGATGAAAGAAGATGAAAGTCACCAACTTTGTGGACCAAAATGTAGAAGACTGAAAGTACATGGGATAGACTGTGAACGACCTAAACTTCAGGGGTCTTTATTGCAAATAGAAGAAAGTGTTAAAAATATCTACATCTTCCATTTTAGCTTGAAGCTTAAAAAGAGGAGAGACATATTATTTTCAAGAGGTTTTTCAAGAGAGTTTCAAGAGAGAAAACAAGTCCTAAATTCTAGAGATAGATTTAGAAGGTAGATTTAAAAGAAAAGCTTGAAGCTTCATTGAAGATTATTGGCAAGAAATTGAGGTGTGGCTCAAGACTTGGTTTTTCTTGAAGGAAGAAAGAGGATTTCGAAAAAGAAGAGAAGCTTGAAGAAGATTACTTAGCAATGAGAATTTCTTCCTCTCTCTCTTTTAATTTATTATTTTCCTTCATGAATATGGATAGCTAAATTTGTATAATACTTGAATGGGTTGAATTCTAGCATGTTATTTATGCGTTGACAATTGGGGTTTTTTGTGCATTGAAGTTAATTAGTGAAATTATTTGTGAATTATCTTTTTCTATCTTGTTGGTCATTTTATTAATTGAGAAATTGATTTACTTGACTAGAACATTCACTTTTAATGAGAATTAATTTTGACTTAGAGATGGGCTTAAGCAATTCTTCCTAATTTGAGTTTGGATAATTGGGGGTTTTGGGTTTAATGCACTCTTGGGGTAAAATTGAATAAGTAGAGATGTTAACTTGATTAATCCTAGAGTAGGAACTTCACAAATTGAGAAATGAGTGAAGTTTATTTGGAAATCCCTTTGTAGGTTCACCTAAGGCTTCTAATTCACAATACCCCTCCCTAAACACATAAGTACATATAGGGGATACCCGTTCAAGTATTTACTCTCCTAATTGAATTTTCTCTCTAAACAATCTAGATCTTAGTTTTAGCTTATTAGTAGATTAATTTGGTTTAGTAACAAACCTTCTTAAAGTTTTCGTCAACTAAACAATAAAATAAAAGTCACTACTAGTACTTACCCTTCTTCGCGAATACGATACCTTGGTTGCTCACTCTAAATTGCATTAACGATAGGTGCTCTTGCCTTGAGTTTCTTGTGTCCAATTTGAGTAGAATATTGTGGGCTTGCAAGAAAACAACAAGTTTTTGGCGCCGTTGCCGGGGAAGGCTGATATTAGGAAAGCTCTAGTTTTATTGATTTGGTTTTTATGTATATTTGTTAATATTCATCTTTTAGTTTATGTTATCTTAAATTTCTTTGGATTTCTTGTTATTAAACTTTGTTAGTTTTGGTTTCTTGAAGGCGACTCTTGTGTTGCATGACCTGAAGGCATCCGGAAGAATTACTTGATATTGATCCCGAAATTGATAAGACATTTCACCGGAATATAAGGGTAAGGCAACAAGAGAGGGTATATATTGTTGGGGAAGGTCTTCAACAACATAACAATATGGAACCCTCTCATAATATGAATGAACAAATGAACGAGAATAACCAAGGAAATGCTCAAAGACAAGAGAATGTGAATGGAAATGGTAGAAGAACCATGGGTGATTATGCCAGACCTTTCTTGACCGGGTCCGAGTCAAGCATTACTAGACCAAGAGTTGATGCTAACAATTTTGAGATAAAGCCAAATGTGATACAAATGGTTCAAAATTCGGTAAAATTTGATGGGCTCCCCGAAGAAGACCCGAACGCTCACATATCAAACTTCCTTGAAGTTTGTAATACTTTCAAGATTAATGGAGCTTCGGAGGATGCAATAAGATTGAGATTATTTCCTTGCACTTTAAGGAACCGGGCTAAGTCATGGTTGAAGTCATTACCCAATGGTTGCATTACCACTTGGAATGAGTTGGCCGTGAGATTCCTTGCAAAGCACTTCCCACCGGCTAGAACCGCGAAGATTAGAAATGATATATTCTCCTTCCAACAACAAGATGGGGAAAGTTTATATGAAGTATGGGAGAGATACAAGGAGTTGCTAAGGAAGTGTCCTCATCATGGCCTAGACCTTGGGCTTCAAATGCAAACATTTCATCCGGGTTTGAACTACTCTTCCAAACAACTCATTGATGCTTCAAGTGGAGGATCAACAAGTTCAAAAACCCCGGAAGAGCTAAGAGATTTAATAGAGAACATTTCCGAGAACAATTTCTCGTGGGGTAGTCAAAGGATGAAGCCAAAGATAAGTGGAATTCACAATGTTGATGCTTTGTCGGCTTTGAAGACAAATATGGAATTTTAAAAAAAAAAGGATGGATGGGCTAAGTACTACCTCCCACAAACCTTCTCATGTGATGATGGCCTGTGACTTTTGTGGAGGAGGTCATCCAAACCATGAGTGTCAAAGCATGGAACCTTCAAGTGAGCATGTAGATTACCTTGGAGGAAATAGGCAACAAAATAACCCTTATTCCAACACTTATAACTCCGGGTGGAGAAATCACCCCAACTTCTCTTGGAGGGATCAAGGACAACAAGGGGCACAAAGCTTATTCAAACTTTCGGGATAAAAAATCATTACCTTATCAAGCACAACCTTCATCATCTTCTCATGTACCCATCAAGCCTACTTTGGAGGATCTTATGACTAAGTTTCTTTCTACTTCGGAAGCTCATTTTCAAGATCAAGAAACTAAGTTTAAAATTCAAGAACTTAGGTTCAAGAATCAAGAAGCCTCCATACATAATTTGGAAAGTCAAATTGGGCAACTAGCTAAGTTTGTATCGGAGAGGACTCAAGGATCTCTTCTTAATAATACCGAGCCAAATCCAAGGGAACAAGCTAAAGCAATTACCCTAAGAAGTGGAAAGGAAATTGATGATCCAAGACCTCTAGTGCTAGAAAAGAAGAAAGAAATGATAGAGGATCTTGAGAAGGATCAAGATGAAGAATTGGTGGAAATCCAAGGAAAGGCCAAGGAAGAAGTCACAAGAAATGAGGTACCAATTTACAAACCGCCCGTACCTTATCCCGGGCGCCTTCTCAAGGACAATGAAGTGCACGATACGGAAAATTTCTTGAGCTCTTTAAACAATTGCATATCAACTTACCGTTTGTTGAAGCTCTTTCTCAAATGCCAAAATATGCTAAATTTCTCAAGGACATCCTTTCTAAGAAGAAGAGGTTCGAGGACATTTCTACC
Source organism: Vinca minor (assembly GCA_026122235.1). NCBI lineage: Eukaryota > Viridiplantae > Streptophyta > Magnoliopsida > Gentianales > Apocynaceae > Vinca > Vinca minor. The sequence goes on along the minus strand of JAOCZM010000112.1, from coordinate 1,097,376 downwards.
GTCACATTAAATGAAGAATGCTCCGCCATCATCCAAAACAAGGAGAAGCTACCTCAAAAGTTAAAGGACCCGGGAAGTTTTACTATCCCTTGTAATATTGGTAGTCTTTTCTTTGGACATGCTTTAGCTGACTTTGGAGCTAGCATTACCTTGATGCCATACAAAATGTTCAAGAAGCTAGACCTTGGTGAACCTAAGACTACTAGGATGAGTATACAACTTGCGGATAGATGTATCAAGTACACTAGAGGGATTATTGAAGATGTTTTGGTAAAGGTTGAAAATTTTATTTTTCCGGTGGATTTTGTTAAACTTGACATAGATGAGGATATGCATGTTCCTTTGATCTTGGGTCGTCCTTTTCTTGCTGCTGCTAAGGCACTAATAGATGTTCATGAAGGAAAATTGATCCTTAGGGTAGATAATGAAGAGGTAGTTCTTAAGATTCCGGAGTCTTAGAAGCATTCTCTTGGTCATGATGATTCTTGTTTTATTATTGATGTGGTGGATGATTTGGTTGCTAACTATGGGAATGAAATGTACATTGATGACCATTTGGAGATAACCTTGATTCAAGGTGAAGAAGAACAAAAGGGTAGTCAATCAATTCAAGAAGTGTTGGCACATTTGGAAGTACTCGAGTCAATTCCTTTGAAGACAAAAATTGAGAAGATGAACGTTGAGAAGTTGACAAAGATAAAGACATCTCTTGAGGAACCCCCTACTTTGGAACTTAAGATTCTACCAGAAAACTTAGAGTATGCCTTCCTAGAGGAAAACTCTAAGCTTCCGATCGTTATTGCAAATGATTTGAATGAGTACCAAAAGGAGGAGCTTATAACAATGTTGAAGAGGCATAAGAGAGATATGGCATGGAAAATTACAGACATAAAGGGAATTAACCCTTCTTTTTGCACTCATAAAATCCTTTTGGAAGAAGATTACAAGCCGGTGGTACAACCTCAAAGGAGGTTAAATCCAAACATGAAAGAAGTGGTGAAGGCTGAAGTCATCAAGCTTCTCGATGCGGGAATTGTTAGTAGTGCCCTAGGACCATTAGCACATGTTGTGCGTTTTATTATCTTTTGAGCATGTAATTGAATAGTTAATTTTGCTTTTGATTATCAAATGTGTGATTTGATAGTAAAACTCATTAGCTTATGTAATTACTATTCTAGAAGTCCCTAGTTTTATGTAATGCTTAATTACTATGAAATAAAACTAGTATGATTGTTGATTGATGATCTCGTTTTACTGATCATGTGTAATGGATACAAATCACATCATAGATGCAATATATAGGGATACATTGTATTGGGACGTGATCCGTCGGAGAAGTAATACTTCATGGTCTTAAGTCATAAGTATTACTTCCTCAATACTATTTTAGAATCCTTAGACCTTATGTCTTCATTGATTCTAGTATGAATGGAGCCACGTTTTGACTCGGTCGGACGTTACTTGTAACGAGTAATCAATACGACTCGATGATCGGATGTAGTATCCTATCATAGCTTGAATGTGAGAGACATTGTAAGGAATTTGTCCCTCTCTAATATTGAGAGAGATATCCATGGGCCCCTCGATAGGGAAAGACTGTTTAAATGCATGGCCGTGCTCAAATGTATTTGATAAAGTGGTTATCAAATGCTATTTGTCGAAACAGATCTACACGGAGATCGAGCATAAATACAATTAAGCTTAATAAGGGTGATGACCACCATGCCTTATGCTTAATTAGGATATCGCGAGACAAAGGGATTAAATAGTGGATTGACAATAGGTCCCGTTGTAAATTCATTCACCTTGGGTAGTCACGATGTCCCTGCTAGGGGGCCGCTTGTGACTTATGAACTCACACTACTACTAAGTGTGTTTTCATTGCCATTATGATATGAACCTACAGGGTCACACGCATAGACGAGCTAACAAGCTTCATGTCCAGATTCAATGAATCTAGAATGTGTCTAGGTTCATTGTATCGACATTTGTTTTTTCGAAAATAATAAAGTGTTTATTATTCAAATTAGAGATAGGGGGCAATTTTGGTATTTAACTATAGCTGGGATTAAGTGGGAGTTGTTATCCGATAAAGACTCCCACTACCAGCAGAAGTCTAGGGGACGTGGGAGTCAGAGTCTCCCACAGCCGAGAGAAGTTGAGTAGACGTGGGAGTTGTTCTGGGAACAAACTCCCACACTCTATATAACATCTCGTTAGCGAAACCCTAGGTAATCAAGTCATTCAGCCGAAATACCAATACAAGAAAGGAAAAACGTTTTCTTCTCGCTTTTCCCCTTTTCTCTCTAAATTCCCGAACTTGAGAAGACGAAGAGCTAGAAATCACTGCTTGTTTCGTCGCGTGGATACCGGTAGAGGGAAATTCCGCAAAGGGAATTCCGTTGGTGAAAAAGAAAACTTCCAAGAATCGTCATCTTCGGATTCAAGAAGCTACTTCTTGAATGGAGGACAATAGAGGTCCACTGGGTTCACAATGCTAGGGACGACACCTAGTTCATCAACAAACTTGCTGATCCAAACAGCTTCTTTAGCTGCTTCAGAGGCAGCTAGATACTCAGCTTCTATTGTAGAGTCGGCCACGGTTTCTTGCTCTGAGCTCTTCTAGCTCACAACACCTCCATTCAAACAAAACACAAAACCAGATTGCGATCTATAATCGTCTACGTCGGTCTGGAAGCTTGCGTCTGAGTAACCATTTACAACCAAACTTCCTTCCTGGCCTCCGTAAACTAAGAATATATCTTTAGTCCTTCTCAACTACTTAAGAATGCTCTTGATTGCAGTCCAATGTGACTCACCGTGGGGTCAGATTGATATCTCGCTAGTCATACTTAAAGCAAATGAGACATCCCAGGCGAGTACATATCATGGCGTACATGATAGACCCAATGGCCGAAGCATATGGGATCTTACTCATGCGCTCTTGGTCCTCCCTTGTGGAAGGTCCTTGAGTTCTGCTTTGAGTTTAACGCTCATGTGACATGGGCAAGAATCCCTTTTTGGAGTCTTGCAAACCGAATCTATTTCAGTATCTTGTCAATGTATCCACTCAGCTCGAGGCCAATCATTTTGTTAGATCTATCTCTATAGATTCTTATACCCAAAATGTATGTGGCCTCGCCTAAGTCTTTCATGGAAAAGCACTTCCCCAACCAAGCTTTTACACTTTGTAATGTGGGGATGTCATTTCCAATCAGTAAGATGTCGTCCACATAAAGCACAAGGAACACTACTGCATTATTAGTTACTTTCTTATAAACACAAGGCTCGTCTTCGTTTTTGATAAAACCGAATTCTTTAATACGTTCATCAAAGCGACGATTCCAACTTCGAGATGCTTGCTTCAATCCATAAATGGACCTTTGAAGCTTACACACTTTGCTAGGATTTGTTGGATCAACAAACCCCTCAGGTTGTGTCATATACACATCCTCGAGAAGGTTTCCATTAAGAAATGCAGTCTTAACATCCATTTGCCATATCTCATAGTCATAATATGCGGCTATGGCAAGTAAAATCCTAATTGACTTTATCATCACGACAGGGGAAAAGGTTTCGTCATAGTCAATACTATGAACTTGTCTATAACCTTTAACTACTAGTCGCGATTTAAAAGTGTGTACATTACCATCCACGTCGGTCTTCTTTTTATAACACCATTTGTTATCAATGACCTTGCACCCTTCAGGTGGGTCAACCAAAGTCCATACTTGGTTGTCGTACATGGATTGCATCTCAGACTGTTAGAGGAATAACCGGGTCACATACAAGTGTGCAGCGGTATAAAACTTGACCCGCCTCTACCAGGATCTTCCACGAGTAAGAACCTACGACTACGGGATAGTGTTATACCTTTTAAGATGCTAGAATGGCTGAAACGCTTTCAGCGAGTATGTTGTCACGAACGGAACACCACAATGCGAGCTCAGTCTCTCCCGAGTATCCACTCGATCTTCAGGGGATGGTCTTCATCGCTTGGTGCTAGCCAACGCCTTGTAGAAGCTTTGAAGACACTCTTCGATGGAGTATGTATCTCCGACCTTTTAGAAGAACAAGATACAAGATTTCTAACTTCTTTCCTATTAGCAAAAAGCTAGAAAACAAGTCTAGAAATCTATCTTTTCTTTTCTCTCTTCTCTCTAAGCTTCAAAAGCTGGAGAAAAACTGATTAGTCTCAAATGGGAAAAATCAGTATTTTTCCCTTAGTCTATCAAGAGAGAGTGGGGAGAGATAAAGGGGAAAGTGGGAGATCATGGAGGAAACCACTCCTCCACTTTCTCCACTCCTTTAACCTCTAGATAAGAGACATATGAGCTGAAAATATGTGTCCAATTTTCCAGCCATAAGGTCGGTCCAAAACGGGTCGGTCGGCCCAATCATATTGGTCGGCCCAACTCGATTAAGGGCCCAATCCCGGCCCGGCCCGGCCCGAAACCCAATCGAATTGACTGATCCAAATGGGTTGGTCGGCCCAACCCGATTAAGGGCCCAATCCAATCCCGGCCCGGCCCGGCCCGAAGTCCAGTTCTATGATAAGGCCACTTGGCAAAACTAAATTAAATGTCCTAGTAGCTACAACAACAACTCTTGCTCCGTTGGCTACTCTGAGGTCCACTTCTCCTTTTGCCAGTGATCTACTCCTTTTGAACCCCTGCACATTTGCACAAATGTGAGATCCATAACCGGTATCTAATACCCATGAAGTAGGAGCAGGGACATGTTAATTTCTATAACATAAATACCGGAGAGACAGTCAAAGCGGCCTTTCCCTTTTTCTTTTCTTCCAAATAGAGCTTGCAGTTCCGTTTCCAATGACTCGGGTTCATTGCAATGGAAGCAAACTCCCTCCTTTGGTGTCTTGGCTTTGAGGCTAGGGGCTTGGGCTTGTCATTGCCTTTGCCTTTGCCTCTCTTAGCCATGGGCTTTCCCTTTGCCTTTCTTCTTGAAATTCCCTTTTTGAACCATTAAGACTTCGAGGGTCTTCTTAATGTTCGATTCGACTGACTTGAGCATTCAGTGTATTTCATGTATGGTCTTCTCCATGGCATGCATGTTGAAGTTCATAATAAATTGGTCATACTCCGGTGAGAGTGAGCCCAAGATCATATCTCGTGGCCATGTCATGACCTACGGGAGCCCCAAGTTTCTGAGTTGGTCAAAATAGCCCCCTTCATCTTAAGAACATGTGCACTTACGGATGTGCCGGGGGGCCATTTGCAACTATTTAACGCCTTGGTTGTGAGGAATCTTTCATGACGAGCTTGCTCTTGGAACATTTCCTTGAGCTGGCCCATCATCTGAAAGCCTCAACTCCTTCAAAATGTTTTTGAAGGTCGAGTACTCATTGTGACTAGCATAAGACAAGTCACATCGTTAGAGTCATCGAAATGCTTCTTCCAAGTATCTCTTTCAGCTCTAGGTGCGTTATTTGCGAGTCGTTCAGGGAATATCCAGTATCAAGAACGTACGGCTTTTCTTTCACGCTTAGGGACAATCCTTAAGTTGCGGGCCCAATCAAGGAAATTGGTCCCGCTTAGTTTTTCCTTCTCAAGGACAGATCGCAATGAATTGTGTGATGTATTGGTTGCCATTATCTACATTAAGTTAATTGCAAAGTTATTACTTTTTGAGCAAAAAATATTTTCCACAATTTCAACACTTGATAATAGTGGGGAAAAACATTTTACAATAGTTATAGGAAAGCTTTGGCTTAACACCCACAATTAAAGTAAAATCATCTAATGGGAATGACATCTATATGTCCCGACTTTTTCCCATTTTATGCCCTAGGCCCAAAACTATTTTGATGGCCTAGTTAAGTCGGACCATGTCTAAGCATTATGGAAATCACTATTTTCCCATCTCCCTTTACTTAGGTAACCACTTTATCTGTTGCTTTGGCAAGAAGAAAAATGATGATCCAAGCTTATGGAGTGCTTAGGTTATGGTAGGCACTTTAAGACTTAATTAAAACCATTTGATGTGACGTTCAAAATTAAATCCATCCATCCAGACATAAAATAAACATCACACGCAGGATATGAAGCGAAAATGTAAATGTGATATAGCATGGCCTATTCCTATAATGACTCCCACGAGCCTTGTGGGAGTCAAGGGTCAATCTAGGTCAAAATCCATCTCATGGATAATGTCTTCGATGCAGCAGCCTCCAGTCTTGTTACATGATTGCATGGGCATACCCAGTGATACGGTACCAGCCATGAATGATACGGTACCAATTAACTTAGCATCCTCTTTATACTTTAGAACTCGGGTCAATGATGTAGAGAGTTGCTTCACGTCCCTTGTTCTAAGTCTCGTGCTTAGTCGGTGTATGTGTTCCTTTGACTTGGGCAACCTTGAGGTTGGTACCGTATCATTCATGGCTGGTACCGTATCACCCAGCCTTCAATGTGAAGTAATAAAACTAATCTAAGAAAGCAGTTACAATTTTACATCATAAAGAAAAACGACTCGCAGGTCGTATTATAAAATTACAACCCAAACATGTAAAACAAGAGGTATAGTAGGCCATGCTATTCACCATGCTAATATCACATAAAACATGACATAAATAATTCGCGAATATAAATACAAGTTTATATGTGTTGCCACTACGCAGAGCTGGCGGCGGTCCCGCTAGCCGGTTAGCGGGCGGGGGGTCAAGGGGGCAGCGGCCCCTTTGCGGGATCTGATTCTACATCAGCTCATCGAATGAGTTTTTCTGTCCCGATTTACCCCTCAATTGCCTAACTTGGATAATCGGATTATTCATTGGTTAATCGAATTAACCGAATTGATAACCGATTCATAAACAGTTTATGCATATAATCAGATTCATAAACAGATTCATAATCATAAACAGTTTATGCATATAATCAGATTCATAAACAGATTCATAATCATAAACAGTTTATGCATATAACCGAATTAATCTAATTAATCACAAATTCACAGTTTACGCAAATTAATCGAATTAAATTTCAAACGGAATCATGCTAAGGCAATTCATGCAGAATTATGAAACCGAAAGCAGTTTATACAACAGCAGTTCATATATCACACATATCATGATCAAAGAGACAATCTTTAAACGCATTAAAACGGTTTATGCGGTATTATAATCACAGAAACATAAAAGAAACAATCTTTTCTGTTTTTCACAAACACACATACCAAATCGAATTTGATATATGTTAAGATGTGATTAACAATATCGAATCCGAATCGTATGAGCCTGGCTCTGATACCACTTAAGGGATTCATGGGCGGAAACTCGTTCCAAACACCCATGGATCCTCCCCTGAAGGATCCACTCATATGAAACAATTCGAAAACAGCGGTAAAAACTTACAATTTTTCGGATTCAAGAAGCTACTTCTTGAATGGAGGATGACGATTCTTGGAAGTTTTCTTTTTCACCAACGGAATTCCCTTTGTGGAATTTCCCTCTACCGGTATCCACGCGACGAAACAAGCAGTGATTGCTAGCTCTTCGTCTTTCTAAAGTTCGGGAATTTAGAGAGAAAAGGGAAAAGCAGAAAGAAAACGTTTTTCCTTTCTTGTATTGGTATTTCGGCTGAATGACTTGATTACCTAGGGTTTCTTTCTGCTTTTCCCTTTTCTCTCTAAATTCCCGAACTTCAGAAAGACGAAGAGCTAGCAATCACCGCTTGTTTCATCAGCGTGGATACTGGCAGAGGGAAATTCGCAAAGGGGAATTCCGCTAGTGAAAAAGAAAACTTCCAAGAATCGTCATCCTCCATTCAAGAAGTGGCTTCTTGAATCCGAAAAATTGTAAGTTTTTACCGCTGTTTTCGAATTGTTTCATATGAGCGGATCCTTCAGGGGAGGATCCATGGGTGTTTGGAACGAGTTTCCGCCCATGAATCCCTTCAGGAATCATTTATCCCATCTCAGATAGCATATGGGTGAGTCCGGTTCAAGTAGTACCCAAGAAAGGTGGAATGACTGTGGTAGCTAATGAGAAGAATGAGCTCATCCCAACAAGGACCATCACCGGTTGGAGGGTGTGCAATGACTATAGGAAGCTCAATGATGCTACAAGGAAGGATCACTTTCCACTCCCATTCATTAATCAATTATTGGAGCGCCTCGCCGGTCACATGTATTATTGCTTCCTAGATGGCTTCTCCGGATACTTTCAAATTCTAATAACACCTGAAGACCAAGAAAAGACAACTTTCACTTGCCCATTCGGTACATTTGCTTACCGTCGCATGCCTTTTGGCCTTTGTAATGGCCCCAGTACTTTTCAACGCTGTATGATTGCTATATTTGAGGGGTTGGTGGGGGAAATCATGGAAGTTTTTATGGATGATTTTTTCGTTTTTGGTGATTCATTTGATATTTGCTTGAAAAACATAGAAAAAGTTTTACAAAGATGTGAGGAAACTAACTTAGTGCTTAATTGGGAAAAATGTCATTTCATGGTTCAAGAGGGAATTGTGCTTGGTCATCTAATATCAAGTAGAGGTCTAGAAGTAGATAGGGCAAAAATTGAAACCATTGAAAAATTGCCACCTCCCACATCGGTAAAAGCAATTAGGAGTTTTCTAGGTCATGCAGGCTTTTATAAAAGATTCATTAAGGATTTCTCAAAGATTTCTAAACCTCTTACTACTTTGTTGGAAAAGGACACAACTTTTGTGTTTGATGATGCATGCTTGAATGCTTTTAATATCTTGAAGGCTAAACTTGTGAATTCTCCCATTTTGGTTGCTCCCAATTGGTCCCTACCCTTTGAACTAATGTGCGATGCTAGTGATTTTGCAGTAGTGGCAGTTCTTGGGCAAAGAATTGGTAAGCACTTTCAACCGATATACTATGCAAGCAAAACCTTGACCGATGCTCAAAGAAACTACACTACTACCGAGAAGGAGTTGCTTGCCATAGTATTTGCGTTTGACAAATTTTGATCTTAATTGATTATGTCCAAGGTTGTGGTTTACACCTACCATTCGGCGCTCAAGTTTCTTTTGAGCAAGCAAGAGGCGAAACCGAAACTAATTCGATGGGTATTACTTTTACAAGAATTCGACCTAGAAATTCGCGACAAGAAAGGAGCGGAGAACCTTACTGCCAACCATCTTTCTCGCCTTGAGAATCCTTTCTTGGAGAAATTAAATGAGGAAGAGATCAATGACACTTGTCCGGTGGAGAAATTGCTCATGGCAATAAGTAAACTTACCAATGAACCATGGTTTGCCGATTATGCGAATTATTTTGTGAGTGGGGAAATTCCTAGTTGCTTGAGTTCACAACAAAGGAAGAAATTCTTCTCGGAGCTTAAATATTACTTTTGGGATGATCCATATCTTTTCCGCATTTGCACCGACCAAGTGATTAGGAGGTGTGTTGATGACTCGGAGTTTGAGTCCATTTTTAAACATTGTCATGAAGGACCGAACGGAGGACACTATCAAGCCAATGGGACGGCAAGAAAGGTATTAGAGTCGGGCTTCTATTGGCCGACCTTATTTAAAGACGCCCAAAGGTATGTGGAGAATTGTGATAAATGCCAAAGATCCGGTAATATCTCTAAACGCCATGAAATGCCTCTTTCTACTTTTTAAGTATGTGAGATATTTGATGTTTGGGGAATTGACTTTATGGGACCCTTTCCAACTTCATTCGTCCATAAGTATATCTTGGTAGTGGTGGATTATGTCTCTAGGTGGGTAGAAGCCCAAGCTTTGGCTACCAATGATGCTAGGGTGGTTGTGAAATTCTTGAAAAAATTGTTTTCCCGTTTTGGCATCCCTAGGGCTATTATTAGTGATAGGGGAACCCATTGTTTTAACCGTCAACTTGAAAAAGTGCTTAAAAGACTAGGTGTTACTCATAAGATGGCAACCCCTTACCATCCTCAAACTAGTGGCCAAGTCGAAGTGGTAAATAGAGAGTTGAAAAGAATTTTGGAGAAAATAGTGGAGACCTCTAGGAAGGATTGGAGTGCTAAGTTAGATGATGCTCTATGAGCCTATAAGACAGCTTACAAGACCCCCATTGGTTTTACACCGTATAGATTGGTTTATGGGATGTCTTGTCATTTGCCGGTAGAAGTAGAGCATAAGGCTTTTTGGGCAATGAAGCTTGTTAACTTTGATCTTGAACTTGTAGGTCAAAAGAGGATGCTTCAAATCAATGAGCTTGACGAATGGAGACTTCAAGCTTATGAGAATTCTAAACTTTACTAGGAAAAGGTCAAGAAGTGGCATGATAAGCACATCATACAAAATCGGGACTTCAAAGAAGGTGACCAAGTGCTTTTATACAATTCAAGGTTGAAGCTTTTTCCCCGGAAAGCTCAAGTCGAGATGGTCCGGACCTTTCATCGTTACAAAGGTGTTCCCCTATGACGCGTTTGAGATCTCACATCCGGAGAAGGGGACGTTCAAAGTTAATGGTCACCGACTCAAAATGTATCATGGAGGTAATCCTAAGGAAATTGAAAGAGTTGATTGGAACCTCCATGATATGGAGATTAAGTAATTTACTTCTCTAGTCCTCTTTTGTACATATGTGTTTAGGATGATGTGGGTTTCCTTTAATTTTATTGTGATCTTGAACTTAGTTGTGTTTTGTGTTTTAGTATTTCGGTAAGTATATTATATTTGTTTGTTTTCTAGAGTAATTATATATATAAAAAAAATCTATTATTTATTTAGTATAGTTTTCCTCATTTCAATTATCTAATTATTGTTGATTACTTGTTTGTGTTTTAGCGAAATGTCCCTAAAAAAACCTTCGATCAAGAGAAGTAGGACCTCGGCATCTTTCTCTCTAGAGAACCCAACAATCTTTTGAAGGGATTCATGGGCAGAAACTCGTTCTAAACACCCATGAGTCCTCCCTTGAAGGATTCGCTCATACAAAAACCAATCGAAAAACCGGAAAAGGACTTACGTTTTTTGGCTAAAGATAGTATCTTTTGGCTCTCAGCAGCAACCACCTTGAGTCCTCCCTTGAGGAATTACTCCCTACCGGTATCCACGCGACGAAACAAGCAGCGAGTGCTAGCTCTTCGGTTTTTCTGGGTTACGAATTGTCTAGAGATAAAAGGAGGCCAAAATCAAGAAATCAGATTTCTATGTTATGGTATTATTGCGGCTCAAGCATTAGTCTCAAGGGGGTTTCGGCCAAGAGAGGTTTATATAGGGAGTGGGAGTTTGTTCCAAGGAGAACTCCCACGTCCTATCCACATCTTTTGGCAGTGAGAGTCTATAACTCCCACATCCTCTAGACTTCTGCTTGTAGTGGGAGTCTTTATCGGATAATAACTCCCACGTAATCCCAGCTATACCGAAAATGCCCCTTATCTCTAATTCGAATAATAACGCTTTATTATTCTTAGAAAAATAAATGTCAGATACAATGAACTAGACACATTCTAGATTAATTGAATCTGAACATGAAGCTCGTTGTGTGTGACCCTGTAGGTTCATATCACAATGACAATGAAAACATACTTAGTAGTAGTCTGTGTTCATAAATCACAAGTGGTCCCATAGCAGGACATTGTGACTACCCAAAGTGAATGAATTTACAGTGGAACCTAATATTAATCCACTATTTAATCCCTTTGTCTCGCGATATCCTAATTAAGTATAAGGCATGGTAGTCATCACCCTTATTAAGCTTAATGGTATTTATGCTCGATCTCCGGGTAAACTGTTCCAAAAATTAGTATTTAATAACCACTTTATCAAATACATTTGAGCACGGCCATGCATTTAAACAATTGTTCCTATCGAGGGGCCCATGGATATCTCTCTCTAATAATATAGAGGGACAAATTCCTTACAATGCCTATCACATTCAAGACATGATAGGACGCTACATCCGATCATCAGTCGTATTGATTACTCGATTAAAAGTAATGTCCGACTGAGTCAAAACGTGGCTCCATTCATGCTAGAATCAATGGAGACATAAGGTCTAAGGATTCTAAAATAGTATTGAGGAAGTAATACTTATGACTAAGGACCATGAAGTATTACTTCGCTAATGGATCATGTCCGATACAATATATCTCAATACATTGCATCTGTGATATGATTTGTATTCATTAAACATGATTTGTAAAACATAATCATCAATCAAACATCATACTAGTTTTATTTCATTGTAAAGAAGCTTATATAAAACTAGGGACAACTAGAATAGTAATTATGTAAACTAATGAGTTTTACTATCAAATCACGCATTTGATGTTCATAAGCAAAATTAGCTATTCAAAAGATATAAAACGTACAACATATTGTAATGGTCCTAGGGCACTGCTAACAATCTCCCACTCGCCCTAGGTCCAATCATACATGATCCTCAATCCCATTAACCTAGTATGACTCTCATGTTTAGGCTGCAGGAGTGGCTTGGTCAATGGATCGGTAATGTTGTCGTCTGTATGAACTTTGCAATTTTTAACGTCTCCTCTATCAATGATCTCTCTAATCAGATGGAAACGCCTGAGAATGTGTTTGGATCGTTGGTGAGATCTAGGTTCCTTAGCTTGTGAATTGGCGCTAGTACTATCACAATAGAGGTCCATTGCAAAATGATAGGGACGACACCTAATTCATCAATAAATTTCCTGATCCAAACAGCTTCTTTAGCTGCTTCAGAGACAGCTAGATACTCAGTTTCTGTTGTAGAGTCGGCCATAGTTTCCTGCTTTGAGATCTTCCAGCTCACAGCACCTCCATTCAAACAAAACAAAAAACTAGATTACGATCTAAAGTCATCTACGTCGGTTTGGAAGCTTGTGTCTGTGTAACCATTTACAACCAGACTTCCTTCTTGACCACCATACACTAAGAACATATCTTTAGTCCTTCTCAACTACTTAAGAATTCTCTTGACTGCAGTCCAATGTGACTCTCCAGAGTCAAATTGATATCTGCTAGTCATACTTAAAGTGAACGAGACATCCTGGCGAGTGCATATCATGGCATACATAATAGACCCAATGCCTGATGCATATGGAATCTTACTCATGCGCTCTTGGTCCTCCTTTGTGGAAGGTCCTTGAGTTCTGCTGAGTTTAATGCCATGTGACATGGGCAAGAATCCCCTTTTGGAATCTTGCAAACTGAACCGTTTCAGTACATTGTCAATGTATCCACTCTGGCTTAGGCCAATCATTTTGTTAGATCTATCTCTATAGATTCTTATACCCAAAATGTATGTAGCCTCGCCTAAGTCTTTCATGGAAAATCACTTCCCCAACCAAGCTTTTACGCTTTGTAATGTAGGGATGTCATTCCAATCAGTAAGATGTCGTCCACATAAAGCACACGGAACACTACTGCATTATTCGTTACTTTCTTATAAACACAAGACTCGTCTTCGTTTTTGATGAAACCGAATTCTTTAATACGTTCATCAAATCGACGATTCCAGCTTCGAGATGCTTTCCATAAATGGACCTTTGAAGCTTACACACTTTGCTAGGATTCGATTGATCAACAAACCCCTAAGGTTGTGTCATATACACATCCTCGAGAAGGTTTCCATTAAGAAACGTAGTCTTAACGTCCATTTGCCATATCTCATAGTCATAATATGCGGCTATGGCAAGTAAAATCCTAATAGAATTTATCATAACGACAGGAGAAAAGGTTTCGTCATAGTCAATACCATGAACTTGTCTATAACCTTTAACTACTAGTCGAGATTTAAAAGTGTGTACATTACCATCCATGTCGATTTTCTTTTTGAAACACCATTTGTTATCAATGACCTTACACCCTTTAGGTGGGTTAACCAAAGTCCACACTTGGTTATCGTACATTGATTGCATCTCGGACTTCATAGCTTCTAGCCACTTATCTGACTCAGAACTATGAATTGCCTCTTTGTAGGTAGTGGGTTCATCTTGATCAATCAGTTCAATATGATGATCATCGATCCACGAGAAATTCATATCTCTCGAGTCGTTGATGTACCCGACTTGACCTCCTTGGGCCTTGTGTCAAAGATTGAAGCTCAGTATCAGCACGTGAGCTTGCTTGAAGTTCCAAAGTTGGTTCAGATGTTGTTTGGGGATCTTGAATTTCCTCAAGATGGATCTTATTCCCACTATCCTCTTTGGAAATAAATTCCCTTTCAAGGTATAAACCATTTCGAGCAACAAACACTTTGTTCTCTAATGGAAGATAGAAGTAATATCCTTTAGTTTCTTTAGGATATCCCACAAACAAACACTTGTCAGATTTAGGGGCGAGTTTATCAGATAACAAGTGTTTTACATACGCCTCGCATCCCCAAATTTTGAGAAATGACAAACTAGGTCGTTTCCCAGTCCATATCTCATATGGAGTTTTCTGAATCGCTTTAGAAGGAACTCTATTCAATATAAATGCAGCAGTTTCTAGGGCGTAGCCCCAAAAGGAATTTGGAAGACTTGTTTGACTATCATAGATCGAACCATATCTAGTAAGGTGCGATTCCTCCGTTCCGATACACCATTCCATTGTGGTGTTCCAGGAGGAGTTAATTGTGAAACAATTCCACAACCCCTAAGATGTTCATCAAACTCATGGTTATGGTATTCGCCACCTCGATCTGATCGAAGTATCTTAATACCTTTAACTAGTTGATTTTGTACTTCATTTTGAAATCATCTGTGAATGTGATGAAGTACTGAAACCCTCCTCTAACACTTGTGTTTATAGGTCCACATATATCTGTATGTATGAGGCCCATCAAATCAGAAGCTCTCTCACTTTGTCCAGTAAAGGGAGCTTTAGTCATTTTGCTCAACACACAAGAATCATATTTCTCATAAGACTCTAAGTCAAATGATGTCGAAATTCCACCTTGATGGAGTTTTGATATGTGCTTCTCATTTATGTGGCCCAAACGACAGTGCCAAAAGTAGGTTTGGTTTAAGTCATTGGATTTAAACCTCTTAGTATTAATGTTATAGATGGGCCTTTTAATGGATTCATCGAGGTTAAGAACATAAAGCCCATTCATCAAAGAGGCATCTTCAAAGAAAATATGATCTTTATGAATGGTGCAAATTTTATTCAGATATTTAATTCAAAACTTTCAATATCCAAACAAGAAACTGAAATAATATTCCTACTCAAAGTTGGAACATAAAGACAATTATTCAGTTCTATAATAAGGCCACTTGGCAAAACTAAATTAAATGTCCCTGTAGCTACAACAACAACTCTTGCTCCGTTCGCTACTCTCACGTCCACTTCTCCTTTTGCCAGTGATCTACTCCTTTTGAACCCCTGCACATTTGCACAAATGTGAGATCCACAACCGGTATCTAATACCCATGAAGTAGGAGCAGACATGTTAATTTCAATAACATAAATGAAAAATCCAAATTTTTCCGGAGGTGGACGACGAACTCTACCAGACCTACGCAATTCTTGTGTTTCTTGAGCTAGTGCTTTGGTTTGCATAACTTGTTTGTGGCACTTTGCTGCACAACAACTTGTGGAGTCTGTTCAATTTCCATCTCATCATTAGTGCTAGTTTGAGAGTCCGGAACTTCGATAGAGTTCTACGCTACTCCCATTTGTGTTTCTAGAAACAAATTCTTTTTCTAGAAAGACTCCCGTGCGAGCAACAAACACTTTGTTCTCGTTAGGGATATAAAAGTAGTATCCTTTAGTTTCCTTAGGATAACCTACAAATATGCACTTTTCAGATTTTGGAGCCGACTTATCGAAGGCGAGCGTTTTACAAACGCTTCACGACCCCTAAATCTTGAGGAAAGACAAAGCTGGGACGCTTCCCGAGTCCATAACTCGTATGGCGTCTTTATAGCTCGATTTAGATGGAGCAGCGGTTAAGTGTTAAAGCTGCTTGTCTCTAGTGCGTGTCCCCAAAAGGAATTAGGGCGAGGCTCGTGTGACTCATCATAGAGCGAACCATATTTAATAAGGCTCCGTTCCTCCTTTCAGATACACCATTCCATTGTGGAGTAGCTGGAGGAGAAAGTTGTGAAACGATTCCACAAGCTTTTAGATAGTCACAAAATTCTTGACTCAAGTATTCTCCTCCTCGATCAGATCGAAGAACCTTAATACTCTTGCCAAGTTGGTTTTCTACTTCTAGTTTAAACTCTTTAAACTTAGCAAATGCTTCGGATTTGTGTTTCATCAAGAACACATATCCATACCTACTGAAGTCATCAGTAAAGGTAATGAAGTAGAGGTAACCACCCCTTGCATGTATATTAAAAGGGCCACATACATCACTATGTATTAGTCCTAATAAATCATCAGCTCTGTCACCTAGCTTAGTGAAAGGTGATGCTGTCATCTTACCCAATAAACAAGATTCGCATCGATCATAAGACATGAAGTCAAATGATTCCAACAGCCCATCTTTATGGAGTTTGGATATGCGATCTTCGTTTATGTGGCCTAAGCGACAATGCCAGAGGTATGTTGGATTAGAATCATTAGTTTTAATCCTTTTGGTATTTATGTTTAAAATTGGCATATCAAGATCTAAAACATATAGACCATTAATCAAAGAGGCGCTTGCATAAAACATATTATCCAGAAATAACGACAATCGTTGGTTTTTGATCGAAATCTCAAAACCTTTCTTGTCCAAACAAGAAACTGAAATAATATTCTTAATTAAACTTGGTACATAGAAACAATTTTCTAAACCCAAAACAAGCCCTGAAGGCAAAGTAAAAGTACAAGTCCCTACAGCTAGGGTTGCAACGCGTGCTCCGTTGCCTACTCGTAGTTCCACTTCACCCTTTGCCAACTCTCTACTCCTTTGCAGTCCCTGCACATTAGTACAAATGTAAGAACCACATCCGGTATCAAATACCCAAGAAGTAGTTGTATTTAAATTGATATCAATCATATTAATATCTACAACATAAATACCTGAGCCCTGAGCAACATTTGCTTTCTCCTTTTCCAACCTTTTCCCTGCAAGATAGCTTTTGCAGTTCCTTTTCCAGTGACCCTTCTCACCACAATGATGACATATAGAGTCCTTGGCTACACCACCCTTAGGTTTCAGTACATTGTTGAAAGTGGTTTGCTTGCCATTGGGCTTACCTTTCGGTTTGCCTTTGGATCTCACAAAACCTTTGCCTTTGCCCTTTTGCACCATCATTATGGTGTTGGGCTTGGACTTGCCTATTTCCTTCTCGGCAGTCCTCAGCATGTTCAACAACTCAGGCAATGGCTTGTCAATTTCATTCATGTGATAATTAGAATGAGTCGATTTGAATGACTCGAGCAACGATTGCAAGATCAAATCGAGTCGGCGACTCTTGTCCCAAAGGAAATCCCAGTTTTTCAAGGTTACGAACATAACCTATCATCTTAAGAACGTGAGTTCCCTACTGGGAATTCCCTCGGACATTTTGCCTTTGAAGAGAGATTTCGATACATCGAATCTCTCCGGGCGTGCTTGCCTCGATATAGTTGCTTGAGTGAGCGAGCATCTCATAAGCCCCCATGTCCTCATGTTGCTTGCAAGCTCAGGGTTCATGGTGACAAGCATGAGGCTAGACACATCTAAAGCATCACTAACATGCTTCTGATAAGCAGTCCTTTCAGCGGCCGTTCCAGGACATACAGATTTCTTTCATGCTTGAGAACGATTCTCAAGTTCCTAAACCAGTCGAGGAAGTTAACTCCCTCTAATTTGTCCTTCTCAAGGACAGAACGCAGTGATAGTGTTTGGTTTGAATTTGCCATTTTCTACAACAAAAATATGCATATACAAAAGTAAGTACCGATTTAAAATCATTATTAGGTCTTTATCTTTTTAATGATTTCTCCCACTATTTTCTTCGAGTGAATAACCCTCAATATCAACTCGGAAAGTTCGTTAACTTTCTAGCGGGCCAAGATCCATATTTCACCTCGTTCTGAGTCAGCTTTGGCTGATCGCCCAAAACTTAGTTATTTAGGTAGGCAACGTTTGCCAATTACATCAAATTATGTAATTCTTGGTTAGTTGAGTGAATAACATTTATTCAAGCGTATCATTACACACTTTTCTCAACTCTTTTGCCTCTAGATCCTCAATCCATCTATTGAGATAATCTAGTTAACTAGGACCACTAAGTTTTAGCAGGCGGATATCACAACTTATCCTTCGCGCCTCACTGGATAGACATGTATGCACAGCTTTGGCATGTCCCATACTTATGTCGATCTAGGCCTTGACGAGGGCCAAACTTAGGAAGGCACTAATTAATATTTCATTGAGGGGTTTTGTTTTTAACAATCTCACTAGAAAAGCATAAATAAAACAGTTTATGCTTATATACATATGCATCCAATACATAAAAGTAAAATGCAATAGTAATCGCCATATCCTGTTCGATTTTTCCAAGCCAATGGAAAAACCGTGAAGTCAATCTAAGGTGTGAAAAGAAAAGCATTCTATTCTACACCGTCTTGACCTTCAGTTGGTTGCCTCCATATCTTCATCGCTGTACCTTCTCCTAATCTAGAATTACAAAATTCTAAGGAAACCTCGAGTTACATTCGAGGGGATATTCTAAAGAAAATTACAACTTTTGATATTAAAATAGGCACGATACGCGAGATCGTATTATAAAATAAACCAACGGGGGTAAAGGCGACTACTATGCATCATGCTCAATTAACATAACATTTTATGGAAAAAGCGAGCAACCAGACAAACAAATGAACATTTCATATTGTCTCGAGGTTCGGTCGGCCAGGTCGGGGGTCTTCGGTCGGCCCGAAGACCAACTCAGTTGATCGAACCAAGTACCATTAGCTCTTGTCTTGCCTCGGTCGACCAGAAGATGAGTCCCGGTCGACCCGAAAGTGATGAGCCCGAGACTTTTCCAGCTTTTGAATGACTTCAAAAGCTGGAAATTCTCAACAATACATACAATAAAACTGGAAAAGCATGTCATACATGATTTACAACATTTCTAGCAATCCTAAGGCATGCATAACATAGATTCATAATCTATATTCAAACACTATAACACTTAAAGTCTATAGGGTACTCGTGAGTGGCTCTGATACCACTGTTAGAGGAATAACCGGGTCACAAACAAAAGTGCAGCGGAAATAAACTTGACCCGCCTCTACCAGGATCTTCCACGAGTAAGAACCTACGACTATGGGTTACTGTTTTACCTTATATTGATGCTAGAATGGCTGAAACGCTTTCGGTGGTATGTTGTCACAAACGGAACACCACAATGCAGGCTCCGTCTCTCCCAGTATCCACTCGATCTTCCGGGGATGGTCTTCTACTGCTTGGTGCTGGCCAACGTCTTGTAGAAACTTTGAAGACACTCTTCAATGGAGTATGTTTTTCAGACCTTATAAGAAAAACAAGATACAGGATTTCTAACTTCTTTCCTATTAGCAAAAAGCTAGAAAACAAGTCAAGAAATCTATCTTTTCTTTTCTCTCTAAAAATCACTTTTCTCTCCTCTCTAAGCTTCAAAAGCTGGAGAAAAACTGACTAGAATGATTAGGAAAATCAGTATTTTCCTAGTCTATCAAGAGAGAGTGGGGAGAGAAAGTAGGGGAAGTGGGAGATCATGGAGGAAACCACTCCTCCACTTTCTCCACCACTTTAACCACCATTTGAGAGATAAAATGGCTGGATAATATCTCGAATTGTCCAGCCATAAGGTCGGTCCAAAACGGGTCGGTCGGCCCAACCCGATTAAGGGCCCAATCCAATCCCGGCCCGGCCCGAAACCCAATCGAATTGATTGATCCAAATGGGTTGGTCGGCCCAACCTGATTAAGGGCCCAATCCAATCCCGGCCCGGCCCGGCCCAATCGAATTGGCGCACCGTAGATTAAATGTACTCCAACATCAAGGGCATCTCCACCTTCAGATTTCGAGGTAGGAGGATCATCAAAATTTTCTACAAAAAAGGTAACAACTCCTTTTTACAATACCTCAGCTAAGCAAATGTTTGACAAGCTTAAGAAATCAAATAGGGGATTCATGACCACGTATTTTAGAGATGAAAATATGTTTGCTCAAGGAAAAGGACTAGATGAAGTTATGGGGTTGTTTGATGATATGGGGTGGTTAACCTGTTTGATGTTGATGAATACGTTTATCCCTCCATTGTTTATGAATTTGGTGCTAATTTGAGGAAGGAAGAGGATAATGGGACTGAGATTAGATATAGGTCTTGTGTTGGAAAGTTGGAATTTGTATTCTCTGAAAAGATGTTTTGTGAGGCTATAGGAATAGAACATGTGGAATATGCCAAAAGGTTCTATAAGAATACAATGAATTTGGATGATATCCGTCTCCTTGATATAAAACATTTTATATCTCAATTTGGAATCAAAGGCAGTTTCACCGACTCAAAGGAAAGAGAGATTGACAAGTTGGATGAATTTGGTCGGATCCTACATTTCTTCGTGTCCAACATTGTGGCCCCGGTTAAAGGGCACAAGTCATCAATTACCTTCCTTCAAATGGTAATAATGCAACATCTTTTGGAAAGAAAAGCTTTGAACTTCGAACATCTTGCGCTCCAACATTTTATAGCTGCTATCAAAGGTTCAAGGAACTTCATTCCGTACGGAAATATTCTTACAAGGCTCTTCCAACGATTTGGACTTGATTTGAAAAATCCGTTAAAGAAAAAGTATGTCAAAGTTGATGAAGCATGTTTCCACCGAATGAAGATGATTTATATAGACAATCAATGGAAATTCATTCGAAGGACCACAAATGATGAAATAGGGGCTGCTATACTTGCTCGAAAAGTGTCCCCTTGTATGCTTAAAACACTTCTAAAGATTGAAAAGAAAAGGGGTGGAGCACCTTCAAAGCCTAGAAGTGATCCGACAAGAAATGAGCAAGAAGATTTCAAAGCACACAATTCACTTAGCTCAAGCGAACATGTCTCTTCTGAAAATGGTCAAGAAGAAGAATCTCATTCTCCAATTCAAGCAACTACCAAAAGTCCGCCTCAAAAAGTGTCCCGGATAAATAAAATGTTTGCCTTGTTGAAGAAGATGGCGAGTAAAATTGAGGCGATAACGGAAGAGATTTCCTCTATGAAAACCAAGGTGCAGACGATATCCGACAAGGTGGACAAGTCTATACAAATGGAAAAGGACTTACCTAGGGATTTAAGCCTTTCAAGTGCAGATGAAGATGATCAAAGCTGAAACTATCTTTATGATTGGAATCTTTTTATGTTTTTGTTATGTTTGAAGTCTTTTTGATTATGCCAAAGGGGGAGAAAATTGTGGAATCTTGCTTTGCTTATCCTTGTTATTTTCCCTCTTGTTATTGTTATCTGTGTTTAAAACTGACTGTTTGGTTGTGTGAGTAAGCAAAATTTTCAGGACAGCTCAGTTGTAGCAAAGTGCTGCAGATTTTTTTCCAGAGAACGGTCGACCGACATTTTTTGACCAAAAGCTCGGACGATCCGAACTCTGTGCAGTTTCTAGATTGAAGTCTTGTTTGGCTTCTGTAAACTGCTGAAACTTAAGGGAGTTTTCTTAACTTGTTTTTATCTTTGTAAATAGCTTTTCCTGGCATGTTTTGAGGGGGAGCTTCTCTTTATATCATTTCTCTAAAATTTTATTGAAGGAAGGAGGAAAGGAGGTTGGTTGGGATATAGGGCTCTTCTAAGAGTCCCTAGATGCTATGGCAAAAAGAAGTTATCATTCTGGTGCTTTTGTCTCCTGTTATCTCTAGGTTTTATCTTCTAAGCACTAGTCTTTGCTCTTTTTTGTTCTTCGTCTTTTTGCCTTGCTTCCTTGTTCTTAAATTGTCCTTATTCTATCTTATTGCATCAAAGTTTGTCATAATAAAAAATGGGGAGATTGTAAGCCCTAAGGGCGAACAAACTCAGTTTTTGATAATGTACAAACATCTGATGTTGTATCTAATGGTTTCAATCGTTGTGATAGAATAATGGTTCACTAAAATGGAAGCTCTAAGTACTTCAATCAAGCCGTGCTCAAGACTAAATGATTACATCTTGAAGGCACATCTCTCCAGACTTGAAGATTGAAGGCTTAGGTGTGGTTAGAATAGCTTAGCATATCTTTTTATATATCTTAAAGCTCTAACCATTGCTCACATGAACTTAGGATCACAACACTATTGTCTTGCAACTTTAAAAATAGTTTTCATAAATCTTAGTTTCAAAAATGTTTTAAATTTGTTTTTCAAGTGTTAGTTACTCTTTTGAGAAAGCCATTTTGACTTTAAAAGATTTCAAAACTTGTGAAAAATCAACATCTCTTAAGACTAGGAAATTCGGATCATCCGAGCTTTTCACGGATCATCCGGACTAGAAACAGAGAGTTGAGGTTTTGGGACTTTCTTTTTTTTCCGGTCGACCTATGTATACTTAGGATCGTCCGATCCCTTTGATCGGATCATCCGAGGTCACTTGCGGTCAACCGAGCTCTGCAAAAACTAGCCGTTATATGACCGTTTTAAAAGTTGTTTTTTGGATTCTTTTGAAAAGTATAAAAGCTCTGAAGCAGTGGAATCTTCTGAGGACAACTAGAACTTATATACATTGATTATACAAAAAGCTTTAGCACTTTCAAAGCATATCCAACTTTATTCATGTGTTGAAAAGTTCAAAATCACCATCTCACTTGCAAGACACAAGTTGTTGAGTCCTATGTTCTAAGAGCATTAAAGTAAGATCTTTAAAGGTATCTATCCTCCACTTTTTGAGTGTGTAACTCTCTCTTTATGTCTTCATCTTTCCCTCTCTTAGTGATAGGGTATTTATTGTGTCAAGTCCTACTTGGTGTGGGCTTTGTACTCTTAGTGAGTGTAGTTTTTAATTGTGGTTATTTGTGTAAAACTCTTTGTGAGTTAGCCACTTGTGTAATTACTTTTCTTAGTGAAGTGGTTAAAAATCCTTGTGTAAGACTCAAGGAGGTGGACGTAGATTCTTTGTGAATCGAACCACTCTAAATCACGTGTCTTGCTTTCCTTGTTTTACTTTTGCTCTATTATCTCCAAACTTCAAATACAAGTTCCACAATCCAAAAGTTTGAAAAGAAAAAGAAGCCACTTTTATAAAAATCCAATTCACCCCCCCCCTCCTTGTGTTTTTCAAGAACCATTGGGCCATCCTAGACATATTCCTTGTAGTCCTCGGCAAAGCTTTTTGGTGCTTAAAAATGAGGGTCATGGCATCTCTTTGAACCGTTAGAGCCAAATTTACCCCTCCTTCACTTAAATATATCCCTAGTACCCCATTGAAGCCTTTATTGATATGAATGAACTTCTTGTTGATAGTCACTTTATAAAACCCGTAATTAGTGGAGAGTTGATCTTATTTGTCAATCTATGTGGATTTTGGGTTTATGGAAGTGTCTTGAAGCATGAAGAAAGTTGACGGAAAACGAAAGACATGATATTTTTTTGGGATTATTGAATGAAAGAAAGAAAGATATTGATAACTCACGCATCCATCTCATGTTTATTTATGATTTATGTTAAAAAATATGAAAAGAAAAAGAGGAAAAAGAAAAGAAAAAAAAAGAATGTAAAAGTCTTTATGTTTTATGTAAATGTTCATAGCATGTGTTGATGTTGAGATCTTTCAAAATGGTTTTGGGTATCCTTTTGTGCGCTAAAGAAGAAGATTTGGGATATTGTGGAACTCATAAGTTTTTTGTTGAAATGTGAGTTTATGAGTTATGGAGTGATTGGTGATTTTGATTGACATGTATGTATAGCTTTTCCTTGCTCAACTCTCGTTAGCTTTGCATATCCCTACCATCGTTTGGAAACCATAAACCTTGGCCTACGTTATAATCTTTAAAGTCCTACCTAATCTAAGCATAAATTAGTGACCTAATTCTTGTAGAGGAACACAAGTAATATACCCGTGGATGCCCCAATGGTTCATTTACCGATAATTAGGAGTCTTGAGTAAACTTCTCGAATACTTGTTATGTCTAGGTTCACAGACACACTTGAAATCCCTTGCATGTTACATGATGAAGACTACTTTCATATATACATTGGATTTGAAACTTCACTTGAGTGATTATGTGTTGATGGTATTGAGAATCTCTAACGCCACTTGAGTATTTTTTGGAAAATAAAACTCTTTTGGAAAAATGGCACCTCATGTTGAGCTTATAATAGTTGAAAAATATTTTTTTATTGAGAGAGTTGTAAATGCTTGGTTATTCCCTTTAGACTTGGAGCTTCATTGATGATTTGTGTTATTGGGCGTATATGCACTTTGCTTGAGGACAAGCAAAGATATAAGTGTGGGGGAGTTGATATTTTCTCTTAAAGCAATTTTTAACTTGTATAATGTGTTTCATAATTTCAAATTTGCATGGGTAAGATGCTACTTATACTCCATTTTCTCTTACTTTTGGTTTAGGTGGGAGATATTAAAGCTTGGAAGATAATTAGATGAAAGTCACCAACTTTGTGGACTAAAATGTAGAAGACCGAAAGTACATGGGATGGACTGTTTAAGAGCAAAACTTCAGGGGTCTTTATTACAAATAGAAGAAAGTGTTAAAAATATCTACATCTTCCATTTTAGCTTGAAGCTTAAAAAGAGGAGAGACATATTATTTTCAAGAGGTTTTTCAAGAGAGTTTCGAGAGAGAAAACAAGTCCTAAATTCTAGAGATAGATTTAGAAGGTAGATTTAAAAGAAAAGCTTGAAGCTTCATTGAAGATTCTTGGCAAGAAATTGAGGTGTGGCTCAAGACTTGGTTTTTCTTGAAGGAAGAAAGAGGATTTCGAAAAAGAAGAGAAGCTTGAAGAAGATTACTTAGCAATGAGAATTTCTTCCTCTCTCTCTTTTAATTTATTATTTTCCTTCATGAATATGGATAGCTAAATTTGTATAATACTTGAATGGGTTGAATTCTAGCATGTTATTTATGTGTTGACAATTGGGGATTTTTGTGCATTGAAGTTAATTAGTGAAATTATTTGTGAATTATCTTTTTCTATCTTGTTGGTCATTTAATTAATTGAGAAATTGATTTACTTGACTAGAACACTCACTTTTAATGAGAATTAATTTTGACCTAGAGATGGGCTTAAGTAATTCTTCCTAATTTGAGTTTGGACAATTAGGGGTTTTGGGTTTAATGCACTCTTGGGGGTAAAATTGAGTAAGTAGATATACTAACTTGATTAATCCTAGAGTAGGAACTTCACAATTTGAGAGATGAGTGAAGTTTATTTGGAAATCTCTTTGTAGGTTCACCTAAGGCTTCTAATTCACAATACCCCTCCCTAAACACATAATTACATCTAGGGGAATACATGTTCAAGTATTTACTCTCCTAATTGAATTTTCTCTCTAAACACTCTAGATCTTAGTTTTAGCTTATTAGTAGATTAATTTAGTTTAGTAACAAACCTTCTTAAAGTTTTCGTCACCTAAACAATAAAATAAAAGTCTCTACTAGTACTTACCCTTCTTCGCGAATACGATACCTTGGTTGCTCACTCTAAATTACATTAACGATAGGTGCTCTTGCCTTGAGTTTCCTGTGTCCAATTTGAGTAGAATATTGTGGGCTTGCAAGAAAACAACAGTTATTAATTCAATTAATATTGCATGAATTGCCATCGTATGAAATTGTTTATGTCGTTAATCCGATTAACAAACCGCATAAACTGTTTAGGCGATTATGCATGTTAGGCGATTGAGGGGTAAATCGGGGCAAAAAACTCATTCGATGAATAGATGAAGAATCAGATTTTTTTTCCAGGAGCACTGCCCCCTTGACCCACCGCCGTCTGCGTTGCACTGGCCTTAGACTTTGTATATGTACTCGTTACCGTATTTATTATGCTATATGTGAGTTTTAGCTTGGTGAATAGCATGACCTACTATACCCCTCTTGTTTTACATTTTTTGGGTTGTAATATTACAATATGGCCTGCGAATCATTTTTAATGATGTAAAAATTATACTTGCTTTCTTAGATTAGTTTTATTGCTTTACATTGAAGGTTGGGTATGCACATCATTTATGTAACAAGACTGGAGGACGCTGGATTGAAGACACTATCCATGAGATGGGTATTGACTTAGATTGACCCTTGGCTCCCACAAGGCTCGTGGGAGTCATTATAGGATTAGGCCATGCTCTCTCACGTTTACATTTACGCTTTATATCTTACATATGATGCTTATTTTATGTCTTATGGGGCTTGATTTATTTTATACGTCACATTAAATTGTTTTAATTAAGTGTTAAAATGTCTACCGTATTTTAAGCACTCCTTGAGCTTGGATCATCATTTTGTCTGCTTGCCAAAGCAACAGATAAGTTGTTATCTAAGCCAAAGGAGATAGGAAAATAGTGATTTCCATACGCTTAGTCATGGTTCGACTTAACTAGGCTACCAAAATAGTTTTGAGCCTAGGGCATAAAATGGGAAATAGCCGGGACATATAGATGTCATTCCCATGAGTTAATTTTACTTTAATTATGGGTGTTAAGCCAAAGCTTACTTATAACTATCGTAAAATATTTTTCCCACTATTTATCAAGTGTTGAAATTGTGGAAAGATTTTTTGCTCAAAACTAATGACTTTGCAAATAATTTAATGTAGATAATGGCAACCAATACTTCACACAATTCATTGCGATCCGTTCTTGAAAAAGAAAAACTAAGCAGGACCAATTTCCTTGATTGGGCCCGCAACTTAAGGATTGTCCTTGAGCAGGAAAGAAAGCTATATGTTCTTGATACGGATATTCCTGAATAGCCTGCAAACAACGCCCATAGAGCTGAAGAAGATGCTTGGAAGAAGCATTGTGATGACTCTAACGATGTGACTTGTCTCATGTTAGTCACAATGAGCACTGACCTTCAAAAATAGTTTGAAGGGGTTGAGGCTTTCCAAATGATGGGTCAGCTAAAGGAAAATGTTCCAAGAGCAAGCCCGTCAAGAAAGATTCCTCACCACTAAGGCGCTGAATAGTTACAAGATGGCCCCTGGCACCTCTGTAAGTGCACACGTTCTTAAGATGAAGGGCTATCTTGACCAACTTGAGAAACTTGGGGCTCGCGTAGGTCATGACATAGCCACATATATGATCTTGTGCTCACTCCCACTAGAGTATGACCAATTTGTGATGAACTTCAACATGCATGCCATGGAGAAGTCCATAAATGAGATACACGGGATGCTCAAGCAGGCTGAACTGAACATTAAGAAGACCCCTGAAGTCTTAATGGTTCAAAATGGGAATTTTAAGAACATAGGAAAGGGTAAGCCCATGGCCAAGAAGGGCAAAGGAAATAACAAACCCAATCTCAAACCCAAGGCCAAGGCACCAAAGGAAGGGGTTTGCTTCCATTGCAATGAACTAGGTCATTGGAAACGGAACTGCAAGCTCTACTTGGAAGAGAAGAAAAAGGGAAAAGCTAGTTTGACTGTCTCTCTAGGTATTTATGTTATTGAAATTAACATGTCTGCTCCTACTTCATGGGTATTAGATACCGGTTGTGGATCTCACATTTGTGCAAATGTGCAGGGATTCAAAAGGAGCAGATCACTGGCAAAAGGAGAAGTGGACCTAAGAGTAGCGAATGGAGCAAAAGTTGTTGTTGTAGCTACAGGGATATTTAATTTAGTTTTACCAAGTGGCCTTATTATAGAACTGAATAATTGTCTTTATGTTCCAACTTTGAGTAGGAATATTATTTTAGTTTCTTGTTTGGATATTGATGGTTTTCAAGTTAATATTATGAATAAAATTTGCCCCATTCATAAAGATAGTATCTTCTATGGAGATGCCTCCTTCATGAATGAGCTTTATATTCTTAACCTCGATGTATCCATTAAAAGGTCCATCTAGAACATCAATACAAAGAGGTTTAAATCAAATGACTTAAACCAAACCTACTTTTGGCACTGTCGTTTGGGCCACATAAATGAGAAGCACATATCAAAACTCCATCAAGGTGGAATTTCGACATCATTTGACTTAGAGTCTTATGAGACATGTGATTCTTGTGTGTTGGGCAAAATGACTAAAGCTCCTTTTACTGGACAAAGTGAGAGAGCTTCTGATTTGTTGGGCCTCATACATACAGATGCATGTGGACCAATAAACAAAAGTGCTAGAGGAGATTTTCAGTACTTCATCACATTCACAGATGATTTCAGTAGATAAGGCTACGTCTATCTAATGAAACATAAATCAAAATCTTTTGGAAGATTCAAAGAATTTCAAAATGAAGTACAAAATCAACTTGGTAAAAGTATTAAGATACTTCGATCAGATCGAGGAGGCGAATACCTTAACCAAGAGTTTGACGAACATCTTACGGGTTGTGGAATTGTTTCACAATTAAGTCCTCCTGGCACACCACAATGGAATGGTGTATCAGAACGGAGGAATCGCACCTTACTAGATATGGTTCGATATATGATGAGTCAAACAAGTCTTCCAATTTCCTTTTGGGGCTACGCCCTAGAAACTGCTACATTTATATTGAATAGAGTTCCTTCTAAAGAGGTTCAGAAAACTCCATATGAGATATGGATTGGGAAACGACCTAGTTTGTCGTTTCTCAAAAATTGGGGATGCGAGGCGTATGTAAAACGCTTGTTATCTGATAAACTCGCCCCTAAATCTGACAAGTGTTTGTTTGTGGGATATCCTAATTAAACTAAAGGATATTACTTCTATCTTCCATCAGAGAACACAGTGTTTGTTGCTCGAAATAGTTTATTCCTTGAAAGGGAATTTGTTTCCCAAAAGGATAGTGGTAGTAAGATCCATCTTGAGGAAATTCAAGATCCCCAAACAACATCTGAACCAACTTTGGAACTTCAAACAACCTCACGTGCTAATACTAAGCTTCAATCTTTGACACTAGGCCCAAGGAGGTCAAGTCGGGTACATCAACAGCCTGAGAGATATGGATTTCTCGTGACTGATGATCATCATATTGAACTGATTGATCAAGATGAACCCACTACCTAAAAAGAGGCAATTCCTAATTCTGAGTCAGATAAGTGGCTAGAAGTTATGAAGTCTGAGATGCAATCCATGTACGATAACCAAGTGTGGACTTTGGTTGACCCACCCGAAGGGTGTAAGGTCATTAAAAACAAATGGTGTTTCAAAAAAAACCCGACATGGATGGTAATGTACACACTTTTAAACCTCGACTAGTAGTTAAAGGTTATCGACAAGTTCATGGTATTGACTATGATGAAACCTTTTCTCCTGTCGTTTTGATAAAGTCTATTAGGATTTTACTTGCCAAATCCGCATATTATGACTATGAGATATGGAAAATGGACGTTAAGACTGCGTTTCTTAATGGAAACCTTCTCGAGGATGTGTATATGACACAACCTGAGGGGTTTGTTGATCCATCAAGTCCTAGAAAAGTGTGTAAGCTTCAAAGGTCCATTTATGGATTGAAGCAAGCATCTCGAAGATGGAATCGTCGCTTTGATGAAGCAATGATAGAATTTGGTTTCATCAAAAACAAAGACGAGCCTTGTGTTTATAAGAAAGTAACTAATAATGCAGTAGTGTTTCTTGTGCTTTATGTGGACGACATCTTACTGATTGGAAAGGACATCCCCACATTACAAAGCGTAAAAGCTTGGTCGGGGAAGTGCTTTTCCATGAAAGACTTAGGCGAGGCTACATACATTTTGGGTATAGGAATCTATATAGATAGATCTAACAAAATGATTGGCCTATGACAGAGTGGATACATTGACAAAGTACTAGAACGGTTCAGTTTGCAGGACTCCAAAAAAGGATTCTTGCCCATGTCACATGGCATTAAAATCGGCAGAACTCAAGGGCCTTCCACAAAGGAGGACCAAGAGCGCATGAGTAAGATCTCGTATGCTTCAGCCATTAGGTCTATTATGTATGCCATGATATGCACTCACTTGGATGTCTCATTCGCGTTAAGTATGACTAGCAGATATCAAGAGCATTCTTAAGTACTTGAGATGGACTGAAGATATGTTCTTGGTTTAAGGAGGTCAGGAAGGAAGTCTGGTCGTAAATGGTTACACAGACGCAAGCTTCCAGACCGACGTAGATGACTTTAGATCGCAATCTGGTTTTGTGTTTTGTTTGAATGGAGGTGGCTGTGAGCTGGAAGAGCTCAAAGCAAGAGACTGTGGCCGACTCTACAACAGAAGCTGAGTATTTGGCTGCCTCTGAAGCAGCTAAAGAAGCTGTTTGGATCAGGAAATTTGTTGATGGATTAGGTGTCATCCCTAGCATTGTGAACCCAGTGGACCTTTATTGTGATAGTGATGGTGCCATCTTACAAGCTAAGAAACCTAGATCTCACCAACGATCCAAACACATTCTTAGGCGTTTCCATCTGATTAGAGAGATCATTGACAGAGGAGACGTTAGAATTTGCAAAGTTCATACAGACGACAACATTGCCGATCCATTGACCAAGCCACTCCCGCAGCCTAAACGTGAGAGTCATACTAGGTCAATGGGATTGAGGATCATGTATCATTGGACCTAGGGCAAGTGGGAGATTGTTAGTAGTGCCCTAGGACCATTGGCATATGTTGTACGTTTTACATCTTTTGAGCATGTCATTTGAATAGTTAATTTTGCTTATGAACATCAAATGCGTGATTTGATAGTAAAACTCATTTGCTTATGTAATTACTATTCTAGTTGTCCCTAGTTTTATGTAAGGTTCTTTACAATGAAATAAAACTAGTATGATGTTTGATTGATGATTATGTTTTACTAACCATGTGTAATGAATACAAATCATATCATAGATGCAATATATTGGGATATATTGTATCGGACGTGATCCGTTAGAGAAGTAATACTTCATGGTCCTTAGTCATAAGTATTATTTCCTCAATACTATTTTGGAATCCTTAGACCTTGTGTCTCCATTGATTCTAGCATGAATGGAGCCACGTTTTGACTCAGTCGGACGTTACTTTTAATCGAGTAATCAATACGACTGATGATTGGATGTAGCATCCTATTATGGCTTGAATGTGAGAGGCATTGTAAGGAATTTGTCCCTATCTTATTAGAGAGATATCCATGGGCCCCTCGATAGGGAAAGACTGTTTAAATGCATGGTCGTGCTCAAATGTATTTAATAAAGTGGTTATTAAATATTGTTTGTTGGAACAGTCTACCTGGAGATCGAGCATAAATAAAATTAAGCTTTATAAGGGTGACAAATACCGTGCCTTATGCTTAATTTGGATATTGCGAGACAAAGGGATTAAATAGTGGATTGATATTAGGTTCCACCATACATTCATTCAGTCTGGGTAATCACAATGTCTTGCTAGGGTCCGCTTGTGATTTATGAACACATACTACTACTAAGTGTGTTTTCATTGCCATTGTGATATGAACCTACATGGTCACACACATAGACGAGCGAGCTTCATATCCAGATTCAATGAATCTAGAATGTGTCTAAGTTTTTTGTATCTGACATTTATTTTCTAAGAATAATAAAACGTTAATATTCGAATTGGAGATTAAAGAGGGGCATTTTCGGTATTCGGCTATAGCTAGGATTACGTGGGAGGTATTATGCGATAAAGACTCCCACTACCAGCAGAGGTTTATGGAACGTGGGGAGTTAAAGACTGCCACTGCCGAAAGAGGTTGAGGATGTGAGAGTTAGTTCTGGGAACAAACTCTCACACCCTATATAAACCTCTTTTAGCCGAAACCCTAAACGCTATTTAATTGAACTGCAATTCCAAAATCCCATAAATCAGATTTCAGCCTCCTTTTCTCTCTAGATTCCAAAACTCAGAAAAACGAAGAGCTAGCACTCGCTGCTCGTTTCGTCGCCTGGATATCGGTAGGGAGTAATTCCGCAAGGGAGGACTCTGGTGGCAGCATCACACATTCGAAAGACAAATCTTCAGCCGAAAAATGTTGTCTTTCGTGAGTATTTTTTGATTCGTTTTGGTATGAGCGGAGCCTTCGGGGGAGGTCTCAAGGGCATGGGTGTTTAGAACGAGTTTCTGCCCATGAATCCCTTCAACCCAGCCTTCAATGTAAAGCAATAAAACTAATCTAAGAAAACAATAACAATTTTACAACATTGAAAAACGGCTCCCAGACCGTATTATAAAATTACAACCCAATAAATGTAAAGCACGAGGAGGGTATAGTAGGCCATGTTATTCACCATGCTAAAACTCACATAAAGCATAATAAAATCAAGTAACTAGTAGAAATACAAAGTCTTAGTGCTGCCCCCCGGACGTGGTCCTAGGGGCAGCGCCCCCGGCAGGGTCCGAGGGGCAGGCGGCGGTTAACAACATGGAGCATATAATCGCAGAAAATATACAATCGGATTAACTGATTTATACGATATAATCCATAGACATAAAGAGTTTAGGTGATATTAATTAGATTAATGACATGGAGCATATAATCACAGTTTATGCATCGAATTAATGACAGATCGCATACGATATCAGTTTATGCAATATTAATCAAATTACAACAGATCGAATCATGTGAATAGACATATAAATCAGATTAACATATATTATAATCAAAGAAACAATCTTTTCTGTTTCACACATACACATACACATACACATACCAAATTGAAATTGATACGTTTTATGATGTGACTAACATTATCGAATTTGAATAGTATGATCCTGGCTCTGATACCACTAAAGGGATTCATGGGTAGAACCGTTCTAAACAGCCGTGAATCCTCCTCTGAAGGGTCCGCTCATACTATGGGAATCTAAAAATTGATGAAAAATACTTACAAGTTTTCGTTAAAGGTTCTGATTTCGGATGCTGCATTGATGCCACCAATAGCCTTCCCTTGCAGAATTTCTCTCTATAGGTATCCATGCGACGAAACGAGTAGTGAGTGCTAGCTCTTTGTTTTCTGAGTTATGAAAATCTAGAGAGAAAAGGAAGGCAGCAATCTTATTTCGGGGTGTGGTTATTTTATGGCTATCAGAAGTCTCACACTAGAGTTTCGGCCAAAAGAGATTATATAGGCGTAAGAGTTGGTTTCGAAAACCAACTCCCACGTCATCCCAACCTCTCCTGGTAGTGGGAGTTTTATCGCATAATAACTCACAGGTAATCCCAGCGAAAGACAAATACAAAAAATGCCCATATCTTTAATCTCTATAATTCGAATAATAACATTTTATTATTCCCAGAAAAATAAATGCCAGATACAATGAACCTAGATATATTCTAGATTCATTGAATCTCGATATGAAGCTTATTAACTCGTCTATGCGTGTGACCCTGTAGGTTCATATCACAATGGCAATGAAAACACACTTAGTAGTAGTATGTGTTCATAAATCACAAGCGGTCCCTAGCAGGACATTGTGACTACCCAGAGTGAATGAATGTACGGTGGAACCTAATATCAATCCACTATTTATGCTCTTTGTCTCGCGATATCCAAATTAAGCATAAGGCATGGTAGTTGTCACCCTTATAAAGCTTAATTGTATTTATGCTCGATCTCTAGGTAGATTGTTCAAACAAATAGTATTTAATAACCACTTTATTAAATACATTTGAGAACGGCCATGCATTTAAACAGTTTTTCTATCTAGGGTTTCCGCATGATATCTCTCTAGTAAGAGAGGGACAAATCCGTTACAATGCCTCTCAAATTCAAGCCATGATTGGATACTACATCCGATCATCAGTCGTATTATTTACTCGATTAAAAATAACGTCCGACTGAGTCAAAACGTAGCTCCATTCATGCTGGAAACGATGGAGACATAAGGTCTAAGGATTCTAAATAGTATTGAGGAAGCAATACTTATGACTAAAGAACTATGAAGTATTACTTCTCTAATGGATCACGTCCGATACAATATATCCCAATATATTTCATCTATGATATGATTTGTATCCATTACACATGATCAGTAAAACATAATCATCAATTAAACATCATACTAGTTTTATTTCATTGTAACGAACATTACATAAAACTAAGGACAATCAGAATAGTAATTGCATAAGCTAATGAGTTTTACTATCAAGTCACATATTGGATTTTCAAAAGCAAAATTAACTATTCAAATGACATGTTCAAAATATATAAAACGTACAACATATGCTAATGATCCTAGGGCAATACTAACAATACACACACACACACACACATGTCTTTTGCCGGCTTGACTTGGTCCAACTGGTTTTGTCGACCGGAGAAATGGTTCTCGACCGACCGGAGTTACAAACTGGTTTGGTCGACCAGAAAAGGTTCTCGGTCGACCGGGTCCGGGTCTTCCCGATCCAATTGAGCCTGCCCAATCTAATTGAGCACCTATATGAAATGTAAACTCCAACAAACCCAATCCAGTTGATTATGGCGTGCAACCCTTTAGGTATTTTCTATGTTGGCCGTGACAACAATTGTCAAAAGTAAAGAGAAGTATCTAGCAACACATCATTACTCCCAATTCACAAATAGTTCGGTGATTCAAGTAATCACAAATATGAGATTTTCTACTAATCCTTTTGTCCTCGATACCTAGATTAAATACAAGTCATGGAGAATGTCACACTTGTATAGTTCAATCAATGAGTTTCTTGATCAACGAGTAGACTAATCAAATGACATTAATATCTCATATTA
The DNA here is from genome assembly GCA_026122235.1 of Vinca minor. Taxonomy (NCBI): domain Eukaryota; kingdom Viridiplantae; phylum Streptophyta; class Magnoliopsida; order Gentianales; family Apocynaceae; genus Vinca; species Vinca minor. Next base: position 1,062,718 of record JAOCZM010000112.1, on the reverse strand, counting down.
ATTCATTTGTTCATGGCCATGAATTAGTCTCACTCCATCAAGAGGCCCAAGATATCACTCATGTTATATAGGAGGGACAAATCCTCTATCTATCACACCTCATCATACACATGGTTCATAAATACACCCAACAAATGCCTTTATAGCCCATCTAGTTACAGACGGCCTTTGACACCATAAAAGCATACCATTAGCCATGTAGGAAATATTGTGTGATCTCAAGTCGAAGGATTCAGATACAAACAGAATCATTATAAGAACACTATTGACATTTATATAACAATCTATGAAGTGTTCTTATAAGCGGGCCAGTCCAATATCAAATACCTATGTGTTTGACTTAATATCACCCTATTTAATCACAACACATACTAGTGTCCACACATTATTGTTGTCCTCAACATTCCACAATAATGATTGACTAGGGACGTTTAGAATAGTTCATTGTAACAATTACATAACTATCTAAGGACGTTATTATGTTTTAGTACATTTACACAACCGTAATCAAAACATTAATAATGGAATTCTTGCCTTTAATATTTCATCACATGAAAATATACAACAATCTCTCACCGCACTAAAGACAACAACCTTGCCTTTTAGTGCATATTGTACATAGGAACTATCTCTAAGACCCGTCATTTTGGCATCTAATAACCATGCTACAAGTATGAAGATCATGTTTTTGTTCAGTCAGCGACTTCGTTAGAGGATCGGTGATGTTATCGTCCGTATGTACTTTGAAAATCCTCACATCTCCTCTATCAATGATCTCACAGATCAGGTGATACTGCCGCAGTATATGTTTGGACCTTTGGTGAAACCGTGATTCCTTTGATTGAGATATTGCCCTGTTGTTGTCACAATAGAGATCAATCACATTCGAAATGTTAGGTACCACAGCAAGTTCGGCAATGAACTTTCGGATCCAAACAGCTTCCTTAGCAGCATCTGATGCAGCTATATACTAGGCTTCAATTATAGAATCCGCAATGGTTGCCTGCTTTGAACTCCTTCAGCTCACAGCACTACCGTTTAGGCAAAATATATACCCTGATTGCGATCTAAAGTCGTTTATATCGGTTTGGAAACTAGCATCAATGTAACCACTTAGATTGAGCTCGTCTTCCCCACCAAAGATTAAGAACGTATCATTAGTCCTTCGCAAGTACTTCAGGATATTCTTAACGGCTATCTAGTGACCTTCACCGAAAGTTGACTGGTATCTGCTCGTTATACTCAAAGCATACGAGACATCTGGGCGAGTACCCAACATGGCATACATGATAGATCCAATTGCCGAATCATATGGAATCTCACTCATGCGTTCTTTCTCATCTAGTGTCTTAGCACACTGTTGTCTTGAAAGAACATTACCAAGTGCTATAGGACAAAGACCATTTTTGGACTCTTGCATGCGAAACCGATTTAGCACTTTGTCTATATATGTACTCTGACTTAGGCCAAGGAGCCTACGTGATCTATCTCTATAGGTCTTGACCCCTAAGATGAAGCTTGCTTCACCTAAGTCCTTCAAAGATAAACATTGCCCAACCAAACATTTATATATTCCAAGGTTGGAATGTCATTCCCTATAAGTAGTATGTCATCTACATATAAAACTAGGAAAACAACTGAGTTTCCACTAAACTTTTTATAAACACAAGGTTCATCAACATTCTTGATAAAACCAAACTCGCGTACGGCTTCGTCCAAACGTCGATTTCAGCTTCTAGAATCTTGCTTTAGACCATAAATTGATTTCAATAGCTTACATAAATTATTGTAATTATTTTGATTGACAAAACCTTCAGGATGTATTATACACACGTCCTGATCAAGGTTTCCGTTAAGGAAAGCTGTTTTGACATCCATTTGCTAGATCTCATAAACATAGTATGCAGCTATAGCAAGCAAGATTCTAATGGATTTGAACATAACTTCGGGGGAAAAGGTTTCATCATAGTCAATACCATGAATTTGTTTAAAACCTTTTGCGACAAGTCACCCCGTGTACGTTTGTGATGGAGACCAACCGAGGGCAACCAATCCAATCAAAGGGGATCATTTTCAAATTCACGGAGGTCCTATTTCAAGAGAAAGAGCTAAACAAATTAATAAAGCTATGATGAGTCTTGTTGCTGAAATTAAAGACAATATGCAAGAGAACTCATTAGAAGACCAAATGGTGAATGTTCTTCAAGTTATTGGGTCGAAATGCATCCAAGAAGATGGGCTAGAGCTAAAATCCGAATTTGGCACTTAAATTGCTGATTGTGGGCTGCCAAATTCATGCAAGACATGAAGCCCAAGAAGAAGTTTTCATTTAATTAATTTTCATCCTAGAAAGAGTGATTTTAAGACATTTAATTAGTCAAACTCTTTAGTTATTCAAGGAGTCTCTTAGTATAGTTTCAAGAAGTCATTGCTATTTTGCTAAATGTATTAAATTCAGTCAAGGAGACCTTTGAAAACCCATAGGGTAGCAGAATTTCGGGATTCACTTGAAAAGACTTCATGTCTTCCTATAAAATGCCATCTAATGCTATGTAAAATTCAGATTTTGATAAATATAAATAGACATTTGTCTTGTGAGATTAAATTCTCTTTGTTGAGCTTCTATAGTTCAAGAACTTATCAAGATCCGTGAGCAAGATCTTGTGGCGTTCATCATACCTCTAGTTCTTGGTTCTCTTATAACCAATGGGTCAAGGTTTCCTTTACTCTTGGTAAGATCAAATTAGATTCTCGATCTAGGGAGACCGCTGCCAATCATTATACTTGGGGTTCTTGGATCATTATATCCAACGGGTCCTCTTATCCGCATCTTTTGGTATCAGAGCAATCCGGTATTGATCTTAATATAATTTATTTCCATTAACCTTTTATATTTGTTATCCTGGTTTGAATATCCTTCTCATTTTTATCATCTCATTTTGTTGTCTTGTTCCAAAACCAAAAAAAAAGAGGCAAAAAAAAAAAAAAAAAAAAAAAAAAAAAAAGGAAAGAAAAAAGGGCAGAAAATACCTTCAAAAGGCACATTTAATATTTTTGGGCAGAAATATTTGTGAGAAAAAAAAATATATAAGAGTGAAACTAACAGTTGTGAAGCATAAGCACTCATCTTGAGAAATTTTATTCTGTATCATTCTTATTCAAATTCCATCTTATTTGTTGTTGAATACCAATTGGAATTACTTTTCCTTCTTGATTAGTTCTTGTTCTAATTAAGCGCACAAACGAGAATTTGAGTGGTAAAAGGCATTGAGTGGTGAGAACATTAGAGGGGAAGTAAAAGCCAACGAGTGAAACACGAGTGATTTGTGAGGGATACACCATGGAAGAGACATCGGTCAGCAAGGAAGGACAAGGAAATATCACAATTCAAACTATGTAACAACAGTTTGCAAGGTTTGGAACTGTGCTTGAAAGCATAAGCGAAGGTTTGGAAAGGCTGGAAAATCCAACACCTAGAAGGCAAGGAAATCCCCAACCAAATCAATGGAGAAATCAAGAAGAATAGGATACGAAAGGAGAGGAAGTGATGTGGGACCACCTACGGGGCTGCCTTACACAAAGCATCCCTTATCAAACATTCAAGGTCCAATGACAAGACAAAGAGCAAGGAAAGTGGCTCAAGATATTTCTACATTGATCCGAGAGTTGAAGACTAAAGAGGAAGCTAAATTACATCTAGAAGATGATATTCAAGTTGAACTCTTAAGTTTACAAGATATCCAATTCGGCCCAAACAAGTAAAGTTGCTAATAGGGGCATTTTAGTCTTTTTTTACATTTATAGACTTTAATTAATTTCAGCTTTGTTATTTACTATTTTTAACCATGTTGACGCATAATAATAGTGGTAGCAAGATAATATGGCATGTTGTCCATTATCTTAGATAGTGTTTTACCTGATAGCAAGTTTGTTGTTCAATAGTCCTACTTCTTCAAGAACTCTTCCTTTATAGGGCTAGATAGCCGAAATCCTACTCTATTTAAGAGGGATTTTGGCCACCATTGTAATTACGTTAGATATATTGATATTTTGGTTAAGGTTATTCCTTAGATACTTGTGTTTGAACTTCTTATATAATTCATTCATTCTTGAGTTACTGTATCAACAAGATAGTTTCGCTTGTTGTGATGTTTCAGCCCCCATTGATAATTAGCCATCTTTAGAGTTGCGTTGATTATATTCCCCTTGGAAATTAGTTCGAGATAGAGAAAGATCCATTTTAAACCTTTTAGTGTTGAATCTTGATAATCTTTATCACGGTTCCGCATCATTCGGTATCAAAGCAAAATGTTTATCTCTATCTGATGAAGAACCGAGGTACAAAGTACCAAGAATTTGACACTTTAGTTTTAAACAGATCTTTCTCTATTCTTGAACTAGTTTCAAGGGGAATATTCTCAACGCAACACTAAAGAAAGTCTAAGAATCGATGGAGGCTGAAACACCACAACAAGCGAAACTAATACTTGTTGATACAATAACTCAAGAATGAATGAATGAATTCTACAAAGAAGTCAAAACACAAGTAGCTAATGAATAAACTTACCAAAATATCAATATATCTAACATAATTACAATGGTGGCCGAAATCTGTCTTAAATAGAGATAGATTTCGGCTACTAGCCCTAAAAATGAAGAGTCCTTGAAGAAGTAGGACTCTTGAACAACAACTTGCTATCAAGTAAACCACTAACTAAGATAATGGTCAACATGTCCTATTATCTTGCATATAGGCGGCCAAACATGGCTAAAAAATAGTAAACATGTGAAGAGTCCTTGAAGAGGCAGGACTCTTAACTACTAGATAAACCACATGGACAACATGTCCTTTATTATAACTTGCTATACACGCCTAAACAAAGTAAATAACAATGCTGAAATTAATTAAAGTCTAGAATAGTCTAGAATGGCCTAGAATAGACTTTAATGTACAAAATGACTGAAATGCCCTTTTTAGTCACTTGCTTGATTGGGCCGATTTGAACACTTGTGAAACTTTAGAGGTTGACTTGAATATCTTCTTCTTGTTGAAGTTTAGCTTCCTCTTTAGTTTTAATCTCTCGGATCAATTTTCCAATATTCTCTAAAGTCCTTCTTGTCCTTGCTCTTGTCATAGGTCCTTGAATGTGGACTAGTGGATCTTTTAAGTAGGGCATCCCCTTGTTTGGTACCGCATCATCCCCTCCCCCTTGAAAAGAATGATTCATCCCCGAATCATCATCATGATCAGCAACACAATCTGTATCAAAATCGAAAGGAGACAAGTCAGAAACATTAAAAGTAGAATGCACGACATACTCACCTTTCAAGTCTATTTTGTATGCATTATCATTGATCTTTGCAACAACTTGGAAAGGTCCATCTCCTCTTCGATGTAATTTACTCTTTCTTTCATTAGGAAATCTGTCTTTCCTAACATGTAACCAAACCCAATCACCAACTTCAAAGGATATTTACTTGTGGACTTTGTTGGCTTTGCCTGCAACTTGTTCATTCCTTTTGTTGATGTAATCTTTGTATATAATCAGCCCTAGAATCAACTTCTATATTATAATACTCATCAACAGGTAAATGAATTAGATCCAACGGGGTTAAGGAGTTAAATCCATAAACAACTTCAAAAGGGGAGTTATTTGTAGTAGAATGCAAAGACCTATTATAAGCAAATTCAGCAATAGTTAAACAATCTTCCCACTTTTTAAAGTTCTTTTGAATGAAAGCTCTAAGAAGAACCCCTAAAGTTATATTTGTTACCTCATTTATGCCATCAGTTTGTGGGTGACTTGATATAGAAAATAGCAATTTAGTCCCCAACTTACTCCATAATGTCTTACAAAAGTAACTTAAGAACTTTACATCTTGGTCACTCACAATTTTTTTCGGAATCCCATGGAGCCGAACCAATTCCTTTAAAAATAAATTCGCAACTTGGCTTGCATCATTTGTTTTCCTACAAGGAATAAAGTGAGCCATTTTAGAAAAACGATATACAACAACCATTATACTATCCATACCTCTTTGAGATCTCGGCAATCCTAGAATAAAGTCCATGGATAAGTCAATCCACAGTGAAGATGGAATAGGTAAAGGCATCTATAATCCACGAGATTTGCTTGTACTTTAGCCTGTTTACACTTAAAGAAAATTTCCCATATTTTCCTAACATCCTTTTTCATCTTAGGCCAATAAAAGTGTTCTTGTAAAATATCCAAAGTTGTAACAACACCAAAATGGCCCATTAAGCCGTCACAATGTGCTTCCCTAATGATTAAATCTCTAACAAAACAGGATGGAATACACAATCTATTACCTTTAAATAAAAAGTTTTCAAATCTAAACAATTCTTTTTGAGCCGAGAGCTCACATGCTTGATACAAATCTGAAAATTCTTTATCATCCTTATACAATGCTTTAAGATGTTCAAAACCAAGTAGTTTAGCATGCATTAAGGAAAGTAAAGTGTACCTTCGAGAAAGAGCATTGACAACGATGTTTTCCTTACCTTTCTTGCACTTGATTATGTATGAAAAAATATCAATAAATGAAACCCACCTCGCATGTCTCTTATTCAACTTACTTTGCCCTTTTAGATACTTTATGGACTCGTGGTCGGTATGAATCACAAACTCCCTTGCGATCAAGTAGTGCTGCCATGTTTTCAAAGCTCTAACGATGGAGTATAACTTTTTATCATAAGTAGGATAATTAAGCGAAGCGCCACTTAATTTCTCACTAAAATATGCTAAAGGTTTACCTTCTTGTTGTAAAATAGCCCCAATACCTAAACCTGATGCATCACATTCAACTCCAAACATTAAATTAAAGTTAGGTAATGTTAAAACGGGAGAACAAGTAAGTAATTGCTTAAGCTTCTCAATGCATTCTTCTTGCGGCTTGTCCTAAAAGAATGAGACATCTTTCTTCACGACTTCATTTAATGGGGCAGAAATCGTGCTAAAATCACGAATAAAATGCCTATAAAAGCTCGCTAACCCATAGAATGATCGTACTTGAGTAACACTTGTTGGTCTCGGCCACTACGATTGCTTGAATTTTGACCGGATCAACACTTATACCTTGAGAACTAACAATGTATCCAAGAAAATTAACGGAATTAGTGCAAAAAACACACTTTTCAAGTTTAGCGTACAAATTTTGCTCCCTTAGAATAGTAAAAACAGTTTTAAGATGTTCAATATGATCTTCCAAGTTTTTACTATAAACAAGTATATCATCAAAATAAACTAAAACAAATTTTCCAAAGCAATGGAGAAATATGTAGTTCATTAATATCATGAAAGTACTAGGTGCATTAGTAAGACCAAAAGGCATAACAATCCTTCATATAATCCATATTTAGTCTTAAAAGCGCTTTTTCCATTCGTCACCTTCTTTCATTCTTATTTGGTGATAGCCTTGAGTTAAATCAATTTTAGAAAATATTAAAGCACCTTCTTTCTTTCTTAGGTACTAAAATAACCGGACTAGCACAAAGACTTAAAGATTCTCTTACCTGCTTCTTCTCGAGAAGCAAATTGACTTGCCTTTGAATTTCTCGGGTCTCATCCGGATTGGCTCGGTAGGCAGCCCGGTTTGGAAGACTTACTCCCGGAATTAAGTCGATTTGATGCTCGATTCCCCTAATTGAAGGTACCCTCTCGGAAATTCCTTGGGAAATACGTCTTTGAATTGCTGCAAAAGATCAATAGCAAGACTAGGTAGAGAAGAAGATGTTAGATCAAAGGAAAAATCGTTAGAAACAAGAGACCTTTCGGTTTCTCTAAAAACTAACAAAACAATTGCTCGTTTTGCTCGTATGAGATCTACCTTTCCCGGGTTGATAAATAAACACTATTTTCTCTCTTTTTGTGAGCTTGCCTTTCGTCTCACTAAGTTCACGACTTTTTGGTCCTTTTTCCCTCCGATTTTACCTCATGGGTTGGATCACTCGTTTTTTTCTCTCGCTCTCTTTTTTCTCTTTTTCCCTCTTCTCTCTATTTGTGGCCATTTGTTTATGTACCTCACAAGATTGACTAGGAGATAAAGGAAGTAAAGTAAATATGATTTTATCCTTTATAACTTCATATACATTCTTTCTCCCATCATGATGGGCACTTCTATCGTATTGCCATGGCCTTCCCAAAATCATGTGACTTGTGGTCATCGGAACCACATCACACAAAACCGTATCCTTGAACCTCCCGATTCCAAACTCTATCTCAACTTGCCTTTCCACCTTAATTTCCCCATTATTATTCAACCAAGACAGCTTATAAGGTAAATCAAGTGCGGAAACCAAATCATAAGAACAAACGTTACTACAACTTCCATTATCAATAATTAATAAAAGTCTTATCTTTAACGGTGCTCCTGGTTTGGAATAAGTTACTTCTTTGTTGATTAAGATCATCCAAAGGTTATGAATGAAGTAGCTTCATCGTAACCAAAAGTTGATTTCCATCTGACGGAGATTCCTATATATCTTTGGTATATTCCTCCAAAATAGCCTCTTCGGCTTCCTCATCACTCACTTACGATCCATCATCCAACATGATCATTGTACCCTTCTTAGGGAAATCCCTAGCAAAGTGTCATTTTCCCCTACATTTAAAACATTCTCGAACAAGATTTGGAGTAGAATTTACCCTCGTACTGGTCGAAATGGTTGGATTTTGTGACCTTACTGCGCCAAACTGCCCCATGGCTATTTTTGCACCAATTTGGACCTCTTTACCCTTACTTTGTCTTGGCAAAACAGTAGAAAAATTCTGGGACTGATTCGGCTTTTCCGAGCTTGGGAAGTGGCCGTTTTGGTCCTTGAACTCTTTTATTTTTGCTGTCTTTCCACTTGTTCTGCATAATACAACATAAATGTAATAATATTAAGATTAGCACGTTCTACCTTTGATCGAATTTTATCATTTAGGCCAGCCAAGAACCGTGCCATTGTTGCTTCATCTCCCTCTTGAATATCGGCCCAAATCATTGCAATTTCCATCACCTTGTTAATATTCATCGACCGAACTTTCTCCTTTCTTTAACCTTTGTAAACGGTTGTAAAGTTCCCTTACCTAATTCTGAGGAACAAAACGTCGTTTCATCACAGCTTTCATCTCGTCCCATGTTTCCACTTCCCGTTACCCAACTATAGCCCTTGTTTCGGCTTCTTTATCCCACCAAATAGAGGCATATCCGAAAAACTCCATGGCTGCAAATTTTACTTTATTTTTCTCTGAATAATTAAGAACAGCAAAAACATGGTTAATTTTATGAATCCAATCTAAAAGCAATTCGGGATCATTTGTACCTTCGAAATAGGGAATCTTGGTCTTGATGGAACCAAAATTGTTGTCATTACGCTGAAATTGGTCCCCTCTTCTCGGTTCATACATTTGATTATTGATTACCCAGTTTTTCTGAATTTCTCTCGGGATTGGTGGTGACCTAGGCGGCTCAACTTCATCAACGGAATGATCCTCACTCTCGGCATCATCCCCAACACTACCTTGCTGATTTTTAACTTCGAGTTGTCTCATCTTTTTCGCCATGAGAAAACTGCTATTTGTAACATATATCTATTTACGTGCCACCCTTAATGACACTATCTTTTTTTTAAGCTATTTATAGCGCTATCTTTTTACGGGCCACTATAAGTGTCCAATTAGTGAATCCGGTGAGGATTCAGGCCAAATTCCCCTCACGTGCCAGCCACGTGAGGGGCATTTTTGTCCCCAAAAATTTGGGCAAAAGAGAAACTGCTATTTGTAACATATATCTATTTACGGGCCACCATTAATGTCCTCATCTTTTTATTAGGCTATTTATAGCACCATCTTTTTACGGGCCACTATAAATGTCCAATTAGTGAATTCGGTGACGATTCAGACCAAATTCCCCTCACGTGAGGGGCATTTTTGTCCCAAAATATTTGGGCGACCACAACCCATCTTGCCCAGTTCCTTTCTCCGGCCATCACCGATCTCAACTTCTCAATCAAAACCCATATTCTCTGATCTCATCCTTAACCTCTTAATCAAAACACATCTCAATAAAAACTCATCTTCTCCAATTCAACACCAATTCATTAGATCAAATGAGAGATTTGCTGCAAATTGAAAAATGAATCCCCCCCCAAAGATACTACCACAGCCGACTCATGGATTGGGGCATTTTTGTCATAAAAATTTTGGGCGACCACAACCCATCTTTCCCAGCTCCTTTCTCCGGCCACCGCCGATCTCGGCTTCTCAATCAAAACCCATCTTCTCCGATTTCATCCTCAACTTCTCAATCAAAACCATACCTTAAGGATTGGACTCGAATATCCATCTTCTCCGCCGACCTTTTGGACACGAATCTAACAGTTTTTCAATCTTGCCCAGCTCCTTCCTCCGGCCACCGCCGATCTCGGCTTCTCAATCAAAACCCATCTTCTCCGATTTCATCCTCAACTTCTCAATCAAAACCATACCTTAAGGATTGGACTCGAATATCCATTTTCTCCGCCGACCTTTTGGACACGACCACAACCCTAAACCCTAAAACCCTAAACCCTAAACCTTTTTCTGCTATTCGTCATCTTCTCCGCTGACCTTTTGGACACGACCACAACCCTAAACCCTAAACCTTAAACCACCATAAACCCTAACACCATAAGAAGATCATCCCAAGAACTTCTCCGGTCATCCCTATTCGTCATCTCATTTTCTTCTGCCAAAAACAGACTCCTCGGATTTCGGCGAACTTGCCGGCTTTTTATGTTTTGTAGGTCCATTTCTGCCGAAAACTTAACAAGCTCGGAACTCTTTGATTCACAAAGGTAAAAAATATCCCTCACGTATATCACGAGTGAACCTCACGTGAGGGGAATTTGGTCTGAATCGTCACCGAATTCACTAATTGGACACTTATAGTGGCCCGTAAAAAGATGGTGCTATAAATAGCCTAATAAAAAGATGAGGACATTAATGGTGGCCCGTAAATAGATATATGTTACAAATAGAAGTTTTCTGTTTTGCCCAAATTTTTGGGGACAAAAATGCCCTTCACGTGGCCGGCACGTGAGGGGAATTTGGCCTGAATCCTCACCGGATTCACTAATTGGACACTTATAGTGGCCCGTAAAAAGATAGCGCTATAAATAGCCTAAAAAAAAGATAGTGTCATTAAGGGTGGCACGTAAATAGATATATGTTACAAATAGCAGTTTTCTCTTTTCGCCATATCAGTCATTTGTCGACGCATCTCCAAAATTTATTTTTGCATTGCCTCTTTATATAGATTTCCGGATCACAAAATTCTACTTTCTTTGATGGAGATCCTGAATAAGACATATTATCAACTAAAGAAAACACACACAAATGTTAGATAGCAAAGAAAAATTTACTCTTTATTCCAACACTACTCGTATAAAACTTCAAAATCTAGATGAATGAAAAGGTTCCTAACTTGTTGTGTTGATACAAAGTTGAAAAATAAAGGAAAGAAATCCTATCTTTGACTTACATGAAAAGCTTAAAGAAAGAAAAGATGACGAATCTTGAAAAGTTCTTAGACCTAATAAAGAAAAGAGATACTTTTTAAAGGTATCCTTTTGTGTTTAGCAAGAGAAAAACTCAATCTTTACTTTCTTGATTTTTCTTGTTTCTTGATGTTCTTGACTTTCTTGAATTTTCACTTCTTCTTGGCCGAAATATATCAAGAGTGAGGCGCCTACGCTATCAGTTCTTGATGTATATTGATGGTAGAACACGGCTCAAAATAAAAGGGGGAACATTTGCCAATTCTTAGACGAGGCGCCTACGCTATCGTTTCAAGAAGTTTGCTTTTTTGCTTTGTAGTTCTCTATTCAATAATTTATATGTGGCTTCCAATTTCTTTAAACCGCAAGGCTTTTTCCTAATAATTTTTTTTTGTCAATTCTAGCAAACAAGAAAAATTTATGGAAATCAATAAAAAGGGACACCAAGAATGAGATGAACTTTTTGCTCTGATACCACCTGATGAATACCCGAGGTACAAAGTACCAAGAATTCGACACTTTAGTTTTAAATGGGTCTTTCTCTATTCTTGAACTAGTTTCTAGGGGAATTTTCTCAACGCAACACTAAAGGAAGGCTAAGAATCGATGGAGGTTGAAACACCACAACAAGCGAAACTAATACTTGTTGATACAGTAACTCAAGAATGAATGAATTCTATAAAGAAGTCCAAACACAAGTAGCTAAGGAATAACCTTACCAAAATATCAATATATCTAATGTAATTACAATGGCAACCGAAATCTCTCTTAAATAGAGATAGATTTCGGCTACTAGCCCTAAAAAGGAAGAGTCCTTGAAGAAGTAGGACTCTTGAACAACATCTTGCTATCAAGTAAACCACTAACTAAGATAATGGACAACATGTCCTTTATTGTAGTAACTACTTGCTATACAGGCCTAAATAAAGTAAATAACAATGCTGAAATTAATCAAAGTCTAGAATAGTCTAGAATAGCCTAGAATAGACTTTAATGTACAAAAAGACTAAAATGCCCTTTTTTAGCCACTTTGCTTGTTTGGGCGGATTTGAACACTTGTGAAACTTAAGAGTTTGAGTTGAATATCTTCTTCTAGTTGAAGTTTAGCTTCCTCTTTAGTTTGAATCTCTTGGATCAATGTTGCAATATTCTCTAAAGTCCTTGTCCTTGCTCTTGTCATATGTCCTTGAATGTGGACTTGTGAATCTTTTAAGTAGGACAACCCATTGTGATGCTGAACCGAGGGGTTTAATTCAAGGCTCGGCTATTTAGCAGATCTTTCTCTATCTCAAACAGTTTCCAAGGGGAATTAACTCAACGCAACTCTAAAGAAGGCTAAGTAACAATGAAGGCTGGAACACCACAACTAGCGAAACTATCTAGTTGATACAGTAACTCAAAGAATATGAAGTTCTAACAGAAATTCATAAACAATTATCTAAGGAATAACCTTAACCAAAATATCAAAATCTCTAACGTAAATAATATGTTGTCCGAAATCTCTCTTACATAGAGATGGATTTTGGTTCCAAGCAAGAATAAAAGGAAGAGTCATTGAAGAAGTAGAACTCTTCAATAACAAAACTTGCTACCAAGTATAACACTAGCCTAAGATAATGGACAACAGGTTCTATTATCTTGTAAACAATATTCTAGGCGGCTACTCTAGATAAAACTAACAAACATATGAAGAGTCCTTCAAGAATTAGGACTCTTAATATCCAACTAACTAACACATGAACAACATGTCATTTATTATAGCAACACTTGCTATATGTGCATAAAATAATAAATAACATATTAAACTTAGCCGAAATATATTAAAGTCTAAAATAGACTTTAATGTACAAATGACTAAAATACCCCTGTTTAGCCTTTATGCTTGTTTGGACCGAATTGTATATCTTGTAGACTTAAGAGTTGCACTTGAATATCATCTTCTAGATGTAGATTAGCTTCATATTTAGTCTTCCACTCTCGGATCAATGCAGAGATGTCTTGTTCTACTTTCCTAACTCTTGCTCTAGTCATTGGACCTTGTATGTTGGATGAAGGGTGTTTGATATACGTGGATGGTCCCGCTGAAGGGATTCATGGGCGGAAACTCGTTCCAAACACCCATGGATCCTCCCCTGAAGGATCCGCTCATATGAAACGAATCGTAAATAGCGGTAAAAACTTACATTTTACGGATTCAAGAAGCTGCTTCTTGAATGGAGGATGGCGTTTCTTGGATGCTAATCGCCACCAATTGATTTCCTCTGCGGAAAGTCCCTCTACCGGTATCCACGCGAGGAAACGGGCAGCGATTGCTAGCTCTTCGCTTTTTCTCGGGTTTCGGGAATTAGAGAGAAAAGGGGAGAGGCGAAACTATTTCGGCTTCTTGGGTATTTCGGCTGAAAAAGCATTGAAGTCTAGGGTTTCGACAAGAGTTTATTATATAGGGTGTGAGAGTTTGTTCCCAGAACTAACTCTCACGTCCCTCAACTCCTCTCGGCAATGGGAGTCCTCAACTCCCACGTCCCCTTAGACTTGCTTGGGTAGTGGGAGTCCTTATCGGATAATAGCTCCCACGTAATCCCAGACTATAGGTAAAATACCGAAATTGCCCCTATCTCTAATTCGAATAATAAACACTTTATTATTTCCAGAAAGACAAATGTCAAATACAATGAACCTAGACACATTCTAGATTCATTGAATCTGACATAAAGCTCGTTAGCTGCGTCTATGCGTGTGACCCCAGTAGGTTCATCTCACAATGGCAATGAAAACACACTTAGTAGTAGTGTGAGTCCATAAATCACAAGCGGTCCCTAGCAGGGACATTGTGACTACCCAAAGTGAATGAATATACAACGGAACCTAATATCAATCCACTATTTAATCCCTTTGTCTCGCGATATCCTAATTAAGCATAAGGCATGGTGGTCGTCACCCCTTATTAAGCTTAATTATATTTATGCTCGATCTCCGGGTAGATCTGCTTTTCGACAAATAGCATTTGATAACCACTTTATCAAACACATTTGAGCACGGCCATGCATTTAAACAGCTCTTTCCCTATCGAGGGGCCCATGGATATCTCTCTCTAATAATAGAGAGGGACAAATTCCTTTCAATGTCTCTCACATTCAAGCTATGATAGGACACTACATCCGATCATCGATCGTGATTGATTACTCGTTACAAGTAACGTCCCGATCGAGTCAAAACGTGGCTCCATTCATACTAGAATCAATGAAGACATAAGGTCTAAGGATTCTAAAATAGTATTGAGGAAGTAATACTTATGACTTAAGACCATGAAGTATTACTTCTCGACGGATCACGTCCCAATACAATGTATCCTCATATATTGCATCTATGATGTGATTTGTATCCATTACACATGATCAGTAAAACAAGATCATCAATCAACAATCATACTAGTTTTATTTCATAGTAATTAAGCATTACATAAAACTAGGGACTTCTAGAATAGTAATTACATAAGCTAATGAGTTTTACTATCAAATCACACATTTGATAATCAAAAGTAAAATTAACTATTCAATTACTTGCTCAAAAAGATAACAAAACGCACAACATGTGCTAATGGTCCTAGGGCACTACTAACACCCGCATCATCCCCCTCCCTCTTGAAAAGGATTTGAACTCGAATCATCATTGAAGGGATTCATGGGAAGAAACTCGTTCTAAACACCCATGAGTCCTCCCCTGAAGGATCCGCTCATACGTAAACGAATCGAAAAACCGGGAAAAGGACTTACGTTTTTCGGCTTAAAGGTTGTGTCTTTCGGCTTTCAGCAGCAACCACCTTGATTCAACCCTCGCGGAATTACTCCCCTAGCTGTATCCACGCGAGAAACGGGAAGCGAGTGCTAGCTCTTCGTTCTTCCCGAATTTTGGATTCTAAAGAGAAAAGGGAGGTTGTCATACCGTAAATCGATTTCGGTTTTGGGTATTTTTCATGATCGAATTAATCTCTTCCTAGGGTTTCGGCCAAGAGATGTTTATATAGGGTGTGAGAGGTTGTTTAAAAAACAACTCCCACGTCCCTTACCAACTCTCCGGCAGTGGGAGTCTCCGACTCCCACATTCCCTAGACTTTTTGTTGGTAGTAGGAGTCTTTATCTGATAATAACTCCCACGTAATCCCGTAAAATGCCTAAATACCAAAAAATGCCCCTTATGCATCTCTAATTCGAATAATAACGCTTTATTATTCTCGGAAGAATAAATGTCGATACAATGAACCTAGACACATTCTAGATTCATTGAATCTGGACATGAAGCTCTTTAGCTCGTCTATGCGTGTGACACTATAGGTTCATATCACAATGGCAATAAAAACACACTTAGTAGTAGTATGTGTTCATAAGTCCCTAGCAGGACATTATGACTACCCAAACTGAATGAATTTACGATGGAACCTAATATCGATCCATTAGTCTCTCGATATCCTAATCAAGCATAAGGCATGGTAGTCGTCACCCTTATTAAGCTTAATTGTATTTATGCTCGATCTGCAGGTAGACTGTTCCAACAAATAGTACCTGAGATCTAGGTAGTCGTCACCCTTGTGTTTGGATTGTTGGTGAGATCTAGGTTCCTTAGCTTGTGAAATGGCGCCAGTACTATCACAATAGAGGTCCACTGGGTTCACAATGCTAGGGACGACACCTAGTTCATCAACAAACTTCCCCGATCCAAACGACTTTCTTTAGCCGCTTCGAGAGGCACTAGATACTCACTACATTGTAGAGTCGGCCACGGTTTCTTGCTTTGAGCTCTTCCCACTCACAAAGACCTCCATTCAAACAAAACACAAAACCGGATCGCGATCTAAAATCATCCACGCTGGTCTCGAAGCTCGCGTCTGTGTAACCATTTACTACTGGACTTCCTTCCCGACCTCCAGTAAACTAAGAACATATCTTTAGTCCTTCTCAAGTACTTAAGAATGCTCTTGATCGCAGTCCAATGTGACTCACTGTGGTCGATTGATATCTCATAGTCATACTTAAAGCAAATGAGACATCTCAGGGCGAGTGCATATCATGGCGTGCATAATAGACCCAATGGTCGAAGCATATGGGATCTTACTCATGCGCTCTTGGTCCTCCCTTGTGGAAGGTCCTTGAGTTCTCGCTGAGTTTAACGCCATGTGACATGGGCAAGAATCCCTTTTGGAGTCTTGCAAACCGAACTGCTTCAAGCACCTTGTCAATGTATCCACTCGCTCGAGCCAATCATTTTGTTAGATCTATCTCTATAGATTCTAATACCCAAAATGTATGTAGCCTCGCCTAAGTCTTTCATGGAAAAGCACTTCCCCAACCAAGCTTTGACGCTTTGTAATGTGGGGGATGTCATTTCCAATCGGTAAGATGTCGTCCACGTAAAGCACAAGGAACACTACCGCATTATTAGTTACTTTCTTATAAACACAAGGCTCGTCTTCGTTTTTGATGAAACCGAATTCTTTAATACGCTCATCAAAGCGACGATTCCAACTTTCGAGATGCTTGCTTCAATCCATAAATGGACCTTTGAAGCTTACACACTTTGCTAGGATTTGTTGGATCAACAAACCCCTCGAGGTTGTGTCATATACACATCCTCGAGAAGGTTTCCGTTAAGAAACGCAGTCTTAACATCCATTTGCCATATCTCATAGTCATAATATGCGCTATGGCAAGTAAAATCCTAATTGACTTTATCATCACGACTGGGGAAAAGGTTTCGTCATAGTTAATACCATGAACTTGTCTATAACCTTTAACTACTAGTCGCGATTTAAAAGTGTGTACATTACCATCCATGTCGGTCTTCTTTTTTATAACACCATTTGTTATCAATGACCTTGCACCTTTCGGGTGGGTCAACCAAAGTGCATACTTGGTTGTCGTACATGGATTGCGATCTCGGACTTCATAGCTTCTAGCCACTTATCCCGACTCGTAACTACGAATTGCCTCTTTGTAGGTAGTGGGTTCATCTTGATCAATCAGTTCAACTCGATGATCATCGACCACGAGAAATCCATATCTCTCAGGGCCGTTGATGTACCCGACTCGACCTCCTCGGGGCCTTGTGTCAAAGATTGAAGCTCGAGATCGACGACGTGAGCTTGCTTGAACTTCTAAAGTTGGTTCAGATGTTGTTTGGGGATTTTGAATTTCTCAAGATGGATCTTACTCCCACTATCCTCTTTGGAAATAAATTCCCTTTCAAGGAATACACCATTACGAGCAACAAACACTTTGTTCTCTCGATGGAAGATAGAAGTAATATCCTTTAGTTTCTTTAGGGTATCCCACAAACAAACACTTGTCGATTTAGGGCGAGTTTATCGGATAACAAGCGTTTTACATACGCCTCGCATCCCCAAATTTTGAGAAATGACAAACTAGGTCGTTTCCCTACCCACATCTCATATGGAGTTTTCTAAACCGCTTTAGAAGCGTACTGCTTTAATATAAATGCAGCAGCTTTCTGGGCATAGCCCCAAAAGGAAATTGGGAAGACTTGTTTGACTCATCATAGATCGAACCATATCTAATAAGGTGCGATTCCTCCGTTCGACACGCCATTCCATTGTGGTGTGCCAGAGGAGTTAATTGTGAAACAATTCCACAACCACTAAGATGTTCGTCAAACTCTTGGTTAAGGTATTCGCCACCTCGATCCGATCGAAGTATCTTAATACTTTTACCAAGTTGATTTTGTACTTCATTTTGAAATTCTTTGAATCTTCCAAAAGATTCGATTTATGTTTCATTAGATAGACGTAGCCATATCTATCTAAAATCATCTCGTGAATGTGATGAAGTATCGAAACCCTCCTCTAGCACTTAGTGTTCATTGGTCCACAAACATCCGTATGTATGAGGCCCAACAAATCGGAAGCTCTCTCACTTTGTCCAAGAAAGGGAGCTTTAGTCATTTTGCCCAACAAGCAAGATTCACACGCCTCATAAGACTCTAAGTCAAATGATGTTAAAATTCCATCTCGTATGGAGTTTTGATATGCGTTTCGCTTTATGTGGCCCAAACGACAAGGGTTGCAAAAAGTAGGTTTGGTTTAAGTCATTTGATTTAAACCTTTTAGTATTAATGTTATAGATGGGCCTTTTAATGGAATCATCGAGGTTAAGAATATAAAGCCCATTCATCAAAGAGGCATCTCCATAAAAGATACGATCTTTATGAATGGTGCAAATTTTATTCATAATACTTAATTCAAAACCTTCAATATCCAAACAAGAAACTGAAATAATATTCCTACTCAAAGTTGGAACATACAAACAATTATCTAGTTCTATGATAAGGCCACTTGGCAAAACTAAATTAAATGTCCCCGTAGCTACAAAGAACAACTCTTGCTCCGTTGGCTACTCCGAGGTCCACTTCTCCTTTTCGCAGTGATCTACTCCTTTTGAACCCCCCGCACATTTGCACAAATGTGAGATCCACAACCGGTATCTAATACCCATGAAGTAGGAGCAGACATGTTAATTTCTATAACATAAATACCTGGAGAGACAGTCAAACTGGCCTTTCCCTTTTTCTTCTCTTCCAAATAGAGTTTGCAATTCCGTTTCCAATGGCCTGGTTCGCCACAATGGAAGCAAACTCCCTCCTTTGGTGCCTCGCTTTAGGGCTGGGGCTTGGGCTTGTCATTGCCTTTGCCTTTACCTCTCTTAGCCATGGGCTTTCCCTTGCCTTTCTTCTTGAAATTCCCTTTTTGAACCATTAAGACTTCGGGGTCTTCTTAATGTTCGATTCACCTACTTGAGCATCCCGTGTATTTCATGTATGGTCTTCTCCATGGCATGCATGTTGAAGTTCATAATGAATTGGTCATACTCCGGTGGGAGGGAGCCCAAGATCATATCTGTGGCCATGTCATGACTTACGGGAGCTCCAAGCTTTTCAAGTTGGTCAAAATAGCCCCTTCATCTTAAGAACGTGTGCACTCGACTGAGAGGTTCCTGGGGCCATTTTGCAACTATTTAACGCCTTAGTTGTGAGGAATCTTTCATGACGAGCTTGCTCTCGAACATTTCCTTGAGCTGGCCCATCATCCGGAAAGCCTCAACTCCTTCAAACTGCTTTTTGAAGGTCGTGGCTCATTGTGACTAACATGAGACAAGTCACATCGTTAGAGTCATCGAAATGCTTCTTCCAAGTATCTCTTTCAGCTCTAGGGGTGTTATTAGCAGGCTGTTCAGGGAATGTCCGTATCAAGAACGTATGCCTTTCTTTCCCGCTTAAGGACAATCCCTTAAGTTGCGGGCCCAATCAAGGAAATTGGTCCCGCCGCTTTTTCCTTCTCAAGGACGGATCGCAGTGAATTGTGTGATGAATTGGTTGCCATTTATCTACATTAAGTTAATTGCAAAGTTATTAGTTTTTGAGCAAAACATTTTCCACAATTTCAACACTTGATAATAGTGGGGAAAAACCATTTTACAATAGTTATAGGAAAGATTTGGCTTAACACCCACAATTAAAGTAAAATCATCTAATGGGATTGACATCTATATGTCCCGGCTATTTCCCATTTTATGCCCTAGGCCCAAAACTATTTTGATAGCCTAGTTAAGTCGGACCATGTCTAAGCATATGGAAATCACTATTTTCCCATCTCCTCTCGCCTAGATAAGCACTTATCCGTTGCTTTGGCAACCAGACATAATGATGATCCAAGCTCATGGAGTGCTTAGGATATGGTAGGCACTTTGAGACTTAATTAAAACCATTTAATGTGACGTTCAAAATTAAATCCATCCAGACATAAAATAAACATCACACGCAGGTTATTAAGCGAAAAAAGTAAATGTGATATAGCATGGCCTATTCCTATAATGACTCCCACGAGCCTTGTGGGAGTCAAGGGTCAATCTAGGTCAAAATCCATCTCATGGATAATGTCTTCGATCTTGTACCTCCAGCCTTGTTACATATTTGCATGGGCATACCCAGCCTTCAATGTAAAGCAGTAAAGCTAATCTAATGAAGCGATTACAATTTTACAACATTGAAAAACGACTCGCAGGTCGTATTATAAAATTACAATCAAAATATGTAAAACAAGGGGTATAGTAGGCCATGCTATTCACCATGCTAATATCACATAAAGCACAATGAAATCATACACAAAGTCTTAATTCGGGGGAGCGACGAATCGGGGCGACGCAGACGGCGGTCCCGCTTAACCGGTTAGCGGGCGGGGGTCAAGGGCAGCGGCCCTCATGGGGTTTTCGTGGGCAGCGCCCTTGAAGGAAAATCCGATTCTACATCAGCTCATCGAATGAGTTTTTCCTCCCAGATTTACCCTTCAATCGCCTTACTTACATAATCGGATTATGTATTGGTTAATCGGATTAACCGAAACAGTTTATGCGTAATAACAGAATTTAATCAAATTAATTTCAGATTCACGCAAACAGTTTATGCTGAATCAATATTCACAGAAATAGTTTATGCCGAATCAACATTCATGGAAACAGATTATGCCGAATCAATAACCGAAAACAGTTTATACCAAAAACCGAAAACAGTTTATGCGTATTCTCATCAAAAGATACAATCTTTAAATGCAGTTAAACAGTTTATGCATTTATCATGATCAAAGAAACGATCTTTTCTGTTTTCAAACATACACATACCAAATCGGAATTGATAGTGTTATTGTCCCGATAAACAATATCGACTCGAGTCGTATGAGCAAGGCTCGATACCACTGAAGGGATTCATGGGCGGAAACTCGTTCCAAACACCCATGGATCCTCCCCTGAAGGATCCGCTCATATGAAACGAATCGTAAATAGCGGTAAAAACTTACATTTTACGGATTCAAGAAGCTGCTTCTTGAATGGAGGATGGCGTTTCTTGGATGCTAATCTGCCACCAATTGATTTCCCTTTGCGGAAAGTCCCTCTACCGGTATCCACGCGAGGAAACGGGCAGCGATTGCTAGCTCTTCGTTTTTCTGGGTTTCGGGAATTAGAGAGAAAAGGGAGAGGCAGAAACTATTTCGGCTTCTTGGGTATTTCGGCTGAAAAAGCATTGAAGTCTAGGGTTTCGGCCAAGAGTTTATTATATAGGGTGTGAGAGTTTGTTCCCGTAACTAACTCTCACGTCCCTCAACTCCTCTCGGCAATGGGAGTCCTCAACTCCCACGTCCCTTAGACTTCTGCTGGTAGTGGGAGTCCTTATCGGATAATAGCTCCCACGTAATCCCAGCTATAGGTAAAATACCGAAATTGCCCCTATCTCTAATTCGAATAATAAACACTTTATTATTTCCAGAAAGACAAATGTCAAATACAATGAACCTAGACACATTCTAGATTCATTGAATCTGGACATAAAGCTCGTTAGCTCGTCTATGCGTTGTGACCCTGTAGGTTCATCTCACAATGGCAATGAAAACACACTTAGTAGTAGTGTGAGTCCATAAATCACAAGCGGTCCCTAGCAGGGACATTGTGACTACCCAAAGTGAATGAATATACAACGGAACCTAATATCAATCCACTATTTAATCCCCTTTGTCTCGCGATATCCTAATTAAGCATAAGGCATGGTGGTCGTCACCCTTATTAAGCTTAATTATATTTATGCTCGATCTCCGGGTAGATTGTTTCGACAAATAGCATTTGATAACCACTTTATCAAACACATTTGAGCACGGCCATGCATTTAAACAGCTCTTTCCCTATCGAGGGGCCCATGGATATCTCTCTCTAATAATGAGAGAGGACAAATTCCTTTCAATGTCTCTCACATTCAAGCTATGATAGGACACTACATCCGATCATCGATCGTATTGATTACTCTGTTACAAGTAACGTCCCGACTCGAGTCAAAACGTGGCTCCATTCATACTAGAATCAATGAAGACATAAGGTCTAAGGATTCTAAAATAGTATTGAGGAAGTAATACTTATGACTTAAGACCATGAAGTATTACTTCTCCGACTGGGATCACGTCCCAATACAATGTATCCCTATATATTGCATCTATGATGTGATTTGTATCCATTACACATGATCAGTAAAACAAGATCATCAATCAACAATCATACTAGTTTTATTTCATAGTAATTAAGCATTACATAAAACTAGGGACTTCTAGAATAGTAATTACATAAGCTAATGAGTTTTACTATCAAATCACACATTTGATAATCAAAAGTAAAATTAACTATTCAATTACTTGCTCAAAAAGATAACAAAACGCACAACATGTGCTAATGGTCCTAGGGCACTACTAACACCCGCATCATCCCCCTCCCTCTTGAAAAGGATTTGAACTCGAATCATCATTGAAGGGATTCATGGGAAGAAACTCGTTCTAAACACCCATGAGTCCTCCCCTGAAGGATCCGCTCATACGTAAACGAATCGAAAAACCGGGAAAAGGACTTACGTTTTCGGCTTAAAGGTTGTGTCTTTCGGCTTTCAGCAGCAACCACCTTGATTCAACCCTTGCGGAATTACTCCCTAGCTGTATCCACGCGGAGAAACGGGAAGCGAGTGCTAGCTCTTCGTTCTTCTGAATTTTGGATTCTAAAGAGAAAAGGAGGTTGTCATACCAGAAATCAGATTTCGGTTTTTGGGTATTTTGCGGCTGAATTAATCTCTTCCTAGGGTTTCGGCCAAGAGATGTTTATATAGGGTGTGAGAGGTTGTTTAAAAAACAACTCCCACGTCCTTACCAACTCTCCCGGCAGTGGGAGTCTCTGACTCCCACATTCCCTAGACTTTTGTTGGTAGTAGGAGTCTTTATCGGATAATAACTCCCACGTAATCCCAGAAATGCCTAAATACCAAAAATGCCCCTTATGCATCTCTAATTCGAATAATAACGCTTTATTATTCTCAGAAGAATAAATGTCAGATACAATGAACCTAGACACATTCTAGATTCATTGAATCTGGACATGAAGCTCTTTAGCTCGTCTATGCGTGTGACACTATAGGTTCATATCACAATGGCAATGAAAACACACTTAGTAGTAGTATGTGTTCATAAGTCCCTAGCAGGACATTATGACTACCCAAACTGAATGAATTTACGATGGAACCTAATATCGATCCATTAGTCTCTCGATATCCTAATCAAGCATAAGGCATGGTAGTCGTCACCCTTATTAAGCTTAATTGTATTTATGCTCGATCTCCAGGTAGACTGTTCCAACAAATAGTACCTGATAACCACTTTATCAAATACATTTGAGCACGGCCATGCATTTAGACAGTCTTTCCCTATCGAGGGGCCCATGGATATCTCTCTCTAATAATAGAGAGGGACAAATTCCTTACAATGCCTCTCACATTCAAGCCATGATAGGAGGCTACATCCGATTATCAGTCGTATTGATTACTCGATTAAAAGTAACGCCCGACTGTGTCAAAACGTGGCTCCATTCATGCTAGAATCAATGGAGACATAAGGTCTAAGGATTCTAAAATAGTATTGAGGAAGTAATACTTATGACTAAGGACCATGAAGTATTACTTTTCTAACGGATCACGTCCGATACGATATATCTCAATATATTGCATCTATGATATGATTTGTACTTATTACACATGATTGGTAAAACATAATAATCAATCAAACATCATACTAGTTTTATTTCATTGTAAAGCAGATTACATAAAACTAGGGACAACTAGAATAGTAATTACATAAGCAAATGAGTTTTACTACCAAATCACGCATTTGATGTTCATAAGCAAAATTAACTATTCAGATGATATGCTCAAAAAGATATAAAACGTACAACATATGCTAATGGTCCTAGGGCACTACTAACAATCATCATCATCAACATAATCTGAATCATGATCAAAAGGAGATAAATCATCAACATTAAAAGTAGAGTGTACGCCATACTTACCATCCAAGTTGAGTTTATATGCATTATCATTAATTCTTGCAACTACTTGAAAAGGTCCATCTCCTCGAGGGTGTAACTTCGTCTTCCTTTCTTTAGGAAATCTGTCTTTCCTAAAGTGTAACCAAACCCAATCACCAACTTCAAAAGTAACATTCTAAAGGGATTAGGGGTTAAAACCGTAAACAACTTCAAAATGTGAATTAGTAGTAGTTGAATGTAACGTACGATTATATGAAAATTCAGGAATAAGTAAACATTCTTCCCACCTTTTTAAATTCTTTTGAATGAGTGCTCTAAGTAGAACTGATGCGAAACCTTGATGTTTTATATCAAGGTTCGGCTTTTAAGCAGATCTTTCTCTATCTCGAATTAGTTTCTATGGGAATACACTTAACACAACCCCGGGCAGGCTAAGTATCAATGGAGGCCGAAACACCACAACTAGAGAAACAAGCTAGTTGATACAGTAACTCAAAGAATATGAAGTTCTACCGGAAGTTCATAAACAAGTATCAAAGGTTTAACCTTAATCAAAATATCAATATATCCAGTCTAAGTAAAAGAGGTGGCCGAAATTCCCTTTAAGTAGATGGAAATTCGGTTCCAACTCAAACTAGGAAAAGGAAATAAGAGTCCTTGAAGAATTAGGACTCTTGAATAACAACTTGCTATCAAGTAACTACCTAAACAAGATAATAGGGACATATGCCTATTATCTTGGCGGCATAAAGTAAAGTAACTACCAAAATAAAGAAGAGTCCTAGTTGCATTAGGACTCTTAATAACCAACTAACTAACACATGGACAACATGTCCTTTATTATAGCAACTCTTGCTATACACGGCTGAAATTAATAAAACAACAATACTAAAAATAATTAAAGTCTAGAATAGTCTAGAATAGGCTAGAATAGACTTTAATGTGTGAAAAGACTAAAATGCCCTTTTTAGCCACTTTGCTTATTTGGGCCGATTTGAATGCCTTCAAGAGTTATTAGTTGGAGTTGAACTTCATCTTCTAGATGTAGCTTTGACTCTTCTTTGTGCTTTAGCTCTTGGATCAATGTAGACATTTGTTGATTAACTTGCTTAGCTCTTGATCTAGTCATTGGTCCTATGATGTTGGATAAGGGATGCCTTTTATGAGGCAGCCCTCTAGATGGTCCCGCATCATCCCCTCCTTCTTGAAATACATTCGACCTCGAATCATCGTCGTGATCAACATCATATGAATCGAATTCAAAAGGAGATAAATCAGTAACATTAAAAGTGGAATGTACTCCATACTTACCTTCCATGTTGATTTTGTATGCGTTGTCATTAATCTTGGACACAACTTGAAATGGTCCATCTCCACGGGGACGGAGTTTACTTTTCCTCTCTTGATTGGCAACTTCAATATGGAGTCTTTGAACAAAATCAGCCCTTGAATCACCTTCTATATTATAGTACTCATCAATAGGAAGAGGGGTTAGATCTAAAGGGGTTAGGGGGTTAAAACCGTAAACAACTTCAAAAGGTGAATTATTTGTAGTTGAATGTAAAGTACGATTATATGCAAATTCAGTAATAGGTAAACATTCTTCCCACCTTTTTAAATTCTTTTGAATAAGTGCCCTAAGTAAAACCCCTAGAGTTCGATTGGTTACCTCGGTTTGTCCATCGGTTTGGGGGTGACTTGATGTAGAAAATAGCAATTTAGTCCCCAATTTACTCCATAATGTTTTCCAAAAATAACTTAGGAACTTTACGTCCCTATCACTTACGATTGTTTTTGGAACACCATGCAACCGAATGACTTCTTTGAAGAATAGATCCGAAACATGGCTTGCATCATTTGTTTTCCTACAAGGTATAAAATGAGCCATTTTAGAAAATCTATCAACAATAACCATTATACTATCTTTACCTCTTCTAGATGTTGGTAAACCAAGAATAAAATCCATGGAAAGATCTATCCATGGTGAAGATGGAATTGGTAAAGGCATAAGCAATCCGTGAGCCTTGGATGTGCTTTTTGCCTGTTTACATTTAAAACAAATATCACAAATTCTCATAACATCCTTTTTCATTTTAGGCCAATAAAAGTGTTCTTAATACCACTTGAACTAACAATATATCCAAGAAAGTTAATAGAATTAGTGCAAAAAACGCATTTTTCTAACTTGGCATATAATGTTTGCTTTCTTAATAGAGGAAAGCACTATTTATGCCCCTTCAACTATTTTGAAAAGCAAGTTATACCCCTTTTTGATTTTACGTGCCCTTTATACCCACAACTATTTACGGGGTGCTAAAAATACCCAAAATGGGCGGAATCCGGCGAGTCAAGGCGGCCTTGCACATGTGTGGTCCACATGGTCGAAATTGCAGGGGCAAAATTGTCCATAAATTCCCCCACTTCATCTTCTTCCCCAATCACCTTCCTCAACACCTTCTTCCAAAATCCCAAAATAGGTCTTCAAGAAATACTAATTTTGGACCTCCATTATTAACAAATTCGAAGCAATGGGGCTCTTGAGATATTTTTGTTTGATTGGTATTTTTATGGAAAATTTTGAATCTTTTTTAGTTTTAGGAGATGAGTTTCTTTCTAATTTTATTTTGAAGCAAATGGGTTCCCAATAAAGCTTATTATATAGATGAATTGAAGAGAAGTTAGGGAAGAAGATGAATTGAAGAAGGGGATTGGTGAAGAGGTGTTGAAGAAGGGGTTTGGGTTTGAAGAAGATGAAGTGGGGGAATTTATGGACAATTTTGCCCCTGCAATTTCGACCATGTGGACCACACATGTGCAAGGCCGCCTTGACTCGCCGGATTCCGCCCATTTTGGGTATTTTTAGCACCCCGTAAATAGTTGAGGGTATAAAGGGCACGTAAAATCAAAAAGGGGCATAACTTTCTTTTCAAAATAGTTGAATGGGCATAAATAGTGATTAACTCTTCTTAATATAGTATAAACAGCCTTAAGATGTTGAACATGCTCTTCTAAGGTTTTACTATAAACAAGAATGTCATCAAAATAAACTACAACAAATTTACCAAAACAATGACGGAATATGTAGTTCATTAATCGCATGAAAGTACTAGGTGCATTACTTAGACCAAAAGGCATTACAATCCATTCATATAATCCATATTTAGTCTTAAAAGCAGTTTTCCATTCATCACCTTCTTTCATTCTAATTTGGTGATAGCCTTGAGTTAAATCAATTTTAGAAAAGAAAACAGCGCCACTTAACTCATCTAGCATATCATCTAAGTGAGGTATAGGATGTCTATATTTAATAGTTATCTTATTAATATCGCGACAATCCGTACATAATCTGAAAGTTCCTTCTCTTTTAGGTACCAAAATAACCGGACTAGCACAAGGACTTAAAGATTCACGTACCTGCTCTTTTTCTAAGAGTAAATCGACTTGCCTTTGTATTTCTCGGGTCTCATCTGGATTGGCTCTATAGGCTTCCCTATTTGGAAGATTTGATCCCGGAATGAAGTCGATTTGATGTTTGATGCCTCGGATTGGAGGTAGACCTCTCGGCAACTCCTTTGGAAAAAGTTCCTTGAATTCTTTCAAAACATCAATACAAACACTAGGAAGAGAAGAAGTTAAATCATCAAAATTCAAAGTGTTAAGAAGAGATAACCTCTCGGTTTCTCTAAAAACAAGTAAAACAAGGGGTTTATTTGCACGTAAAGCCCTTTCTACCTTTGCAAAATTGATAAATAAGCAATCTTTCTTTTCTTTTTGGGAGTATACCTTTTTGTTTGTTAAACTCTCGGCTTTTTCAGCCCCTTTTACCTCGGTTTTGGCCTTTTGGGCAGGGATATGTGATTTGATCAACTCCCGCTCTTGTCTTCTTTTCTCTCTACCTTCGGCCAACCTTTGTTGCATCTCACAAACTTCAATGGGTGACATAGGATGTAAATTATAGTGAACTTTATCCATTGCCACCGCATAAACATTCCTTCGACCCATATGATCTACATTTCTATCATATTGCCAAGGTCTTCCCAAAATAATGTGACTTGCGGTCATCGGGATCACATCACAAGTGACCGAATCTTTATAGTTGCCAATGCTAAGATTTAGTTCCACTTGTTTGTCAACTTTAATCTCACCGCTATCATTTAACCAAGAAAGCTTATAGGGCGTTGGATGTGCTTTCAAGGGTAAATCTAAAGCCGTAACCATCTCAAAAGAACAAACGTTAGTACAACTACCGCTATCATTAATAAGTAAACAAATCTTTCCTTGAATTGTGCATTTTGTTTGAAATAGATTGTTCCTTTGTTGATGCAAATTATCTAAAGGTTGAGAATGTAAAAGTTGCATATTTACCAAAAGATAATTGTTACCATTATCCGGACGAGTCTCCTCGGCTTCTTCCTACAAAAGTGCCTCTTCGGTTATTTCCTCATCTTCACTAACCCACGATCCATCGTCCATCATGATCATGGTGCTTTTATTAGGACAATCCCGAGCGAAGTGTCCTTTGCCGTGACACTTAAAACATTCCCGATCATTTGATGTAGTTGAGTTAGTCCTCAAATCGGTCGGTTTTGAAGTGTTTGATGTCCTTGCTGCCCCAAAAGAAGCCGTGGCCACTTTTGTACTTCCCAAACTGCCCTTAGCATTATTTTGGCTCGGCAAAACAGTAGAATTGTTTAGGGGCTGATTTGGCCGTTTCCAAGATTGGAAATTGGCCGAATTAGTCCTTGAACTCTTTTCTTTTTGCTGCCTCTCAACTTGTTCAGCAAAATAAACCATATCAATAAGAGAAGTAAGGTTAGCACGTTCTACCTTTGGTCTAATTTTGTCATTTAGACCAGCCAAGAAACGAGCCAAAGTAGCTTCACTAGCTTCCCGAATGTTTGCTCTAATCATGGACATCTCCATTTCTTTGTAGTATGCATCAACGGTCTTTGTTCCTTGCCTCAATCTTTGGAGTTGATTGTACAACTCACGATTAAAATTCTGAGGTACAAATCTTCTTGTCATGACCGCTTTCATATCATGCCATGTATCAATTGGTCTTTGCTCCGTTCTTATCCGCTCACTGATTTCATGGTCCCACCAAATTGATGCATAGTCTCCAAACTCCATGGTCGCTAATTTCACCTTTTTCTCTTGGGAATAATTATGGACATCAAAAAACATGGTTAACTTTTCGTGTCCAATCAAAAAATAAATTAGGATCATTAGTACCTAAAAAAGGAGGGATCTTGGTCTTTATAGAACCAAGATTATTATCATGCCTTTGAGCTTGATGGATTGCTCTCGGCTCAAACGTATCTTCATTAAAAAAAGGTCTAGTATCATACCTTTGGGCTGGTTGGTTTTGCCTCGGCTCAAACCTCTCATTAGTACCAAAAGGTCTCGGATCATACCTTACATCTTGTTGATTTTGCCTCGGTTCATAGGCAGAATTGTCCGTCATTCTTGGAACAACTTTCGGCTGAAAATCAAGATTGTGCCGAATGTTGTTTCTTGAAGTATGTTCAATGGATTCTTGGAAATCTTGATTATCTTGATCAACTTTTGCTGCCCATTTGACTTTATCCGAGTTGGCTTTGATTTCAAGATATTCCAACCGATCTTTTATCTCATCCATGGATTGCATCAATTTTTGCATTGTTTGATGCATTGACTCTCGAAAAAGTTTGTCTTCTTCCATGGCACCTTGCTGCGAAGTACCTTCACTAAAAGACATTATCTTTGCAAAAAACTTCACAAAAGAAACGTTAGTAGAAAAAGATATTAAAGATTGAATCTTTGCACAAAATCTGTGAATAGTAATCTGTGAATAGTGTTCTGTGAATAATAATCTGTGAATAGTAATCTGTGAATAGTAATCAGATTTTGTATTCTCTCAATATTGCTCAAAATACTTGTCAAGAACTTCCAACTTTGAATGATTGAATGGTTATAAGGATGGAAGGCTGAAAAAATATTTCAAGAAGTACTTTCTTGATCTAATAAAAAGGTAAGAAAGAAAAAGAGTAATCTTTAAAAAGATGTAACCTTTACGCTTCTTGATTTCTTGAAAATAGACTTTGAATTTTCGGATGAATAGTGCTGTGAACAGTAACCGAAAATTTAAAATCTTGAAAACCTTGTTTTCTTGATTTCTTTCTTTACCTTATACCTTTAGACTTACTCTTTTCTTGGCCACCTTTATCAAGAACTCCGTGTCAGGAAGATATTACCTTGATTTGATGAGTTTGATGGCGACTAATTCAAGAACAAGAGGGAACAAGAGCCAATTCCTTTGTGTCCAAGCGGACAAGGAAGTTTGCTTTTGGTTTGATCCGTGTCTAGGATAACCCGGCTGCCAATTTCTTTACTTCCGGGTGGCTTTTGCGTATGGGAGTAAAAAAATTTTTGTTATCTTTCTCGGTCTATTCCAAGCAAACAAGAATTTTTTTTCGAAAAAGCGTAAGGGTACACCAAGATAGAGATCAACCTTTTGCTCTGATACCACTTGATACGAAACCTTGATGTTTTATATCAAGGTTCGGCTTTTAAGCAGATCTTTCTCTATCTCGAATTAGTTTCTATGGGAATACACTTAACACAACCCCGGGCAGGCTAAGTATCAATGGAGGCTGAAACACCACAACTAGAGAAACAAGCTAGTTGATACAGTAACTCAAAGAATATGAAGTTCTACCGGAAGTTTATAAACAAGTATCAAAGGTTTAACCTTAATCAAAATATCAATGTATCCAGTATAAGTAAAAGAGGTGGCCGAAATTCCCTTTAAGTAGATGGAAATTTGGTTCCAACTCAAACTAGGAAAAGGAAATAAGAGTCCTTGAAGAATTAGGACTCTTGAATAACAACTTGCTATCAAGTAACTACCTAAACAAGATAATAGGGACATATGCCGATTATCTTGGCGGCATAAAGTAAAGTAACTACCAAAATAAAGAAGAGTCCTAGTTGCATTAGGACTCTTAATAACCAACTAACTAACACATGGACAACATGTCCTTTATTATAGCAACTCTTGCTATACACGGCTGAAATTAATAAAACAACAATACTAAAAATAATTAAAGTCTAGAATAGTCTAGAATAGGCTAGAATAGACTTTAATGTGTGAAAAGACTAAAATGCCCTTTTTAGCCACTTTGCTTATTTGGGCCGATTTGAATGCCTTCAAGAGTTATTAGTTGGAGTTGAACTTCATCTTCTAGATGTAGCTTTGACTCTTCTTTGTGCTTTAGCTCTCGGATCAATGTAGACATTTGTTGATTAACTTGCTTAGCTCTTGATCTAGTCATTGGTCCTATGATGTTGGATAAGGGATGCCTTTTATGAGGCAGCCCTCTAGATGGTCCCGCATCAAGAACCCCTAAAGTTCTATTGGTTACCTCTGTCTGGCCATCGGTTTGGGGATGACTTGAAGTAGAAAACAGTAACTTAGTCCCCAATTTACTCCATAAGGTCTTCCAAAAATAACTTAGGAACTTAACATCCCTATCACTTACGATTGTTTTTGGAACACCATGCAACCGAATGACTTCTTTGAAGAATAGATCCGCAACATGGCTAGCATCATTAGTTTTCCTATAGGGAATAAAGTGAGCCATTTTAGAAAATCTATCAACAACAACCATTATACTATCATTACCTCTTCTGGATGTCGGTATTCCAAGAATAAAATCCATTGAAAGATCAATCCAAGGTGAAGAGGGTATTGGTAAAGGCATGAGCAATCCATGAGCTTTTGATGTACTTTTTGCCTGTTTGCACTTAAAACAAAGTTTACAAATTTTCCTCACATCTCTTTTCATCTTAGGCCAATAAAAGTGTTCTTGTAAAATATCTAAAGTTTTGAAAACACCAAAATGCCCCATTAATCCGCCACTATGTGCTTCTCTAACAATAAATCTCTAATAGAAAAAGAGGGAACACATAACTTATTACCTTTAAACAAGAAACCTTCTAGATAAATCATTATCTTCCTTATACAATGGTTTAAGATGTTCAAAACCAAGTAATTTAGCATGCATAACGGAAAGTAAAGTATATCTTCTAGATAAAGCATCCGCAACAATGTTTTTCTTACCTTTCTTGTATTTTATCACATAAAGAAAGCTATCAATAAAGGAAACCCACTTTGCATGTCTCTTGTTTAACTTACTTTGCCCCTTTAAGATACTTGATTGGTTCATGATCTGTGTGGATAACAAACTCTCTTGCAATCAAGTAATGCTGCCATGTTTCCAATGCTCTAACAATAACGTATAACTCTTTATCATATGTAGAATAATTAAGCGTAGTGCCACTTAATTTCTCACTAAAATATGCTAAAGGCTTACCTTGTTGTTGCAAAACAACCCTAATACCGATACCTGAAGCATCTCATTCAACTTCAAAAGTTATATCAAAGTTAGGTAAAGATAAAACAGGGGAAGAAGTTAGTAATTGCTTAAGATTTGTAAAGCTATCTTCTTGCGGCTTATCCCAAAAAAATTAGATATCTTTCTTCACAACTTCATTCAATGGCGCGACTATTGTGCCAAAATCACGAACAAATCGCCTATAAAAGCTTGCAAAACCATAGAATGAACGGACTTGCGTCGCATTTGTTGGCCTCAGCCAGCTCACTATTGACTCTATTTTAGTTGGATCAACCTGAATTCCACTTGAACTAACAATGTATCTAAGAAAGTTAAGCGAATTAGTGCAAAAAACGCATTTTTCAAGCTTGGCATACAATGTTTTCTCTCTTAATATAGTAAAAACAGCGTTAAGATGTTCAACATGCTCTTCTAAGGTTTTACTATAAAAAAAAATATCATCAAAATAAACTACAACAAATTTCCCAAAACAATGCCGAAATATGTAGTTCATTAATCTCATGAAAGTACTAGGTGCATTACTTAGACCAAAAGGCATAACAATCCATTCATATAAACCATAAAGCGGTTTTCTATTCATCACCCTCTTTCATTCTAATTTGGTGATAGCCTTAAGTTAAATCAATTTTAGAAAACTATAAAGCGCCACTTAACTCATCTAGCATATCATCTAAGTGAGGTATAGGATGTTTATATTTAATAGTTATCTTATTAATATCTCGACAATCCGTACATAATCTAAAAGTGCCTTCTTTCTTAGGTACCAAAATAACCGGACTAGTTCAAGGACTTAAAGATTCTCTTACCTGCTCTTTCTCCAAAAGTAAATCAACTTGTCTTTGGATTTCTCGGGTCTCTTCCGAATTTTCTCTATAGAATGCCCTATTTGGAAGATGTGATCCCAAAATGAAGTCAATTTGATGTTCTATGCCTCGGATTAGGGGTAAACCTTTCGGTAACTCCTTAGGAAAAATATCCTTGAATTCCTGCAAAACGTCAACACATTGACTAGGTAGAGAAGAAGTTATAAGATCAAAGGAAAAGTTGTTAGAAGAAGCAAACCTTTCGGTTTCTCTGAAAATAAGCAAAACAATATGTTTGTTTTCTCTTAAAGCCCTATCCACCTTTCCCGAATTGATAAATAAACACTATTTCCTCTCTTTTTGTGAGCATGACTTTTTCTCACAATGCTCACGGATTTTTCATCATTTTTTACCTCGGTTTTTACCTCTGGGGTAGGTTCCCTCGTATTTTTCAACTCACGCTCTTTGATTCTTTTCTCTCTACCCTCGGCTAGTTTCTCTTGAACCTCAGAAACTTGACTTGGCGACATAGAATGTAAAGTATACCGAATATTATCTATAGAAGCCATTTAACATTCCTTCGACCAATATGATCCGCACACCTATCATATTGCCATGGTCTTCCCAGAATAATGTGAATTGCGGTCATAGGTACCACATCACATAAAATCGTATCCTTAAACATCCCAATGTTGAAATCTATCTGCACTTGTTTATCCACTTTAATCTCCCCGCTATTATTTAACCAAGAAAGCTTATATGACATCGGATGTGCTTTCAAAGGTAAATCTAAAGAGGTTACCATCTCAAAAGAATAAACATTAGTGCAACTACCATTATCAATAATAACTAAACAAGTCTTATCCTGAACAGTGCACTTTGTTTGAAAGAGATTACTTCTTTGTTGAAGCAAATCATCTAAAGGGTGAGAATGTAGAAATTTCATATTTACCAAAAGAAGATTACCATCATCATCCGAAAACTCACCATTGCCCTCGACTTCAACTTCCAAAAGTGGCTCTTCAGTTTCTTCATCACTAGCCCACGTTCTGTCATCCATCATGATCATTACGCTCTTATTTGGACAATCCCGAGCAAAGTGACCCATACCTCTACACTTAAAACATTCCCGGGCAAGGTTTGTAGATGCACTAGACCTCAAATTGGTTGAATTTGATGTAGAAGATGTCTTGGCTGCCCCAACTGTACCCTGGCTGTTTTGACGTTTCCCAAACTACCCTTTGCTTGATTTTGTATCGGCAAAATACTAGAATTGTTTAGGGACTGATTTGGCCGTTTCCAAGATTAAAAATTTGCCGAATAAGTCCTTGAAATTTTCTCTTTTTGTTGCCTCTCAATCTGTTCAGCATAATAAACCATATAAATAATATTATGAAGGTTAGCACATTCTACCTTGGGTCTACTTTCTTATTTAGACCAGCCTAGAACTGCGCTAAAGTAGCCTCATCATCTTCCCTGATATCCGCTCTAATCATCGCCATCTCCATCTCTTTGTAATATTCATCAACGGTCTTTGCCCCTTGCTTTAATCTTTGTAATCTATTGTATAGATCTTCCGAGTCTTGACCGCTTTCATCATATTCCTTGTTTCAATTGGCGGTTCTCCCGTCCTTCTCCTTTCTTTAGTCTCTTTATCCCACCAAATTGATGCATACTCTCCAAACTCCATGGCTGCCAGTTTAACCTTTTTCTCTTCCGAATAATTGTGAACGGCAAAAACATGGTTAACTTTACGAATCCAATCTAAAAATAATTCAGAATCATTAGTACCTTGGAAAGAAGGAATCTTTGTCTTGATTGTACCAAGATTATTATCATACCTTTGATTTCCAATTCTCGGCTAAAAACTAAATTATCCTCCATGATTGCTCTCGGTTGTGGTCTCGGCAATTGTGGATTTAAATCCAATCGGTGTCGTAAGTTGTCTCTTAAGGATTGTTCATTGGATTCTTGAGACTCAGAATCATTTTGAACATCATTAGTTGCGGCTTTCCCTTTGTCCTCTTTGTTCTTGATTTCAAGATTCACCAACCGTTATTGGATGTCATTCATTGTTTGTATCATCTTCTTATGGTTTGTTGTATTGATTCTTGGAATAATTTGTCACCTCCATTGGCACCTTGAGCCGAAGTACCTTCAATAGAAGACATTATCTTTGCAAAGAAAAATCACTCAAACCGTTAGATAGAAAAAAAATTCTCTCTTTATTCCAACAATACTTGTCAAGAACTTCAACTCTAGATGAATTAAGGGTTCCTAACTTGTTGCGTTGATAAAAAACTGAAAAAATATGGGAAAGAATTCCTATCTTGACCTAAACAAAAAGTTAAGAAAGAAATATAAGAGTAATCGTTAAAAATATGTGATATTTACGCTTCTTGATTTTCTTGAAAATTGAATTTTAATTCTAGGATGAACAGTACCGAGGAAGAAAAATTTCTTGGAAAATTGTTTCTTGATTTCTTTTCTTACCTTTTTACCAAAGACTTACCCTTTTCTTGGCCACACAATATCAAGAACTCCGGATTATGAAGATTTTACCTCGATTTGATGAATTTGTTGGCGGCTTTTCAAGATCAAGAGGGATCAAGAGCCAATTCCTTTGTGTCTCAAGGACAAGGAAGTTTTCTTTTTGTTTGATCCTTGTTTAAATAGGATAACCCGACTGCCAATTTCTTTACTTCCGGGTGGCTTTTTCGTTGGGTAGTGGTAATTTTTTTTTGTAATCTTTCTCGGTCTATTCCAAGCAAACAAAAAAAAAATAAATAATGAAAAGTGTAAAGGTATAGCAAGATAGAGATCAACATTTTACTGTGATACCACTTGATGCAGAACCGAGAGGTTTAATTCCAAGTTCGGCTTTTTAGCAAATAATTCTCTATCTCGAACTGTTTCCAAGGGGAATTTACTCAACACAAATGTAAAGAAGGCTAAGTAACAATGAAGGCTGAAACACCACAACTAGCGAAACTATCTAGTTGATACAGTAACTCAAAGAATATGAAATTCTAACAGAAATTCATAAACAAGTATCTAAGGAATAACCTTAACCAAAATATCAATATCTCTAACGTAAATAATATGTTGGCCGAAATGTCTCTTAAATAGAGATGGATTTCGGTTCCAAGGAAGAATAAAAGGAAGAGTCCTTGAAGAAGTATGACTCTTCAATAACAAACTTGTTACCAAGTATAACACTAGCCTAAGATAATGAACAACAGTCCTATTATCTTGTAAACAATATTCTGGCGGCTACTCTAGATAAAACTAACAAACATATGAAGAGTCCTTGAAGAATTAGGACTCTTAATATCCAACTAATTAACACATGGACAACATGTCCTTTATTATAGCAACACTTGCTATATGCGCCTAAAATAATAAATAACATAATAAACTTAGCCGAAATATATTAAAGTCTAAAATAGACTTTAATGTACAAATGACTAAAATATCCTTGTTTAGCCTTTATGCTTGTTTGGGCCGAATTGTATATCTTGTAGACTTAAGAGTTGAACATGAATATCATCTTCTAGATGTAGATTAGCTTCCTCTTTAGTCTTCTACTCTCGGATCCATGCAGAGATGTCTTGTTCTACTTTCCTAACTCTTGCTCTAGTCATTGGACCTTGTATGTTGGATAAAGGGTGTTTGATATACGTGGATGGTCTCGCATCACCTTGGTTGGTACCGCATCACTATCTTGGTGTATCTTTATCGCTTTATTTAAAAACAAATCTTGTTTGGTTGAATTGACAAGAAAATCTAAGGCAGACGAGAATTTTTTTTTATTTAGACATGGAGCAAACTAAAAGCAAATTTCTTGGTTCATAAGAACATTCAAGAATTGGCTCTTGTTCCCCCTTCTTCTTGTCATTTCCGTGCACATAACCATATATCAAGGATTGAAGCGTCTTCAAAACTGAGTTCTTGATATCGTGCGACCAAGAAAAGGGCAAGTCTTTGAGAAAAGAAAGAAAAAGAAGTCAAGAATCAAGTTTCAAGAAAATCAAGAAGCATAAAGATTGAATTTTTCTTTAAAGATTACTCTTTTATTCTTTCTTTACTTTTCGTTTAGGTCAAGATAGGTATTCTTTCCTTTCTTTTTCAGCTTTATCTCAACACAACAAGTTAGGAAACCTTAATTCATCTAGAGTTGAAGTTCTTGGTAAGTATTGTTGGAATAAAGAGTGGATTTTTTTTATCTAATGGTTTGAGTGTTTCTTTTTCAAGATTAACATGTCTTTTTCATGAAGGTTCATTGCAGCAAGATGCCATTATAGGTGATAAAAAACTATTCATGGATTCAATACAACAAAGCATGAAGAGAATGATGCAACAAATGGATGACATTCAAGAAAGATTGGGAATTCTTGAAATTCAAAGACAACCTAGAAGAGGTAAAGGAATTGATGTTGATGTAGGGAATGATGATGGAGATTCACACGAATCTAATGAGCCTTTGAAGGAAAACTTTCAGCCAAGAATGGAATTAAATCCAAACTTGCCGAGAGGTCCAATAAGAATGGAGGATAATCTTGCATATGAACCGAGAATAGGACATCAAGCTCAAAGGTATGATAATAATCTTGGTGCAATCAAAAAAAATATCCCATCTTTCCAAGGTACAAACGATCATGAATTATTTTTAGATTGGATTCGTAAAGTTAACCATTTTTTTGCTATTCACAATTATTTCGAGGAAAAGAAAGTTAAATTGGAAGCCATGGAATTTGGAGAATATGCCTCAATTTGGTGGGATAAAGAGGTCGACACAAGGAGAATGATTGGGCAAAGGCAAATTGATACTTGGCAAGAGATGAAAGCGGTCATGATTTTGAGATTTGTTCCTCAAAGCTACACTAGAGTTCTATACAATAGATTGCAAAGATTGAGGCAAGGAACAAAGACCGTTGATGAATATTACAAGGAGATGGAGATTGCAATGATTAGGGCGGATATTCGAGAAGATAATGAGGCTACATTGGCTCGGTTCTTGGCTGGTCTAAATGACAAAATTAGACCTAAGGTAGAACGTGCTAACCTTGGTAATATTTTTTATATGGTTAATTATGCAAAGCAAATTGAAAGGAAACAAAAAGAGAAGAGTTCATGGACTTATTCGACAAATTTCCAATCTTGGAAAAGGCTGAATCAGTCCCTAAACAATTCTACATCTTTGCTGAGCCAAACTCAAGGAAAAGGGACATAGGGGCTGCCAAAACAGTCTCAGTTCAAACCGGGTCAGCCAAGCCTTCATCTACATCAAATTCATCCGATTTGAGGTCTGGTGCATCTACAAACCTTTCTTGGGAATCTTTTAAGTGTAGAAGTAAGGTTCACTTTACTCGGGATTGTCCAAATAAGAGCATAATGATCATGCTAGATGACGGGACATGGGTTAGTGATGATGAAGCCGAAGAGGCTATTTTGGAGGTTGAAACCGAGGGCATGGATGCACAATCGGAGGATGTAAATCTTCTTTTGGTAAATATGAAACTCTTACATTCACAACCAATAGATGATTTGCATCAACAAAGGAGCAATTGTTTTTCAGACAAAGTGCAAAGTTCATGGCAAGATTTGTTTACTTATTATTGGTAATGGAAGTTGAACTAATGTTTGCTCTTTTGATATGGTCACCGCTTTAGATTTACCTTTGAAAGCACATCCTATGCCATATAAGCTTTCTTGGTTAAATAATAGTGGTGAGATTAAAGTTGATAAACAAGTGGAGATTGAATCGGCATTGGGAAATTTCAAGACAAGGCTTTATGTGATGTGGTTCCTATGACCGCAAGTCACATTATTTTGGGAAGACCTTGGCAATATGATAGGTGTGCGGATCACATTAGTAGAAAGAATGTTTATCAATGCACAATGGATAACATTCGATTTACATTATATCCTTTGTCACCAAGTCAAGCAAGTGAGGTTCATAAACAATTAGCCGAGAATAGAGAGAAAATAATTAAAGAGAGTGAGTTGCAAAAAATGAGTGATCCTACCCATGAAGTAAAAATAGAGGGAAAAAAGGACCAAAAAGCCGTGAGCTTAGTGAGAAAAAAAGGCAAGCTCACGGCTTTGAGAACAAAACAAGCAATTGTTTTGTTGGTGTTTAGAGAAACTGAAAGGTTGTCTCCAACTAACACTTTTTCCTTTGATCTTATATCTTCTTCTCTACCTATTCTTGTTGTTGATGTTTTGCAGGAATTCAAAGATGTGTTCCCTAAGGAGTTGCCGAAAGGATTGCCTCTAATTAGAGGAATTGAACATCAAATCGACTTCATCCCGGGATCTACATTTCCGAATAGGGAAGCCTAAAGAGCAAATCCGGATGAAACTCGAGAAATACAAAGGCAAGTTGATTTACTTTTGGAGAATGAGAAGGTAAGAGAATCTTTAAGTCCTTGTGCTAGTCCGGTTATTTTAGTACCTAAGAAAGAAGGAACTTTCAGATTATGTACGGATTGTCGAGATATTAATAAGATAACTATTAAATATAGACATCCAATACCTCACTTAGATTATATGCTAGATGAGTTAAATGGTGCTTTAATTTTTTCTAAAATTGATTTAACTCAAGGCTATCACCAAATTAGAATGAAAGAAGGTGATGAATGGAAAACCGCTTTTAAGACTAAATATGCTTTATATGAATGGATTGCTATGCCTTTTTGTCTTACTAACGCACCTAGTACTTTCATGATATTAATGAACTACGTATTTTGGCATTGTTTTGGAAAATTTATTCTAGTTTATTTTGATGATATGCTTGTTTATAATAAAAACTTAGAGGATCATATTGAACGTCTTAAGGCTGTTTTTACTATTTTAAGGGAACAAACTTTGTAAGTTAAACTTGAAAAGTGTTTGTTTTGCACTAATTCTATTAACTTTCTTGGATACATAGTTAGTTCTCAAGGTATTAAGGTTGATCCGGCAAAGATTCAATCAATTTTGGAATGGCCGAGACCAACTAGTGCCACTCAAGTCCGTTCATTGTATGGTTTGGCAAGCTTTTATAGGCGATTTGTTCGTAATTTTAGTACAATAGCCGCCCCATTGAATGAAGTTGTGAAGAAAGATATCCCATTCTTTTGGGACAAGCCGCAAGAAGATAGCTTTGAGAAGCTTAAACAATTACTTACTTCTTCCCCTATTTTATCTTTACCTAATTTTGATCTAACTTTTGAAGTTGAATGTGATGCTTCAGGTATAGGTATTGGGGCTGTTTTGCAACAACACGGAAAACCTTTAGCATATTTTAGTTAGAAACTAAGTGGCACTTCACTTAACTATCCTACATATGATAAAGAGTTATACGCCATTGTTAGAGTTTTGGAGACATGGCAACATTACTTGATTGCGAGGGAATTTGTTATCCACACGGACCATGAATCCATCAAGTATCTTAAGGGGCAAAGTAAGTTGAACAAGAGACACGCTAAGTGGGTTTCCTTCATTGATACCTTTCCATATGTTACCAAATACAAGAAAGGTAAGGAAAACATTGTCTCCGATGCTCTTTCTCGAAGGTATACTTTACTTTCCATTATGCATGCTAAATTACCTGGATCTGAACATCTTAAAGCATTGTATAAGGAGGATAATGATTTTTCAAATTTATATCTTTCTTGTGAACTCTCGGCTGAAAAAGATTTTTTATAGGTTTGAAGATTTCTTGTTTAAAGGCAATAAGTTGTGCATTCCCTCTTGTTCTATTAGATATTTAATTGTTAGAGAGGCACATTGTGGCGGTTTAATGGGTCATTTTAGTGTTGTTAAAACATTAGACATATTACAAGAACACATTTTTTTTTTGCCTAAGATGAAAACAGATGTTAGGAAAATTTGTTAAACAAGCTAAAAGTTCAAGCAAGGCTCACGGATTATACATGCCTTTACCTATTCCATCCTCACCTTGGATTGATCTTTCGATGGATTTTATTCTTGGTTTGCCGACATCAAGAAGAGGTATGGATAGTATAATGGTCGTTGTAAATCGTTTTTCTAAAATGGCTCACTTTATTCCTTGTAGGAAAACTAATGATGCAAGACATGTTGCGGATTTGTTCTTCAAAGAGGTGGTTCAGTTACATGGGAATCCAAAAACGATTGTAAGTGATAGGGATGTAAAATTCTTTAGTTACTTTTGGAAGACCTTGTTGAGTAAGTTGGGGACTAAATTATTGTTTTATACATCAAGTCACCCACAAACTGATGGCCAAACCGAGGTAACAAATAGAACTTTAGGGGTTCTACTTAGAGCACTCGTTCAATAGAACTTAAAAAGGTGGGAAGAATGTTTACCAATTGCTTATAATTGTACTTTACATTCTACTACTAACAATTCACCTTTTGAAGTTGTTTACGGTTTTAACCCCTTTACATCTAATTCCTCTACCTATTGATGAATATTATAATATAGAAGGTGATTCTAGGGCCTATTTTGTACAAAGAATTCACCATCAAGTTGCCGAGAACATCAAGAAGAAGAATGAACATGTTGCAAATAAAGCCAACAAGGGCCACAAGACAATTTGTTTTAAAGTTGGAGATTTGGTTTGTCTACATTTTAGGAAAGATAGATTTCCTAAAGAGAGAAAGTCTAAATTACACCCTCGTGGAGATGGACATTTTCAAGTAGTTGCTGAGATAAATGACAATGCATACAAACTAGACTTAAAAGGTGAGTATAGTTTATTCTACTTTCAATGCTTCTGACTTGTCCCCTTTAGATGTTGATTCATATTATGTTGATGATGATAATGATAATGATTCGAGGACAAATCCTTTTCAAGGGGGAGGGGATGATGCGGGACCATCTACGGGGCTGCCTTACACAAAGCATCCCTTATAAAACATTCAAGGTCCAATGACAAGACAAAGAGCAAGGAAAGTGGCTCAAGATATTTCTACATTGATCCGAGAGTTGAAGACTAAAGAGGAAGCTAAATTACATCTAGAATATGATATTCAAGTTCAACTCTTAAGTTTACAAGATATCCAATTCGGCCCAAACAAGAAAAGTGGCTAATAGGGGCATTTTACTCTTGTTTTACATTAAAGTCTGTTCTAGACTTTAATTAATTTTACCTTTGTTATTTACTATTTCTGGCCATGTTGGCGCATAATAATAGTGGTAGCAAAGATAATAGGACATGTTATCCATTATCTTAGCTAGTGTTTTACTTGATAGAAAGTTTGTTGATCAAGAGTCCTACTTCTTCAAGGACTTTTCCATTCTAGGGATAGATAGCCGAAATCCTACTCTATTTAAGAGGGATTTCGGCCACCATTGTAATTACGTTAGATATATTGATATTTTTGTTAAGGTTATTCCTTAGATACTTGTGTTTGAACTTCTTATAGAATTCATTCATTCTTGAGTTACTGTATCAACAAGATAGTTTCGCTTGTTGTGGTGTTTCAGCGCCCACTGATAATTAGCCAAGTTTAGAGTTGCATTTATTATATTCCCCTTGGAAACTAATTCGAGATAGAAAAACATATGTTTTAAACCTTTTAGTGTTTAATCTTGATAATCTTTTTCACGGTTCCGCATCAGGAGAAGTGGAACAAACACACCAAGGCAATATGCGTGGTTAAAGGAGGCACACAACGAAGTAGATAGAGATTTTGGCAACATCAAACTAAAAATTCCTACATTCCATGGAAAAAATGATCCAGAAGCATATTTGGAGTGGGAAAAGAAGGTATACCTTAAGTGGGAGATTGTTAGTAGTGCCCTAGGACCATTAGCATATGTTGTACGTTTTATATCTTTTTGTGCATTTCATCTGAATAGTTAATTTTGCTTATGAACATCAAATGCGTGATTTGATAGTAAAACTCATTTGCTTATGTAATTATCATTCTAGTTGTCCCTAGTTTTATGTAATCTACTTTACAATGAAATAAAACTAGTATGATGTTTGATTGATGATTATGTTTTACTAATCGTGTGTAATAAGTACAAATAATATCATAGATGCAGTCTATTGAGATATATCGTATCGGACGTGATCCGTTAGAGAAGTAATACTTCATGGTCCTTGGTCATAAGTATTACTTCCTCAATACTATTTTAGAATCCTTAGAACTTATGTCTCCATTGATTCTAGCATGAATGGAGCCACATTTTGACTCAGTCATACGTTGCTTTTAATCGAGTAATCAATACGACTGATGATCGGATGTAGTGTCCTATCATGGCTTGAATGTGAGAGGCATTGTAAGGAATTTGTCCCTCTCTTATTAGAGAGAGATATCCATGGGCCCCTCGATAAGGAAAGACTGTTTAAATGCATGGCCGTGCTCAAATGTATTTAATAAAGTGGTTAATAAATATTGTTTGTTGGAACAGTCTACCTAGAGATCGAGCATATATATAATAAAGCTTAATAAGGGTGACGACTACCATGCCTTGTGTAGGACATCGCGAGACAAAGGGATTAAATAGTGGCTTGATATTAGGTTCCACCGTAAATTCATTAATTTTGGGTAGTCACAATGTCTTGCTAGGGACCACTTGTGATTTATGAACACATACTACTACTAAGTATGTTTTCATTGCCATTGTGATATGAACCTACAGGGTCACACGCATAGACGAGTTAACGAGATTCATGTCCAGATTCAATGAATCTAGAATGTGTCTAGGTTCATTGTATATGACATTTATTGTCTCTGAGAATAATAAGATGTTATTATTCGAATCAGGGATTAAGGAAGGGTATTTTCGGTATTTGGTTATAGCTGAAATTACGTGGGAGTTATTATCCGATAAAGACTCCCACTACCAACAAAAGTCTAGAGGACGTAGAAGTTAAAGACCCCCATTGATGAGAGAGGTGGAGGACGTGAGAGTTGGTTATGGGAACAAACTCTCACACCATATATAACCATCTCTCAGCCGAAACCCTAGTTACTTCTTGCTTTTAGCCTCAATCAACCAAACACACCCGAAATCAGATT
Organism: Vinca minor; assembly: GCA_026122235.1. Lineage (NCBI taxonomy): Eukaryota > Viridiplantae > Streptophyta > Magnoliopsida > Gentianales > Apocynaceae > Vinca > Vinca minor. Next base: position 1,018,074 of record JAOCZM010000112.1, on the reverse strand, counting down.
TCGGATTCTGCCTTCTCCTTTTCTCCCTAATTCCCGAAACTCAGGAAAACCGAGAGCTAGCACTCGCTGCCCGTTTCGTCGCGTGGATACCAGTAGGGAGTAATTCCGCAAGGGAAGACTCGAGGTGATCGTTGCTAAGAGCCCAAAGACAGGATCTTTTATTCAAGAATCAGATTCTTGAACCCGAAAATGTAAGTCTTTTTCTTGAATTTTTCGATTCGTTTTGTATGAGCGGGTCCTTCGGGGGAGGACTCATGGGTGTTTGGAACGAGTTTCCGCCCATGAATCCCTTCATGAGTGTCACAAATACTCCGAGAAGAAGAAGGTGAGGCTTGCTGCAATTGAATTCACTGATTATGCCATAGTTTGGTGGGATCAATTCACCACAAATCGAAGGCGTTTTGGGGAGAGGCCAGTTTCAACTTGGGCTGAAATGAAGACTATCACGCGTAAGAGGTTTGTTCCTTCTCATTATTTTCGAGATTTATATCAAAAGCTTCAAACTATGACTCGGGGTACCAAATATGTTGATGAGTACTGCAAAGAGATGGAGGTTGCCATAATTTGGGCAAATGTAGAAGAAGATAGGGAGGCAACAATGGCTAGATTCTTAAGCGGGTTGAACGAGTATAGTTCAACTATTGTGGAGCTGCAACACTATGTGGAGCTAGAAGATATGGTGCATACAGCTGTGAAGGTGAAATTACAATTGAAGAAGAAAGGATTTGTCTAAAAGATTTACACACAAAATTTTCAGTCATCAAACAAGTTCGAAGGAGATGCATCCAAAACAAGCATTGGGGCAACTTCAAAATCTCAAGAAATGCTAACCAAAGCCACGCCCAATGAAATTGAAAAGGGTACAAGTATTCCAAACACTTCTGCTACATGTAGAGATAAAAAGTGTTTTCGATGTCAAGGATTTGGACATATTGCCTCTCAATGTCCAAATAAAAGAATAATGATCATGAAGGACAATGGGGAAGTGGAAACTGAAAATGAGCATGAGTCAAGTGGGGCGCCGCCCCCGGACCCCGTAAGGGGGCCGCTGCCCCCTTGACTCCCCGCGCCCGCTAACCAGCTAGCGGGACCGCCGTCTGCGTCGCGCAGATTCGTCGTTCCGCTGACCTAAGACTTTGTATATGTGATTTCATTGTGCTTTATGTGATTTTTAGCATGGTTAATAGCATGGCCTACTATACCCCTTGTTTTACATATTTTGGGTTGTAATTTTATAATACGGGCCTGCGAGCCATTTTTCAATGTTGTAAAATTGTAATCGCTTTCTTAGATTAGCTTTATTGCTTTACATTGAAGGTTGGGTATGCCCATGCAACTATGTAACAAGGCTGGAGGCTGCTGGATCGAAGACTTTATCCATGAGATGGATACTGACTTAGATTGACCCTTGGCTCCCACAAGGCTCGTGGGAGTCATCATAGGATTAGGCCATGCTATCTCACGTTTAATTTTTATGCTTTATATATTGCATGAGATGCTTGTATAATTGTATTACGCGTTTTAATGTCATATTCAAACCGAACGTTTTAACTAAGTCTTAAAATGCCTACCATACTCTAAGCACTCATTGAGCTTGGATTATCATTTTTTGTCTGCTTGCCAAAGCAACAGACAAGTGGTTATCTAAGCAAAAGGAGATGGGAAAATAGTGATTTCCATAAGCTTAGACATGGTTCCACTTAGCTAGGTCATCAAAATAGTTTTGGGCCTAGGGCATAAAATGGGAAATAGCCGGGACATATAGATGTCATTCCCATTAGATGATTTTACTTTAATTATGGGTGTTAAGCCAAAGCTTTCCTATAACTATTGTAAAATGTTTTCCCCACTATTTATCAAGTGTTGAAATTGTGGAAAAGGTTTTTGCTCAAAACTAATAACTTTGCAAATAATTTAATGTAGATAATGGCAACCAATACTTCACACAATTCATTGCGATCTGTCCTTGAGAAGGAAAAACTAAGCGGGACCAATTTCCTTGATTGGGCCAGCAACTTAATGATTGTCCTTAAGCAGGAAAGAAAGATATACGTTCTTGATACGGACATTCCTGAACAGCCTGCAAACAACGCCCCTAGAGCTGAAAGAGATGCTTGGAAGAAACATTTTGATGACTCTAACGATGTGACTTGTCTCATGTTAGTCCCAATGAGCACTGACCTTCAAAAACAGTTTGAAGGAGTTGAGGCTTTCCAGATGATGGGCCAGCTCAAGGAAATGTTCCAAGAGAAAGCTCGTCATGAAAGATTCCTCACTACTAAGGCGTTGAATATTTGCAAAATGGCCCTTGGCACCTCTGTAAGTGCACATGTTCTTAAGATGAAGGGCTATTTTGACCAACTTGAGAAACTTGGGGCTCCCGTTGGTCATGACATGGCCACAAATATGATCTTGGGCTCACTCCCACCGGAGTATGACCAATTTGTTATGAACTTCAACATGCATGCCATGGAGAAGACCATACATGAAATATACGGGCTGAACTGAACATTAAGAAGACCCCTGAAGTCTTAATGGTTGAAAAAGGGAATTTCAAGAAGAAAGGAAAGGGAAAGCCCGTGGCCAAGAAAGGCAAAGGCAAAGGCAATGACAAGCCCAAGCCCAAAGCCAAGGAACCAAAGGAAGGAGTTTGCTTCCATTGCAATGAACCAGGTCATTGGAAACGGAACTGCAAGCTCTATTTGGAAGAGAAGAAAAAGGGAAAAGCCAGTTTGACTGTCTCTCCAGGTATTTATGTTAATGAAATTAACATGTCTGCTCCTACTTCGTGGGTATTAGATACCGGTTGTGGATCTCACATTTGTGCAAATGTGCAGGGGTTCAAAAGGAGTAGATCATTGTCAAAAGGAGAAGTGGACCTGAGAGTAGCGAACGGAGCAAGAGTTGTTGTTGTAGCTACCGGGACATTTAATTTAGTTTTGCCAAGTGGCCTAATTATAGAAGTGAATAATTGTCTGTATGTTCCAACTTTGAGTAGGAATATTATTTCAGTTTCTTGTTTGGATATTGAAGGTTTTGAATTAAATATTCTGAATAAAATTTGCACCATTCATAAAGATCGTATCTTCTATGGAGATGCCTCTTTGATGAATGGGCTTTATGTTCTTAACCTCGATGAATCCATTAAAAGGCCCATCTATAACATTAATACTAAGAGGTTTAAATCCAATGACTTAAACCAAAGCTACTTTTGGCACTGTCACTTGGGCCACATAAACGACAAACGCATATCGAAACTCATTAAAGATGGAATTTTGACATCATTTGACTTAGAGTCTTATGAGACTTGGGATTCTTGCTTGTTAGGCAAAATGACTAAAGCTCCCTTTACTGGATAAAGTGAGAGAGCTTCTGATTTGTTGGGCCTCATACATACAGATGTTTGTGGACCAATAAACACAAATGCTAGAGGAGGGTTCCAGTACTTCATTACATTCACAGATGATTTCAGTAGATATGGCTACGTCTATCTAATGAAACATAAATCAGAATCTTTTGGAAGATTCAAAGAATTTCAAAATGAAGTACAAAATCAACTTGGTAAAAGTATTAAGATACTTCGATCAGATCGAGGTGGCGAATACCTTAACCGTGAGTTTGACGAACATCTTAGAGGTTGTGGAATTGTTTCACAATTAACTCCTCCTGGCACACCACAATGGAATGGCGTGTCAGAACGGAGGAATCGCACCTTATTAGATATGGTTCGATCTATGATGAGTCAGACCAATCTTCCAATTTCCTTTTGGGGCTACGCCCTAGAAACTGCTGCGTTTATATTAAATAGAGTTCCTTCCAAAGCGGTTCAGAAAACTCCATATGAGATATGGACTGGGAAACGACCTAGTTTGTCATTTCTAAAAATTTGGGGATGCGAGGCGTATGTAAAACGCTTGTTATCTGATAAACTCGCCCTAAATCTGACAAGTGTTTGTTTGTGGGATATCCTAAAGAAACTAAAGGATATTACTTCTATCTTCCATCAGAGAACAAAGTGTTTGTTGCTCGAAATGGTTTATTCCTTGAAAGGGAATTTATTTCCAAAGAGGATAGTGGGAGTAAGATCCATCTTGAGGAAATTCAAGATCCCCAAACAACATCTGAACCAACTTTGGAAGTTCAAGCAAGCTCACGTGTTGATACTGAGCTTCAATCTTTGACACAAGGCCCAAGGAGGTCGAGTCGGGTACATCAACAGCCTGAGAGATATGGATGTCTCGTGACTGATGATCATTAGGTTGAACTGATTGATCAAGATGAACCCACTACCTACAAAGAGGCAATTCGTAGTTCTGAATCAGATAAGTGGCTAGAAGCTATGAAGTCTGAGATGCAATCCATGTACGATAACCAAGTGTGGACTTTGGTTGACCCACCCGAAGGGTGTAAGGTCATTGATAACAAATGGTATTTCAAAAAGAAAACTGACATGGATGGTAATGTACACACTTTTAAATCTCGACTAATAGTTAAAGGTTATAGACAAGTTCATGGTATTGACTATGATGAAACCTTTTCTCCTGTCGTTATGATAAAGTCAATTAGGATTTTACTTGCCATAGCCGCATATTATGACTATGAGATATGACAAATGGATGTTAAGACTGCGTTTCTTAATGGAAACCTTCTCGAAGATGTGTATATGACACAACCTGAGGGGTTTGTTGATCCAACAAATCCTAGCAAAGTGTGTAAGCTTCAAAGGTCCATTTATGGATTGAAGCAAGCATCTCGAAGCCGGAATCGTCGCTTTGATGAACGTATTAAAGAATTCGGTTTCATCAAAAATGAAGACGAGCCTTATGTTTATAAGAAAGTAACTAATAATGCAGTAGTGTTCCTTGTGCTTTATGTGGATGACATCTTACTGATTGGAAATGACATCCCCACATTACAAAGCGTAAAAGCTTGGTTGGGGAAGTGCTTTTCCATGAAAGACTTAGGCGAGGCTACATACATTTTGGGTATAAGAATCTATAGAGATAGATTTAACAAAATGATTGGCCTGAGCCAGAGTGGATACATTGACAAGGTACTGGAACGATTCAGTTTGCAAGACTCCAAAAAGGGATTCTTGCCCATGTCACATGGCATCAAACTCAGCAGAACTCAAGGACCTTCCACAAAGGAGGACCAAGAGCGCATGAGTAAGATCCCATATGCTTCAGCCATTGGGTCTATTATGTATGCTATGATATGCACTCGCCCGGATGTCTCGTTCGCTTTAACTATGCTATGATAATTAGCCAAGTTTAGAGTTGCGTTTATTATATTCCCCTTGGAAACTAATTCGAGATAGAAAAACATATGTTTTAAACCTTTTAGTGTTGAATCTTGATAATCTTTTTCACGGTTCCGCATCAAGAGAAGTGGAACAAACACACCAAGGCAATATGCGTGGTTAAAGGAGGCACACAACGAAGTAGATGGAGATTTTGGCAACATCAAACTGAAAATTCCTACATTCCATGGAAAAAGTGATCCAGAAGCATATTTGGAGTGGGAAAAGAAGGTATACCTTAAGTGGGAAATTGCTAGTAGTGCCCTAGGACCATTAGCATATGTTGTACGTTTTATATCTTTTTGTGCATTTCATCTGAATAGTTAATTTTGCTTATGAACATCAAATGCGTGATTTGATAGTAAAACTCATTTGCTTATGTAATTACTATTCTAGTTGTCCCTAGTTTTATGTAATCTACTTTACAATGAAATAAAACTAGTATGATGTTTGATTGATGATTATGTTTTACTAATCATGTGTAATAAGTACAAATCATATCATAGATGCAGTATATTGAGATATATCGTACCGGACGTGATCCGTTAGAGAAGTAATACTTCATGGTCCTTGGTCATAAGTATTACTTCCTCAATACTATTTTAGAATCCTTAGAACTTATGTCTCCATTGATTCTAGCATGAATGGAGCCACATTTTGACTCAGTCATACGTTTCTTTTAATCGAGTAATCAATACGACTGATGATCGGATGTAGTGTCCTATCATGGCTTGAATGTGAGAGGCATTGTAAGGAATTTGTCCCTCTCTTATTAGAGAGAGATATCCATGGGCCCCTCGATAGGGAAAGACTGTTTAAATGCATGGCCGTGCTCAAATGTATTTAATAAAGTGGTTAATAAATATTGTTTGTTGGAACAGTCTACCTAGAGATCGAGTATATATATAATTAAGCTTAATAAGGGTGACGACTACCATGCCTTATGTAGGATATCACGAGACAAAGGGATTAAATAGTGGATTGATATTAGGTTCTACCGTAAATTCATTCACTTTGGGTAGTCACAATGTCCTGCTAGGGACCACTTGTGATTTATGAACACATACTACTACTAAGTATGTTTTCATTGCCATTGTGATATGAACCTACAGGGTCACACGCATAGACGAGTTAACGAGCTTCATGTCCAGATTCAATGAATCTAGAATGTGTCTAGGTTCATTGTATATGACATTTATTTCTCTGAGAATAATAAGATGTTATTATTCGAATCAGGGATTAAGGAAGGGTATTTTCGGTATTTGGTTATAGCTGCAATTATGTGAGAGTTATTATTCGATAAAGACTCCCACTACCAACAAAAGTCTAGAGGACGTGGGAGTTAAAGACTCCCACTGCTGAGAGAGGTGGAGGACGTGAGAGTTGGTTATGGGAACAAACTCTCACACCCTATATAACCATCTCTCAGCCGAAACCCTAGTTACTTCTTGCTTTTAGCCTCAATCAACCAAACACACCCGAAATCAGATTTCGGATTCTTCCTTCTCCTTTTCTCCCTAATTCCCGAAACTCAGAAAAACCGAGAGCTAGCACTCGCTGCCCGTTTCGTCGCGTGGATACCGGTAGGGAGTAATTCCGCAAGGGAAGACTCGAGGTGATCGTTGCTAAGAGCCCAAAGACAGGATCTTTTATTCAAGAATCAGATTCTTGAACCTGAAAACGTAAGTCTTTTTCTTCAATTTTTCGATTCGTTTTGTATGAGCGGATTCTTCAGGGGAGGACTCATGGGGTGTTTGGAACGAGTTTCCTCCCATGAATCCCTTCATGAGTGTCACAACTACTCCGAGAAGAAGAAGGTGAGGCTTGCTGCAATTGAATTCACTGATTATGCCATAGTTTGGTGGGATCAATTCACCACAAATCGAAGGCGTTTTGGGGAGAGGCCAGTTTCAACTTGGGCTGAAATGAAGACTATCACGCGTAAGAGGTTTGTTCCTTCTCATTATTTTTGAGATTTATATCAAAAGCTTCAAACTATGACTCAGGGTACCAAATCTGCTAATGAGTACTGCAAAGAGATGGAGGTTGCCATAATTAGGGCAAATGTAGAAGAAGATAGGGAGGCAACAATGGCTAGATTCTTAAGCGGGTTGAACGAGGATAGTTCAACTATTGTGGAGCTGCAACACTATGTGGAGCTAGAAGATATGGTGCATACAGCTGTGAAGGTGAAAATACAATTGAAGAAGAAGGGATTTGTCTAAAAGATTTACACACAAAATTTTCAGTCATCAAACAAGTTCGAAGGAGATGCATCCAAAACAAGCATTGGGGCAACTTCAAAATCTCAAGAAATGCTGACCAAAGCCACGCCCAATGAAATTGAAAAGGGTACAAGTATTCCAAACACTTCTGCTAGATATAGAGATAAAAAGTGTTTTCGATGTCAGGGATTTGGACATATTGCATCTCAATGTCCAAATAAAAGAATAATGATCATGAAGGACGATGGGGAAGTGGAAACTGAAAATGAGCATGAGTCAAGTGATGATGGTGAACAACTGGAGGAAAATTCACCAGAACAAGGAGAGCTTTTGGTTGTTAGAAGGGCTCTAAATATGAATGTAAAGATGAACGAAACAGAGCAACAAAAGGAGAGAATTTTTCACACAAGGTGTTTGGTTCAAGGTAAAGTTTACATGTTAATTATTGATGGTGGAAGTTGTGCGAATGTTGCTAGTATTGAAATGGTGGAGAAATTGAGTTTAGCTACAACTAAACACCCCCAACCATACAAGCTTCAATGGCTTATTGAATGCGGGGAAATTTGTGACACTAAACAAGTTTTGCTGATGTTTTCAATTGGAAATTACAAGGATGAAGTTTTATGTGATGTGGTTCCAATGCATGCTAGTCATATTCTTTTGGGTAGACCATGGAAATTTGATCGGAGAGTGGTTTATGATGGGTTTCTTAACAGATACACACTCAAGCATAAAAGTAAAACCATCATGCTTGTGTCATTAACTCCATAGCAGGTTCAAGAAGATCAACTCAAAATGTCCTAATCAAGGAGAGCTAGAGAGAGTGAGGAAAAGAAAAATGTGTTTGAGGGGGGCGAAAATTGAGTGGGAAAAAGAATGGAGAGAAAAACAAGAGGCTGAATTGAGTGTGTTTGAGGGAGAAAAGAAATTAGTTGAAAATGAAAGTAAAAAGAAGCTGAATTTTTATGCAAGGGCAAGTGAGATACATAGGGCGTTAGTCGAGGAAATGAGTGTGTTGGTGATAGTCTTTAAGGAGTCTTATTTCAAAAATAACTAACTAACCTCATATTTGCCTAGTTCAATTTGATCTCTTTTGTAGGAATACGATGACGTCTTTCCAGAAGAAGAACCAAGTGGATTGCCACCACTAAGGGGAATTGAACATCAAATTGACTTCATTCCTGGGGCAAACATGCCAACTTATTGAGCTAATCCGGATGAAACAAAAGAGATTCAAAGGCAAGTGGAGGACTTGATTACTAAAGGAAAAGTTCGGGAAAACATGAGTCCATGTGCTGTATCGATGATCGTGGTACCAAAGAAGGAGGAAATAAAGAGAATATGCACAGATTGTCGAGCCATCAATAAAAATCACTGTAAAGTATCATTATCCTATTCTTGAGCTAGATGATATGCTTGATGAGTTGCATGGTTCTATGATCTTCACTAAAATTGATTTGAAAAGTGGGTATCATCAAATTAGAATCAAGGAAGGTGATGATTGGAAAACTGCCTTTAAAACAAAATATGGTTTATATGTGTGGTTAATCATGCCTTTTGGTTTAACTAATGCACCAAGCACTTTCATGAGATTAATGAACCATGTTTTGCTTGACTTTATTGTAAAATTTGTGGTAGCTTATTTTGATGACATTCTCATTTATAGCAAGAACATGGAGGAACATCTTGTCCATTTGCATGATGTACTTGACACCTTAAGATTGTTAGTAGTGCCCTAGGACCATTGGCACATGTTGTGCGTTTTATTATCTTTTGAGCATGTAATTGAATAGTTAATTATGCTTTTGATTATCAAATGTGTGATTTGATAGTAAAACTCATTAGCTTATGTAATTACTATTCTAGAAGTCCCTAGTTTTATGTAATGCTTAATTACTATGAAATAAAACTAGTATGATTGTTGATTGATGATCTTGTTTTACCGATCATGTGTAATGGATACAAATCACATCATAGATGCAATATATAGGGGATACATTGTATTGGGACGTGATCCGTCGAGAAGTAATACTTCATGGTCTTAAGTCATAAGTATTACTTCCTCAATACTATTTTTAGAATCCTTAGACCTTATGTCTTCATTGATTCTAGTATGAATGGAGCCACGCTTTTGACTCGATCGGACGTTACTTGTAACAGAGTAATCAATACGACTGATGATCGGATGTAGTGTCCTATCATAGCTTGAATGTGAGAGAAATTGTAAGGAATTTGTCCCTCTCTATTATTAGAGAGAGATATCCATGGGCCCCTCGATAGGGAAAGACCGTTTAAATGCATGGCCGTGCTCAAATGTATTTGATAAAGTTGTTATCAAATGCTATTTGTCGAAACAGTCTACCTGGAGATCGAGCATAAATATAATTAAGCTTAATAAAGGTGACGACCACCATGCCTTATGCTTAATTAGGATATCGCGAGACAAAGGGATTAAATAGTAGATTGATATTAGGTTCCGTTGTAAATTCATTCACTTTAGGTAGTCACAATGTCCTGCTAGGGGCCGCTTGTTATTTATGAACTCACACTACTACTAAGTGTGTTTTCATTGCCATTGTGAGATGAACCTACAGGGTCACACGCATAGACGAGCTAACGAGCTTCATGTCCAGATTCAATGAATCTAGAATGTGTCTAGGTTCATTGTATCTGACATTCACCTTTCTGAGAATGATAAAGCGTTATCATTCGAATTAGAGATAAGGGGCATTTTCGGTATAGCTGGGATTACGTGGGAGTCATTATCCGATAAAGACTCCCACTACCAGCAGAATTCTAGGGAACGTGGGAGTTAGAGACTCCCACTGCCGAGAGGAGTTGGGGATGTGAGAGTTGGTTATGGGAACAAACTCTCACACCCTATATAATTATCTCTTGGCCGAAACCCTAGTGTAAGGATTTTTCAGCCGCAACCTTTGCCACTCTCTGAAATCTGATTTCATTTTTGGTCTCCCTTTTTCTCTCTAATTTCCGAAAATCAGAAAGACGAAGAGCTAGCACTCGCCGCCCGTTTCATCGCGTGGATACCGGTAGAGGGATATTCCGCAAAGGGAATTCCGTTTGGTGGCAGCAACACATCCAAGAAACATCATCCTCCATTCAAGAAGTAGCTTCTTGAAAACAAGAAACGTAAGTTTTTCCGCTGTTTTTCGATTCGTTTACGTATGAGCGGATCCTTCAGGGGAGGACTCATGGGTTTTTGGAACGAGTTTCCGCCTATGAATCCCTTCAAAGAAGAGAGTCTTTGTAAGCTAATCTTAAAAAGTGTTCTTTTTACATGGATAAAGATGTTTTTCTTGGTTTGTAGTAAGTGCTAATGGGATTGAAATGGAAAAGGACAAGGTTAAGTCAATAATGGATTGGCCGACTCCTAAAAATATTTTTGAAGTGAGAAGTTTTCATGGGCTTGCAAGTTTCTATAGGAGGTTTGTAAAGGACTTTAGCACCATAGCTGCACCATTGAATGAGATTGTGAAGAAAGAAATTGGTTTTCATTGGGGAGAGAAACAACAACATGCTTTTGATCTTCTGAAAGAAAAACTAACCATTGCACCAATTCTTGTATTACCTAATTTTGATAAAACTTTTGAACTTGAATGTGATGCATCTGGTGTTGGTCTAGGAGCTGTTTTGATGCAGTAAAGAAAACTAATTACCTACTTTAGTGAGAATCTGAAAGGAGCTCAATTGAACTATCCAGCCTATGACAAGGAGCTCTATGCTTTGGTGAGAGCATTGCGAACTTGGCAACACTACCTGTGGCCAAAGGAGTTTGTGATCCACACAGATCATGACTCACTTAAATATCTCAAGGGTTAAGGTAAGTTGAGTAAGAGGCATACCAAATGGGTGGAATTCCTTGAATGATTTCCTTATGTGATTAAGTACAAGAAAGGGAAATAAAACATTGTAGCCAATGCTTTATCTAGGAGACATGCTTTAGTAACCACAATGAGTTCTAAACTTCTTGGTTTTGAGTCAATTAAGGAAATGTATGCTAATAATTCTGATTTTGCTTCTGTCTATACTGCTTGTGAACATGCTACATTTGATAAGTTCTATAGGCATGAGGGATATTTATTTCATGAGAATAAACTTTGCATCCCTAAATGTTCTATGCTTGAATTGCTTGTTCGTGAGGCCCATGGGGGAGGTTTAATGGGGCACTTTGGTGTGCACAAAACTTTAGAAGTCTTGAATGAGCATTTCTTGATACGGTACCAACCAAGGGGCTGCCCTACTCAAAAGACCCTTTAAAGAACCTTCAAGGACCCATGACAAGAGCAAGGGGAAAGATGAGTTTAGACAAAGTCGCAACATTGGTCCGAGAGATAAAAGCTAAAGAGGAAACTAACCTTCAACTAGAAGAAGACATTCAAGTCAACCTCTTGAGTTTTACAAGTGTTCAAAACGGCCCAAACAAGCAAAGTGGCTAAAAAGGGCACTTTAGTCTTTTTGTACAATTAAAGTCTATGCTAAACTTTAATTATGTCCATAGTGGTTGAATATTTGGTTATCTAGTTGTTAAGAGTCCCATGTCTTCTAGGACTCTTCACATGATTAGTTATTTTCAGCCATGTTTAGTTATTATTGCCGCCTAGATGCTAGAAAATAGGACATGTTGTCCATTATCTTTTTTAGTGGTTTACTTGATAGCAAGTTGTTGTTCAAGAGTCCTACTTCTTTAAGGACTCTTCTTTTATTGTTCATTGTTAACTGAAAACTCTATATTTAAGAGATGGTTCGGCCAACATAACAATTACGTTAGATATATTGATATTTTGGTAAGGTTATTCCTTAGTTCATCGTGTCTGAACTTCTTTTAAGAATTTTATCATTTAGACCAGCCAAGAACCGAGAAATTAAGCAATGCTCGCTTAATTATCCTACTTATGATAAAGAGTTATATTCAATCGTTAGAGCTTTGGAAACATGGCAGCACTACTTGATCGCAAGGGAATTCTTGATTCATACCGACCATGAGTCCATCAAGTATCTAAAAGGGAAAAGTAACTTGAACAAGAGACATGCAAGATGGGTTTCCTTTATCAATACTTTTACATAAGTAATCAAATACAAGAAAGGTAAGGAAAACATCGTTGTTGATGCTCTATCTCGAAGATATATATTTCTTTCCTTAATGCATGCTAAATTACTTGTATTTGAACATCTTAAAGCATTATATAAGGATGATAAAGAATTTTCAGATTTATACTCATTATGTGAGCATTTGGCTCAAAGAGAATTTTTTCATTTTTTTTGTTTAAAGGCAATAGATTGTGCATTCCATCCTGTTATATTAGAGATTTAATTGTTAGTGAAGCACATTGTGGCGGTTTAATGGGACATTTTGGTGTTTGTAAACTTTGGATATTTTGCAAGAGCACTTTTATTTGCCCAAGATGAGAAAAGATATTAGGAAAATATGTGAACTTTGCTTTAAATGTAAACAGGCTAAAAGTACAAGCAAAACTCATGGATTATACATGTCGTTACCTATTCCATCGTCACCTTGGATTGACTTGTCCATGGATTTTATTCTAGGCTTGCCGAGGTCTCAAAAAGGTAATGATAGTATAATGGTTGTCGTAGATCGATTTTCTAAAATATCTCACTTTATTCCTTGTAGGAAAACAAATGATGCAAGCCGTGTTGCAGATTTATTTTTGAAGGATGTAGTTCGGCTTCACGGAATTCCGAGAACAATTGTAAGTGATAGGGACGTAAAGTTCTTAAGTTACTTTTGGAAGACATTATGGAGTAAGTTGGGGACTAAATTGCTATTTTCTACATCAAGTCACCCACAAACCGATGGCCAAGCTGAGGTAAAAAATAGAACTTTAGGGGTTTTACTTCAAGCCTTAATTATTTTCTTTTGGTTGGGTATGCATGTTGATGTGGAAAGAATTTGTGAGAAGTTCATTACTTGTAAACAAGCAAAATCAAAATTAAAGCCTCATAGATTGTATTACCCTTTACCTATTCCTAGTGAACCTTGGGTAGACATATCCATGGATTTTTTTTTTGGGTTTGTCTAGGTTAAGAAAGGGTAGAGATTTTGTATTTGTGGTAGTTGATCAATTTTAAAAAATGGCACACTTCATTCCATGTCATAAAAGTGATGATGCTACTCATGTTGCTGATTTGTTCTTTAAAGAGGTTGTGTGTTTCCATGGAGTTCCTAGAACAATTGTTAGTTATAGAGATGCAAAATTCTTAAGTCACTTTTGGCGTGTCTTATGGAGAAAATTGGGAACTAAACTTCTGTTTTTTACTACTTGTCATCCACAAACTGATGGTCAAACTGAAGTAGTTAATAGAACTTTGTCTCAATTACTTAGATCCTTAATCCAAAAGAACTTAAAGAATTGGGAAGATTGTTTGTCATTTGCTGAATTTGCATATAACCGGAGTGTACATTCTGCTACAAAGTTCTATCCTTTCGAGGTTGTTTATGGGTTTAATCCATTGAGTCCACTTGATCTTATACCCATGTCTTGATGGAAAAGCAAAGGCAGAATTGATTAAAAAGTTGCACGAAAAGGTGAAAATCAATATCCTGAAGCAAACTGAGCAATATGCTAAGCAAGCCAACAAGGGTCGAAAGAAAGTTATCTTTGAACCTGAAGATTGGGTTTAGTTGCACTTGAGAAAAGAAGGATTTCCAGCAAAACGTAAGTTCAAACTGCAACCAAGGGGAGATGGACATTTTGAAGTCATCGCAAGAATCAATGACAATGCTACCAAACTAGATCTTCCTGGTAAGTATAATGTAAGCGCCACTTTTAATGTTTATGATCTTTCTCGTTTTATTGTATATTCAGATTCGAGGAGGAACCCTTTTGAAGAGGAAGAGAATGATGGAGACCAACTGAGGGAAACCAATCCAAGCAAAGGGGATCCTTTTCAAATTCATGGAGGTCCTATTACAAGAGCAAGAGCTAAAAAAATTAATAAAGCTATGACGAGTCTTGTTGCTAAAATTAAAGACAAAATGCAAGAGAACTCATTAGAAGACCAAATGGTGAATGTTCTTCAAGTTATTGGGGCCGAAATGCATCCAAGAAGATGGGCTATAGCTGAAATCCGAATTTGGGACTTAAATTGCAGATTGTGGGCTGTCAAATTCATGCAAGACATGAAACCCAAGAAGAAGTTTTTATTTAATTAATTTTCAGCCTAGAAAGAGTGATTTTAAGCCATTTAATTAGTCAAACTCTTCAGTTATTCAAGGAGTCTCTTAGTATAGTTTCAAGAAGTCATTTCTATCTCCTAAATGTATTAAATTCAGTCAAAGAGACCTTTCAAAAACACTTGGGTGGCTGAATTTCGGGATTCACTTGAAAAGACTTCATGTTTGCCAATAAAAGGGCATCTAATGCTATGTAAAATTCAGATTTTGATAAATACAAATAGACATTTGTCTTGTGCGATTAAATTCTCTTTGTTGAGCTTCTATAGTTCAAGAACTTATCAAGATCCGTGAGCAAGATCTTGTGGCGTTCATCATACATTTGGTTCTTGGTTCTCTTATAACTAACGGGTCAAGGTTTCCTTTGCTCTTGGTAAGATCAAACTAGATTCTCGATCTAGGGAGATCACTGCCAATCATTATACTTAGGATTCTTGGATCATTATATCCAACGGGTCCTTTGTCTAATCCGCATCAGTTTGAATTTCACTTCCATGTCATTTTTTAATTTAAAAACCCACTTGCACCCTATTGGGGTCACCCCCTCAGGCGCATCAACCAGGATCCATACTTGGTTAGTGTACATGGAATCCATCTCAGATCTCATGGCCTCAAGCCATTTCTCAGAATCTGGACTAGTAATTGCTTGTTTGTAGGTTGTAGTCTCTTCATGATCAATAAACATAACATCACCATGTTCTATTAAGAAAAATCATAAAATTCCCAGGGATCTACGAGCTCTACTAGACCTACGCAATTCTTGTGTTTTGGGAACTGGCTCCACAACACCTTGTGTAGCTTGTTCCAATTCCACCTGATCAATTGTGCCTAGAACTTCAGCAAGTTCCAGAACTTCATTAAGTTCCACGTGACTCCCACTTATTTTTGATATGCCAAATCCTAACAAGTATACTAAGGTGCACTTATTGTATATGATAAAATCAAGGTCGATCCCACAGAGACTTGTATTCAAGTACCAAATATGTTATTCCAACTTAATTCAAATCGATGATCAAATAGTGGTGAATTTTAACAACTAAAATAATTAATTAAACAAACAAAGAGAATTAATGAGAGAGAGGATAACTAGGGTGTATGATCCAACTAGTGTATTATCAATGCAAAGACTTTATCTTTCTAGCTAAATCGATGAAGTTCTTATATTATTAACGGCGAAATCCCCTTAAATAAACTTAGCCCAATCTCTTGGCACAAAGTTCCTAACTTTAATTAAAAATCTATTATATATCTATGAAGATAATCAATTAAAAGGCGCATAAAGATCTTTGGAATTCCGAGCTTTCATTAGATGGACCAATTAATCACATAAACCGCACAAAGAAATCGGATTCTATCTCTAGCCAATTTTACCAAGTGTTATTGTTACTTTAGTTCCTATTCAATTAATCTCCGCTAGGTCCCATAATCGAGTATTAAATCATGTAAAAGATGATCGAGCAATTACAAGCATTAAGATCAAGTAACAAGAATTAATAATAAAAGATAATCGATAAAGCTAGAATCTTTTAAGTCAAAACATTAATAAAAACACATAGTCTTCACAAATCACCCCAGCTAATGGGATCTTAGCCTAACATTTTAAGAACAAGATCCATAGCACAATTAATGAACATTCAAGATTACAAAGAATAATTAAAATTAGAGAAATCAAGCCTTAAAGAAAGAACTCAATTCCACCGTCTTCAATCTCCTTTGTCTTCAATTGTAGCTCTTTGTCTTGACCCTTTTTCTCTCGGTTATCTCTATCTCTATATTGTATATTCTATATATTGAAAAATATTCTCTTTCTTCTCTACTTCTTGGCAGCTGCAACATGTGGCTCTTTTCTTCCTTTTAGGATTCTAATTCGAAATTATAGTAGGTTCCAAATTCTATTCCAATTCAACTTTTGGTAACTAACAAATTTGTACATCTTCAATCTTCTATTCCAAGTTGGACTCGGTGACATTTTAGCAAATGCCAAATACAATTCTTCTTTATCCAAAATGCCTTTAACCTGTATAAAATATTATGAAATTAATGAATTGAATCAAATAAAATTAGTAGAACATTTTTAGGCGTATTCACTCATAAAGACTAATTTAATATATTATTATCTCAATTAAGCTCAATTCAAGTGGGAAAACAATCCAAATTAATATTAAAATATAGGCTTATCAACTAATCTCCACTTAAGATTTTGATCGTCCTCGAGCAAACAAAACAATTCACAAGGAAAAGAAACCACTTGGAAACATTTATCTTTCTATGAATCTCAACATGCTCATTACTAGCTTCAAAATTTCACCACAAACATAAACCAAAAAGTTTCAATCCAAATATAACAATAAATATAACAAAGCTAATAGACTCTTATTAAGAAGACTTGAGACATACTATGACAATACCAAAGACTTGAATCAACACTTAAACCGGTATTATGCAATCAAAGAACACTTTCTTGATAATAATAAAACAACGCTAGCCTTGTTAATTTACATACTCTCCACTAATGAAGACAAATCAATTCACTTGAGTCTATTAGGACTTTTCGGCTTATAACGTTAGGCTAGGGAATTGGCTATGAACCGAAGGGATAGGATATTCAAAATTGAGAGAGAAAAAGTAAAAAGAAATACGCTTATTATTACAAGATTTTACAATGTAGCATTTTTTTTCTTCTTCTCTAAAATGTACTCAAATTCACACTTTATCTCCATGAATTTTTTGAATTTAAGAACAAGAACCATTGAAGATTTTTTTTTTCCCACTCTTGCACCCATCCAAAAGAAGACTACATATTATCTCGATGTATGAACTCATAGTCTTCTTTTTACTTAAAATTTTTTTTCTCCTTTTCTATATATATATATATATATATATTTTTTTTTTTCCATTTTTTTCTTTCAAACGAATTCATAACTTCCACAACCAATTTCAAATTCTTCAACAACACCATCTTCTCAGGACAACTTTACTAATAAGCTCAAAATATAGGAATTTCTTGTAGAATTCTCTTAATTTTTCAGATATTTTTTCAAAAATAAAACTTTAAAACCATAAAAATCTGAATTTTGAAAAATTTCCGCACTAAACCAAATCTCCCCCCACACACACACTTAAGAATAAACATTGTCCTCAATGTTTGAAAGTAATAAAACACAAAGGAAGGGTTAAGAAACTTAGCCGGATATTTGAAGCATTTTGGAGAGCGGATTATGAAAAGAACGCAATCGTAACATCACCAAGGCTCAAGCAATTTCCTACAAAAGATAGAAAAAATAAATAAGTAAATAAAAATAAATAAATAAAAACAAACTAAAATAATTTTTGGAGTTTTTTTAATTTTTTTGGGGACAAGAAGAATCAAGAAAAATCAAAGAAATCTAAAATAAATTTGGATTTCTAAGAAGAAAAAAACTTGACACTCCGACAATAAAAATTAAAACTGAGACTTTGATACTTTGATTAAAAATTAAAAATTAAAGAAAATAAACTTAGTTCTCATTTATAGTCTCGAGCTTGACTTCCTTTATCTCGTGTTCTTCAAGGATCATGAAGAAGCCATGCTTCTTCTTGCAATTTCACTCCACCCTCAAAGTAGGGCTTCAACCTGTGCCCATTCACCATGAAATTTCCTTTTTCATCATTCTTTAATTCAACGGCTCCATGAGGGAAGACTTTAGCAATCTCAAAGGGACCAGACCACCTTGATATCAATTTACTTGGAAAAAGTCTCAGACGAGAGTTGTAAAGCAAAACCTTTTGACCAAAATGAAATAACTTATGTTCCCTAAGCACTCTTAGGAGCTTTTCCTCTTGTTCTCCTATTAAAGAAGAGGAAATAATTAATGGCAATTTATTATTATCAACAAGAAAAATGTACTTTAAAGTAGGAGGAAGAGGTTTGAGTTCAAGATTTTGAGGGGGCTCCTCAACACTAGGCTTTGGCCTTGTTCCATTCAATTCCAACTCCAAGAATTTATTCGGCCTAAGCTTTGAGTGGGTTTGATTTGCCTCAAGAAGATGGACAGCTTCCTTCATGACTTCATTATCCAACTTTTGAAGTGTTGTGCCTTGGGTAATGCATAAATCAATTGGATCATGATAAACATTATTCTGCAAAACATCACTTGCAAGATCATCAATAGCAATGCAAATTTTATCATCAAAATCATCAAAGACATCAATGGAATAAACAGAATCATGAACGGGAGGATGCTTCATAGATTTAAAGACATTAAAAGTGACTTGTTCCTCCCCAACCCTCAATATTAATTCTCCCTTGTGAACATCAATAAGGGTCCTTCCCGTGGCTAAAAAAGGTCTACCTAATATCAAAGGCAATTCATAGTCTTCTTCCATTTCAAGAACAACAAAGTCAACGGGAAAGATGAATTTATCTACTTTAACCAAAACATCCTCTATTATACCCCGAGGATATTTAATGGATCTATCAGTAAGTTGAAGAGATATAGTAGTATTTTGTACTTTTCCTAAACCCAACTTATTAAAAACAGATAGAGGCATCAAATTTATACTAGCACCAAGATCACACAAAACATTATCAAATAAATGACCCCCAATATAACATGGAATTTTAAAACTCCCCTGGTCTTTAAGCTTTTGTGGTATCTTGTTTTGCAAAATTACAGAACACTCTTCGGTCAAGCATATCTTCTCGAATCTCTGCAATTTCCTTTTGTTTGCTAGTATATCTTTGAGAAACTTAGCATAAGAAGGCATTTGTGCTATGGCATCTGCAAAAGGAATATTAATCTCTAATTTCTTGAAGATTTCAAGAAACTTTTTGAATTGATGTTCATCATTCGCAGATTTAACACATTGAGGAAAAGGAAGAGATGAGTAGTCAACATTAACATTGTCTACATTTTTACCTTTCTCCTTACCTTCTTTGGATTGTGACATCTCCTTCTTTGCTTCTTGCATCTTTGTAGCATCTCCTTCATCTTCTTTTGGAGATGGGATTTCAATTTTCTCCTTCTCAAGTGACTCCATTGTTTTGCCACTTCTCAAGGTGATTGACTTACACTCTCTTGGATTTTTCTCTGTGTCACTAGGCAAAGAACCATTAGGTCTAGAAGAAATCAAATTTGCAATTTGACCTACCTGGATTTCCAAATTTTTTATACTTGCATCAACACTTGAGAATTTATTCTCTGTGGTAGCCATGAATTTTTGGGTATTTGATGCAAGTTTCTCAATAAGATCCTCCAAGTTCATCTTCCTCTCTTGTGGGGGATTGAATCCTGGAGGATTTTATTGCCTTTGCCCTTGGTTTTGAGTCCAGGAGAAATTTGGATGATTTCTCCATCCCGGATTGTAAGTGGAAGAATATGGATTATTTTGCCTTTGTCCTACAAAATTTACATCATTATTAGTACCATAATCAATTGAAGAGTTAGAGAAATTACCTCCATTGAGTTGAGGCGAGGAAAGGCCTTGACTTTGAGGTGCTAGAATGCCTAAATTACTGAGATTTTGGTTCAAAGCTGTCAATTGAGCCGCTATTGATGAAGTAGCATTATTCTCAAAAGAAGAAACCATCTTGACTGGCATGTTTCTCTCTGAATTCCAGTGACAATTAGTAGTGGCTACTTCCTCAATTTTTATCCATGCTTCGGCGGGCTCATTCTTCAAGAAAGACCCTCCACTTGCTGAATCCAATGTTGCTCTAATACTTGGGAGCAATCCATTGTAGAAAATCTGCACTTGCATCCAAACTGGTAAATCATGATGAGGGCATTGTTGAAGAAGATCCTTGAAACACTCCCAAGTTTCATCCAGAGATTTAAGTCCAGTCTGTTTAAAATTAGTAATATTAGTACGCATACTAAAAGTTTTAACAGGAGGATAATGTTTATTCAAGAAAGCAGTAGACAATTGATTCCAAGTAGTAATAGAATTTGAAGGGAGAGATTTAAGCCATTGTTTGGCTTTATCCTTCAAAGAAAAAGGGAAGAGCATCAAGCGAATTGCATCATTAGGAACTCCATTTATTTTGATTGTGTCGCATATCTCCAAGAAGTTCGTAATGTGTGAGTTAGGGTCATCATCGGGCTTGCCATGGAATTGTGCATTATATTGCACCAATTGAATCAAACCCGGTTTTAACTTAAAATTTTTGGCTGTAATTGTAGGCCTAACAATTGAAGAAACAGCATGATCTATTTTTGGAGTAGCATAATCCATTAGCGTCTCCCTTGGTGCAGCTACTCTTTTTTTTTCTTTTTTTTTATTTTATTTTTTTTTTAAAAAAAAAAAAAAAAAACTAGACCATTTATAAGTATGGTCTAGTTTATTACAATTATATTATTAGACCTCTCAAGAGGAGGTCGACCTCACTAGAGGAGGAGTAGTAGAAGCCCATTGAGCGGGTGTCCCGTGAGGGTCGTAGAAGTCCCGTTGAGCGGGTGCCCCGTGAGGGGAGTATAAGACCTCACACAAGGGAACCCAAAGAAATGACAATTAAATCATTCCCCTTGTGTGAGGTGGGTATCGAACCTGGACCTCTCGGTCTCAGGCAGTGGATGTTACCCACTGGGCTACCGTGCCTTCGATTGGTGCAGCTACTCGATTTGATACTTGGTTTACCGCATCTTCTGCCATATTTTCAATTATTTTTTCCTCTTTATGCTCTTTGGTCTCTTTTGTGTTCTTCTTGAAAGTTCTCTCAATTTCTGGATCAAAAAACTTCTAACCTTCCGGATGAACTCCTGGTTATAAGCAACCTAAACCAAAAAAAAAAAAAATACCAAAAAGATCACAAGAATAAAATAAAAAGAAATATAAATAATAAATAAAATAAAAGATTTGATCTCAAGTCGAATAACAAATATATGATATCAAATAAACCAATGTCCCCGGCAACGGCGCCAAAAACTTGATATGCCAAATCCTAGCAAGTATACTAAGGTGCACTTATAGTATATGATAAAATCAAGGTCGATCCCACAGAGACTTGTATTCAAGTACCAAAGATGTTATTCCAACTTAATTCAAATCGATGATCAAATAGTGGTGAATTTTAACAACTAAAATAATTAATTAAACAAACAAAGAGAATTAATGAGAGAGAGGATAACTAGGGTGTATGATCCAACTAGTGTATTATCAATGCAAAGACTTTATCTTTCTAGCTAAATCGATGAAGTTCTTATATTATTAACGGCGAAATCCCCTTAAATAAACTTAGCCCAATCTCTTGGCACAAAGTTCCTAACTTTAATTAAAAATCTATTATATATCTATGAAGATAATCAATTAAAAGGCGCATAAAGATCTTTGGAATTCCGAGCTTTCATTAGATGGACCAATTAATCACATAAACCGCACAAAGAAATCGGATTCTATCTCTAGCCAATTTTACCAAGTGTTATTGTTACTTTAGTTCCTATTCAATTAATCTCCGCTAGGTCCCTTAATCGAGTATTAAATCATGTAAAAGATGATCAAGCAATTACAAGCATTAAGATCAAGTAACAAGAATTAATAATAAAAGATAATCGATAAAGCTATAATCTTTTAAGTCAAAACATTAATAAAAACACATAGTCTTCACAAAACACCCCCAGCTAATGGGATCTTAGCCTAACATTTTAAGAACAAGATCCATAGCACAATTAATGAACATTCAAGATTACAAAGAATAATTAAAATTAGAGAAATCAAGCCTTAAAGAAAGAACTCGATTCCACCGTCTTCAATCTCCTTTGTCTTCAATTGTAGCTCTTTGTCTTGACCCTTTTTCTCTCGGTTATCTCTATCTCTATATTGTATATTCTATATATTGAAAAATATTCTCTTTCTTCTCTACTTCTTGGCAGCTGCAAAATGTGGCTCTTTTCTTCCTTTTAGGATTCTAATTCGAAATTATAGTAGGTTCCAAATTCTATTCCAATTCAACTTTTGGTAACTAACAAATTTGTACATCTTCAATCTTCTATTCCAAGTTGGACTCGGTGACATTTTAGCAAATGCCAAATACAATTCTTCTTTATCCAAAATGCCTTTAACCTGTATAAAATATTATGAAATTAATGAATTGAATCAAATAAAATTAGTAGAACATTTTTGGGCGTATTCACTCATAAAGACTAATTTAATATATTATTATCTCAATTAAGCTCAATTCAAGTGGGAAAACAATCCAAATTAATAGTAAAATATAGGCTTATCAATTTTCCCAGAAAAGAATTCATTTTCCAGAAAAACTCCGTTACGAGCAACAAACACGTTTTTCTCGTTAGGGATGTAGATGTAGTACCCTTTAGTTTCCTTAGGATACCCCACAAATATGCATTTGACCAACTTTGGACTGAGCTTGTCCAAAGCTGGACGTTTCACAAACGTCTCACAACCCCAAATTTTTATGAAAGACATATTAGGATGCCTCCCAGTCCATATATGAAATGGTGTCGTTTCAAAAAATTTAGATGGATAACTCTATTTAGTGTTAAAGCTGCTGCTTCTAAAGCACGTCCCCAAAATGAGTTTGGAAGGGTCGCGTGACTCATCATTGATCGAACCATTTCAAATAGAGTTCGATTTCTTCTTTCGGATACACCACTCCATTGTGGAGTAGCTGGTGGAGAAATTTGTGAAATAATTCCACAACCCTTTAGATAGTCACGAAAATTTTGACTTAAGAATTTCCCACCTCGATCGGATCGAAGTATCTTAATACTTTTACCAAGATGGTTTTCTGCTTCATTCTTATACTCTTTAAACTTTTCAAAGGCCTCAGACTTGTGTTTCATAAGAAACACGTATCCAAAACGACTATAATCGCCAGTAAAAGTAATGAAATATAGATAACCACATTTCACATGGATATTGAATGGATCACATACATCACTATGTATTAGTTCCAACAAATCCTTTGCTCGTTCTCCAGTTCTAGTAAAAAGAGAAGCAGTCATCTTACCCATTAAACAAGGTTTGCTTGTATCATATGATTCGAAATCAAATTATTCAAACAATCCATCCTTATATAGTTTGGAAACGCGGTTCTCATTTATGTGGCCTAAGCGACAATGCCAGAGGTATGCAGGATTAGACTCGTTAGTCTTTATTCTTTTTGTATTTATGTTATAAACCGGTGAATTGAGGTCTAACAAATATAAACCATTCACCAAATTAGCACTACTATTAAAGATATCATTTAACGATAACGACATTCGTTGGTTTGTAATATGAATATGAAAACCCATCTTGTCCAAATAAGAGATCGAATTGTCAAATTCCATAACAATTCCAGATGGCAAACTAAGACTAAATGTTCTTACAGCTAATGCATCAACTCTTGCTCTATTGCCCAAGCATAGGTCCAGTTCGCCCTTTGCCAGTTCTCTACTCCTTTGTAAGCCCTGCACATTCATACAAATGTGAGAACCACATCCGGTATCTAATACCCATGAGGAAGTAGTAGCAGACAAATTGATCTCAATAACATAAATACCTAAGCTAGAAGCAACATTTTCTCCCTTTCCAAGCTTTTTCCATGCAAGATAGCTCTTACAGTTCATTTTTCACTGTCCTCCCTCACCACAATGGTGACAAGTGTCATCCCTAGCCACACCGCCCTTGGCTTTCAGAGCTTTCTCAAAATGGCTAGGTTTTCCCGAAGGCTTGCCTTTTAAACTTACCAAAACCCTTTGTTTTTGTTATTGACCATGTAAATGGCCTTGGACTTGCCTATTTCCTTCTCGACATTCCTCAACAATTCAACAATTATGGGAGGGCTTTGTCTATCTCGTTCATGTTGTAGTTCAATACAACCTGACTAAATGATTCATGCAACGATTGCAGATTCAAGTCAGTGGATAGCTCCTGACCAAGAGGAAATCCCAGTCTTTTGAGGCTCTCAATATATCCTATCATATTCAGAACGTGATTTCCGAATGTTGTTCCCTCTTCCATTTTGCACTGAAATAGAGACTTCGACACGTAGAATCTCTCATGGCGAGCTTGACCCAAAAAGAGTTGTCGTAGATGATCAACAATGTCTAAAGCTCCCATTTCTTCGTGTTTTTTTTTTGAAGCCCTGAGATCATAGTCACCAACATAAGACTTGACACATATAATGCGTCATGTAAGTGCTTACGATAAGCATTTCTTTCAGCTGCTGATGACCTAATGGTTGGTTGTTCAGGAATAGGATTTTTGAGGACAAATTGATGCGACACCAACCTCGGGGCTGCCCAATTCAAAGGATCGTGTATTAAGATACAAATGGGACTCTAAGTTACATCTAGGAATGCCATACAAGTCAACCTCTTAAGTATCACAAGTGTACAAGGAATGGACAGCTTTGCTACAGTTTGGTATAATGATCATAACTTTCGATATAGGAATCCAATGGAGCTGATTCCAGTTGTATATTAGAGATAAGGTGAAGATTTAAAACTTCTATGAAGACCACAAGATAGATTCTGCCAGTTGGTTGTCCTAAATCGTCGTGCAAGCTGGTCCAACAATCTGTCCAGAATTGGGGACTTGGATTTGGAATGCATGAGTTAAAAACTTGGTCATTTAGATAAATGACCTCTTTATGCTTCTTGGATGATCCCTTGTCAACGAGGAATCTTTTTTTATGGTCAAGATTCGACCCAAAATGTTAAAGTTCGGATCTTTCTCTTTCTCGAATTAGTTTCCAAGGGGAATATACTCAACGCAACTCTAAAGAAGGCTAAGTATCGATGGAGGGTGAAACACCACAAGAAGCGAAACTATCTTGTTGATACAGTAACTCAAAAAATGAATGAAGATCTACATAGAAAATCAATTCATTAAGTAACTAAGGAATAACCTTAAAATATCATAAATCAAGTCTAAGAAACAACTTGGCCGAATTCCCTCTTAAATAGAGTGGAATTTCGGTTCCAAGGAACCCACAAAGGAAGAATTCTAATTAAGTTAGAATTCTTCTATCTTAAGAATAGTAAACTACTAAAATTGAACTAGTAATTAAACACATGGACAACATGTCCTTTATTCTAGATAATTGCGGCTAAAACTATAATGAATAAATAATATAAATCTGAAATTCTAATTATAGTCTAGAATAGACTTTAATTTGCAAGTTTCCTAAAATGCCCTTTAACCGTTTTCCTTCCAATTGTGTATCTTTCCTTCAAATGATATTAGATGGATTTGATCCTTGTGCCTTGCATTCTTGGAAGGCTTCTTTGTCTCCTGAGCCTTTAGATTAAATACTTTAATCACTTGGAACAAAGGCTTTTTACTCGGAAACTCGTATTTGGAATGTATGAGTTAAGGACTCTTGAATGACCTCTTTTATCTTCATGGATGATCCCTCATCATTCCCTCCTTCTTGAAAATTTTCCTTATCATCCCCTCCCACTTGTAAAGGATTCGTCCTCGAATCTTTTGAGATTTGTAATGCAAGGGTATTTCCAAGAAAATTGCTCCTAGTTTCGGTTTCTTCTTTCCTAACCCATTCGTCATCATCAAGTATCAACATATCTTGTGTTGGACAGCCCATAGCAAGATGGTCATCCGTATATGTCTCCCACATTGAAGATGAATCTGTGGCTGTTTGGGCTTCAATATTTTGAGTCGTGGCTGTTAGTGCCTCATCTCTTAGAGTCGTGGCTGTTTGGGCCTCATCACTTTGAGCCGTGGCTGTTTGGGCTGCCATACGAGTCACGATTTTGGCAACCTCATCTAATTTTTGCGTTATCTGGCGCATGTATTGTAGTATGGACTCCTTAAAAAGTTGATCTTCTGTAACGAAATTGGATTGCTTAGATGAACTTTCCTGGGGAGGCATGTTAATCTTTCAAGAAAACACTCAAACTTTTCTTTTTTCTTTGAACTTACCCTTTTCTTGGTTGTAATTTATCAAGAATTCAGGCTTGAAAGCATTTCAATTCTTGATATTGGATTTAATAACACGGCAAACAAGAACCAATTCTTGAAACGAGTATTCGAATGTACTTTGCATCAAGAAGTTTTCTTTTGGATTGTTCACTAAAATACTATAAAACTCTCAGCCAATAATCCTTTTTTTGAGGTTATTTTTTATCAGTCAAACAATAATTTTTTTCATGAAAGCGGTATAGGTACAGCTAGAAAGAGATAAACATTTTCCTCTAATACCAACTGATGAGGGACATTGATTTTTAAGGTCAAGATTCGACACAAAAGGATAAAGTACGAATCTTTCTCTTTCTCGAATTAGTTTCCAAGGGTAGTATACTCAATGCAACTCTAAAGAAGGCTAAGTATTGATGGAGGCTGAAACACCACATCAAGTAACTAAGGAATAAGCTTAAAATATCATAAATCAAGCGAAACTATTTTGTTGATACAGTAACTCAAATAATGAATGAAGTTCTGCATAGAAAATCAATTCATTAAGTTACTAAGGAATAAGCTTAAAATATAATAAATCAAGTCTAAGTAATAACTAGGCCGAATTTTCTCTTAAATAGAGTGGAATTTCGTTGCCAATGAACCAACAAAGGATGATTCCTCATCTAGCTAGAATTCTTCAACCCTAGAATAACAAACTTACTATAATTGAACCACTACCTAAACACATGGACAACATGTCCTTTATTATAGCATTTTCTAGATAATGGCGCCTAAACTATAATTAAGTAAATAACATAAAGCAAAAAATCTAATTAAAGAATAGAATAATAGATTTTAAATGACAAGTTTCATAAAATGCCCTTTTAACCGTTTTCCTTCCAACTGTGTATCTTGCTTTCAAACGCGATTAGATGGATTTGATCTTTGTGTCCTGCATTCTTTGAAGGCTTCTTTGTCCCATGGATCTTTAGATTAAATACTTTAAGTACTTGGAACAAAGGCTTTCTTTGGGGACTTGGATTTGGAATGCTTGAGTTAAGAACTTGGTCATTTCGATAAATGACTCTTTAAGCTTCTTGGATGATCCCTCCTCAATGAGGAACCTTGATTTTTATGGTCAAGATTCGACTCGAAAGGTTAAAGTTCGGATCTTTCTCTTTCTCGAATTAGTTTCCAAGGGGAATATACTCAATGAAACTCTAAAGAAGGCTAAGTATCGATGGAGGGTGAAACACCACAAGAAGCGAAACTATCTTGTTGATACAGTAACTCAAAAAATGAATGTAGTTCTACATAGAAAATCAATTCATTAAGTAACTAAGGAATAACCTTAAAATATCATAAATCAAGTCTAAGAAACAACTTTGCCGAATTCCCTCTTAAATAGAGTGGAATTTCGGTTCCAAGGAACCCACAAAGGAAGAATTCTAATTAAGTTAGAATTCTTCTATCCTAAGAATAGTAAACTACTATAATTGAACTACTAATTAAACACATGGACACCATGTCCTTTATCCTAGATAATGGCGGCTAAAACTATAATGAATAAATAATATAAATCTGAAATTCTAATTTATAGTCTAGAATAGACTTTAATTTGCAAGTTTCCTAAAATGTCCTTTAACCGTTTTCCTTCCTGTAAGCCCTAAGGGCGAACAAACTCAGTTTTTGATAATGTACAAACATCTGATGTTGTATCTAATGGTTTCAATCGTTGTGATAGAATAATGGTTCACTAAAATGGAAGCTCTAAGTACTTCAATCAAGCCGTGCTCAAGACCAAATGATTACATTCGTTAAGGCACATCTCTCAAGACTTGAAGATTGAAGGCTTAGATATGGTTAGAATAGCTTAGCATATCTTTATATATATCTTAAAGCTCTAACCATTGCTCACATGAACTTAGGATCACAACACTATTGTCTTGCACCTTTAAAAATAGTTTTCATAAAGCTCAGTTTCAAAAATGGTCTTTAAAACATGTTCCCTTCACAAAAGCTCTTGGTTTCATTGTCTAAGACCTTGAAAATTGTTTTTCAAGTATTAGTTACTTTTGAGTAAACCATTTTGACCTTAAAAGATTTCAAAACTTGTGAAAAATCAACATCTCTTGAGCCCAGGAAAATCGGATCATCCGAGCCTTGCGGATCATCGGGACTGAAACGAGAGTTGAGTTTTTGGGAACTTTCTGTCCCGGTCGACCTATGTAAACTTAGGATCGTCCGATCCTTTGATCGGATCATCCGAGGTCACTTGCGGTCAACCGAACTCTGCGAAAACTAGCCGTTATCTGACCGTTTTAAAAGCTGTTTTTTGGACTCTTTTGAAAAGTATAAAAGCTCTGATGCAGTGGAATCTTTAGAGAACAACTAGAACGAATATACATTGATTATACAAAAAGCTTTAGCACTTTCAAAGCATATCCAACTTTATGAATGTGTTGAAAAGTTCAAAATCACAATCTCACTTGCAAGACACATGTTGTTGAATCCCAAGTTCTAAGAGCATTAAAGTAAGATCTTTAAAGGTATCTATCCTCCACTTTTTGAGTGTGTAACTCTCTCTTTATATCTCCATCTTTCCCTCTCTTAGTGATAGGGTATTTATTGTGTCAAGTCCTACTTGGTGTGGGCTTTGTACTCTTAGTGAGTGGAGTTTATAATTGTGGTTATTTGTGTAAAACTCTTTGTGAGTTAGCCACTTGTGTAATTACTTTTCTTAGTGAAGTGGTTGAAAATCCTTGTGTAAGACTCAAGGTAGTGGACGTAGATTCTTTGTGAATCGAACCACTCTAAATCACGTGTCTTGCTTTCCTTGTTTTACTTTTGCTTCATTTTCTCCAAACCTCAAATACAAGTTCCACATTAGAGAATTTTGAAAAGAAAAGAAGCCACTTTTATAAAAACCCAATTCACCCCCCTCCCCCTCTTGTGTTTTTCAATTGGTATCAGAGCCTCGTCTTCACCTTTAGCTTAACCGCTTGAAGTAAAGATTATGGCTGGTAATTCCGCTTTAGCCTACCTAGAGGGATCTTCCACTAATAGACCACCTCTCTTTGATGGAAACAATTTTAATGCTTGGAAAGACCGTTTCAAAATCTATGTGTGCTCTATAGACTACTCCTTATGGCAGATTTTTGAAGAAGGTCCATATGTACCTATGAAAGTGGTGGATGGTGTTCAAGTTCCAAAATTGGACAATGAGTTTAATGAAGATGAGTCCAAGAAAATGACCCTCAATTATCGAGCTATGAACATCATTAGTTGTGCTCTTAATCCGGATGAGTACAATCGGATACGTGGAAGCAAATCCGCTCACAAGATGTGGAAAACCTTAGAAGTCACCCATGAGGGGACTAATCAAGTCAAAGAATCAAAGCTCAACATGCTTGTGAGGGAATATGAGCTTTTCTCTATGAAGCCAAATGAAACTATAAATGAGATGAACACTAGGTTCATCAATGTTGTCAATGGGTTGAGATCTTATGGAAAGGAATACTCTATGGGTGAAATGAATAGGAAGATTCTCAACTCACTTCCTAAAAGTTGGGAAGGCAAAGCTCTAGTTATTGAAGAAGCAAAGAACTTGAAAACTTATCCCACGGAGGAGCTCATTGGTTCTCTTCTCACTTATGAGCTCACACACAAAAAAGATGAGCATATTGAAAAGGCAAAGAAGAGTATTGCTTTAAAGGCTATTCTTGATCTTGATGAATCCAACCATTCAAGTGATGAAGAAGACATCAACTTAGATGATGAGACCATGGCTTTGGTGGTAAAGCGCATGAAAAAAATGTTTTCCGGGAAAGGAAGAAAATTCTTCCAAAATAGAAGAAAACAAAATCCTAATGGGATGAGATGCTATGAATGTGGAAGCAATCAACATCTCATAGGAGAGTGCCCCTCCGTCAAAGGAAAAAGAGCCCAAGGAAGACAAAAAAGAAAAAAATTCTTCAAACCAAAGAATGCCAAGGGCATGCTAAGCACATGGGATCAAGAAGGGAGTGGCGATGAAGAAGAGGAAAAACGCAAATGTTTGCTTCATGGCTTTCGGGGAATGAGGTACATCTTACACCCACTACTTCTAACTCCTTAGATGATGATGAAGATGATCCTAATGAACTTTTGTGTGATATGTTTGATCAACTCAAGAAATGTGCTAAGCAAAACCAAGAAATGAAGCTTAAAAATTGAATCCTTGTTTGAAGAAAGATCTAGGTTGTTTAGTGAAAACAAAAAGCTATGTGATGAAGTTGATTGCTTGAAAATCGAAAAAAGAAAAAGCTTATGACTACTTGCAAAACTTCCTCATTAAAATATCAAGAAGCATATGATAAATTGTCTTCTCTTGAATGCAAACTTGTTGAGTTTGATTGTTTAAAAACCAAAGTTGTTGATCTCACCTCACTTGTTGATAAGTTCACCAAAGGAACAAAAGATCTTGATCAAATTCTTTGTATGCAACGTACTTCAAATGATAAACATGGATTAGGCTATATACATTCGACTCACATTGATATTGCTAGCTCTTCTAAGTTACCTAGAAAACACTTTGTGCATGCTAGTACCTCACATAAGCAAAATAGATATCGTGAGCATATTCACAAATTTTTTAAGCCATCTACTTGTTGCACTTATTGTGGAAAATTTGGACACACTAGTGCTAGATGTTATGTGAAGAGAAAAATTGAAAAGGGAGTAAAAACTGTATGGAGAATCAAGCGTATTTTAACTAACCCTCAAGGACCCAAACAAGTGTGGGTACCAAAAGTCACTCCTCCTCCTTTGTCTTAGGTACTTGCAAGCAAGGTAAATACTCCGGCTCAATGGTTTCTTGATAGTGGATGTTGTCGCCATATGACCGGAGATGCCTCATTAGTCAAAGAAATGGAACCTATCTATGAAGGTTATGTCACGTTTGGGGACAAAAAGAAGGGTAGAATCCTTGGCATTGGAAATGTCGGTAAAGGTTCATCAACTCTTGTTAAGCATGTTCTTCTTGTTGATAGCCTCAAATATAATTTGCTTAGTATTAGCCAACTTTGTGATAATGGTTTTGATGTTATGTTTAGCAAAAAAGGCTTGCTCTATTGTTGATAGCTCTTCTCATGAAAAAGTGCTTGTTGCTAATAGAACCGGTAATGTTTATATGCTATCTTTGGATGATCTTGTTGCATGCGATTTTAAATGCTTATCCATAAATGAAGATGATGCATTCTTATGGCACCGTCGGCTTGGTCATGTGAGCATGGATCTCTTAAATAATCTTTCCTCTAAAGAGCTAGTGCGTGGGCTTCCAAAAAGTGAAATATGAGAAAAACCCGTCTTTGTGATGCTTGTCAATTTGGAAAACAAACAAAAACGTCTTTCAAGCCTAAACAAATGGTTTCCACTTCTAAACCACTTGAACTTGTTCATCTTGATCTTTTTGGACCAATGAGGACCACTAGCTTAGGTGGTAAGAGGTATGCCTTTGTTATTGTGGATGATTTTTCAAGATTCACTTGGGTACTTTTTCTTGCACAAAAAGATGACACCTTCCATGAGTTTTCAAATCTTTTCAAAAAGGTACAAAACTCGCTTGAACTAAAACTTGTTACCTTGAGAAGTGATAATGGGAGGGAATTTAACAATCAATTTTTTGAAAAGTTTTGTAATGAAAATGGCATCACACATAACTTTTCGGCTCCAAAAACGCCTCAACAAAATGGGGTTGTTGAAAGGAAAAAATAGAACTTTACAAGAAATGGCTAGGTCTATGCTTAGTGAAAATTCTTTACCAAAATATTTTTGGGCCGAAGCCGTGAACACTGCTTGTTATATTGTTAATAGAGTTCTTTTAAGGCCTTTTGTTGGAAAAACTCCTTTTGAGCTTATCTTTGGAAAAATACCCTCAATCTCATATTTCAAAGTTTTTGGTTGCAAATGTTTTGTGCTCAACATTAAAGATAGCCTTGGAAAATTTGACAAGAAATCCGACGAAGGAATATTTCTTGGCTATTCTTCAAACAAAAAAGGCTTATAGAGTATATAATAAAAAGAACCTTGTGTATTGCAGAGTCCATGCATGTGTCTTTTGATGAATCTAACATCTACATGCCTAGAAAAGATGATGATGATATAGGTATGCCCTTGGAAAGTGTAAATGAAATCCATCAAGCTCCTATGTTGGATGATAATTCTAAGGATGAGGAGGACATTGAAACTACTCAAAATGATCCCCAAGTCACTCAAAGCAATGATCCTTCAACAAATGAGCTACCAAAGGATTGGATATACAAGCAAGGTCACCCTCAAGAGCAAATCATTGGTGATCCATCCGTTGGCGTCAAAACAAGGCGGTATTTCATAGATAATCTTGCTTTACTTTCTTCTATAGAACCTAAGAACATTCATGAAGCTTTACGTGATTACTTTTGGATTTTGGCTATGCAAGAGGAACTTAATCAATTTGAAAGAAATCAAGTTTGGACATTAGTCCCTAGACCTATTGATCGCCTTATTATTGGAACAAAATGGATTTTTCGTAATAAACTTGATGAGCTCGGGGAGATTATAAGAAACAAAGCTAGACTTGTTGCCCAAGGATTCAATCAAGAGGAGGGCATTGATTTTGAGGAAACTTTTGCCCCCGTAGCTAGACTTGAATCTATTAGAATGCTTCTTGCTTTTGCTTGTTTTAAAGGTATTAAACTTTTTCAAATGGATGTGAAAAGTGCGTTTCTAAATGGCTTTATTGAGGAGGAAGTATATGTTGAACAACCTCCCGGTTTTGTGCATGAAAAATTTCCAAACCATGTTTACAAACTTACAAAAGCAATGTATGGTTTAAAACAAGCTCCTCGTGCTTGGTATGAGCGCTTGAGCAAGTTTCTCATTTCTATTGGTTTTTCAAGAGGTCTTGTTGACACCACCCTTTTCATTAAAACAAATGCATCTCATGACATCTTACTTGTGCAAATATATGTTGATGACATTATTTTTGGTTCAACTAATGAAGTGCTTTGTGAAGAATTTGCTAAACTAATGCAAGATGAATTTGAGATGAGCATGATGGGAGAGTTCAACTACTTCCTTGGATTACAAATCAAACAAACAAATGAAGGAATTTTCATCAACCAAGCCAAGTACACTAAAGAACTACTTAAACGGTTTGGAATGGATGGTGCAAAGGAAAGCAAAACACCGATGAGTGCAACCATCAAGCTTGACAAGGATGAAAAAGGTAAATCGGTAGATGAAACAAGGTATAGAGGTATGATTGGCTCTCTTCCTTATCTTACTGCTAGTAGGCCGGATATTATGTTTGCCGTATGCTTATGTGCTAGATTCCAAGCATGTCCTAAAGAATCACATCTCATTGCCGTTAAACGTATTCTTAGATATCTCATAGGCTCATATGATTATGGGTTATGGTTTCTTAGAAGTACATCTTTTGATTTAATAGGTTATTCGGATGCCGATTATGCGGGGTGTCGTATTGAGCGTAAAAGCACT
This sequence comes from Vinca minor, assembly GCA_026122235.1. NCBI lineage: Eukaryota > Viridiplantae > Streptophyta > Magnoliopsida > Gentianales > Apocynaceae > Vinca > Vinca minor. The sequence continues at coordinate 983,975 of JAOCZM010000112.1, read as the reverse complement.
AGTGGGCATTGTCATTTTCTTGGTCATGCATTAGTCTCATGGTATAGCAAGAAACAAGCATGTGTATCCCTTTCCACCGCCGAAGCGGAATATATTGCAGCCGGTAGTTGTTGTGCTCAAATTTTATGGATGATGCATACTCTTGTGGATTTTGGCTTTGCATTTCAGCATGTTCCCATCTTATGCGATAACACTAGTGCAATCAACTTAACTAAGAATCCCATACAGCATTCTAGGACTAAACATATAGAAATCAAGCATCATTTCATTAGAGATCATGTTGCTAAAGGTGATGTTTGCATAAATTTCGTAAGCACGGATGAACAAATTGCAGATATTTTCACAAAGCCTCTTGGCACAGAAAGGTTTGAATATCTCAGGCGTTGCCTCGGAATCACAAAATTCCAGGACTAATGTGTGTGTTGAGTGTGCAGGAAGAAACAGGGGAACCCCGGATCAACCTCCCAGGGAACGGATGATCCGAAACTGAGGATGTAGTGAAAGCACAGGGGACGGTCGACCGCAATATCTGATGATGAACCGGACCATCGACCGTCGAAGCTACTGGAATGGCTTCGGATCAGAAAATTAATTCCTCGGACGACCTCTTCAATGAACGGTCGATCGAGGTTTGCAAGTTGCAGCTTATATCAGAAAAACTCAAACGTCTTTTCATTTAATCCTCACATCTCAAAACAGTTTTCTCTCAAATTCCTCTTCCCTCAGACCCGTTTCTCTTAACCCAATCCTTGTTTGTCCTCAATTTCATCATTCAATCTCTGTTCCATCCTCAATTTGTTTGGATTTCATCTAAAGTATCTCACAAAAACCTTCTCTCGGATCACCGTAGTTTCACTCTTTCAAACCTACCCCTAATCCGAAAATATGAGGATGAAAAACCCTAGCAAATGAGGCAATGATGATGCTAATACGCCTCCTCACAAGAATCCTCCTAGGAATCAACCTAAACGACCCCTTGAAAAAGGGATTTCCTTTAAGGAACCCACTCAAGCCGCACCTAAGAAAGGCTGAGCAAAAATGGTGGCTCGCAAAGTCGTGGGAAAGGGCAAGCAAATTCTGGATACATATTCTAGCCACTCGGAGGACGATTACTCGTCTTCACCTTCAAGGGCATCTCCACCTTCAGATTTCGAGGTAGGAGGATCATCAATTTTTCTACAAAAAAGGTAACTACTCCTTTTTACAATACCTCAGCTAAGCAAATGTTTGACAAGCTAAAGAAATCCAAAAGGGGATTCATGACCACGTATTTTAGAGATGACAATATGTTTGCTCAAGGAAAAGGACTAGATGAAGTTATGGGGCTGTTTGATGATATGGGGTGGGTTAACTTGTTTGATGTTGATGAATACATTTACCCATCCATTGTTTATGAATTTGGTGCAAATTTGAGGAAGGAAGAGGATGATGGGACTGATATTAGATATAGGTCTTGTGTTGGAAAGTTGCAATTTGTATTCTCTGAAAAGATGTTTTGTGAGGCTATAGGAATAGAACATGTGGAATATGCCAAAATGTTCTATAAGAATACTATGAGTTCGGATGATATCGGTCTCCTTGATATGAAACAGTTTATATATCAATTTGGAATCAAAGGCAGTTTCACCGACTCCAAGGAAAGAGAGATTGACAAGTTGGATGAATTTGGTCGGATCCTACACTTCTTCGTGTCCAACATTGTGGCCCCGGTTAAAGGGCACAAGTCATCAATTACCTTCCTTCAAATGGTAATAATGCAACATCTTTTGGAAAGAAAAGCTTTGAACTTCGCACATCTTGCGCTCCAACATTTTATAGCTGCTATCAAAGGTTCAAGGAACTTCATTCCGTACGGAAATATTCTTACAAGGCTCTTCCAACGATTTGGACTTGATTTGAAAAATCCGTTAAAGAAAAAGTTTGTCAAAATTGACGAAGCATGTTTCCACCGAATGAAGATGATTTATATAGACAGTCAATGGAAATTCATTCGAAGGACAACAAATGATGAAATAGGGGCTGCTATACTTGCTCGAAAGGTGTCCCCTTATATGCTTAAAACACTTCTAAAGATTGAAACGAAAAGGGGTGGAGCACCTTCAAAGCCTAGAAGTGATCCGACAAGATATGAGCAAGAAGATTTCGAAGCACACAATTCACTTAGCTCAAGCGAGCATGTCTCATCTGACAATGGTCAAGAAGAAGAATCTCATTCTCCAACTCAAGCAACTACCAAAAGTCCTCCTCAAAAAAGTGTCCCGGATAAATAAAATGTTTGCCTTGATGAAGAAGATGGCGAGTAAAATTGAGGCGATAGCGGAAGAGATTGTCTCTATCAAAAGAAAGGTGCAAACGGTATCCGACAAGGTGGACAAGTCTATACAAATGCAAAAGGACTTAGCTAGGGATTTAAGCCTTTCAAGTGCGGATGAAGACGATCAAAGCTGAAACTATCTTTATTCTTGGATTTTTTTGTTGTTTTTGTTATGATTGAAGTCTTTTTGATTATGCCAAAGGGGGAGAAAATTATCTAATCTTGCTTATCCTTGCTTATTTTGCTTATCTTTCTCTCTTATTATTGTTATCTGTGTTTAAAACTGACTGTTTGGTTGTGTGAGAAAGTAAAATTTTCAGGACAGCTCAGTTGCAGCAAAATGCTGCATATTTTTTCCCAAAGAACGGTCGACCGAAGTTCTTGTCCAAAATCTCGGACGATCCGAACTCTGTGCAGTTTCTAGTTTGAAGTCTTGTTTGGCTTCTGTAAACTGCTGAAACTAAAGGGAGTTTTCTTATTTTTTTTAACTTTGTAATTATTTGTTTCCTGGCATGTTTTGAGGGGGAGCTTCTCATATATATATATCATATTTCTCAAATTTTATATGGAAGGAAGGAGGAAAGGAGGTTGGTTGGGATATAGGGCTCTTCTAAGAGTCCCTAGATGCTATGGCAAAAAGAAGTTATCAAGCTGGTGCTTTTGTCTCCCGTTATCTCTAGGTTTTATCTTTTAAGCACTAGTCTTTGCTCTTATTTGTTCTTCGTCTTTTTGACGTGCTTCCTTGTTCTTAAATTGTCCTTATTCTATCTTATTTCATCAAAGTTTGTCATAATCAAAAAGGGGGAGATTGTAAGCCCTAAGGGCGAACAAACTCAGTTTTTGATAATGTACAAACATCTGATGTTGTATCTAATGGTTTCAATCGTTGTGATAGAATAATGGTTCACTAAAATGGAAGCTCTAAGTACTTCAATCAAGCCGTGCTCAAGACCAAATGATTACATTCGTTAAGGCACATCTCTCAAGACTTGAAGATTGAAGGCTTAGATATGGTTAGAATAGCTTAGCATATCTTTATATGTATCTTAAAGCTCTAACCATTGCTCACATGAACTTAGGATCACAACACTATTGTCTTGCACCTTTAAAAATAGTTTTCATAAAGCTCAGTTTCAAAAATGGTCTTTAAAACATGTTCCCTTCACAAAAGCTCTTGGTTTCATTGTCTAAGACCTTGAAAATTGTTTTTCAAGTATTAGTTACTTTTGAGTAAACCATTTTGACCTTAAAAGATTTCAAAACTTGTGAAAAAATCAACATCTCTTGAGCCCAGGGAAAATCGGATCATCCAGAGCCTTGCACGGATCATCCGGGACTGAAACGAGAGTTGAGTTTTTGGGAACTTTCTGTCCCGGTCGACCTATGTAAACTTAGGATCGTCCGATCCTTTGATCGGATCATCCGAGGTCACTTGCGGTCAACCGAACTCTGCGAAAACTAGTCGTTATCTGACCGTTTTAAAAGCTGTTCTTTGGACTCTTTTGAAAAGTATAAAAGCTCTGATGCAGTGGAATCTTCAGAGAACAACCAGAACGAATATACATTGATTATACAAAAAGCTTTAGCACTTTCAAAGCATATCCAACTTTATGAATGTGTTGAAAAGTTCAAAATCACAATCTCACTTGCAAGACACATGTTGTTGAATCCCAAGTTCTAAGAGCATTAAAGTAAGATCTTTAAAGGTATCTATCCTCCACTTTTTGAGTGTGTAACTCTCTCTTTATATCTCCATCTTTCCCTCTCTTAGTGATAGGGTATTTATTGTGTCAAGTCCTACTTGGTGTGGGCTTTGTACTCTTAGTGAGTGGAGTTTATAATTGTGGTTATTTGTGTAAAACTCTTTGTGAGTTAGCCACTTGTGTAATTACTTTTCTTAGTGAAGTGGTTGAAAATCCTTGTGTAAGACTCAAGGTAGTGGACGTAGATTCTTTGTGAATCGAACCACTCTAAATCACGCGTCTTGTTTTCCTTGTTTTACTTTTGCTTCATTTTCTCCAAACCTCAAATACAAGTTCCACATTAGAGAATTTTGAAAAGAAAAGAAGCCACTTTTATAAAAACCCAATTCACCCCCCCCCCCCCCCCCTTGTGTTTTTCACTTCCAATTGTGTATCTTTCCTTCAAATGACATTAGATGGATTTGATCCTTGTGCCTTGCATTCTTGGAAGGCTTCTTTGTCTACTGAGCCTTTAGATTAAATACTTTAATCACTTGGAACAAAGGCTTTACTCGGAAACTCATATTTGGAATGCATGAGTTAAGCACTTGGTCATTCAAGATGAATGACCTCTTTTATCTTCATGGATGATCCGTCATTATTCCCTCCTTCTTGAAAATTTTCCTTATCGTCCCCTCCCACATGTAAAGGATTCGTCCTCGAATCTTCTTAGATTTGTAATGCAAAGGCATTTCCAAGAAGATTGCTCTTGGTTTTGGTTTCTTCTTTCCTAACCCATTCGTCATCGTCAAGTATCAACATATCTTGAGTTGGACAACCCATAGCAAGATGGTTATTCGTATATGTCTCCCACATTGAAGATGAATCTGTGGCTGTTTGGGCTTCAATACTTTGAGCCGTGGCTGTTAGTGCCTCATCTCTTTGAGTCGTGGCTTTTCGTATATGTCTCCCACATTGAAGATGAATCTGTGGCTTTTTGGGCTTCAATACTTTGAGCCGTGGCTGTTAGTGCCTCATCTCTTTGAGTCGTGGCTTTTTGGGCCTCATCACTTTGAGCCGTGGATGTTAGGGCTGCCATACGAGTCACGATTTTGGCTACCTCATTTAATTTGTGTGTTATCTGGTGCATGTATTGTAGTATGTACTCCTTAAAAAGCTGATCTTCTTTAAACAAACTGGATTGCTTAGATGAACTTTCCTTGGGAGACATGTTAATCTTTCATGAAAACACTCAAACTTTTTCTTTTTCTTTGAACTTACCCTTTTCTTGGTTGCAATTTATCCAGAATTCAAGCTTGAAGGCACTTCAATTCTTGATCTTGGATTTAATAACACGGCAAACAAGAAGAAATGGGTGAACAAGAACCAATTCCTGAAACGAGTATTCAAATGTACTTTGAATCAAGAATTTTCTTTTGGATTGTTCACTAAAATACTATAAAACTCTCATCCAATAATCCTTTTTTTGAGGTTCTTTTTTTCAGACAAACAAGAATTTTTTTCATGAAAGCGGTAAAGGTACAACTAGAAAGAGATAAACCATTTGCTCTAATACCAACTGATGAGGGACCTTGATTTTTAAGGTCAAGATTCGACACAAAAGGATAAAATACGGATCTTTCTCTTTCTCGAATAAGTTTCCAAGCGGAATATACTCAACGCAACTCTAAAGAAGGCTACGTATTGATGGAGGCTGAAACTCCACAACAATTAACTAAGGAATAAGCTTAAAATATCATAAATCAAGCGAAACTATCTTGTTGATATAGTAACTCAAATAATGAATGAAGTTCTACTAGATAATCAATTCATTAAGTAACTAAGGAATAATCTTAAAATATCATAGATCAAGTCTAAGTAATAACTAGGCCGAATTCCCTCTTAAAAAGAGTGGAATTTCGTTGCCAATGAACCAACAAAGGAAGAATCCAAATCTAGCTAGAATTCTTCAATCCAAGAATAACAAAATTAGTATAATTGAACCACTAACTAAACACATGGAAAACATGTCCTTTATTATAGCCTTATCTAGATAATGGCGCCTAAAACTATAACTAAGTAAATAACATAAAGCTGGAATTCTAATTAAAGTCTAGAATAATAGACTTTAATTTTCAAGTTTCCTAAAATGCCCTTTTAACCGTTTTCCTTCCAATTGTGTTGTTGACACTGGAAATTTACTAAATTAATTTCCTTATATTATTATTTGGTTCGTCAAAATTTGAAATACTTGGACCAATTAAATGTGGACAAGTGGCAAAGTTTTAGCCTTCTTCCAATCAAAAATCTAAGAAGCCTTGCGACAAATGAAATCGTGCCACGTCACTCGTTGGAGAAGATTCGGCCAATCAAATTATTTCTATTTTCTTAATTTATATTAAGTTAGTTAGGAATATAATTAATTTATTAAATATTTATTAAATTAATAGAAATATCAAATTCAAATTTCAAGTGTGATCATGTTCACATTGTATCCTAAGTCTATAAATAGTGGCTATGGATGTTGATGAAAGGGGGACAGAAAATTGATCATTTGCAAGTAGCGAAGGTCTGACAACCAGAGACACCAACTTGCTCTCAAATTCTCAAGTCAAATTCAAGGTCTTCTTCATCAGATCAGAGGAAGTTCCGCCACCAAATCCGGAATTAAGCTTCAAAGCCCCGGGTCAAATCGACGAGAAGAATCAGCGGATCCAATTCTCAAATCGAGAATAATCCGGAGATTGTAACTAAATTTTAATCAAAATAAAATGATCATTTGTGCCGATTTACTTGTTTTGTTTGTTTATTTTACAGACGAGTATTTTGTGTGTACAAATTTTTGGCGTTCACGGTGGGACCATCTCTGCCGCTCATCTCTTCTCGTCAAGAACAAATCACATCAATGGCTTCAAGCAACAACATTATCAAGGTTACTGGAAAATCTGCTGGAAAGAAAATTGCATATGCCAGAGCAAGCATGGATTCGGTCATGCCAGATGTTTACACCGGACCAACTACTCGAAGGATGACGAGAGCTCTTGCCCAAAAAGAAATGCAAGGACAAATTGCTGATCGTCTTACCTTCAACTACACAAATCCGATCTTCAATGACACTGTTTCGCCTTTGGGAGCGGAAGGAGATGTTCATGCTGCTCTGAATGCAACTTTGTCACTTACAGATCAGAATTCTGCATCCAAAGGATTGACTCAAGATGATGATGAGACATGCACTGATTCTTCATCTGAGACTCATCAAGTACCAAATTCAAGCATGTTCTGCCACGAGGCTTCATCTGCAAATTCGATCATGCCTGTTATGATGGAAGATGTATCACCCATTGAAGAACAGTTGGCACACTTAGCAAAAGTGGTGGAATGACTCACAAAGCACTGTGAAAGACAAGAACTCACAATTGCTCAATTGTTGAACCGTCTTGATACTAACGCTGGAGAAGGTAGTCAAGCCACCTCAAGGCAGTCTGATCTCCCAAAAGATGATGGGCATGAAAAGAACGCACCAAAAGAGCCTCCAACTGGTGACAAAGCTGCAGAACCAAAAGACGTGCATAATATCCAAATCTCTTCTGATGGATCAATCAAGGCAGACCAATTAAAGGACTTTATCATGGGCACGATAAAAGACAAGTTTGAAGGGAGCACCAAATCTTCTTTCGGATACGTTAAGCCCTACACCAAAAGGATTGATGACATGAAGATGCCGGCGGGATATCAACCTCCTAAAGTCCAACATTTTGATGGAAAGGGAAACCCGAAGCAACATATTGCACACTTTGTTGAGACATGCAACAATGCAGGCACGTATGGTGATCTTCTTGTCAAACAATTTGTTCGATCCCTCAAAGGAAATGCTTTTGATTGGTACACCGATTTGGCACCCGGATCCATCGATAGTTGGGAACAGACTTGAGGCCCGAGTTCTTGAATCGCTTTTATAGCACTCGCCGTGTTGTAAGCATGCTTTGGAGTTGAGTCATACTAAGCGGTGGGACAATGAAAGTGTGATTGATTACATCAACCGATGGAGAAATCTAAGCTTGGATTGTAGAGATCGTCTTTGTGAAAAGTCTGCAATTGAGATGTGCATCCAAGGAATGCATTGGGGCCTTGAATATATCCTCAAAGGCATTCAACCAAAGACGTTTGAAGAACTGGCTACTCATGCACATGATATGGAGATAAGCCTCAAGGAACACAAAAATCAAGGTGTGCCGGGTCTCGAACCACGTAAGAAAGAAAGGCGAGATATCAAGAAGGTGATCAAATCTTCTTACGGAGCCAATGATTCCATGGCGACAACTCATGCACTTTGTCAAAATTTCTACCAAGGTGAATAAAAAGGTTAATGGGAATGTAGATGTCTCGCAAGATGCTAACAGGAAAAGATTGACATTGAAAGAAATGCAAGGCAAAGTGTACCCTCTTTCTAGATTCGAGATGTTTTGAAATGTTTGATGAAATGTTGAGAGCAGAAATGATTGAGTTACACGAAATGAAGCGGCCGGAAGAAGCGGGGACGGATTGCTCGATCCAAATTATTGCAAGTATCACCGTCTTCTTGGCCATCCCATTGAGAAATGTTTCATATTCAAGGACAAAATCATGGAGTTGGCTCATAAAGGGCGTATTACGCTTGAAGAAGAAAAAAGTAGCGCAAATCAAACAAGCATTATTCGTGGCTCACCTCGATCTGCAGCTGCAGTTGTTTCTTCTTCACAATTCATCACTATCAAGTTCGGGGAATTTGACCCTGTAACATTTGAAGTTGAATTTCGACCCGATTCACCGATTAAGGAAGCCTCCCAATACTCTGTTAAGAATATTGATGCCATGTCTGTAAGCAATGATGCAGGTGGCATTGATTCAGAAGGATGGACGTTGGTAAAACGGAGAAAAAGTCATAAATCAAATAGTGTAAATCCAATTCAGAAATGCAAAATGCTGAGGAGGAAGGCCCCCTAGAAGGATAAAAATCCAACCAAAGATTCATGCTGAAAGGGTCCAACCCTCCTCTGATCTAAAGGACCGACAACCTATTACACTAGGGGAGTTCTTTCCAAGAAGGCTTTTGGATGAGTTCGATGCTGTCTCTTGTTTTGCTACACATGTAGAAGGGGAAATTAGTTTCGAGAATGTTTCTCCAAGGAAATTTCTCAATGATGCTAAGCAACGTTTGACCAATGAAGCATCAGTCTCAAAGGTTGTAGCTTGTATGACTGCAATATCTTTCAATGATGATGATCTGTTGCTAGGATCAAAACCTCATAATAGGCCATTATTCGTTACTTGCTATTCGCGAGAAAGAAAGGTGAATAGAATATTGATAGATGTAGGTTCTGCTGTTAATATTCTTCCTCTGCGTACGTTGAAAGAATTGGAAAATCCTGTGGAAGAACTGTCACAAAGTCGCCTTATGATTCAAGGATTTAATCAAGGAGGGCAAAGAGCACTAGGAACGGTAAGGCTGGATTTAGTCATGGATGAATTGACATCAAACGTTCTTCTTCATGTCATTGACTCTAAAACCACCTACAACATGCTCTTAGGAAGGCCGTGGCTTCATGAGAATGGTGTCGTTCCATCCACTCTGCATCAATGTTTCAAATATGTTAGCAATGGTGTTATGAAAAAGGTGGTAGCTGATGATAAACCTTTTAGTGAAGCAAATTCTCACATTGCGGATGCCAAATTCTACTTTCGTGGAAAAAATGTGACATTTGCAGAGGACCAATCAACAACGAAAACGGAGATGCCAAAGGTTAAAGAATTGTTGCATGTGAAAGATAAGGCAAAAATTGATACAACATCGATTGCTTCTTCTCAAGAAGGTTCTCCGTTTTACGTTATATTCCAAAATCAATGAGGAAAAAGGGGCAATCCCTCTTATTGAGGTCGAAGCATTGAAGGAACTCACTCTTCCATTGACTAAAATTGAAGCGAGTCAAGCAAGCAAATCCAATCTTGGAGGGGTTTGTGTACTCCGATGAAAGATTGAAGAGGGAGCATGGCATGTTACCTTACGAAAGGACAAAAGAGGGTTTCGATCCGAATGCATATAAACTTCTTGCTAATGCTTGGATATGATCCTCAAAGTCCCAATACTTTGGGAAAGCTCATCCCACGAGATTGTTGATGCAAAAGTCCATGGCTTAAATGAAACTCAAAGAATCTTTGAAAGAAAAGGGTTATTCTATTGAAAGTTCTCGTGCTGGTCTTGGATACAAACCATTTTCTCCTGTGCGCATTGTGATAAAAAGAGCTAGCAATTGCTATATCTCCGTACAAGATGAAAACTCAAAGGATAATCGAAGGTCTGTCTTTGATCGATTGGGAAATGATGACTCCCGTTTGTCGGTATTTGATCGCTTGGGGCCTAAAAGGGTTAGGTCGACCAAAAAGCCTGTAGGGAAGAGACTTGGAGTGACAAAGAATCTCCAACAAAAGAAAAAATGTTGAATTATCTTCGGTTGGGAATGAATGTCGTGACTTGATACCTTCAAGAATGAAGAGGAAAACTACACTTCTTGTGAAATGTGATGAGGTGTTGAAGGCTAAGTTGCATACAATCGTAGAGACCAACCCTAAGGAAGAAGATGAAGAAAGTGTTGGTTCATCTAATCACGTCACATTTTCACATAATGTAACTCATCGACCGGTTCCACGACAACGTGATCCAATCGCCGTTGAACTTCAAAGGTTAATCGCAGCCGGTTACATCCAAGAGGGTATCAATCTGACTATCCAAAATGTGCCATCAGGCAGTAGAGGAATTCGAAGGCTTGTTGCAACTAACCCCACAAGGAATCCTGCAAGAAGAGAAATCGATGAAGGGGAAGATGATGAAGTCATTGCATCACACCATATTACCATTGTCGATGAAGAGTTTTGCAATGAGAAAGATGCTGAAGATGCCCCTCCCGAGCTTGAAGAGGGTGTAAAAAACACTGTAGATGAATTAAAAGAAATAAACTTGGGCACTGAAGAAGACAAACGTCCAATCTTCATAAGTGCATTTCTGTTGCCAAAGGAAGAGCAATCTTATGTTCAACTCTTGCATGAATTCAAAGATGTCTTTGCATGGACATATAAAGAAATGCCAGGTCTAGATCCGAAAGTCGCTGTCCACCATTTGGCCGTGAAGCGAGGGGCAAGGCCAATAAAACAAACTCAAAGGAGATTTCGCCCTGAATTGATTCCTCAGATTGAAACAGAAGTCAACAGGTTGATTGAAGCTGGATTCATCCGTGAAGTCAAGTACCCCACATGGATATCCAATATTGTGCCTGTGAGAAAGAAGAATGGACAACTTCGAGTATGTGTTGACTTCAGAGACCTGAATAACGCATGCCCCAAAGATGATTTTCCACTTCCAATCACTGAGATAATGGTTGATGCGACAACGGGACATGATACGTTGTCATTCATGGATGGTTCGTCTGGTTATAATCAAATACGCATGGCGCCGAAGGATGAAGAACTCACTGCCTTCCGCACACCTAAAGGTATTTATTGCTACAAAGTGATGCCATTTGGGTTGAAAAATGCAGGTGCAACATACCAGAGGGCCATGCAAAAGATCTTTGATGACATGCTCCACAAAATGGTTGAGTGTTATGTTGATGATTTGGTGGTAAAATCACGTGAACAGAAAGATCATCTGGGGCACCTAAGAAAGGTTTTTGAACGACTTCGTCGCCATCAACTGAAGATGAATCCTTTGAAATGTGCATTTGGAGTCACCTCTGGGAAGTTCTTGGGCTTCATTGTGCGTAAGAGAGGAATTGAGATTGATCAAGCCAAAATTGATGCCATACTAAAGATGCCTGACCCGCGTACTGTGAGCGAAGTAAGAAGTCTCCAAGGAAGATTGGCGTATCTCCGACGATTCATCTCAAATCTCATCTGGAAGATGCCGGCCTTTTTAGTCGCTTGATGAGAAAGGGAGTGCCATTTGAATGGGATGATTCCCTGCGACAATTCATTCAAAAGTATCAAATCTTACACGACAAAGCCCCCTGTTTTGGCTGCACCCGTACATGGAAAGCCGCTACTGTTATACATTGCTGCACAAGAAAGTTATGTGGGAGCCTTGCTCGCTCAAGAAAATGAAAAGGGTAAGGAAAATGCATTGTATTATTTAAGCAGGATGATGACTCCGAATGAGCTCAAATATTCGCCAATAGAGAAACTATGCTTGGCCCTTATTTTTGTGATACAGAAATTGAAGCATTACTTCCAAGCTCACACAGTTCGTCTTATCTCTAAAGCAAATCCAATCAAATATGTCATGACGAAACCTGTGTTATCGGATCGTTTGGCAAGGTGGTATCTACAACTGCAACAATTTGAAATTGTGTACATCCCTCAAAAGGCTGTGAAAGGGCAAGTTCTAGCTGACTTCTTGGCTGATTATCCTATACCTGCAGAATGGGAGTTGAATGATGATTTTCCCGATGAAGACGTGCTTGTAGTTGAAATTTTACCTTCATGGAAGATGTATTTTGATGGTGCTGCTCATCAAGGTGGTGCTGGGGCGGGAATAGTCTTTGTCACTTCTGAAGGTGACGTACTGCCATATTCATTTACCTTGACTCAACAGTGTTCGAATAATATTGCTGAGTATCAAGCTCTTATCTTGGGATTAGAAGTGGCCGTTGATTTGAAGCAATTGCAACTTAGGATCTTTGGGGACTCTAAACTGGTCGTTAATCAGGTTCTCGACATATATGAAGTGAAGAAACCAGAATTGCTTCCTTATTGCAAGTATGCCAAAATTTTGATGAACTGGTTAGGCGATGTAGAGATAGATCATATTCCGAGGAGTGAAAATAAACAAGCTGATGCCTTAGCAAAACTTGCCTCTACTCTTTCTTTCCCAGGTTTACAAACTCAAGTCTCGATTTGTCAAAAATGGATTGTTCCACTTCTGTTTGAAGATGAAGAAGAAGAAGAAGAACAAGAGGAAGAACATGAGTCTAATGCTATTTCTGTTTGTGACATTGAAAAAGAAGATTGGCGCCAACCATTGATTGACTACTTGTGTTATGATATCTTGCTTGAGGAGCCGCGAAAAAGAAGTGATGTTCGTCGTCGTGCGCCAAGATTCCTTTACTACAAGCATACACTCTATCGGCAATCATTTGAAGGTGTTCTCTTACGTTGTTTGGGAGATGAAGAAGCTATGAAGGCATTAGAAGAAGCTCATTCTGGCATTTGTGGTGCTCATCAATCTGGACCAAAGCTTCATTTTCGAATCAAAAGGATGGGATATTATTGGCCTACAATGGTGAAGGATTGCTTGGATTATTCTCGTCGGTGCCAAGCTTGTCAATTTCATGCAAATTATATTCATCAACCACCCGAACCGTTGCATCCAACCGTTGCTTCATGGCCATTTGATGCTTGGGGACTTGATATAGTTGGACCATTGCCAAAGTCTTCCGGTGGACATATATTCATATTGGCAGCAACTGATTACTTCTCAAAGTGAGATTTGAAGTGTGTGGCGCTGAGGGAAGTCAAGAAGGAATATGTTGTTGATTTCATTCGCAACAATATAATATTTCGCTATGGAGTGCCAAGATACATCAATACTGATAATGGGAAGCCTTTCTGCAACAGTCTGATGAAAAAGCTCAGCGAGAAGTTCAGCTTTAAGCAATACAACTCATCGATGTACTATGCTGCGGCAAATGGTTTGGCTGAAGCATTCAACAAAACTCTCTGCAATTTGCTAAAGAAATTAATTGATAAGTCTAGGAGAGATTGGCATTTAAAGATTGGAGAAGCTTTGTGGGCTTACCGTACAACATTTCGAACACCTACTCAAGCTACTCTGTATGCATTGGTGTATGGTGTTGAAGCTGTTCTTCCACTGGAGCGTCAAATACCTTCGTTAAGGATAGCCATCCAAGAAGGGCTCACTGAGGAGGAAAACGCTCGGTTGCGCCTTGAAGAGCTTGAGGCTTTGGATGAGAAAAGATTAGAAGCTCAACAACGTTTGGAGTGTTATCAAGCTCGAATCTCTAAAGCTTTTAACAAGAAAGTTCGTCCACGTTCTTTCCAAGTGGGTGATATGGTACTGGCTGTTCGAAGACCAATCATCTTTCCTCAAAAGATCAAGAAATTTACACCAAAGTGGGATGGCCCGTATGTAGTGCAAGAAGTCTACACAAATGGTTGCTACAAGCTTGCTGACAAAGATGGTTTCAAAATTGGGCCCATTAATGGAAAGTTCTTAAAAAGCGATACTACGCGTGAAAAGCAAAATTGCTCATTGGTATGCTGAGCCTAAAGCTGCAAGGTTACTCTCGGCCCGCATGAGTATAAAGCTGTGAAAGGCAACCACCAAAGGTGTAGTATGTGGTTAAAGCTGCTGAAACATCCCCAACAAGTCCAAGTTGGTAAAAACGGATACTCTCGGCCCATGCAGTATAAAGCGTATGCGGCCCCCTCCAAATAATGATTCACTTCATTTTGAACTACGTTTGACTTGATTCCTTTTTGGGATACGTAGGCAGCTTAGAAATTCATTTATGAGTTCAGTCATAACAATTAAACATTTATGGTGCTTCTTGTTAGAAATAAAAATTTGCAAGTTGTATTGAAGATGAAAATAACAAATAAATAAATAAGTAAATAAAAGAAAATTTGACAAGTCATGTTTGATCAAGAATCAAGTGCAAAACAAATGGCATTGAAATTGTTATTATGTTTCTCAAAGTTCAATAAGCAAGTGGTACAATGGGAATCCTATCAAAGCATAAACTTGTAATTGACCAGTTCAGCTAGACTTGCTTCTAAGACACTCTTATTTTGTTCCAAATCCTGCATAACTTCATCAGATTGGAAAGAAGTACTCTCAATAGCAGAAATTTCTTCCTTCTTCAAGACTGCCTCTGTTTGAATTTTCTTCACTTTCTCTTGACTGTGCTCCATAGAGGATTGAACGTGATTCTTTTGCTTCTCCAAGTCCCTCAGTTGCATTTCAAGTACCTTTTTCTTCTCTTCAATAGTGTTGAGTTCTGCAGTCAACGTGGTTAGCTGAGCAGTCTCGGCTTCCTCATTTGCTGTGATATCCCCAAGTTGTGCTTTGGCGCTAGAAAGAGATGCAAGATAGGCGTCTTGTGTCATCATATCACTTGTTTTAGACCTTGATGAATCATATTGACGAGCCTTCTCAAAGAGGTCATGAAACATTGCTTCTACAGGTGCAATATCTATAGAAGTCATTTTCTTCATTTCCGATAGGATTACATCAACTTCACTTCGATAGAAGAAATGGAGTCAATAGAAGTATGAGAAATTTTATCTGTCACCCTCTTCCATAAAAACTGAAGAAAATAAAGATGAGATTCTCTGATCAAATTGGCCCCGTGAAATGCAGAAACAGCAACAGGAGGGGAATCCTTAGAAGACTTTGCTTTCTCATGGGATGAAGTCAATGCACTCGTGGTTGTTTGTTTGACAGGGTTACTGCTACAGGGGATCACTAGCGATGACGGAACAAAATATGGGCTCTGTCCCCTGTGTCTCCATCACTCTCATATAAGTCCACAACATCTTCATTTTGCGTGTTTTCATCACCAAAGGGGGCAATTTCTTCCAAGTTCGAGGAACTTCAAGTGCGTTCAACTAAAAAGATGGAACAAATGTTAGTTCATGTTTGAATGTTTTCTTTAGCGAATCAAGGAAATGCACTTACATGAGCGGCCAAATCACGGAGTGGCATAGTAGAGCTAGGAACACCCCTCAAGAAACCGGAAGAAAGTGTATCATCTTCTAAAGTTCTCTTCCTTTTTAGGGAGGCCGGTTCAAGGGACGATCTTGATCGAGCATCGGTATTACTTCCACTAGATCGAGATACATGAGCGAGTGCCGCCGAAGAACTCACTATCTTAGATGGAAGTTTTGGTGCCTCGGGGATATGCAAAGATGTCTTGTGCGGGCTGAGAGACAACTATATCCCAGTAGACGAACCCCCAACCTCAACAATAGATGGAGACCTCTTGGAATTTATGAGTTTCACAATCAACTTGCTCTTTGAGTTCCTATATGACTTCGATCTCCACCAAACTTCATACTCCTTAGTGGAAAGTGGACTTGCGAACGACGATAACACGGTCAACTTAGACCTCGTCTCAAGACAAACAAAGGACTCCCATAGTCTGATCACATCATCAAGGGTGGCGGAATAAAACCCCTCTCTAACAATACCAGGAACATCTTGACAATATCCAAACTGCCGAGAAAATTTGTGTGGACTATAAGGCTCAGTCAAATAAATGTTGTCACGACGGTGGGTTAAGATATTGGAGCGAATGCTAACAAGATAATCCGACCAATATGAAGAGAGATTCCCATGATCGGCCAAAGTCCTCTCGTCCGTGTCAGCAAAGCTGCGAGAATCCAAATGCGAGATTTTTACTTTCTGGAAAACAAGTTGTGCTTCAGAAACCTCGAGATATTTGGACATTTTCTCTCCACGGAATTTTGTCATTCTAGCTTCCGCGATAGAGCCTGGATGAGCAAAATGGGTGTCAAAGTATTGAGCAATCCATCCATGGACATAATGGACGGGAAATACAGCTCGACAACTCTTCAACGATGAGGCTTGCACAACTTTGTTTAAACCATTATAGATACTTGCTAGAACAGGTATAGCAAGAGAGAACTTCTCACCTGTTGCCATGCGACTCGCCACTTTGAAAACACTAGGACGAATATGGCCAGCCTCTCCACCGGGGAGAAGAAACTTGCAAATCCAGCAGGATAAGAATGCAGCCAAATACGTTTCTCCTCTCGAAATTTTCGGAATGTTAAGGATGTTAAATGGTTCATCTTCTCCTTTGATCCTTGCCGAATCTTGGTTTTGAGGACTGAAGTATGTGGAGTTATAAACATTGGTCGGTCTCGATGAAAGCTTCTTTCTATTCTTTCTTGGAGGAGGTGATGCATATTTTATGGGCCCTTTAAACCAAAAACGAATCCAAGTATCGAAAGACACGCCATGAGGATCACCTTGAGCAAGTCTGGTAAATGCAAAGAAAAGATACTTACAACTCAAGGGGAGAAAGAATTTCCCTTCATCATCTACATCATAAAGCTCCTTGGCAGAAGGGATAACTTCATCAAAGAATGTGCCCCGGACCGAAAGACCCCCAAGCGAGTGTAAGTCCCAAAGTGAAATAGACATTTCTCCAATTGAGGTATGCAATGTATTTGTGGAAGGACACCAAAGTTCACAAAAGGCGCGCATCACACTTTCACAACAGTCATACGTGCATAAAGAGGCTTTTACGGCGGCATCAATCTTTGCTCTAGAAAGAACATCATGGTGCTTTGAAATCACATCTTCAGCCCATTCCCAATAACTTCTCGTGTACAACGACTCGCCAAAAGTTGAGGAAGGAACATCCCAAATAATCTTATCAACATTGCAATGGGAAAAAGGGAGATAAAAGTTGTTGGAGTTCTTCTTTGTATCATGAGTAGAAGAATGCAGCAGTATCACCATTTGATTTGACTCATTCGCAGTTGAATCGACCACATATTTTTTTGATGATGAAGTCCATTGAGGAAGATGTAGATTCTCCAAGTCAACAGGTGTTCGCTCTACAGGAAATGCCCCAATCACCGCTGGATAAGTCTTTAAAGTTAAGGCCTTTGTGCGAGATCAGCAATGAAGATACTTGGATCTAGCTTATCACGATCTTTAATCTCCATTTCAGCAGCTATGTGTTGAAAAACTCGAAGGTTCCAAAACCTCTGGGCGCCGAGTTTTATCCCCAAGATCAAAAGCGCAGCTACGTGTTGAAAAACTCAAAGGTTCCAAAACCTCTGGGCGCCGAGTTTTATCCCCAAGATCAAAAGCGCAGCTACGTGTTGAAAAACTCGAAGGTTCCAAAACCTCTGGGCGCCGAGTTTTATCCCCCAAGGTCAAAAGCGCAGCTTTACGTGTTGAAAAAACTCGAAGGTTCCAAAACCTCCGGGCGCCGAGTTTTATCCCCAAGGTCAAAAAGCGCGGCTATGTGTTGAAAAACTCGAAGGTTCCAAAACCTCTGGGCGCCGAGTTTTATTCCACAAGGTCAAAAGTGTTCCAAATCGCGATCAAGAAAATGTCTGAGATTGAGACCTTTTTCTCTTCAGTTTCAAGTGTTGTGCTGCGTGCAAGTGACTCTTCTTAAATCTGAAAAAGGATCTCAGGGAATAAAAAAAAAAAAGACAGGCCTAATTCTCTACTTCTTCGGGCCCCATCACAAGCCCAGCGCCCCAATTTTCTACTACCTCAGCCGCCTCCCCCTTTCTATTGAGCCGCTTTCGTCATTCGTGAAACCTTCTTTTTTTTTCTCCAATTGCAGCTTCTGAGTTTCACCCAAAAAAAAAATCAAAAAAATTGCAGCTTCTGAGACCGATAGTTATTCTTCTCCAATTGCAGTTTCCGCCGCCCTCTGCTCTAGGAAGGCTAATATAAAGATACAGGTTGGGGGTTTTTCCTCCTTTTACGTTTGTCTGTTAAATTTGATCTGCGTGAAGCTTTTTGAGCTCTAAATCTATGTTGGTTATGGTATTCTGACAAAGTAAATTTGTTCTAATAATTTATTGGAGATTCTGGCTATGCTTTTTGAGAGGCTTCCTTAACCGGAGACTAGTATGTAAAACAAGAAAATAATTAGAACGGAGGATGGGATTTGGAATTCTGTTTGTGGTGTAAAAAATCATCAGTTGGCTCTTCCTTTTATAGACTTCTCAAGGATGAATCTGATAAACAAAGGGTGTTAAAGTTGGATTGATCATGATCTCTTTTAATTCAAAAATCAGCATTATCTAAAGGATTAAATTTTCAAAGAGTTTATCTGATAAGTAATTTTTGGATTCCTATTTTTGGATTCCTTGAGAAACCTTAGAGGAAGAAAGAATGAGGAAATTTGTTATTTTCCGTACAAAAAAATAGCAGGGAGCTCGTCAGGGAAATCATATTGGAATTACTAAGCTTTATCTGCTTAAAAAAATGGATCAATACATGAGATTCCATCCAATCCTTATGAAAATCTTAGTTAAGGATAAACAAGGGTCAAGAGATTTTGTTCTTTTGATATACTTCACCTGAAAAAAAAAAAAAAAAAAAAAAATTGCCGAAAAATGCAAGCGGGATTGATGTAAAAGTCCTTGGGTGTTGTTTTCAATTTAGGGGACTCTTCAGGGGATTAAAAAAAAAAAAAAACCACCAACTCTCTACTTCTTCAGGCTCGGGCCCAAGCCCGCCTAAATTAATAAAAAGAAGCAACGGAGCTCAGAAAAAAAAATGGTGTCGGCCCAAATCTCTACTTCTTCGGAAAAAAAAAGGGGATCCAGTTGAAACTTGTCCAGTCAAGACATATTTTTTTGGTTCAAGCTACACTTTGGACCGTGCACGTGAACAAGTTTCAAGGGGCCAATTTGTTGACACTGGAAATTTACTAAATTAATTTCCTTATATTATTATTTGGTTCGTCAAAATTTGAAATACTTGGACCAATTAAATGTGGACAAGTGGCAAAGTTTTAGCCTTCTTCCAATCAAAAATCTAAGAAGCCTTGCGACAAATGAAATCGTGCCACGTCACTCGTTGGAGAAGATTCGGCCAATCAAATTATTTCTATTTTCTTAATTTATATTAAGTTAGTTAGGAATATAATTAATTTATTAAATATTTATTAAATTAATAGAAATATCAAATTCAAATTTCAAGTGTGATCATGTTCACATTGTATCCTAAGTCTATAAATAGTGGCTATGGATGTTGATGAAAGGGGGACAGAAAATTGATCATTTGCAAGTAGCGAAGGTCTGACAACCAGAGACTTTCACCAACTTGCTCTCAAATTCTCAAGTCAAATTCAAGGTCTTCTTCATCAAATCAGAGGAAGTTCCGCCACCAAATCCGGAATTAAGCTTCAAAGCCCCGGGTCAAATCGACAAGAAGAATCAGCGGATCCAATTCTCAAATCGAGAATAATCCGGAGATTGTAACTACATTTTAATCAAAATAAAATTATCATTTGTGCCGATTTACTTGTTTTGTTTGTTTATTTTACAGACGAGTATTTTGTGTGTACATGTGTATCTTGCCTTCAAATGCGATTAGATGGATTTGATCTTTGTGTCTTGCATTCTTTGAAGGCTTCTTTGTCCCATGGATCTTTAGATTAAATACTTTAAGTACTTGGAACAAAGGATTTCTTTGGGGACTTGGATTTGGAATGCATGAGTTAAGAACTTGGTCATTTAGATAAATGACCACTTTAAGCTTCTTGGATGATCCCTGGTCATTGAGGAACCTTGATTTTTCTGGTCAAGATTCGACCCAAAAGGTTAAAGTTCAGATCTTTCTCTTTCTCGAATTAGTTTCCAAGGGGAATATATTCAACGCAACTCTAAAGAAGGCTAAGTATCGATGGAGGGTGAAACAGCACATGAAGCGAAATTATCTTGTTGATACAGTAACTCAAAGAATGAATGAAGTTCTACATACAAAATCAATTCATTAAGTAACTAAGGAATAACCTTAAAATATCATAAATCAAGTCTAAGAAACAACTTGGCCGAATTCCCTCTTAAATAGAGTGGAATTTCGGTTCCATGGAACCCACAAAGGAAGAATTCTAAGTTAGTTAGAATTCTTCTATCCTAAGAATATTAAAGTACTGTAATTGAACTATTAAATAAAAACATGGACAACATGTCCTTTATTCTAGATAATGGCGACTAAAACTATAATGAATAAACAATATAAATCTGAAATTCTAATGATAGTCTAGAATAGACTTTAATTTGCAAGTTTCCTAAAATTCCCTTTAACCGTTTTTCTTCCAATTGTGTATCTTAACAAGGCAAACAAGAAGAAATGGATGAACAAGAACCAGTTCTTGAAACGAGTATTCGAATGTACTTTGAATCAAGAAGTTTTCTTTTGGATATTGTTCACTAAAATACTATAAAACTCTCAAACAATAATCCTTTTTTTGAGGTTCTTTTTTTTCTTTTTTCCAATCAAACAAGAAAGTTTTTCAAGAAAACGGTAAAGGTACAACTAGAAAGAGATAAACCTTTTGCTCTAATACCAACTGGTGAGGAACCTTGATTTTTAAGGTCAAGATTCGACACAAAAGGTTAATATTCAGATCTTTCTCTTTCTCAAATTAGTTTCCAAGGGGAATATACTCATCGCAACGCTAAAGAAGGCTAAGTATCGATGGAAGCTGAAACACCACAACAATCAAAACTATCTTGTTGATACAGTAACTCAAAGAATGAATGAAGTTCTACATAGAAAATCAATTCATTAAGTAACTAAGGAATAAGCTTAAAATATCATATATCAAGTCTAAGTAATAACTAAGCCGAATTCCCTCTTAAATAGAGTGGAATTTCGTTGCCAATGAACCAACAAAGGAAGAATCCAAATCTAGCTAGAATTCTTCAATCCTAAAATAACAAACTTACTATAATTGAACCACTAACTAAACACATGGAAAACATGTCCTTTATTGTAGCCTTGTCTAGATAATGGCGCCTAAAACTAGAATTAAGTAAATAACTTAAAGCTGGAATTCTAATTAAAGTCTAGAATAATAGACTTTAATTTACAAGTTTCCTAAAATGCCCTTTTAACCGTTTTCCTTCCAATTGTGTATCTTGCCTTCAAACGCAATTAGATGGATTTGATCTTTGTGTCTTGCATTCTTTGAAGGCTTCTTTGTCCCATGGATCTTTAGATTAAATACTTTAAGTACTTGGAACAAAAGATTTCTTTGGGGACTTGGATTTGGAATGCATGAGTTAAGAACTTGGTCATTTAGATAAATGACCACTTTAAGCTTCTTGGATGATCCCTGGTCAATGAGGAACCTTGATTTTTATGGTCAAGATTCGACCCAAAAGGTTAAAGTTCAGGCCTTTCTCTTTTTCTCTCTTGAATTAGTTTCCAAGGGAAATATACTCAACAGAACTCTAAAGAAGGCTAAGTATCGATGGTGGTTGAAACACCACAACAAGAAAAACTATCTTGTTGATACAGTAACTCAAAGAATGAATGAAGTTCTACATATAAAATCAATTCATTAAGTAACTAAGGAATAACCTTAAAATATCAAGAATCAAGTCTAAGAAAGAACTTGGCTGAATTCCCTCTTAAATAGAGTGGAATTTCGGTTCCAAGGAACCCACAAAGGAAGAATCCTAATTAAGTTAGAATTCTTCTATCCTAAGAATAGTAAACTACTATAATTGAACTACTAATTAAACACATGGACAACATGTCCTTTATTCTAGATAACGATGGCTAAAACAATAATAAATAATATAAATCTGAAATTCTAATTAAAGTCTGGAATAGACTTTAATTTACAAGTTTCCTAAAATGCCCTTATCAAGAATTCAGGCTAGAAGGCTCTTCAATTCATGATCTTGGATTTTAACAGGGCAAACAAGTAGAAAGGGGTGAACAAAAAACAATTCTTGAAACGAGTATTCGAATGTACTTTGAATCAAGAAGTTTTCTTTTGGATTGTTCACTAAAATACTATAAAACTCTCAGCCAATAATCCTTTTTGGAGGTTCTTTTCTTTTTTCCTTTTAATCAAGCAAACGAGAGTTTTTTTTCAATAAAGCGGTAAAGGTACACCAAGAAAGAGATAAACCTTTTGCTCTAATAACAACGGATGAGGAACCTTGATGTTTATGTCAAAGATTCGACAAAAAAGGTTAAAGTTCGAATATTTCTCTTTCTCGAAATAGTTTCCAAGGGGAATATACTCAACGCAACTCTAAAGAAGACTGAGTATCAATTGAGGCTGAAACACCACAACAAGAGAAACTATCTTGTTGATTTAGTAACTCAAAGAATGAATGAAGTTCTACATAGAAAATCAATTCATTAAGTATATAAGGAATAAGCTTAAAATATCATAAATCAAGTCTAAGTAATAACTAGGCCGAATTCCCTCTTAAATACAGTGGAATTTCGTTGCCAATGAACCAACTAAGGAAGAATCCTAATCTGGATAGAATTCTTCAATCCTAGAATAACAAACTTACTATAATTGAACAACTAACTAAAAACATGGACAACATGTCCTTTATTATAGCCTTATCTAGATAATGGCGTCTAAAACTAGAATTAAGTAAATAACATAAAGCATAACTTCTAATTAAAGTCTAGAATAGACTTTAATTTACAAGTTTCCTAAAATGCCCTTTTAACCGTTTTCCTTCCCATTGTGTATCTTGCCTTCAAACACGATTAGATGGATTTGATCTTTGTGTCTTGCATTCTTTGAAGGCTTTTTTGTCCCATGGATCTTTAGGTTAAATACTTTAAGTACTTGGAACAAAGGCTTTCTTTGGGGACTTGGATTTGGAATGCATGAGTTAAGAACTTGGTCATTTAGATAAATGACCACTTTAAGCTTCTTGGATGATCCCTGGTCAACGAGGAACCTTGATTTTTATGGTCAAGATTCGACCCAAAAGGTTAAAGTTTGGATCTTTCTCTTTCTCTTTGTCGAATTAGTTTCCAAGGGGAATATACTCAACACAACTCTAAAGAAGGCTAAGTATTGATAGGGGCTGAAACACCACAACAAGCGAAACTATCTTGTTGATACAGTAATTCAAAGAATGAATGAAGTTCTACATACAAAATCAATTCATTAAGTAACTAAGGAATAACCTTTAAATATCATAAATCAAGTCTAAGAAAGAACTTGGCCGAATTCCCTCTTAAATAGAGTGGAATTTCGGTTCCAAGTAGAATCCTAATTAAGTTAGAATTCTTCTATCCTAAGAATAGTAAACTACTAATTAAACACATGGACAACATGTCCTTTATTCTAGATAATGACAGCTAAAACAATAATAAATAATATAAATCTGAAATTCTAATTAAAGTCTGGAATTGACTTTAATTTACAAGTTTCCTAAAACGCCCTTTAAACATTTTCCTTCCAATTGTGTATATTGCCTTCAAATGATATTAGATGGATTTGATCCTTGTGCCTTTCATTCTTGGAAAGCTTCTTTGTCTCTTGCGCCTTTAGATTAAATACTTTAATCACTTGGAACAAAAGCTTTGCACGGATACTCATATTTGGAATGCATGAGTTAAGGACTTGGTCAATTGGATGAATGACCTCTTTTGTTTTTCGTGGATGATCCCACATCATTCCCTCATTCTTGAAAATTTTCCTTATTATTCCCTCTGAAGGGATTCATGGGCAGAAACTCGTTCTGAAAACCCATGAGTCCTCCCCTGAAGGATCCGCTCATACCATAGGAATTGGAAAAAAAATCTAGACAGACACTTACTTTTCGGGTTCAAGAATCTGATTCTTGAATGAAAGATGCTGTTTCTTGGATATGTTACTGCCACCAATGGATTTCCCTTTGTGGAATGTCCCTCTACCGGTATCCACGCGACGAAACGAACAGTGATTGCTAGCTCTTCGTTTTTCTGAGTTTCAGGAATTAGAGAGAAAAGGGAAAGGCAGAATAGAAAATATGATTTTCTAGGTCTTTTTGGTATTTCGGCTGAAAAGCATTCGTCTCTAGGATTTCGGCCAAGAGAGGTTTATATAGGGAGTGGGAGTTTGTTCCAAGGAGAACTCCCACGTCCGCTCCACCTCTTTTGGCAGTGGGAGTATTTAACTCCCACGTCCCCTAGACTTCTGCTGGTAGTGGGAGTCTTTATCGGATAATAACTCCCACGTAATCCCAGCTATACCGAAAATGCCCCTTATCTCTAATTCGAATAATAACGCTTTATCATTCTCAGAAAAATAAATGTCAGATACAATGAACCTAGACACATTCTAGATTCATTGAATCTGGACATGAAGCTCGTTAGCTCGTCTATGCGTGTGACCCTGTAGGTTCATATCACAATGGCAATGAAAACATACTTAGTAGTAGTATGTGTTCATAAATCACAAGTGGTCCCTAGCAGGACATTGTGACTACCCAAAGTGAATGAATTTACGGTGGAACCTAATATCAATCCACTATTTAATCCCTTTGTCTCGCGATATCCTAATTAAGCATAAGGCATGGTAGTCGTCACCCTTATTAAGCTTAATTGTATTTATGCTCGATCTCTGTGTAAACTGTTCCAACAAATAGTATTTGATAACCACTTTATCAAATAAATTTGAGCACGGCCATGCATTTAAACAGTTTTTCCCTATTGAGGGGCCCATGGATATCTCTCTCTAATAATAGAGAGGGACAAATTCCTTACAATGCTCTCACATTCAAGCCATGATAGGACGCTACATCCGATCATCAGTCGTATTGATTACTCAATTAAAAGTAACATCCTACTGAGTCAAAACGTGGCTCCATTCATGCTAGAATCAATGGAGACATAAGGTCTAAGGATTCTAAAATAGTATTCAGGAAGTAATACTTATGACTAAGTACCATGAAGTATTACTTCTCTAACGGATCACGTCCGATACAATATATCCCAATATATTGCATCTATGATATGATTTGTATTCATTACACTTGATTAGTAAAACATAATCATCAATCAAACATCATATTAGTTTTATTTCATTGTAAAGAACATTACATGAAACTAGGGACAACTAGAATAGTAATTACATAAGCTAATGAGTTTTACTATCAAATCACGCATTTGATGTTCATAAGCAAAATTAGCTATTCAATTACATGCTCAAAAGATATAAAACGTACAACATATGCTAATGGTCCTAGGGAACTACTAACAATCACCCATTTGCCCTAGGTCCAATCATACATGATCCTCAATCCCATTGACCTAGTATGACTCTCATGTTTAGGCTGCGGGAGTGGCTTGGTCAATGGATCGGCAATGTTGTCGTCTGTATGAACTTTGCAAATTTTAACGTCTCCTCTATCAATGATCTCTCTAATCAGATAGAAACGCCTGAAAATGTGTTTGGATCATTGGTGAGATCTAGGTTCCTTAGCTTGTGAAATGGCGCCAGTACTATCACAATAGAGGTCCACTGGGTTCACAATGCTAGGGACGACACCTAATTCATCAACAAATTTCCTGATCCAAACAGCTTCTTTAGCTGCTTCAGAGGCAGCTAGATACTCAGCTTCTGTTGTAGAGTCGGCCATGGTTTCCTGCTTTGAGCTCTTCCAACTCACAGCACCTCTATTCAAACAAAACACAAAACCAGATTGCGATCTAAAGTCATCTACGTCGGTCTGGAAGCTTGCGTATGTGTAACCATTTACAAGCAGACTTCATTCCTGTCCTCTGTAAACTAAGAACATATATTTAGTCCATCTCAAGTACTTAAGAATGCTCTTGACTGCAGTCCAATGTGACTCTCTAGGGGTCAGATTGATATATGCTAGTCATACTTAAAGCGAACGAGACATCCGGGCGAGTGCATATCATGGCATACATAATAGACCCAATGCCTGATGCATATGGAATCTTACTCATGCGCTCTTGGTCCTCCTTTGTAGAAGGTCCTTGAGTTCTGCTGAGTTTAATGCCATGTGACATGGGCAAGAATCCCTTTTTGGAGTCTTGCAAACTGAACCGTTTCAGTACCTTGTCAATGTATACACTCTGGCTTAGGCCAATCATTTTGTTAGATCTATCTCTATAGATTCTTATACCCAAAATGTATGTAGCCTCTCCTAAATCTTTAATGGAAAATCACTTCCCCAACCAAGCTTTTACGCTTTGTAATATGGGGATGTCATTTTCAATCAGTAAGATGCCGTCCACATAAAGCACAAGGAACACTACTGCATTATTAGTTACTTTCTTATAAACACAAGGCTCGTCTTCGTTTTTGATGAAACCGAATTCTTTAATACGTTCATCAAAGCGACGATTCCAGCTTCGAGATGCTTGCTTCAATCCATAAATGGACCTTTGAAGCTTACACACTTTGCTAGGACTTGATGGATCAACAAACCCCTCAGGTTGTGTCATATACACATCCTCGAGAAGGTTTCCATTAAGAAACGTAGTCTTAACGTCCATTTGCCATATCTCATAGTCATAATAGGCGGCTATGGCAAGTAAAATCCAAATAGACTTTAGTCATAATACCATGAACTTGTCTATAACCTTTAACTACTAGCCGAGATTTAAAAGTGTGTACATTACCATCCATGTCGGTTTTTTTTTTTTTTGAAACACCATTTGTTATCAATGACCTTACACCCTACGGGTGGGTCAACCAAAGTCCATACTTGGTTATCGTACATGGATTGCATCTCAAACTTCATAGCTTCTAGCCACTTATCTGAATCAGAACTATGAATTACCTCTTTGCAGGTAGTGGGTTCATCTTGATCAATCAGTTCAATATGATGATCATCAGTCACGAGAAATCCATATCTCTTAGGCTGTTGATGTACCCGATGATGCGAAACCGTGATGTTTTATATCAAGGTTCGGCTTTTTAGCAGATCTTTCTCTATCTCGAAATAGTTTCTATGGGAATATACTCAACACAACTCCAAGCAGGCTAAGTATCAATGAAGGCTGAAACATCACAACTAGAGAAACAAGCTAGTTGATACAGTAACTCAAAGAATATGATGTTCTACCGGAAATTCATAAACAAGTATCTAAGGTATAACCTTAACCAAAATATCAATATATCTAACATAAGTATAAAGGTGGCCGAATCTCCCTTAAATAGGGTGAGATTTCGGTTTACACAAATAAAAGGAAGAGTCCTTGAAGAAGTAGGACTCTTGGAAAACAACTTGCTGTCAAGTAAAACACTTAAACAAGATAATAGACAACATGTCCTATTATCTTGCATCTAGGCGGCTAGAACATAACAAACTATTGAAGAGTCCTTGAAGTATTAGGACTTCTTAATAACTAACTAACAAACACTTAGACAACATGTCCTTTATTCTAGCAATTATGTTAAACAGGCCTAAATAAAGTAAATAACATTGCTGAAAATAATTAAAGTCTAGAATATGCTAGAATAGACTTTAATGTGTAAAAAGACTAAAATGCCCCTTTTAGCCATTTTGCTTGTTTGGGCAGAATTGTATGTCTTTGATACTTAGGAGTTGAACTTGTATATCATCTTCAAGATATAGATTAGATTCTTCTTTAGTCTTCAACTCTCGGATCAATGCAGAGATGGCTTGATCTACTTTCCTTACCTTTGATCTAGTCATTGGACCTTGTATGTTGGATAAAGGGTGTTTGACATACGTGGATGGTCCCGCATCATCCCCTCCTTCTTGAAAAGGATTCGACCTCGAATCATCTTTATCTGCAACATAATCTGAATCACGATCAAAAGGAGATAATTCAGCAACATTAAAAGTAGAGTGTACGGCATACTTACCTTCCAAGTTTATTTTATATGCATTGTCATTGATCTTTTTGCCACCACTTGAAAAGGTCCATCTCCGCGAGGATGTAACTTTGTCTTCCTTTCTTTAGGAAATATGTCTTTCCTAAAGTGTAACCAAACCCAATCACCAACTTCAAAAATCACTTTCTTGCGGCCTTTGTTGGTTTTAAGTTCAACTTGTTCATTCTTCTTTTTTATGCTGGCGGCAACTTCTTGATGAATTCTTTGAACAAATTCATCCCTTAAATCACCTTCTATATTATAGTACTCATCAATAGGAAGAGGAATTAGATCTAAAGGGGTTAGGGGGTTAAAACCGTAAACAACTTCAAAAGGAGAGTTATTAGTAGTTGAATGTAACGTATGATTATATGAAAATTCAGCAATAGGTATACATTCCTCCCAACTTTTTAAATTCTTTTGAACAAGTGCCCTAAGTAGAACCCCTAGAGTTCTATTGGTTACCTCTGTTTGGCCATCGGTTTGGGGATGGCTTGAAGTGGAAAACAATAACTTAGTCCCCAACTTACTCCATAAGGTCTTCCAAAAATAACTTAGGAACTTTACGTCCCTATCACTTACGATTGTTTTTGGAATACCATGCAACCGAATGATTTCTTTGAAGAATAGATCCGCAACATGGATAGCATCATTAGTTTTTCTACAAGGAATAAAGTGAGCCATTTTAGAAAATCTATCAACCACAACCATTATACTATCATTACCTCTTATGGATGTCGGCAATCCAAGAATAAAATCCATTGAAAGATCAATCCAAGGTGAAGAGGGTATTGGTAAAGGCATGAGCAATCCGTGAGCTTTTGATGTACTTTGCCTGTTGCACTTAAAACAAAGTTCACAAATTTTTCTCACATCTCTTTTCATCTTAGGCCAATAAAAGTGTTCTTGTAAAATATCTAAAGTTTTAAAAACACCAAAATGCCCCATTAAGCCGCCACTATGTGCTTCTCTAACAATTAAATCTCGCATAGAACAAGAGGGAACACATAATCTATTGCCTTTAAACAAGAAATCTTCAAATTTGTAAAAGTCCTTTTTAGCCGAAACATTACATGCTGAATACAAATCTGAAAAATCTTTTTCATCTTTATACAATGCTTTTAAATGTTCAAAACTAAGTAATTTAGCATGCATAATTGAAAGTAAAGTGTACCTTCTAGATAAAGCATCTGCAACAATGTTTTCCTTACCTTTCTTGTATTTGATAATATAAGGAAAGCTATCAATAAAGGAAACCCACCTTGCATGTCTCTTGTTTATCTTACTTTGTCCTTTGAGAGACTTGATTGATTCATGATCTGTGTGGATAACAAATTCTTTTGCAATCAAGTAATGCTACAATGTTTCCAAATCTCTCACAATAGCGTATAACTCTTTATCATATGTAGGATAATTAAGTGAAGCGACACTTAATTTCTCACTAAATTATGCCAAAGGTTTGCCTTGTTGCTGCAAAACAGCCCCAATACTATACCTGAAGCACCACATTCAACTTCAAAAGTTAGATTAAATTGAGGTAAAGATAAAATAGGGGAAGAAGTTAGTAATTGCTTAAGCTTATTGAAACTCTCTTCTTGCGGCCTATCCCAAAAAAATGATACATCTTACTTCACAACTTCATTCAATGGTGCGGCAATTGAGCTAAAATCACGAACAAATCGCCTATAAAAGCTTGCTAAACCATAGAATGAACAGACTTGTGTTGCAGTTGTTGGTCTCGGCCAACTCACAATTGCATCAATTTTGGCCGGATCAACCTGAATTCCACTTGAACTAACAATGTATCCAAGAAAGTTAATAGAATTAGTGCAAAAACGCATTTTTCAAGCCTGGCATACAATGTTTGCTCTCTTAATATAGTAAAAACAGCCTTAAGATGTTGAACATGATCTTCTAAGGTTTTACTATAAAAAAGAATATCATCAAAAAGAATATCATCAAAATAAACAGCCTTAAAATGATCGAACATGTGTCACGCTTGTTGGTCTCGGCCACTCTTGAATGGCTTGAATTTTAACCGGATCAACACAAATACCTTGAGACTAACTATATATCCAAGAAAGTTAACCGAATTAGTGCAAAAAACACACATTTCAAGTTTAGCATACTCTCTTAGAATAGTAAAAACAGCTTTAAGATGTTCTATATGCTCTTCTAAGTTTTTACTATAAACAAGAATGTCATCGAAATAAACTATAACAAATTTGCCAAAACAATGCCGGAATATGTAGTTCATTAATCTCATGAAAGTACTAGGTACATTACTTAGACCAAAAGGCATAACAATCCATTCATATAAATCATATTTAGTCTTAAAAACAGTTTTCCATTCATCACATTCTTTCATTCTAATTTGGTGATAGCCTTGAGTTAAATCAATTTTAGAAAAGAATAAAGCACCACTTAACTCTTCTAGCATATCATCTAAGCGAGGTATAGGGTGTCTATATTTAATAGTTATCTTATTAATATCTCGATAGTCCGTACATAATCTAAAAGTGCCTTCTTTCTTAGGTACCAAAAAAACCAGACTAGCACAAGGACTTAAAGATTCACGTACCTTCTCTTTTTCTAAGAGTAAATCGACTTTCCTTTGTATTTATCGGGACTCATCCGGATTTGCTCTATAGTCTGCCCTATTTGGAAGATTTGATCCCGGAATGAAGTCGATTTGATGTTCTATGCCTCGGATTGGGGGTAAACCTTTTGGCAACTCCTTAGGAAAAATATCCTTGAATTCCTGCAAAACATCAACACATAGACTAGGTAAAGAAGAAGTTAAAAGATCAAAAGAAAAGGTGTTAGTTAGAGTAAACCTTTCGGCTTCTCTGAAAATCAATAGAACAAGGGGTTTGTTTGCACGTGAAGCCTTATCTACCTTTTCCCGAATTGATAAATAAACATTCTTTCTTCTCTCTTTGTGAGTATGCCTTTTTTCTCACAATACTTACGGCTTTTTCATCATTTTTTACCTCGGTTGTTACCTCTTGGGTAGGTTCGCTCATTTTTTTCAACTCACGCTCTTTTCTTCTTTTCTCTCTACCCTCGGCTAATCGCTTTTGCATCTCACAAACTTGAATTGGTGACATAGGATGTAAAGTATATTGAATTTTATCCATTGTAACCATGTAAACACTCCTTCGACCAATATGATCTACACACCTATCATATTGCCAAGGTCTTCCCAAAATTATGTGACTTGCGGTCATCGGGACCACATCACAAATAACCGAATCTGGATAGTTTCCAATGCTGAATTTAATCTCCACTTGTTTATCCACTTTAATCTCCCCGCTATCATTTAACCAAGAAAGCTTATATGGCATCGGATGTGCTTTCAAGGGTAAATCTAAAGCGGTAACCATATCAAAGGAACAAACATTAGTGCAACTACCGCTATCAATAATAAGTAAACAAATCTTGCCTTGAACTGTGCACTTAGTTTGAAATAGATTTCTCCTTTGTTGATGCAAATTATCTAAAGGTTGAGAATGTAAAAGTTGCATATTTACCAAAAGATAATTGTTACCATATTCTCGGTTTCTTCCTCCAAAATAGACTCTTCAGATTTCTCCTCATCACTAACCCACGTTCCGTCGTCCATCATGATCATTGTGCTTTTATTTGGACAATCTCGAGCAAAGTGACCCTTACCTTCACACTTAAAACATTCCCGATCATCTGTAGTCCTCAAATTGGTCGATTTTGAAGTAGTTGGTACCCTAGCTGCCCCACTAGGAACCCTGGCTGTTTTTGCAATTCCCAAACTGCCCTTTGCATGATTTGGGCTCGGCAAAACAGTAGAATTGTTTAGGGGCTGATTTGGCCGTTTCCAAGGTTGGAAATTTGCCGAATAAGTCCTTGAACTCTTCTCTTTTTGTTGCCGCTCAATCTGTTCAGCATAATAAACCATATCAATAAGATTATGAAGGTTAGCACGCTCTACCTTGGGTCTAATTTTGTCATTTAGACCAGCCAAGAAACGCGCCAAAGTAGCCTCATTATCTTCCCGGATGCTTGATCGAATCATTGCCATCTCCATTTCTTTGTAGTATTCATCAACGGTCTTTGTCCCTTGCCTCAATCTTTGGAGTTGATTGTACAAATCACGATTATAACTTTGAGGTACAAATCGTCGTGTCATGACCGCTTTCATATCCTCCCATGAATCAATTGGTCGTTGCCCCGATCTTCTCCGTTCATTGATCTCATTATCCCCCCAAATTGATGCATAATCTCCAAACTCCATAGCTGCCAATTTAACCTTTTTCTCCTCAGAATAATTATGAACATAAAAATCATGGTTAACTTTTCGAGTCCAATCTAAAAATAATTGAGGATCATTGGTACCTTGGAAAGAAGGGATCTTGGTCTTTATTGCACCAAGTTTATTATCATTCCTTTGATCTTCAAGATTGTCTCTCGGATCATACCTTTGATCGTGAAGATTTGGTCTCGGATCATAGACCAAAATGTCCCCCATTCTTGGAATAACTCTCGGCACAAAATCCCTGTTTTGCCGAAAGTTGTCTCTCATATGTTGCTCAATGGAATCTTGATATTCTTGATCATCTTGATCCTCTTTTGCTGCGGCTTTTCCCTTATCCGAATGGTTCTTCAATTCCGGATTCTCCATCCGATATTGAAGATCTTCGATGGATTGCATCAAAGTTTTCATTGATTGTTGTATTGATTCTTTAAAGAGCTTATCACCATCAATGGCACCTTGCTGCGAAGTACTTTCATCAAAAGACATTATCTTTGCAAAGAAAAATCACACAAACTGTTAGATAGAAAAAAAATTCTCTCAATATTCCAACAATACTTGTCAAGAACTTCCAACTCTAGATGAATTTAAGGTTCCTAATGTTGTGTTGAGGAAACGCTGAAAAATATGGGAAAGAATTCCTATCTTGACCTACACGAAAAGTTAAGAAAGAAAAATAAGAGTAATCGTTAAAAAGATGTGACCTTTACGCTTCTTGATTTTCTTGAAAATTGATTTTAATTCTCGGATGAATAGTGTTGTGAACAGTAGCCGAAAATTTAAAATCTTGAAAGAAAAGTTTTATTGATTTCTTTCTTTACCTTTTACCAAAGACTTACCCTTTTCTTGGCCACGCTTTATCAAGAACTCCGGATTAGGAAGATTTTACCTTGATTTGATGATGATGATGACGGCTTTTCAAGAACAAGAGGGATCAAGAGACAATTCCTTTATACAAAGGAAGTTTGCTTTTGGTTTGATCCTTGTCTAAATAGGATAACCCGGTTGCCAATTTCTTTACTTCCGGGTGGCTTTTGCGTATGGTAGTAATAATTTTTTTGTTATCTTTCTCGGTCTATTCAAAGCAAACAAGAAAAAAAAAATTTGAAAACGTTGTTAGAGGAATAACCGAGTCACACATAAATGCGCAGCGGAATAAAACTTTGACCCGCCTCTATCAGGATCTTTCACGAGTAAATACCTACGACTATGGGATAGTGTTTTACCTTATATGGATGCTAGAATGGCTGAAACGCTTTCAGCGGTTTGTTGTAACGAACGGAACACCACGCTTGTAGGCTCCGTCTCTTCCGGTATCCACTCGATCTTCCGGAGATGGTCTTCTACTGCTTGGTGCTAGCCAACGCCTTGTAGAAGCTTTGAAGACACTCTTCAATGGATGGAGTATGAACGACCTTTTCAAGAACAAGAAACAAGCTTTCTAACTTCTTTTCTATTAGCAAAAATGCAAGAAAAAAGTCCAGAAATTTGTCTTGTCTTTTTCTCTCTAAAACTCACTTTTTCTCTCTATTCTCTTAGCTTCAAAAGGCTGGAGAAAACTGATTAGAATGATAGGAAAAAATCTGAATTTTTCCTCTAGTCTATCAAGAGAGAGTGGGGTGAGATAATGGGGGAAGTGGGAGATCATGGAGAGAATTACTCCTCCACTCTCTCCACCACTTCAACCACCATCAAGAGGGCTGAATTTATGTCTAACATTCCAGCCATAAGGTCGGTCCAAACGGGTCGGTCGGCCCAATCATATTGTTCGGCCCAACCCGATTAAGGGCCCAATCCAATCCCGGCCCAATCGAATTGGCGCACCTTAGATTAAATGTACTCCAACAAGCCCAATCCAATTGATCTATGAGTGCGACCCAAGAGGTATCTATGATGTTGGCCGTGACATCATATGTCACAGTAATGAGAGGTATCTAGCAACGCATCATTACCCCCCAATTCATAAATATCTGGTGATTTATCATAATCACAACATTTGACATTTGTAGTTAAATCCTTTTGTCCTTGATATCTAGATTGAACACAAGTCATGGAAAAAGTCACACTTGTATTGTTCAATCTTTTAGTTTCTTGATTCGCGAGTAGACTAATCAAATGACATCAATATCATATCTCGATTCACTTGTTCATGGCCATGAATTAGTCGACTCCATCAAGGGGGCTTGAGATATCGCTCTCGCTATATAGGAGGGACAAATCCTTTCTCGCATCCCACTCATCCCGAACAAGATTCGTGATATACCCAATAAATGCCTTTATTGCTCACCCGATTCACGGATAGCGTTTAACATTATCAAAGCATAACACTAGCCATGCAAGAACTCTTGTGAGACCTCAAGTCGAAGGATCTTTTATACAACCCAGTCAAA
Organism: Vinca minor; assembly: GCA_026122235.1. NCBI lineage: Eukaryota > Viridiplantae > Streptophyta > Magnoliopsida > Gentianales > Apocynaceae > Vinca > Vinca minor. The sequence goes on along the minus strand of JAOCZM010000112.1, from coordinate 948,897 downwards.
ATTTTGAGAAACACCGTTGACTATTATATAACAACCCATGGTGTGTTTCTCATGTCGGGTCTGCATCGAGTATAATGATTCTCTAATCATATATACCTATGTGACGATCCGATATCTTATACCAATCACTGCACATACTAGTCTTGCGCATTATTATTGTCCTCGAAGATTCCATAATAATGTTCGACTAGGGACGTTTCAAAATAGTATCTCATAACAATTATAAATACTATTCTAAGGACATATTATTTATTCATGTTGTTAAGAACGCAGAAACATAATGAATAATACTGAAATTAATTGCCTTTTTTTCATCAAAATGAAAATTACATCAAATACGGTACAATAATCTCCCACTTGCACTAAAGACCCAAATTACAATAAATGGTCTTTAGGGCATACTAATGACTGTCAATAAAGATCAGTCCTCCAGATATCGGATACCCATGGAGCTAGTGTGACGATCATGCTGCTGCTGCGACAGTGGCTTCGTCAGTGGATCGGCGACATTGTCTGCCGAGTCTACTCTACATATATGCACATCACCTCTCCCTATAATCTCGCGGATTAGGTGAAATCGCCGTAGTACATGTTTGGACCTTTGGTGAGATCTAGGTTCCCTAGATTGTGAAATAGCCCCATCGTTGTCACAATAGAGGTCTATCGGGTTCGCAATACTAGGAACCACATCGAGGTCGGAAACAAATTTCCTGATCCAAACTGCCTCCTTAGCTGCTTCACAAGATGCTATGTACTCGGCCTCTGTCGTAGAATCTGCGATGGTCGATTGCTTTGAACTGCGCTGACTCACGAAAGCACATCCATTCAAGTTAAACACATATCCCGATTGCGATCGAAATCATCTCTATCGGTTTGGAAGCTAGCATCGGTGTAACCACTTACAACGAGCTCATCCGCCCTCCATAAATCAAGAATGTATCCTTAGTCCTTCGCAAGTACTTGAGGATATTCTTGATCGAGATCCAAAGTGTCGTTCACCGTAATTAGACTGGTATCCGCTCGTAATGCTTAAGGAAAACGATACATTCAGGGCGAGTATATATCATGGCGTACATGATGGATCCTATGGCTGAAGCATAAGGTATCTCTTTCATGCGTTCTAATTCGGCGAGCGTTTTAGAACACTTGTTCCTTCGACTGCAAACAGTACCATGTGCCATAGGACAAAGTCCTTTCTTAGACTCTTGCATGCTAAACCGCTTTAGCACCTTGTCTATATATGTACTCGACTTAGGCCAATGAGTCTCCCTGGATCTATCTCTATAGATCTTGACTCCCTGAATATAGTCAAGCCGCTTTAAGTCTTTCATAGAGAAACACGTACTCAACCAAGCCTTTACAGGACTTTAAGGTTGGTATGTCGTTTCCAATGAGTAGTATGTCATCTACATACAAAACAGAATACGATTGAGCTCCCACTAACCTTTTTGTAAACACAAGGCTCATCCTCATTTCTAATGAAGCCAAACTCACTAGACGGCATCATTAAAAGCGGATGTTCCAGACTTTCAGAAGCTCTGCTTGAGTCCATAAATGGATCTCTCGAAGCTTACATACTTTTCCAAACGATTCTCCGGGAGTGACAAAACCTTCAGCCGTGTCATATACACATCCTCATCAAGTTTTCCATTAAGGAAAGCGGTTTTGACATCCATTTGCTGATTTCGTAGTCATAGTAAGTCTGCAATAGCAAGCAAAATCTGAATGGACTTGAACATAACTACGGGGAAAAAAGTCTCATCATAGTCAATACCATGAATTTGTTTGAAACCTTTCGCGACAAGTCGCCCTCAGTACGTTTGTACATTCCCTTCCATGTCGGCTTTTAATCTTAAAAACCCATTTGCACCCTATGGGAGTTACCCCTTCAGGGTGGATCAACCAAGATCCAGACTTGGTTTGTGTACATGGAGTCCATTTCAGATCTCATGGCCTCAAGCCATTTCTCAGAATCTGGGCTATTAATTGCCTGTTTGTAGGTTGAAGGTTCATCGTGATCCACAAACATAACATCACCATGTTCTGTTATGAAAAATCCAAATTTTTCCCGGAGGTGGACGACGAACTCTACTGCACTCTACGCAATTCTTGTGTTTCTTGAATCAGTGCTGCTGCACAATCATGTTTGTGGCACTCGCTGCACAACAACTTGTGGAGTCTGTTCAATTTCCATCTCATCATTAGTGCTAGTTTGAGAGTCTGGAACTTCAATAAGTTCTACGCTACTCCCACTTGTGTTTCTAGAAACAAATTCTTTTTCTAGAAAGACTCTCGTGCGAGCAACAAACACTTTGTTCTCGTTAGGGATATAAAAGTAGTATCCTTTAGTTTCCTTAGGATAACCTACAAATATGCACTTTTCAGATTTGGAGCCGACTTATCGAAGTCGAGCGTTTCACAAACGCTACATGACCCCCAAATCTTGAGGAAAGACAAACTGGGGACGCTTCCCGATCCCATAACTCGATATGGCGTATTTGCAGCGATTTAGATGGAACGCGTTAAGTGTTAAAGTCTGTTGTCTCTAGTGCGTGTCCCCAAAAGGGAATTGGGCGAGCTCGTGTGACTTATCATAGAACGAACCATATCTAATAAGGTTCCGTTCCTCCTTTCGAATACACCATTCCATTGTGGAGTAGCTAGAGGAGAAAGTTGTGAAACGATTCCACAAGCTTTTAGATAGTCACGGAATTCTTGACTCAAGTATTCTCCTCCCTCGATCAGATCAAAGAACCTTAATACTCTTGCCAAGTTGGTTTTCTACTTCAAGTTTAAACTCTTTAAACTTAGCAAATGCTTCGGATGTGTGTTTCATCAAGAACACATATCCATACCTACCGAAGTCATCGGTAAAGGTAATGAAGTAGAGGTAACCACCCCTTGCATGTATATTAAAAGGGCCACATACATCACTATGTATTAGTCCTAATAAAGCATCGGCTCTCTCACCTAGCTTAGTGAAAGGTGATGCTGTCATCTTACCCAACAAACAGGATTCACATCGATCATAAGACTCGAAGTCAAATGATTCCAATAGCCCATCTTTATGGAGTTTGGATATGCGATCTTCGTTTATGTGGCCTAAGCGACAATGCCAGAGGTATGTAGGATTAGAATCATTAGTTTTAATCCTTTTGGTATTTATATTTAAGATTGGCATATCAAGATCTAAAACATATAGACCATTAATCAAAGAGGCGCTTGCATAAAACATATTATCCAGAAATAACGACAATCGTTGGTTTTTGATCGAAATCTCAAAACCTTTCTTGTCCAAACAAAAAATTGAAATAATATTCTTAATTAAACTAGGTACATAGAAACAGTTTTCTAAACCCAAACAAGCCCTGAAGGCAAAGTAAAAGTACAAGTCCCTACAACTAGGGCTGCAACACGTGCTCCGTTGCCTACTCGTAGTTCCACTTTACCCTTTGCCAACTCTCTACTCCTTTGCAGTCCCTGCACATTAGTACAAATGTGAGAACCACATCCGGTATCAAATACCCAAGAAGTAGTTGTATTTAAATTGATATCAATCATATTAACATCAATAACATAAATACCTGAGCCCGAAGCAACAATTGCCTTCTCCTTTTCCAACCTCTTCCCTGCAAGATAGCTTTTGCAGTTCCTTTTCCAGTGACCCTTTTCACCACAATGATGACAGATAGAGTCCTTGGCTACACCACCCTTAGGTTTCAGTGCATTGTTGAAAGTGGTTTGCTTGCCCTTGGGCTTACCATTCGGTTTGCCTTTGGATCTCACAAAACCTTTGCCTTTTCCCCTTTTGCACCATCGAGTATGGTGTTGGGCTTGGACTTGCCTATTTCCTTCTCGGCAGTCCCTCAGCATATTCAACAATTCAGGGCATGGCTTGTCAATTTTATTCATATGATAATTTAGAATGAACTCGATCGAATGATTCGAGCAATGATTGCAAGATCAAATCGAGTCGACGACTCTTGTCCCAAAGGAAATCCCAGCTTTTTCAAGGTTCGAACATAACCTATCATCTTAAGAACGTGAGTTCCTCACCGCATTCCTCGGACATTTTGCACTGAAAGAGAGATTTTGACACATCGAATCTCTCTCGGCGCGCTTGTCCCCGATATAGTTGCTTTCGGGTGAGCCAAAGCATCTCATATGCCCCCATGTCCTCATGTTGCTTCAAGCTCGGGAATTCATGGTGACAAGCATGAGGCTAGACACATCTAAAGCATCACTTACATGCTTCGATAAGCGCTTTATTAGCGGCCGAGCGCGAGGCTCAGTATAGCAGGGAATAGGTGCATTCCCGAAACATACTGACTTTCTTTCATGCTTGAGAACGATTCTCAAGTTCCTAAACCAGTCGAGGAAGTTAACTCCCTCTAATTTGTCCTTCTCAAGGACAGAACGCAGTGATAGTGTTTGGTTTGAATTTGCCATTTTCTACAACAAAAATATGCATATACAAAAGTAAGTACCGATTAAAAAATCATTATTAGGTCTTTATCTTTTTAATGATTTCTCCCACTATTTTCTTCGAGTGAATAACCCTCAATATCAACTCGGAAAGTTCGTTAACTTTCTAGCGGGCCAAGATCCATATTTCACCTCGTTCTGAGTCAGCTTTGGCTGATCGCCCAAAACTTAGTTATTTAGGTAGACAACGTTTGCCAATTACATCAAAATATGTAATTCTTGGTTAGTTGAGTGAATAACATTTATTCAAGCGTATCATTATACACTTTTCTCAACTCTTTTGCCTCTAGATCCTCAATCCATTTATTGAGATAATCCAGTTAACTAGGACCCTAAGTTTTAGCCGGCGGATATCACAACTTATCCTTCGCGCCTCACCCGGATAGACATGTATGCACAACTTTGGCATGTCCCATACTAATGTCGATCTAGGCCTTGACGAGGGCCAAACTTAGGAAGGCACTAATTAATATTTTAAATGAGGGATTTTGTTTTTAACAATCTCACCAGAAAGCATAAATAAAACAGTTTATGCTTATATACATATGCATCCAACACATAAAAGTAAAATGCAATAGTAATCGCCAAGATCCTATTCGGTTTTTCCAAGCCAATGGAAAAACCGTGAAGTCAATCTAAGGTGTGAAAAGAAAAACATCTATTCTACACCGTCTTGACCTTCAGTTGGTTGCCTCCATATCTTCATCATCTCAGCTGTACCTTCTCCTAATCTAGAATTACAAAATTTCTAAGGAAACCTCGAGTTACATTCGAGGGGATTTAATGAGATTAAAATTACAACTTTTGAATGATAAAACAGGCACGATACGCAGATCGTATTATAAAATAATACCAACAGGGTAATGGCGACTACTATGCATCATGCTCAATTAACATAACAATTTATGAAAAATAATGAGCAAAACAGTAAAATGAACATTTCATATTCTGCCTGGGTTCGGTTGACCGACCATCAAGCTCGGTCGACCGAAAAAGTACCGAGAGTACCTCGGTCGATCAAACGAGAACTTGGGTCGACCGAAAAAAGTACTGAGAGTACCTCGGTCGATCAAACGAGCACTCTGGTCGATCGAAGACCAACTCGGTTCGACCGAACACCCTCTCGGTTGATCCGAACCAAGTACCAAAAGCTACTAACTTGCCTTGGTCTAGAATCTGAGAGTTTTTCCAGCTTTTGAATGACTTCAAAAATGGAAATTCTCAACAGATATACTTACAAAAAGCTGGAAAAGCATGTCGTACATGGTTTTAACAACATTTCTAGCAATCCTAAGGCATGCATAACATAGATTCAAAATCTATAAAAACACTATAGCACATTAAAGTCAATAGGGTACTCGTGAGTGGCTCTGATACCACTGTTAGAGGAATAACCGGGTCACACATAAATGCGCAGCGGAATAAAACTTTGACCCGCCTCTATCAGGATCTTTCACGAGTAAGTACCTACGACTATGGGATAGTGTTTTACCTTATATGGATGCTAGAATGGCTGAAACGCTTTCAGCGGTTTGTTGTAACGAAACGGAACACCACGCTTGTAGGGCTCCATCTCTTCCCGGTATCCACTCGATCTTCCGGAGATGGTCTTCTACTTGCTAGTGCTAGCCAACGCCTTGTAGAAGCTTTGAAGACACTCTTCAATGGATGGAGTATGAACGACCTTTTCAAGAACAAGAAACAAGCTTTCTAACTTCTTTTCTATTAGCAAAAATGCAAGAAAAAAGTCCAGAAATTTGTCTTGTCTTTTTCTCTCTAAAACTCACTTTTTCTCTCTATTCTCTTAGCTTCAAAAGGCTGGTGAAAACTGATTAGAATGATAGGAAAAATCTGAATTTTTCCTCTAGTCTATCAAGAGAGAGTGGGGTGAGATAATGGGGGAAGTGGGAGATCATGGAGAGAATTACTCCTCCACTCTCTCCACCACTTCAACCACCATCAAGAGGGCTGAATTTATGTCTAACATTCCAGCCATAAGGTCGGTCCAAACGGGTCGATCGGCCCAACCCGATTAAGGGCCCAATCCAATCCCGGCCCGGCCCGGCCCAATCGAATTGGCGCACCTTAGATTAAATGTACTCCAACAAACGTAAGGTACACCAAGATAGAGATCAATATTTTGCTCTGATACCACTTGATGTGAAACCGTGATGTTTTATATCAAGGTTCGGCTTTTTAGCAGATCTTTCTCTATCTCGAAATAGTTTCTATGGGAATATACTCAACACAACTCAAACCAGGCTAAGTATCAATTAAGGCTGAAACACCACAACTAGAGAAACAATCTAGTTGATACAATAACTCAAAGAATATGAAGTTGTACTGGAAATTCATAAACAAGTATCTAAGGAATAACCTTAACCAAAATATCAATATATCTAACGTAAGTATAAAGGTAGCCTAAATCTCGCTTAAATAGAGTGAGATTTCGGTTTACACAAATAAAATGAAGAGTTTTTGAAGAAGTAGGACTCTTGGAAAACAACTTGCTATCAAGTAAAACACTTAAACAAGATAATAGACAACATGTCCTATTATCTTGTATCTAGGCGCCTAGAACATAACAAACTATTGAAGAGTCCTTGAAGTATTAGGACTCTTTAATAACTAACTAACAAACACTTGGACAACATGTCCTTTATTCTAGCAATTATGTTAAACACGCCTAAATAAAGTAAATAACATTGCTGAAAATAATTAAAGTGTAGAATAGGCTAGAATAGACTTTAATGTGTAAAAAGACTAAAATGCCCCTTTTAGCCACTTTGCTTGTTTGTGCAGAATTGTATGTCTTTGATACTTAGGAGTTGAACTTGTATATCATCTTCAAGATATAGATTAGCTTCTTCTTTAGTCTTCGACTCTCAGATCAATGCATAGATGGCTTGATCTACTTTCCTTGCCTTTGATCTAGTCATTGGACCTTGTATGTTGGATAAAGGGTGTTTGACATACGTGGATGGTCCCGCATCACCCGACTTGACCTCCTTGGGCCTTGTGTCAAAGATTGAAGCTCAGTATCAGCACGTGAGGTTGCTTGAAGTTCCAAAGTTGGTTCAGATGTTGTTTGGGGATCTTGAATTTCCTCAAGATGGATCTTACTCCCACTATCCTCTTTGGAAATAAATTCCCTTTCAAGGAATAAACCATTTCGAGCAACAAACACTTTGTTCTCTGATGGAAGATAGAAGTAATATCCTTTAGTTTCTTTAGGATATCCCGCAAACAAACACTTGTCAGATTTAGGGGCGAGTTTATCAGATAATAAGCGTTTTACATACGCCTCGCATCCCCAAATTTGAGAAATGGCAAACTAGGTCGTTTCCCAGTCCATATCTCATATGGAGTTTTCTGAACCGCTTTAGAAGGAACTCTATTCAATATAAATGCAGGAGTTTCTAGGGCGTAACCCCAAAAGGATGTTAGTAGTGCCCTAGGACCATTAGCATATGTTGTACGTTTTATATCTTTTGAGCATGTATTTGAATAGTTAATTTTGCTTTTGATTATCAAATGTGTGATTTGATAGTAAAACTCATTAGCTTACGTAATTACTATTCTAGTTGTCCCTAGTTTTATGTAATGCTTATTTACAATGAAATAAAACTAGTATGAAGTATGATTGATGATCATGTTTTACTGGTCATGTGTAATGAATACAAATCATATCATAGATGCAATATATAGGGATACATTGCATTGGACGTGATCCGTTAGAGAAGTAATACTTCATGGTCCTTAGTCATAAGTATTACTTCCTCAATACTATTTTAGAATCCTTAGACCTTATGTCTCCATTGATTCTAGCATGAATGGAGCAACATTTTGACTCAGTCGTACGTTGCTTTTAATCAAGTAATCAATACGACTGATGATCGGATGTAGTGTCCTATCATGGCTTGAATGTGAGAGGCATTGTAAGGAATTTGTCCCTCTCTTATTAGAGAGAGATATCCATGCGTCCCTAGATAGGCAAAGACTGTTTAAATGCATGGCCGTGCTCAAATGTATTTAATAAAGTGGTTATTAAATATTGTTTGTTGGAACAGTCTACTTGGAGATCGAGCACAAATACAATTAAGCTTAATAAGGGTGATGACTACCATGCCTTATTCTTAATTAGGATATCGCGAGACAAAGGGATTAAATAGTGGATTGATATTTGGTTCCACCGTAAATTCATTCACTTTGGGTAGTCACAATGTCCTGCTAGGGACCGGTTTCTTGTGATTTATGAACACACACTTCTACTAAGTGTGTTTTTATTGCCATTGTGATATGAACCTACAGGGTCACACGCATAGACGAGCTAACGAGGTTCATGTCCAGATTCAATGAATCTAGAATGTGTCTAGGTTCATTGTATCTGACATTCACTTTTCTGAGAATAATAAAGCGTTATTATTCGAATTAGAGATAAGGGGCATTTTCGGTATAGCTGGGATTACGTGGGAGTTATTATCTGATAAAGACTCCCACTACCAGCAGAAGTCTAGGGGACATGGGAGTTAAAGACTCCCACTGCCAGAAGAGGTGGAGCGGATGTCGGAGTTGTTCTGGAAACAACCTCTCACTCCCTATATAAACCTCTCTTGGCCGAAACCCTAGGGTTAGATTTTTCAGCCGAAATACCAAGAAATCTAAAAAACTGTTTCTGCCTCCCTTTCTCCCTAATTCCCGAAATTCAAAAAACCGAAGAGCTAGCACTCGGTGCCCGTTTCGTCGCGTGGATACCGGTAGGGAGTAGTTCTGCAAGGGAAGACTCAACGTGATCATTGCTGAGAGCATAAAGACGTAATCTTCCATTCAAGAATCAGATTCTTGAGCCAAGAAACGTAAGTCCTTTTCTTGTAATTTTCGATTCTTTTTGTATGAGCGGATCCTTCAGGGGAGGACTCATGGGTGTTTGGAACGAGTTTCCGCCCATGAATCCCTTCAAAGGAAATTGGAAGACTTGTTTGACTCATCATAGATCGAACCATATCTAGTAAGGTGCGATTCCTCCGTTCCGATACGCCATTCCATTGTGGTGTGCCAGGAGGAGTTAATTGTGAAACAATTCCACAACCCCTAAGGTGTTCGTCAAACTCTTGGTTAAGGTATTTTTACCACCTCGATCTGATCGAAGTATCTTAATACCTTTACCAAGTTGATTTTGTACTTCATTTTGAAATTCTTTGAATCTTCCAAAAGATTCTGATTTATGTTTCATTAGATAGACGTAGCCGTATCTACTGAAATCATCTGTGAATGTGATGAAGTACTGAAACCCTCATCTAGCAGTTGTGTTTATTGGTCCACATACTTCTGTATGTATGAGGCCCAACAAATCAGAAGCTCTCTCACTTTGTCCAGTAAAGGGAGCTTTAGTCATTTTGCCTAACAAGCAAGAATCACATGTCGCATAAGACTCTAAGTCAAATGATGTCAAAATTCCATCTTGATGGAGTTTTGATATGCGTTTCTCATTTATGTGGCCCAAACGACAGTGCCAAAAGTAGGTTTGGTTTAAGTCATTGGATTTAAACCTCTTAGTATTAATGTTATAGATGGGCCTTTTAATGGATTCATCGAGGTTAAGAACATAAAGCCCATTCATCAAAGAGGCATCTCCATAGAAGTTACTATCTTTATGAATTGTGCAAATTTTATTCAGAATATTTAATTCAAAACCTTCAATATCTATACAAGAAACTGAAATAATATTCCTACTCAAAGTTGGAACATAAAGAATATTATTCAGTTCTATAATAAGGCCACTTGGAAAAACTAAATTAAATGTCTCGGTAGCTACAATAACAACTCTTGCCCCGTTCTCTACTCTCAGGTCCACTTCTCCTTTAGCCAATGATCTACTCCTTTTGAACCCCTGCACATTTGCACAAATGTGAGATCCATAACCGGTATCTAATACCCACGAAGTAGGAGCAGACATGTTAATTTCAATAACATAAATACTTGGAGAGACAATCAAACTGGCTTTCCCCTTTTTCTTCTCTTCCAAATAGAGCTTACAGTTCTGTTTCCAATGACCTGGTTCATTGCAATGGAAGCAAACTCCTTCCTTTGGTGCCTTGGCCTTGGGTTTGGGCTTGTTATTGCCTTTTCCCTTCTTGGCCATGGACTTTCCCTTTCCTTTCTTCTTGAAATTCCCTTTTTGAACCATTAAGACTTCAGGGGTCTTCTTAATGTTCAGTTCAGCCTGCTTGAGCATCCTGTGTATCTCATGTATGGACTTCTCCATGCCATGCATGTTGAAATTCATGACAAACTGGTCATACTCCGGTGGGAGTGAGCCCAAGATCATATTTGTGGACATGTCAGGACCTACGGGAGCCCCAAGTTTCTCAAGTTGGTCAAGATAGCCCTTCATCTAAAGAACATGTGCACTTACAGAGGTGCCAGGGGCCATCTTGCAACTATTCAACGCCTTAATGGTAAGGAATCTTTCATGACGGGCTTGCTCTTGGAACATTTCCTTGAGCTGGCCCATCATCTGGAAAGCCTCAACCCCTTCAAACTGTTTTTGAAGATCAGTGCTCATTGTGACTAACATGAGACAAGTCACATCGTTAGAGTCATCAGAGTGCTTCTTCCAAGCATCTCTCTCAGCTCTGGGGGCGTTGTTTGCAGGCTGTTCAGGAATAGTTGTATCAAGAACGTATAGCTTTCTTTCCTGCTTAAGGACAATCCTTAAGTTGGGGCCCAATCAAGGAAATTGGTCCCACTTAGTTTTTCCTTCTCAAGGACGGATCGCAATGAATTGTGTGATGTATTGGTTGCCATTATCTACATTAAATTATTTGCAAAGTTATTAGTTTATGAGCAAAAACCTTTCCACAATTTTAACACTCGATAAATGGTGGAAAATAACATTTTACGATAGTTATAAGTTAGCTTTGGCTTATCCCCATAATTAAAGTAAAATCAACCTATGGGAATGACATCTATATGTCCCGGCTATTTCCCATTTTATACCCTAGGCCCAAAACTATTTTGATAGCATAGTTAAGTCGAACCATGTCTAAGCATATGGAAATCACTATTTTCCCATCTCCTCTTGCCTAGATAACCACTTATCTGTTGCTTTGGCAAGCAGACAAAATGATGATCCAAGCTGAAGGAGTGCTTAGGATATGGTAGGCATTTTAAGACTTAATTAAAACGATTTAATATGACGTAAAAAACCAAGCCCCATAAGACATAAACTAAGCATCTCATGCAATATATAAAGCATAAAAGTAAACGTGAGATAGCATGGCCTAATCCTATGATGACTCCCACGAGCCTTGTGGGAGTCAAGGGTCAATCTAAGTCAATATCCATCTCCTGGATAAAGTCTTCGATCCAGCGTCCTCCAATCTTGTTACATAATTACATGGGCATACCCAGCCTTCAATGTAAAGCAGTAAAACTAATCTAAGAAAGCAATTACAATTTTACATTATTGGAAAAACGACTCGCAGGTCGTATTATAAAATTACAACCCAATTAAATGTAAAATAAGAGAGGGTATAGTAGGCCATGCTATTCACCATGCAAAAACTCACATAAAGCATAATGAAATAAAAACGATTACATATACAAAGTCTTAGGTCAGCGGAACGACAAGCGTCAAGTAACGGAGGTCCCGATTTTAACGCGAAATCGCATAACATACATAATCGGATTATGCATTGGTTAATCGAATTAATCGAATTAATAACAGATTCATAAACAGTTTATGCATATAATCAAATTAACAACAGATTAACCGAATCAATACAATTGCAATTGATGCATAATTAATCGAATTAATAACATATGATAGCAGTTCATGCAATATTAATCGAATTAAAAACATACATAACAGTTTATGCATATCAGAATATACAAAAACATATAAACATGATTAGCCGAAATCAGTTTATGCATATATCACATATATTGAAGAAAAGATACAATCTTTTCTGTTTTCACACATACACATACCAAATCGAAATTGATAGTGTTATGATGTGATTAACAATATCGAATTCGAATGGTGTGAGCAAGGCTCTGATACCATTGAAGGGATTCATGGGCAGAAACTCGTTCTAAACACCCATGAGTCCTCCCCCGAAGGATCCGCTCATACCATAGGAATCGGGAAAAAAAATCTAGACTGAAACTCACTTGGAACAAAGGCTTTACTCGGAAACTCGTATTTGGAATGCATGAGTTAAGGACTTGGTCAATTGGATGAATGACCTCTTTTATTTTTCATGGATGATCCCTCATCATTCTCTCCTTCTTGAAAATTTTCCTTATCATCTCCTCCCCCTTGTAAAGGATTCGTTCTCCAATCTTCTGAGATTTGTAATGTAAGGGCATTTCCAAGAAGATAGCTCTCGGTTTCGGTTTCTTCTTTCCCGACCCATTCGTCATCATCAAGTACCAACATATCTTGAGTTGGGAAGCCCATGTCAAGATGGTCATCCGTATATGTCTCCCACATTGAAGATGAATATGTGGCTGTCTGGGCTTCAATATTTTGAGTCGTGGCTGTTAGAGCCTCATCACTTTGAGCTGTGGCTGTTTGGGCCTCATCACTTTGAGCCGTGGCTGTTAAGGCTACCATACGAGTCACGGTTTTGGTTTCCTCATATAATTTGTGTGTTATCTGGCGCATGCATTGTAGTATGCACTCCTTAAAAAGATGATCTTCTGTCAAGAAAGTGGATTACTTTGATGAATTTTCCTGAGGAGACATGTTAATCTTTCAAGAAAACACTCACATTATTTCTTTATCTTTGAACTTACCATTTTCTTGGTTGCAATTTATCAAGAATTCAGGCTTGAAGGCTCTTAAATTCATGATCTTGGATTTAATATAACGGAAAACAAGAAGAAATGGGTGAACAAAAAACAATTCTTGAAACGAGTATTCGAATATACTTTGAATCAATAAGTTTTCTTTTGGATTGTTCACTAAAATACTATAAAACTCTCAGCCAATAATCCTTTTTTGAGGTTCTTTTCTTTTTTCTTTTTAATCAAGCAAACAAGAATTTTTTTTTCAATAAAGCGGTAAATGTACACCATGAAAGAGATAAACCTTTTGCTCTAATAACAACGGATGAGGAACCTTGATTTTTATGGTAAATATTCGACACAAAAGGTTAAAGTTCGAATCTTTCTCTTTCTCGAAATAGTTTCCAAGGGGAAAATACTCAACGCAACTCTAAAGAAGGCTGAGTATCAATTGAGGCTGAAACACCACTACAAGAGAAACTTTCTTGTTGATATAATAACTCAAAGAATGAATGAAGTTCTACATAGAAAATCAATTCATTAAGTAACTAAGGAATAAGCTTAAAATATCATAAATCAAGTCTAAGTAATAACTAGGCCGAATTCCCTCTTAAATAGAGTGGAATTTCATTGCCAATGAACCAACAAAGGAAGAATCCTAATCTAGCTAGAATTCTTCAATCCTAGAATAACAAACTTACTATAATTGAACCACTTACTAAACACATGGACAACATGTCCTTTATTATAGCCTTATCTAGATAATGGTGTCTAAAACTAGAATTAAGTAAATAACATAAAGCTAAAATTCTAATTAAAGTCTAGAATAGACTTTAATTTACAAGTTTCCTAAAATGCCCTTTTAACCGTTTTCCTTCCAATTGTGTATCTTGCCTTCAAACGCGATTGGATGGATTTGATCTTTGTATACTGCATTCTTTGAAGGCTTTTTTGTCCCACGGATCTTTAGATTAAATACTTTAAGTACTTGGAACAAAGGCTTTCTTTGGGGACTTGGATTTGGAATGCATGAGTTAAGAACTTGGTCATTTAGATAAATGACCACTTTAAGCTTCTTGGATGATCCCTGGTCCATGAGGAACCTTGATTTTTATGGTCAAGATTCGACCCAAAAGGTTAAAGTTTGGATCTTTCTCTTTCTCTTTCTCGAATTAGTTTCCAAGGGGAATATACTCAACACAACTCTAAAGAAGGCTAAGTATTGATGGGGGCTGAAACACCACAACAAGTGAAACTATCTTGTTGATACAGTAACTCAAAGAATGAATGAAGGTCTACATACAAAATCAATTCATTAAGTAACTAAGGAATAACCTTAAAATATCATAAATCAAGTCTAAAAAAGAACTTGGCCGAATTCCCTCTTAAATAGAGTGGAATTTCGGTTCCAAGGAACCCACAAAGGAAGAATCTTAATTAAGTTAGAATTCTTCTATCCTAAGAATAGTAAACTACTATAATTGAACTACTAATTAAGCACATGGTCAACATGTCCTTTATTCTAGATCATGACGGCTAAAACAATAATAAATAATATAAATCTGAAAATCTAATTAAAGTCCGGAATAGACTTTAATTTACAAGTTTCTTAAAATGCCCTTTTACCGTTTTCCGTCCAATTGTGTATATTGCCTTCAAATGCTATTAGATGGATTTGATCCTTGTGACTTGCATTCTTGGAAGGCTTCTTTGTCTCTTGTGCTTTTAGATTAAATACTTTAATCACTTGGAACAATGGCTTTACTCGGAAACTCGTATTTGGAATGCATGAGTTAAGGACTTGGTCAATTGGATGACTGACCACTTTTATTTTTCGTGCATGATCCCTCATCATTCCATCCTTCTTCAAAATTTTCCTTATCATCCCCTCCCCCTTGTAAAGGATTCGTCCTCGAATCTTCTGAGATTTGTAATGCAAGGGTATTTCCAAGAAGATAGCTCTCGGTTTCGGTTTCTTCTTTCCTAACCCATTCGTCGTCATCAAGTATCAACATATCGTGAGTTGGAAAGCCCATGTCAAGATGGTCATCCGTATATGTCTCCCACATTGAAGATGAATCTGTAGCTGTTTGGGCTTCAATATTTTGAGTCTTGGCTGTTAGGGCCTCATCTCTTTGAGCCGTGCTTGTTTGGGCCTCATCACTTAGAGCCGTGGCTGTTTGGGCTTCCATACGAGTAATGTTTTGGTTACCACATCTAATTTGTGCGTTATCTGGCGCATGCATTGTAGTATGGACTCCAGAAAAAGATGGTCTTCGGTCAAGAAGTTGGATTGCTTTGACGAACTTTCCTGGGGAGACATGTTAATCTTTCAAGAAAACACTCAAAAAATTCTTTTTCTTTGAACCTACCCTTTTCTTGGTTGTAATTTATCAAGAATTCAGGCTCGAAGTCTCTTCAATTCTTGATCTTGGATTTAATAACACGGCAAACAAGAAGAAAGGGGTGGAAAAAAAATCAATTCTTGAAACGAGTATTCGAATGTACTTTGAATCAAGAAGTTTTCTTTTGGATTGTTCACTAAAATACTATAAAACTCTCAGCCAATAATCCTTTTTTGAGGTTCTTTTCTTTTTGCTTTTTAATCAAGCAAACAAGAATTTTTTTCAAGAAAACGGTAAAGGAACACAAAGAAAGAGATAAACCTTTTGCTCTAATAACAACTGATGTGGAACCTTGATTTTTAAGGTAAAGATTCGACACAAAAGGTTAAAGTTCGGATCTTTCTCTTTCTTGAATTAGTTTCCAAGGGGAATATACTCGACGCACCTCTAAAGAAGGCTAAGCATCGATGGAGGCTGAAACACCACAACTAGAGAAACAATCTTGTTGATACAGTAACTCAAAGAATGAATGAAGTTCTACATAGAAAATCAATTCATTAAGTAACTAAGGAATAAGCTTAAAATATCATAAATCAAGTCTAAGTAATAACTAGGCTGAATTCCCGCTTAAATAGAGTGGAATTTCGTTGCCAATGAACCAACAAAGGAATAATCTAGCTAGAATTCTTCAATCCTAGAATAACAAACTTACTATAATTGAACCACTAACTAAACACATGGACAACATGTCCTTTATTTTGGCCTTATCTAGATAATGGCGTCTAAAACTATAATTAAGTAAATAACATAAAGCTAAAATTCTAATTAAAGTCTAGAATAGACTTTAATTTACAAGTTTCCTAACATGCCCTTTGTAAGCCCTAAGGGCGAACGAACTCGGTTTTTGATAATGGACAAACACTTGATGTTGTGTCTAATGTTTTATATCTTTGTGATAGAATATCGGAACTCATTATGGAAGCTCTAAGTACTTCAATCAAGCCATTGGTATCAAGATTCAAAGTTATATTCAAGGCTCATCTTTCAAGATTGAAGATTGAAGACTTAGGTTTGGTTAGATTAGCTTTGTCATCATAAGTCTTTATCTTATATAGCTCTAACCAAAGCTCTCATGAACATAAGCTCTACACTCTATCTAGTCTTGCATGTTTTCATAAACACGTTTTCAAAAGGCTTAGTTTTCGAAATGATCCTTACAAGTGTTCGTATTTCAAAAGCCTTTGTTTTCTAAGTCTAAGTCCTTTAAAATGGTTTTCCAAGTGTTCTTACTTGTTAGCTTTTGGGAAAACTTTTTAGACTTCTAAAGACTTCAAAAGATTTCAAAACGTGTGAAAAATCAGCTCAGAAAGTCGGTCAACCGAGCTCAAGCTCGGATCAACCGAGCACAAACAGAGAGGTGGCATTTGGTGGTTCGGTCGACCTATAGGTAGTCGGTCGACCTAAGTGGCTAGTCGGTCGACCGACCTTGGTCAATGCTCAACCGACCTTGGTTCGGTCATCCGAGGTCTCTTGAGCGGTCAACCAAACTCTGCTTTTACTAGCCGTTATTTGACCGTTGGAGACTCGATTTTTAGCCTATTTTCAAATGTATATATACTCCAAAGCTAGAGAATCATTGAAAGACTTGCACAAACATTTTACATTGATTTCTTATCAAGTCTAAACACTCTCAAAGTAAAAAGCTCTTCATTGCCATGATCTAAATCATTCAAGAGCAATCTTTCAAAAAGCAAGACAAAGAGTGGAATTCATATGTTCTAAAGAGCAACAATTCTTGTACTTCAAAGGTATTAATCTTTCACTTAGAAGAGTGAATATTCTTTGTATTAAACATTCTTATTTCCCTTTCTTTGTGATTGGGTAATTGTTGTAAAAGTCCTACTTAGTGTGGGCAAGCTCTTAGTGAGTTTTTGTATTGTGGTTGTTGTGTAAAACTCTTAGTGAGTTGTCCACAAGTGTAAAATCTTCTTAGTGAAGTTGTTGCAAATCCTTGGGTGCGGCTCAAGGTAGTGGATGTAGATTCTAAGTGAATCGAACCACTCTAAATCCTTTGTCTTGTGATTGGGTTTCATATTGCTTTTAATCTTCTTGCTCTAACTTACACAAGCATTGCAAAGATTTGAAAAAGTTAGCAAGTTTAGTTAAAACCCAATTCACCCCCCCTCTTGTGTTTTACACCCTTTTAACCGTTTTCCTTCCAATTGTGTATCTTGCCTTCAAACGCGATTAGATGGATTTGATCTTTGTGTACTGCATTCTTTGAAGGCTTTTTTGTCCCATGGATCTTTAGATTAAATAATTTTAGTACTTGGAACAAAGGCTTTCTTTGGGGACTTGGATTTGGAATGCATGAGTTAAGAACTTGGTCATTTAGATAAATGACCACTTTAAGCTTCTTGGATTATCCCTAGTCAATGAGGAACCTTGAATTTTATGGTCAAGATTCGACCTAAAAGGTTAAATTATGGATCTTTCTCTTTCTCTTTCTCGAATTAGTTTCCAAGGGGAATATACTCAACACAACTCTAAAGAAGGCTAAGTATTGATGGGGCTGAAACACCACAACAAGCGAAACTATCTTGTTGATACAGTAACTAAAAGAATGAATGAAGTTCTACATACAAAATAAACTCATTAAGTAACTAAGGAATAACCTTAAAATATCATAAATCAAGTCTAAAAAAGAACTTGGCCTAATTCCCTCTTAAATAGAGTGGAATTTCGTTGCCAATGAACCTACACAGGAAGAATCCTAATCTAGCTAGAATTCTTCAATCCTAGAATAACAAACTTACTATAATTAAACCACTAACTAAACACACACATGTCCTTTATTTTAGCCTTATCTAGATAATGGCTGCTAAAACTATAATTAAGTAAATAACATAAAGTTAAATTCTAATTAAAGTCTAGAATAGACTTTAATTTACAAGTTTCCTAAATTGCCCTTTTAACCGTTTTCCAATTGTGTATTTTGCCTTCAAACGCGATTAGATGGCTTTGATCTTTGTGTACTGCATTCTTTGAAGGCTTTTTTGTCCCATGGATCTTTAGATTAAATAATTTAAGTACTTGGAACAAAGGCTTTCTTTGGGGACTTGGATTTGGAATGCATGAGTTAAGAACTTGGTCATTTAGATAAATGACTCTTTAAGCTTTTTGGATGATCCCTCGTCAATGAGGAACCATGATTTTTATGTTCAAGATTCGACCCAAAAGGTTAAAGTTCGGATCTTTCTCTTTCTCTTTCTCGAATTAGTTTCCAAGGGGAATATACTCAACACAACTCTAAAGAAGGCTAAGTATTGATGGGGCTGAAACACCACAACAAGCGAAACTATCTTGTTGATACAGTAACTAAAAGAATGAATGAAGTTCTACATACAAAATAAACTCATTAAGTAACTAAGGAATAACCTTAAAATATCATAAATCAAGTCTAAAAAAGAACTTGGCCTAATTCCCTCTTAAATAGAGTGGAATTTCGTTGCCAATGAACCTACACAGGAAGAATCCTAATCTAGCTAGAATTCTTCAATCCTAGAATAACAAACTTACTATAATTAAACCACTAACTAAACACACACATGTCCTTTATTTTAGCCTTATCTAGATAATTGCTGCTAAAACTATAATTAAGTAAATAACATAAAGTTAAATTCTAATTAAAGTCTAGAATAGACTTTAATTTACAAGTTTCCTAAATTGCCCTTTTAACCGTTTTCCAATTGTGTATTTTGCCTTCAAACGCGATTAGATGGCTTTGATCTTTGTGTACTGCATTCTTTGAAGGCTTTTTTGTCCCATGGATCTTTAGATTAAATAATTTAAGTACTTGGAACAAAGGCTTTCTTTGGGGACTTGGATTTGGAATGCATGAGTTAAGAACTTGGTCATTTAGATAAATGACTCTTTAAGCTTTTTGGATGATCCCTCGTCAATGAGGAACCATGATTTTTATGTTCAAGATTCGACCCAAAAGGTTAAAGTTCGGATCTTTCTCTTTCTCTTTCTCGAATTAGTTTCCAAGGGGAATATACTCAACACAACTCTAAAGAAGGCTAAGTATTGATGGGGCTGAAACACCACAACAAGCGAAACTATCTTGTTGATACAGTAACTAAAAGAATGAATGAAGTTCTACATACAAAATAAACTCATTAAGTAACTAAGGAATAACCTTAAAATATCATAAATCAAGTCTAAAAAAGAACTTGGCCTAATTCCCTCTTAAATAGAGTGGAATTTCGTTGCCAATGAACCTACACAGGAAGAATCCTAATCTAGCTAGAATTCTTCAATCCTAGAATAACAAACTTACTATAATTAAACCACTAACTAAACACACACATGTCCTTTATTTTAGCCTTATCTAGATAATGGCTGCTAAAACTATAATTAAGTAAATAACATAAAGTTAAATTCTAATTAAAGTCTAGAATAGACTTTAATTTACAAGTTTCCTAAATTGCCCTTTTAACCGTTTTCCAATTGTGTATTTTGCCTTCAAACGCGATTAGATGGCTTTGATCTTTGTGTACTGCATTCTTTGAAGGCTTTTTTGTCCCATGGATCTTTAGATTAAATAATTTAAGTACTTGGAACAAAGGCTTTCTTTGGGGACTTGGATTTGGAATGCATGAGTTAAGAACTTGGTCATTTAGATAAATGACTCTTTAAGCTTTTTGGATGATCCCTCGTCAATGAGGAACCATGATTTTTATGTTCAAGATTCGACCCAAAAGGTTAAAGTTCGGATCTTTCTTTTTCTCTTTCTCGAATTAGTTTCCAAGGGGAATATACTCAACACAACTCTAAATAAGGCTAAGTATCGATGGAGGGTGAAACACCACAAGAAGCGAAACTATCTTGTTGATACAGTAACTCAAAAAATGAATGAAGTTCTACAACTCTAAAGAAGGCTAAGTATCGACTTGCCTTTGTATTTCTCGGGTCTCATCCGGATTTGCTCTATAGGCTGCTCTATTTGGAAGATTTGTTCTTCACTTCTTTTCTCTCTACCCTCGGCTAATCTATTTTGCATCCCACAAACTTGAATTGGTGACATAGGATGTAAAGTAAACTGAATATTATCCATTGTAACCATGTAAACATTCCTTTGACCAATATGATCCACACTCCTATCATATTGCCAAGGTCTTCCCAAAATAAGGTGACTTGCGGTCATAGGGATCACATCACAAATAACCGAATCTTGGTACTTCCCAATGCTGAATTTAATCTCAACTTGTTTATCGACTTTAATCTCACCACTATTATTTAACCAAGAAAGATTATATGGCATCGGATGTGCTTTCAAGGGTAAATCTAAAGCGGTAACCATATCAAAAGAGCAAACGTTAGTGCAAGTACCACTATCAATAATAAGTAAAGATATCTTGCCTTGAACAGTGCACTTTTTTTTAAAAAGGTTGCTCCTTTGTTGATGCAAATCATCTAATGGTTGAGAATGTAAAAGTTGCATATTTACCAAAAGATAATTGCTGCCATCATCCGGAAAGGACTCCATATTCTTGGTTTCTTCCTCCAAAATAGTCTCCTCGGTTGGAATAAAGAGAGAATTTTTTTTTGATATCTAACAGTTTGTGTGTTTTCTGGAAAGTATAACATGTCTCAACAGATTTTTGCTACTGTTTTGCCGAGCCAAGACAAGGAAAAAGAGGATCAAAGTATGACAAAATCAGCCACGACTTCAATAGGGGCTGCCGAGACATCTTCTACAACCGGTCCATCAAATTCGAGGGTAAATTCTACTCCTAATCTTGCTACAGATTGCTTTACACGTAGAGAAAAGGGGCACATCAATTGAGACTGCCCAAACCAAAGTGATATGATCATGTTGGATGATGGAACGTGGATTGGTGATGATGAACACGAAGGGGCTGTTTTGGAGGAAGAAATCGAGACCTTGGAAGAACTTCCGGAAGATGGAAATCACCTTTTGGTTACGATGAATCTTGATCATTCACAACCATTGGATGATGTTCATCAACAAAGAAGCAACCTATTCCAAACTAAGTGCAACGTTAAAGACAAGCTTTGTTTATTAATTATTGATAATGGGAGCTGTAGTAATGTTTGTTCTTATGATATGGTTACCGCGCTTGATTTACCTTGTAAGGCACATCCTATGTCTTACAAACTATCTTGGCTGAATAATAATGGTGAGATCAAGGTGGATAAACAAGTGGAAATTGAGTTTGAAATTGGAAGATTCAAGGATAAGGTTTTATGTGATGTGGTGCCCATGACCGCAGTCGCAATATTTTGGGAAGCCATGGCAATATGATAGAGGTGCGGATCATATTGGGAGAAAGAATGTGTACCAAGTTACTATGGATAATATTCAATTCACTTTACATCCTTTAACACCTAGTCAAGCTTGTGAGGTACATAAACGAAGGAATGCGAAGAGAGAGAGAGAGAGAGAAAAGAATGATTGTGAGTTGAAAAAGTAGAGTGATCCTACCCATGAGGTAAAATCTGAAGTAAAAATAAAAGAAAAAGTCGAGCAAAAAGTGAGACAAAAGGCAAGTTCTCTAAAAGTGAGAAAAGAGTGTTTGTTTACTAATCCGGGAAAGATAGATAGGGCAATTCGAGCAAAACAAGTAATTGTTTTGTTAGTTTTCAAAGGAGCCGAAAGGTCCCTTTCTACTAACACTTTTTCTTTTGATCTAACATCTTCTTCTCTACCTAGTCTTGTTATTGATCTTTTTCAGGAATTTCAAGGAAAAATCCCCATGGAGTTGCCGGGGGGTTGTTATCTTGCCTTCAAAACCGTGAAAGATATAACCAAATCCGGATGACAATCACGAAATTCAAAGGCAAGTTGATTTAATTCTTGAGAAGGAGAAGGTAAGTAAATCTTTAAGTCCTTATGCTAATTCGGTAATTTTTGTACCAAAGAAAGAAGGGACTTTTAGATTATATACGGATTGTCTCAATATTAATAAAATAACTATTAAGCATAGATATCCGATTCCTCGTTTTGATAATATACTTGTTCATAGTAAAAGAACCGAATGGTACTAAGTACCAAAGAGTTCGACTTTGAGCTTGAGCCCGATCTTTCTTCAATTCTCGAACTAGTTTCTAAGGTAATTTAATCAACACAACACTAAGGATGACTAATTAACAATGGAAGCTGAAACACCATAACAAGAGAAACTATTCCTGTTGATACAGTAACTCAAGAATGAATGAATTTCTACTTAGAAGTTCAAACAAGAGAAGCTAAGGAATAACCTTACCAAAATATCAATATATCTAACGTAAGAATACATCTTGGCCGAACCCTCTATTAAATAGAGTAACAATTCGGTTACAAGCAATAATAAATAAGAGTCATTGAAGAAGTAGAACTCGTGTATAATCCATAGATAAATCAATCCAAGGTGAAGAGGGAATAGGTAAAGGCATGTATAATCCATGAGCTTTGCTTGTACTTTTAGCCTGTTTACATTTAAAGCAAAGTTCACATATTTTCCTAACATCCTTTTTCATTTTAGGCCAATAAAAGTGTTCTTGTAAAATATCTAAAGTTTTAACAACACCAAAATGACCCATTAAGCTGCCACAATGTGCTTCCCTAACAATTAATTCTCTAATAGAACATGATGGAATACACAATCTATTGTTTTTGGACAAGAAATCTTCAAATTTGAAAAAGTCATTTTGAGCCGTGAGCTCACATTTAGTATATAAATCAGAAAATTCCAAATCATCTTTATATAATTCTTTGATATGATCAAAACAAAGCAAAGTATATCTTCGAGAAAGAGCATCGGCAACGATGTTTTCTTTACCTTTCTTGTATTTGATGATTTATGGAAAAGTATCGATAAAGGAAACCCACCTTGCATGTCTTTTATTCAAATTACTTTGGCCTTTTAGATACCTGATTGACTCATGATCGGTATGAATGACAAATTCCCTTGCGATCAAGTAGTGTTGCCAAGTTTCTAAAGCTCGAACAATGGAATATAACTCCTTATCATAAGTAGGATAATTAAGCGAAGCGTTGCTTAATTTCTCGCTAAAATATGCTAAAGGTTTACCTTGTTGTTGTAAAAATAGCCCCTATACCCAAACCTGAAGCATCACATTCAACTTCAAACATTAAATCAAAGTTAGGTATAGCTAAAACGGGAGAACAAGTAAGTAATTTTTTCATCTTCTCGAAGCATTCTTCTTGCGGCTTGTCCCAAAACAATGAGACGTCTTTCTTCATTACTTCATTTAATGGGGCAGCAATCGTGCTAAAATCACGAATAAAACGCCTATAAAAGCTCGCTAAACCATAAAATGATCGAACATGTGTCACGCTTGTTGGTCTCGGCCACTCTTGAATGGCTTGAATTTTAACCGGATCAACACAAATACCTTGAGACTAACTATATATCCAAGAAAGTTAACCGAATTAGTGCAAAAAACACACATTTCAAGTTTAGCATATAAAGTTTGCTCTCTTAAAATAGTAAAAACAGCTTTAAGATGTTCTATATGCTCTTCTAAGTTTTTACTATAAACAAGAATGTCATCGAAATAAACTATAACAAATTTGCCAAAACAATGCCGAAATATGTAGTTCATTAATCTCATGAAAGTACTAGGTGCATTAGTAAGACCAAAAGGCATAACAATCCATTCATATAATCCATATTTAGTCTTAAAAGCGGTTTTCCATCCATCACCTTCTTTCATTCTAATTTGGTGATAGCCTTGAGTTAAATCAATTTTAGAAAATATTAAAGCGCCACTTAACTCATCTAGCATGTCATCTAAGCGAGGAATCAGATGTCTATATTTAATAGTTATCTTATTAATATCGCGACAATCCGTACATAATCTGAAAGTCCCTTCTTTCTTAGGTACTAAAATTACTGGACTAGCACAAGGACTTAAAGATTCTCTTACCTGCTCCTTCTCAAGAAGTAAATCTACTTGCCTTTGTATTTCTCGGGTTTCATCCGGATTGGCTCGGTAGGCAGCCCGGTTTGGCAAACTTGCTCCCGGAGTGAAGTCGATTTGATGCTCGATTCCTCGAATAGGAGGCAGCCCTCTCGGCAACTCCTTGGGAAATACGTCTTGGAATTCCTGTAAAAGATCAAAAGCAAGACTAGGGAGAGAAGATGATGTTAGATCAAAAGAAAAATCATTAGAATGGAGAGACCTTTCGGTTTCTCGGAATACTAACAAAACAAGTGCTTGTTTTGCTCGTATCGCTCTATCTACCTTTCCCGGGTTGATAAATAAACACTCTTTTCTCTCTTTGTGTGAGCTTGCCTTTTCTCTCACTAAGCTCACGGCTTTTACTTCCTTTTTTGTCTCGGATTTTACCTCAAGGTTCGGATCACTCGTATTTTTCCCCTCGCTCTCTTCTCTCACTAAGCTCACGGCTTTTACTCCCCTTTTTTGTCTCTTTTCTTTGTACTAATGTTTGTTCTTTTGATATGGTTACCGAGCTTGATTTACCTTGTAAGGCACATCCTATGTCTTACAAACTATCTTGGCTGAATAATAATGGTGAGATCAAGGTGGATAAACAGTTTGGAATTGGAAGATTCAAGGATAAGGTTTTAATTGATGTGGTGCCCATGACCGCAAGTCACATTATTTTGGGAAGGCCATGGCAATATGATAGAGGTGTGGATCGTATTGGAAGAAAGAATGTGTACCAAGTTACTATGAATAATATTCAATTCAGTTTACATCCTTTAACACCTAGTCAAGCTTGTGAGGTACATAAACAAAGGAATGAGAAGAGAGAGAGAAAAGAATGAGAGCGAGTTGAAAAAGAAGAGTGATCCTAGCCATGAGGTAAAATTTGAGGTAAAAATAAAAGAAAAGGCCGAGCCAAAAGTGAGACAAAAGGCAAGTGCTCTAAAAGTGAGAAAAGAGTGTTTGTTTATTAATCCGGGAAAGATAGATAGGGCAATTCGAGAAAAACAAGTAATTGTTTTGTTAGTTTTCAAAGGGGCCGAAAGGTCCCTTTCTACTAACACTTTTTCTTTTGATCTAACATCTTCTTCTCTACCTAGTCTTGTTATTGATCTTTTTCAGGAATTTCAAGGAATAATCCCCAAGGAGTTGCCGAGATGGTTGTTATCTTGCCTTCAAAACCGTGAAACATATAAACCAAACCCGAATGACAATCACGAAATTCAAAGGCAAGTTGATTTAATTCTTAGAAGGAGAAAGTAAGTAAGTCTTTAATTCCTTATGCTAATTCGGAAATTTTTGTACCAAAGAAAGAAGGGACTTTTAGATTATATACGGATTGTCTCAATATTAATAAAATAACTATTAAGCATAGAGATCCGATTCCTCGTTTTGATAACATACTTGTTCATAGTAAAAACAGAGAGAATCATAATGAGCATCTTAGGGTTGTTTTTACAATTCTAAAAGAACACACTTTGTATACTAAGCTTGAAAAATGTGTTTCTTACACTAATTCTATTAACCTTTTTGAATACATTGTGAGTTCTCGAGGCATTCTGGTTTATTTGGCTAAATTTAAAGCAAATATGGAATGGTCGAGACCAACTAGATCAAGACAAGTTCATTCATTCTATGGGTTGGCAAGCTTTAATAGGAATTTTGTTCGTGATTTCTGCAAGTTTGCTGCCCCATTAAAAGAAATTGTGAAGAAGGATATTCCATTCTTTTGGGACAGCCGCAAGAAAATTTCTTTGAAAGGTCAGTATGGTGTATATTCTACGTTTATTATTTCTGACTTGCCCCCATTTGATGTTGATTTAGATTATGTTGCTGCTATTGATGATGATTCAAGGACGAATCGTGTTTTTCAAGGGGGAGGGGATGATGAGGGACCATCCACGGGGCTACCCTATTCAAAGGATTTCTTAACGAGCTTACAAGGACCAATGACACAGCGTGGGGAAATGAAGGTGAATCACCTTATTACATCATTGATCCGAGTTCTAAGGTACAAAGAGAGCCCTAATTTACATCTAGAAATGTTGTAAAAGTCAACCTCTTAAGTTTATCAAGTGTACAATTCGGCCCTATCATGAAAAGTGGCTAAGAAGGGAATTTTAGTAATCTTAGAAGATGATGTGGGAATGGACAGCTTAGCGACAGTTTGGTATAATGATCATAACTTTCGATCTAGGTATCCAATGGAGCTGATTCAAGTTGCATATTAAAGACAAGAGGTAGGCCTATAACTTTCTTGAGATCACAAGATCAGATTCTGCCAGCTTGGTGTCCGAAATCGTCGTACAAGTTGGTCCAACAAGCTGTCCAAACTTTGGACGAATTTAACGGGCATTTTTGTCTTTTTGTATAATTAAAGTCTATTTTAGACTTTAATTATTTTTATCCTTGTTATTTACTATTTTTAGGCATGTATAGCAAGTGTTGGTATGATAAATGGCATGTTGTCCATGTGTTTAGATAATGGTTAAGTGGTTAGTTTTCTAGTAGTTGTAAGAGTCCTAACTCTTTATGGACTCTTCATGTGTTTACTATTTTCAGCCATGTTGGCCGCATATTCTTAGTGTGTGCTAGATTCTTCTTAGAGATTTAATTCAAAAGAACTTAAAAAGGTGGGAAGATTGTTTACCTATTGCTGAATTTGCTTATACTAGGACTTTGCTTTCTTCTACAAATAACTCCCCTTTAGAAGTTGTTTATGGATTTAACCCCGTTGGATCTAATTCCTCTACCTGTTGATGAGTATTATAATATAGAAGGTGATTCTTGGGCTGATTATATACAAAGATTACATCAACAAGTGGCTGACAACATCAACAAAAGGAATGAACAAGTTGCAAGTAAAGCCAACAAAGGCCGCAAGAAAATATCCTTTGAAGTTGGTGATTGGGTTTGGTTACGCCTTAGGAAAGACAAATTTCCTAATGAAAGAAAGAGTAAATTACATCCAAGAGGAGATGGACCATTCCAAGTTTTTGCAAAGATCAATGATAATGCATACAAAATAGACTTGAAAGGCGAGTATGGCGTGCAATCTACTTTTAATGTTTCTGACTTGTCTCCTTTCGATTTTGATACATATTGTGTTGCTGATCATGATGATGATTCGGGGACGAATCATGCTTTTCAAGGGGGAGGGGATGATGCGGTACCAACCAAGGGGCTGCCCTACTTAAAAGATCCACTAGTCCACATTCAAGTTAGAGAATATTACAACATTGATCCGAGAGATTAAAACTAAAAAGGAAGCTAAACTTCAACTAGAATAATATATTCTAGTCAACCTCTTAAGTTTCACAAGTGTTCAAATTGGCCCGAACAAGCAAGGTGGCTAAAAAGGGCATTTTAATCTTTTTGTACATTAAACTCTAATGTACGCTATTCTGGACTTTAATTAATTTCAGCATTGTTATTTACTTTATTTAGGCGGGTATGGAAAATAGCTGCTACAATAAAGGACATGTTGCCCATGTGGTTGAGTAGTTAGTTATCTAATAGTTAAGAGTCGTACCTCTTCAAGGACTCTTCACATGTTTACTATTTTTCAGCCATGTTTGGCCGCCTATATGCAAGATAATAGGACATGTTTTCCATTATCTTAGTTAGTGGTTTACTTGATAGAAAGTTGTTGTTCAAGAGTCCTACTTCTTCGAAGACTCTTCCTTTTTAGGGCTAGTAGCCAAAATCTAACTCAATTTAAGACAGATTTCGGCCACCATGTAATTACGTTAGCCTTCCCATAGGTGTTGCGTTGAGAATATTCCCTAGAAACTAGTTCAAGAATAGAGAAAGATCCGTTTAAACTAAAGTGTCGAATTCTTGGTACTTTGTACATCGGTTCTTCATCATCAAGGTTATCACCAAATAAGAATGAAAGAAGGTGACGAATGTAAAACCGCTTTTAAGACTAAATATGGATTATATGAATGGATTTTTATGCCTTCTGGTTTTACTAACGCACCTAGTACTTTCACGAGATTAATGAACTACATATTTCGCCATTGCTTTGGAAAATTTGTTTTAGTTTATTTTGATGATATACTTGTTTATAGTAAAAACTTGGAAGATCATATTGAACATCTTAAAACTGTTTTTAATCATATTGAACATCTTAAAACTGTTTTTACTATTCTAAGGGAGCAAGCTTTGTATACTAAACTTAAAAAGTGTGTTTTTTACACTAATTTCGTTAACTCTCTTGGATACATTGTTAGTTCTCAAGGTATCAGCGTTGAACCGATAAAAATTCAAGCAATCGTAGAATGGCCGAGACCAACAAGTGTTACTCAAGTACGATCATTATATGGGTTAGCGAGCTTTTATAGGCGTTTTATTCGTGATTTTAGCACGATTGCTGCCCCATTAAATGAAGTCGTGAAGAAAGATGTCTCATTCTTTTGGGAAAAGCCGCGAGAAGAATGCTTCAAGAAGCTTAAGAAATTACTTACTTGTTCTCCCGTTTTATCTTTACCTAACTTTAATTTAATGTTTGAAGTTGAATGTGATGCATAAAGTTTAGGTATTGGGGCTGTTTTACAACAAGAAGGTAAACCTTTAGCATATTCTAGCGAGAAATTAAGTGGCGCTTCGCTTAATTATCCTACCTATGATAAAGAGTTATACTCCATCGTTAGAACTTTGTAAACATGGCTGCACTACTTGATCGCAAGAGAGTTTGTGATTCATACCGACCACGAGTCCATAAAGTATCTAAAAGGGCAAAGTAAGTTGAATAAGAGACCTGCGAGGTGGGTTTCCTTTATTGATACTTTTCTATACATAATCAAGTACAAGAAAGGTAAGGAAAACATCGTTGCCGATGCTATTTCTCGAATGTACACTTTACTTTCCTTAATGCATGCTAAACTACTTGGTTTTGAACATCTTAAATCATTGTATAAGGATGATAAAGAATTTTCAGATTTGTATCAAGCATGTGAGCTCTCGGCTCAAAATGAATTTTTCAGAATTGAAGACTTTTTATTTTAAAGGTAATAGATTGTGTATTCCATTCTGTTCTTTTAGAGATTTAATTATTAGGGAAGCACATTGTGGCAGCTTAATGGGCCATTTTGGTGTTGTTAAAACTTTGGATTTTTTTTACAAGAACACATTTATTGGCCTAAGATGAAAAGGGATGTTTGGAAAATATGTGAACTTTGCTTTAAGTGTGAACAGGCTAAAAGTACAAGCAAAGCTCATGGATTATACATGCCTCTACCTATTCCATCTTCACCGTTGATTGACTTATCCATGGACTTTATTCTAGGATTGCCGAGATCTCAAAGAGGTTTGGATAGTATAATGGTTGTTGTAGATCGTTTTTCTAAAATGGATCACTTTATTCCTTGTAGGAAAACAAATGATGCAAGCCATGTTGCGGATTTATTTTTAAAGGAAATGGTTCGGCTCCATGGGATTCCGTAAACAATTGTGAGTGACCGAGATTTAAAGTTCTTAAGGTAATTTTGGAAGACATTATGGAGTAAGTTGGGAACTAAATTGCTATTTTCTACATCAAGTCACCCACAAACTCATGGCCAAACTGAGGTAACAAATACAACTTTAAGGGTTCTTCTTAGAGATTTAATTCAAAAGAACTTAAAAATGTGGGAAGATTGTTTACGTATTCGTTTGAATTTGCTTAAAATAGGACTTTGCATTCTACTACAAGGACAATAAGGACTTTAGAGAATATTTCAACATTGATCCGAGAGATTAAAACTAAAGAGGAAGCTAAACTTCAACTAGAAGAATATATTCAAGTCAACCTCTTAAGTTTCACAAGTGTTCAAATCGGCCCGAACAAGCAAAGTTGCTAAAAAGGGCATTTTAGTCTTTTTGTACATTAAACTATATTGTAGGCTATTCTAGACTTTAATTAATTTCAGCATTGTTATTTACTTTATTTAGGCGTGTATAGCAAGTAGTTGCTACAATAAAAGGCATGTTGTCCTTGTGGTTGAGTAGTTAGTTATCTAATAGTTAAGAGTCGTACCTCTTCAAGGACTCTTCACATGTTTACTATTTTTCAGCCATGTTTGGCTGCCTATATGCAAGATAATAGGACATGTTGTCCATTATCTTAGTTAGTGGTTCACATGATAGAAAGTTGTTGTTCAAGAGTCCTACTTCTTCAAGGACTCTTCCTTTTTAGGGCTAGTAGCCGAAATCTAACTCAATTTAAGAGAGATTTCGGCCACCATTGTATTTACGTTAGATATATTGATATTTTGGTAAGGTTATTCCGTAGCTACTTGTGTTTGAACTTCTTTTTAGAATTCATTCTTTCTTGAGTTACTTTATCAACAAGTTTAGTTTCGCTTGTTGTGGTGTTTCAGCCACCATCGATTCTTAGCCTTCCCATAGGTGTTGCGTTGAGAATATTCCCTAGAAACTAGTTCAAGAATAGAGAAAGATCTGTTTAAACTAAAGTGTCGAATTCTTGGTACTTTGTACATCGGTTCTTCATCATCAAGGCTATCACCAAATAAGAATGAAAGAAGGTGACGAATGTAAAACCGCTTTTAAGACTAAATATGGATTATATGAATGGATTTTTATGCCTTTTGGTCTTACTAACGCACCTAGTACTTTCACGAGATTAATGAACTACATATTTCGACATTGCTTTGGAAAATTTGTTTTAGTTTATTTTGATGATATACTTGTTTATAGTAAAAACTTGGAAGATCATATTGAACATCTTAAAACTGTTTTTACTATTCTAAGGGAGCAAGCTTTGTATGCTAAACTTGAAAAGTGTGTTTTTTACACTAATTTCGTTAACTCTCTTGGATACATTGTTAGTTCTCAAGGTATTAGCGTTGATCTGGTAAAAATTCAAGCAATCGTAGAGTGGCCGAGACCAACAAGTGTTACTCAAGTACGATCATTCTATGGGTCAGCGAGCTTTCATAGGCGTTTTATTCAGGATTTTAGCACGATTGCTGCCCCGTTAAATGAAGTCGTGAAGAAAGATGTCTCATTCTTTTGGGAAAAGCCGCGAGAAGAATGCTTCAAGAAGCTTAAGAAATTACTTACTTGTTCTCCCGTTTTATCTTTACCTAACTTTAATTTAATGTTTGAAGTTGAATGTGATGCATAAAGTTTAGGTATTGGGGCTGTTTTACAACAAGAAGGTTGTAAAACACAAGAGGGGGGGTGAATTGGGTTTTAACTAATCTTTGCAACTTTTTCGATTCTTTGCAATACTATTGTAAGTTTGAACAAGATGAATAATAGCAATGCAAAACCCAATCAACAAGACAAAGGATTTAGAGTGGTTCGATTCACTTAGAATCTACATCCACTACCTTGAGCCGCACCCAAGGATTTCAAACAACTTCACTAAGAAGAATGTTTACAAATGTGGCTAACTCACTAAGAGTTTTACAACACAACCACAATACAAAAGCTCACTAAGAACTTGCCCACACAAAGTAGGACTTTACAATTTGCCCACACAAAGTAGGACTTTTACAAGAATTACCCAATCACTTAGAAAGGGAATTGAATGTTTAAAGAACAAGATAAATCACTCTTCTAAGTGAGAATATATACCTTTGAAGTACAAACAACTATAGCTCTTTGAACATATGAAAGTCCACTCTTTGTCTTGCTTTTTGAAAGAACACCTTTGAATGATTTAGATCATGGAGATCAAGTGTTTTTGCTTGGTGAGTGTTTTGGCTTGATGAGAAATCAATGAATATTTGATATGCAAGCCTTCGAATGTTTCTCTAGCTTTGGAGTATATATACATTTCAAATTTGGCTGAAAAACGACTCTTCAACGGTCAAAAAACGGCTAGTTTAAAACAGAGTTCGGTTGACCGAACGACCACCTCGGATGACCGAAGTCAACCTCGGTTGAGCCGAAGCCCACTTCGGTCGACCGTCCAAGCCACTTCGGTCGACCGACCATGCCTAAGGTCGACCGAACCAAATTTTTCAGACCTCTCAGATTCTCTTCGGTTGATCCGAACTTGAGCTCGGTTGACCGAACTTCCAAGCTGATTTTTCACACGTTTTGAAATCTTTTGAAGTCTTTTGAAGTCTAAAAGGTTTTCCTAAAAACTAACAAGTAAGAACACTTGGAAAACCATTTTAGAAGACTTATACTTTGAAAACAAAGGCTTTTGAGATATGAACACATTTAAGAATCCTTTTGAAAACTAAGCCTTTTGAAAACGTGTTTGTGTGCATGCAAGACTAGAGTGTAGAGCTTATATTCATGAGAGCTTTGGTTAGAGCTTTCTAAGATAAGGACTTAAGACAACAAAGCTAAACTAACCAAACCTAAGTCTTCAATCTTCAATCTTGATAGATGAGCCTTGCATATCTTTGAATCTTGATATCAATGGCTTTCAATGGCTTGATTGAAGTACTTAGAGCTTCCACAATGAGTTCCGATATTCTATCACAAATATTAAGATCATTAGACATAACATTAAAAGTTTGTCCAATATCAAAAACTGAGTTTGTTCGCCCTTAGGGCTTACAATCTCCCCCTTTTTGATTATGACAAACTTTTATGCAATAAGATAGAATATGGACAAAATTAAGAACAAGGAAGCATGAGGAAGCATGGCAAAAAGATCTTAGAACAAATAAGAACAAAGACTAGTGCATTCAAGATAAAAACCAAAGAAGACTAAAGCACTAGCATGATAACTTCTTTTTGCCAAATGCATCTAGGGACTCTTAGAAGAGCCCTATTTCCCAACCAACCTCCTTGCCTCCTTCCTTCCATAAAATATGTTTTGAGACAAAAGATATATAAAAAGCTCCCCCTCAAAACATGCCGGAAAGGATAAAAATACATAATTAATACACAAAGATTAATACACATTTTAGCAAGATTAATACACATTTTTCTCTTCCTTTGGCATAATCAAAAAGACTTCAAACTCCTAAGAAATAAGAGTGTACTTGCAAAAACAGACGTTCATAGCACAAGCAAAGTTAATACACCAATTTTCGGAAGAATGAGCTTTTTGAATAAGCTTGGTTGATTTCAAAATACAAAGAGTCCATAATGACACATAAATATAAAGATGGTTATATATGGCTCAAAAAGAATATCAACCTAAGCTAAAAAACAAAGGAGATAAGGAATATAACCTTTAAGCACAATCTCCCCGTTTATCAAACATACGATGTTAGCTATTTGAGATAAAACCAAGTATGATACAAATTGACCAATTGTAAAACATGATTCCAATTATAAATATAGTCAATTGTAAAACACGTTTGAATATATAGCTAACAAGGTACAAGTGGAAGTGATACCATGAATACATAAGATAAGCACATGTATCACAACCAAAAGAAGTAGAGGAAGTGTAAGATAACACTAGGAGTACATTCCTCTAACAAGTTAATGGTTAGCT
Organism: Vinca minor; assembly: GCA_026122235.1. Lineage (NCBI taxonomy): Eukaryota > Viridiplantae > Streptophyta > Magnoliopsida > Gentianales > Apocynaceae > Vinca > Vinca minor. The sequence goes on along the minus strand of JAOCZM010000112.1, from coordinate 914,877 downwards.
AAATGAGTGTAACAACTCTTAAAGTAATACTAACCAAAAACCATAATGAGATCACAATGGATAAGAAAAAGAAGAATATGATCTCAAAGTTATTAAGGAAGAGTATATGTGATACCAATTGAAGACATTTATAACACATATAACTTCCAAAATAACTTCCACAAGTTGGCTATAAGAGTTAAAAGATGAAAAGCATGCCAACAAGTGATGTGATGATGTAAAATAAGAACAATTGAGCATACATCACATATATTGAGGGAGGTATGAGTTGAAAACATTTGAAAAACTCCCTCTTAGGTTGTGCCACTTCCAAATACACAAATAGACACAACCCATGGCATAATCAATGCCACAATCACAGTTTACATCCTAAGTCAAGCATCTAGACGATCAACCACATAAGATTAATGCTATAGACTTGAATATAAACACAAACCCCTATATGCAATAAAGATCAAGTAACAACTAAGCATAGCATATACAAACTCCCCCAAAGCATAAGACACTACATAATAGAGGGGAGGAGGGGTACTAAAAGGAGATTTCATCACAAAGATCAAATCATTAAGCTCACTAATAACATGCTCAAGAGAATCAAAAACATATGAAGACCAAGCATGTTATAAAATCTCCAAGGTGCCCATTTCAAGAACAATTTGAACATTATATGTAAGGTAAGATCAATAATTGTTCAAGGAAATGAAAGAGATTGAGTTTAGTAATATCTCATTGAAGTTGATGAATGCTTTTGCACTTAGAATTCCTTCAATGAGTTCTTTGAGCTTCTCAATCTTCTTTATCATACTCATATTTAGCTTTTGACTCTTTTCTTGGAGTCGTAGCTCACTTGTGCCATTCCTTTTAGTTCATATCTTCTTCTTGAAGCTTAGAACTCTTTGTTACCTACAAGGAATTCTTGAGAACAAATATGGTACCTTTTTAAAGGTCCTTCATGATTAGCTCAATTTCTCAAGTAACACAAATATTGCATATGGATCATGCAAATCAAAAACCAAAACAACTAGATGGATTCTTAAATGAATATGACATGACAAAACAAGAATCAATCAAGTTGCATAAGCTACATCTCATAGATACCTTAGCTAAACTCAACATGTACAATAATGAACATGCTAGAGGTTATCTATATGAATATAACATTCAAGAATGTGAGATGCAACATGTATAAGAGCAAGCATGTATATATATATATATATATCAAAAACACTTAAACACATAAATTAAAGTGTTAAGAGAAAGTGATTTTGATACCTTTGCTTTCTTACCAAGTGATGAAGACATTGGATTGATACTTTAGCTCTTGTCATCACTTGATGCTTTGCTCTTTGTATCTAAACAACTTGGTTCTCCAATTGATTAACATTTGAGCTTTGAGAATCCAAGTGTTAAGGAGTGCTTTTGGATTTCTTCTTTTGGCACATCTCCTTTAACTAGCACTTCTTCTTCTCCGGTTATGTGACAAGATCATACACATTGAAACAACATAGCACCGGAGCTTCCCTTAAACTAATGAGAACCTATAAACTCAAGGGAAGAGTAACTTTTGGTACCCACTTTTGTTTGGGTCCATGGGGATTAGTTGAAATACGTTTAACTTTCCAAATGGTTTTTACCCCTTTTTCAATCTTCTTCTTAACATGGCATCTAGCATTAGTATGACCATGTTTTCCACAATATGTGCAACAAATGTGTGGCTTAGAAGAATTGTGAACATGCTCATGATATCTAATTTGCCTATGTGAGGTACTAGCATGCACAAAGTGATTCTTAGGCAACTTAGAAGAGCTAGCATGATCAATGTGATTAGCATTATAACCAAGACCATGTTTAACATTTGAAGCACGTTGCACACTAAGAATTTGATCAAGATTTTTCTTACCCTTAGAAAAGTTATCAACAATAAGGGTAAGGTCATTTAATTTGTTCTTCAAAAGATCAAATTCAACAAGCTTGTTTTCAAGAGATGACAATTTATTACAAGCTTCTATGTATTGTAATGAAGATGTATTGCTAGTAGTAATGAGACTTTCATTTTCACATTTCAAGCAATTAACATCATCACACAACTTCTTATTTTCATCAATCAACTTAGCTCTTTCAACAAGCAAAGATTCAATTTTAAGCTTCATATCTTTGTTTTGCTTTGCACATTTAGTCAATTGATCATACATATCCATTAAAAGCTCATTAGGATCATCCTCATCATCATCATCATTATCATTATAAGATTTTGAAGGAGAGGGAGAAAGATGTACCTCATTACCAAAAGCCATGAAGCAAACATTTGCATTTTCATCTTCTTCTTCATCACCACTCCCTTCTTGATCCCAATGGCCTAGCATGCCCTTGAAATTCTTTGGTTTAAAGAATTTTTTCTTTTTGTATTCCTTAGGCTCTTTTTCTTTGGTAGCGGGGCATTCTCCTATGAGATGTTGATCACTTCCACATTCATAGCATTTCATCCCATGAGGATTTTGTTTTCTTCTATTTTGGAAATGTTTTCTTCCTTTCCCGGAAAACATTTTCTTCATGCGCTTTACCACAACCTCCATGGTCTCATCGTCAAAGTTGATGTCTTCTTCATCACTTGAATCATTGGAATCATCAATATCAAGAATAGCCTTTAAAGCACCACTCACTTTTGCCCTTTCAAGATGCTCATTCTTTTTGTGTGTGAGCTCATAAGTGAGAAGAGAACCAATGAGCTCCTCCGTTGGATAAGTCTTCAAATTCTTTGCTTCTTCAATCACAAGAGCTTTTCCTTCCCAACTTTTAGGAAGTGAGTTGAGAATCTTCCTATTCATTTCACCCATAGAATATTCCTTTCCATAGGATCCATTGACAATATTTGTGAACCTAGTGTTCAACTCATTGATAGTTTCATTTGTCTTCATAGAGAAAAGCTCATATTCCCTCACAAGCATGTTGAGCTTTGATTCTTTGACTTGATTAGTCCCCTCATGGGTGACTTCTAAGATTCTCCACATCTTGTGAGCGGAATTGCTTCCACGTACCCGATTGTACTCTTCCGGATTAAGAGCACAACTAATGATGTTCATAGCTCGATAATTGAGAGTCATTTTCTTGGACTCATCTTGATTAAGCTCATTGTCCAATTTTGCAACTTGAACACCATCTACCTCTTTCATAGGAACATAAGGACCTTCTTCAAAAATCTTCCATAAGGAGTAGTCTATAGAGCACACATAGATTTTGAAACGGTCTTTCCAACATTGAAATTATTTCCATCAAAGAGAGGTGGTCTATTTGTGGAAGAACCCTCTTGGTAAGCTAAAGCGGAGCAACCGGCCATTAATCTTTTCTTCAAGCGATTAAGCTAAAGATGAAGACGAGGCTCTGATACCAATTGTAAAACACAAGAGGGGGGTTGAATTGGGTTTTAACTAATCTTTGCAACTTTTTAGATTCTTTGCAATACTATTGTAAGTTTGAACAAGATGAATAATAGCAATGCAAAACCCAATCAACAAGACAAAGGATTTAGAGTGGTTCGATTCACTTAGAATCTACATCCACTACCTTGAGCCGCACCCAAGGATTTCAAACAACTTCACTAAGAAGAATGTTTACAAATGTGGCTAACTCACTAAGAGTTTTACAACACAACCACAATACAAAAGCTCACTAAGAACTTGCCCACACAAAGTAGGACTTTACAATTTGCCCACACAAAGTAGGACTTTTACAAGAATTACCCAATCACTTAGAAAGGGAATTGAATGTTTAAAGAACAAGATAAATCACTCTTCTAAGTGAGAATATATACCTTTGAAGTACAAACAACTATAGCTCTTTGAACATATGAAAGTCCACTCTTTGTCTTGCTTTTTGAAAGAACACCTTTGAATGATTTAGATCATGGAGATCAAGTGTTTTTGCTTGGTGAGTGTTTTGGCTTGATGAGAAATCAATGAATATTTGATATGCAAGCCTTCGAATGTTTCTCTAGCTTTGGAGTATATATACATTTCAAATTTGGCTGAAAAAGCGACTCTTCAGCGGTCAAAAAAGCGGCTAGTTTAAAAGCAGAGTTCGGTTGACCGAGCGACCACCTCGGATGACCGAAGTCAACCTCGGTTGAGCGAAGCCCACTCGGTCGACCGTCCCAAGCCACTTCGGTCGACCGACCATGCCTAAGGTCGACCAGACCAAATTTTTCAGACCTCTCAGATTCTCTTCGGTTGATCCGAACTTGAGCTCGGTTGACCGAACTTCCAAGCTGATTTTACACACGTTTTGAAATCTTTTGAAGTCTTTTGAAGTCTAAAAGGTTTTCCTAAAAACTAACAAGTAAGAATACTTGGAAAACCATTTTAGAAGACTTATACTTTGAAAACAAAGGCTTTTGAGATATGAACACATTTAAGAATCCTTTTGAAAACTAAGCCTTTTGAAAACGTGTTTGTGTGCATGCAAGACTAGAGTGTAGAGCTTATGTTCATGAGAGCTTTGGTTAGAGCTTTCTAAGATAAGGACTTAAGACAACAAAGCTAAACTAACCAAACCTAAGTCTTCAATCTTCAATCTTGATAGATGAGCCTTGTATATCTTTGAATCTTGATATCAATGGCTTTCAATGGCTTGATTGAAGTACTTAGAGCTTCCACAATGAGTTCCGATATTCTATCACAAATATTAAGATCATTAGACATAACATTAAAAGTTTGTCCAATATCAAAAACTGAGTTTTTTCGCCCTTAGGGTTTACAAAGGTAAACCTTTAGCATATTCTAGCGAGAAATTAAGTGGCGCTTAGCTTAATTATCCTACCTATGATAAAGAGTTATACTCCATCGTTAGAGCTTTGTAAACATGGCTGCACTACTTGATCGCAAGAGAGTTTGTGATTCATACCGACCACGAGTCCATAAAGTATCTAAAAGGGCAAAGTAAGTTGAATAAGAGACCTGCGAGGTGGGTTTCCTTTATTGATACTTTTCCATACATAATCAAGTACAAGAAAGGTAAGGAAAACATCGTTGCCGATGCTATTTCTCGAAGGTACACTTTACTTTCCTTAATGCATGCTAAACTACTTGGTTTTGAACATCTTAAATCATTGTATAAGGATGATAAAGAATTTTCAGATTTGTATCAAGCATGTGAGCTCTCGGCTCAAAATGAATTTTTTAGAATTGAAGACTTTTTATTTTAAAGGTAATAGATTGTGTATTCCATTCTGTTCTTTTAGAGATTTAATTATTAGGGAAGCACATTGTGGCAGCTTAATGGGCCATTTTGGTGTTGTTAAAACTTTGGATTTTTTTTACAAGAACACATTTATTGGCCTAAGATGAAAAGGGATGTTTGGAAAATATGTGAACTTTGCTTTAAGTGTGAACAGGCTAAAAGTACAAGCAAAGCTCATGGATTATACATGCCTCTACCTATTCCATCTTCACCGTTGATTGACTTATCCATGGACTTTATTCTAGGATTGCCGAGATCTCAAAGAGGTTTGGATAGTATAATGGTTGTTGTAGATCGTTTTTCTAAAATGGATCACTTTATTCCTTGTAGGAAAACAAATGATGCAAGCCATGTTGCGGATTTATTTTTAAAGGAAATGGTTCGGCTCCATGGGATTCCGTAAACAATTGTGAGTGACCGAGATTTAAAGTTCTTAAGGTAATTTTGGAAGACATTATGGAGTAAGTTGGGAACTAAATTGCTATTTTCTACATCAAGTCACCCACAAACTCATGGCCAAACTGAGGTAACAAATACAACTTTAAGGGTTCTTCTTAGAGATTTAATTCAAAAGAACTTAAAAAGGTGGGAAGATTGTTTACGTATTGCTGAATTTGCTTAAAATAGGACTTTGCATTCTACTACAAGGACAATAAGGACTTTAGAGAATATTTCAACATTGATCCGAGAGATTAAAACTAAAGAGGAAGCTAAACTTCAACTAGAAGAATATATTCAAGTCAACCTCTTAAGTTTCACAAGTGTTCAAATCGGCCCGAACAAGCAAAGTTGCTAAAAAGGGCATTTTAGTCTTTTTGTACATTAAACTATATTGTAGGCTATTCTAGACTTTAATTAATTTCAGCATTGTTATTTACTTTATTTAGGCGTGTATAGCAAGTAGTTGCTACAATAAAAGGCATGTTGTCCTTGTGGTTGAGTAGTTAGTTATCTAATAGTTAAGAGTCGTACCTCTTCAAGGACTCTTCACATGTTTACTATTTTTCAGCCATGTTTGGCTGCCTATATGCAAGATAATAGGACATGTTGTCCATTATCTTAGTTAGTGGTTCACATGATAGAAAGTTGTTGTTCAAGAGTCCTACTTCTTCAAGGACTCTTCCTTTTTAGGGCTAGTAGCCGAAATCTAACTCAATTTAAGAGAGATTTCGGCCACCATTGTATTTACGTTAGATATATTGATATTTTGGTAAGGTTATTCCGTAGCTACTTGTGTTTGAACTTCTTTTTAGAATTCATTCTTTCTTGAGTTACTTTATCAACAAGTTTAGTTTCGCTTGTTGTGGTGTTTCAGCCACCATCGATTCTTAGCCTTCCCATAGGTGTTGCGTTGAGAATATTCCCTAGAAACTAGTTCAAGAATAGAGAAAGATGCTGTTTAAACTAAAGTGTCGAATTCTTGGTACTTTGTACATCGGTTCTTCAAATCATCAAGGCTATCACCAAATAAGAATGAAAGAAGGTGACGAATGTAAAACCGCTTTTAAGACTAAATATGGATTATATGAATGGATTTTTATGCCTTTTGGTCTTACTAACGCACCTAGTACTTTCACGAGATTAATGAACTACATATTTCGACATTGCTTTGGAAAATTTGTTTTAGTTTATTTTGATGATATACTTGTTTATAGTAAAAACTTGGAAGATCATATTGAACATCTTAAAACTGTTTTTACTATTCTAAGGGAGCAAGCTTTGTATGCTAAACTTGAAAAGTGTGTTTTTTACACTAATTTCGTTAACTCTCTTGGATACATTGTTAGTTCTCAAGGTATCAGCGTTGATCTTGGTAAGCTATCAGCTTTGAAATGCTAAACTTGAAAAGTGTATTTTTTGCACTAATTTGGTTAACTTTCTTGGATATATATAGTTAGTTCTCAAGGTATTTGTTTTGATCCAGTAAAAATTCAAGCCATTCAGGAGTTGCCGAGACCAACAAGCGTGACACAAGTTAGATTGTTTTATGGGTTAGAGAGCTTTTATAGGCATTTTATTCGTGATTTTAGCACGATTGTTGCCCCATTAAAGGAAGTAATGAAGAAAGACGTCTCATTCTTTTGAGACAAGCCGCAAGAAGAATATTTCGAGAAGATGAAGCAATTACTTACTTGTGAAGGGATTCATGGGCAAAAACTCGTTCTAAACACCCATGAGTCCTCCCCCGAAGGATCTGCTCATACCATAGGATTCGAAAAAAATCTAGACAGAAACTTACTTTTCGGGTTCAAGAATCTGATTCTTGAATGAAATATGCTGTTTCTTGGATACGTTGCAGCCACCAATAGATTTCCCTTTGCGGAATGTCCCTCTACCGGTATCCACGCGACGAAATGAACAGTGATTGCTGTCTCTTCGTTTTTCTGATTTTCGGGAATTAGAGAGAAAAGGGAGAGGCAGAATAGAAAATTTGATTTTCTAGGTCTCTTTGGTATTTCGGTTAAAAAGCATTAACCCCTAGGGTTTCGGCCAAGTGAAGTTTATATAGGGAGTGAGAGGTTGTTTCAAGCACAACTCCCACGTCCTATCCACCTCTTTTGGCAGTGGGAGTCTATAACTCCCACGTCTTCTAGACTTCTGCTGGTAGTGGGAGTCTTTATCGGATAATAACTCCCACGTAATCCCAGCTATACCGAAAATGCCCCTTATCTCTAATTCGAATAATAACGTTTATTATTCTCAGAAAAATAAATGTCAGATACAATGAACCTAGACACATTCTAGATTCATTGAATCTAGACATGAAGCTCGTTAGCTCGTCTATGGTGTGACCCTGTAGGTTCATTTTTAGTTGGGTAATTATCTCAGCTTCTTCATCTTCTGTTTTTTTCTTATAGGCTTCTAACTCTTGTAAATATTCTTCTTCGTATAATAGTAGTATGTGTTCATAAATCACAAGTGGTCCCTAGCAGGACATTGTGACTACCCAAAGTGAATGAATTTACGGTGGAACCTAATATCAATCCACTATTTAATCCCTTTGTCTCGCGATATTCTAATTAAGCATAAGGCATGGTAGTCGTCACCCTTATTAAGTTTAATTGTATTTATGCTCGATCTCCGGGTAAACTGTTCCAACAAATAGTATTTGATAACCACTTTATCAAATACATTTGAGCGCCATGCATTTAAACAGTTTTTCCCTATCGAGGGGCCCATGGACATCTCTCTCTAATAATAGAGAGGGACAAATTCCTTACAATGCCTCTCACATTCAAGCCATGATAGGACGCTACATCCGATCATCAGTCGTATTGATTACTCGATTAAAAGTAACGTCTAACTGAGTCAAAACGTGGCTCCATTCATGCTAGAATCAATGGAGACATAAGGTCTAAGGATTCTAAAATAGTATTAAGGAAGTAATACTTATGACTAAGGACCATGAAGTATTACTTCTCTAACGGATCACGTCCGATACAATATATCCCAATATATTGCATCTATGATATGATTTGTATTCATTACACATGATTAGTAAAACATAATCATCAATCAAGCATCATACTAGTTTTATTTCATTGTAAAAAACATTACATGAAACTAGGGACAACTAGAATAGTAATTACATAAGCTAATGAGTTTTACTATCAAATCACGCATTTGATGTTCATAAGCAAAATTAGCTATTCAATTACATGCTCAAAAGATATAAAACGTACAACATATGCTAATGGTCCTAGGGCACTACTAACAACTTGTTTTCCCATTTTATCTATACCTAACTTTGATTTAATGTTTGAAGTTGAATGTGATGCTTCAGGTTTAGGTATTGGGGCTGTTTTACAACAACAAGGTAAACCTTTAGCATATTTTAGCGAGAAATTGAGCAATGCTTCGTGTTAGCCCGAAGGGCAAAATATCCTATGTTGTTTTGATGATAACAAACCATTGATAGTTCTAATGTTAGTGTGAGCATGTTCTTCTTAATAGGATCCTTAGCACTCACATCTACATTGATGAAAATGGTAAGTTAGCTTCTTGTGTTAACTAAGGTATGTATATTACACACAAGAATGCTATAAAATGGAAGGAAGGAGGAAAGGAGGTTGGTTGGGAAATAGGGCTCTTCTAAGAGTCCCTAGATGCAATGGCAAAAAGAACTTTTCATGCTAGTGCTTTTGTCTTCATTGGTTTAATTTTTTAAGCACTAGTCTTTGTTCTTATTTGTACTAAGATCTTTTTGCCATGCTTCCTCATGCTTCCTTATTCTTAATTTTGTCCATATTCTATCTTATTACATAAAAGTTTGTCATAATCAAAAAGGGGGAGATTGTAAGCACTAAGGGCGAACAAACTCAGTTTTTGATATTGGACAAACTTTTGATGTTGTGTCTAATGATCTTAATCTTTGTGATAGAATATCGGAACTCTTTATGGAAGCTCTAAGTACTTCAATCAAGCCATTGAAAGCCATTGGGATCAAGATTCAAAGTTATATTCAAGGCTTATCTTTCAAGATTGAAGATTGAAGACTTAGGTTTGGTTAGATTAGCTTTGTCTCTATAAGTCGATATCTTATAAGCTCTAACCAAAGCTCTCATGAACATAAGCTCTACACTCTAGTCTTGCATGCACACAAACACGTTTTCAAAAGGCTTAGTTTTCGAAATGTTTCTTAAATGTGTTCATATCTTAAAAGCCTTTGTTTACAAAGTATAAGTCCTTTAAAATGGTTTTCCAAATGTTCTTACTTGTTACCTTTTGGGAAAACCTTTTAGACTTCTAAAGACTTTAAAAGATTTCAAAACGTGTGAAAGATCAGCCCAGAAGTTCGGTCAACCGAGCTCAAGCTCGGATCAACCGACGAGAAACAGAGAGTTGGACAAACCAACTTCGGTCGACCTAAAGGGAAAGTCGGTCGACCGACCTAGGGCTTCGGCTCAACCGAAGTAAACTTCGGTCTACCGAGGTGCACTGTTACTAGCTGTTTTCTGACCGTTAAAGAGTCGTTTTTCAGGCATATTTTGAAAGGTATATATACCCCAAAGCTGAGAATGATTCTTAGGACTTGTACACACAATATAGATTGATTTCTTATCAAGTCTAAACACCTTCAAAGCAAAAACACTTCATGATCTAAATCATTCAAAGGTGTTCTTTCAAAAGCAAGACAAAGAGTGAACTTCATATGTTCAAAGAGCTTCAAATTGATGTACTTCAAAGGTATCCATCTTTCACTTAGAAGAGTGAACAACTTTGTGTAATTACCCATCTTAATTCCCTTTCTTAGTGATAGGGTATTTCTTGTATAAGTCCTACTTTGTGTGGGCAAGTTGTAAAAGTCCTACTTTGTGTGGGCAAACTCTTTGTGAGTTTTGAGTTGTGGTTGTTGTGTAAAACTCTTAGTGAGTTAGCCACAAGTGTAAACATTCTTCTTAGTGAAGTTGTTTAAAATCCTTGGGTGCGGCTCAAGGTAGTGGATGTAGATTCTGAGTGAGTCGAACCACTATAAATCCTTTGTCTTGTTATTGGGTTTAGCTTTGCTTTTAATCATCTTGCTCAAACTTACACTTGCATTGCAAAGATTCGAAAAAGTTTACAAGATTAGTTAAAACCCAATTCACCCCCCCCCCCCCCCTCTTGGGTTTCTTCACTTCGCTTAATTATCCTACGTATGATAAAGAGTTATACTCCATTGTTAGAGCTTTGGAAACATGGCAACACTACTTGATCACAAGGGAATTTGTGATTCACACCGACCATGAGTCCATTAAGTATCTAAAAGGCCAAAGTAAGTTGAACAAGGGACATGCAAGGTGGGTTTCTTTTATTGATATTTTTCCATACGTAATCAAGTACAAGAAAGGTAAAGAAAACATCATAGCCGGTGCTCTATCTCGTAGATATACTTTGCTTTCCTTAATGCATGCTAAATTACTCGGATTTGAACATCTTAAAGCATTGTATAAGGATGATAAAGAATTTTCAGATTTATATGCTTCATGTGAGCTCTCGGCTCATAATCAATTTTTCTGGTTTGAATTTTTTTTATTTAAAGGCAATAGATTGTGCATTCCATCCTGTTTTATTAGAGATTTAATTGTTAGGGAAGCACATTGTGGCGGCTTAATGGGACATTTTGGGTGTTTTTAAAACTTTAGATATTTTACAAGAACACTTTTATTGCCCTAAGATGAAAAAGGATGTTAGAAATATTTGTGAACTTTGTCTTAAATGTAAACAAGCTAAAAGTACAAGCAAAGCTCATGGATTATACATGCCTTTACCTATTCCCTTTTCACCTTGGATTGACTTATCTATGGATTTTATTCTAGGCTTGCCGAGGTCACAAAGAGGTAATGATAGTATAATGGTTGTCGTAGATCGATTTTCTAAAATGTCACACTTTATTCTTTGCAGGAAAACGAACGATGCAAGTCATGTTGCAGATTTATTCTTGAAGGAGGTGGTGCGGCTTCATGGAATTCCGAGAACCATAGTAAGTGATAGGGACGTAAAGTTCTTGAGTTACTTTTGGAAGACATTATGAAGTAAGTTGGGGACTAAATTGCTATTTTCTACATCTAGTCGTCCCCAAACCGATGGCCAAAATGAGTAACAAATAGAACTTTAGGGGTTTTACTTCGAGCTTTAATTCAAAAGAACCTAAAAAGGTGGGAAGAATGTTTACCTATTGCTGAATTTGCATATAATAGAACTTTGCATTCTACTGCAAATAATTCTCCGTTTGAAGTTGTTTGTGGATTTAATCTCTTAACCCCGTTGGATTTAATTCCTTTACCTTTTGATGAATATTATGATATAGAAGGTGATTCTAGGGCTGATTATATACAAAGATTACATCAACACGTAGCCGAGAATATCAAGAAAAGGAATGAACAAGTTGCAAATTAAACCAACAAAGGCCACAAGAAAATTTCTTTTGAATTTGGTGATTAGGTTTGGTTACACCTTCGGAAAGATCGATTTCCCAATGAAAGATAGAGTAAATAACATCCAAGAGGAGATGGACCGTTCCAATTCGTTACAAAGATCAATGATAATGCATACAAGATAGACTTAAAATGTGAGTACGGCGTACATTCTACTTTTAATATTTCTGACTTATCCTTTCAATTTTGATACAGACTATGTGGCTGATCACGATGATGATTCGAGGACGAATCATGCTTTTCAAGGGGTAGGGGATGAAAAAGGACCAAGCCAAAGTCAGCCCTACTTAAAAGATCCACTTGTCAACATTCAAGGACCGATGACAAGATCATGCACAAGAAGGACTTTAGAGAATATTTCAACAATGATCCGAGACATTAAAGTTAAAGAGAAAGTGAAGCTTTAACTAGAAGATGATGACAAAATCAACTTCTTAACTTTCAAGAGTACACAAATCGGCCCAAACAAGCAAAGTGGCTAAAAAAGGGCATTTTAGTCTTTTTGTGTATAATTAAAGTCTATACTACACTTTAATTATTTTCAGCATATTATTTACTATATTTATGTTGTTTTTGGCGAGTAATGGCAAGTAGTTTCTATAATAAAGGACATGTGGTCCATAGTTGGTTATCTAGTTGTTAACAGTCCCACGTCTATTAGGACTCTTCACCTAGTTAGTTAATTTTCAGCTTTGTTAGTTGTTTTAGCCGCCTAGAAACAAGAGAATAAGACATGTTGTCCATTATCTTGTTTAGGTGGTTTACTTGATAGCAAGTTGTTTTCCAAGAGTCCTACTTCATCAAGGACTCTTCTTTTATTTGTTGTTGGGAACCGAAAACTCTCTATTTAAGAGATGCTTCGGCCTACATATTATTTACGTTAGATATATTGATATTTTGGTAAGGTTATTCCTTAGTTTCTCGTGTCTAAACTTCTTTTAAGAATTCATTCATTCTTGAGTTACTGTATCAACAAGTTTAGTTTCTCTTGTTGTGGTGTTTCAGCCTCCATTGTTAATTAGCCTTCCTTAGCGTTGCGTTGATTAAATTCCCTAGAAACTAGTTTGAGAATTAGAGAAAGATCCGGCACAATCAAAGCTGTCGAACCTTTGTTACTTTGTACCTCACGGTTCTTCATCAAAACATGTATCCAAAACGACTATATTCGTCAGTAAAAGTAATGAAATATAGATAACCACCTCTCGCATGGATATTGAATGGACCACATACATCACTATGTATTAGTTCCAACAAATCCTTTGCTCGTTCTCTATTTCTAGTAAAAGGAGAAGCAGTCATCTACCTATTAAACAAGGTTCGCATGTATCATATGATTCAAAATCAAATTATTCCAATAATCCATCTTTATGGAGTTTGGAAATGCGATTCTCATTTATATGGCCTAAGCGACAATGCCAGGGGTATGTAGGATTAGACTCTTTAGTCTCTATCCTCTTTGTATTGATGTTATAGACCGGTGAATCGAGGTCTAACAAATATAAATCATTCACCAAAGTAGAACTACAATAAAAGATATCATTTAACGATAATGACATTCATTAGTTTTTAATATGAATATCAAAACCCATCTGGTACAAACAAGAGATTGAAATTATATTTTTACTTAAAGTAGGTACATAAAGACAATTGTCCAATTCCAGATGGAAAACTAAGACTAAATGTTCCTACAGCTAATGCAGCAACTCTTGCTCCATTGCCCATGCATAGTTCCACTTATCCCTTTGCCAGCTCCCTACTTCTTTGTAGTCCCTGCACATTCATACAAATGCGAGAAACACATCCGGTATCTAATACCCATGAGGAAGAAGTAGTAGATAGATTGATCTCAATAACACAAATACCTAAGCCAAAAGCAACATTTACTCCTTTGCCAAGATTTTCCCCTATAAGATAGCTCTTACAATTCCTTTTCCAATGTCCTCGCTCACCATAATGGTGACAGGTATAATCCTTAGCCACACCGCCCTTGGCTTTCAGTGCTTTCCCATAATGGCTATGTTTGCCCTTAGGTTTTGATGAAGAACCTTGATAACTTGTATCAAGATTCAACACAAAGGTTGAATTTCAGATCTTTCTCTTCTTGAAATAGTTTAAGGGGGAATAAATCAACGCAACACTAAATAGTTTCATTTCAATAGAGGCTGAAACACCACAACAAGCAAAAGTAAACTTGTTGATTAGTAGCTCAAGAATGAATGAAGTTCTACATAGAAGTTCAATTCACAAGTATATAAGGAATAACCTTACCAAATATCATATAACTAACTTAATAATAATGAGGCTGAAATCTCTCTTAAATAGAGAAGGAATTTCAGCCAAGAACCTTACAAAATAGAGTCCTTATTGGACTTGGAAATAAAACAATCACAAGTATAGTAAACTACCTTAAACTAATACTTGTTATAAACTAAATAACTACATGGACCACATGTCCTTTATTAAAGCTAATTTCGAAATTAATAAACTATTGAGGTTAATAGGCTGAAATTACATCAATGACTAAAACTTCCCAAAATTGGAGTCTAGCCATTTTCCTTCCAATTGTGCATTTTGCCTTCAAAAGAGATTAGATAGATTTGATCTTTATGTCTTGAATTCTTTGAAGGATTCTTTGTTATATGAACTTTTAGACTAAATGCTTTAAGAACTTGATTTATAGGCTTTCTTCGGGAACTTGGACTTGGAATGAACGAGTTAAGAACTTGATCATTTGGATGAATGATCTTGAGCAGCTTTAGATATGAGTCTTTTAGCTTCATGGATGGATCCTCATCATTCTCCCCTTCTTTAAAGAGATTCTTCCTCGAATCTTCTAAATCTTGTAATGCAAGTGTAAGATCACTCTTGTCTTTCAACTCATTACTCATCGTTCTTTTTTTTGTCTAGATTGTTCTCAGCTTCTCTCTTTTCTTCTTGACTATCCCTTTCATCATCTTGCATTATCATCATACTTTTATTTGGGCAGTCCATATCAAAATAGCCTTGTTCGTGACACTTAGAGCATTCCATTTGAATTGAAGATGAACAATTTGTCTTGCAAGTTGAAGAAGAGATGGAGGCTGTTTGGACAGCCCTTAATTTAGTTGTGGTTGTTTTGGCAGCCTCTATTGGCTCTTTATCCTCTATATACATATAGACACACACACACACACACACACACACACATTAACTTGAATATTCAAACAATTAAAACTTATACTTATTCACAAAATACCTATATGTACTCGAAGCAGAACAATTCAAGTAATACATTTGTGTGTGCATTTACGTGAATCATTAAGTGATGGAGTTAAAATTTTAATAATTGATTATTAATAAACAAATAATTACTACAATATTCATATTAGTTCGTACTCGCATTCTGAACAATGTCGGTTTTCGGATTTATAATTTTTTACTAAAATCCGTCGCTATTCGGTCGCTATTAAGCTAAGGGGCGACCGAATTTGCCAAGGCCGTCGCTATTCGGTCGCTATTATTTTCCCGGATTCCATTTTTTATAAAATATCGAGGTTTTTAAGGATATATAGAAACATTTTTCCTATTTTAGTTACTATTAGGTAAAATGTTTCTATATATCCTTAAAACCGCTATTTTAAAAAAAAAAAAATGGATTCCGGGGAAATAATAGCGACGGAATTTGCCAAGTCGGTCGCCCTACCCTAACCCTAATTCCGTCGCTATTCGGTCACTATTATCGGTCGTTATTCCGTCGGTAATCCGTCGGTAGTCGGTCGTTAACGACGTCGTTTTGTGTCCTTCATTTATTACTATACAAATAAACACCGTTATGTATTCCGTCGGTATTCGGTCGTTATATTCCGTCAGTATTCGGTCGTAATATATTCCGTCGGTAAACGGTCGTAAATATCCGTCGGTATTCGGTCGTAATATATTCCGTCGGTAAACGGTCGGTAATATCCGTCGGTATTCGGTCGTTAAGGGTGAACAAAACGATGGCGTTTCAATTTGGTCAACGGGACGGAAGTGGCCGACGGAATAACGACCGATTTTTTTTCAGTTTCTATTCGGTCGGTATTCCGTCGTTAAATTTGTGACCGAAAATTTCGGTCGCTAAATTCTGTCGCTATTTAACTATTTTCTTGTAGCGTTTTTTTTGGGTTGAATGTATCAAAGAATTGAGACAAGAAGCACTTCAATTCTTGATTTAAAAATATATGTCACGGCTCAAATTTGGTAACAAAAAATTTGCGAACTTTTGTCAATTCTTGAAACTAGACTATGATGTATTCATGGAGTTTGGTTTTTGACTAGGTTCAAGAAAACTTTCGTCCTATTTTTTTTTTTTTTTTTTACCTTTGATTTTTTTTTTTTCTAAGCAAACAATAATTTTATCAAGAAAGCAATAAAGATACACCAAGAAAGAGATCAACCTTGAGCTCTGATACCAATTGATGAAGAACATTGATAACTTTTATCAAGATTCAACACAAATGTTGAATTTCGGATCTTTCTCTTCTTGAAATGGTTTACGAAAAGAGTTTACAGGGGAATAAATCAATGCAACATTAAGTAGTTTGATTTCAATGGAGGCTGGAACACCACAACAAGAGAAACTAAACTTGTTGATTAGGAGCTCAAGAATGAATGAAGTTCTACATAGAAGTTCAATTCACAAGTATCTAAGAAATAACCTTACCAAATATCATATAACTAACTTAACAATAATGAGGCTGAAATCTGTCTTAAATAGAGAAGGAATTCCAAAATAGAGTCCTTATTGGACTTGGAAATAAAACAATCTCAACTATAGTAAACTACCTAAAACTAATACTTGTTATAAACTAAATAACTATATGGACCACATGTCCTTTATTAAAAAGCTAATTTCGAAATTAATAAACTACTAAGGTAAATAATAAGTTGAAATTACATTAAATTCTATTCTAGACATTAATGACTAAAACTTTCCAAAATTGGACTCTAGCCATTTTCCTTCCAATTGTGCACTTTTCCTTCAAAAGAGATTAGATGGATTTGGTCTTTATGTCTTGCATTCTTTGAAGGTTTCTTTGTTATATGAACATTTTGACTAAATTCTTTAAGAACTTGATTCATAGGCTTTCTTTGGGAACTTGGACATTGAATGAATGAGTTAAGAACTTGATCATTTGGATGAATGATCTTGGGAAACTTTAGATATGAGTCGTTTAGCTTCATGGATGGATCCTCATCATTCTTCCCTTCTTTAAAGAGATTTGTCCTCGAATCTTCTAAATCTTGTAATGCAAGTGTAAGATCACTCTTGTCTTTCAACTCATCACTCGTCATTCTTTTTTTTGTCTAGATTGTTCTCTGCTTCTCTCTTTTCTACTTAGCTATCCAAATTTTCATCATCTTGCATTATCATCATACTTTTATTTGGGCAGTCCATATCAAAATGGCCTTGTTCGTGACACTTAGAGAATTCTATTTTAATTGAAGTTGAACAATTTGTCTTGCAAAATGAAGAAGAGATGTCGGCTATTTGGACAGCCCTTATTTGAGCTGTGGCTGTTTTGGCAGCCTCTAATGGCTCTTTATCCTCGATCTTGCTCGGCCAATAAGGTGAATTATAAGGGTGTTGATTTGGTCTTTTCCAAGATTGGAACTTGGCCGAATTTGTCCCTCTCTTTTTCTCTTTGATTTGTCTTTTAATTTGCTCCGCATAATACACCATATCATGAAGCTCAATGTGATGAGCTCTTTCCACCTTTGATCTTATTTCGTCATTTAAACCCGCCAAGAATCGATTCAAAGTAGCCTCCGTATCTTCTTGAATATCAGCCTTAATTATGGCTACTTTCATCTCTTTATAATATTCATCTATGGGAAATCTCTGTCTATTCAGTCCCTCAAAAAATTTCGTTTCGCCCGTATAGTCTCCAATGTTTAATTTCTGTCTATTTAGTCCCTCGAAAATTTTTGTTTCGCCCGTATAGTCCTTAATGTTTAATTTCAGTCTGTAAAGTCCCATACCTATTTACGGGATGCATATAGAGGTTCCACCACCTCTTATGCGGCGGATTTAAGGCAAATGGTTCCTCCAAATTAGGGCAATAAAATTTGGGGTTTCCTTTTTTATAACCATTTTTATACTTATATTTTGTATTTTGTAAATTTTATAGATTGAAATTGATCATTATTTCCCCCACCCCGCTCATTAAACACGTGGATGACATGAATTTGGGGCTGCTCTGATTCCGCCGCAGAAGAGGTGGTGGAACCTCTATATGCAGGCCGTAAATAGATAAGGGACTTTACAGGCTGAAATTAAACATTGGGGACTATACATGCTAAACAAAAATTTATGGGTGACTGTTCCGTTTCTTTCCGTTAATGAAAGATCTCCGGCCTCTTCTTTTCTTTCTAGGCTGAAATTAAACATTAGGGACTATACGGGCTAAACAAAAATTACTGGGGGATTAATAGGCTAATTTCCCTTCATCTATTGATTTAGTACCTTGTTTAAGAATTTGTAAACGATTGACATGTTCCCTAATGTAATGTTGGGAAACAAATCTCTGTTTCATCTCAGCCTTTATATCATTATGTACTTTTATATAATCGGAAAGAATTCTCGAGTTACATTCGAGATTAAATTACACCAAGAATAAAGAGATAAGGCACGACACGCAGGCCTGTTATAATAAAATCACTGGGTCAAATGATATTACTATGCAGCATGCTCAAATAACATGACAATCATGCTAAAAACACAAATATGCATTGCCTGCCCCTTTCCTGTCAACCCAGACCAACACCGTGCGATAAAGGCAATAACCAAAATAGTGTAAAAATAGGCCACCTCGGTCGACCCAAAACATTTCTGATCGATCGGCCCAAAAATAAACTAGCTTTGGTCGACCGAGATTGCTCATCGATCGTTCGAATTCTAGGCAGTATCAAAATCCCATTTTCCAGAACTTGTTTAGTCTGCCGAAAACCCCTTCCGGTTGACCAAACCTTTTCCAGAAAACAGCCAAAAACACGAATCAACAATTCATTCTGGGATTCATTTAACACTTCAAAGGTAAAAACATCATATGCCATGCACTATCCGATAACTAAAATCACGATAATACATACTCAAAGTAGTTGTGTTCTCGTGATAGCCTCTAATACCACTGAAAAGAAGAAATTCGGAATCCTCACAGGATAGCAGGGGAAATAAAATGGGATTTTGTTTCTTTACCTGATCTTTTCACGAGAAAGAACCAATACCTTGTGAATAAGAATTATACATTTGTATGTAAACCGAAAAAAGCCAAAATCTGCCCGAATTTGCTACTTTGAATCACTAACGGTAGCGTGTCAAACTCTCGTCTCTACTAGTATCCACACAATCAACCTAGTGTTTGTTTGTCGAGCCTCCGATGCTAGTCACGAGTGCTTTGAACGTTGAAGACAGTCTTCGGGAGATTTGTTGATATATAATGGATAAAGTAAAACCCGAAAAAAATTAGAGACAAGAAAAACGATTTTTCTTTCTCTTATGTGTTCTTGGAGGTGTGTTTTTTAGAGAGAGAAAAAAATATAAATTTTTCTTTCTTTTGGTCTCAGTTAGAATGAAGAGAAAGTGAGAATGGAAAACAAATGAAATGGGAATGATGAACAATTCATCATGTGGTGTTAGTGGGACCACCCACTAAATCCACATCCCCAGTTTTCTCTCCTCACTTCTCCCTTACACACACACACACACTCCCTCACACAAGTCATTTGCCGGTTCTGTCTTGGTCCAACTGGTTCGGTCGACCGGAGAAATGGTTCTCGGTCGACCGAAGTGACAAACATGTTCGATCAACCCAAAAAGGTTCTCGGTCAACCAGGTCTGGTTCTGCCTAATCCAATTGAACTCCAATCCAATTGAGTCTGCCAATCTAATTAAGCACATATATCAAATGTAGACTCCAACAGTAAGATCCTTACTTGATAGTTTAGCAATTAAAGCAAGCAAATAGAATCTCAAAAATCCTACACACTTCCCGGAACAATTACTTTCTGCAGGAATGATGCGAAACCGAGGTACAAGTATACCAAGGTTCAGCTGAAAGGTCCGATATTTCTCTATCTCGAACAGTTTATGGGGAAATATAATCAACAATCCTCTTGTAAGTCTGATTATCAATGGGGGCTGAAACACCACAATAAGTATAAACCAAACTTATTGTAAGCCCTAAGGGCGAACGAACTCAGTTTTTGATAATGGACAAACACTTGATGTTGTGTCTAATGTTTTATATCTTTGTGATAGAATATCGGAACTTATAATGGAAGCTCTAAGTACTTCAATCAAGCCATGATCAAGATTCAAAGTTATACTTAAAGGCGCATCTCGTCGAGATTGAAGATTGAAGACTTAGGTTTGGTTAGATTAGCTTTGTCATTATAAGTAGTTATCTTATATAGCTCTAACCAAAGCTCTCATGAACATAAGCTCAACACTCTAGTCTTGCATGCATCATAAACACGTTTTCAAAAGGCTAAGTTTCAAAACGTTCCTTACATGAGTTCATATCTCAAAAGCCTTTGTTTTCAAAGTCTAAGTACTTTAAAATGGTTTTCCAAATGTTCTTACTTGTTGCCTTTTGGGAAAATCTTTTAGACTTCAAAAGATTTTAAAACGTGTGAAAAATCAACATCTCTCAGGCTCAGAAAAGTTCGGTCAACCAAAGCCAAACAGAAGGTTGGTCTGCTCAGCCTTGGTCGACCTATGGCCAGCTTCGGTCGACCGACCCTGTGCTTCGGTCCACAGAGGTCTATTTTCGGTCAACCGACCTTTGTAAAAACTAGCCGTTATTTGACCGTTGCAGAGTCATTTTTCAGCTGTTTTTGAAATGTATAAATACTCCAAAGCTAGAGAATGACTCTAAGACTTGGACATACAATTTACATTGATTTCTTATCAAGTCTAAACACCTTCAAAGCAAAAACACTTCATTTCCATGATCTAAATCATTCAAAGGTGTTATTTCAAAAAGCAAGACAAAGAGTGGAATTCATATGTTCTAAAGAGCCAACAATTCTTGTACTTCAAAGGTATCTATCTTTCACTTAGAAGAGTGAACAACCTTGTTTATTATCCATCTTAATTCCCTTTCTTAGTGATTGGGTAATTCTTGTAAAAGTCCTACTTAGTGTGGGCAACTAACTCTTAGTGAGTTTTGGTATTGTGGTTGTGTTGTAAAACTCTTTGTGAGTTAGCCACAAGTGTAAAAAGTCTTCTTAGTGAAGTTGTTGAAATCCTTGGGTGCGGCTCAAGGTAGTGGATGTAGATTCTAAGTGAATCGAACCACTCTAAATCCTTTGTCTTGTGATTTGTTTTCGTATTGCTTTTAATCATCTTGCTCAAACCTACACTAGCCTTGATTAGATTCGAAAAAGTTTACAAGATTGATTAAAACCCAATTCACCCCCCCTCCCCCCCTCTTGTGTTTTACACTTATTGATACAGTAACTCAAATGAAGAATGAATTCTACATAGAGAATCAAACACGAAGTAACTAAGGAATAACCTTAAAATATCATATCCAGTCCTCACAATAATCTAGCTGAATTCTCTATTAAATAGAGGGATTATTTCGGCTAGTACAACTCAAACAACAATAAGGAAGAGTCCTACTTTAGGTAAGACTCTTGAATCCTTAATTAAGTAAACTACCTAAAACAAAGGCTTTACTTGGAAGCTCATATTTGGAATGGATGAGTTAAGTATGAGGTCCAAATGACCTCATTAAGCTTCATATATGATTCCGTATCATTCTCTCCTTCTTGAAAATCTTTCATATCCCCTCCCCCCTTTTAATGGATTCATCCTCGAATCATCTAGATCGTGGGATGCAATTACAAGATCAATATTTTCTTCTAAATCTTCACTCTTTTCTTTCAACTCCTCATTTGGCAAACTTTCTAATTTTGTCTCGACTTCATCCTTGTCTTCTTGACTTTCCAAATTTGTATCATCTTGTATTATATCATTCTTTGGGGCACAAATTGTTGATCAATTCCCGTAGTTCATCCATAGCTGTCTTCCAATTTGAAGATTTAATGGCGGCTGTTTGGCTATATTTTTCTTGAATTGTGGCTGTTTTGGCAGCCCCAAAATATCTATTATCTTCACTTTGCCGCTGCCCAACACAAGAATTTGAAGGGGCTGATTTGGCTATTTCTAATGTGAAAATTTAGCCAAATTAGTCCCTTTCTTCTTCTCTTTGATTCTCCTTTCAACGTTAGATATATTGATATTTTGGTTAAGGTTATTCCTTAGACACCTATTTATGAATTTATGTTAGAACTTCATATTCTTTGAGTTACTGTATCAACGAGATAGTTTCGCTCGTTGTGGTGTTTCAGCATTCATTGATACTTAGTCATCTTTAGAGTTGCGTTGAGTATATTTCCCTTGGAAACTGTTCGAGATATATAATTATTATATACACACAAGGCACCCACTTTCACTTGCTCTTGGTTCTTTCATAAATTACTAAACCCAGTTTTCCCAAATGAGTGGTGGGGATCAATCAGAAATGTTCGAGAGCGAGGACCGTCCGTCAGATCTTGGCGGTGTTACGATGAAGCCCTGGAGCTCCGCCTCTTCATCCACCGTCCACGACGGCAATTTGGGTGGTTGTTATATTTCGCCTAACGCAGGTCAAGTCTTGAAAAATGTGTTGAAAATATTTTGTTCTTCTTAATAAAAATCCTTTAATTTTGAAAAAATGCAGTCAGTTAGTAAGTTAGCATAACAAAAAATATCTAATTTCAATCGACAACATTACGATAAATAAAAATAGGGGAAAAAGTAAAAAAAAAATTGAATTACCATACCAAATTAGGCGTTGGCATACAAAACTAGTATTAATATAGTAATTAGGTTAGATTCATACAAAACTAGTATTTTACAAATCATTGTTATAGTAATTAGGTTCGTTCTCCCTTGAACCGATGTTATAGAAAAACAAGTAATTTATATTACATTTGTTTAAGTAACTATACATTACTTAGTATATTGAGTGTCATTGTTATAGTAATTTATATGGTATTTTCCTTTTAATCGGTGCTTTATAAGAATGTGTTATAGTACATTGTGATTTAACAAACAATAATTCTAATTTTATATTAATAAGTAATATAACAATTGTGACGCCCCCAATTCCACCCCTAGGTACAACTGGGACAGAATAGGGCATCTACCTACCTCTCGGCAGTAAAATAAAGTATGCGTTCCTGTATAAGATACTTAAAAGAAGACTAACCGTTTATAAACAGAATATTCATATCTATAAACTATACATCCTCAAAACATAGTTAATAACCTGTTTAACAGTAATAGTTATTACAATACAGCGGAATTATCAAAATATATAATTTACAGCAATTTACATTAATCCCAAAATAAACGGCTAATCTAGAAGTACTAGTAATCCGAACGTGCATTCCAGGTTCGACAAAACAATCTTAACGGCTCTCGCTAGTGCACTTCATACCTGCATTTTGAGATGCGGTTTGAAAGAAAAGCAGTAAGCGAATGCTTAGTGAGTTCCTGGGTGTGTGCCACAGTGTACATTTAATGAACAATTCTAAGATAAAAAAGATGCTCATGCGGTTTTGTAAATCATGCGGTTTTGCTTGATTATGTATACAACATAACGATAATGAATTCATTTAACGAGAGAACCGGATGTCAAGAAGTCCAGTGCAAGAAAACCGGATATCAAGAAGTCCGGATACCAGAAAAACCAGATACCAACCGAACACCAGATACGCGCGCGATTTGCTACCTTATCCACCAGAAATCATGCGGGTAAATCACAGGGTAGGGTACCTACTAGCCCTGTATTCACCTAGATCTGACCATCCCAAGTTAAAACTCCTAACCCGGAATTGGCCAACCTCATCATGTACTGCAGAGCTATACGCCAGAAGTCGTCGACCACTTGCTTTCCAGACC
Organism: Vinca minor; assembly: GCA_026122235.1. Lineage (NCBI taxonomy): Eukaryota > Viridiplantae > Streptophyta > Magnoliopsida > Gentianales > Apocynaceae > Vinca > Vinca minor. The sequence continues at coordinate 890,754 of JAOCZM010000112.1, read as the reverse complement.
ATGGCGCAAGACATCTACGACCTTGGGGCCCACAAGAACAAGTATTATCATGCGTGCTTCGGAGAAGCAATAAGATCCGTTAATTCATTAGTTACAATCTGGTCGGCTCGGGTGTTATGTTTGTAATGATAATTCTCGTATTAAATCGACACGACTACAGCTCTATACGGAATGTATGCGACTTTATAAAACATGCAAGAATGATCAATGTGTGTATAAGATTATATGAAAGCAGTTCTAAATTCAATACATAGATGTATTTGGAACTCACAGGTTCCTGATTCCAATTGAAACAGTTTAAGAAAGCTTGGAACGCACAGCCTCCTAAATTCCAATGTAAACAGTTTTAAGAAAAGAGGAACTCACCTTTATAAGAGATTTAAACTCTTAACGCCTTACGAAGTCCCGGGATGTTCCGGTTCGTCTCCTATCACATAATAAGATGCACCAAACAAAAGTACTTAGATGTCGACCAACGAACATGTCAATCACTTGACTAACATTCTATCTTACACGCGATCCTACTTAGGTGCTCATACAACTAGTGAACCAAACCAACTAGTCCATAGACGTACAAAGTTCCACATATGATATCATCTTAAGGTGTTAACATGATCAATTCCTTTCTCATAGAATAGCAACATGATTCACATTGCTTCTCAAGAAAAAGGCAATGTAAGTGTCAAGTTTAGATCTCTAAATGGAAGCATATTCTTATAGTTTAAGAAAGTCTTCATATTAACTATTCTTCTTGGAGAGGTATGCTCATAAAAGGCAGCAGCAGTGGAACCGAAAACAGATACAACATATGATCATATTACTAAAGCTATTGTCTCATAACTTAGAAAAATGAAAACTAAGGTACCACATTTAGATGGGCGAACAGTCCGGATCCATATTGATTTCCAAGAACCAACAAGCAAATTCATGGCAATTGAATGATCATTGGGAAAGAAAAGGAGATAGTACAATCCTTCTTTAAAACAAACTCTCATTGAAGCACATTAGCCTTAGAACCCGGAGATAGATGAAATAGGACCCTATATATATCAAACTTCTTCTTCCCAAGATATACTAATCCAAGAATACAAGTATAAGGGAGAAAAGAAAACAGCAAAAGGGGAAAAAAAATGAACCGAGGCAGCAGAACACACAGAAAACAGAAATCAGAAAATAGAACCAAAAGAATCCGAAAACAGAATTCATTTATATACTACAATTCTTCTTTCCGAATTGCTAGTCCATTAACCGATACACGAACCAGCAAAAATCATACAACAGGAAAACAGTAACCAGAAATTTAGAAAACCAAAAGCATAAAACAGCAACCAGAGAACAGAAAACCGCAAGCAGCAACAACCAGAACCAGAACCAAGAAACAGAGAAATCCGAACATAGCTAAGCCCTTCAAAATTATAAATTTCCTAATCACCATTCAATTCTTTAACTATATGCTTTACCAAATCAAATAGAAACACCAATTTAACATCAATTGCAATTAACATTAGAAATTCAAACACAATTATTAAAATTTGCTTACCAAAATTAATACTTAGACCCGTGAAGATTATATAAAAGTGAAGGTCTTTCTCTTTAGAATGAGATGGCTTGGAGAATTGAGAGACAAAGAGTGAAGGATGAATGAATCCGAGAGCAACCAAAAGCAGGAAAGAAAGGAAGAGAGAAAAAAAATTATATACAGAAAGAAGAAAAATCTGAAGAAGACGCGGGTTGAAGAGGGGGAAAGCAGGAGGTGTAAATTGAGTCCTTAACTTCTCTACATGTGTCCTTGACTCATCAAAACTATACTATTTACAAGTTAAGTCCTTCAACTATTAAAATTTACCAAACAAGTCCTCAGCTTTATTTATGTTATTTATTTCTTTCTACTAAAATTATTATTATTATAAATGCTTAAAATAAGGGTCTCACAACAATTATTATAGTATTTAGATTCATTCTTTCTTTAACATGTGTATATTGAGAATCATTGTTATAGTAATTCATTTTCCTTTTTATATGGTGTTTAGTAAGAATATGTGTTACTTTGTGTTTTAATTCTAATTTTATACTGTCAAGTAATATAATCTAAATAATTTTATAGTATTGAGAATTATTGTTATACTATTGTGATTCGTTCTTCCTTTGACAAGCGTTATATATTAACAAGTAATCTAATCTACCTAATGTTTAAGTAACTCTACAATAAGTCAATGAGGCATTGGTCTAGTGACCAAGGCTAAGGCCTCATGACGTAGATGTCATGAGTTCGAATCCCTTCTCCACTTCTTGAATCCCCCTATTTCTTGTAATAGATAAGTCCCCCTCCCCCAATAAAAAAAAATTAAAAAAAAAGTAACTCTACAATAATATAGAGGATCATTGTTTCTATTGCATATATTCGTTTTCCATTTTAACCGGTGTTTTATAAGTCATTGTGTTATAACAAACACAAAATCTAATCCTATACTAACAAGCAATCTAATCATTGTTATAGTATTTAGTATTAATAATTTCAGACCATATAATGTTTTAGACTAAGTGTTATAATACTTAGTGTTCTTACCAACACTATTTTTAATTTGGCTACAAAATAAAAAATTTGGTAAATTTGTAAATTTAAAAAATATACCTCAGAATAAATGGTTCAATTTATAAATTATAAAAATTGATCCCGGAGTCAATTTGTTAAAATAAATAAATTTAGGATCAAAATAATATTTCATAGGGACTTTAGGGTAATCAATTCACAACCCTAGGGACATAAGGTAAGCAGTTATCAAATGATACAGGGATTTTAAGTGCAAATTAGTGAATAAATATGTAACGAAATTGTGATAGTGACATTTGGTGTATGAAGTCGTGAAAAGAAGAAAGGAAAAAGGATGGAAAATACCAATCTGGATACAGTAAAACATTTGGTGGCCGTTGAATTAAGAAAACTAACGACAAAGATCATTTGGGTCCAATAGTTATCATGGAAAAAGTGTAAAATCAAATGATCTCGGCCGTCCAAATTTTTATCTGACGGCCACCAAATATTTCGTACGGGTGTTTCGCGCTGTAGTCGAGTTGTAAAATGCATCTACAAGTAATTAGTACATCTACTTTTTCAGTGCATTGATGATGTTTTAGGAAGGTAAATGAGTTTTCAATTTTTTTAACACATTAATTAAATGATGTAAATATGCAGAAGGGTAAGATGGTAAAATAATCCATTGTAGGCGATTTATATCTGATTAGTTTGAGGAGCCTAGCAAAGTCCATTTACAAAATGGTTGTATAGATAATTTAAATAATATCCGTTAAAAAAGATAAATTTAAATAATGTTTAATTAACTGCACATTTATATCCACAATTTTATAAGATGCATATAAAAGCTTACGTAATATGCCAGTCAATCACAACAGATTCAGTCAATGTACTTGGTCACCATTATAAATCCAATTTAGTGAATTCAATCTTCGGGTGTGATTGAATTAAATTTGTGTTTAAGATTTTGATCTCAATCTCACATTCAAGTCATTTAAAGTATCCTAATTCAGTAGAGCAGGCACTTGTCCACGACCGTAAGGTCGCGGGTTCGATACCCTCCTCCTACGTGAGGCAAACTTTAAAATCTCACTTTATAGGACTACCATCCTCCTCCCGCGAGGCATCTCTCTCCCTTATAAGGGGCAAACCGCCCAGTCCGTCTTCAAAAAAAAAAAAAAAATCTCACATTCAAGTCAAATTTAAATTCTAGATAATTTAAGATTTAAGATTTTATTTTCAAAACTCAATCCAAAACTGATTTGAATATTAATTTAAATTTTCAGACAGATCAAACTCATAGAAGACTCAATTCAACTAAACCATTCATCTAAACATAAATCTTTAAATTCTACAAATTAACTATAATTATAAAGAAAGAACAATTTCAAATAAAAAACCAATTTAAATGAGAAATTGGATAGAGAGAAAGGGATTAGACTAGTGAGAGAAAGTTTTACTTTCCCCAAGGATGTTGCAGGTTGCACTGCACAAAAAGTTATGGTTTTTAGAGTTGTGCTTGAAAGGCCCAAAGCAAACCAAAACAAAATTTGTTTTTGGTTAGAGTTAATAGGGCAAATTTGCATCCTGGGTCCTAAAACAATTTATAATTTTGAAGCCGGGTCCATAAAGTATTTTTTCAACTGCTTCTATCCTAAAACAATTTACGATTGGTGTACTCCGTCCTTCCGTCAAAAAAAGCAAAAGTCAAACGTTAATTCAAATTTTGAATGCGGTCAAGGTTTGCAATTAAAAGGGTATTTTTGGAACTTACTCATAAAACCCACCTCCCCCCATTTGCGACCCGACCCAATGCCCCTACCCGTTGAGAACCTCTCCCCCCGACATGATGTTATTTTAAAAGACCCATACCTACCCAAAACTCACCAAAGTTCTCTGATTTTTCAGTAGTCTTCTTCCCCAAACTCTTTGAAAGCCCTAAAATGTCCACATTGAACTATAACAGGAGCAATAGAAGACATATTCCTCAAGAGCTTGAAGAGGGTGATGATGGCAACTCAAGAACAAGTTTTTTCCAAGATAAAATTGGTAGATCGGTGCCGCAATTTTGCAAATGTCGAGAGCTAATTCCTACTGAAATGCGTACTTCTTGGACCATCTTGAACCCAGGTAGGCGATTTATGACTTGTGAAAGAAATGTGCGTGTAATGGGTGGAAAAAAATGTAAGTTTTTTTGGTGGGTTGATGCTCCTTTGTGTGAAAGAGGAAGAGAAGTCATGCCCGGGAATAATGAAAAGGTTGAAGACAAAGGATGCCGATGCAATTGAGTACAAGAGGAGAATAAAGAATTTGTGGATTGCATTGTTTGTTTCGTGGATGTTTTTTGGTCTGTATTGGTTAAAAAATTAAGGATGTTTTGGAGTTTGATTCTTGTTTTCTGGTAGATTTATTTGGCTGATGTACTTGTTGGTATCTTTTGCAACTGTAATGGAATGTTATTTTGTGGAATAAACATTTGCCATTTTTGTTAATCAAACACTTGAATTTGTGGAATAAAGTAGTGTATTTGTGTTCATCAAACACTTATATTTGTGTTCTAAACAAGTAAAGTTCAAAATTTCGGCTGGAAAAAATTTAAAATCTGGACTGCAAAATAATCCAATAAAAACAATAGAACATGTCAAAAGTAGTAGATATTATAGCATTAACTATTGCAACCATTCCAACTATTGTACAATAAGTAATAGAGTAAATGCCAAAGTGGTGAACAAAAAGAGGTAGTCAAAAGTATAAAGTTGCCAAAAAAATTAGCTACACCACCCCACAACCACTTGTTTACTAATAAAAAAGCTACAATGCTACAAAAGTCTTGATGCACATCTGTCTTCATAAGCATCTCATTTGCTCTTCACTCTTGTAAGGACTGAAACAAGTAAACACAGTGAATCAGTTCACATACACAAAACATGATACATACAAGTATTCAAGTGTAGTTGAATTACCTTATATTACTAAGTAATTCTCCTGTTGCAATTCCTCATCTGCAGATTTTATTTCTGCATCAGCAATTTGATTAATCTCAAATTCAGCCTCAGCATCTCGTTTGGCAGCTTCAACTTCAGCTTTATCATTTGCTAGTTTGAACTTTAAGGTCTTGCATCCCTTCCTATTGTGTCCTAGTTCTTGACAATAGCTACATTTGTTCATCTTTTGGACATGTGGATGTTTTGGACACTTTCTTGCATTATGTCCATTAGCTCCACATTTCCTGCAATTTGCAGTTACAAGACCAGTCCTAACTAGTATCTTACTCCCATTTGATGATCCCTTGGACATTCATGCTTACCTTGTAGTTTCCTAATTTGGAAGGTTTTAGTCTTCTTGAATGGATAAGCATTTAACTGCCAGTCACACAATGGTGCCTCACACACAGCCATTAGTCTAATCTTATCATCTTTCTGAAATCCAACTTGTTTACCATGCTTAAGGCCATGGTTGATAACGGCTCTTTTCAGAATTTCCTTGTTGTTGAATAAAAGGCCAACTTCAAAAACTTATATGTATTAAACCACAAACAGTCTAATAAACATATATATTTTTTCTTATCCTCAGTCATTCCATTCCAAATAACCCTACAATAGGTATAAATGTACAGTTTTTAAGCAAAAAATTTAAGAAAAAAAATACCCCCAAAAACTGATGAATACGATTATAGCACTTACTCGAAATAGGATTCAACAGCGTTAGAATCTAACATTCCCTTCAATATATTCGCGGGATTAGACGATTTGCGACCACAATTTTGCCCCGAATTCTTGAAACTCGTCACCCGACTTGGCACCCTCTTTCATTTTAACAAGTTCAAAACCTTCTTCTTCCATCAGTAGGGTCGATTTTGCTTTGGGATTCTCAAGGTTCAAGAAACAGCTTCAGAGAAATGACAATTTCTGAGTGTTTCTGTTCAATTCGTAAGAGCCCTAAATTTCTTCAAGTAGAAGAAATTATTGTAATCGTTTTTTGGATATTCATCTGATTAGTGGTAGAGTACAATGGGTGGGGGTTCTCAATGGGTAGGGGCATTGGGTCGGGTCGCAAATGGGGGGAGGTGGGTTTTATGAGTAAGTTCCAAAAATACCCTTTTAATTGCAAACCTTGACCGCATTCAAAATTTGAATTAACGTTTGACTTTTGCTTTTTTTGACGGAAGGACGGAGTACACCAATCGTAAATTGTTTTAGGATAGAAGCAGTTGAAAAAATACTTTCTGGACCCGGCTTCAAAATTATAAATTGTTTTAGGACCCAGGATGCAAATTTGCCGAGTTAATAGTCATTTATACTCCTCAAATATATTTTAAAAGAAATTGTTAACTCTTAAAAAATTTATGTGCTACAAATGTCCTAACTATTTATGTGATGTTAATGGCGAAATTCGGAGAGAGGAGCGGCATTGCACATGTGCAGCCCGCACATGTACAATTTCAGGGACAAAATAGTCCATATAATCGGTGCTTAATTAGTAGCTTTCAACCCATTCAATTGTCTCAACCCATGACCCAAAAATATGTGATATTTAATCAAAATCCGACCCATGAATCACATTTTCATCTTTCAAAACGCATAGAAAATAGCTTTCATTTTCTGCACACTTTGAATCGAATAAATCCATCAAAATAGTTTCTACATAAGTTTTTCCACATGGGTTTTTTGATTTAATTTCCTTTTGATCCCAAAGTTGAGGCCTTTTTAAAAAAATTCAAGAATTAGGGTTTTATCCCTCATAATGCCCAAAAATGATGAAATTTTCATAGCTGAAAATGAATAATGATAAAGAAAGAGGGGAAGTTGATTCGACTACTGGAAAATTCCATACAGTACAACCACATCATGACCTTGAATCGAATTGGGCAGTAGATTTAGCTAAGAGTCTTGAAGAATATTTGCTCAATATTTTTGTTCTGGTGAAATTCTTATGTTTCTGACCAAGATATCCAATCCCATCTTTCTATAAACTTTGCTGAAGGTTTATTACATTCTTGTTGTTGGGTTTTTTTGAGTTCTTTAATGTTTGTATTTTTTTTTTTTGGGTCTATTTTTGCGTTTTTTTATTGGTTGTAGCTGCATTATTGTTTCACGGTTCGGTTCAAGTTTATTATTGGTTGTAGTTATAGCAGGAAAGGGGAATATTTGTATTCTTTGGTTTTACATGCTTTGGAGTTCATTTCACAGAAAAAGGTTTGTCTTTTTATTTCGCAATTCTATTTTAATACGAATCTTTAGAATATGTATCGAAAATTAAATAAGTAAGACATAAGGTACTTGGTAAAAATATCAATATTACTCTAGAGGTTGAAGAAATGAATTGAAAGAAATAAATTGAAGAAGAAGATGAAATGCTAGAGGTTAAACAAGATAATGAAGGATGTTCGTTTGACTATTTTGTTCTTGAAATTTCGCATGTGCGGGCTGCATATGTGCATCGCCGCCCACTCTAGTTGGTTTCCGCCAATTTTGAGCATTAATAACACCCTATAAATAGTTAGAGATATTTATAGTACACAAAATTCTTAAGAGTTAACACTTACTTTTGAAACACACGTAATAAGAATAAATGACTATTAACTCTTTTGATTATTTTGTACATTGTTCACCACCACCACCTTCTCCCACCAACCACCACCTTCTTCATCCTCAATTCCATCACTTTGAATAACCTTTGACTGCCATTCCTTTCCCACCTATCCTCCTCCTTATGCTCATAAATGGAGTGAGTGCGGATACATTTAGTCACCATTTTGTCACATTCAAATAACACATATTGTGTGTCCTACAAGTTTTTTATGAATATTTATTTTTCTCAAAACTAAATCACCATAATTATTTATTAGCTATTTTTTTTTTTGTTCTAGTCAAAAAAATATTTTTTTATTTACTAACTATTTTCAATCCAATACTAGTTATAATTATAAAATCAATGAAAAAAGTGCACAAGCCATATCAATAATTGAAAGGATAAAATTGTCCATTTCTATAAAAAAAATTTCAAACCTAGTAATACTATTCCTCACATAACCAATAGAACAAATTGATCCAATTTGAATAATTGTTATGATTTTCTACTTTTTTTTTGTATTTTCTTTTATACAAAAAAAATTAACCAAGGGTCAATTCAAATAAATCGTTTCATCAAAAAATCAAATTAAAATACACCATGAGAGAGTGAGGGAGTATGTGAGTGACTGAAAAATTAGAGTAAAAATTAAAGGCAAAAAAGCCATATTTTTCTCTAACCTTTATACACACATATGGCATATAATGATTACCCAAGTATAACTCCATGGTCTCCAACCCATCATTACCTTTTATAACATGGTTAAATCTTAGCCACCTCTTCTTAATAATTCCCCCCAAATAAACTCAAAACTCTTTTGTTTCTCTCACTCATATTGCTATATATTTTTATTTCTTTTCTCTCTCTTATTTCATCATCATCATCTCTCTTGTACACAACCTACCATCCTCGAACCAACTAGGCTACTTTTGCGGATATCATCATCTCTCTTACTGATACGTTTTTTTCAGTCTTGTACGTACTATTTAAAAACCCTACATTCTGAGAAAGTCTGGCATGGGGCGGATCCAATGGTTTCGTCTCTACACTCCTCTCATATAATTTTAGATAGGACCCACATACAGGGTAGATTCCGCAGGCCTTTATGTCTAATAGGTATTCAAAAGAGCCGTCTAATAGCGAATTTTTCCCTATCTTCTGACCCATCACCCACCACTGCTCCAGTACGAAATGAATATTTGTTCAGCATGTGCGGCATGAATTATCAGTCATTAAATTAAATATTTTACGGCAAAAATTTATTTAAAAAAATATATTTGTTCTATTTTTTAAAACACGTACTTTTTTTTTTGTAAAACAATCTATTTTTTTATGTAAAAAACTTTTGTATGTAAGAAAAAAATCTGTTACGCATAAGAATTAGACTGCCCATCACCTCTCTCTCTCCCCTTATTTTTCTCTCTCTTATGTGAGAGAGGGGAGGGAAAAACAAAAGGGCTGAAGTGTTTTTTGTACTAAATAGTTTTACTGTTTTTTAGTAATAACTTTACTCTCTCACATACAAAAACACACACTGAAGAACTTCACCGAGTTGCAGACATGGATACATATGAAGCTACAAAAATTGTGCTTTCAAGGATCCATAGTTTGGATCCGGAAAACGCTTCAAGAATCACTGGTTATATACTGATACAGGACCAAGGAGAGAAGGAGATGATAAGATTAGCTTTTAGTCCAGAATCCCTTTTAGTTTCTTATGTCAACCAAGCAAAAGCTTGTTTGGGAATTTCGTCGAATAATTGCTCTACGCCTTCGACGCCTTCATCCCCTTCACAATTTAGTAATAATCCCATCTCCAATAATCCTACTAGACCCAACCCATTTTCCCAAACTTCGCCCAGAATTGTTATTCCCAACAGTAGGTTCCATTTCAACAACCCTTCTTCCCCATCCTCACCCTGGTCGGCCAGAAGTTCTAGTTCTAGATCAGCATCAGCATCTTATGCTGCTGTGGTTAATGGTTCAACTAATACTGCTTCTGGGTCTTCCAACTCTTCACTTTCTTTGCCCTTTTTCAGTAATAATAACAGTGATTTGAGTGATGAGTTTGGGAACATTCAAGTTCAAGATCAGTTGTCATTTCTGGATGAATCTTTGGATCCAATTGTGAGCCCAAGTGGAAGGAGCGACTCTGTGCTTTTCCCATATGGTAATTATGAGGATAACACCTCGTCTCACCACCAGCAGCTTCATAGGAGGAGTTGTTCGGTGAATGATGTTTTTCTTGGCGGTGAGGATGGTGGTGGTGGTGGAAATAGTGGGTTTGGTTGGAGGCCATGCCTTTACTTTGCAAGAGGCTTTTGTAAAAATGGGAGCAGTTGCAAGTTCCTGCATAATGGTGGAGGTTTTGGCGGAGGTGATTCTTCCCCTGATGGTGTTGGGACTAAGATGGGTTCTCCAAGCAAGATTGATGGCTTTGATGAGTTGCTCAGACTTAAAGCCATTCAGCAGCAGAAGTTTGCCGCTGCTCAGCACCTAATTGCATCTGGGGCTCCTCCCCCTTTTGCTTACAACAAGTGCGTGAACTTCTTGAACGACAATCAGAGGTAATTTTGTCAAAATTTCACTAATTTTCACTACTTCTATTTGCTCTCTGAAGTAAAGATTCGAACTTTGCTCTGTTTTTTCAGTGAAGGTGTTAGCTTTAGTGTGTATTTGCTCTTGTTAGTGTTAATTGAGTGACAATTATGCTTTTCTGTTGGAACTGTTCTCATGCATGGCATGTATTTGTATAAATGACTGTTTATGTTTCTAGTTAATTCAGTGGCAAAATTTCTTTTATTGATCTTAATACTTGTGATTTTGATGTTTTTATGTTCCATAAACTTGCCTGTGGTTGCTGCATGTTTGAGCTATTCTGTGTATTGTACTCCTTCCTTGGTGAAAAGTTCCGCCCTCTTTTACTTTTGAATGGATGGGAATGACGCATGTTGTATGCTATTAATATCTAGTTATATATGATGATTTTTCAGGGGGGGGGTTTAAAGTAGCTCTTATGTTCCACCTTTTTTTGCTTCTTGATTGGTCTATCAATGGTAAATTGTCAATGCGTGATACCTTGTAGATCTGCGGCGGCCACATTGATGATGGGGGATGAATTCCACAAATTTGGTCGGTGTTGGCCTGACAGGAGCGATTTCTCGGCCCTGGGATTGGGTGGAAATGCTAGTTCCGCATCGCGACAAATTTACCTGACGTTTCCTGCTGATAGCACATTCAAGGAAGAGGATGTTTCTAATTACTTTTGGTAACAAATTGATTGCGAATGAATTTTCAAATTTTCTGCAGACGTATACTGCGTACGTATGATTTCTTACATATGTTTATGTAGTATCTATGGACCAGTGCAAGATGTTAGAATCCCTTATCAGCAGAAGCGAATGTTTGGATTTGTTACTTTTGTCTACCCCGAGACAGTGAAACTCATTTTGGCCAAAGGAAACCCCCATTTTGTGTGCGATTCTCGTGTGCTTGTTAAGCCTTACAAGGAGAAGGGAAAAGTCCCTGACAAGTATGAGAACTACTCTTTTTTGTATCTTTTGAAATGTTCATGCCACATTTCCGTAAACTAATTTGTGGATGATAATTACAATTTGTAGGAAGCAGCATCTAGATCGAGGAGAGTTTTCCGGGTGCTCGAGTCCTTCAGCACTTGATTTGAGTGAACCTTATGAGCTCCCATTTGGTAAGCATACACCATGAATTGTTTAACCGAGGGTTGATACGTTGTATTTCCAATATTCATACTTTTATAATGTTCAGGAGCAAGAATGTTCTATAATACACAAGAAATGATGCTGAGAAGAAAATTGGAGCAAGAGGCTGACTTGCAGCAAGCCATTGAGCTTCAGGGCAGACGACTGATGAACTTGCAACTGATGGACCTAAAGAATCATCATCATAACCATCAGTTCCAATCTAGCATGATGGCAGGCGTTGCCATTCATTCAGCAAGTCAGCCTCAATCTCAGACCAATCAAAACCTTGTTCTTTCATCTGATGGCATCAATCGAGACGTCCCAGAAGGTTGGCTGTTTACGAGCAATATCGTGAGCTTGCGGCTTATGTACCTTTAGTTTCTTATTACTGTTTAACATAAAGTTTTTATTATGTATTTATTGTCTGGTCTTGCAGATAAAAGTAGTAACTACGAGTCTGCTCACTCTCCTACAGCTGCAGCTGGCGAGCAGATTCCACGGGGAACTACTGAAGGTTCAAATCATGTTAATGAGAGTTGCAAGAACTCCAAAGTTGAAAAAATTGATTTCAATGAAAGGTATATACATCAAATGTGAAATGGAATTTAATGTTTAAAATATTCTATTTCAATCGCCCACTCTTCATTATGCAGTTTCACCCAACTTATTCAGCTCAAAACTTTGTGACCTCTCTAGTTCGTGTCATCTTCCTGATGCATCTTTTTGTTTTGAATTAAAGCAGCTTGGAGAACATACTTCCTGATAACCTCTTCGCTTCTCCAACAAAATCCGCTGAGCACCACTCAGCATTTGCTACAGCTTCGGCTGATGAAAGTACCCCAATAACATCATCTTCATCTAACTACATTCCAATGCTGCCCACCACTCCTACCCTCAGCATGGCATCTCTTAACTCGTGTTATTTTAAAATGCCAAGGTACTCTTCCACTCCAATACAAGCTTTAAACCCCCCATATTCCTTGTGTCTTTATTGAAAAGAGCAAGAACTAATTATTGTGATTTCTACCAACTAAAACAGGTTTTCTTCCGGGCAAGAAGCCACCGAGATTTAGGTGATAGGAGTAACTATGGCTAGCAAGGAGGGTTTAACTTAGCTTTTGGTGAGTTACTCAAACTTCAATAATTCGAAATGTTATGCATTTTGCAGATTTTTTATTTTTTATTTTGGGGGGTTGCAGATTGGATCTTTATTGACATTAGTCTTGCCCTTTATGTTCCCTTTTCTGCAGAAAGGTTGAGTAGCTAGCATATACAAGAAGTAAAGAAAGTCCTCTAAGCTGTATAGCCAAACCATACCATCAACAGAAGAAAAGATCTGTAAGGAAGATCTCTCCAAGATTATTGTCATCATCAATACCATACTACTTACAACAATACATAATGCATACATAAAGGACAGATGAACTGATTTAAGAGAGTGGGGTCTCTCTTTGTTTATTTTGTACCCTCTCTGTAGTTGTGTGTTGGACCACACAGAACAAGTAGCATAACAAAAGCAGTAGTAGTAACTTTTATCATCCTCCAGTGTTCTCATCTACTAATCTTTAAACAACCCCCCCCAAGCTTCTCTTAGACCCCTCCTATTGAGTTAGTATTTACTGTTTTGGTCCATGTAAAAAGTAAAAACTAGTTGTGATAAATAAAAAAGAAAGCATTTTGATCGCCATGTGAAATAGGAATGGAGATCTATTATTTGGTACTGAAAGAAGCAGCAGCAGAACTCCAAGATAGTCCCAAAGGAGCTGAAACTGTAGATTGAAGAGTAACTACTTGGCTGATTCTAAGAACCAAAAAGGGTAAAAATTGGTGAAAGTAAAGTGGATTGTAAAAGCTGAGCTAATGTCATCCTTTATAGTGACCTCGCTAGGCTCCTCAAAATAATTGACTAAAATATTATTTTGGACAATTGTGCCATTTTCAACAGTAAATGGCTTTTCCTCTTTCAAAAAAATTAAAATTAAAATTCAAACCTAGAAATTAATTCTCCAAGAGACTTTTTTCAAAAAATAAATATAAACCATTTTCAAAAGCATTTGTTCTTCATCTGTAAACTCCATAATGAACAAAATACTTTTCATTTTCGATGCATTTTTTAAAGGTGGTTGAAAATTACTGTTCATTTTCGACGTATTCTTCAAAGATGCTCGGAAATTATTGTTCATGTTTAGAAAGGAGCCTACCCTACACATTTTTAATCCTCCAAGATGACTTTTTTTTTTAAAAAAAAAAGTTAATGAACTTTCTTCTTCAATATTTGTTCATCATCCTCTCACTCCCTCATCTTCCTTTCAGTTTCACCATGAACAACTCACTGTTCATTTTAGTAGCCTTTTTTAAAAGTGATCGGAAATTACTGTTCATTTCGCGCTTGCAAGTCCACGAGTTTAGAACGAGACAGATTCAAAGTCAAAGGCAGCAAGTAAAGATGATGAAGAAACAGTTAGAAGTCAAAATAAAAATAAGATGAACATATAGATACATACTCCGTTAATGAATAACTTCTTCAAGTGTTATTAGCTTAAAGGAGTGGACTTGCAATTCCCTAATTTTTGACAATTATGCTAGATACTCCAATAATCTAGAGTTAATGTTCATAATATTATTCGTTTTAAATAAGAATGAATAACATTCAAATGTGTCTGAATAAAGAATTATTAGTAACTTCAATCACGAGCATGAATCACCTGGTGGGTCCATGTTAATATGGTAAAATTGCAAGAAACATCTTTAAATTTTATCGCAAGTGAGGAATAGGTAGAGAGTAGTCATCTAGGAGCCTACTTTATGACTTTTTCAAAAAAAATTAATGTTCTCTCTGAAAAAAGTAAAAGTGCTAATTACTCCCAACTACATTTTCCAACTCGGTTATAGCGCGAAACACCAAATGTTGTGCACCGTGCTAAATATTTGATGGCCGTCAGAGGAAGAATTGGATGGCTGAGATAATTTAGCTTAATACTTTTTCCATTAAAAGTATTAAGACCCAAATGATCTCTGCCGTCAGTTTCTTGATCCAGCGGCCACCAAATATTTCGTAATATTCCGCACTGTAGTCAAAATGGCATTTTCCACCATTTTTTCTTTCTCTTTTCACGACTTCTTACACCAACTGTCAATATCACACTTTCTGTACATATTTATTCACCAATTGCACGTAAATCCCTATATATTTTGTTAACTGCTTACCCTAAGTCCCTCTAGGGTTGTGAATTGATTACCCTAAAGTCCCTATAAAATATTATTTTGATCCAAATTTTTTTTTAATTTTTATAATTTATAAATTGAACCATTTATTCTGAGTTATATTTTTTAAATTTACAAATTTACCTCAAATTTTTTATTTTGTTGCCAAATTAAAATTAGTGTTCACACTAAGTATTATAACACTTAGTCTAAAACATTATGTGTTCTGAAATTATTAACACTAAATACTACAACAATGATTAGATTACTCGTTAGTATAGAATTAGATTTTGTGTTTATTATAACACAATGACTTATAAAACACCGGTTAAAATGAAAAACGAATATATGCAATAGAAACAATGATCCTCATTATACTAAGTATTGTAGAGTTACTTAAACACCTATTATACTTAGATTACTTGTTAATATATAACCTTTGGGAAATGAAGAACGAATCACAACACCATAATTTGGGCAACTCCTTTAGAATTTGCAGAGATTGAAGTTGGAAGAAGGGAATGATAAATATATTTTTTTTATTATATTGAATGATGTAGTAGAATAGGTTAGAACTTTTAAAAATAAATGAAAACTAAGTTTAATCTTAAAAACTCCAAAAGGGTAAGATAGTCATTTGACATGCTCAATTTGAGAATTTATAATTTCTACCCGGTATTTTTGAAGAGTTAATCATTTTCCATAGTTTTATTGCTTCTGTTTTATGGAAGAATTTTTTCATCCCACTAGATCATCACTTTTTTTAAAATATTTTAAAAAGGAAAGAAAAAAGAAACTTAATACAAATTCAAAAGGAGAGTGGAAGAAAAGGGTGTTCTTTTATGCGATTAAAGGCTACTTTAGGGGACTCTTTTGTCTAATTTTGTGGTTTCTTTTAGATGGACATGAACCGAGGGGGTGGGGGCACAATGCCACATGGGTACTGACACCATTTGAATGGTTTCAGGGTACAGCACTTCTTTCACTTTCAGCTCTCTAGCTTGAAATCAGATATAAATATATGTGTTTGGCCTTTTGTTTTATGGGTACTGGTGCCCCTTTGTTTTGGTATGTTTCGTTTATATTAATTATGAGGAGCACATGTGCTCCAAATTGTTGCTTCCCTAACCTCTTCACTCCCTCTCATCCCCCTTACCCCCATCACCATCTTAAATTTGTCCTCCTTACCAACATTATGGTCTAAAGAGAGAAAGGCGTGTGCTTAAATAGTTAGTATCAAACTTGATATGCATAGAAAACTTGCGTTTGTTGCTTATAGAAAGGAGTCCTTGTTGCAATTTGTGCCTCATTGGAATAAGAGGAGATTCTCAGAGACTTTGATGGGCTTGGCTTTAGATTGACCATGTTTTGGCATAATGAGTCAACCATACAAAATTTTTTTTTTTGACCAATTTTTTTAGCAAGAACAGATTTCCCAAATCCATTCTCACACGAATTTGGGGAATTCCATTTCAGATTTACCCTAATGCTTTCCAGAAACTCTAAAAAGTGGTACAAACCCTAGATTACCCTGACTTGAGAACGAATTTCACAAATCCGTTCTCAAATGAGACACTTTTTGCAGTGTCTAGTCTTCTCTTTTCACCTTTTGAATAATTGAAGACTGAAAGGAAAATCCGTTCTCATTTCTGACTAATTTTCAGAGAGTTGTCAATTGCGGAATAATTTTGAAAATTTATACGGAAATTTTTTAAAAAAATTCAAGTTTTGAGTGTTTTGGATATTTCACACACCATTTCTATTTATAAATAACTTTATTACACTCTACAAAATGTAAATCTTTGAAATTTTATTCTCCCATTTGAAGGCATTCAAATCTCCCAAACAAATATTTTTTTAACCTCTCCAAATTTCCACATAAATGGCTAACGCAATTTTTTTTCCAAAATAAATGGTTCAAAAATTTAGGGTAGTTGATTTTTCTAAGGAATGTCCTTTAGAATACGAACATGTGTTATTAGATATTTGTTTTTAGTTTAATTTAGATGGTAAGTATGATGAAAAATTTGGCCGGATTTATACAAAGAAATTGTTGACACCATGAACTACGTCATCGATGGCTATTTTACAACGGAAATTATCGATGCATATTTACCAAAACTTCGCAAAAGGTTTTGGGATTTTGAGGCACTCGTGATGAAACGTGGTTCAAATACGATAGCATGACAAACACAGTTGATTTCGAAGGGGCGGAAGACAAGTGGGTGGAATATGTGAATGTAACATACATTTAATTATGTAAATATATTATAACAACAATTTTATTTAAATTACAGTTAAAATGATTTTTTCTATGCATTAGGCTAATCCAAGGGCAAGGCGGTACAGGAGGAAAGGCGAACCCTGGTTTTGCATTCTAGGTATTATGTTCCGGCGTGAAGGAATCTGAGATCCCCATCACTGGCTAGCATGGTACGCCTGTCAAGATGAAGTTTCAAGTGCAGTGGACGAAGCCGGTGAGTGTTCAAAAACACCGGAAGAGCAAACTGTTTAGGGGCCCTGTGGGAACGGATTGTACCTAAATTTTGTAAACATAAGGGTTCGAAGAAGAACTCAAAAACAGTGTCCGAAGAAGAAGAAAGCTATGAAAATGTTTCTTCTGCTTGTTCCAACTCCGTATCCTATCCAATGAGGCCAGTTTTGAATGATGTATGAAGTAGTTGTTCTCACGCAGACTTTTTGACAAACTTTTTTGGCAAGAACGAATTTTCCAAAACCGTCCTCACCAAAAAAATTTATCAAAAAAAAAAAAGACTGCCATAGTTGATTTATTATGCCAAACCATATCCAGTCTAAGGCGAAACCAACTTTGATTTTCTTGTTTCTGTCTCATGATACTTCTTTGTGCTTAGACCGAAACTATATTATTAAATTGAGGAGAGATTGAGATAACACATGGTTGCCGTGTTTATTTACATGTTTGTTGGGCCTTATCCTCTATCCAACTATAAGATTCCCTTTTCATAGCAAGTAGCAACCTTTTTATTTTATTTTTTATCTTCCCATGTTAGCAGGAGGGCATATTCGTCATTTTAAATAATTTTCTCTTCATTGGAATGATTTCCAGTCCACTGTGGGTCCACTTTTGTAATGCGAGGTTTCTTTCATTACATGGGATTAATTAAAAGGCATATCGGTAAAATACGTCCCCAAACTTATACACGTTCGCGATGAAGGTTTTCGTTCTAAATTTCTTTGTATTACAGTCCCCAAACAATTTGCGATTGGTGAAGGTAATCCTTCCATCCAAATCTGTTACGGGAAAAAAGAACGGACTTATTTTTTAAAATATTTGAGATAAACCAAGGTTATTTTCGGTAATTCAAGCCGAAAATAATCACGGGGTTAATCCTTTGGAAGACCACAAGTGTGAATTTTTTTTACCCTCTTTGTCTTTCTCTCTCCCCGTTTCCCCCAAATCGATTCCAAATTCTAAGGTTTTCAAATTTCTGAATTTTTACTGCATGAGCGAAGATGACACTAAGGCCAGGACTCCATAAAGGTGGAGGGTGTGAAGGGTTTTGCATCTTGAGTGGGTTATTGAATTCCGATGCTTTGGATGGTTTTTTAAAGTAAATTTTTTTAATTCGTTAGTTTCTTACACAGTAAATGTGATTTAGGGTTTATATTCTGAAGTTTGTTTGTTTTAATCTCTTAGTATAATCTGGAAAGAGATTTCTGAAGAGAAGATGTCATTTTTTGAGAAGTTGGATGCAATATGGTTCAATGTGTACTCTAATCCAGAAGTGAAAAATTCTGAGGCTAAGATTGTAAAGTGGGTTAAGAAGAAAAATATTCTCAGAAAACTGTATGTTCTTGTACCCATTGTGAAGTGCTAAGGTTTTATTTTTATTTATTTACCAAATTTTTACAGTTCCATTGAAATTCACTGAAAAATGTCAATATTCCTGAATGATTTTTTTATTATCTGATTTAGGGGCCATTGGTTTTTGTTAATCCTTTGTAATTTCAATGAGGATTTGGATTAAAAAAATGGTGCTTATTATTGTTGGATTCCCTTAAGTTGCTTGTAATATAATACATCCTTTAATAAGTAAGTAAATGTTTATATATATGCTACTTATACAACTAATTATGTAATTGTTGAATTAACATAAAGTGTTTATATTGAATTAGGTTTGTGTTTGATGTGTTAAAATATGAGGGGGTAGTTGTTGATAAGAGAGCCATCAATGACATCCCTTTGCTCACTCCAAAGGTTCCCCAATAGACTAATGGGGAGGAATTAGGAGCATATGTACTATATTATGCATATAGATTTATGGAAAGTGCCCCTACAAATTTCAGCCTAAATAATGGTTATCCATACTTTGTAAGTACTTTATTATTTTAGTTGATGAATTATTATTATTTGGATGGTTCTGAAAATGAGGAAGAAGACTTTGTTTTTTATGAGGATGAAGATTACAACCTTCATGAGAATGAAGGCATGTTTGAAGATACTGTGGAGCCTGTTTTGCATGATTTTGATGCAAATGTACAAAGGGAGGAAAATAGGTTATGTGATGTTAAATTAGATGAGATTGGGGCTGATATTAATGAGGGTGTGGGGGCTGAACTTAATGAGGGTGTTGGGGCTAATCTTAATGAGGAAAAAATGGTTGATCCAAACTTAGTTGCTGAAATGGAAGAAAGGTAAGAAATGGAGGCTAACCAAATTTCTGGCCATTACAATAATAAAGGACCTAAAAGAAAATGGCGGTTATTAGGTATGCAACCTATGGTAGATGATTGGTATGACATTTATATTAAGGCTGTAAATGAAGAAAATAAAGGTGAGGATGGAAATATACATGTGGAAGAAGAAGAAAAAAAAGATGAAGTTAATGAAACGATCAATGATTCTGATGATGAGTTTTACAATTTCATACCATCTGAAGATGAGGAGGGAAATGAAAAAGGTGAGAGGCAGTATAAGTTTTTCAATTTTAAGAAGTATGGTAATTATCCAAAATTCGAAATTGGACTTGTATTTACTACCAAGGTTGTTTTGTGCAAGTGTATTATGAATCATGGTGTAGCACATGGCCATCCTGTGAAACTTATTAAAAATGACAAAATTAGGGTGATGGCAAAGTGTATTGGTCTAGACTGTGCTGGGAAGTTATATGCCCACCATTTTGCTGGAAAAGCTTTTCAAATTAGGACTTTACAGCCTAAGCATACATGTCCAAGGGATATGGAACACTCAATGACATCTGCAACTTTCATAGCAGCTAAGTATTTGGAGACATGGAAAGATGACAACACTGTTAAAATGAAAAAAATTCAGCAAACTATTAGGAAAAATTTGAAGGTGGAAATTTCAAAATGGAAGGGTTACAGGGCTAAGTATATGGCTAGGTAAATGATTGAAGGTTTATACAATGATCAATATAAGTTGATGTTTAACTATGTTGCTGAAATTGAAAGAACAAATCCTGGAAGCAATATAAAGGTTGAAAGTGAAAAGTGTGCAAGTACTGGGGAAGAAAAATTTAAGAGAATTTATGTATGTTTAGATGCTTTGAAAAGGGGATTTTTGGCAGGCTGCAGGAAAATAATAGGGTTGGATGGGACATTTTTGAAGGGCCCTCATAAGGGTGTTTTATTAACTGCAGTAGGTGTAGATGCAAATAATGGAATGTATCCCATTATATATGCAGTTGCCGAAAATGAAAACCTTTCTTCATGGGACTGGTTTGTGGACTTGATGAAAGGGGACTTGGAGATGAACAATCCTGCAGAATGGTGTATAATGAGTGATAGACAAAAGGTTTTCTTATAACTTTTGTTCATTATGTTTTCTGTTTCTCTTTTTATATTTATGCTTTTATTGATGTGTTATTTTATGATTTTTTGTAGGGTATAATTGTTCTTGTTAGTAAAAATCTGTCAGGAGTTGAGCATAGACATTGCTGCAGACATCTTCACAATAACATGAGGAAAAATCATCCAGGAGAAGATCTTAAAGAACTCTTTTGGAGATGTGCAAAGGATACTTATATAAATCAATTTGAGAATGACAAGGTACATCTTGGAGCAATTGATAAAGGAGCACTAAAGTGGCTTCTGGAAACAACTAATCCTCATCAACGGGTTAGATCTCACTTTAGGGCAACAACCAAGTGTGACATGTTGTTGAACAATCACACTGAAGCATTCAATAGGCAGTTGCTGATTGTTAGATCCAAACCAATTCTTGGAACTTTGGAGAGGGTAAGGGTTTACCTAATGCTGAGATTGCAGCAAAGGAGGGAATGGATTAAAAGGCAGAAGGGGGTCTTTTGCCCGTCAATAATGAAGATTTTGGAGAAACTGAAGGAGAATTCAGTATCATCTCATCCAACATACTATGGTGACTCTAAGTTTCAGGTAACAGATCCAAATATGAATCACTTTGCAGTTGAGACTCAACAAAAGGACTTGTACCTGCAGAAACCTTGCATTCATGGGGTGGCTGCCACAGGGTTACAAAAATTAAAGTCTGAAAAATTTGTTAATGCGTGTTATACTATTGCTGCATATAAGAGAGCATTTGAGCCTGTTATAAACCCTACAACAAATGGTCCTAAATAACTGCCCCAAATCCTAAAAAAAAGCACTTCTACCCATAGGCAAGTCAAGATGACAGGCAGGCCAAAAAGAAAAAGAAGGCCTGAAGAGGGAGAAAAAGGTTATAAAAAGAACCAAATGGATGGTACTTTAAAACTTTCTAGGGTGGGGGTTGCAAGAAACACATGTAGAGCATGTGGGCAAGTTGGACATAATGCCAGGAAATGTCCAAAGTTTGGTGAGCCTTCTAATGTAAACAAATGTAGTATGTGTAAGGGGGAAGGTCACACTAAAAAGAATTGCAATGCAATTTTAGATGATGTTGAGACTACTCATATTGGGACTGTTGTGGATAGTAGTGAGGTTGAAAATTCTGAAGCTGATTTGTCCAATTTGGGTAGTGTTGTTGGGGCTTTAAATGAACATAATTATGTGCCTGATTTGTCCAATTTGGGCAGTCTTGGTGTCTCTGAAATTGAACAAGTTGAGGATGTTAAAGGTGCCTCCAATTTGGGCAGTGCTGGTATCTCACAACCTCTTGACAAGGGAAAAACTCCCATTCAAAGTGTTGAATAGGTGATTTTGTTATTTTTTTGGGCTCATTTTGCTTCGTTTTGTGATTTATGTTGCTGATTATAACTACACATTTCAGGAACATGTTGTTATGCCCAAGAAGAAGAGGAAACCCAATCAGATGTAGTTGGTGTCTCAACTGTGGTCACTGATGAAGAACCGAGATACAAAGTATCAAGATTCGACACTTTAGTTTAAAACGGATCTTTCTCTATTCTTGAACTAGTTTGAAAGGGAATATTCTCAACGCAACTCTAAAGAAGGCTAAGAATCGATGAAGGCTGAAACACCATAAAAAGTGAAACTAACTTGTTGATACAGTAACTCAAAGATGAATGAAATTCTATAAAGAAGTTCAATTCACAAGTAGCTAAGGAATAACTTTACCAAAATATCAATATATCTAACGTACTTACAATGGTGGCCGAAATCCCTCTTAAATAGAGTTGGATTTCGGCTATCTAGTCTTAAAAGGAAGAGTCCTTGAAATTTTTTGACTCTTCAATAACAAACTTACTATCAAGTAAAACACTATCTAAGATAATGGACAACATGTCCTATTATCTAGCTACCACTATTATTATGCGGTCAACATGGCTAAACAATAGTAAATAGAAAGCTGAAAATATAATTAAAGTTTAGAATAGACTTTAATGTACAAAAAGACTAAAATGCCCTTCTTAGCCACTTTGCTTGTTTGGGCCGAATTGAACACTTGTTAAACTTAAGAGGTTGACTTGAATATCTTCTTCCAGATGGAGTTTAACTTCATATTTAGTTTTAATCTCTCGGATCAATGTTGTAACTTTGTTTAAAGTCATCTTTGCCCTTGATCTTAGCATAGGTCCTTGAAGGTTGACTAGTGGGTTCTTTGAATAGGGCAACCCCTTGGATGGTCCCTAATCATCCCCTCCCCTTTGAAAAGCATGATTCGTCCTCGAATCATCATCAACATAATCTGTATCAAAATTGAAAGGGGACAAGTCAAAAACATTAAAAGTAGAATGTACACCATACTCACCTTTCAAGTCTATCTTGTATGCATTATCATTGATCTTTGCAACAACTTGAAAAGGACCATCTCCCCTTGGGGTGTAATTTACTTTTTCTTTCATTCGGAAATCTATCTTTGTGAAGGTGTAACCAAACCCAATCACCAATTTCAAAGGACATTCACTTGCGGCCTTTGTTGGCATATTTTACAAATTGCTCATTCCGCTTTGTAATGTTCTCGGCTACTTGTTGATGCATTCTCTGTATATAATCTTCCCTAGAATCACCTTCTACATTATAATACTCATCAATAGGTAAAATAGTTAGATCTAAAGGGGTTAAGGGGTTAAAACCATAAACAACTTCGAAATGAGAGTTATTTGTAGTAGAATGCAAAGTCCTGTTGTAAGGAAATTCAGCAATTGGTAAACAATCTTCCCACCTTTTTAAATTCTTTTGAATTAAGGCTCTAAGTAATACACCCAAAGTCCTATTGGTTACCTAAGTTTGACCATCCGTTTGTGGGTGACTTGATGTAGAAAACAACAATTTAGTCCCCAACTTGCTCCATAAGGTCTTCCAAAAGTAACTTAGGAACTTTACATCCCTATCACTCACAATGGTCTTCGGAATACCATGTAACCGAACCACTTCTTTGAAAAACAAATCCGCAACATGACTCGCATAATTTGTTTTCCTGCAAGGAATAAAGTGAGCTTTATTTTTTTTGCATATTATTCCCATTTGCATCAATGTTTTGTCATCATCAAAAAGGGGGAGATTGTTAGCCCGAAGGGAAAAATGATTAATGTTGTTTTGATGATAACAAACCATTGCTAGTTCTAATGTTTGTGTGAGCTTGTTCTTTATAATAGGATTCTTAGCACTCACATCAACATTGATGAAAATGGTAAGTTAGCTTCTTGTGTAAACTAAGGTATGTATATTACACACAAGAATGCTACACATTTGATGGAAGGAGGGAGGAAAGGAGGTTGGTTGGGTTTTAGGGCTCTTCAAAGAGTCCCTAATGATTTGGCAAAAGAACGTATCATGCTAGTGCTTATGTCTCTCGTTCCACTCTCGGTTTTATCTTCTAAGCACTAGTCTCGCTCTTATATGTTCTTGTCTTATCTTTTGCCTTGCTTCCTTGTTCTTAAATAGTCCTTATTCTATCTTATTGCATCAAAGTTTGTCATAATAAAAAAGGGGGAGATTATAAGCCCTAAGGGCGAACAAACTCAGTTTTTGATAATGGACAAACATTTGATGTTGTGTCTAATGGTTTCAATCTTTGTGATAGAATAATGGTTCTCATAATGGAAGCTCTAAGTACTTCAATCAAGCCATGATCAAGATTCAAAGTTATACTTAAAGGCGCATCTCATCGAGATTGAAGATTGAAGACTTAGGTTTGGTTAGATTAGCTTTGTCATTATAAGTCGTTATCTTATAAGCTCTAACCAATGCTCTTATGAACATAAACGTACAACACTCTAGTCTTGCATGCTCATAAACACGTTTTCAAAAGGCTAAGTTTCAAAAGGATTCTTATTTCCAAAAGCCTTTGTTTTCAAGGTCTAAGTCCTTTAACATGGTTTTCCAAATGTTCTTAGTTGTTACCTTTTGGGAAAACCTTTTAGACTTCAAAAGATTTCAATACAAGGGTCATATCAACATCTCTCAAAGCTCAGGAGGTCGGTCGACCGAGATTAGCTCGGATCAACCGAAGAGAAACAGAGAGTTGAACATATATAGGTCGGTCGACCTATGGCCAGCTTCGGTCGACCGAAGTGGTGCTCGGTCATCCGAGGTCTGTTCGGTCAATCGAACTCTGCGATTTCTAGCCGTTATATGACCTTTGCAGAGTCGTTTTTCAGCATATTTTTGAAATGTATATATACTCTAAAGCTGAGAATGATTCTAATGACTTGCACATACAATATACATTCATTTCCTATCATGTCTAAACTCTCTCAAAGAAAAAGCTCTTCATTTTCTATGATCTAAATCATTCAAGAGTGAATTTCAAAAGCAAGACAAAGAGTGTGCATCAAATGTTCTAAGAGCTTAATATTCTTGTACTTCAAAGGTATATATTTCTCACTTAGAAGAGTGAATTATCTTTCTCTTTAAACCTTCTCATTCCCTTTCTAAGTGATAGGGTAATTCTTGTATAAGTCCTACTTTGTGTGGGCAATTAACTCTTAGAGAGTTTTGTATTGAAAGTCCTACTTAGTGTGGGCAAGCACTCTTAGTGAGTTGGTGTATTGTGGTTGTGTTGTAAAACTCTTTGTGAGTTAGCCACAAGTGTAAAGTTCTTCTTAGTGAAGTTGTTAAAATCCTTGGGTGCGGCTCAAGGTAGTGGATGTAGATTCTGAGTGAATCGAACCACTATAAATCCTTTGTCTTGTTGTTGGGTTTAGTTTTGCTTTTGTTCATCTTGCACAAACTTACACTAGCATTGAATAGATTCCAAAAAGTTTGCAAGATCGATTAAAACCCAATTCACCCCCCTCTTGTGTTTTACAAAATCTTTTTAAAAGGTAAGTACGATAAACATTCTACTTTCTATATTTCTAACTTACTCCCTTTTGATAATTTTTCAGATTATGAAGCTGATTGTGTTGATGATTCGAGGACGAATCAAGCGTTTCAAAGGGGGGATGATACGGTACCAAACTCGTGGCTCCCAATTCAAGGGATCGCATACATAGACCAATGACGAGGCTTAGAACGCGGAACATGAATCGAATAACTACATCATTGGTTCGTGTATTAAAGTACAAAGAGGATGCTAAGTTACACATAGAATATAAAGTACAAGGCAGCCTCTCAAGGTTCACAAGTGTACAAATAGGCCCTATCAAGCAAAGAGACTAAAAAGGGCATTTTAGTAATCTTACAAGTTAATGGTGAAGGGATTCATGGGCAGAAACTCGTTCTAAACACCCATGAGTCCTCCCCTGAAGGATCCTCTCATACCAAAATGAATTGAAAATAGCGAAAAATTACTTACATTTTTCGGCTAAAGATGTTGTCTTTCGGATATATGTTGCTGCCACCAAAAGCATTCCCTTGCGGAATTGCTTTCTACCGGTATCCACGCGACCCAAAGCGAGCGGTGAGTGCTAGCTCTTCGTTTTACGAGTTTTGGGAATATAGAAAGAAAAGAAGGGCAGAATTCAAGAAATCTGATTTCAAGAGAATTTTGGTTTATTGCGGCTCAAGCATTAGTTATCTAGGGTTTCGGCCAAAAGAAGTTTATATAGGATGTGAGAGTTTGTTCCCAGAACCATCTCCTACGTCCTCAACCTCTTCCGGTAATGGGAGTTTATAACTCCCACGTCCCATAGACTTCTGCTGGTAGTGGGAGTCTTTATCGCATAATCACTCCCACGTAATCCCAGCTATAACCAAATACCGAAAATGCCCATCTTTAATCTATAATTCAAATAGTAACGTTTTATTATTCTCAGAAAATAAATGTCAGATACAATGAACCTAGACACATTCTAGATTCATTGAATCTGGACATGAAGCTCGTTAAGTCGTCTATGCGTGTGACCCTGCAGGTTCATATCACAATGGCAATGAAAACACACTTAGTAGTAGTGTGAGTTCATAAATCACATGCGATCCCTGGCAGGACATTGTAACTAACCAAAGTGAATGAATTTGAAGGGATTCATGGGCGGAAACTCGTTCCAAACACCCATGAGTACTCCCCTGAAGGATCCGCTCATACAAAAAGAATCGAAAAATTCAAGAAAAAGACTAATGTTTTGAATTCAAGAATCTGATTCTTGAATGGAGGATGCTGTTTCTTGGATACGTTGCTACCACCAATTGATTTCCCTTTGCGGAATGTCCCTCTACCGGTATCCGCGCGACGAAACGAACAGTGATTGCTAGCTCTTCGTTTTTCTGAGTTTCGGGAATTAGAGAGAAAAGGTAGAGGCAGAATCCGAAATCTAATGTCGGGTGTATTTGGTTAATTGCGGCTGAAGTGAATTAACCCTAGGGTTTAGGCCAAGAGAGGCTTATATAGGGTGTGAGAGGTTGTTTAAAAAACAACTCCCACGTCCCTCCTAACTCTCTCGGCAGTGGGAGTCTTTAACTCCCACGTCCCCTAGACTTCTGCTGGTAGTGGGAGTCTTTATCGGATAATAACTCCCACGTAATCCCAGCTGTACCGAAAATGCCCCTTATCTCTAATTCGAATAATAACACTTTATTATTCTCAGAAAAGTGAATGTCAGATACAATGAACCTAGACACATTCTAGATTAATTGAATCTGGACATGAAGCTCGTTAGCTCGTCTATGCTTGTGACCCTGTAGGTTCATATCACAATGGCAATGAAAACACACTTAGTGGTAGTATTGAGGAAGTAATACTTATGACTAAGGACCATGAAGTATTACTTCTCTAACGGATCACGTCTGATATGATATATCTCAATACATTGCATCTATGATATGATTTGTACTCATTACACATGATTAGTAAAACGTAATCATCAATCAAACATCATACTAGTTTTATTTCATTGTAAAATAGATTACATAAAACTAGGGACAACTAGAATAGTAATTACATAAGCAAATGAGTTTTACTATCAAATCACGCATTTGATGTTCATAAGCAAAATTAACTATTCATATGAAATGCTCAAATAGATATAAAACGTACAACATATGCTAATGGTCCTAGGGCACTACTAACAATCTCCCACTTGCCCTAGGTCCTATCATACATGATCCTCAATCCCATTGACCTAGTATGACTCTAATGTTTAGGCTGTGGGAGTGGCTTGGTCAATGGATCTGCAATGTTGTTGTCTGTATGAACTTTGCAAATACTAATGTCTCTCTCGTCGATGATCTCTCTAATCGGATGGAAACGCCCTCGAGAATGTGTTTGGATCGTTGGTGAGATCTAGGTTCCTTAGCTTGTGAAATGGCACCGAGTACTATCACAATAGAGGTCCACTGGGTTCACAATGCTAGGGGACGACACCTAATTCATCAACAAACTTCCCGATCTAAACAGACTTCTTTAGCTGCTTCAAAAGGCAGACTAAATACTCAAACCTGCTGTAGAGTCGAGCCACGATTTCTTTCTTTGAGCTCTTCCGACTCACAAAGACCTCCATTCAAACAAAACACAAAACCAGATTACGATCTATAATCATCTACGCTCGATTCGAAGCTTGCGTCTGTGTAACTCGCTTTACAACCCGGACTCCCTTCCTGAACTCCGTAAACTAAGAACATATCTTTAGTCCTTTTCAAGTACTTATGAATTCTCTTGACTGCAGTCCAATGTGACTCTCCAGGGTCAGATTGATGTCTAATAGTCATACTTAAAGCAAATGAGACATCCGGGCGAGTGCGTATCATGGCGTACATAATAGACCCAATGGCTGAAGCATATGAGATCTTACTCATGCGCTCTTGGTCCTCCCTTGTGGAAGGTCCTTGAGTTCTGCTGAGTTTAATGCCATGTGACATGGGCAAGAATCCCTTTTTGGAGTCTTGCAAACTGAACCGTTTTAGTACCTTGTCAATGTATCTACTCTGGCTTAGGCCAATCATTTTGTTAGATCTATCTCTATAGATTCTTATACCCAAAATGCATGTAGCCTCGCCTAAGTCTTTCATGGAAAAGCACTTCCCCAACCAAGCTTTTACGCTTTGTAATGTAGGGATGTCATTTCCAATCAGTAAGATGTCATCCACATATAGCACAAGGAACACTACTGCATTATTAGCTACTTTATTATAAACACAAGGCTCGTCTTCGTTTTTGATGAAACCGAATTCATTAATACGTTCATCAAAGCGACGATTCCAGCTTTGAGATGTTTGCTTCAATCCATAAATGGACCTTTGAAGCTTACACACTTTGCTAGGATTTGTTGGATCAACAAACTCCTCGGGTTGTGTCATATACACATCCTCGAGAAGGTTTCAATTAAGAAACGCAGTCTTAACATCCATTTGCCATATCTCATAGTCATAATATCCAGCTATGGCAAGTAAAATCCTAATAGACTTTATCATAACGACAGGAGAAAAGGTTTCGTCATAGTCAATACCATGAACTTGTCTATAACCTTTAACTACTAGTCGAGATTTAAAAGTGTGTACATTACCATTCATGTCGGTTTTCTTTTTGAAACACCATTTGTTATCAATGACCTTACACCCTTCGGGTGGGCCAACCAAAGTCCACACTTGGTTATCGTACATGGATTGCATCTCAGACTTCATAGCTTCTAGCCACTTATCTGACTCAGAACTATGAATTTCCTCTTTGTAGGTAGTGGGTTCATCTTGATCAATCAGTTCAACCTGATTATCATCAGTACGAGAAATCCATATCTCTCAGGCTGTTGATGTACCCGACTCGACCTCCTTGGGCCTTGTGTCAAAGATTGAAGCTTAGTATCAGCACGTGAGTTTGCTTGAACTTCCAAAGTTGGTTCAGATGTTGTTTGGGGATCTTGAATTTCCTTAAGATGTATGCCTTTCGGTTTGAAAGTAGCCCCCTCTTATTTTCAAAAGGCTATGACAAAAATTTTCCAACCCCTGTTTCCAAACGCCCTAATTTATCTTTGATCAGTATGGTCTGATGATGCCGCTAGTTCTTTAATTCCTCGTGATCTTTGATCAGTATGGTCTGATGATGCCGCTAGTTCTTTAATTCTTCTTTTCCTCTGATCAGTATGCTCTGAATTATGCCACAGTCGCCGGATTTCAGCAATCGCTGGGAAGAATATCGGGATTCATGACGGTGGCAGCTGCACCAGTATCCAACAAGGCTATCCACTTACCTCACCATCAAAAGAGTACAGTTCAGCCAGCTCAGCCTAAACCAACCCCACCTCCAAACCTCATCCCATTAGAACCTAAGACAGATATCTCTGACCCCACAGTTGGAGCTTCAACCATTGCTGAGATCCTCAACTTACTCCCACTATCCTCTTTGGAAATAAATTCCCTTTCGAGGAATAAACCATTACGAGCAACAAACACTAAAAAAAAAAACAAACACTTTGTTCTCTGATGGAAGATAGAAGTAATATCCTTTAGTTTCTTTAGGATACCCCACAAACAAACACTTGTCAGATTTAGGGGCGAGTTTATTAGATAACAAGCGTTTTACATGCGCCTCGCATCCCCAAATTTTGAGAAATGACAAACTAGGTTGTTTCCTAATCCATATATCATATGGAGTTTTCTGAACCACTTTAGAAGGAACTCTATTTAATATAAATGCAGCAGTTTCTAGGGCGTAGCCCCAAAAGGAAATTGGAAGACTTGTTTGACTCATCATAGATCGAACCATATCTAGTAAGGTGCGATTCCTCCGTTCTGATACACCATTCCATTGTGGTGTGCCAAGAGGAGTTAATTGCGAAACAATTCCACAACCCCTAAGATGTTCGACAAACTCTTGGTTAAGGTATTCGCCACCTCGATCTGATCGAAGTGTCTTAATAATTTTACCAAGTTGATTTTGTACTTCATTTTGAAATTCTTTGAATCTTCCAAAAGATTCTGATTTATGTTTCATTAGATAGACGTAGCCATATCTGCTGAAATCATCTGTGAATGTAATGAAGTACTGGAACCCTCCTCTAGCACTTGCGTTTATTGGTCCACATACATCTGTATGTATGAGGCCCAACAAATCCGAAGCTCTCTCACTTTGTCCAGTAAAGGGAGCTTTAGTCATTTTGCCTAACAAGCAAGAATCACAAGTCTCATAAGACTCTAAGTCAAATGATGTCAAAATTCCATCTGAATGGAGCTTTGATATGCGTTTCTCATTTATGTGGCCCAAACGACAGTGCCAAAAGTAGGTATGGTTTAAGTCATTTGATTTAAACCTCTTAGTATTAATGTTATAGATGGGCCTTTTAATGGAATCATCGAGGTTAAGAACATAAAGCCCATTCATCAAAGAGGCATCTCCATAAAAGATACGATACTTATGAATGGTGCAAATTTTATGTTAGTAGTGCCCTAGGACCATTAGCACATGTTGTGCGTTTTGTTATCTTTTGAGCATGTAATTGAATAGTTAATTTTGCTTTTGATTATCAAATGTGTGATTTGATAGTAAAACTCATTAGCTTATGTAATTACTATTCTAGAAGTCCCTAGTTTTATGTAATGCTTAATTACTATGAAATAAAACTAGTATGATTGTTGATTGATGATCTTGTTTTACTGATCATGTGTAATGGATACAAATCACATCATAGATGCAATATATATGGATACATTGTATTGGACGTGATCCGTCAGAGAAGTAATACTTCATGGTCTTAAGTCATAAGTATTACTTCCTCACGATCTATTTTAGAATCCTTAGACCTTATGTCTTCATTGATTCTAGTATGTATGGAGCCACGTTTTGACTCGATCGGACGTTACTTGTAACGAGTAATCAATACTGACTGATGATCGGATGTAGTGTCCTATCATAGCTTGAATGTGAGAGACATTGTAAGGAATTTGTCCCTCTCTATTATTGAGAGAGATATCCATGGGCCCCTCGATAGGGAAAGAGCTGTTTAAATGCATGGCCGTGCTCAAATGTGTTTGATAAAGTGGTTATCAAATGCTATTTGTCGAAACAGATCTACCCGGAGATCGAGCATAAATACAATTAAGTTTAATAAGGGTGGCGACCACCATGCCTTATGCTTAATTAGGATATCGCGAGACAAAGGGATTAAATAGTGGATTGATATTAGGTTCCGTTGTATATTCATTCACTTTGGGTAGTCACAATGTCCTGCTAGGGACCGCTTGTGATTTATGAACTCACACTAGTACTAAGTGTGTTTTCATTGCCATTGTGAGATGAACCTACATGGTCACACGCATAGACGAGCTAACGAGCTTCATGTCCAGATTCAATGAATCTAGAATGTGTCTAGGTTCATTGTATCGACATTCACTTTTCCCGAGAATAATAAAGTGTTATTATTCGAATTAGAGATAAGGGGCATTTTCGGTATAGCTGGAATTACGTGAGAGTTATTATCCAGATAAAGACTCCCTACTACCGGCCAGAGTCTAGGGGACGTGGGAGTCGAGTCTCCCACGCCGAGAGAAGTTGAGTAGACGTGGGAGTTGTTCTGGGAACAAACTCCCACACTCTATATAACATCTCTTAGCCGAAACCCTAGCTAATTAATGCTTTAGCCGAAATTAACCAAGAAACCCGAAATCGGATTTCGGACTCTCTTTTTCTCTCTAATTCCCGAAAATCAGAAAAGACGAAGAGCTAGCAATCGCTGCCCGTTTCGTCGCGTGGATACCGGTAGAGGGACTTTCTGCAAAGGGAGATCAATCGGTAGCAACATCCGATCCAAGAAACGTCATCCTCCATTCAAGAAGTAGCTTCTTGAATCCAAAAAAGTAAGTTTTTCTTGTTGCTTTTCGAATTGTTTCATATGAGCGGATCCTTCAGGGGAGGATCCATGGGTGTTTGGAACGAGTTTTCGCCCATGAATCCCTTCATTTTATTCATAATATTTAATTCAAAACCTTCAATATCCAAACAAGAAACTGAAATAATATTCCTACTCAAAGTTGGAACATAAAGACAATTATTCAGTTCTATTATAAGGCCACTTGGCAAAAATAAATTAAATGTCTCGGTAGCTACAACAACAACTCTTGTTCCGTTCGCTACTCTCAGGTGCACTTCTCCTTTTGCCAGTGAACTATTCCTTTTGAACCCCTGCACATTGAGGAAGTAATACTTATGACTAAGGACCATGAAGTATTACTTCTCTAACGGATCACGTCCGATACGATATATCTCAATACATTGCATCTATGATACGATTTGTACTCATTACACATGATTAGTAAAACGTAATCATCAATCAAACATCATACTAGTTTTATTTCATTGTAAAATAGATTACATAAAACTAGGGACAACTAGAATAGTAATTACATAAGCAAATGAGTTTTACTATCAAATCACGCATTTGATGTTCATAAGAAAAATTAACTATTCATATGAAATGCTCAAATGGATATAAAACGTACAACATATGCTAATGGTCTTAGGGCACTACTAACAAAATTTACGGTGGAACCTAATATCAATCCACTATTTAATCCCTTTGTCTCGCGATATCCTAATTAAGCATAAGGCATGGTAGTCGTCACCCTTATTAAGCTTAATTGTATTTATGCTCGATCTCCGGGTAGACTGTTCCAACACATAGTATTTTATAACCACTTTATCAAATATATTTGAGCCCGGCCATTCATTTAAACAGTTTTCCCTATCAAGGGGCCCATGGATATCTCTCTCTAACAGAGAGGGACATATTCCTTTCAATTTCTCTCACATTCAAGCCATGATTGGACACTACATCCGATCATCAGTCGTATTGATTACTCGATTAAAAGTAACGTCCGACTGAGTCAAAATGTAGCTACATTCATTCTAGAATCAATGAAGACATAAGGTCTAAGGATTCCAAAATAGTACTGAGGAAGTAATACTTATGACTAAGGACCATAAAGTATTACTTCTCTAACGGATCACGTCCAATACAATGTATCCCTATATATTGCATCTATGATATGATTTGTATCCATTACACATGATCAGTAAAACATGATCTTCAATCATACATCATACTAGTTTTATTTCATTGTAAATAACATTACATAAAACTAGGGACAACTATAATAGTAATTGCATAAGCTAATGAGTTTTACTATCAAATCACACATTTGATGTCCAAAAGTAAAATTAACTATTCAGAGAATGCTCAAAAGAAATGAAACATACAACATATGTTAATGCTTCTAGGACACTACTAACAATCTCCCACTTTCCCTAGGTCCAATCATACATGATCTTCAATCCCATTGACCTAGTATGGCTCTCATGTTTAGGTTGAGGGTGTGGCTTGGTCAGATGGATACATAATGTTGTCGTCTGTATGAACTTTGCAAATTTTAACGTCTCCTCTATCAATGATCTCTCTAATCAGATGGAAACGCATGAGAATGTGTTTGGATCGTTGGTGAGATCTAGGTTCATTAGCTTGTGAAATGGCGCCAGTACTATCACAATAGAGGTCCAATGGGTTCACAATGCTAGGGGACGACACCTAATTCATCAACAAATTTCCCGATCCAAACGAGCTTCTTTAGTCTGCTTGAGAAGCGACTAGATACTCGACTACATTTGTAGAGTCGACCACGGTTTCCTTCTTTGAGCTCTTCCAGCTCACAGCACCTCCACTCAAACAAAACACAAAACCAGATTGCGATCTAAAGTCATCTACGTCGGTCTGGAAGCTTGCGTCTATGTAACCATTTACAACCAGACTTCCTTCCTGACCTCCGTAAACTAAGAACACATCGTTAGTCCTTATCAAGTACTTAAGAATGCTCTTGACTGCAGTCCAATGTGACTCTCCAGGGTCATATTGATATCTGCTAGTCATACTTAAAGCGAACGAGACATCCGGGCGAGTGCATATCATGGCATACATAATAGACCCAATGCCTGATGCATATAGAATCTTACTCATGCGCTCTTGGTCCTCCTTTGTGGAAGGTCCTTGAGTTCTGCTGAGTTTAATGCCCTGTGACATGGGCAAGAATCCCTTTTTTGAATTTTGCAAACTGCACTGTTTCAGTACCTTGTCAATGTATCCACTCTAGCTTAGGCGAAATCATTTTGTTAGATCTATCTCTATAAATTCTTATATCCAAAATGTATGTAGCCTCGCCTAAGTCTTTCATAGAAAAACACTTCCCTAACCAAGATGTTACACTTTGCAATGTGGGAATGTCATATCCGATCAGTAAGATGTCGTCCACATAAAGCACAAGGAACACTACTGCATTATTAGTTACTTTCTTATAAACACAAGGCTCGTCTTCGTTTTTGATGAAACCGAATTCTTTAATACGTTCATCAAAACGACGATTCCAGCTTCGAGATGCTTGCTTCAATCCATAAATGGACCTTTGAAGCTTACACACTTTGCTAGGATTTGATGGATCAACAAACCCCTCAGGTTGTGTCCACTACAAGAAAACAGTTAAATAGCGACCGATATTTATGGTCACTCCAATAACAACCGAATACCGACCGAATGGAAACCGAAAAAGTTACGGTCGCTAATCCGTTGCTACTTAGTTGGAAATCTCAGTCTCGTTGACCAAATTAAAACGACGTCGTTTTGTTCACCTTTAACGACCGACTACCGACGGAAGTTAACGACCGTTTACCGACGGATTACATAACGGCATCAAAACGACGTCGTTTTGGTGTTTTATTTCTTTAAAAAAATTAAAGTTTAAAATTAATAAAAATGATGTCGTTTTGTTCACCTTTAACGACCGTTTATTGTCATAAAATAATTTTATTCTTGAATTTTCAGATTGCTACTCATGCATTTCCAAGGATATACATATGAATGACATCAAGGAGTTAATGAGAAGTGCACACTTTGATTGTGAGTTTTGATAATACAATATGTGCACTTTGATTGTGAGTGTTGTAATGTAATGTGCACATTTTGATTGTGAATGTTGTAATTCGAAGTTTGCACTTTGATTGTGAGTATTTAATGTAATGAGAAGTGTGCATTTGGATTGTGAGTGTTGTAATGCAAAGTGTGGACTTGATTGTGAGTGTTGTAATCTAATGAGAAGTGGATACTTTGATTGTGAATGTTGTAATCTAATGAGAAGTGGGACACTTTGATTGTGAATGTTGTAATGTAAATGAGAAGTGTAAACTTGTGGTTTTACTAAGATAATTGGCTATGTAATTTTATTTTTGGGTTTATTGATTATTTTTGCTATTTGGGATCTTATTAATGATACTCTTTCTGGTTTGTATTTTTGGGTGTATTGCTGTTTTTTTATAATAGGGATTTAATTAAATTTCAGATTTATTTTTTTTAAATTTAAAACAATTTAGCGACGGAATAACGACCGGTCTAGTCAAAGACAAAGTCAACACTGGTGACTGTGCGGTCGGTATTCCGTCGGTAACTAGAGACGGAATATTCGGTCGCTAGACTACCGTCGGTATTCGGTCGTTATACAGTCAAAGTCAAAAATCAATAATGTTGACCAGTCGGTCGGTATTCGGTCGGTAAATAGAGACCTAATATTCGGTCGCTAGACTGCCGTCGGTATTCGGTCGTTAGCCAGTCAAAGTCAAAAGTCAAAAATGTTGACCAGTCGGTCGGTATTCGGTCGGTAAATAGAGACCTAATATTCGGTCGCTAACTTTGCCATCGGTATTCGGTCGTTAGCCAGTCAAAGTCAAAAGTCAATAATGTTGACCAGTCGGTCGGTAAATAGAGACCTACTATTCGGTCGCTAACTTTTTCGTCGGTATTCGGTCGTTAGCCAGTCAAAGTCAAAAGTCAATAATGTTGACCAGTCGGTCAGTATTCGGTCGGTAAATAGAGACCTAATATTCAATCGCTAACTTTTCCGTTGGTATTCGGTCGTTAATTTGCTAAGCGACGAAAAATACACGACCACGTCATTCGGTCGTTAATCGGTCGCTAAATTGAGTTTAGCGACGGAAATGTCCATCCCTGTTACACAGTTTTCTTGTAGTGATAATATTTATGACATTACTGGGTCAATTAACGGGTTGATGACGGTCCGACCAGTGACCCGTAACCCAGTAATTTTTTTCGGGTCGATGTCTGCTACGAGTTTCAAAACCTTGCTCTACAGGATGCATAAGCTTCTATTTCTCTGCAACTTCTTTTATGTTCCCACAAAATTAAAAATGCAACAGGCAAAATTTTGGATTTTATGTTCCACTATGTCTCTTTTTTTTTTTGTCTCATGATGTATTTTAGGTTAGGAAATAAACTGCAATAATAGGAGAGAAATAAGACCGAGATGCAAAAAAAAGTTAGGGTTACATAAGTTGACTATTTATAATGATAGATATTACAATTTTACGTGAACGACAAAAAAAACAGAGAAAAAACTACAAAAAGTTGGATCTCTGTCAGCGTGAGCCCGTGTTAATTAATATTTCCAACTGCATAACCCAACATCTTGAAATAATATCATGTCAATTTTTTAAACATATTATTAATTAAAATCTTCTGTTTCCATTCCTTTTTCCATTGTTATGAGGTTGCCGCTTGTCTATATTTTTTTCACTTTTAACTATGTAGAACCTTAATAAAGCATGATACTCTAAAGGAAAAAGATAAAAAAAAATGAAATAGAGAATAAAACAATGATACAGTTAATCATGAATCCTATATTATGTCTATGATCATGCAATTGTGTGTTGTTGTGTGGCTTAAGGAAATGATAAAGAAAGCCACACAAGAACACACAATTCCACATCCTCCTAAACCCTTCCCTTCCCTTCCCTCATCATCTACACACCCACACCCAAACACCTATTAGATATAGTAAATTTTATATGTAGTTCGAAATATTTGATCAAGTACGCACCTAACATTTTTATTTTTATTTTTGCAGTTTTTATATGTATTTCGATATACTGTTGCAATTTTTCGCCTCAACATACAATTCCTGACTTCGTCCCTAACCAGGGTGCCCTAGCGGTTAAATCAATTAGACTTCAGAATTCCTCAAATTCTTCTTATGAAACTAGACACTCAATTTGTAATATAAGAAGTATCAATTTTTAAGTTAAAGAAGTATTGTGTATTTATTTAATAGTTTGGGGTTTTAATTTTGTGTGGGTGTGTCGATCAAGGGTGTAGAAAGATGTTTAATTGTGTGTTGCATTTCTAAGATTTATACGCGTTTTGTGCACTCTGCTTGGGACTGTGAGGTCCCAGGTTCGACACCCCTTCCCCTGCCCCTCCCCGAATAAAAAAACATATGTTATTGTTTGTGTGTGTATATGCGCGTGGATAACGATTAGGGTTTACAAGAATGTGGGATTGTGTGTTGTTGATCAGTTGCAAAGAAATAAAATTTTCTTGTATGATAATTGTCATATTATAGCTAGGGTTTATGATCATATTCATATTTTTGATCCTATGTCTGATCATATTGCTATAATATTGTAATGAATCCAAAGAACACTGATTCTTTAGTATATTGAAACCATGTTGGTTACATATTACCTAAGAGAATTAAAGAATTAGTCAAAAGAAATAGAAACCTTCGAATTCCTATTGTGGCAGTCAGACATGATCAGTGGCAGAGTCAGAATTTTAATTTAGGGTGGTCGAATTAAAATTCGCTCTCAAGGAGTAAAACGATATATTTGAGGTTGAAAAATAATTTTATATTAGAAGAACTGAATTTAAACGATATTTATATTAAAATATATTCATAGTACTAATGTACAAATTTTCAAAATTTGGGGGGAGGAATGGCCCCCTCCTGCTCTCACTATCCTCCGCCAGTGGACATGAGTGAGTTTTGTAAAACAACTATAACTTTCTGTAAAAAAATCCAAATAAAAATCGGTGTTCTTCATAATAAAGTATACTTCAATAGGTTTCCATTCATTTAAAAGTTCCATAAAAAAACCCCTTTGGGATGAGTACAGTTTATATGTTAAAGTTAGACCACAATCTGATTCTGTAAGAATTTTATTTTTATTTTTTTGCCAAGTAAGATTCATCCATATGAGAAAGCGAGAAAATGCATTCTTTATAACATTGGAATTAAACTTCAGAACCCTGACATCTAGGGCAATTAGTTGGAGTTGTCATATATCTCACTGTTGACGAGTGTTCAATTCCTTCAAAGAACATCGACTCTCGTATGATTTTCGCGCGGTGGTAGGACTCCGTATAAAAGAGCAGTATGGGTCAGATCCTCCCCGCTAGCGGTCTCGCTACGGATCAACCGCGGGCCGATCCTAGATTAGTCACCACGTTGACGGTAGACACCGGGTTCATGGACGATTCCGGGGGGCGGTCGCCTCGAGATTTTTAAAAAATCCTACTAGATATAGTAAATTTTATATGTAGTTCGGAATATTTGATTAAGTTCACACCCAACATTTTTTTTTTTTTTTTTACAGTTTTTATATGTATTTCGATATACTATTGTAATTTTTTGCCCTAAACATACAATCCTTACTTTGTCCTTAATCAGGTTGCCCTCGCGGTAAAACCAATTACACTTCATAATTCCACAAATTCTTCTTATGAAGAATCAATTTTTAATCAATTTGTAAGAATCAATTTCTAGACACTCAATTTGTAATCTAAGAAGTATCAATTTTTAGGTTGGCATCCAGTTGTTCTGCCCCAACTGTTCTGCCGCAATTACTTCCATTTTTCAAGATCGTTTCAAGGGGGCATATAGCACTATCAAGGATGTTCCCCAGGAAGAAGAAAAATTGTGGTGGGACGAGTTCAAGGTAAGTAAATTAGAAAATAAGTTTGAATTTATGAGTCTTTTAATTTAGAAGTCTTTAAATTTAGAAGTATTCGAATTTAGTTATCTAACATTATTTCAAATTGCAGAAAAAGTATCGCTGGGCTCCTGAGCATGAGGATGGCGTCAAGACAGGTTGGCGTACCATACTGACGAGGAGACTGAGCGGCATTATGAGCGACGCTCGGAAAAAAATAAGTGGCCCACATGGGTTTCTGAGACCGACTGGGCGCGACTTGAAGAGTACTGGAAAACTCCGGAATTTAAAGCCAAGTCGGCACAGGCAGCAAAAAACCGGAAAGAAGGGAGGGGTGTTAAAGGCCCGATGAAGCACACGGGAGGTTCGCTCAGCCACATTGAGCACCACATGAGACTGGTACTTAAATTTATTATCAATTTACGTATCCTTATATTGTATGTGTTTTTTGTTCGTATTTAATGATTTTGTTTAACAGGAAAAGGAGGCCGGACATGCAGTCCCATTCTCGGCCAGTTACGATCATGTTCATCAACACCATCTCGGCCCAAAGAAAGGCGAATGGGTTGATGAAGATTCTAGAGAGTTGTCTGTAAGTATTTCATTACCGTTTCTCCTTTTTTGATATTAGTTATTTAATGTCCTAACCTAACATTTTTTTTTGACAGCGGGTGTTCCATGAGGTTTATGACGACGCCGCAAGCAAGGCAACTCAAGCCGGACTGCCTCCTCCGAATTTGCCGACTCAGATTGAGTTGTCTACTGAGGCTGAAGGTGGGCTAAGAAAGGGACGTGTCCAAGGACTCGGTTCCTTTAGTGATGTGGTAAAGACAATGAAGCGAGGCAGCCAGGTGGTGTCGCATTCAGACATGGAACAAATGCGGAGCGAAATGGAAGCAGATTTTAAGAAAAAACTAGCCGAGGGAAAAAGAGAATTCAAGATGAGGGAAAAGAAGAGAAACAAGGGTCTAGCTAGTATGTTAGCTGAAATTTTAACAAATAGGGACCAGGTTGTATTAAGTGCCGCTGAGATAGAGGCCAAATTGAGTAGCATCTTAGACGATGAGTTAGAATCAGACTATGACGATGACCCCTTAACTGTCGATTCTGTTTTGGGGAGTCAATAGATTATTTACTTAATTTTGTAACTATTTGTATGCTTTTAATGCTTTTTTTAAGTTAAGTTTTGTGATTATTTTGAAATTTATATTTTGGTTGATGTTTTCTATTGAATGGAAGATAGCTGATTGGTTTATGTTTTGTTTTGAATGGAAGATAGCTGATTGTTTTCTGTGCAGAGGGTCTGTTATATGGTTACCCTGTTCTGATACTGGAAAATTGGTTTCATAGCGACCGAATAGCGACCGTATTAGGGTTTAGGGTTAGGGTTTAGCGACGGATTAGCGACGGATTTACATTTATCATTTGGGCGACCTAATGGCGATCGAAACAGCATATCCGTCGCTATTCCGTCGTTAAATTCCATCACGGATACCCCGGTCATAATTCGGTCGATATATTCTCCCGGATTCCGATTTTTATAAAACAGCGAGGTTTTTAAAGATATATAAAAATATTTGTCTATTTTAGTAATATATACATATGTACACATTAACCTGAATAGTGAAACAAGTAAAACTTATACTTA
Organism: Vinca minor; assembly: GCA_026122235.1. Classification (NCBI taxonomy): domain Eukaryota; kingdom Viridiplantae; phylum Streptophyta; class Magnoliopsida; order Gentianales; family Apocynaceae; genus Vinca; species Vinca minor. Next base: position 849,529 of record JAOCZM010000112.1, on the reverse strand, counting down.
TTCACAAAATACCTGTATAGACATGAAGCAGAACAATTCAAGTAATACATTTGTGTTGACATTTACGTGAATCATTAAGTAATTTAACTTAAATTTTAATAAATGCTCATTAATGATCAAATAATTACTACAATAAAAATATTAATTCGTATTCGCTTTCTAAATTGTTCAGCTTGTTCGTATACAATCGTATTTTGTGAATAAGTATAAGTTTTAATTGTTTGAATATTCAAGTCAATGTGTGTGTGTGTGTGTATACATATTTTAGTAATAGTAACTAAAATAGGCAAAATGTTTCTATATATCTTTAAAAACCCCGCTATATTATAAAAAACGGAATCCGGGAAAATAATAGCGACCGAATATGCCAGGGTGGTCGCTATTCGGTCGCTACTGTTAAATGCCGAAACAGCGTCGTCTTGTCCAGTGCGTGGGATCTTAATTTTCAAAAATTTACAGGTGTTCAGACATTCTTCTAGGCGACCGAATATGCCAGGGCGGTCGCTACCTTTAAATGCCTAAATGGCGTCGTCTTGTCCAGTGCGTGGGATTTTTATTTTCAAAATTTTACAAGTGTTGAGACATTCTTCTGAGCGACCGACTAGCGACCGAATATGCCAGGGCAGTCGCTATTCGGTCGTTACCCTTCATTACAGAAACGGTGCCGTCTTGAACCGTTTGCGGGTTCAATGTTTTTAAATCTGAACAAGTGTTCTCTCATCCTTCTTGGCAACCGAATATGCCAGGACCGCCGCTATTCGGTCGTTACCCTTCATTATAGAAATGGTGTCGTTTTGTGCGTTTTCCCCCCCCCCCCCTAAAATTGACTTAAAACCAGAAACCCTCCCCTTTACACATTCTGCAGCCGCGATTTCTAACTCCACCACCACCTCCTCTAGTGATTTCTTCCAAAATCTACCTTGAAACTCCACCCTCCTCCCATCACCACCACCTCCGGCAACTCCAAGACGGCGCCACCACCTCCGGCATCCTCAAGACTTCCCCAACACCTCCAATTTCAGTTGGGTATTTGGTGAGAATCTCTTCTTCTCTATTTATTATAATGTTATTAATGTCAATATTTATGCTCTTTTATATCATTTATTCTTTAGCTTAATCAAAATGTGGTATAAGGGATAAAAAAAATCATGAGAGCACAAATTGTTCACAAATAATCAAATTTTAGGGCAATTTACCTTTTATTAGGTTTTACAACATACCATTTATTTTTTGCATATTAAATGATGATATGAAAGTGGCAAAATTTTATAAGTTTACTAGCATCTTACCTTTAGTTTATGGTGTAAAATTTCAATTTTATTCTCACATTGAAATTTTGTTAATGCACAACAAGAAAATTGTCACATTTGACCAATATTTGTTTTTGGAGCAGTTTCCGATCACCCAATTGCGTGGTATTGATGAGACCTGCCAGGAAGACCTTCATTGTAATTTGTCCCAGTTTATGCTTCTTTGTATTATCCCAATGATTTTATTTCTTTGTATTATCTCCCATGATTTTATTTCTTTGTATTATCTCCCATGATTTTATGTCTTTGTATTATCTCTCATTATTTTATATCTTTGTATTATATTGCAACAAACAAACAAACTAATGTTGAAAATAATCGAAATAGTTGACAAAATTTCATTTAAAATAGTAGACAAGATGCCATTATCACACGTTAATAATTACTTGGAAATAAGGATGACAAATCATCAAAATAACATTCAAAGTTAATATGCATTTAATTATTAAGTCTTTGTATACGCAGATATTGTGTTTGTAATGGAAGACCGTAGTTGGATGTATATGGATTCGAATAGTGGACCTCGTCATAGTCAAGAATTTATAGCGGGATTGAAACGATTTGTGGATTTCGTGAGTTAGTTCGATCCCTGCTAATGTACAAATAGATGGGATTAGGTGTCCCTTGTGGGGTTTGTAGGAATAAGTATTTTCATATGCCTGATACTGTGAAGTATCATCTTGTTATGAACGGATTCGTGTCTAACTATTATAATTGGACATGTCATGGTGAGGCATTCATTCCCATGCCTCAAATCCCGTTTGTTCATGAAATGGATAATTATAAAAGACACACGATACTAGAACAATTATCGAGATATGATTATTGATGTTGCGAGACCAAGTTTTAATGAGCAACAAAATAGGGACATGGAAGAACCTCCCAATCCAGAGGCACAAAAGTTCTATGATATGTTGAAAGCTGTTGATAGCCCACTGTACAATGGTTGTACAAACCATTCACGACTTTCAATGATTTGCCCGAGGATGTTGAGCATTAAGTCCGAAGACAACTTATCCGAAACTACAATAGATAAATTTGCGTGAGTTGATGAAAGAGGCACTTCCTCCAAATAATAATGCTTTAGACGACTTTTACAAAATGAAGAAATTGGTTATAGGCCTTGGATTACCGGTGCAAAAGATTGATGTTTGTGTTAACGGTTGTATGTTGTATTGGAAAGATGATGTTGAGAGTAGAGAATGCAAGTTTTGTGGCCATGCTAGATACATTAAGAAAAAGAAATCAAAAAATACACGATTAAAAGAGATTGCTTGCAAAAAGATTTATTATTTTCCGATTACTCCAAGATTACAAAGATTGTATGCATCCGAGAAAAGCTGCAAGGCACATGACATGGCACTCGGGACAGTGAGAGGGAAGAGGGAATAATGAATCACCCACGGGATGGAGAAGCTTGGCAACATTTTGACGAGAACACACACCGATTTTTGCGGCGGAACCTCGGAATGTAAGGCTTGGGTTATGCACGGATGGTTTTGCACCTTTCGGAATGTCGGGGAAGAACTATTCTTCTTGGCCAGTTCTTCTAACACCTTATAATCTCCCCCTTGGATGTGTATGAAGAACAATGTAATCTTCTTAACTATCATTGTACTGGACCCCAAAATCCAAAACACAAGATCGATGTGTACTTGCGACCTTTAATCGATGAATTGAATCAGCGTGAGGTGAAGGAGGGGAAACTTATGATATCTCAAAAAAACAAAATTTTAAATTGAGGGCTTCATTACTTTGGACAATTAGTGATTTCCCAGCATATGGAATGTTGAGTGGATGGAGTACATCTGGCATTCATTTTTTTCCATATTGTATGGAGGAAACACAAGCGTTCCATTTGCGGTACTGAGGGAAACAATCGTGGTTCGATTGCCACGGATGCTTATTGTCACCCGATCATCCTTTTAGAAGAGATGCAAAGGGATTCAGAAAGGGACCGGCGACAAGAGAGAGCAGACCCCGCCCGACTCGCCTTAGTGGTCATGAAATGCTCCTTAGAGTTAGAGATTATCAAAAAAATTACCGATACAGTTTGAAGAGATCGGTAAAGAGCAAGGCGAGGGGACGGGATCATAGTTGGGCTAAACGTAGTATATTTTGGGACTTACCTTATTGGCGGACACTTTTGATAAGACACAACATTGATGTCATGCATAATGAAAAAAACGTGTTTGATAATGTCTTTAACACCGTGATGGAAGTGAAAGGTAAAACTAAAGACAATGTTAAAGCTAGAGTGGATGTTGAAAGGTATTGCAATAAATCCGGGAATTGAATATTAAACACGATGGCGAGGTAAAAGCAACAAAACCGAAGGCATGTTTCACTCTTACCAAGCCTAAAAAAGAAATGGTTTTGCAGTGGGTTAAAGAATTAAGGCTCCCAGATGGATATGCATCGAATTTGGCGCGATGCGTTGATATGAAAGAGTTGAAAATGTCTGGAATGAAGAGTCACGATTCTCATGTATTCATGGAGAGACTTATCCCTATAGCACTTAGAGATGTACTACCGGCAAATGTTTGGGGACCCTTGGCTGAACTTAGTCTGTTCTATAGAGATTTGTGTTCCCCAAAGTTGAGTGTGGCGCATATGCAAGAATTGGAGGACACTATCGCTATTTTATTATGCAAGTTAGAGAGAATATTTCCTCCGGGATTTTTTGATGTGATGGAACACTTGCCGATTCACCTTCCGTACGAAGCCAAGGTTGGTGGCCGATGCGATTTAGGTGGATGTACCCATTCGAGAGGTAACAACCAATGTCTTAAGTTATCTCAACTTCATCTATATTTTTCATGTACGTATTTACAGTGTGATTAACTACATATGTTTTAATTAGATACCTGCACCATCTGAAAAAGAAGATAAAGAACAAGGCTAAAGTTGAGGGGTCAATTTGCAATGCATACTTGGTCGAAGAAGCTGCTACATTCTTTAGCTATTATTTCGAACCCCACGTGAAAACGAGAGTTACAACCATTGGGCGAAATGATGGTGAAAACGAGATTAACGGACCAGATGTATTATCAATTTGCAACTTACCCGAAGATCATTTGGAAAAAAAAGAAAGGATTTTATTAACTGATAAAGATTATAAAATAGCAATGAATTATATCCTAATGAATTGTGAAGAGGTCGAACCATATCTTCAGTAAGTAAACTTATCTATTTGCTTCATTTTTGTTATATAATTAAAAGTTGCCGAATAATAATATTGTCATTTAATTTGTAACTCAGGAAATTTGTTAGTCAAGTACATGAACAAACCCCGCAGATAACAGAGGAAGAACTTCAAAGTCGGGTTTATAATGATTTTTCCAAATGGTTTGGAACTCATGTAAGTTGGTATTGTGTAGAAATGTACTTGTAATAAGAATGCATAATTAAAATAATTTAACTTTTATTGCTCAACAGATACATAGCCTTCAGGAAGATTCCGAAATTTTGTTGAAAAATCTATCTTGGGGCCCGTCAAGGAGAGTGATGTCATACACCGGTTACTTTGTTAACGGTTATAGATTTCACACCAAAGCCCACAGCGATGGAAAAGGAACGACAAACAGCGGGGTATGGGTTAAAGGAGATTATTACGGTGAGTTGAAGCAAGTAATTGAGGTTGAACTTGCTGGACTACCTGACCAAAAAATTATTCTTTTCAAATGCGACTGGTTTGATTCTACTCCAAATCGAGGTTTAAGAGTGCATCCTCAATATAAACTTGTAGAAATCCATAGGAAAAGAACCTACCAGGGTTACGATCCATTTGTATTTGCTTCCCAATGTCAACAAGTCTACTACACACCTTATCCGGGGTAGTAAGACAACATCTAGGGCTGATTGGTTGGCTGTATGTCGTTCCAAACCACGTCTATTTGACGTTCCTGGTGTTCCGGTACCGTATCAGGACGAAGTACGCAAGGAGGAGACCAGTCGCATTGATCCAACTATGACTGACGTTGGTCAACTTGCACACCGGTCAGGGGAAATTGAAGTTGTACTTGTGGCCGAAACGAGCCGTGTTCATGAAGATGATGACGATGAGGATATGTCGGGTGATGACAATTCTGAAGAAGAGGATGAATTTATGTCGGATGAAGATTTAGAATGATTAATTTATGTCGGGTGATGACAATTCTGAAGATTAGAATGAATTTATGTCGGATGAAGATTTAGAATGATTAATGCCCTGTGACATGGGCAAGAATCCCTTTTTTGAATTTTGCAAACTGCACTGTTTCAGTACCTTGTCAATGTATCCACTCTAGCTTAGGCGAAATCATTTTGTTAGATCTATCTCTATAAATTCTTATATCCAAAATGTATGTAGCCTCGCCTAAGTCTTTCATAGAAAAACACTTCCCTAACCAAGATGTTACACTTTGCAATGTGGGAATGTCATATCCGATCAGTAAGATGTCGTCCACATAAAGCACAAGGAACACTACTGCATTATTAGTTACTTTCTTATAAACACAAGGCTCGTCTTCGTTTTTGATGAAACCGAATTCTTTAATACGTTCATCAAAACGACGATTCCAGCTTCGAGATGCTTGCTTCAATCCATAAATGGACCTTTGAAGCTTACACACTTTGCTAGGATTTGATGGATCAACAAACCCCTCAGGTTGTGTCCACTACAAGAAAACAGTTAAATAGCGACCGATATTTATGGTCACTCCAATAACAACCGAATACTAACCGAATGGAAACCGAAAAAGTTACGGTCGCTAATCCGTCGCTACTTAGTTGGAAATCTCAGTCTCGTTGACCAAATTAAAACGACGTCGTTTTGTTCACCTTTAACGACCGACTACCGACGGAAGTTAACGACCGTTTACCGACGGAATACATAACGGCATCAAAACGACGTCGTTTTGGTGTTTTATTTCTTTAAAAAAATTAAAGTTTAAAATTAATAAAAATGATGCCGTTTTGTTCACCTTTAACGACCGTTTATTGTCATAAAATAATTTTATTCTTGAATTTTCAGATTGCTACTCATGCATTTCCAAGGATATACATATGAATGACATCAAGGAGTTAATGAGAAGTGCACACTTTGATTGTGAGTTTTGATAATACAATATGTGCACTTTGATTGTGAGTGTTGTAATGTAATGTGCACATTTTGATTGTGAATGTTGTAATTCGAAGTTTGCACTTTGATTGTGAGTATTTAATGTAATGAGAAGTGTGCATTTGGATTGTGAGTGTTGTAATGCAAAGTGTGGACTTGATTGTGAGTGTTGTAATCTAATGAGAAGTGGATACTTTGATTGTGAATGTTGTAATCTAATGAGAAGTGGGACACTTTGATTGTGAATGTTGTAATGTAAATGAGAAGTGTAAACTTGTGGTTTTACTAAGATAATTGGCTATGTAATTTTATTTTTGGGTTTATTGATTATTTTTGCTATTTGGGATCTTATTAATGATACTCTTTCTGGTTTGTATTTTTTGGGTGTATTCTTTGTTTTTTTTATAATAGGGATTTAATTAAATTTCAGATTTATTTTTTTAAAATTTAAAACAATTTAGCGACGGAATAACGACCGGACTAGTCAAAGACAAAGTCAACACCGGTGACCGTGCGGTCGGTATTCCGTCGGTAACTAGAGACGGAATATTCGGTCGCTAGACTACCGTCGGTATTCGGTCGTTAGACAGTCAAAGTCAAAAGTCTATAATGTTGACCAGCCGGTCGGTAAATAGAGACCTAATATTCGGTCGCTAGACTGCTGTCGGTATTCGGTCGTTAGCCAGTCAAAGTCAAAAGTCATTAATGTTGACCAGTCGGTCGGTAAATAGAGACCTAATATTCGGTCGCTAGACGCTAGCTATCGGTATTCGGTCGTTAGCTGATCAAAGTCAAAAGTCAATAATGTTGACCAGTCGGTCGGTATTCGGTCGGTAAATAGAGACCTAATATTCGGTCGCTAACTTTTCCGTCGGTATTCGGTCGTTAGCCAGTCAAAGTCAAAAGTCAATAATGTTGACCAGTCGGTCGGTAAATAGAGACCTAATATTCGGTCGCTAACTTTTCCGTCGGTATTCGGTCGTTAATTTGCTTATCGACGAAAAATACACGACCACGTCATTCGGTCGTTAATCGGTCGCTAAATTGAGTTTAGCGACGGAAATGTCCGTCCCTGTTACACAGTTTTCTTGTAGCGGTCATATACACATCCTCGAGGAGGTTTCCATTAAGAAACACAGTCTTAACGTCCATTTGCCATATCTCATAGTCATAATATGCGGCTATGGCAAGTAAAATCCTAATAGACTTTATCATAACGACAGGAGAAAAGGTTTCATCATAGTCAATTCCATGAACTTGTCTATAACCTTTAACTACTAGTCGAGATTTAAAAGTGTGTACATTACCATCCATGTCGGTTTTCTTTTTGAAACACCATTTGTTATCAATAACCTTAAACCCTTCGGGTGGGTCAACCAAAGTCCACACTTGGTTATCGTACATAGATTGCATCTCAGACTGCATAGGTTCTAGCCACTTATCTGACTCAGAACTATGAATTGCCTCTTTGTAGGTAGTGGGTTCATCTTGATCAATCAGTTCAATATGATGATCATCAGTCACGAGAAATCCATATCTCTCAGGCTGTTGATGTACCCGACTTGACCTCCTTGGGCCTTGTGTCAAAGATTGAAGCTTAGTATCAGCACGCAAGCTTGCTTGAAGTTCCAAAGTTGGTTCAGATGTTGTTTGGGGATCTTGAATTTCATCAAGATGGATCTTACTCCCACTATCCTCTTTGGAAATAATTTCCCTTTCAAGGAATAAACCATTTCGAGCAACAAACACTTTGTTCTCTGATGGAAGATAGAAGTAATATCCTTTAGTTTCTTTAGGATATCCCACAAACAAACACCTGTCAGATTTAGGGGCGAGTTTATCAGATAACAAGTGTTTTACATACGCCTCGCATCCCTAAATTTTGAGAAATGAAAAACTAGGTCGTTTCCCAGTCCATATCTCATATGGAGTTTTCTGAACCGCTTTCGATGGAACTCTATTCAATATGAATGCAGCAGTTTCTAGGGCGTTGCCCCAAAAGGAAATTGGAAGACTTGTTTGACTCATCATAGATCGAACCATATCTAGGAAGGTGCGATTCCTCCGTTCTGATACACCATTCCATTGTGGTGTAGCAGGAGGAGTTAATTGTGAAACATTTCCACAACCCCTAAGATGTTCATCAAACTCTTGGTTAAGGTATTCGCCACCTCGATCTGATCGAAGTACCTTAATACTTTTACCAAGTTGATTTTGTAATTCATTTTGAAATTCTCTGAATCTTCCAAAAGATTTTGATTAATGTTTTATTAGATAGACGTAGCCATATCTACTGAAATCATTTTTGAATGTGATGAAGTACTGAAAACCTCCTCTAGCACTTGTGTTTATTGGTCCACATACATATGTATGTATGAGGCCCAACAAATCAGAAGCTCTCTCACTTTATCCAGTAAAGGGAGCTTTAGTCATTTTGCCTAACAAGCAAGAGTCACACGTCTCGTAAGATTCTAAGTCAAATGATGACAAAATTCCATCTTTATGGAGTTTTGATATGCGTTTCTCGTTGATGTGGCCCAAGCGACAATGCCAAAAGTAGGTTTGGTTTAAGTCATTTTTTAAACCTCTTGGAATTAATGTTATAGATGGGCCTTTTAGTGGATTGATCGAGGTTAAGAATATAAAGCCCATTCATCAAAGAGGCATCTCCATAGAAGATACGATCTTTATGAACGGTGCAAATTTTTATTCATAATATTAATTTCAAAATCATCAATATCCAAACAAGAAACTAAAATAATATTCCTGCTCAAAGTTGGAACATAAAGATAATTATTCAGTTCTATAATAAGGCCACTTGGCAAAACTAAATTAAATGTCCCGGTAGCTACAGCAACAACTCTTGCTCCGTTCGCTACTCTCAGGTCCACTTCTCCTTTTGCCAGTGATCTACTCCTTTTGAACCCCTGCACATTTGCACAAATGTGAGATCCACAACCGGTATCTAATACCCATGAAGTTGGAGCAGACATGTTAATTTCAGTAACATAAATACCTGGAGAGACAGTCAAACTGGCTTTTCCCTTTTTCTTCTCTTCCAAATAGAGCTTGCAGTTCCGTTTCCAATGACCTGGTTCATTGCAATGGAAGCAAACTCCTTCCTTTGGTGCCTTGGCCTTGAGTTTGGGCTTGTTATTGCCTTTGCCTTTCTTGGCCATGGGCTTTACCTTTCCTTTCTTCTTGAAATTCCCTTTTTGAACCATTAAAACTTCAGGGGTCTTCTTAATGTTCAGTTCAGCCTACTTGAGCATCCCGTGTATCTCATGTATGGACTTCTCCATGCCATGCATGTTGAAGTTCATGACAAACTGGTCATGCTCCGGTGGGAGTGAGCTCAAGATCATATTTGTGGCCATGTCATGACCTACGGGAGCCCCAAGTTTCTCAAGTTGGTCAAGATAGCCCTTCATCTTAAGAACATGTGCACTTACAGAGGTGTCAGTGGCCATCTTGCAACTATTCAACGCCTTAGTGGTGAGGAATCTTTCTTGATGGGCTTGCTCTTGGAACATTTCCTTGAGTTGGCCCATCATCTGGAAAGCCTCAACCCCTTCAAACTATTTTTGAAGATCAGTGCTCATTGTGACTAACATGAGACAAGTGACATCGTTAGAGTCATCAGAGTGCTTCTTCCAAGCATCTCTCTCAGCTCTGGGGGCGTTGTTTGCAGTCTGTTCAGGAATATCCGTATCAAGAACGTATAGCTTTCTTTCCTGCTTAAGGACAATCCTTAAGTTGCGGGCCCAATCAAGGAAATTGGTCCCACTTAGTTTTTCCTTCTCAAGGACGAATCGCAATGAATTGTGTGATGTATTGGTTGCCATTATCTACATTAAATTATTTGCAAAGTTATTCGTTTTTGAGCAAAAACCTTTCCACAATTTCAACACTTGATAAATAGTGAAAAATATATTTTACGATAGTTATAAGTAAGCTTTGGCTTATCCCCATAATTAAAGTAAAATCAATCCATGGGAATGACATCTATATGTCCCGGCTATTTCCCATTTTATGCCCTAGGCGCAAAACTATTTTGATAGCCTAGTTAAGCCGAACCATGTATAAGCATATGGAAATCACTATTTTCCCATCACCTCTTGCCTAGATAACCACTTATCTGTTGCTTTGGCAAGCAGGAAAAATGACGATCCAAGCTGAAGGAGTGCTTAGGATATGGTAGGCATTTTATGACTTAATTAAAACAATTTAATATGACGTATAAAAAATCAAGCCCCACAAGACATAAAATAAGCATCGCATGCAAGATATAAAGCGTAAATGTATATGTGAGATAGCATGGCCTAATCCTATGATGACTCCCACGAGCCTTGTGGGAGCCAAGGGTCAATCTAAGTTAATATCCATCTCATGGATAAAGTCTTCGATCCAGCGTCCTCCAGTCTTGTTACAAAATTGCATGGGCATACCCAGCCTTCAATGTAAAGTAGTAAAACTAATCTAAGAAAGCAATTACAATTTTACATCGTTGGAAAATGACTCGCAGGTCGTATTATAAAATTACAACCCAATTAAGTGTAAAACAAGAGGGGGTATAGTAGGCCATGCTATTCACCATGCTAAAACTCACATAAAGCATAATGAAATAAAAGCGAGTACATATACAAAGTCTTGAGTGTTGCCACTACGCAGAGCAGTCGGCGGTCCCTCTAGCTGGTTAGCGGGCGGGGGGTCAAGGGGGCAGATTAATCAGATTGGTTAATCAGATTAACGCCGGAAGCATAACCGAATTAATCGAATTAATAACAGTTTCACAGAAATAGTTTATGCAGTATCGAATATACAGAAACATGCGATATCAGTTTATGCAAATGAATCGAATTAAATTACAGACCGAATCATGCTATAGCAGTTCATGCACTATTAATCGAATTAATAACATAACGATTCAAAGAAACAAATAAACATGATCAACCGATGACAGTTTATGCATATATCATATATATTAACATAAAGATACAATCTTTTCTGTTTTTCACACATACACATACCAAATCGAATTTGATACATGTTATAATGTGATTAACAATATCAAATTCGAATAGTATGAGCAAGGATCTGATACCACTGAAGGGATTCATGGGCAGAAACTCGTTCTAAACACACATGAATCCTCCCCTGAAGGATCCGCGCATACCAAAACGAATAGAAAACAGCGAAAAATTACTTACATTTTTCGCTAAAGATGTTGTCTTTCGGATATGTGCTGCTGCCACCAAAAGCCTTCCCTTGCGGAATTGCTTTCTACCAGTATCCACGCGACGAAACGAGAAACGAGTGCTAGCTCTTCGTTTTTGAGTTTCGGGAATATAGAAAGAAGAGAAGGGAAGAATTCAAGAAATCTGATTTCAAGAGAATTTTGCTTTATTGCGGCTCAAGCATTAGTTATCTAGGGTTTCGGCCAAAAGAGGTTTATATATTATGTGAGAGTTTGTTCCCTAGAACCAACTCCCACGTCCTCAACCTCTTCCGGTAATGGGAGTCTATAACTCCCACGTCCCCTAGACTTCTGCTGGTAGTGGGAGTCTTTATCGTATAATAACTCCCACGTAATCCCAGCTATAGCCAAATACTGAAAATGCCCATCTTTAATCTATAATTCAAATAATAACGTTTTATTATTCTCAGAAAATAAATGTCAGATACAATGAACCTAGACACATTCTAGATTCTTTGAATACAGACATGAAACTCGTTAACTCGTCTATGCTTGTGACCATGTATGTTCATATTACAATGGCAATGAAAACACACTTAGTAGTAGTGTGAGTTCATAAATCACAAGCGGTCCCTAGCAGGACATTGTAACTAACCAAAGTGAATGAATTTACGGTGGAACCTAATATCAATCCACTATTTAATCCCTTTTGTCTCGCGATATCCTAATTAAGCATAAGGCATGGTAGTCGTCACCCTTATTAAGCTTAATTGTATTTATGCTCGATCTCCGGATAGACTGTTCCAACAAATAGTATTTGATAACCACTTTATCAAATACATTTGAGCACGACCATGCATTTAAACAGTTTTTCCCTATCGAGGGGCCCATGGATATCTCTCTCTAACAGAGAGGGAAAATTCCTTACAATGTCTCTCACATTCAAGCCATGATAGGACACTACATCTGATCATCAGTCGTATTGATTACTCGATTAAAAGTAATGTCTGACTGAGTCAAAATGTGGCTACATTAATGCTAGAATCAATGGAGACATAAGGTCTACGGATTCCAAAATAGTACTGAGGAAGTAATACTTATGACTAAGGACCATGAAGTATTACTTCTCTAACGGATCACGTCCAATACAATGTATCCCAATATATTGCATCTATGAAATGATTTGTATCCATTACACATGATCATCAATCATACTAGTTTTATTTCATTGTAAAGAAAATTACATAAAACTAGGGACAACTAGAATAGTAATTGCATAAGCTAATGAGTTTTACTATCAAATCACACATTTGATGTCCAAAAGCAAAATTAACTATTCAGAGACATACTCAAAAGAAATGAAACGTATAACATATGCTAATGGTACTAGGGCACTACTAACAAATGGACAGCTTTGCGACAGTTTGGTATAATGATCATAACTTTCGATCTATGTATCCAATGGACCTGATTCCTGTTGCATATTAAAGATAAGTGACAGATATACATTTTTATGAAGACCACAATATTAGATTCTGCCAGCTTGGAGTCCAAAATTGTCGTGCAACCTGATCCAACATTCTGTTTAGAATTGGGACGAATTTAAAGGACGTTTTAGTCTTTTTGTTCAATTAAAGTCTATGATAGACTTTAATTATTTTCCAGATTTTTTATTTACTTTATTTAGAGTATTTAGGCATGTATAGCAAGGAGTTTCTATAATAAAGGTCATGTTGTCCATAGTGGTTGAATAGTTCGAGAATTAGAGAAAGATCCGGCACAATTAAAGCTGTCGAACCTATCGGTATTTAGTACCTCACGGTTCTTCATCAGTTTCAGCCTCCATTGATAATCAATCTTCTTGGAGATGCGTTGATTATATTCCTCGTAAATTGATTTTCGAGAAAGAGAAAGATCCGAAAACCTTTTCGTTGTAGAATCTTGATACTTGTTATCTCGGTTCTTCATCATTTGGTATCAGAGCAAAATGTTGATCTCTTTCTTGGTGTACCTTTATAGCTTTCTATAAATTTTCTTGTTTGCTTGAGAGACAAAATAAAAATAAAAATAAAGAATTCTGCTTTAATAAAAAAAGGGCAGCCGTGAATTTATTAGACAAGTGTTCAAACCAAAAGAAAACTTCTTGGTTCCTTGAGAGCATTCAAGAATTGGTTTTGTCACCCTTTTTTCTTGTCATTGTCGCGCACATTACCAAACATCTTGGTTCCTTGAGAGCATTCAAGATACAGTGCGGCCAAGAGAGGGTAAGTCTAGAGAAAAAAATAAAAGGAAAGAATCATTCCCTTACTGTTCATCTTACCACAACGATCAAGATTTGAGAACGAATCTTTTTGAAGAAAGGGAGAATGATGAGGGATTGGACAGCTTTGCAACAGTTTGGTATAATAGTCATACATTTCTATCCATGAATCCAATAGAGCTGATTCTAGTTGCATTTGAAATATAAAAGGCAAATCAACAACTTTCATGAAGATCACACGATCAGATTCTGCCGTTATGGAGTCTGAAATCGTCGTGCAAGTTGGTCCAACAAGCTGTCCAGATTTATGGACGAGAATTAATCTTAATTCTCCAAGTTTATTTATTAATTAGATTTCATCTTTTATTATTATTGTTAAGTGTTTTTAGGAGAATAATATTAGTGGTTGCTAGATAATATCGTAGATAGTGTTTCGTTTTTAGCAAGTTTGTTATTGAAGAGTCCTAATTAGAATATGACTCCTCCTTTGTGGGTTCTTTGAGCCGAATTCCACCTCTATATAAAGGGGAATTCAACCACCTTTTTTTTTCGGGGGTTAGGGGGGGGGGGGGGGTTAGCTGGCTGGGCACTTTAGCCCGGTATCAAACCTGGGACCTCTCAGTCCCAGGCAGTGGATGTTACCCACTGGGCTACCATGCCTTCGATAATTCAGCTACCTTATTATTTAAGTTATATACAAGATATTTTTGGAAATATAATGTGAGGTTCTTACCTTTCATGGTTCTTTCGAGAATCAAGGCTATTCAAAGTGGATTCTTTGATTAGTTCTTGAGTTACTGTATCAATAAATTTATTTTACGCTTATTGTGGTGTTTCAGCCTCAATTGATAATCAACCTTCTTGGAGTTGCATTGATTATATTCCCCGTAAACTGATTTCCGAGAAAGAGAAAGATCCGAAAACCTTTTCGTTGTCGAATCTTGATACTTGTTATCTCGGTTCTTAATCATTTTGTATCAGAGAAAAAGGCTGATCTCTTTCTTGGTGTACCTTTATAGCTTTCTATAATTTTTCTTGTATGCTTGAGAGACAAAAAAAAAAAAAGAAAAGAATTTGGCTTTAATAAAAAAAAAAAAAAAAAAGGCAGCCTTGAGTTTATTAGGGAAGTGTTCAAATCAAAAGCAAACTTCTTGATTCCTTGAGAGCATTCAAGAATTGGTTTTGTCACCCCTTTTTTCTTGTCATTGCCGTGCACATTACCAAACATCTTGGTTCCTTGAGAGCATTCAAGATACAGTGCGGCTAAGAGAGGGTAAGTCTAGAGAAAAAAAAAGAAAACGAAAGAATCATTCCCTTACTGTTCATCTTACCACAACGATCAAGATTCGAGGACGAATCTTTTTGAATAAAGGGAGAATGATGAGGGATTGGACAGATTTGCAACAGTTTGGTATAATGATCATAATTTTCTATCCATGAATCCAATGGAGCCGATTCAAGTTGCATTTGATAGCTAAGAGGAAGATCTACAACTTTCATAAGATGACAACATCAAATTCTGCCGTTATGGAGTCCGAAATCGTCGTGTAAGTTGGTCCAACAAGCTGTCCAGATTTGTGGAGGAGAATTAATCTTAATTCTCCAAGTTTATTTATTAATTATATTTCATCTTTTGTTAGTGTTATTATTATTATTAGGTGTTTTTAGGCGCATAATATTAGCGGTTGCTAGATAATAGGACATGTTATCCATTATCTTTGATAGTGTTTCGTTTTTAGCAAGTTTGTTATTGAAGAGTCCTAATTAGAATAGGACTCTTCCTTTGTGGGTTCTTTGAGCCGAATTCCAGCTCTATATAAAGGGGAATTCAACCACCTTATTATTTAAGTTATATACAAGATATTTTTGGAAATATAATGGTAGGTTTTTACCTTTCATGGTTCTTTCGAGAATAGAAGTTATTCCAAGTGGATTCTTTGATTAGTCCTTGAGTTACTGTATCAATAAGTGTAGTTTACGCTTATTGTGGCGTTTCAGCCTCCATTGATAATCAACCTTCTTGGCGGTGCGTTGATGATATACTTGTTTATAGTAAAAACATAAAAGATCATATTGAACATCTTAAAACAGTTTTTACTATTCTAAGGGAACAAACTTTGTATGCTAAACTTGAAAAGTGTGTTTTTTGCACTAATTCCGTTAACTTTCTTGGATACATTGTTAGTTTTGAAGGTATTAGTGTTGATCCGGTCAAAATTCAGGCAATCATTGAGTGGACGAGACCAACAAGTGTTACGCAAGTTCGATCATTCTATGGGTTAGCGAGCTTTTATAGGCGTTTTATTCGTGATTTTAGCACGATTGTTGCCCCCATTAAATGAAGTTATGAAGAAAGACGTCTCATTCTTTTGGGACAAACCGCAAGAAGAATGTTTCGAGAAGATGAAGCAATTACTTACTTGTTCTCCCGTTTTATCTTTACCTAATTTTTCTTTAATGTTTGCAGTTGAATGTGATGCTTCAGGTTTAGGTATTGGGGCTGTTTTACAACAAGAAGGTAAACCTTTAGCATATTTTAGCGAGAAATTATGCAATGCTTTGCTTAATTATTCTACTTATGATAAAGAGTTATACTCCATCGTTAGAGCTTTGGAAACATGGCAGCACTACTTAATCGCGAGGGAATTTGTGATTCATACCGACCATGAGTCCATCAAGTATCTATAGGGACAAAGTAAGTTGAATAAGAGACATGCAAGGTGGGTTTCCTTTATTGATACTTTTTCATACATCAAAAAGTACAAGAAAGGTAAGGAAAACATCGTTGCCGATGCTCTATCTCGAAGATATACATTGCTTTCCTTAATGCATGCTAAATTACTTGGATTTGAACATCTTAAAGCATTATATAAGGATGATAAAGAATTTTCAGATTTGTTTTCATTGTAAGTGATAGGGATGTAAAGTTCTTAAGTTACTTTTGGAAGACATTATGGAGTAAGTTGGGGACTAAATTGCTATTTTCAACGTCAAGTCACCCACAAACTGATGGCCAAACTGAGGTAACAAATAGAACTTTAGGGCGTCTTCTTAGAACTTTAATTCAAAAGAACTTAAAAAGGTGGGAAGATTGTTTACCTATTGCTGAATTTGCTTATAATAGGACTTTGCATTCTACTACAAATAATTTCCCTTTTGAAGTTGTTTATGGTTTTTAACCCCTTAACACTGTTGGAACTAATTCCTTTACCTGTTGATGAGTATTATAATGTAGAAGGTGATTCTAAGTCTGATTATATACAAATATTACATCAACAAGTAGCCGAGAACATCAACAAAAGGAATGAACAAGTTGCAAACAAAGCCAACAAAGGCCGCAAGAAAATTTCCTTTGAAGTTTGTGATTGGGTTTGGTTACATCTTAGGAAAGACCGATTTCCTAATGAAAGAAAGAGTAAATTACATCCAAGAGGCGATGGACCATTCCAAGTTGTTGCAAAGATCAATGATAATGCATATAAAATAGACTTGAAAGGTGAGTATGGTGTGCACTCTTCTTTTAATGTTTCTGACTTATCTCCTTTCGATTTTGATACAGATTATGTTGCTGATCGTGATGATGATTCGGGAACAAATCATGTTTTTCAAGGGGGAGGGGATGATGCGGTACCAACCAAGGGGCTGCCCTACTTAAAAGATCCACTACTCAACATTCAAAGACCTATGACAAGAGCAAGGACTAGAAGGACTTTAGAGAATATTGAAAAATTTATCCAAGAGCTTAAAACTAAAGAGGAAGCTAAACTTCAACTAGAAGAAGACATTCAAGTCAACCTCTTAAGTTTCACAATTGTTCAAATCAGCCCAAACAAGCAAAGTGGCTAAATAGGGCATTTTAGTCTTTTTGTACAATTAAAGTCTATTCTAGACTTTAATTATTTTTTCGATTTTGTTATTTACTTTAAATAACTTATTTAGGCTTGTATAGAAAGTAGTTGCTATAATAAATGACATATTGTCCATAATGGTTGAGTAGTTAGTTATATAGTAGTTGAGAGTCCCACGTCCTCAAGGATTCTTCACATGTTTACTAGTTTTCATCCATGTTTGGCCGCCTATATGAAAGATAATATGACATGTTGTCCGTTATCTTGGTTAGTGTTTTACTTGACAGCAAGTTTGTTGTTCAAGAGTACTACTTCTTCAAGGACTCTTCCTTTTTGGGGCTAGTAGCCGAATTCTTCCTCTATTTAAGAGAGAATTTGACCACCATCATAATTACGTTAGATATATTGATATTTTGGTAAGGTTATTCCTTAGCTACTTGTGTTTGAACTTCTTTATATAATTCATTCATTCATTCTTGAGTTACTGTATCAACAAGTTTAGTTTACGCTTATTGTGGTGTTTCATCCTTCATCGATTCTTAGCCTTCTTTAGAGTTGCGTTGAGAATATTCCCCCGTTAAACTAGTTCAAGAATAGGAAAAGATATGATTAAACTCAATTGTCGAATTCTTGGTACTTTGTACCTCGGTTCTTCATCACCTCCTCACTTAGTAGACTAGGTTAGAGAAAGAGTTCCGAAGGGTGGAAGGTTACATGAGTGTGTAAAAGACCATTAGTTAGTTTGTCCTTCCTTGTAATCTCTCAAGACAAGCTAGTGGAAAGTTTCCAAAATCCTTGGGTGTGTCCCAAGGTAGTGGATATCGATCTTTTGTGATCGAACCACTCTACATCCTTGTGTTTGATCTTCTAACTCTATCTCTTTACTTTCAAGTTCTTAATTTATACTTGTACTTATATTCACATGAACTTGATTGTATGAGCTTTAATTGTTTACTTAGAGTTGATCAACTTGCTTGTCATATCTTCCCTTGCCTTGGGCATAGGAATTGCATTTAGAGATCATTATATATATATATATCCTGCTAAATGATCCCGAATTGTTTTAGACTAGATTCGTAAAATTAACCATGTTTTTGCTGTTCATAATTATTCGGAAAAAAAGAGAGTAAAGCTAGCAGCCATGGAGTTTTATGGATATGCTTCAATTTGGTGGGACAAAGAAACCAAGACAAGGGCAAAAGTGGAACAACCGAAAATTGCCACTTGGGCCGAGATGAAAGCGGGGATGAAACGGCGTTTTGTTCCTCTAAATTACTTGAGGGAACTTTACAATCGTTTGCAAAGATTAAAGAAAGGTGATAGAACGGTCGATGAATACTACAAGGCAATGGAAATTGCAATGATTCAGGCAGATATTAGTGAAGCAGATGAGGCAACAGCGGCTCGGTTCTTGGCTGGTCTAAACGAAAAAATTCGAACAAAGGTAGAACGTGCTAATCTTGATAATATTACGTCTATGTTATATTATGCGAAAGCAGTTGAAAGAGAGCAAAAGGAAAAGAGTTCGAGGGCAAAAAGCGGCAACTTTCCAAACTTGGGAGAAGCCGAAACAGTCCCATATTTTTTTATACTGTTTTGCCGAGCCAAAGCAACGGTAAAGAGGTCATAAATGGTGAAAAATAGCCACGGGTCAGTTTGAGGCAGTAAGGTCACAAAATACAACCAATTCGGCCAATACGAGGGCAAATTCTACTTCAAATCTTGTTCGGGAATGTTTAAAATGTAGGGGCAAAGGATACTTTGCTATGGAATGCCCTAACAAGTGTACAATGATAATATTGGATGATGGATCGTGGGTAACTGAGGAAGAAGCCGAAAGGGCTGTTTTAGAGGAGAAAAAAGAGCGAGAGAGAAAAGAAACGAGTGATCCTACCCATGAGGTAAAATTCGAGGGAAAAAAGGATACAAAATCCGTGAGCTTAGTGAGAAAAAAGGCAAGATCACAAAAAAGTGAGAAAATAGTGTTTATTCATTAATTCCGGAAAGGTAGATAGGGCAATTCAAGCAAAACAACTTGTGGTTTTGTTCGATTTGAAAGGAACCACAAGGAACCTTTTTACTAACACACTTTCTTTTGATCTAACATCTTTTTCTACAGCTAGTCTTGCTATTTTTCAGAAATTTCATGGAGTCTTCCCTAAGGAGTTGCCGAGAAGGTTATGTATGAACCTTCAAAATCGTGAAAGGTATAAACCGTCTTCGGTTAAAAATCAGAAAATTCAAAACCAAGGTGATTTAATTCTTGCAAGGAAGAAGGCAAGCAAGTCTTTAAATGCTTATATTAATCCAAGAAATATTGTACAAAAGCATGAGGGGACTTTTAGAATATATACGGATAGTCTAAATATTAGTCACATAACTTTTAAGGATAGACATCCGAATTCTTGCTTAAATAATATATTTATTTGTAGTCAAAACCGAGAGCAATTTAGTGAACATCTTAGGGCTGTTTTTTCTATTATAAATACACAAACCTTGGATGCTAAGATGGAAAAGTATGTTTATTATACTAATTCTATTAACCTTCTTAGTTACATCATGAGTTTTCAAGGCATTAAAGTTGAACCGGCAGAAGTTAGGACAATTGAGGAATGGCCGAACACAACTAGTTCAAATCGCATTCGTTCATCATTTGAGTTGACAAGCTTTTGTAAGCATTTTGTTTGTGATCTTAGCAAAATTTCTGCCACAATGGAGAAAAGAGAGATACAATTCTTTTGGGACAGCCGCCATAAAATCAATTTAATAGGTAAGCACGGTACACATTCTACTTGCTATATTTCTAACTTGCTCCCTTTTGCCAATTTTTCAGATTATGTGGCTGATCGTGATGATGATTCGAGGACGAATCAAGCTTTTCACGGGGGAGGGGATGATACGGTACCAACCTCGGGGCTGCCCAAGTCAAAGGGGCGCATACATAGACTATTAACGAGGCTCAGAACGAGGAACATGCAACAAATAACTACATAATTGGTTCATATATTAAAGTACAAAGAGGATGCTAAGTTACACATAGAATACAAAGTACAAGGCAGCCCTCAAGTTTCAAGAGTGTTCAAAAAGGCCCAAACAAGCAAATTGGCTAAAAAGGGCATTTTCGTCTTTTTCTGTACAATTAAAGTCTATACTAGACTTTAATTATTTTCAGCATATTATTTACTATATTTAGGCTTATTTTCGTGTATAGCAAGTAGTGTTGCTGTAATAAAGGACATGTTGTCCACAGTAGTTAAGAAGTTGGTCATCTAGTTGTTAAGAGTTCTACTTCTACAAGGACTCTTCACATTAGTAGTTATTTTCAGCCATGTTAGTTATTTTAGGCGCTTAAGATGCTAGATAATAGGACATTTTTTCCATTATCTTGTTAGGGTTTACTTGATAGCAAGTTGTTGTTTAAGAGTCCTACTTCTTCAATGACTCTTCTTTTATTTATTGTTTGTAACCGAAATCTCTCTATTTAAGAGATGGTTCGGCCTACATATTATTTACGTTAGATATATTGATATTTTGGTAAGGTTACTCCTTAGCTTCTCGTGTCTGAACTTCTTTTAAGAAAATAACTAATTCGGCTAAATTTTCACCTTGGAAAAAGCCAAATCAGCCCCCTTCAAATTCTGGTTTTGGGCAGCGGCAAAGTGAGAATAAGAGACGTTTTGGGGCTGCCAAAACTGCCACAACTCAATTAAAAAAAAGCCAAACAGCCGCCATTCCATCTTCAACTTGGGAGACAAATATGAATGAACTACGGGAAATCATGGATAATTTGATCAACAAAAAGACTCTTGTTGAACAACCAACATTCACTCAAACAGCCACAGATTCATCTTCAAAGTGGGAGACAAATTGTTCATCTTCAATGCCAACAGAATGTTCTAAGTTCCACAAACAAGACCATCTTGATATGGACTGCCCAAATAATGATATAATGATAATACAAGATGATGAAAATTAGGAAAGTCAAGAAGACAAGTATGAATCCGAGACCGTCATAGAAAGCTTGCCAAATGATGAGTTGAAAGAAGAGAGTGATCTTACACTTGCATCCCACGATTTAGAAGATTCGAGGATGAATCCTTTGAAGGGATTCATAGGCAGAAACTCGTTCTAAACACCCATGAATCCTCCCTGGAAGGATCCGCTCATACCACAGGAATAAAAAATATACGAAAAGGACTTACGTTTTCGGTTAAAGATTCTATTTTTCCGGGCACTTAGTTGCAACCACCAAAGTAGCTCTTTCCACCTTTGGCCTAATATCATCATTCAAAACTGCCAAGAATCGATTCAATGTAGCTTCCATATCTTCTTGAATGTCAACTCGAATCAGGGCTAATCACATCTCTTCATAATATTCATCAATATATTTAGAACCTTGTGCAAGCATTTGTAAATGTTTGACTTGCTTTGATACGGTACCGACCTCGGGGCTGCCCAACTCAAAGGATTACCTACATGGACCAATGATACGGCTGATGATACGGTACCGACCTCGGGGCTGCCCAACTCAAAGGATTACCTACATGGACCAATGATACAGCTTAGAACAAGGGTCGTGACTCAACTAACTGCATCATTGAACCGAGTTCTAAGATTCAAAGAGGACTCTAAGTTACATCTAGGAATGTTGTACACGTCACCTCTTAAGTATCACAAGTGTACAAGGAATAGACAGCCTTGCTACAGTTTGGTATAATGATCATATCTTTCGATCTAGGTATCCAATGGAGCTGATTCTAGTTTAATATTAAATATAAGAGGCAGATCTACAACTTCTATGAAGATCACAAGATCAGATTCATCCCGCTTGGTATCCGAAATCGTCATGCAAGCGGGTCCAACAATCTGTCTAGAATTGGGACGAATTTTAGTCTTTTTAAATTAAAGTCTATTCTAGACTTTAATATATTTCAGTTATAGTCTTTACTATTATTAGTCATGTTGGCCACCTAGAATAAAGGAGTTTGTTACTTAATAGGACATGTTGTCCATCATGTTTGGTAGAATTCCATTTAAAGTAGTATACTTAAGTTTGTTAGGCAAGAGTCCTACTTCTTCAAGGACTCTTCCTTTTTGTTATTGTTGCAACTGAAATCCCTCTATTTAAGAGTGATTTCGGCTCCCTTATTATTTACGTTAGATATATTGATATTTTGGTTAAGGTTAATCCTTAGATACTTGTTTATGAATTTTTGTTAGAACTTCATATTCTTTGAGTTACTGTATCAACTAGATAGTTTCGTTAGTTGTGGTGTTTCATCCTTCATTGTTACTTAGCCTTCTTTAGAGTTGTGTTGAGTAAATTTCCCTTGAAAACTGTTCGAAATAAAGAAAGATCTGCTAAAAAGGCGAACCTTGAATTAAACCTCTCGGTTCCGCATCAAGTAGTATCTGAGCAAAAGGTTGATCTCTATCTTGGTGTACCTTTACTGCTTTTCATTAAAACAAATTCTTGTTTGCTTGGATTAGACAACGAAAGATTACAAAAAAATTACTACTACCCAACGCAAAAGCCACCCGGAAGTAAAGAAATTGGCAGCTGGGTTATCCTATTTAGACAAGGTACAAACAAAAAGCAAACTTCCTTGTCCTTGAGACACAAAGGAATTGGCTCTTGATCCCTCTTGTTCTTGAAAACCCACCAACAAATTCATAAAATCGAGGTAAAATCTTCCTAATCCGGAGTTCTTGATATTGTGTGGCCAAGAAAAGGGTAACTTCTTTGGTAAAAATGTAAGAAAAGAAATCAAGAAATAATTTTTCAAGAATTTTATATTTTTCGGTACTATTCATGCTACTGTTCATCCGAGAATTAAAATTCAATTTTCAAGAAAATCAAGAAGCGTAAAGATCACATAATTTTAATGTTTATTCTATTATTTATTTCTTAACTTTTTGTTTAGGTCAAGATAGGAATTCTTTCCAATATTTTTCAGCTTTGTCTTAATAGAACAAGTTAGGAATTCTTAATTCTGCTAGAGTTGAAGTTCTTGACATGTATTGTTGGAATAAAAGGAGATTTTTTTTTTCTATCTAACGATTTGAGTGTTTTCTTTTTCAAGATTAACATGTCTTTTATTAAAGGTTCATCAATGAAAGATACCATTATAGGTGATAAAAAATTGTTCGTGGAGTCAATGCAACAAAACATGAAGAGAATACTACAAAGAATGGATGACATGCAAGAAAGATTGGAGAATCTTGAAAAGCCCTCTTGGGAAGACACTTTGCGGCAAAGAATGGATTTTAATCCAAGCTAGCCGAGAGCAACATTAAGGATAGAGGATAATGAGACGGATAATGATGATTCAACATATTTTAGTGAGGAAGAAACCGAAGAGTCAAATTGGGACATTGAGGCCGAAAGTATTGAATCATATCCGGATGATGATGTTAATCTTCTTTAGGTAAATATGAAACTTCTACATTCTCAACCATTAGATGATTTACATCAACAAAGAAGTAATCTATTTCAAACAAAGTGCAAAGTTAAGGATAAAACCTGTTTAGTTATTATTGATAATGGTAGTTGCACTAATGTTTGTTCTTTTGATATGGTAACCACTTTAGATTTACCTATGAAAGCACATCCCATACCATATAAGCTTTCTTGGTTAAATAATAGTGGTGATATTAAAGTAGATAAACAAGTGGAGATAGATTTCAGCATTGGGACGTTCAAGGACACGGTATTATGTGATGTGGTGCCTATGACCGCAAGTCATATTATTCTGGGAAAACCGTGGCAATATGATAGGTGTGCGGATCATATTGGAAGAAGGAATGTATACATGGTTTCAAAGGGTAAAATTCGTCATACTTTACATCCTATGACACCTATTCAAGTTAGTGAGGTTCAAAAGTTATTATCCGAGGGTAGAGAGAAAATAATGAAAGAGCGTGAGTTGCAAAAAACGAGTGATCCTACCCAAGAGGTAAAAAACGAGGGGGAAAAGGATAAAAAAAAGCCGAGCTAAAGGTGAGAAAAAAGGCAATCGCTCAAAAAGTGAGAAAATAATGTTTGTTCATTAAAACCGGAAAGGTAGATAGGGAAATTCAAGCAAAACAACTTGTTGTTTTGTTAGATTTGAAAGGAACTGCAAGGAACCTTTTTGCTAACACTTTTTCTTTTAACATAACATCTTTTTCTACATCTAGTCTTACTATTTTTCAGGAATTTCAAGAAACCTTTCCCAAGGAATTTCCAAGAAGGTTATGTATTAGCCTTAAAAATCATGAAAGGTATAAACCATCTTTGGGTACAAATCAGCAAATTCAAAACCAAGGTGATTTAATTCTTGCAAAGAAGAATGTAAGTACGTCTTTAAGTCCTTATATTAATCCGGTAAAGATTGTACCAAAGCATGAAGGGATTTTTAGAATATATACAGATAGTCTAAATATTAATCACATAACTTTTAAGTATGGACGTCCGATTTCTTACTTTGATAATATATTTATTTATAGCCAAAACCGAGAGCATTTTAGTGCACATCTTAGGGCTTTTTTCCTATTATAAATACACAAACGTTGTATGCTAAGATGGATAATTATGTTTATTACACTCATTCTATTAATCTTATTAGGTGCATGATGATTTTTCAAGGTATTAAAGTTGAACCGACAAGAGTTAATACAATTGAGGAATGGCCGAATTCAACTAGTACAAATCAAAATTGAACATCATTGGAGTTGGCAAGTTTTTTTAAACGTTTTGATCATAATCTTAGCGAGCTTGATTCCTTGAATGCAATGGAGAAAGAAGAATTATTTTGGGACAACCGCCATAAAATTAATTATACGGTAAGCACGGTGCACCTTCTACTTTCTATATTCCTAACTTGCTCCCTTCTATTAATATTTCAGATTATAAAGTTGATTATGAGGATGATTCTAGGAAGAATCCTTTTCAAGAGGGAGGAGATGATACAGTACCGACCTCGGGGCTGCCCAACTCAAAGGATTACCTACATGTTCCAATGATACGACTTAGAACAAGGGACGTGACTCAACTAACTACATCATTGATCTGTGTTCTAAGATACAAAGAGGACTCTAAGTTACATCTAGGAATGTTGTACAAGTCAACCTCTTAAGTATCACAAGTGTACAAGGAATGGACAACTTTGCTACAGTTTGGTATAATGATCATATCTTTTGATCTAGGTATCCCGAATTGGGACGAATTTTAGTCTTTTTACATTAAAGTCTATTCTAGACTTTAATATATTTCGGTTATAATCTTTACTATTATTAGCCATGTTGGCCACCTATAATAAAGGAGTTTGTTACTTAATAGGACATGTTGTCCATCATGTTTGGTAGAATTCCATTTAAAGTAGTTTACTTAAGTTTGTTTGGCAAGAGTCCTACTTCTTCAAGGACTCTTCCTTTTTGTTATTGTTGTAATCGAAATCCCTCTATTTAATAGTGATTTCGGATCCCTTATTATTTTCGTTAGGTATATTGATATTTTGGTTAAGGTTATTCCTTAGATACTTGTTCCTGAATTTCTGTTAGAACTTCATATTCTTTGAGTTACTGTATCAACTAGATAGTTTCGCTAGTTGTGGTGTTTCATCCTTCATTGTTAGTTATCCTTCTTTAGAGTTGCGTTGAATAAATTCCCCTTGGAAACTGTTCGAGATAGAGAAAGATCTGCTAAAAAGATGAACCTTGAATTAAACCTCTCGGTTTCGCATCAAGTGGTATCAGAGCAAAATGTTGATCTCTATCTTGGTGTACCTTTACTGCTTTTCATTTAAAAAAAATTTCTTGTTTGCTTGGAAAAGACCGAGAAAGATTACAAAAAAATTACTACTACCCAACGCAAAAGTCACCCGAAAGTAAAGAAATTGGCAGCCGGGTTATCCTATTTAGACAAGGATCAAACAAAAAGCCAACTTCCTTGTCCTTGAGACACAAATGAATTGGCTCTTGATCCCTCTTGTTCTTGAAAAGCCGCAAACAAATTCATAAAGCCGTCAACAAATTCATCAAATCGAGGTAAAATCTTCCTAATCCGGAGTTCTTGATATTGTGTGGCCAAGAAAAGGGTAAGTCTTTGGTAAAAAGGTAAGAAAAGAAATCAAGAAACAATTTTTCAAGAATTTTATATTTTTCAGTACTATTCATGTTACTATTCATCCCGGAATAAAAATTCAATTTTCAAGAAAATCAAGAAGCGTAAAGATCACATATTTTTAATGTTTATTCTATTATTTCTTTCTTAACTTTTTGTGTAGGTCAAGATAGGAATTCTTTCCCATGTTTTTCAGCTTTGTCTCAACGCAACAAGTTAGGAATTCTTAATTCTTATAGAGTTGAAGTTCTTGAGAAGTATTGTTGGAATAAAGAGAGAATTTTTTTTTTTCTATCTAACGATTTGAGTGTTTTCTTTTTCAAGATTAACATGTCTTTTGTTGAAGGTTCATCAAAGAAAGATACCATTATAGGTGATAAAAAATTATTCTTGAAATCAATGCAACAAGACATGAAGAGAATACTACAAAGAATGGATGACATGCTAGAAAGATTGAAGAATCTTGAAAAGCCCTCTTCGGCTTACAAGGATAAAAATCATGATTATCATATCTTGATTTTTGGTGCATGTTGGAAGCCATACCTTTTATCATCATAATCAAAGTTGTCATCTTCTTGATCAAATTGTCGCCTCATCTTGAGCATGAATTTGTTGATAATTCAATCTTTACTTTTCTTGATTCTTGTTCTTGAATCTTTTTCTTGAAATCCTAACTTAATCTTTACGTTTCTTGATTCTTGATTCTTGACTTCCTTTTCTTTCTTTTACTAGACTTACCTTTTTCTTTGCCGCATGTTATCAAGAACTCAGGTTTGAAGGCGCTAGAATTCTTGATGTATGGTTATGTGCACGGCAATTACAGGAAATAAGGGGTGAACAAAAACCAATTCTTGAAACGAAGCTCGAAGCACTAGGAATCAAGAAGTTTTCTTTTGGATTGTTCACTTGTGTCTAATAATATTTCGGCTGCTTTTTCTTGAAAAGTCGTATTTTTTTTTTGTCAATTCAAGCAAACAAGAAAAATTTAAAGAAAGATGTAAAAATACACCAAGAAAGAGATAAACCTTTTGCTCATATACCACTTGATGAGGAACTGAGATAACAAGTATATCAAGATTCGACAACAAAAAGGTTTCAGATCTTTCTCTTTCTAGAAATCAGTTTACGAGGGAATATAATCAACGCAACTCCAAGAAGGTTGTTTATCAATGGAGGCTGAAACACTAAGTGTAAACTAAACTTATTGATACAGTAACTCAAGGATGAATGGAGTTCTACATAGAAAATCAATCCACAAGTAACTAAAGAATAACCTTAAAATATCATATATCAAGTCTAATTAATATCTTGGCTGAATTCCCTCTTAAATAGAGTATGAATTTCGTTGCCAAATGACCCACAGAGGAAGAATCCTAATTAAGTTAGAATTCTTCTATCTAAGAATAGTAAACTACTCTAATTGTACCACTAATTAACCCATGGACAACATGCCCTTTTTTATAGCCCTACTACTAGATAATGGCGCCTAAATATAATTAAAGTAAATACTATAAAGTTGAAATTCTAATTAAAGTCTAGAATAGACTTTAATTTACAAGTTTCCTAAAATACAGGATCATCCATGAAGTTTAAAAAGGTCATTTATCCACATGGACAACATGTCCTTTATTCTAGCACCGCTAACATGATGCGGCCAAAAACACTTAATAATAATAAATATAAAACTGAAAACTAAATAAAGTCTAGAATAGACTTTAATGTACAAAGTTCCTAAAATGCCCTTTAGCAATTTTCCTTCCAATTGTGTATTTTGGCTTCAAAAGAGATTAAATGGATTTGATCTTTATGTCTTGCATTCTTTGAAGGTTTCTTTGTCCCATGAACCTTTAGATTAAATGATTTAAGAACTTGACTCATAGGCTTTCTTCGGAACATGGACTTGGAATTGTAAAACACAAGAGGAGGGGGGGTGAATTGGGTTTTAATCGATCTTGCAAACTTTTTCGAATCTATTCAATGCTAGGGTAAGTTTGTGCAAGATAAACAAAAGCAAAGTAAACCCAAACACAAGACAAAGGATTTAGAGTGGTTCGATTCACTCAGAATCTACATCCACTACCTTGAGCCGCACCCAAGGATTTCAACAACTTCACTAAGAAGACTTTTTACAATTGTGGCTAACTCACTAAGAGTTTTACAAACACAACCACAATACACCAACTCACTAAGAGTGCTTGCCCACACTAAGTAGGACTTTTACAAGTTTAACCCTATCACTAAGAAAGGGAATAAAGATGGATAAATAAAAAAGTTGTTCACTCTTCTAAGTGAAAGATATATACCTTTTAAGTACAACAAATTTCAGCTCTTTGAACATATGAAGTCCACTCTTTGTCTTGCTTTTTGAAATAACACCTTTGAATGATTTAGATCATGGAAATGAAGTGTTTTTGCTTTCAAGGTGTTTAGACTTGATAAGAAATCAATCTTTATTGTATGTGCAAGTCTTAGAGTCATTCTCTAGATTTGGAGTATTTATACATTTCAAAATAGGCTGAAAAACGACTCTTTAACGGTAAAAAAAAGGCTAGTTTTTACAGAGTTCGGTTGACCGAACTGACCACCTCGGATGACCGAAACCAGGGTCGGTCGACCGTCCATAGGCTTCGGTCGACCGAAGTGAACCAGACCAACATTCTGTTTGTGCTCGGTTGATCCGAGCTTTAGCTCGGTTGACCGACCTTCTGGGCTTTGAGAGATGTTGATTTTTCACACGTTTTGAAATCTATTGAAATCTAAAAGGTTTTCTCAATATGTAACAATTAAGAGCATTTCAAAAACCGTTTTAAAAGACTTGAACTTTGAAATCAAAGGCTTTTGAAATACGAACACATGTAAGGATCATTTTGAAACTTAGCCTTTTGAAAACGTGATTATGAAAACATGCAAGACTTGAGTGTAGGACTTATGTTCATGAGAGCATTGGTTAGAGCTTATAAGATAACGACTTATAATGACAAAGCTAATCTAACCAAACCTAAGTCTTCAATCTTCAATCTTGAAAGATGAGCCTTGAATAATATGACTTTGAACCTTGATCATGGCTTGATTGAAGTACTTAGAGCTTCCAATATTAGTTCCGATATTCTATCACAAAGATATAAACATTAGACACAACATCAAGTGTTTGTCCATTATCAAAAACCGAGTTTGATCGCCCTTAGGGCTAACAGGAATGAATGAGTTAAGAACTTGGTCATTTGGATGAATGACCTTGGTTAGCTTTATATATGAGTCTTTTAGCTTCATGGATGGATCCTCATCAGTTTAGCCGGATTCATTCGATATTATATGTGTATGTTGAACCTGGGAGTTCATGCAATGTGTAAGAAATACTTAGGCCTTCACCCGATGTGGACTATTATTGGGACCGTAATGGTTATTGTGGAGTTCATATTGATGAGCATGACACAATAAGAATGGATACTTAAAGGTTGGACCCGTTCGTTCAGGGGGTATGTTGAACCCATATGTAATGAAATTCTTGGGCCTTTCTAATTAGTGATGAAGAACCGAGGTACAAAGTACCAAGACTCGACACTTTAGTTTAAATCGGTTCTTTCCCTATTCTTGAACTAGTTTAATAGGGGAATATTCTCAACGCAACTCTAAAGAAGGCTAAGAATCGATGGAGGCTGAAACAACACAACAAGCATAAACTAAACTTGTTGATATAGTAACTCAAGAATGAATGAATTATATACGAAGTTCAATTCACAAATAGCTAAGGAATAACCTTACCAAAATATCAATATATCTAACGTAATTACAATGATGGCCGAATTCTCTCTTAAATAGAGGAAGAATTCGGCTATCTAGCCAAAAAAGGAAGAGCCCTTGAAGAAATAGGACTCTTGAACAACTAACTTCCTATCAAGTCAAACACTATCTAAGATAATGGACAACATGTCCTATTATCTTGCACACACTAATAATAGGCGGCCAAACATGGCTGAAAATAATAAACATGTGAAGAGTCCTTGAAGAAGTAGGACTTTCAACTACTTAACCACTCACCCATTATCTAAGCACATGGACAACTTGTCCTTTATTATAGCAACACTTGTTATACAGGCCTAAGAATAATAAATAACAATACTGAAAATAATTAAAGTCTAGAATAGACTTTAATTGTACAAAAAGACTAAAATGCCCATCTTAGTCACTTTTCTTGTTTGGGCCGAATTGTAAAGGCATGTATAATCCATGAGCTTTGCTTGTAACTTTAGCCTGTTTACAATTAGAGCAAAGTTCACATATTTTTCTAACATCCTTTTTCATCTTAGGCCAATAAAAGTATTCTTGTAAAATATCCAAAGTTTTAACAACACCAAAATGACCCATTAAACCGCCACAATGTGCTTCCTGAACAATTAAATCTCTAATAGAACATGATGGAATGCACAATCTATTGCCTTTAAACAAGAATTCTTCAAATATAAAAAAGTCCCTTTGAGCCGAAAGCTCACACGATTTTTACAAATTTGAAATTTTTTGATCATCCTTATACAATGCTTTAAGATGTTCAAATCCAAGTAATTTAGCATGCATTAAGGAAAGTAAAGTATATCTTCTAGAGAGAGAGCATCGGCTACGATGTTTTCCTTACATTTCTTGTACTTGATAATGTATGGAAAAGTATCAATGAAGGAGAAACCACCTAGCACGTCTCTTGTTCAACTTACTTTGTCCTTTTAGATACTTGATGGACTCATGGTCCGTATGAATAACAAATTCCCTTGCGATCAAGTAGTGCTGCCATGTTTCCAAAGCTCTAACGATGGAGTATAACTCTTTATCATATGTGGGATAATTAAGCGAAGCGCCACTTAATTTCTCACTAAAATATGCTAAAGGTTTACCTTCTTGTTGCAAAACAGCCCCAATACCTATCCCTGATGCATCACATTCAACTCAAAAGTTAAATCAAAGTTAGGCAAAGACAAAACAGGAGAAGAAGTAAGTAATTGCTTAAGATTTTTGAAACACTCTTCTTGCGGTTTGTCCCAAAAGAATGAGACATCTTTCTTCACGACTTCATTTAATGGGGCAGCAATCGTGCTAAAATCACGAATAAAACGCCTATAAAAGCTTGCTAACCCCCATAGAATGATCGAACTTCAGTAACACTTGTTGATCTCGGCCACTCTATGATTTCTTGAATTTTGACTGGATCATCAACACTTATACCTTGAGAACTAACAATGTATCCAAGAAAGTAAATGGAATTAGTGCAAAAAACACACTTTTCAAGTTTAGTATACAAAGTTTGTTCCCTTAGAATAGTAAAAACAGTTTTAAGATTCTCAATATGCTCTTCTAAGTTTTTTCTATAAACAAGTATATCATCGAAATAAACTACAACAAATTTTCCAAAACAATGTCTAAATATGTAGTTCATTAATCTCACGAAAGTACTAGGTGCGTTAGTAAGACCAAAAGGAATAACAATCCATTCATATAATCCGTATTTAGTCTTATAAGCGGTTTTCCATTCGTTACATTCTTTCATTCTTGTTTGGTGATAGCCTTGAGTAAAATCAATTTTAGAGAATATTAAAGCGCCACTTAACTCATCCAGCATATTATCTAAGCGAGGAATCGGATGTCTATATTTAATAGTTATGTTATTAATATCGCGACCATCCGTACATAATCCGAAAGTCCCTTTTTTCTTAGGTACTAAAATAACCGAACTAGCACAAGGACTTAAAAATTCTCTTACCTGCTTCTTCTCAAGAAGTAAATCGACGTGCCTTTGAATTTCCGAGTTTTATCCAGATTTGCTTGATAGGCCGCACGGTTTGGAAGACTTGCTCCCGGAATGAAGTCCATTTGATGCTCAATTCCCCTAATTGGAGGCAGCCCTCTCGACTGTTCTTTGGGAAATACATTGATACGGTACCAGCCATGAAGCTTAGAGAGGTCATTTGGATAAATGACCTCATCCTTAACTCATACATCCCAAATACAAGCTTCAAAGTCAAGCCTTTGTTAAGGTTAGATATATTGATATTTTGGTAAGGTTATTCCTTAGCTTCTCGTGTTTGAACTTTTATGTAGAATTCATTTATTCTTTGAGTTACTGTATCAACAAGATTAGTTTCTCTTGTTGTGGTGTTTCAGCCTCCATCGATAATTAACCTCCCTTAGCGTTGCGTTGATTATATTCCTCTAGAAACTAGTTCGAGAATTAGAGAAAGATCGGGCTCAACTAAACGTCGAACTCTTTGGTACCTTGTACCATTCGGTTCTTCATCAGGTGGTATCAGAGCAAAAGGTTTATCTCTATCTTGGTGTATCTTTAAGTTTTTTTTCCCAAGAAAATTTCAAAAAAATACTGTTCACGGTTACTGTTCACGCGTACTATTTACGGATTACTGTTCATTCGAGAACAAAATTAGAGTTTTGTTACTGTTCATCCGGATTGAAAAAAAAATCAAGAATCATGAATCAAGGAATCAACTTTCAAGAGAATCAAGAAGCATAAAGACTATCTTTTTAAAGATTTCAACAAATTCATGCAATGATGAGGCAACAATTTGATCAAGAAGATGAAAACTTTGATTATGATGATAAAATGTATGACTTCCAACATACAACAAATTCAAGATATGATGATTCCTATTTGTTTTCTTGTGAGCCGCAAAGGGATTACAAAAATCAGCAAGTTGACAACTCTGTTGGTGCAGTCAAGCTCCCATCTTTTGAAGGTACGAATAGGCCTGACTTATTATTTGAATGGATACATGAATTTCATAATATTTTTGCTATTCATAATTATTCGGAGGGAAAAAAGGTAAAGATGGCAGTCAAGGAATTTTATAGTAAGGCATCAACATGGTGGAAAGAGGAAACTATAATTAAGCAAAGAGCGGGTCAATGACCTATTGAAACTTGGAATGATTTTAAAGCTGAGATGAAACGAAGGTTTGTTTCCCTGTATTACTTTACTGAGCAAGCTAAACATTTGCAAATGCTTACACAAGGTTCTAAATCGGTATGATGAATATTATGAAGCGATGCGATTAGACATGATTCGGCTTGATAGAAAAGAATACGAAGAAGTTACATTGAATCGATTCTTGGCCGGTTTGAATGATGATACTAGGCCAGAGGTAGAATGCGTTTATCATGTTGATATTATGGAGATGGTAGATCATGCAGAGCAAATTGAGAGGCGAATCAAAGAGAAGAAGAAAGAGACTAATTCGGCTAAATTTTCACATTGGATACAGCCAAATCAGCCCTCTTCAAATTCTTGTGTTGGGCAGCGGCAAAGTGAATATAATAGCTATTTTGTGGCTGCCAAAACAGCCACAATTCAAGAAAAAGATAGCCAAACAGCCGCCATTAAATCTTCAACTTGGAAGATAGATATGGATGAACTACGGGAATTGATCTACAATTTGTGCCCAAAGAATGATATAATACAAGATGATACAAATTTGGAAAGTCAAGAAGACAAGGATGAAGCCGAGCCAAACTTAGAAAGTTTGCCAAATGAGGAGTTGAAAGAAAATAGTGAAGATTTAGAAGAAAAGATTGATCTTGTAATTGCATCCCACGATTTAGAAGATTCGAGGACGAATCCTTTAATAGGGGGACGGGATATGAAAGTTTTTCACGAAGGAGAGGATGATACGGTACCAGCCATGAAGCTTGGAGAGGTCATTTGGATAAATGACCTCATCCTTAACTCATACATCCCAAATACGAGCTTCAAAGTCAAGCTTTTGTTCTAAGTATTTAAAGTCTCTAATCTAAAGGTTCAAGAGGTAAAGAAACCTTCAAAGAAAGCTAGACACAAGGATCAAAGCCATCGAATATCATTTGAAGGAAAGATACATAATTGGAAGGAAAACGGTTGAAGGGGTATTTTAGGAAACTTGTAAATTAAAGTCTATTAAAGATTTTAATTATATTTTCAGCTTTATTGTTTATTTTAATTAGCCATGTTGGCCAAAATAAGCTAGCTAAATAATAGGACATGTTGTCCTTGATGTTCGGTAGTGTTTTTAGTTATCTAGGAGTTGTAGAGTCCTAATCTTTAAAGGACTCTTATTTGTGGGTTCTTTTTGGACGAAATTTCACTCTGTTTAAGTGGGATTTCAGCCATGATATTATGAGACTTGATATGATATTTTAAGGTTATTCCTCAGTTCCTTTGCGATGATACAATACCAGCCATGAAGCTTAGAGAGGTCATTTGGATAAATGACCTCATCCTTAACTCATACATCCCAAATACGAGCTTCAAAGTCAAGCCTTTGTTCCAAGTGTTTAAAGTCTCTAATCTAAAGGTTCAAGAGGTAAAGAAAACTTCAAAGAAAGCTAGACACAAGGATCAAAGCCATCGAATATCATTTGAAGGAAAGATACATAATTGGAAGGAAAACGGTTGAAGGGGTATTTTAGGAAACTTGTAAATTAAAGTTTATTAAAGACTTTAATTATATTTTCAGCTTTATTGTTTATTTTAATTAGCCATGTTGGCCAAAATAAGCTAGCTAAATAATAGGACATGTTGTCCTTGATGTTAGGTAGTGTTTATAGTTATCTAGGAGTTGTGGAGTCCTAATCTTTAAAGGACTCTTATTTCTGGGTTCTTTTTGGACGAAATTCCACTCTATTTAAGAGGGATTTCAGCCATGATATTATGAGACTTGATATGATATTTTAAGGTTATTCCTTAGTTACTTTGTGTTTGATTCTCTATGTAGAATTCATTCATCCTTTGAGTTACTATATCTATAAGTTTGGTTTATACATATTGTGGTGTTTCAGTCCCCATTGATAATCAACCTTACGAGCGGATCGTTGATTATATTCCCTCATAAACTATTCGAGATAGAGAAAGATCAGACACTTTAGCCGAACCTTGGTATTCTGTACTTCGGTTTCGCATCAGGTGGTATCAGAGCAAAAGGTTTATCTCTATCTTGGTGTATCTTTATTGCTTTCTTTAAGTTTTTTTTTCCCAAGAAAATTACAAAAAATTACTGTTCACGGTTACTGTTCATCCGAGAACAAAATCAGATTTTGTTACTGTTCATCCGAATTGGAAAATCAAAAATCAAAAATCAAGAATCAAGAAATCGAGAAATCAACTTTCAAGAGAATCAAGAAGCATAAAGACTCTATCTTTTAAAAGATTTCAACAAATTCATGCAATGATGAGGCAACAATTTGATCAAGAAGATGACAACTTTGATTATGATGATAAAAGGTATGGCTTCCAACATACAACAAATTCAAGATATGATGATTCCTATTTGTTTTCTTGTGAGCCGCAAAGGGATTACAAAAATCAGCAAGTTGACAACTCTGTTGGTGCAGTCAAACTCCCATCTTTTGAAGGTACGAATAGACCTTACTTATTATTTGAATGGATACATGAATTTCATAATATTTTTGCTATTCATAATTATTCGGAGGGCAAAAAGGTAAAGATGGCAGTCAAGGGATTTTACAGTAAGGCATCAACGTGGTGGAAAGAGGAAACTATAATTAGGCAAAGAGCGGGTCAACGACCTATTGAAACTTGGAATTATTTGAAAGCTGAGATGAAACGAAGGTTTATTTCCCTGTATTACTTTACGGAGCAAGCTAAACGTTTGCAAATGCTTACACAAGGTTCTAAATCGGTAGATGAATATTATGAAGCGATGCGATTAGCCATGATTCGGCTTGATAGACAAGAATATGAAGAAGTTACATTGAATCGATTCTTGGCCGGTTTGAATGATGATATTAGGCCATAGGTAGAATGCGTTTATCATGTTGATATTATGGAGATGGTAGATCATGCGGAGCAAATTGAGAGGCGAATTAAAAAGAAGAAGAAAGGGACTAATTCTGCTAAATTTTCACATTGGAAACAACCAAATCAGCCCCCTTCAAATTCTTGTGTTGGGCAGCGGCAAAGTGAAGATAATAGCTGATGCGAAACCGTTGTACGAATACGAAGGTTCGGCTTGAATGCCAGATCTTTCTCTATCTCAAACAGTTTATGGGGGAATATAAACAACCTCTCTCCCCGCAAGGTTGAATATCAATGGGGGTTGAAACACCACAATAAGTATAAACCAAACTTATTGATACAGTAACTCAAACATGAATGAATTCTACCCAGAGAATCAAACACAAAGTAACTAAGGAATAACCTTAAATCAATATATCAAGTCTAATAATAACCTGGCTGAAATCCCTCTTAAATAGAGTGGAATTTCGTCCAGAAAGAACCCACAAATAAGAGTCCTTTAAAGATTAGAACTCTACAACTCCTAGATAACTAAAAACACTACCTAACATCAAGGATAACATGTCCTATTATTTAACTAGTTTATTTTGGCCAACATGGCTAATTAAACAATATAATAAATCTGAAAATATAATTAAAGTCTAGAATAGACTTTAATTATCAAATGACCAAAATACCCTTTCAACCATTTTCCTTCCAATTATGTATTTTGCCTTCAAATGCTATTAGGTGTGTTGGATCTTTGTGCCTTGCATTTTTGGAAGGCTTCTTTGTCTCTTGAGCCTTTATATTAATTACTTTAAATACCCGGAACAAAGGCTTTATTCGGAAGCTCGTATTTGGAATATATGAGTTAATTATGAGGTCATTTATCCAAATGACCTCTTCAAGCTTCCCGGATAGTACCGTATCAACTAGATAACTAAAAACACTACCTAACATCAAGGACAACATGTCCTATTATTTATCTAGCTTATTTTGGCCAACATGGCTAATTAAAATAAACAATAAAGCTGAAAATATAATTAAAGTCTTTAATAGACTTTAATTTACAAGTTTCCTAAAATACCCCTTCAACCGTTTTCCTTCCAATTATGTATCTTTCATTCAAATGATATTCGATGGATTTGATCCTTGTGTCTAGCTTTCTTTGAAGGTTTCTTTACCTCTTGAACCTTTAGATTAGAGACTTTAAACACTTGGAACAAAGGCATGACTTTGAAGCTCGTATTTGGGATGTAATGACCTCTCTAAG
This sequence comes from Vinca minor, assembly GCA_026122235.1. Lineage (NCBI taxonomy): Eukaryota > Viridiplantae > Streptophyta > Magnoliopsida > Gentianales > Apocynaceae > Vinca > Vinca minor. Next base: position 811,671 of record JAOCZM010000112.1, on the reverse strand, counting down.
CTTCATGGCTGGTACCGTATCATCCTCTCCTTCTTGAAAAACTTTCATATTCCCTCCCCCTATTAAAGAATTCGTCCTCGAATCTTCTAAATCGTGGGATGCAATTACAAGATCAATATTTTCTTCTACATCTTCACTCTTTTCTTTCAACTCCTCATTTGGCAAACTTTCTAATTTTGGTTCGGCTTCACCCTTGTCTTCTTGACTTTCCAAATTTGTATCATCTTGTATTATATCATTGTTTGGGCACAAATTGTAGATAAATTCCCGTAGTTCATCCATATCTATCTTCCAAGTTGAAGATTTAATGGCGGTTGTTTGGCTATCTTTTCCTTGAATTGTGGCTGTTTTGGCAGCCCCAAAATAGCTATTGATACGGTACTATCCGGGAAGCTTGAAGAGGTCATTTGGATAAATGACCTCATAATTAACTCATATATTCCAAATACGAGCTTCCGAATAAAGCCTTTGTTCTGGTATTTAAAGTAATTAATATAAAGGCTCAAGAGACAAAGAAGCCTTCCAAGAATGCAAGGCACAAAGATCAAACACACCTAATAGCATTTGAAGGCAAAATACATAATTGGAAGGAAAATGGTTGAAAGGGTATTTTGGTCATTTGATAATTAAAGTCTATTCTAGACTTTAATTATATTTTCAGATTTATTATATTGTTTAATTAGCCATGTTAGCCAAAATAAGCTAGCTAAATAATAGGACATGTTGTCCTTGATGTTAGGTAGTGTTTTTAGTTATCTAGGAGTTGTAGAGTTCTAATCCTTAAAGGACTCTTATTTGTGGGTTCTTTTTGGACGAAATTCCACTCTATTTAAGAGGGATTTCAGCCATGTTATTATTAGACTTGATTTATTGATTTAAGGTTATTCCTTAGTTACTTTGTGTTTGATTCTCTGGATAGAATTCATTCATGTTTGAGTTACTGTATCAATAAGTTTGGTTTATACTTATTGTGGTGTTTCAGCCCCCATTGATATTCAACCTTGCGGGAGAAAGGTTGTTTATATTCCCCCATAAACTATTCGAGATAGAGAAAGATTGGGCATTTAAGCCGAACCTTCGTATTCGTACAACGGTTTCGCATCACTAGGAGTTGTAGAGTCCTAATCTTTAAAGGACTCTTATTTGTATGTTCTTTTTGGACGAAATTCCACTCTATTTAAGAGGGATTTCAGCCATGATATTATTAGACTTGATATGATATTTTAAGGTTATTCCTTAGTTACTTTGTGTTTGATTCTCTATGTAGAATTCATTCATCCTTTGAGTAACAGTATCAATAAGTTTGGTTTATACTTATTGTGGTGTTTCAACCCCCATTGATAATCAACCTTACGGGAGGATTGTTGATTATATTCCCTCATAAACTATTATAGATAGAGAAAGATCATCGGACCTTTAGCTTAACCTTGGTATTCTGTACTTCGGTTTCGCATCATACATCTTTGAATTTCTGCAAGAGATCAATAGCAAGACTAGGTAGAGAAGAAGACGTTAGATAAAAAGAAAAAGTGTTAGAAGCAAGTGACCTTTCGGTTTCTCTATAAACTAACAAAAACAATTACTTGTTTTGCTCGTATTGCCTTATCTACCTTTCTCGGGTTAATAAATAAACACTATTTTCTCTCTTTTTGTGAGCTTACCTTTCGTATCACAAAGCTCACGGCTTTTTGGTCCTTTTTTCCCTCGGATTTTACCTCATGGGTAAGATCACTCGTTTTTTTCCACTCGCTCTCTTTCTTTTCTTTTTCTCTCTTCTCTCTATTTATGGCCATTTGTTTATGTACCTCACAAGCTTGATTTGGAGACAAAGGAAAGTAAAGTAAATTTGATTTTATCCTTTGTAACTTCATATTCATTCTTTCTCCCCATATGATTTGCATCACTATCATATTGGTACCACATCACACAAAACTTTATCTTTGAACCTCCCAATTCCAAATTGTATCTCCACTTTGATTTCACCATTATTATTCAACCAAGACAACTTATAAGGCATAGGATGTGCCTTACATGGTAAATCAAGCGTGAAAACCATATCATAAGAACAAACGTTAGTACAACTTTCATTATCAATAATTAATAAACAAAGCTTGCCTTTAACGTTGCACTTTGTTTGGAATAAGTTGCTTCTTTGTTGATGATGCGGGACCATCTACGGGGATGCCTTACACAAAGCATCCCTTATCAAACATACAAGGTCCAATGACTAGACAAAGAGCACGGAAAGTGGCTCAAGTCATTTCTACTTTGATCCAAGAGTTGAAGGCTAAAGAGGAAGCTAAACTACATCTAGAAGATGATATTCATGTTCAACTCTTAAGTTTACCTGACATTCAATTCGGCCCAAACAAGCAAAGTGGCTAATAAGGGCATTTTAGTCTTTTGTACAATTAAAGTCTATTCTAGACTTTAATTATATTTTCAGCTTTGTTATTTACTATTTTAGGCGTGTATATCAAGTGTTGCTATAATAAAGGACATGTTGTCCATGTGTTTAGATAATGGTTAAGTGGTTAGTAGTTAAGAGTCCTAATTCTTCAAGGACTCTTCACATGTTTATTAGTTTTAGCCATGTTGGCCGCCTAGTATTAGTTTTTGCAAGATAATAGGACATGTTGCCCATTATCTTAGATAGTGTTTTACTTGATAGCAAGTTTTTTGTTCAAGAGTCCTACTTCTTCAAGGACTCTTCCATTCTAGGGGTATTTAAGAGGTATTTCGGCCACCATTGTAATTACGTTAGATATATTGATATTTTGGTTAAGGTTGTTCCTTAGATACTTGTGTTTGAACTTCTTAAAGAATTCATTCATTCTTGAGTTACTGTATCAACAAGATAGTTTCGCTTGTTGTGGTGTTTCAGCCCCCCATCGATAATTAGCCATCTTTAGAGTTTCGTTGATTATATTCCCCTTGGAAACTAGTTCAAGTTAGAGAATGATCCGTTTTAAACCTTTTAGTGTCGAATCTTGACATTCTTTATCAGTTGATGAAGATTATCTAAAGGTTGTGAATGAAGTAGCTTCATCGTACCCAAAATTTGATTCCCATATTCCGGAGATTCTACATCCCTCTCGGTTTCTTCCTCCAAAACAGCCTCTTCAGCTTCATCATCACTTACCCACGTTCCATCATCCAACATTATCATTGTACTCTTGTTAGGGAAGTCCCTAGCAAAGTGTCCTTTTGCCCTACATTTAAAACATTCCCGAACAAGATTTGGATTAGAATTTACCCTCGTATTGGCCGAATTGGTTGTGTTTGATTACCTCACTGCCCCGTGGCTGTTTTTGCACCAATTTGGACCTCTTTACCCTTTTTTTGGCTCCGCAAAATAGTGAAAACATTCTGGGACTGATTCGGCTTCTTCCAAGCTTGGAAAGTTGCCGTTTTGGTCCTTGAACTCCTTTCTTTTTGCTGCCTTTCAACTTGCTCTGCATAATACAACATAGATGTAATATTATCAAGGTTAGCGTGTTCTACCTTTGACCGAATTTTATCATTTAGGCCAGCCAAGAACCGTGCCATTGTTGCCTCATCTCCTTCTTGAATATCGGCCCTAATCATCGCGATTTCCATCGCTTTGTAATATTCATCGATCGAACTCTCTCCTTGTCTTAATCATTATAAGCGGTTGTAAAGTTCCCTAATGTAATTTTGGAGAACAAAACGTCGCTTCATCACCGCTTTCATCTCATCCCATGCATTAACTTCCCGATGCCCAACTCTAGCCCTTGTTTCAGCTTCTTTATCCCATCAAATAGAAGCATATCTGAAAAATTCCATGGCTGCCAATTTTACTTTCTTTTCCTCGGAATAATTATGCATGGCAAAATCATGGTTAACTTTACGAATCCAATCTAAAAACAATTCTGGATCGTTTGTACCTTCGAAAGAGGGAATCTTAGTCTTGATGGAACTAAGATTGTTGTCATTACGCTGAAATTGGTCCCTTCTTCTCGGCTCAAAAATCTGATTATTGATTAGCCGGTTTGGCTGATTTACTCTCGGAATTGGAGGAATTCTAGGCGGCTCAATTGCATCAACGGAGTGATCTTCGCTCTCGGCATTATCTCCATCATTACCTTGCTAATTTTTAACTTTGAGTTGTCTCATCTCTTCCGCCATACCATTCATCTGTTGGTGCATCTCCATAATCTGTTTTTGTAACGCCTCTTTGTAGAGCTTTTCCGGATCAGAAGATTTGGCTTGCTTTGATGGAGATCCCTGATACGACATGATATATTCTCAAGAAAACACACACAAACTGTAAGATATCAAAGAAAAATTCACTCTTTATTCCTACACCACTCGCAAAAGAACTTCAAACTCTAGATGAATTGAAAGGTTCCTAACTTGTTGTATTGATACAAAGCTGAAAAATAAAGGAAAGAAATCCTATCTTTGGCCTACACGAAAAGCTTAAAGAAAGAAAAGAAGATGAATCTTGAAAAATTCCTAGACCTAATCAAGAAAAGAGATACTTTTTTGAGGTATCCTTTTGTGTTTAGGAAGAGCAATTCTCAATCTTGACTTTCTTGATTTTCTTGTTTCTTGATTTCTTGACTTCTTTCTTTTTTCTCTCTCTAGACTTACCCTCTCTTGGCCTCACTGTATCTTGAATGCTCTCAAGGAACCAAGATATTTTTTAATGTGCAAGACAATGACAAGAAAAAGGAGTGACAAAACCAATTCTTGAATGCTCTTAAGGAGCCAAGAAGTTTGCTTTAGGTTTGAACACTTGTCTAACAATACTCACGGCTGCCTTTTATTTTTTTTAGGCCAAATGCTTTTTGTCTTTCTCAAGCAAACAAGAAAATTTATAGGAAAGCTATAAAAGGTACACCAAGAATGAGATGAACCTTTTGCTCTGATACCACTTAAAGAAGGACCGAGGTACAAAGTACCAAGACTCGACACTTTAGTTTAAATCGGATCTTTCTCTATTCTTGAACTAGTTTAACAGGGGAATATTCTCAACACAACTCCAAATAAGGCTAAGAATCGATGGAGGATGAAACACCACAACAAGCGTAAACTAACTTGTTGATACAGTATCTCAAGAATAAATGAATTCTATATGAAGTTCAATTCACAAGTACCTAAGGAATAACCTTACAAAAATATCAATATATCTAACGTAATTACAATGGTGGCCGAATTCTCTCTTAAATAGAGGAAGAATTAGGCTATCTAGCCTAAAAAGGAAGAGTCCTTAAAGAAGTAGGACTCTTGAACAACTAACTTTCTATCAATTTAAACACTATCTAAGATAATGGACAACATGTCCTATTATCTTGCACACACTAATAATAGGCGGCCAAACATGGCTGAGAATAATAAACATGTGAAAAGTCCTTGAAGAAGTAGGACTCTCAACTACTTAACCACTCATCCATTATCTAAACACATGGACAACTTGTCTTTTATTATAGCAACACTTGCTATACAGGCCTAAGAATAATAAATAACAATGCTGAAAATAATTAAAGTCTAGAATAGACTTTAATTGTACAAAAAGACTAAAATGCCCTTCTTAGCCACTTTGCTTGTTGGGACGAATTGTATGTCTTGTAAAGTTAAGAGGTTGACTTTGTCATCATCTTCTAATTGAAGTTTAGCTTCCTCTTTAGCTTTGAAATCTCGGACAAATCTTGAAATTAGTTGATTCACCATCTTGGTCCTTTGTCTATCCGTGAAGCCTGGATAAAGGATCTTTGTAGGGCAGCCCCTTGGATGGTCCCTCATCATCTAGGATGAATGTTGGGACCATTAAAATTATTGCTATTGAGTCGTGAATATATAATTGAGCTCAATCGTGGGATTTGTATGTCATAGCGATAACCATGTTGTAATGTCTAACAATGTGTATTTTGGCTGTGTCATATGAGTAGAACATTGTGCTCGTAGCAAATTCCTATGTACAAGTGTCAAGATGTGAATAGTATGGTTATTATCTAACTTGGAATTGCTTTGGTTTTATTTGCTATGTGGTTTTGGTCTAAAATGAGTCATTTTGGGGTTAGGACTTAGGAATTTCAGAAAATTGTTGGTCCGGTTTGAGTTAAGTGGTTTTCAAATGGTTTTGGGAAACGGGAAACTTTTGGAGTCTTATTTGATGTTTTATCCAGGTCGTTTGATCCTTACTGGGATTCCTGCCTCATTCTGTTAAGTTTCTTTCCCTGCAGATGATGCTGTAACTTGTATGTATTACAATGTTGATACCTGGGAGGGGGAGTATGAAGAGTAACTTCATAATGAAATGTATTAGATGAACACTTAGTAGTTTTGCACTTTGGCTATGTAGTGACTCTTATTTACCGTTTCGTACTTCTTTATCCCATTGTATTACACTTGAACTCTTTACTTTACGTAATGAAGTATTTTTCTTCTATAAACTTTTTATGTGGTTCGATGTCTCATTGGCTTATGAGACACTGTCGGTCATCACCCGGGCACGAGGTGTGACATAAGTGGTATCAGAGCTAGGTTGAACCTTATGCACTACGTTCTAGTTAAAAATTAAGTATGGAATGAACTTAGGAAAACATGGAACATAATCTAAGATGAGAGATGGGTGTAGACTATGGACTATGATGTATATGTCTATTTATTGCTTGATATGTTATTGCATATATGTTATGTGAATTGCTACCCCATGCTATGCTAATTGCCAATTATGTGTTGCCATGTATTGTATGTGTTAACATGTTAGGTAAGTTATCGTTTATACTTATCTGTTCGGTTTTTCAAGGGTAAGATGGAAGAAACCAAGAGAACAGTGATGACTTCGACATGCCGATTGTAGCATTAGCCCGCCAGGGGCCAAGGGGAGGTCGCCGTCAGTTCATGGTGATGAGGAACCTTGACAACTTGTATCGAGATTCAACAACAAAAGGGTTAAACTCGGATCTTTCTCTTCTTGAACTAGTTTTGAGGGGGAATATGATCAATGCAACTCTAAGAAGGTTAATTATCAATAGGGGCTGAAACACCACAACAAGCGAAACTGCCTTGTTGATACAGTTGAAGGGATTCATGGGCGGAAACTCGTTCCAAACACCCATGAGTCCTCCCCTGAAGGATCCACTCATACGTAAACGAATCGAAAAACCGAGAAAAGGACTTACAATTTTTTTGCTCAAGAATCCGATTCTTGAATGGAAGATCCTGTCTTTATGGCTCGGATGCAACGATTACCTTGAGTCCTCCCTTGTGGAATTACTCCCTACCGGTATCCACACGACGAAACGGGCAGTGAGTGCTAGCTCTCCGTTTTCTGAGTTTCTGGAATTATGGAGAAAGGGATAAGGCAGAATCCAAAATCTGATTTCGGGTGTTCTTTGGTTAATTGCGGCTGAAAGCTTAATAGGCTAGGGTTTCGGCCAGGAGATCATTATATAGGGTATGAGAGTTTGTTCCCATAACCAACTCTCACATCCTCAACTTCTCTCGGCAGTGGGAGTCTTTAACTCCCACGTCCCCTAGACTTCTGCTGGTAGTGGGAGTCTTTAACGGATAATAACTCCCACGTAATCCCAGCTATTAACCAAATACCGAAAATGCCCATTATCTATAATTCGAATAATAACGCTTTATTATTCTCATAAAAATAAATGTCAGATACAATGAACCTAGACACATTCTAGATTCATTGAATCTGGACATGAAGCTCGTTAGCTCGTCTATGCGTGTGACCCTGTAGGTTCATCTCACAATGGCAATGAAAACACACTTAGAAGTAGTATGTGTTCATAAATCACATGCGGTCCCTAGCAGGACATTGTGACTACCCAAAGTGAATGAATTTACGGTGGAACCTAATATCAATCCACTATTTAATCACTTTGTCTCGCGATATCCTAATTAAGCATAAGGCATGGTAGTCGTCACCCTTATTAAGCTTAATTGTATGTATGCTCGATCTCCAGGTAGACTGTTCCAACAAATAGTATCTGATAACCACTTTATCAAATACATTTGAGCACGGCCATGGATTTAGACAGTCTTTCCCTATCGAGGGGCCCATGAATATCTCTCTCTAATAAGAGAGGGACAAATTCCTTACAATGCCTCTCACATTCAAGCCATGATAGGACACCACATCTGATCATCAGTCGTATTGATTACTCGATTAAAAGCAACGTACGACCGAGTGAAAACGTGGCTCCATTCATGCTAGAATCAAATGGAGACATAAGGTCTAAGGATTCTAAAATAGTATTGAGGAAGTAATACTTATGACTAAGGACCATGAAGTATTACTTCTCTAACGGATCACTGAAAGGATTCATGGGCGGAAACTCGTTCCAAACACCCATGAGTCCTCCCCTGAAGGATCCGCTCATACAAATTCGATTCGGGAAAATCAATGAAAAACTTACGTTTCTTGGATTCAAGAAGCTATTTCTTGAATGGAGGATGACGTTTCTTGGATGCTAATCTGCCACCAACGGAATTCCCTTTGCGGAAAGTCCCTCTACCGGTATCCACGCGACGAAACGGGCAGCGATTGCTAGCTCTTCGTTTTTCTGAGATTCGGGAATTAGAGAGAAAAGGGAGAGGCAGAAAAAATCCTAAATCTGATTTCGGGTGAATTGTTTAATTGCGGCTGAAGCAAGGATGGACTAGGGTTTTGGCTGAGAGTTAATTATATAGGGTGTGAGAGTTTGTTCCCATAACCAACTCTCACGTCCTCCAGCTATACCGAAAATGCCCCTTATCTCTAATTCGAATAATAACACTTTATTATTCTCAGAAAAGTGAATGTCAAATACAATGAACCTAGACACATTCTAGATTCATTGAATCTGGACATGAAGCTCGTTAGCTCGTCTATGCGTGTGACCCCGTAGGTTCATATCACAATGGCAATGAAAACACACTTAGTAGTAGTGTGAGTTCATAAATCACAAGCGGTCCCTAGCAGGACATTGTGACTACCCAAAGTGAATGAATATACAACGGAACCTAATATCAATCTACTATTTAATCCCTTTGTCTCGCAATATCCTAATTAAGCATACGGCATGGTGGTCGTCACCCTTATTAAGCTTAATTGTATTTATGCTCGATCTCCAGGTAGACTGTTTCGACAAATAGCATTTGATAACCACTTTATCAAATACATTTGAGCACGACCATGCATTTAAACAGTCTTTCCCTATCGAGGGGCCCATGGATATCTCTCTCTAATAATAGAGAGGGACAAATTCCTTACAATGTCTCTCACATTCAAGCTATGATAGGACACTACATCCGATCATCAGTCGTATTGATTACTCTGTTACAAGTAACGTCCGATCGAGTCAAAACGTGGCTCCATACATACTAGAATCAATGAAGACATAAGGTCTAAGGATTCTAAAATAGTACTTGAGGAGTAATACTTATGACTTAAGACCATGAAGTATTACTTCTCGACGGATCACGTCCCAATACAATGTATCCCTATATATTGCATCTATGATGTGATTTGTATCCATTACACATGATCAGTAAAACAAGATCATCAATCAACAATCATACTAGTTTTATTTCATAGTAATTAAGCATTACATAAAACTAGGGACTTCTAGAATAGTAATTACATAAGCTAATGAGTTTTACTATCAAATCACACATTTGATAATCAAAAGCAAAATTAACTATTCAATTACATGCTCAAAAGATAATAAAACGCACAACATGTGCTAATGGTCCTAGGGCACTACTAACAATCACGTCCAATACAATGTATCCCTATATATTGCATCTATGATATGATTTGTATTCATTACACATGATTAGTAAAATGTAATCATCAATCAAACATCATACTAGTTTTATTTCATCGTAAAATAGATTACATAAAACTAGGGACAACTAGAATAGTAATTGCATAAGCAAATGAGTTTTACTATCAAATCACGCATTTGATGTTCATAAGCAAAATTAGCTATTCATATGAAATGCTCAAATAGATATAAAACGTACAACATATACTAATGGTCCTAGGGCACTACTAACAACAGTAACTCAAGAATGAATGAAAATCTAATAAGAAGTTCAATTCACAAGTATCTAAGGAATAACCTTACCAAATAGCACATATCTAACGTAAATCATAGTGTGGCCGGATTCCCTCTTAAATAGAGTGGGAATTTCGGCTACAATGAACCCACAAAGGAAGAATCATAATCTAGTTACAATTCTTCAATCCCTAGAACAACAAACTAGATATAATAGAACCACTATCTAAACACATGGACAACATGTCCTTTATTCTAGCCTCACTAAGATAATGCGGCTAAATACTCTAAATAATAAAAAACATAAAGGTGAAAATCGAATTAAAGTCTAGAATAGACTTTAATTTACAAGATTCCTAAAATGCTCTTTTAGCGACTTTGTTTGTTTAGGCCAAATGTATCACTTTGGAAAGTTAAGAGGTTGACTTGAACATCTTCTAAGTGTAGCTTAGCTTTGACTTTGACTTCTCAGATGAATGTAAAGATTCCTTCATGAGTCCTCTTTGTCCTTGATCTTGTCATAGGTCCATGAATGTTGGTTAAGGGATCCCTTGAGTAGGGCAGCCCCATAGATGAATCCTCATCACATGGGGTCTGCTAGTCAACAACAAAATCCACAGTTTCCGTCACCACCACGACAAGTACTGGAAATGGGGCTGAGTATGTAGTTGAGTTTGTGACACAACTACCACCACCAGCAGTTAACATGCCTCCACCACCACCACCGATTAATGCAGGGGAAACTCCTGAGATAGCACCTGCCTTATAACTATTCTGGCTCAAGTCCTTCAGACACATCAACAACATAATCAAAATGTGGGAGTTCAGAGGGCTGAGGTTGATCTGAGGGTGTACTTTGAACGGATGAAGAAAATTACGATAGCCTCATTCGATGGTAACATGGGGCCGGATCAGGCCAAAACTTGGTTGGGAGAGATTGAGCATCATTTTTAAATCATGAGAGTACTTGAGAATGTCAAGACTGATGTAGTCGTGGAATTTCTAACAGCTGAAGCCGCTGAATGGTGGAACGGAGTTGTCCCTATATATGCACAAAGGGATCAGCCTATCCATTGGGCTCGGTTAAAAAAGCCGTTCCTGGATCAATACTTTCTCGGGACATTTAAATTACAGCACCAAAACTAGTTCTTTGACCTTAGGTAGACAGAAAGTATGATGGTTTCCGAATATGCGTGCAAGTTTAAGGCCCTTGGGAAGTATGCTATAATGATCATCAAAGATGTGGAGATGAGAACACAAAGGTTTGTGAGGGGGTTGTTGTCCTATATGCGGGGTTCTCATACCGTCCTACTACTTACATAGGCGTACCATAGAAGCATTGATATTGAGGCCGAGTTCATGAGGATTGATTCTGAGAGGGTTGGTGTAAGCCCTAAGGGTGAACAAACTCAGTTTTTGATAATGTACAAACATATGATGTTGTATCTAATGGTTTCAATCGTTATGATAGAATAATGGTTCACTAAAATGGAAGCTCAAAGTACTTCAATCAAGCCGTGCTCGAGACTTAATGATTACATTCTTTAAGGCACATCTCTCAAGACTTGAAGATTGAAGGCTTAGGTGTGGTTAAAATAGCTTAGCTTATCTTTATATATATCTTCAAGCTCTAACCATTGCTCACATGAACTTAGGAACACAACACTAGTGTCTTGCACCTTTAAAAATAGTTTTCATAAAGCTCTGTTTCCAAAATGGTTTTTAAAACATATTCCTTTCTCAAAAGCCTTTTGTTTCATTGTCTAAAGATCTTGAAAATTGTCTTTCAAGTATTAGTTACTTTTGAGTAAACCATTTTGACCTTAAAAGATTTCAAAACTTGTGAAAAATCAACATCTCTTGAGCCCAGGAAATTCGGATCATCCGAGCCTTGCACGGATCATCCGAACTAGAAACAGAGAGTTGAGTTTTTTGGGAATTATCTATCTTGGTCGACCTATGTATACTTAGGATCGTCCGATCTTTTTGATCGGATCATCCGAGATCACTTGCGGTCAACCGAACTCTGCGAAACTAGCCGTTATATGACCGTTTTAAAAGTTATTTTTTGGTTTCTTTTGAAAAGTATAAAAGCTCTATTGCAGAGGAATCTTCTAACAACAACTAGAGAGAATATACATTGATTATACAAAAAGCTTTAGTACTTTCAAAGCATATACAACTTTATCAATGTGTTGAAAAGTTCAAAATCACAATCTCACTTGCAAGGCACAAGTTGTTGAATCCCAAGTTCAAAGAGCATTAACGTAAGATCTTTAAAGGTATCTATTCTCCACTTTTTGAGTGTGTAACTCTCTATTTATATCTCCATCTTTCCCTCTCTTAGTGATAGGGTATTTATTGTGTCAAGTCCTACTTAGTGTGGGCTTTGTACTCTTAGTGAGTGGAGTTTATAATAGTGGTTAATTGTGTAAAACTCTTTGTGAGTTAGCCACTTGTGTAATTACTTTTCTTAGTGAAGTTGTTAAAAATCCTTGGGTGAAGCTCAAGGTAGTGGACGTAGATTCTTTGTGAATCGAACCACTCTAAATCTCGTGTCTTGCTTTCATTGGTTTATTCTTGCTTCATTTTCACCAAACTTCAAATACAAGTTCCACAATCCAAAAGTTTGAAAAGAAAAAGAAGTCACTTTTATAAAAACCCAATTCACCCCCCCCCTTCTCTTGTGTTTTTCAATTGGTATCAGAGCCTCGTCTTCACCTTTAGCTTAACCGCTTGAAGTAAAGATTATGGCCGGAAATTCCGCTTTAGCCTACCTAGAGGGATCTTCCACTAATAGACCACCTCTCTTTGATGGAAAAAATTTTAATGCTTGGAAAGACCGTTTCAAAATCTATGTGTGCTCTATAGACTACTCCTTATGGCAGATTTTTGAAGAAGGTCCATATGTACCTATGAAAGTGGTGGATGATGTTCAAGTTCCAAAATTGGACAATGAGTTTAATGAAGATGAGTCCAAGAAAATGACTCTCAATTATCGAGGTATGAACATCATTAGTTGTGCTCTTAAAGCGCATGAAAAAAATGTTTTCCGGGAAAGGAAGAAAATTCTTCCAAAATAGAAGAAATGCAGATTTTGGTTCAGAGATCGGTCGACCGAAGTTATTGACCAAAAGCTCGGACGATCCGAACTCTGTGCAGATTATACAGTGAAGTCTTGTTTGGCTTCTATAAACTGCTGAAACTTAAGGGAGTATTCTTGACTTGTGTAGTTTCAATTTGAGTAGTTTCAATGTCCTCCTCATCCTTAGAATTATCATCCAACATAGGAGCTTGATGGATTTCATGTATACTTTCCAAGGGCATACCTATATCATCATCATCAACATTTCCAATGCCAAGGATTCTACCCTTCTTTTTGTCCCCAAAAGTGACATAACCTTCATAGATAGGTTCCATGTCTTTGACTAATGAGGCATCTCCGGTCATGTGGCGACAACATCCACTATCAAGAAACCATTGAGCCGGAGTATTTACCTTGCTTGCAAGTACCTCATTCCCGAAAGCCATGAAGCAAACATTGGCGTTTTCCCTCTTCTACTTCATCGCCACTCCCTTCTTGATCCCATGTGCTTAGCATGCCCTTGGCATTCTTTGGTTTAAAGAATTTTTTCTTTTTGTCTTCCTTGGGCTCTTTTTCTTTGGCGGAGGGGCACTCTCCTATGAGATGTTGGTTGCTTCCACATTCATAGCATCTCATCGCATTAGGATTTTGTTTTCTTCTATTTTGGAAGAATTTTCTTCCTTTCCCGAAAAATTTAATTCCTCGGACGACCTCTTCATGGAACGGTCGACCGAGTTTTGCGGGTTGTAGCCTATATCCGAAATACCCAAAGATCATTTCATTTAATCATCACATCTCAAAACAACTTTCTCTCAAATTCTTCTTCCCTAAAGACCGATTTCTCTTAACCCAAACCTTGTTTGTCCTCAATTTCATCAATCAAATCTCTATTCCATCTTCAATTTGTTGGGAGTTCATCTAAATTAGTTTTCCCTCGGTTCACCTAGTTTCACTCGGTTCAAAACTACCCCTAATCCGAACCTATTTTGGTTTCTCACATTATGAGGATGAAAAACCCTAACAAAGGAGGAAATGATGATGATAATACACCCCCTCACAAGAATCCTCCTAGGAATCAACCTAAACGACCCCTTGAAAAAGGGATTTCCTTTAAGGAACCCACTCAAGCCGCACATAAGAAAGGCCGAGCAAAAATGGTGGCTCGCAAAGTCGTGGGAAAGGGCAAGCAAATTCTAGACACAGATTCTAGTCACTCGGAAGACGATGACTTGTCTTCACCTTCAAGGGTATCTCTACCTTCAGATTTCGAGGTTGGAGGATCATCAAACTTCTCTACAAAAAAGGTAACAACTCCTTTTTACAATACCGCTGCTAAGCAAATGTTTGACAAGCTTAAGAAATCAAATAGGGGTTTCATGACCACATATTTTATAGATGATATTATGTTTGCTCAAGGAAAAGGGCTAGATGAAGTCGTGGGGCTGTTTGATGATATGGGATGGGTTAATCTGTTTGATGTTGATGAATATATTTACCCCTCCATTGTTTATGAATTTGGTGCAAATTTGAGAAAGGAAGAGGGTGATGGGACTGAAATCAGATATAGGTCTTGTGTTGGAAAATTGGAATTTGTATTTTCTGAAAAGATGTTTTGTGAGGCTATAGGAATAGAATATGTGGATCATGCCAAAAGATTCTATAAGAATACAATGAATTCGGATGATATCGGTCTCCTTGATATAAAACATTTTATATCTCAATTTGGAATCAAAGGCAGTTTCACCGACTCAAAGGAAAGGGAGATTGACAAGTTGGATGAATTTGGCCGGATCCTACACTTCTTCGTGTCCAACATTGTGGCCCCGGTTAAAGGGCACAAGTCATCAATTACCTTCTTTCAAATGGTAATAATGCAACATCTTTTGGAAAGAAAAGCCTTAAACTTCGCACATCTTGCGCTCCAACATTTTATAGCTGCTATCAAAGGTTCAAGGAATTTCATTCCGTATGGAAATGTTCTTACAAGGCTCTTCAAACGATTTGGACTTGATTTGAAAAATCCGTTAAAGAAAAAGTTTATCAAAATTGATGAAGCATGTTTCCACCGAATGAAGATGATTTATATAGACAATCAATGGAAATTCATTCGAAAGACTACAAATGATGAAATAGGGGCTGCTATAC
Organism: Vinca minor; assembly: GCA_026122235.1. Taxonomy (NCBI): domain Eukaryota; kingdom Viridiplantae; phylum Streptophyta; class Magnoliopsida; order Gentianales; family Apocynaceae; genus Vinca; species Vinca minor. Next base: position 796,410 of record JAOCZM010000112.1, on the reverse strand, counting down.
TTGCTAGAAAGGTGTCCCCTTATATGCTTAAAACACTTCGCAAGATTGAAAAAAAAAGGGGTGGAGCACCTTCAAAGCCTAGAAGTGATCCGTCAACAAATGTGCAAGAAGATTTCGAAGCACACAATTCACTTAGCTCAAGCGAACATGTCTCATCTGACAATGGTCTAGAAGAAAATGTTTGCCTTGTTGAAGAAAATGGCGAGTAAAATTGAGGCGATAACGAAAGAGATTGCCTGTATCAAAACCAAGGTGCAAACGGTATCCGACAAGGTGGACAAGACTATACAAATGCAAAAGGACTTGGCTAAGGATTTGAGCCTTTCAAGTGCGGATGAAGACGATCAAAGCTGAAACTATCTTTAATTTTGGAACTTTTTGTTGTTTTTTTGTTATGTTTGAAGTCTTTTTGATTATGCCAAAGGGGGAGAAAATTGTGTAATCTTGCTTACTATTATCTTGATTATCCTTGCTTATTGTTATCTGTGTTTAGAACTGACTGTTGGTTGTGTGAGAAAGTAATTTTTTTCAGGACAGCTCAGTTGCAGCAAAGTGCTGCAGATTTTGGTTCAGAGATCGGTCGACCGAAGTTATTGACCAAAAGCTCGGACGATCCGAACTCTGTGCAGATTATACAGTGAAGTCTTGTTTGGCTTCTATAAACTGCTGAAACTTAAGGGAGTATTCTTGACTTGTGTAGTTTCAATTTGAGTAGTTTCAATGTCCTCCTCATCCTTAGAATTATCATCCAACATAGGAGCTTGATGGATTTCATGTATACTTTCCAAGGGCATACCTATATCATCATCATCAACATTTCCAATGCCAAGGATTCTACCCTTCTTTTTGTCCCCAAAAGTGACATAACCTTCATAGATAGGTTCCATGTCTTTGACTAATGAGGCATCTCCGGTCATGTGGCGACAACATCCACTATCAAGAAACCATTGAGCCGGAGTATTTACCTTGCTTGCAAGTACCTCATTCCCGAAAGCCATGAAGCAAACATTGGCGTTTTCCTCTTCTACTTCATCGCCACTCCCTTCTTGATCCCATGTGCTTAGCATGCCCTTGGCATTCTTTGGTTTAAAGAATTTTTTCTTTTTGTCTTCCTTGGGCTCTTTTTCTTTGGCGGAGGGGCACTCTCCTATGAGATGTTGGTTGCTTCCACATTCATAGCATCTCATCGCATTAGGATTTTGTTTTCTTCTATTTTGGAAGAATTTTCTTCCTTTCCCGAAAAATTTAATTCCTCGGACGACCTCTTCATGGAACGGTCGACCGAGTTTTGCGGGTTGTAGCCTATATCCGAAATACCCAAAGATCATTTCATTTAATCATCACATCTCAAAACAACTTTCTCTCAAATTCTTCTTCCCTAAAGACCGATTTCTCTTAACCCAAACCTTGTTTGTCCTCAATTTCATCAATCAAATCTCTATTCCATCTTCAATTTGTTGGGAGTTCATCTAAATTAGTTTTCCCTCGGTTCACCTAGTTTCACTCGGTTCAAAACTACCCCTAATCCGAACCTATTTTGGTTTCTCACATTATGAGGATGAAAAACCCTAACAAAGGAGGAAATGATGATGATAATACACCCCCTCACAAGAATCCTCCTAGGAATCAACCTAAACGACCCCTTGAAAAAGGGATTTCCTTTAAGGAACCCACTCAAGCCGCACATAAGAAAGGCCGAGCAAAAATGGTGGCTCGCAAAGTCGTGGGAAAGGGCAAGCAAATTCTAGACACAGATTCTAGTCACTCGGAAGACGATGACTTGTCTTCACCTTCAAGGGTATCTCTACCTTCAGATTTCGAGGTTGGAGGATCATCAAACTTCTCTACAAAAAAGGTAACAACTCCTTTTTACAATACAGCTGCTAAGCAAATGTTTGACAAGCTTAAGAAATCAAATAGGGGTTTCATGACCACATATTTTATAGATGATATTATGTTTGCTCAAGGAAAAGGGCTAGATGAAGTCGTGGGGCTGTTTGATGATATGGGATGGGTTAATCTGTTTGATGTTGATGAATATATTTACCCCTCCATTGTTTATGAATTTGGTGCAAATTTGAGAAAGGAAGAGGGTGATGGGACTGAAATCAGATATAGGTCTTGTGTTGGAAAATTGGAATTTGTATTTTCTGAAAAGATGTTTTGTGAGGCTATAGGAATAGAATATGTGGATCATGCCAAAAGATTCTATAAGAATACAATGAATTCGGATGATATCGGTCTCCTTGATATAAAACATTTTATATCTCAATTTGGAATCAAAGGCAGTTTCACCGACTCAAAGGAAAGGGAGATTGACAAGTTGGATGAATTTGGCCGGATCCTACACTTCTTCGTGTCCAACATTGTGGCCCCGGTTAAAGGGCACAAGTCATCAATTACCTTCTTTCAAATGGTAATAATGCAACATCTTTTGGAAAGAAAAGCCTTAAACTTCGCACATCTTGCGCTCCAACATTTTATAGCTGCTATCAAAGGTTCAAGGAATTTCATTCCGTATGGAAATGTTCTTACAAGGCTCTTCAAACGATTTGGACTTGATTTGAAAAATCCGTTAAAGAAAAAGTTTATCAAAATTGATGAAGCATGTTTCCACCGAATGAAGATGATTTATATAGACAATCAATGGAAATTCATTCGAAAGACTACAAATGATGAAATAGGGGCTGCTATACTTGCTAGAAAGGTGTCCCCTTATATGCTTAAAACACTTCGCAAGATTGAAAAAAAAAGGGGTGGAGCACCTTCAAAGCCTAGAAGTGATCCGTCAACAAATGTGCAAGAAGATTTCGAAGCACACAATTCACTTAGCTCAAGCGAACATGTCTCATCTGACAATGGTCTAGAAGAAAATGTTTGCCTTGTTGAAGAAAATGGCGAGTAAAATTGAGGCGATAACGAAAGAGATTGCCTGTATCAAAACCAAGGTGCAAACGGTATCCGACAAGGTGGACAAGACTATACAAATGCAAAAGGACTTGGCTAAGGATTTGAGCCTTTCAAGTGCGGATGAAGACGATCAAAGCTGAAACTATCTTTAATTTTGGAACTTTTTGCTGTTTTTTTGTTATGTTTGAAGTCTTTTTGATTATTCCAAAGGGGGAGAAAATTGTGTAATCTTGCTTACTATTATCTTGATTATCCTTGCTTATTGTTATCTGTGTTTAGAATTGACTGTTGGTTGTGTGAGAAAGTAATTTTTTTCAGGACAGCTCAGTTGCAGCAAAGTGCTGCAGATTTTGGTTCAGAGATCGGTCGACCGAAGTTATTGACCAAAAGCTCGGACGATCCGAACTCTGTGCAGCTTATACAGTGAAGTCTTGTTTGGATTCTGTAAATTGCTGAAACTTAAGGGAGTTTTCTTAACTTTTTTTTATCTTCGTAAATATCTTTTCCTGGCATGTTTTGAGGGGGAGCTTATTACATATCTTATTTCTCAAAACCTTTTATTATGGAAGAAAGGAGGAAAGGAGGTTGGTTGGGATATAAGGCTCTTCTAAGAGTCCCTAGATGCTATGGCAAAAAGAAGTTGTCATGCTGGTGCTCTTGTCTTTTGTTATCTCTTGGTTTTATCTTCCAAGCACTAGTCATTGCTCTTATTTGTTCTTCGTAATTTCTTTTGCCTTGCTTCCTTGTTCTTAATTATCCTTATTCTATCTTATTGCATCAAAGTTTGTCATAATAAAAAAGGGGGAGATTGTAAGCCCTAAGGGTGAACAAACACAGTTTTTGATAATGTACAAACATATGATGTTGTATCTAATGGTTTCAATCATTATGATAGAATAATGGTTCACTAAAATGGAAGCTCAAAGTACTTCAATCAAGCCGTGCTCGAGACTTAATGATTACATTCTTTAAGGCACATCTCTCAAGACTTGAAGATTGAAGGCTTAGGTGTGGTTAGAATATCTTAGCTTATCTTTATATATATCTTCAAGCTCTAACCATTGCTCACATGAACTTAGGAACACAACACTAGTGTCTTGCACCTTTAAAAATAGTTTTCATAAAGCTCTGTTTCCAAAATGGTTTTTAAAACATGTTCCTTTCTCAAAAGCCTTTTGTTTCATTGTCTAAAGATCTTGAAAATTGTCTTTCAAGTATTAGTTACTTTTGAGTAAACCATTTTGACCTTAAAAGATTTCAAAACTTGTGAAAAATCAACATCTCTTGAGCCCAGGAAATTCGGATCATCCGAGCCTTGCACGGATCATCCGAACTAGAAACAAAGAGTTGAGTTTTTTGGGAATTATCTATCTCGGTCGACCTATGTACACTTAGGATCGTCCAATATTTTTGATCGGATCATCCGAGATCACTTGCGGTCAACCGAACTCTGCGAAAACTAGCCGTTATATGACCGTTTTAAAAGTTGTTTTTTGGTTTCTTTTGAAAAGTATAAAAGCTCTATTGCAGAGGAATCTTCTAACAACAACTAGAGAGAATATACATTGATTATACAAAAAGCTTTAGTACTTTCAAAGCATATTCAACTTTATCAATGTGTTGAAAAGTTCAAAATCACAATCTCATTTGCAAGGCACAAGTTGTTGAATCCCAAGTTCAAAGAGCATTAAAGTAAGATCTTTAAAGGTATCTATTCTCCACTTTTTGAGTGTGTAACTGTAAAACACAAGAGGGGGGGGGGGGGGTGAATTGGGTTTTAACTAAACTTGCTAACTTTTTCTATTCTTTGCAATGCTAATGTAAGTTTGAGCAAGATGAGCAATAGCAAAGCAAAACCCAATCAACAAGACAAAGGATTTAGAGTGGTTCGATTCACTTAGAATCTACATCCACTACCTTGAGCCGCACTCAAGGATTTCAACAACTTCACTAAGAAGATTTTACACTTGTGGCTAACTCACTAAGAGTTTTACAAACACAACCACAATACAAAGAAACTCACTAAGAGCTTGCCCACACTAAGTAGGACTTTACAAATTGCCCACACAAAGTAGGACTTTTACAAGAATTACCCAATCACTTAGAAAGGGAATTGAATGTTTAAAGAACAAGATAAATCACTCTTCTAAGTGAGAATATATACCTTTGAAGTACAACAATGATAAGCTCTTTAGAACATATGAAATCCACTATTTGTCTTGCTTTAGAAAGATTTGCTCTTGAATGATTTAGATCATAGAAATGAAGAGCATTTACTTTGTGAGTGTTTTGGCTTGATGAGAAATCAATGAATATTTGATATGCAAGCCTTTCAAAGTGTTAGAGTCATTCTAAAGCTTTGGAGTATATATACATTTCAAAATATGGCTGAAAAACGACTCTTTAACGGTCAGAAAACGGCTAGTTCCCGCAGAGTTCGGTTGACCGAACAGAGCACCTCGGATGACCGAGGCCAACTTCGGATCATCCTTACACAGGGTCGGTCGACCGACCCCATGCTTAGGTCGACCGAACTCCCTCTTGGTCGACCGAAGCTGATCAGTTTTAGCTCTCAGTTTCTGCTCGGTTGACCGAACTTCCAAGCTGATTTTTCACACTTTTTGAAATCTTTTGAAGTCTAAAAGGTTTTCCTAAAAGGTAACAAGTAAGAACACTTGGAAAACCATTTTAAAGGACTTAGACTTTGAAAACAAAGGCTTTTGAGATATGAACACATTTAAGAATCCTTTTAAAACTTAGCCTTTTAAAAACGTGATTATGAAAACATGCAAGACTTGAGTGAAGAGCTTATGTTCATGAGAGCTTTGGTTAGAGCTATATAAGATAAAGACTTATAGTGACAAAGCTAATCTAACCAAACCTAAGTCTTCAATCTTCAATCTTGATAGATGAGCCTTGAATGATATGACTTTGAATCTTGATCATGGCTTGATTGAAGTACTTAGAGCTTCCAATATATGTTCCGATATTCTATCACAAAGATATAAACATTAGACACAACATCAAGTGTTTGTCCATTATCAAAAACCGAGTTCGATCGCCCTTAGGGCTAACAGTAACTCTCTCTTTATATCTCCATCTTTCCCTCTCTTAGTGATAGGGTATTTATTGTGTCAAGTCCTACTTAGTGTGGGCTTTGTACTCTTAGTGAGTGGAGTTTATAATAGTGGTTAATTGTGTAAAACTCTTTGTGAGTTAGCCACTTGTGTAATTACTTTTCTTAGTGAAGTTGTTAAAAATCCTTGGGTGAAGCTCAAGGTAGTGGACGTAGATTCTTTGTGAATCGAACCACTCTAAATCTCGTGTCTTGCTTTCATTGGTTTATTCTTGCTTCATTTCCACCAAACTTCAAATACAAGTTCCACAATACAAAAGCTTGAAAAGAAAAAGAAGTCACTTTTATAAAAACCCAATTCACCCCCCTGCTTCTGATGTGGTGACATGTACGCTTCTCATCAACTCCGTACCTGCTTATGTGCCCTTTGATTGTAGAGCCACCCACTCATTTGTGTCTCGTAGGTTGGCTAATATACTTAACACCTCCCATACTTGTAGTTTGGACACCTATAGAGTTCTGGTACCTAGTGGGAAAGTTTTTGAGTCTAACTTGATTTGTAAGGGGTGTCGGGGAGAGATAGACTCGAAGGTATTAGGGACGGACCTCATTCAGTTACAGATGGTAGACTTTGATATTATTCTAGGTATGGATTGGTTATATGCACATCATGCCTTAGTTGATTGCTAGGAATGGAAGATTCAGTTTGTGACCGAGGATCGGGAAGTAGTGGAATTTTAGGGGTTAGATAAGAAAAGAAAAGGTCGTAGTATGCTTATTATCTCGGCGATGAAAGCGAGAAAGTACATCAAGAAGGGTTTCGAGGCTTTTCTGGCATACCCGGTGGTGAATTATGATAAAGGGAGTCCAACTTCAGGACATTCCTATAGTTAAGGAGTTCAGCGATATTTTTTCCGACGAATTGCTGGGAGTTCCACTTGCTCAGGAAATCGATTTTGAGATCTGGTTACAACCTTGTGCGAAGCCTATCTCTAAGACACCGTATCGTATGGAATCGACGAAGTTAAAGGATTTGAAGGTTCAACTCCAAGAGGTTCCTGACAAGAAGTTCATAAGACCGAGCATTTCACCTTCGGGCGCTCCGATTTTGTTTGTGAAGAAGAATGACGGTAGTATGCAGATATGTATCGACTACTGAGAGTTGAACAATATTACCATCAAGAACCGATACTGATGCGGTACCAACCTCGGGGCTGCCCAACTCAAGGGAACGTGTATTAAGATACAAAGAGGACTCTAAATTACATCTAGGAATGTTGTACAAGTCAACCTCTTAAGTATCACAAGTGTACAAGGAATGGACAGCTTTGCTACTGTTTGGTATAATGATAATAACTTTCGATATAGTTATCCAATGAAGCTGATTCCAGTTTCATATGAAAGATAAGAGGCAGATCTACAACTTTCGTGAAGATCACAAGACAAGATTCTGCCTTCTAGATATCCAATATTGTCGTGCAAGTTGGCCCAACAAGCTGTCCAGAATGGGGACGAATTTTAAGGGCATTTTAGTCTTTTGTACATTAAAGTCTATTCTAAACTTTAATTATTTTCAGCATATTATTTACTATATTTAGACTTATTTTCGTTTATAGCAAGTAGTTGATATAATAAAGGACATGTTATCCATAGTGGTTAAGGAGTTGGTTATCTAGTTGTTGAGAGTCCTACTTCTTGAAGGACTCTTCACATAATTAGTTAATTTCAGCCTTAGTTTATTATTCTAGAAGCCTAGATGCTAGATAATAGGACATGTTGCCATTATCTTGTTTAAGTGTTTTACTTGATAGCAAGTTGTTTTCCAAGAGTCCTACTTCTTCAAGGACTCTTCCTTTTATTTGTTGTAACCGAAATCTCACTCTATTATAGGGAGATTTCGGCCACCTTTAAAGGAGACTTGATATATTGATATTTTGATTAAGGTTATTCCTTTGATACTTGTTTATGAATTTCCGGTAGAACATATTCTTTGAGTTACTGTATCAACTAGCTTGTTTCTCTAGTTGTGGTGTTTCAGCCTTCATTGATACTTAGCCTGCTCGGAGTTGTGTTGAGTATATTCCCATAGAAACTATTTTGAGATAGAGAAAGATCTGCTAAAAAGCCGAACCTTGATATAAAACATCACGTTTTCGCATCAAGTGGTATCATAGCAAAAGGTTGATCTCTATTTTGGTGTAGCTTACGTTTTAAAAAAAAATTCTTGTTTGCTTGGAATAGACAGAGAAAGATAACAAAAAAAAAAATATTACTACCATACGCAAAAGCCACCTGGAAGTAAAGAAATTGGCAGTCGGGTTATCCTATTTAGACAAGGATCAAACCAAAAGCAAACTTCCTTTGTATAAAGGAATTGGCTCTTGATCCCTCTTGTTCTTGCAAAGCCGCCATCATCATCATCATCAAATCAAGGTAAAATCTTCCTAATCCGGAGTTCTTGATAAAGCGTGGCCAAGAAAAGGGTAAGTCTTTGGTAAAAGGTAAAGAAAGAAATCAAGAAAACCTTTCTTTCAAGATTTTAAATTTTCGGTTACTGTTCACAGCACTATTCATCCGAGAATTAAAATCAATTTTCAAGAAAATCAAGAAGCGTAAAGGTCACATCTTTTTAACGATTACTCTTATTCTTTCTTTCGTAACTATTTGTGTAGGTCAAGATAGGAATTCTTTCCCATATTTTTCAGCGTTTCATCAACACAACATTAGGAACCTTTAAATTCTTCTAGAGTTGGAAGTTCTTGACAAGTATTGTTGGAATATTGAGAGAATTTTTTTCTATCTAACGGTTTTGTGTGATTTTTCTTTGCAAAGATAATGTCTTTTATTGAAGGTTCATCGCAGCAAGATGCCATTATAGGTGATCAAAAATTGTTCATGAATTCAATGCAACAAATCATGAAGAGAATGATGCAAAAGATGGATGACATTCAATAAAGATTGGGAGTTCTTGAAATTCAAAAGCAATTTGACAAAGGAGAAACCGTGGTTGTTGGAGATGATGATGGAGAATCACACGACTCTAATGAGCCATTGAGAGACAATTTGCGGCAAAGATTGGATTTTAATCCAAACCAGCTGAGAGGATCATCACAGCAAGCTGCTATTGAAGCGGATAATGATTATGATACATGGATGAGTGATGAGGAAGAAACCAAGGAGACGGTTTTTGTGGAAGAAGCCGAAGGCACTCACCAATTCCCCTCCGATGATAATCTTCTTTTGGTAAATATGAACCTTTTACATTCTACACCATTAGATGAATTGCATCAACATTGAAGTAATCTATTTCATACAATGTGCAAAGTCAAGGATAAAGGTTGTTTAGTCATTATTGATAATGGAAGTTGCACTAATGTTTGCTCATTTGAGATGGTCACCACTTTAGCTTTACCGGTAAAGGCTCATCCGATGCCACACAAGCTTTCTTGGTTAAATAATAGTGGTGCTATCAAAGTAGACAAACAAGTGGAGATAGATTTCAGCTTGGGACATTTAATGACACGGTTGCATGTGATGTGGTACCTATGACCGCAAGTCACATTATTCTGGGAAGACCATGGCAATATGATAGGTTTGCAAATCATATTGGGAGAAAGAATGAGTACATGATTACAAAGGATAACATACGTCATACTTTACTTCCAATGACACCTCAAAGAGTAAGTGAGATACAACAGAAATTAGCCGAGAATAGAGAGAAAAAAAATGAAAGAGCGTGAGTTGCAAAAGAAGAGTGATCCAACCCATAAGGTAAAATCTGAGGTAAAAATCCAAGAAAAAGCCGAGCCAAAAGAGAGAAAAAAAGGCAATTGCTCTAAAAGTGAGAAAAGATTGTTTGTTCATTAAATACGGAAAGGTAGATATGGCTTTGAGAACAAAACACGCAATTGTTTTGTTGGGTTTTAGAGAAGCCGAAAGGTTGTCTCCAACTAACACTTTTTCTTTTGATCTAACATCTTTTTCTATACCTAGTCTTGCTATTTTTTAGGAATGTCAAGGAATCATCCAGAAGGAGTTGCCGAGAAGGTTGTTAGCTAGACTTCAAAATCGTGAGAGATATAAACCATATTCGGGTAAAAATCAGACAATTCATAGGCAAGTTGGTGTAATTCTTGACACGAAGAAGGTAAGTAAGTCTTTAAGTCCTTATGATAATCTGGGAAATATTATACCAAAGCAAGAAGGGACTTTTAGATTATATACGGATTGTTTCAATATTAATAGCATAACTTTTAAGTATAGACAACCGATTCCTCACTTTGATAATATACTTGTTGCTAGTAAAAACCGAAAGAATCATATTGAACACCTTAGGGCTGTTTTTACTCATTTAAAAGCACAAACTTTGTATGCTAAGATTGGAAATTATGTTTCTTACACTAATTCTATTAACCTTCTTAGTTACATTGTGAGTTTTCAAGGTAATAAAGTTGATCCGGCAAAAGATAATGCAATAAAGGAATGGCCGAGAACACCTAGTATCCATCAAGTTCGTTCAACATATGAGCTGGCAAGCTTTTATAAACGTTTTGTTCGCGATTTTAGCAAGCTTGCTGCCCCATTAATTTCAATTAAGAAGGACAAGACACCATTTATTTGGGACAGCTGCAAGAGAATATCCTTGATAGGTAAGGACAATGCAATTTTTACTATCCATATTTCTAACTTGCTCCCTTTTATTCATTTTTCAGATTATAACGCTGATTTTTGGGATGATTCGAGGACGAATCCTTTTCAAGAGGGAGGGGATGATACGGTACCAACCTCGGGGCTGCCCAACTCAAGGGAATGTGTATTAAGATACAAAGAGGACTCTAAATTACATCTAGGAATGTTGTACAAGTCAACCTCTTAAGTATCACAAGTGTACAAGGAATGGACAGCTTAGCTACTGTTTGGTATAATGATCAAAACTTTCTATATAGTTATCCAATGAAGCTGATTCCAGTTTTATATGAAAGATAAGAGGCAAATCTACAACTTTCGTGAAGATCACAAGACAAGATTCTTCCTTCTTGATATCCAATATTGTCGTGCAAGTTGGCCCAACAAGCTGTCCATAATGGGGACGAATTTTAAGGGCATTTTAGTCTTTTGTACATTAGAGTCTATTCTAGACTTTAATTATTTTCAGCATATTATTTACTATATTTAGGCTTATTTTCGTTTATAGCAAGTAGTTGCTATAATAAAGGACATGTTGTCCATAGTGGTTAAGGAGTTGGTTATCTAGTTGTTGAGAGTCCTACTTCTTGAAGGACTCTTCACATAATTAGTTAATTTCAGCCTTAGTTTATTATTCTAGAAGCCTAGATGCTAGATAATAGGACATGTTCTCCTTTATCTTGTTTAAGTGTTTTACTTGATAGCAAGTTGTTTTCTAAGAGTCCTACTTCTTCAAGGACTCTTCCTTTGATTTGTTGTAACCGAAATCTCACTCTATTTAAGGGAGATTTCAGCCACCTTTAAAGGAGACTTGATATATTGATTAAGGTTATTCCTTTGATACTTGTTTATGAATTTCCGGTAGAACTTCATATTTTTTGAGTTATTGTATCAACTAGCTTGTTTCTCTAGTTGTGGTGTTTCATCCTTCATTGATACTTAGCCTGCTCGGAGTTGTGTTGAGTATATTCCCATAGAAACTATTTCGAGATAGAGAAAGAGCTGCTAAAAAGCCGAACCTTGATATAAAACATCACGGTTTCGTATCAGATACCCTCTCCCTCGTATTGATGACCTTTTGTCCATTTGAAGAGGGCGAAAGTGTTCTCCAAGATTGATTTGATATCGGGTTATCATCAACATATAATCAAACCCGATGACATTCCCAAAAGTGCCTTTCGAACCCGGTAAGGGCGTTATGAGTTCCTTGTTATGCCGTTTGGAATGACTAATATACCGGCGACTTTCATGGACATGATGAACCAAGTTTTTTAGGATTGTCTTGATAAGTTCGTGGTGGTTTTCATCGACGACATCTTGATTTATTCACCGTCGGATGAAGCTCACGAGGTACACCTGATGATGAAGAACCTTGACAATAAGATTTATCAAGATTCAACATAAAAGGAAAATGAAGGATCTTTCTCTAACTTGAAAAGAAGTTCATGTGAATGCCTCACTAAGACCTCCAACCAAGATATGCACTTGACTACCTTAGCATATAGCTTTCAAAGTATTCGACACACAAGACCTCTAAGCTGCGATAAGCACTTAGCTACCTTGGCAGAAGAACACTAGATGGATGAAGAAACACCACAACAAGGGAACTAACTTGTTGATTAGTAACAATGAAAGGAAGATCTAAAAAGAAATTCAATTCACAAAGTAACAAAGGAATAAACCTCACAATTATATTATATCAATCTAAGTATAAAAGTAGCTGAAATCTCTCTTTAAATAGAGAAGGGAATTCGGCTAGAACCTTACAAAATAGAGTCCTAATTGGACTAGGAACTAAAGCAATCACAAGTATAGTTAACTACCTTAAACTAGCACTTGCTATAAACTAAATAACTAGATGGACCACATGTCCTTTATTATTGAACTCGGCTGAAAATAATAAAATAAATAAAGATGAAAATATAATTCTTAGACTTTAATGTACATACTTTCTATAAATGCATTTTAGCCACTTTGAGTGATTGAGCCGTGAGTATCATGCTTTAAAGTGATGAGATGGACTTGTCTTGGATGAATAGAATCATGTAAAAGTATCCTTGCTTCCTCCTTAGCTTGAACCTCTTGAATCAATGTAGTTAAAGCTGGGTTCATTGCCTTCTTTCTAGATCTTGTCATTGGACCTTGAATGTTGATCATTGGATGACTTGAATAACTTGTCCTAGGTAGGATCTTAGGTGTGTCCTCATCATTCCTTCCCTTTTTTAAAGGATTCTTCCTCGAATCTTCATAATTTGTATCAAAATCAGAGAAATTAAAAGAAGCACTTACACCATAGTCACCTCTTAGATCAATTTTATAAGAATTGTCATTAATCTTAGAAACAACTTGAAACGGTCCATCTCCTTTTGGGTGCAATTTTGTCTTTCTTGCATTAGGAAATCTTTCCTTCCTTAGATGCACCCAAACCCAATCTCCGGGCTCAAAAGATATTGCCTTGCGGCCCTTGTTGGCATTCTTAGCATATGATGCATTCTTCTTGGCAATTTGTTCACTTACTTGTTGATGTATCTTTTGTATAAAATTTTCACTAGAAAATCCTTCTACATTTAAATACTCATCAACAGGTAAATTGAGTTAGATCCAAAGGGCTTAGGGGATTAAAACCATAAACAATTTCAAAAGGAGTATGATTTGTAGTAGAGTGTATAGTTCGGTTATAAGAAAATTCAGCAATATGTAAACACTCTTCCCACCTTTTTAAATTCTTTTGAACAAGTGCCCTTAAGATAACCCCTAAAGTTCTATTTGTTACCTCAGTTTGGCTATCTGTTTGTGGATGACTTGATGTAGAAAATAGTAGTTTAGTCCCTAACTTTCCCCACAAGGTCTTCCAAAAATAGCTCAAGAACTTAACGTCTCGATGACTTACAATGGTTAATGGTTCTTGGAACCCCATGAAGCCGAATGACTTCTCTCATGAACAATTCAGCCACATGACTTGCATAATTTGTTTTCCAACATGGAATAAAGTGTGACATATTAGAAAATCTATCAACAACAACAAAAATACTATCCATACCACTCTTTAAGATCTTGGCAATCCAAGAATGAAATCCATGGAAACATCAACCCAAGGGGCAGTTGGAATTGGCAAAGGCATGTAATACCATGGGGCCCTTGTCATGTTTATACTTAAAACAAAGTTCAGAAATCTTTCTAACACCTCTTTTCATGTGTGGCCAATAAAAGTGTTCATCCAATATATCTAAAGTTTTAACAACCACAAAGTGTCCCATTAATCCTCCAGAATGTGCTTCTCTAATAAGTAATTCACGTAATGAACATGAAGGAATACTTAATCTATTTTCTTTAAACAAGAACCCTTCATGCCGAAAGAACTTTTGAAAAGATGAAGTACTACATGCTTGCTAAATTGATGAAAAATCATAATCATGCTCATATAAATCTTTGATATATTCAAAACCAATCAATTTAGTACTCATGAATGAAATCAAAGTATATCTCCTAGACAATGCATCGACTATAATATTTTCTTTTCCTTTTTTATACTTGATAACATAAGGAAAAGTATCAATGAAAGAACCCCATTTAGCATGTCTTTTATTTAACTTTCCTTGCCCTTTTAGGTATTTAATGGACCAAATTTCTTAGGCAAAAGGTAATGCTGCCATGTTTCCAAATCTCTCACAATGGCATACAATTCCTTATCATAAGTTGGATAATTAAGAGAAGCTCCACTTAATTTCTCACTAAAATATGCCAACTTCAAAATTTAGATCAACATTAGACGAACTTAAAAAGTTAGATCAAAATTAGGCAACACAAGTATAGGAGAAGATGTAAGTAAATATTTAAGCTTATCAAAAATTAGATAAAAAATATGCCAACTTCAAAAGTTAGATCAAAATTAGGCAAAACAAGTATAGGAGAAGATGTAAGTAAAGATTTAAGCTTATCAAAAGCTTCTTGATGCGGTTTGTCCCATTTAAATCCATCTTCCTTTTAACAACTTCATTTAATGGGGCAGCATTAGTACTAAAATTACATACAAAACGTCAATAGAAACTAGCTAAACCATGAAAAGATCTTACTTGGCATGCATTGGTTGGAGTCGGCCATTCCACTATTGCTTTTATCTTGGAGGGATCAACACTTATTCCATTAGAACTCACAATATATCAAAGAAAGTTAACACTATTAGTGCAAAAGATACATTTTTCAAGCTTAGAATATAAAGTTTGGTCCATTAAAACATTGAAAACAAGCCTAAGATTTTCAACATGCTCTTCTAAATTCTTGCTATAAACAAGTATATCATCAAAATAAACCACAACAAACTCACCTAAAAAGTGCTGAAATATATGGTTCATTAATCTCATAAAAGTACTTTGAGCATTAGTTAATCCAAAAGGCATTACAATCCATTCATATAAACCATATTTAGTCTTAAAGGCAGTTTTTCATTCATCACATTCTTTCCTGCGAATTTGATGATAACCTTGAGTTAAATCTACTTTAGAAAATATCATGGCACCATGCAATTCTTCAAGCATATCATATAAACGAGGAATATGATGTCTATATTTAATTGTTATCTTATTTATAGCTCGACAATCCGTACATAATCTCCATGTTCCTTCTTTCTTAGGTACCAAAATAACAGGACTAGCACAAGGACATAGAGATTCCCTTACCTGCTCCTTTTCAAGGAATGCGTCAACTTGCCTTTGAATCTCTTTTGTTTCCTCGGGATTGGCTCTATAAGCCGGCCTTTTTGGAATGACAGAGTCGGGAATAAAGTCAATTTGATGCTCAATACCTCGGATGGGAGGTAGTCCTTTTCGCAACTCCTTTGGAAAAACATCTTTGAATTCCTGTAAAAAACTAGAAACATTACTAGGTAGAGAAGAATTTGTTAGATCAAAGGTACTTACAACACAAGTGTTCTCGGCTTCTTTAAAAATAAGTAAAACAATTGCTTGTTTTTCTCGAATTTCCCTATCTAGACTACCATACCACTGGTTGTAAATAAACAATCTCTTCTCACTTTTGTAGAGTCGGCATTTGTCTCTCTTGACTCATGGTTTTTCTCTCATCATTTGTTTTCTCTCTTATCTTTTCTTTTTCAAGAGTTGGATCACTCGTTTCTTTCAACTCATGTCTCATTCTTTGCCCTCTTCTCTCGGCCATCTTTTTATGAACCTCACAAACTTCACTAGGAGTTAAAGGATATAAAGTGACAAGTTTCTTTCCCATAAACAATTTATAGACATTCTTTCTTCTATTATGATCCGCACCTCTATCATATTGCCATGGCCTTCCCAAAATTATGTGACTAGCAGTCATAGGAACCACATCACATAAGACACTATCTTTATATTTTCCTATCTCAAAAGGGATTTCCAGTTGTCTTTCCACCCTTATTTCTCCACTATTGTTCAACCCAGAAAGTTTATAAGGATTAGGATGTTTATTTCAAGGTAGATCAAGAGTATTAACTAAATTTGAAGAACAAACATTAGCACAACTACCATTATCAATAATAAGAAGACAAACCTTGCCTTGGACATTGCACTTAGTATAAAATAGGTTGCTTCTTTGAATATGTTGCTCATCTCTTGGTTGTGTGTGCAATATCCTCATAGATACCAAAATTTCTCCATGTTTGTTCATTCTTTTGATCAACTAATTGTATTTGCTCGGTAAGAGTCTCAATTTGTGCAAAGAGGTTTTGAAAGGATTGAGTTTGTGCATCTCTAAGAAGTTTGTCATGAACTAAGCTATCAGATTGCTTATATGTTGATACTCCTTGTTGAGACATATTTAATCTCTCAATTTATAAGTGAATCTCTCAATTATTCCTTGAAGCTTTGTAAAAATAATTGTAACTCTAGAAGGCTTTAAAGATGAAAGCCAAGAATTGGAATCCTGGGGAGGGGGGGGGGGGGGAGAGGTGTTGCGGCTGGAAAAAATAAAATTATAAAAAGAAATCCTAGACCTAAAGGAAAAAGGAAGATGTAAAGAAGAAGAAAAATAAATTGGAATGCTAGACCAAAAAAGAATAGAATCCTTTGAGGTATCCTTTTGTGTTTAGGACTCTTTGATCTCAATCTTTCTTTGTTGATTTTGGAAACACTTTTAGGAAAGTTTCCTAATCTTTTGGAAACACCTTAATGTACAAAATTTCTAAAAATGCACTTTAGCCACTTTGAGTGATTGAGCCGTGAGTATCATACTTTAAAGTGATGAGATGGACTTGTCTTGGATGAATAAAATCATGTAAAAGTATCCTTGCTTCTTCCGTAGCTTGAGCATCTCGAATCAATGCAGTTAAAGCTTGGTTTATTGCCTTCTTTCTAGCTCTTGTCATTGGACCTTGAATGTTGATCATTGGATCACTTGAATAACTTGTCCTAGGCAGCATCTTATGTTGATCAACTACCTAAAACTAGTACTTTTTATAAACTAAATAACTATGATGAGAACTCATATACGGATGCTTCAAGGAATGATGAGGTTTGGATAATGTCTACAATGAGATATAGGAATCAAGCTCTAACATCACATCACTCGTTTTGGAGATCCAAAGTCTCTACGTAATGAGAACTCTCATCAACTTGGATAAACATTAATTTCAGCTTTGCGACAGTGATGAGGAACCATCCATGAAGCTAAAAGACTCATATCTAAAGCTACACAAGGTCATTCATCCAAATGACCAAGTTCCTAAATCATTCATGCCAAGTACAAGTTCTCGGAGAAAGACTAAGTTCCAAGTTCTTAAAGTATTTAATCTAAAGGTTCATGGGACAAAGAAACCTTCAAATAATGCAAGACATAAAGATCAAATCCATTTAATCTTGTTTGAAGGCAAGATACACAATTGGAAGGAAAATGGCTAAAGGGCATTTTAGGAACTTTGTAAACTAAAGTCTATTCTAGACTTTAATTAGATTTTCAACTTTATGTTATTTATTATTTAAATGTTTTACCGCATTACTATTAGTGGTGCTAGAATAAAGGACATGTTGTCCATGTGTTTAGATAGAGTTTCATTTATAGTTAGTTTGTTATGCTAGATATTGAAGAGCCCTAATTAGAATAGGACTCTTTGTGGGTTCATTGTAGCCGAAATTCGACTCTATTTAAGAGAGAATTCGACCACTTTATTATTTAGACTTGCTATATGATATTTGTTAATGTTATTCCTTAGATACTTTTGAATTAAACTTCTATGTAGATTTTCATTCATTCTTGAGTTATTGTATCAACAAGCTAGTTTCACTTGTTGTGGTGTTTTAGCTGTTAGTAGTGCCCTAGGACCATTAGCATATGTTGTACGTTTTATATCTTTTTGAGCATGTATTTGAATAGTTAATTTTGCTTTTGAACATAAAATGTGTGATTTGATAGTAAAACTCATTAGCTTATGCAATTACTATTCTAACTGTCCCTAGTTTTATGTAATGTTCTATACAATGGAATAAAACTAGTATGATGTATGATTGATGATTATGTTTTATTGATCATGTGTAATGGATACAAATTATACCATAGATGCAATATATTAGGATATATTATATTGGACGTGATCCGTTAGAGAAGCAATACTTCATGGTTCTTTAGTCATTAGTATTACTTCCTCAATACTATTTTGAATCCTTAGAGGTTGAAGTGGTGGAGAATGTAGAGGAGTGGTTTCCTCCATGATCTCCCACTTCCCCCTTTCTCTTTCCCCACTCTCCCTTGAATGACTAAGAAAAATGCTGATTTTCCTTAGTATTCTAAGTCATTTATTCTCCAGCTTTTGAAAGCTTAGAGAAGAGAGAAAAGAGAGAGCATTCAATAGAGATTGAATAGAAAGAAAAGACAGCTTTTCTATATACTTGTTTTCTAGCTTTGGCTAATAGAAAAGAAGTAAGAAAACTGTTTCTTGTTCTTCTTTTAGGTCCTATATCCACCATAAATATATACTCCATCTTGAAGAGTGTCTTCAAGACTTCTACGAGGCGTTGGCTAGCACCAAGCGGTAGAGGACCATCCCCGAAGATCGAGTGGATATTGGGAGAGCGGAGCTCGCGTTGAGTGGCGTCCGTCTCGTGACAACAAACCTACAACTCGAAACCGCTTGGGACTTATTCCCGCACTTCGAAAGGTATAATGCTATCCCGTAGTCTAAGGTTCTTACTCGTGAAAGATCCTATTAGAGGCGGGTCGTTTTATTTCCGCTGCATAACTTGTTTTAGACCCGGTTATTCCTCTAACAGTGGTATCAAAGCCACTCACGAGTACCCTATAGACTTAATGTGCTATAGTATTTTATTATGGATTGTGAATCTATATTTTACATGCCTTAGGATTGCTAGAAATGTTGTATATCATGTATGACATGTTTTTGCATCATTTTGTATGTATGAGAGTCGAGAGTTTCGGTCGACCGAAATGCCTGCTTTTAGTCAACCAAGTACTCTCAGATCTCTGCTCTGGACGATTGGGAGATAGGCTCGGTTCAGCCCGATCGGGTTACCCTTGACCGACCGAGCTGGGGTGCCCGGGTCCACCGAATCGAAATGTAATATGAAATGTTCATTTTGTCAGGGTTGCTCATTTTTTCATAAATTGTTATGTTAGTTGAGCATGATGCATAGTAATCGCCTTTTACCCTCGTTGGTTTATTTTATAAATACGATCCGCGAATCGTGCCTATCTCTTTTTTATCAAAAGTTGTAATTCTCTTCTCATCAAATCCCCTCGAATGTAACTCAAGATTTCCTTAGAATTATGTAATTCTAGATTAGGAGAAGGTACAACTGTGATGATGATTTGGAGACAACCACTCGAAGGTCAAGACGGTGTAAAATAGAATTTTTCTTTTCACACTCTTAGATTGACTTCACAGCTTTTTCCATTGCTTGGAAAACCGAATAGGATATGGCGATTACTATTGCATTTTTTACTTTTATATATTGGATGCATATGTATATAAGCATAAACTGCTTTTATTTTATGCTTTTCTCAGTGAGATTGTTAAAAACAAAACCCCTCAATTAAATATTAATTAGTGCCTTCCTAAGTTTGGCCCTCGTCAAGGCCTAGATCGACATTAGTATGGGACATGCCAAAGCTGTACATACGTGTCTATCCGGGTGAGGCGCGAAGGATAATTTGTGATATCCGCGGGCAAAAACTTAGGGTCCTAGTTAACTGGATTATCTCAATAAATGGATTGAGGATCTAGAGGCAAAAGAGTTGAGAAAAGTGTATAATGATACGCTTGAATAAATGTTATTCACTCAACTAACCAAGAATTACATAATTTGATGTAATTGGCAAACGTTGCCTACCTAAATAACCAAGTTTTGGGCGATCGACCAAAGTCGACTCGTAACGCAGGTGAAATACGGATCTTGGCCCGCTAGAAAGTTAATGAACTTTCCGAGTTGATAATGAGGGTTATTCACTCGAAGAAAATAGTGGGAGAAATCATTTAAAAAGATAAAAGACCTAATAATGATTTTAAATCGGTACTTACTTTGCATATATATTTTGTTGTAGATAAATGGCAAATTCAAACCAAACACTATCATTAGCGTTACGTCTCTTAAGAAGGACAAATTAGAGGAGTTAACTTCCTCGATCGGTTCGAGAACTTGAGAATCGTTCTCAAGCATGAAAGAAAGCTGTATGTTCCGGGAGCAGCCTATTCTCGCTATACCAGAGGCTCGCGCTTGATGACTGAAAGAATTGCTTATCGAAGCATTGTAGTGATGCTTTAGATGTGTCTAGCCTCATGCTTATCACCATGAACTCGAGCTTCGAAGCAACATGAGGACATGGGGGCTTATGAGATCGTTTGGCTCACCCGAAGCAACTATATCGGTGGACAAGCACGCCGAGAGAGATTCGACTTATCAAATCTCTTTTTCAATGCAAAATGTTTGAAGGTATGCCAAAGAGGAACTCACGTTCTTAAGATGATAGGTTATGTTCGTAACCTTGAAAAACTCGGGATTTCCTTTGGGGCAAGAGTCGTCGACCGATTTGATCTTACAATCGTTGCTCGAGTCATTCGATCAGTTCATTCTGAATTATCACATGAATGAAATTGACAAGCCATTGCTCGAGTTGTTGAACATGCCGAGGTCTGCACGAGAAGGAAATAGGCAAGTCCAAGCCCAACACCATACTGATGGTGCAAAAGGGCAAAGACAAAGGTTTTGTGAAATCCAAAGGCAAACCGAAAGGTAAGCCCAAGGGCAAGCAAACACTTTCAACAATGCACTGAAATCTAAGGGTGGTGTAGCCAAGGACTCTATCTGTCATCACTGTGGTGAAAAGGGTCACTGGAAAAGGAACTGCAAAAGCTATATTGCAGGAAAAAGGCTGGAAAAGGAGAAAGCAAATGTTGCTTCGGGCTCAGGTATTTATGTTGTTGATATTAATATGATTGATATCAATTTAAATACAACTACTTCTTGGGTACTTGATACCGGATGTGGTTCTCACATTTGTACTAATGTGTAGGGACTGCAAAGGAGTAGAGAGTTGGCAAAGGGTGAAGTGGAACTACGAGTTGGCAACGGAGCACGTGTTTCAGTTTCTTGTTTGGACAAGAAAGGTTTTGAGATTTCAATTATCGTTAGTTTTGGATAATATTTTTTATGCAAGCGCCTCTTTGATTAATGGTCTATATATTTTAGACCTTGATATGCCAATTTTAAATATAAATACAAAAAGGATTAAGACTAATGATTCTAATCCGACATACCTCTGGCATTGTCGCTTAGGCCACATAAACGAAGACCGCATATCCAAGCTCCATAAAGATGGCCTGTTGGAATCATTTGACTTCGTGTCTTATGATCGATGCGAATCTTGTTTGTTGGGTAAGATGACAGCATTACCTTTCACTAAGCTAGGTGAGAGAGCCGATGCTTTATTAGGACTAATACATAGTGATGTATGTGGCCCTTTTAATATACATGCAAGGGGTGGTTACCTCTACTTCATTACCTTTACCGATGACTTCGGTAGGTATGGATATGTGTTCTTGATGAAACACAAATCCGAAGCATTTGCTAAGTTTAAAGAGTTTAAACTAGAAGTAGAAAACCAACTTGGCAAGAGTATTAAGGTTCTTCGATCCGATCGATGGGAGGAGAATACTTGAGTCAAGAATTCGTGACTATCTAAAGGATTGTGGAATCGTTTCACAACTTTCTCCTCCAGCTACTCCACAATGGAATGGTGTATCCGAAAGGAGGAAATGTAATCTTATTAGATATGGTTCGCTCTATGATGAGACACACGAGCCCCGCCCTAATTCTTTTTTGGGGCACGCACTAGAGACAAACAGCTTTAACACTTAAACGCTGCTCCATCTAAATCGAGCTGCAAAGACGCTATACGAGTTATGGACTCGGGAAGCGTCCCCAGCTTTGTCTTTCCTCAAGATTTGGGGGCCGTGAAGCTTTTGTAAAACGCTCGACTTTCCGATAAGTCGGCTCCAAAAATCTGAAAAGTGCATATTTGTAGGTTATCCTAAGGAAACTAAAGGATACTCTTTTATATCCCTAACGAAAACAAAGTGTTTGTTGCTCGCACGAGAGTTTTTCTAGAAAAAGAATTTGTTTCTAGAAACACAAGTGGGAGTAGCGTAGAACTTACTCGAAGTTCCGGACTCTCAAACTAGCACTAATGATAAGATGGAAATTGAACAGACTCCACAAGTTGTTGTGCAAAGCAAAGTGCCACAAACAGCTGTGCAGCCAAGCACTAGCTCAAGAAACACAAGAATTGCGTAGAGTCCGGTAGAGTTCGTCGTCCACCTCCTGAAAAATTTGATTTTTTTCATAACGTAACATGGTGATGTTATGTTTGTGGATCACGATGAACCTTCAACCTACAAACAGGCAATTAATAGCCCTGTATTCCCGAGAAATGACTTGAGGCCATGAGATCTGAAATGGACTCCATGTACACAAACCAAGTTTGGATCTTGGTTGATCCACCCTGAAGGGGTAACTCCCATAGGGGTGCAAATGGGTTTTTAAGATTAAAACCGACATGGAAGGGCATGTACAAACGCATAAGGGGCGACTGGTCACGAAAGGTTTCAAACAAGTTCATGGTATTGACTATGACGAGACCTTTTCCCCCGTAGTTATGTTCAAGTCCATTCGGATTTTTTCTTGCTATTGCAGCTTACTATGACTATGAAATCGGCAAATGGATGTCAAAATCGCTTTCCTTAATGGAAAACTTGAGAGGATGTGTATATGACACAGCTCGAAGGTTTTGTCACTCCGGAGAATGCTTTGGGAAAAGTATGTAAGCTTCAGAGATCCATTTATGGACTCAAGCGAGCTTCTGAAGCTGGAACATCCGCTTTTAATGATGCCGTCCCATGAGTTTGGCTTCATTAGAAATGAGGATGAGCCTTGTGTTTACAAGAAGGTTAGTGGGAGCTCAATCGTATTCTCGGTTTTGTATGTAGATGACATACTACTCATTGGAAACGACATACCAACCTTAAAGTCCATCAAGGCTTGGTTGAGTACGTGTTTCTCTAAGGCGATGCCAGCTATATTCCCGGGGAGTCAAGATCTATAGAGATAGATCCGAGAGACTTATTGGCCTAAGTCGAGTACATATATAGACAAGGTGCTAAAGCGGTTTAGCATGCAAGAGTCTAAGAAGGGCCTTTGCCCTATGGCACATGGTACTGCTTTCGTCGAACAAACAAGTGTTCTAAAACGCTCGCCGAATTAGAACGCATGAAAGAGATCCCTTATGCTTCGCCATAGGATCCATCATGTACGCCATGTTATGTACTCGCCCTGGATGTCTCGTTTGCCTTTAAGCCTTAAGAGTAGATACCAGTCTAATTATGGTGAACGTCACTGGATCTCAGTCAAGAATATCCTCAAGTACTTACGAAGGACTAAGGATACATTCTTGATTTATGGAGGGGCGGATGAGCTCGTTGTAAGTGGTTTCACCGATGCTAGTTTCCAAACTGATAGAGATGATTTCCGATCGCAATTGGGATATGTGTTTAACTTGAATGGAGGTGCTGTGAGTTGGTGCAGTTCAAAGCAATCGACCATCACAGATTCTACGACAGAGGCCGAGTACATAGCAGCTTGTGAAGCAGCTAAGGAGGCAGTTTGGATCAGGAAATTTATTTCCGACCTCGATGTGGTTCCTAGTATTGCGAACCCGATAGACCTCTATTGTGACAACAATGGGGCTATTTCACAATCTAGGGAACCCAGATCTCACCAGAGGTCCAAACATGTACTACGGCGTTTTCACCTAATCCGCGAGATTATAGAAAGAGGTGATGTTCATATATGTAGAGTAGATTCGACAGACAATGTCGCCGATCCACTGACGAAACCACTGTCGCAGCAGCAGCATGATCGTCACACTAGCTCCATGGGTATTCGATATCTGGAGGGCTGATCTTTAGAGACAGTCATTAGTATGCCCTTAAAGACCAATCAGTAGATGATTTTGGGTCTTTAGAGCAAGTGGGAGATTATTGTATCGTATTTATGTAATTTTCATTTTGATGAATAAAAAGTAAAAAGGCATAAATTCCAGTATTATTTCAATATGTTTCTGCGTTCTTAAAAACATAATGAAATAATATGTCCTTAGAATAGTATTCATAATTGTTATGATTCTGAAACGTCCCTAGTCGAACATTATTATGGAATCTTCGAGGACAATAATAATGCGTAAGACTATGTGCAGTGATTGATATAAGATATCGGATCGTCACATGGGTATATATGATTAGAGAATTATTATACTGGACAGACCCGACATGAGAAACACACCATGGGTTGTTGTATAATAGTCAACGGTGTTTCTCAATTTTTGACTAAGTTGTATAAGAGATCCTTCGACTTGAGGTCTCACAAGAGTTCTTGCATGGCTAGTGTTATGCTTTGATAATGTTAAACGTTATCCGTAACATGGTGAGCAATAAAGGCATTTATTGGGTATATCACGAATCTTGTTCAGGATGAATGGGATGCAGAAAGGATTTGTCCCTCCTATATAGCAGGAGCGATATCTTGGGCCCCCTTTGATGGAGTCCGACTAATTCATGGCCATGAACAAATGAATCAGTATATGATATTGATGTCATTTGATTAGTCTACTCGCGAATCAAGAAACTAAAAGATTGGACAATACAAGTGTGACTTTTTCCATGACTTGTGTTCAATCTAGATATCAAGGACAAAAAGATTTAAATACAAATGTCAAATGGTGTGATTATGATAGTCACTAGATATTTATGAATTGGGGGTAATGATACGTTGCTAGATACCTCTCATTACCTGTGACATATGATGTCACGGCCAACATCATAGATACCTCCTGGGTCGCACTCATAGATCAACTGGATTGGGCTTGTTGGAGTACATTTAATCTAAGGTGCGCCAATTCGATTGGGTCAGGGCAGGGCCGGGCCCTCGGATTGAGCCCCTTAATCGGGTTGGACCCGACCAACCCATTTGGGACCGAGCCTTATGGCTGGAAAATTGGATATATTTTCCAGCTCTTATCTATTTTTTTTTTTCAGCACCTTAATTCTCTCCTAGAGAATTTTATATGCCTAACGTAGGAAGCGGGTGTCGAACCTAGGACCTCTCGGTCGCAGGTCAAGGCTTGCCCCACTGGGCCACGGCCTTCTTGACCCAGCTTTTCTCTCTTAGAAGGAGGTTGAAATGGTGGAGAATGTGGAGGAGTGGTTTCCTCCATGATCTCCCACTTCCCACTTCCCCCTTTCTCTCTCCCCACTCTCCCTTGAATGACTAAGAAAAATGCTGATTTTTCTTAGTATTCTAAGTCATTTATTCTCCAGCTTTTGAAAGCTTAGAGAAGAGAGAAAAGAGAGAGCATTCAATAGAGATTGAATAGAAAGAAAAAGATAGCTTTTCTCTATACTTGTTTTCTAGCTTTGGCTAATAGAAAAGAAGTAAGAAAACTGTTTCTTGTTCTTCTTTTAGGTCCTATATCCACCATAAATATATACTCCATCTTGAAGAGTGTCTTCAAGACTTCTACGAGGCGTTGGCTAGCACCAAGCGGTAGAGGACCATCCCTCGAAAGATCGAGTGGATATTGGGAGAGCGGAGCTGCGTTGAGTGGCGTTCCGTTCGTGACAACAAACCTACAACTGAAACCGTTTGGACTTATTACGCACTTCGAAAGGTATAATGCTATCCCGTAGTCTAAGGTTCTTACTCGTGAAAGATCCTATTAGAGGCAGGTCATTTTATTTCCGCTGCATAACTTGTTTTAGACCCGGTTATTCCTCTAACACTTATGTCTCCATTGTTTCCAGCATGAATAGAGCTACGTTTTGACTCAGTCGGACGTTACTTTTAATCGAGTAATCAATACGACTGATGATCGGATGTAGTATCCTATCATGGCTTGAATGTGAGAGGCATTGTAAGGAATTTATCCCTCTCTTATTTGAGAGAGATATACATGGGCCCCTCGATAGAGAAGACTGTTTAAATGCATGACCATGCTCAAACGTATTTAATAAAGTGGTTATTAAATACTGTTTGTTGAAACAGTCTACCAGGGGATCGAGCATAAATACAATTAAGCTATATAAGGGTGACAACTACCATGCCTTATGCTTAAATAGTGGATTGATATTAGGTTCCACCACACATTCATTCACTATGGGTAGTCACAATGTCCTGCTAGTGACCACTTGTGATTTTATGAACACATACTACTAAGTGTGTTTTCATTGCCATTGTGATATGAACCTCTAGGTTCACACGCATAGACGAGATAACGAGCTTCATGTCTAGATTCAATGAATCTAGAATGTTTCTAGGTTCATTGTATGTGACATTTATTTTTTTAAGAATAATAAAACGCTATTATTTGAATTAGAGTCGAATAAGGGGCATTTTTTGGTATTTAGTTATAGCTGGAATTATGTGGGAGTTATTATCCGATAAAGACTCCCACTACCAGCAGAAGTCTAGAGGATGTGGGAGTTAAAGACTCCCACTGCCAGAAGAGGTGGAAAGGACGTGGGAGTTGTGTTTGAAACAACCTCTCACACCCTATATAAGCTTATCTTGGCTGAAACCCTAGGATCTAATGCTTAAGCTGCAAAATACCTAAATCCCAAAAATAAGATTTCTGGTTCTCTGCCTCCTTTTCTCTCTAGATTATTCAAAACCCAGAAAAACAAAGAGCTAGCACTCGCTGCTCGTTTCGTCACGTGGATACCGGTAGGGAAGTAATTCCGCAAAGGAGGACTCAAGAGGGTTGCAGTTGAGAGCCCAAAACAGAATCTTTAACCAAGAAACGTAAGGGGGAGGGAATGATGAGGAACCAACCATGAAGCTAAAAGACTCATATCTAAAGCTACACAAGGTCATTCATCCAAATGACCAAGTTCTTAAATCATTCATGCCAAGTCCAAGTTCTCGAAGAAAGTCTAAGTTCGAAGTTCTTATAGTTTTTAATCTAAAGGTTCATGGGACAAAGAAATCTTCAAAGAATGCAACACATAAATATCAAATCCATTTAATCTCGTTTGAAGGAAAGATACACAATTGGAAGGAAAATGACTAAAGGACATTTTAGGAACTTTGGAAATTAAAGTCTAGAATTAGATTTTCAGCTTTATGTTATTTATTGTTCAAGTGTTTAGCCGCATTACTATAAGTTGTGCTAGAATAAAGGACATGTTGTGATACGAGGCCAACCAAGGGGCTACGCTATTCAAGGGACCCACTAGTCAACCTTCAACGACCTATGACAAGATCAATGGCAAAGATGACTTTAGACAAAGTTGCAACATTGATCCGAGAGATTAAAACTAAAGAGGGAGGCTAAACTCCAATTGGAAAAAGATATTCAAGTCAACCTCTTAAGTTTAACAAGTGTTCAATTCGCCCAAATAAGTAATGTGGCTAAGAAGGGAATTTTACTCTTTTTTATACAATTAGAGTCTATTCTGGACTTTAATTATTTTCAGCATTGTTATTTATTATTCTTAGGCGTGTATAGCAAGTGTAGCTATAATAAAGGACATGTTGTCCATGTGTTTAGATAATGGGTGAGTGGTTAAGTAGTTGAGAGTCCCACTTCTTCAAGGACTCTTCACATGTTTATTATTTTCAGCCATGTTGGCCGCCTATTATTAGTATGTGCAAGATAATAGGACACGTTGTCCATTATCTTAGATAGTGTTTTTCTTGATAGCAAGTTAGTTGTTCAAGAGTCCTACTTCTTCAAGGACTCTTCCTTTCTAGGGCTAAATAGCCGAAATCCATCTCTATTTAAGTGGGATTTCGGCCACCATTGTAAATACGTTAGATATATTGATATTTTGGAAAGGTTATTCCTTAGCTACTAGTGAATTGAACTTCTTTAGAGAATTCATTCATTCTTGAGTTACTGTATCAACAAGTTTAGTTTCACTTGTTGTAGTTTTCAGCCTCCATTGATTTTTAGCCTCCCTTTAATGTTGCACTGAGAATATTCCCTTGAAACTAGTTCAAGAATAGAGAAAGATCCGATTTAAACTTAAGTATCGAATTCTTGGTACTTTGTACCTCGGTTCTATTAGTAGTGCCCTAGGACCATTAGCATATGTTGTACGTTTTATATCTTTTGAGCATGTAATTGAATAGCTAATTTTGCTTATGAACATCAAATGCGTGATTTTGATAGTAAAACTCATTAGCTTATGTATTACTATTCTTGTTGTCCCTAGTTTCATGAAATGTTCTTTACAATGAAATAAAACTAGTATGATGTATGATTGATGATTATGTTTTATTGATCATGTATAATGGATACAAATCATATCATAGATGCAATATATTAGGATATATTGTATTGGACGTGATCCGTTAGAGAAGCAATACTTCATGGTTCTTTAGTCATTAGTATTACTTCCTCAATACTATTTTGAATCCTTAGACCTTATGTCTCCATTGTTTCCAGCATGAATGGAGCTACGTTTTGACTCAGTCGGACGTTACTTTTAATCG
Source organism: Vinca minor (assembly GCA_026122235.1). NCBI lineage: Eukaryota > Viridiplantae > Streptophyta > Magnoliopsida > Gentianales > Apocynaceae > Vinca > Vinca minor. The sequence goes on along the minus strand of JAOCZM010000112.1, from coordinate 767,700 downwards.
AGTAATCAATACAACTGATGATCGGATGTAGTATCCTACCATGGCTTGAATGTGAGAGGCATTGTAAGGAATTTATCCCTCTCTTATTTGAGAGAGATATCCATGGACCCCTTGATAGGGAAGACTGTTTAAATGCATGGCCATGCTCAAACGTATTTAATAAAGTGGTTATTAATTTGTTGAAACAGTCTACCTGGAGATCGACCATAAATACAATTAAGCTATATAAGGGTGACAACTACCATGCCTTATGCTTAATTTGGATATCGCGAGACAAAGGGATTAAATAGTGGATTGATATTAGGTTCCACCATCTACGGGGCTGCCTTACACAAAGCATCCCATATCAAACATACAAGGTCCAATGACTAGACAAAGAGCACAGAAAGTGGCTCAAGTCATTTCTACTTTGATCCAAGAGTTGAAGGCTAAAGAGAAGCTAAACTACATCTAGAAGATGATATTCATGTTCAACTCATAAGTTTACTCGACATTCAATTCGGCCCAAACAAGCAAAGTGGCTAATAAGGGCATTTTAGTCTTTTGTACAATTAAAGTCTATTCTAGACTTTAATTACATTTTCAGCTTTGTTATTTACTATTTTAGGCGAGTATATCAAGTGTTGCTATAATAAAGGACATGTTGTCCATGTGTTTAGATAATGGTTAAGTGGTTAGTAGTTAAGAGTCCTAATTCTTCAAGGACTCTTCACATGTTTATTATTTTTAGCCATGTTGGCCGCCTAGTATTAGTTTTTGCAAGATAATAGGACATGTTGCCCATTATCTTAGATAGTGTTTTACTTGATAGCAAGTTAGTTATTCAAGAGTCTTAGTTCTTCAAGGACTCTTCCTTTCTAGGGCTAGATAGCCGAAATCCATCTCTATTTAAGAGGGATTTCGGCCACCATTGTAACTACGTTAGATATACTGATATTTTGGAAAGGTTATTTCTGAGCTACTAGTGAATTGAACTTCTTTATAGAATTCATTCATTCTTGAGTTACTGTATCAACAAGTTTAGTTTCACTTGTTGTGGTTTTTCAGCCTCCATTGATTTTTAGCCTCCCTTTAATGTTGCGTTGAGAATATTCCCTTGAAACTAGTTCAAGAATAGAGAAAGATCCAATTTAAACTAAAATGTCGAATTCTTGGTACTTTGTACCTTGGTTCTGTTAGTAGTACGTTGTACCTCGGACCATTAGCATACGTTGTACGTTTTATATCTTTTGAGCATATAATTGAATAGCTAATTTTGCTTACGAACATCAAATGCGTGATTTGATAGTAAGACTCATTAGCTTATGTAATTACTATTCTAGTTGTCCCTAGTTTCATGTAATGTTCTTTACAATGAAATAAAACTAGTATGGTGTTTGCTTGATGATTATGTTTTACTAATCATGTGTAATGAATACAAATCGTATCATAGACACAATATATTGGGATATATTGTATCGGACGTGATCCGTTAGAGAAGTAATACTTCATGGTCCTTAGTCATAAGTATTACTTCCTCAATACTAATTTAGAATCCTTAGACCTTATGTCTCCATTGATTCTAGCATGAATCGAGCCACGTTTTGACTCAGTCGTACGTTACTTTTAATCGAGTAATCAATACGACTGATGGTCTGATGTAGCGTCCTATCATGGCTTGAATGTGAGAGGCATTGTAAGGAATTTGTCCCTCTCTATTATTAGAGAGAGATATCCATGGGCCCCTCGATAGAGAAAAACTGTTTAAATGAATGGCCGTGCTCAAATGTATTTGATAAAGTGGTTATCAAATACTATTTGTTGGAACAGTTTACCCGGAGATCGAGCATAAATATAATTAAGCTTAATAAGGGTGACGACCATGCCTTATGCTTAATTAGGATATCGCGAGAAAAAGGGATTAAATAGTGGATTGATATTAGGTTCCATCGTAAATTCATTCACTATGGGTAGTCACAATGTCCTGCTAGGGACCACTTGTGATTTATGAACACATACTACTACTAAGTATGTTTTCATTGCCATTGTGATATGAACCTATAGGGTCACACGCATAGACGAGCTAACGAGCTTCATGTCCAGATTCAATGAATCTAGAATGTGTCTAGGTTCATTGTATCTGACATTTATTTTTCTGAGAATAATAAAGCGTTATTATTCAAATTAGAGATAAGGGGCATTTTCGGTATAGCTGGGATTACGTGGGAGTTATTATCCGATAAAGACTCCCACCACCAGCAGAAGTCTAGAGGACTTGGGAGTTATAGACTCCCACTGCCAAAAGAGGTGGATAGGTGGGAATTGTGCTTGAAACAACCTCTCACTCCCTATATAAACTTCTCTTGGCAGAAACCACCCTAGGGACTAATGCTTTTCAGCCGAAATAACAAAAGGACCTAGAAAATCAGATTTTCTATTCTGCCTCTCCCTTTTCTCTCTAATTCCCGAAACTCAGCAAAACGAAGATCTAGCAATCACTGTTCGTTTAGTCGCGTGGATACCGGTAGAGGGACATTCCGCAAAGGGAAATCCATTGGTGGCAGCAACGTATCCAAGAAACAGCATCTTTCATTCAAGAATCAGATTCTTGAACCCGAAAAGTAAGTTTCTGTCTAGATTTTTTTTCGATTCCTATGGTATGAGCGGATCCTTCGGGGGAGGACTCATGGGTGTTTAGAACTAGTTTCTGCCCATGAATCCCTTCAGGTTCTTCATCAAGTGGTATCAAAGCAAAAGGTTCATCTCATTCTTGGTGTACATTTTCTAGCGTTCCTCAAATTTTTCTTGTTTGCTTGAATTGACAAAAAAAAAAAAAAAAGCAAAAAGCATACGTCATGTATTAAGAAAAAACAGCCGAGTATAAAATTGAATAGAGAACTATAAAGCCAAAAGGCAAACTTCTTGAAATGATAGCGATAAAGCCTCGTCCAAGAATTGGCAAACGTTCCCCCTTTTATTTTGAGTTGTGTTCTTCAATCAAAATACATCAAGTACTGATAGCGTGAGAGCCTCACTCTTGATATCATTCGGCCAAGAAGAAGGGAAAATTCAAGAAAATCAAGAAAGTAAAGATTGAAAATTTCTCTTCCTAAACACAATAAGATACCTTCAAAAGGTATCTCTTTTCTTGATTAGGTCTAGGATTTTTTTCCAAGATTCATCTTATTTTTTTTCTTTAAGCTTTTCGTGTAGGTCAAATATATGATTTATTTCCATTATTTTCCAGCTTTGTAAAACACAAGAGGGGGTGAATTGGGTTTTAACTAATCTTGACAACTTTTTTCGATTCTTTGCAATGCTAATGTAAGTTTGAGCAAGATAAGCAATAGAAAAACAAAACCCAATAACAAGACAAAGGATTTAGAGTGGTTCGATTCACTTAGAATCTACGTCCACTACCTTGAGCCGCACCCAAGGATTTTAAACAACTTCACTAAGAAGAATGTTTACAAATGTGGCTAACTCACTAAGAGTTTTACAACACAACCACACTACAAAGAAACTCACTAAGAGCTTGCCCACACTAAGTAGGACTTTACAAATTGCCCACACAAAGTAGGACTTTTACAAGAATTACCCAATCACTTAGAAAGGGAATTGAATGTTTAAAGAACAAGATAAATCACTCTTCTAAGTGAGAATATATACCTTTGAAGTTCAACAATGATAAGCTCTTTAGAACATATGAAATTCACTCTTTGTCTTGCTTTTTGAAAGAACACCTTTGAATGATTTAGATCATGGAGATCAAGTGTTTTTGCTTTGAAGGTGTTTTGGCTTGATGAGAAATCAATGAATATTTGATATGCAAGCCTTAGAATGTTTCTCTAGCTTTGGAGTATATATACATTTCAAATTTGGCTGAAAAACGACTCTTTAACGGTCAGAAAAACGGCTAGTAACAGTGCATCTCGGTAGACCGTCAAAGGACCTCGGTTGACCGAACCAAGGTCGGTTGAGCCGAAGCCTAGGTCGGTCGACCGACCAAGACCATAGGTCGACCGAACCTTCCAAAAGGTCGACCGAAGCCAGCCATCAAACCTCTCAGTTTCTCTTCGGTTGATCCGAGCTTGAGCTCGGTTGACCGAACTTCCAAAGTGATTTTTCACACGTTTTGAAATCTTTTGAAGTCTTTTGAAGTCTAAAAGGTTTTCTTAATATGTAACAAGTAAGAGCATTAGAAAACCGTTTTGAAAGACTTATACTTTGAAATCAAAGGCTTTCGAAATACGAACACATGTAAGGATCAATTTGAAACTTAGCCTTTTGAAAACGTGTTTGTGTGAATGCAAGACATGAGTGTAGAGCTTATGTTCATGAGAGCTTTGGTTAGAGCTATATAAGATAAAGACTTATAGTGACAAAGCTAATCTAACCAAACCTAAGTCTTCAATCTTCAATCTTGATAGATGAGCCTTGAATAACTTTGAATCTTGATACCCATGGCTTGATTGAAGTACTTAGAGCTTCCATAATGAATTCCGATATTCTATCACAAAGATATAAACATTAGACACAACATCAAGTGTTTGTCCATTACCAAAAACCGAGTTCGATCGCCCTTAGGGCTAACACCAAGATTCCCTCTTTCGAAGGTACAAACGACCCCAAATTGTTTTTAGATTAGATTCGTAAAGTTAACCATTATTTTTTTCGTGCATAATTATTCCGAGGAAAAGAAAGTAAAATTGGCAGCCATGGAATTTTTTCGGATATGCTTCTATTTGGTGGGATAAAGAAGCCGAAATAAGGGCTAGAGTTGGGCAGCAGGAAGTTGATACATGGGATGAGATGAAAGCGGTGATGAAACAACATTTTGTTCCCCCAAATTACGTAAGGGAACTTTACAACCGCTTGCAAAGATAAAGGCAAGGAGAGAGTTCGGTTGATGAATAGTACAAGGCAATGGAAATCGTGATGATTAGGGCCGATATTCAAGAAGGAGATGATATAACAATGGCGCGGTTCTTGGCTGGCCTAAATGATAAAATTCGGTCAAAGGTAGAATGTGCTAACCTTGATAATATTACATCTATGTTGTATTATGCAGAGCAAGTCGAAAGGCAACAAAAAGAAAAGAGTTCAAGGACTAAAATGACAACTTTCCATGCTTCGAAGAAGCCTAATCAGTCCAAGATTTTTCCACTGTTTTACCGAGCCAAAGCAAGGGTAAAAGGGTCCAAATTGGTGCAAAAAACAGCCACGGGGCAGTTTGGGGCAGTAAGGTCATCAAACACAACCAATTCGGCCAATACGAGGGTAAATTCTACTCCAAATCTTGTTTGGGAATGTTTTAAATGTAGGGGCAAAGGATACTTTGCTAGGGACTGTCCTAACAAAAGTACAATGATAATGTTGGATGATGGAACGCGGGTAAGTGATGATGAAGCCGAAGAGGCTGTTTTAGAGGAAGAAACCGAGAGGGATGTAGAATCTCCGGAAGATGGGAATCAAATTTTGGTTATGATGAAGCTACTTCATTCACAACATTTAGATTATGTTCATCAACAAAGAAGCAACTTATTCCAAACCAAGTGCAACTTTAAAGGAAAGCTTTGTTTATTAATTATTGATAATGGAAGTTGTACTAACGTTTGTTCTTATGATATGGTTTCTGCGCTTCATTTACCATGTAAGGCATATCTTGGTTGAATAATAATGGTGAAATTAAGGTGGATAAACAAGTGGAGATAGAGTTTGGAATCGGGAGGTTCAAAGATAAAGTTTTGTGTGATATGGCGCCAATGACCGCAAATCACATAATTCTGGGAAGGCCATGGCAATATGATAGAGATGCAAATCATATGGGGAGAAAGAATGATTATGAAGTCACAAAAGGATAAAATCAAATTTACTTTACTTCTTTTGTCTCCAAATCAAGCTTGTGAGGTACACATAAACAAATGGCCATAAATAGAGAGAAAAGAGAAAAAGAAAAGAAAGTGAGCGAGTGGAAAAAACGAGTGATCCTACCCATGAGGTAAAATCGAGGGAAAAAAAGGACCAAAAAAACCGTGTGCTTTGTGAGACCAAAGGAAAGCTCGCAAAAATAGAGAAAATGGTGTTTATTTATCAACCCAGGAAAGGTAGATAGGGAAATACGAGCAAAACAAGTAATTGTTTTGTTAGTTTATAGATAAACCGAAATGTCTCTTGCTTCTAACACTTTTTCTTTTGATCTAACATCTTCTTCTCTACCTAGTCTTGCTATTGATCTCTTGTAGGAATTCGAAGACGTATTTCCCAAAGAGTTGTCGAGAGGGCTGCCTCCAATTAGGGGAATTGAGCATCAAATCGACTTCATTCTGGGAGCAAGTCTTCCAAACCGTGCGGCCTATCGAGGAAATCCGGATGAAACCCGAGGAATTCAAAGGCAATTCGATTTACTTCTTGAGAATGAGCAGTTAAGAGGATCTTTAAGTCCTTGTGCTAGTCTGGTTATTTTAGTACCTAAGAAAGAAGGGACTTTCATCCTCACTTAGATGATATGCTAGATTAGTTAAGTGGCGCTTTAATATTCTCTAAAATTGATTTAACTCTAGGCTATCACCAAATAAGAATGAATGAAGGTGACGAATGGAAAACCGCTTTTAAGACTAAATATGGATTATATGAATGGATTGTTATGTCTTTTGGTCTTACTAACGCACCTAGTACTTTCATGAGATTAATGAACTACATATTTAGACATTGTTTTGGAAAATTTGTTGTAGTTTATTTCGATGATATACTTGTTTATAGTAAAAAACTTAGAAGAGCATATTGAGCATCTTAAAACTGTTTTTACTATTCAAAGGGAACAAATTTTGTATGCTAAACTTGAAAAGTGTGTTTTTTACACTAATTCCGTTAACTTTCTTGGATACATTGTTTGTTCTCAAGGTATAAGTGTTGATCCAGTCAAAATTTAAGCAATCATAGAGTGGTCGAGACCAACAAGTGTTACTCAAGTTCTATCATTCTATGGGTTAGCGAGCTTTTATAGGCGTTTTATTCGTGATTTTAGCACCATCGCTGCTGATGCGGAACCGTGATGTTTTATATCAAGGTTCGGCTTTTAGCAGATCTTTCTCTATCTCGAATTAGTTTCCAAGGGGAATATACTCAATGCAACTCCAAGAAGGCTAAGTATCAATGAATGCTAAAACACCACAAATAGCGAAACTATCTAGTTGATACAGTAACTCAAAGAATATGAAGTTCTACCGGAAATTCTTAAACAAGTATCTAAGGAATAACCTTAACCAAAATATCAATATATCTAACGTAAAAAGTATGTTGGCCGAACCCTCCCTTAAATAGAGTAGAATTCGGCTCCAAGCAACAATAAAGAAGAGTCCTTGAAGAAGTAGGACTCTTGAACAACAACTTGCTATGAAGTAAAGCACTTAAACAAGATAATAGACAACATGTCCTATTATCTTGTATCTAGGCGGCTAGGAAGGCTGAAAATTAACTAACTATGTAAGAGTCCTTCAAGGAGTAGAACTCTTTAACAACTAGATAACTAACTTCCTTAACCATTATGGACAACATGTCCTAATTATAGCAACTACTTGCTATATGTGCCTAAATAAAAGAAATAACATTCTTGAAAATAATTAAAGTCTAGAATAGTCTGGAATAGGCTAGAATAGACTTTAATGTACAAAAAGACTAAAATGCCCTTTAAATTCGTCCCAATTCTGGACAGCTTGTTGGGCCAACTTGCACGACAATTTCGGATATCAAGAATGCAGAATCTGGTCTTGTGATCTCATGAAAGTTGTAGATCTACCTCTTATCTTTCATATGCAACTATAATCAGCTCCATGGGATAAATATATCGAACGTTATGATCATTATACCAAACAGTAGGAAATATGTCCATCCTTGTACACTTGTGATACTTAAGAGGTTGACTTGTACAACATTCCTAGATGTAATTTAGAGTCCTCTTTGTATCTTAATAACCATTCCCTTGAGTTGGGCATCCCCGAGGTTGGTACCACATCATCTGTTAGTAGTGCCCTAGGACCATTAGCACATGTTGTGCGTTTTGTTATCTTTTGAGCATTTAATTGAATAGTTAATTTTGCTTTTGATTATCAAATGTGTGATTTGATAGTAAAACTCATTAGCTTATGTAATTACTATTCTAGTAGTCCCTAGTTTTATGTAATGCTTAATTACTATGAAATAAAAACTAGTATGATTGTTGATTGATGATCTTGTTTTCATCGATCATGTGTAATGGATACAAATCACATCATAGATGCAATATATAGGGATACATTGTATTGGGACGTGATCCGTCAGAGAAGTAATACTTCATGGTCTTAAGTCATAAGTATTACTTCCTCAATACTATTTTAGAATCCTTAGACCTTGTGTCTTCATTGATTCTAGTATGAATGGAGCCACGTTTTGACTCGGTCGGACGTTACTTGTAACGAGTAATCAATACGATCGATGATCGGATGTAGTGTCCTATCATAGCTTGAATGTGAGAGACATTGTAAGGAATTTGTCCCTCTCTATTATTAGAGAGAGATATCCATGGGCCCCTCGATAGGGAAAGAGCTGTTTAAATGCATGGCCGTGCTCAAATGTATTTGATAAAGTGGTTATCAAATGCTATTTGTCAAAGCAGATCTACACGGAGATCGAGCATAAATACAATTAAGCTTAATAAGGGTGGCGACCACCATGCCTTATGCTTAATTAGGGATATCGCGAGACAAAGGGATTAAATAGTGGATTGATATTAGGTTCAGTTGTATATTCATTCACTTTGGGTAGTCACAATGTCTCGCTAGGGACCGCTTGTGATTTATGGACTCACACTACTACTAAGTGTGGTTTCATTGCCATTGTGAGATGAACCTACAGGGGTCACACGCATAGACGAGCTAACGAGCTTTATGTCCAGATTCAATGAATCTAGAATGTGTCTAGGTTCATTGCATCGACATTTGTCTTTCTGGAAATAATAAAGTGTTTATTATTCGAATTAGAGATAGGGGGCAATTTCGGTATTTTACCTATAGCTGGGATTACGTGGGAGTTATTATCAGATAAGGACTCCCAGCTACCGATAGAAGTCTAAGGGGACGTGGGAGTTGAGGACTCCCATTGCCGAGAAGGAGTTGAGGGCGTGAGAGTTAGTTACGGGAACAAACTCTCACACCCTATATAATAAACTCTTGGCGAAACCCTAGACCCCCAATGCTTTCGACAGAAATACCCAAGAAGCCGAAATAGTTTACGCCTCTCCCTTTTCTCTCTAATTCCCGAAACCCGGAAAAAGCGAAGAGCTAGCAATCACTTTGCTTGTTTCGTCAGCGTGGATACCGGTAGAGGGAAATTCCATAGAGGAATTCCGTTGGTGAAAAGAAAGCATCCAAGAATCGTCATCCTCCATTCAAGAAGTAGTTTCTTGAATCCGAAAAATTGTAAGTTTTTACCGCTGTTTTTCGATTCGTTTTGTATGAGCGGATCCTTCAGGGGAGGATCCATGGGTGTTTGGAACGAGTTTCCGCCCATGAATCCCTTCATCATCCCCTCCCTCTTGAAAAGGATTCGTCCTCGAATCATCCCAAAAATCAGCGTTATAATCTGAAAAATGAATATAAGGGAGCAAGTTAGAAATATGGAAAGTAAAAATTGCATTGTTCTTATCTATCAAGGAGATTCTCTTGCGGCTATCCCAAATAAATGGTGTGTTTTCCTTCTTAATTTCAATTAATGGGGGCAGCAAGCTTGCTAAAATCGCGAACAAAATGTTTATAAAAGCTTGCCAACTCATATGTTGAACGAACTTGAAGGATACTAGTTGTTCGCGGCCATTCCTTTATTGCATTATCTTTTTCCGGATCAACTTTAATACCTTGAAAACTCACAATGTAACTAAGAAGGTTAATAGAATTAGTGTAAGAAACATAATTTCCAATCTTAGCATACAAAGTTTGTGCTTTTAAAATAGTAAAAACAGCCCTAAGATGTTCAATATGATTATCTCGGTTTTTACTAGCAACAAGTATATTATCAAAGTAAAGAATCGGATGTCTATACTTAAAAGTTATGTTATTAATGTTGAGACTATCCGTATATAATCTAAAAGTCCTTTCTTGCTTTGGTACAATTTTTGCCGGATTAACATAAGGACTAAAAGACATACTTACATTCTTCTTTTCAAGAATTAAATAATCTTGCCTTTGAATTTTCTGATTTTTACCCGAAGATGGCTTATATCTTTCACGATTTTGAAGGCTAACTAACAACCTTCTCAGCAACTCCTTGGTAAAATTATCCTTGAATTCCAGCAAAACATCAATGCATAGACTAGGTAGAGAAGAAGTTATAAGATCACAAGAAAAGTTGTTAGAATGAACCAACCTTGCGGTTTCTCTTAAATTCAGCAAAACAATGAGTTTGTTTGCTCTTAAAGTCCTATCTACCCTTCCCAAATTAACTATAAACTCTCTTTCCTCTCTTTTTGTGAGCATGCCTTTTTTCTCACAATGCTCACGACTTTTTCATCACTTTTTACCTCTTTGGTAGGATCACTCGTTTTTTGCAACTCACGCTTTTTCATTTTCTCTCTCTCTCTTTCTCTCTCTATTCTCGGCTAATTGCTGTTGTATCTCACTTACTCTTTGAGGTGTCATTGGAAGTAAAGTATGACGTATTTTATCCTTTGTAATCATGTACTCATTCTTTCTCCCAATATGATCTCCAAACCTATCATATTGCCACGGTCTTCCCAGAATAATGTGACTTGAGGTCATAGGTACCACATCACATAAAACCGTGTCTTTAAATGTCCCAATGCTGAAATCTATCTCCACCTGTTTGTCTACTTTGATATCACCACTATTATTTAACCAAGAAAGTTTGTATAGCATAGGATGTGCCTTCACCGGTAAATCTAAAGTGGTTACCATCTCAAATGAACAAACATTAGTGCAACTTCCATTATCAATAATGACTAAACAGCCTCTATCCTTGACTTTGCGCATTGTATGAAATAGATTACTTCGATGTTGATGCAATTCATCTAATGATTTAGAATGTAAAAGGTTCATATTTACGAGAAGAAGATTATCATCGGAGGGAATTGGTGAGTGCTCTCGGCTTCTTCCACAAAAAATATCTTCCTCGGTTTCCTCATCACTAAACCATGCTTCATCATCATTATTCGCATCAATATCAGCTTGCTTTGATGATCCTCTCGGCTGGTTTGGATTAAAATCCAATCTTTGCCGCAAATTGTCTCAAAGGCTCATTAGAGTCGTGTGATTCTCCATCATCATCTCCAACAGCCACGGCTTCTCCCTTTTCAGATTGCTTTTGAATTTCAAGAACTCCCAATCTTTCTTGAATGTCATCCATCTTTTGCATCATTCTCTTCATGATTTGTTGAATTGAATCCATGAACGATTTTTGATCACCTATAATGGCATCTTGCTGCGATGAACCTTCAATAAAAGACATATTAATCTTGAAAAAGAAACACTCAAACCGTTAGATAGAAAAAAAATTCTCTCAATATTCCAACAATACTTGTCAAGAATTTCCAACTCTAGATGATTTAGAGATTCCTAACTTGTTGCGTTGATGAAAAGCTGAAAAATATGGGAAAGAATTCATATCTTGACCTAAACAAAAAGTTAAGAAAGAAATATAAGAGTAATCGTTTAAAAATATGTGATCTTTACGTTTCTTGATTTCTTGAAAATTGACTTTTAATTTTCGGATGAACAGTAAGGTGAACAGGACCGGAAAAAAAAATCTTGAAAATTGAATATTAATTCTCGAATGAATAGTAACGTGAACATTACCGAGGGAAAAACATTTCTTGAAAAATTGAATCATGATTTCTTTTCTTACCTTTTACCAAGGATTTACCCTTTTTTTTTTGCCACACGATATCAAGAACTCCGGATTAGGAAGATTTTACCTTGATTTGAGTATGATTGAAGGCGGCTAATTCAAGAACAAGAGGGATCAAGAGCCAATTCCTTTATACAAAAGAAGAAGTTTGCATTTGGTTTGATCCTTGTCTAAATAGGATAACCCAGACTGCCAATTTCTTTACTTCGAGTGGTCATTGCGTATGGTAGTAATATTGTTTTGTTATCTTTCTCGGTCTATTCCAAGCAAACAAGAATTTTTTTTAATTTTTTTTTGAAAACGTAAGGGTACACCAAGATAGAGATGAACATTTTGCTCGATACCACTTGATGCGGAACCGTGATGTTTTATATCAAGGTTCTTCTTTTAGCAAATCTTTCTCTACCTCGAATTAGTTTCCAAGGGGAATATACTCACCGCAACTCCAAGAAGGCTAAGTATCAATGAAGGCTAAAACACCACAACTAGCTAAACTATCTAGTTGATACAGTAACTCAAAGAATATGAAGTTCTACCGGAAATTCATAAACAAGTATCTAAGGAATAACCTTAACCAAAATATCAATATATCTAACGTAAAAAAGTATGTTGGCCGAACCCTCCCTTAAATAGAGTAGAATTCGGTTCCAAACTACAATAAATAAGAGTCCTTGAAGAAGTATGACTCTTGAACAACAACTTGCTATCAAGTAAAACACTTAAACAGGATAATAGACAACATGTCCTATTATCTTGTATCTAGGAGGCTAGAAAGGCCGAAAATTAACTAACTATGTAACAGTCCTTCAAGGAGTAGAACTCTTTAACAACTAGATAACTAACTTCCTTAACCATTATGAACAACATGTCCTTTATTATAGCAACTACTTGCTATATGCGCCTAAATAAAAGAAATAACATTCTTGAAAATAATTAAAAAGAGTAGAATAGTCTAGAATAGGCTAGAATAGACTTTAATGTACAAAAAGACTAAAATGCCCTTTAAATTCGTCCCAATTCTGGACAGCTTGTTGGGCCAACTTGCATGACAATTTCGGATATCAAGAAGGTAGAATTTGGTCTTATGATCTCACAAAAAGTTGTAGATCTGCCTCTTATGTTTCATATGCAACTAGAATCAGCTCCATTGGATAACTATATCGAAAGTTATGATCATTATACCACACAGTAGGAAAGTTGTCCATTCCTTGTACACTTGTGATACTTAAGAGGTTGACTTGTACAACATTCCTAGATGTAATTTAGAGTCCTCTTTGTATCTTAATACACGTTCCCTTGAGTTGGGCAGCCCCAGAGGTTGGTACCGCATCAGCTGCCCCATTAAATGAAGTCATGAAGAAAGATGTCTCATTTTTTTGGGACAAGACGCAAGAAGAGTTCTTCGAGAAGCTTAAGCAATTACTTACTTGTTCTCTTGTTTTATCTTTACCTAACTTTGATTTAACTTTTGAAGTTGATTGTGATGAATCAGGGATAGGTATTGGGGCTATTTTGCAACAAGAAGGCAAACATTTAGCATATTTTAGTGAGAAATTAAGTGGCACTTCACTTAATTATCCTACATATGATAAAGAGTTATACTCCATCGTTAGAGCTTTGGAAACATGGCATCACTACTTCATCGCAAGGGAATTTGTGATTCATGCCGACCATGAGCCCATCAAGTATATTTAAAGGACAAAGTAAGTTGAACAAGAGACATGCTAGGTGGGTTTCTTTCATTGATACTTTTCCATACATTGTCAAGTACAAGAAAGGTAAGGAAAACATCGTAGCCGATGCTCTCTCTCGAAGGTATACTTTAGGTTTCTTAATGCACGATAAATTACTTGAATTTGAACTTCTTAAAGCATTGTATAAGGATTATCAAGAATTTTCAGATTTGTATAAATCATGTGAGCTTTCGGCTCAAAAGGACTTTTTAATATTTGAAAAATTCTTGTTTTAAGGCAATAGATTGTGCATTCCATCCTGTTCTATTAGAGATTTAATTGTTCGGGAAGCATAGTGTGGCGGTTTAATGGGTCATTTTGGTGTTGTTAAAACTTTGGATATTTTACAAGACTAAGATGAAAACAGATGTTAGGAAAATATGTGAACTTTGCTTTAAGAGTAAACAGGCTAAAACTACAAGCAAAGCTCATGGATTATACATGCCTTTACCTACTCCATCTTCACCTTGGATTGACATATCCATGGATTTTATTCTTGGGCTGCCGAGATCTCAACGAGGTATGGATTGTATAATGGTTATTGTATATCGTTTTTCTTAAATGGCTCACTTTATTCCTTGCGGGAAAACAAATGATGCGAGTCATGTTACTGATTTGTTTCTCAAAAGAAGTGGTTCGGCTACATGGTATTCCAAAGACCATTGTGAGTGATAGGGACGTAAAGTTCTTAAGTTAATTTTGGAAGACCTTATGGAGCAAGTTGGGGACTAAATTGTTGTTTTCTACATCAAGTCACCCACAAACGGAGGCAACCAATAGGACTTTGGGGGTATTACTCAGAGCCTTAATTCAAAAGAACTTAAAAATGTGGGAAGATTGTTTACTTATTGCTGAATTTGCTTACAATAGGACTTTGCATTCTACTACAAATAGCTCTCCTTTTGAAGTTGTTTGTGGTTTTAACCCCTTAACCCCTTTAAATCTAACTCTTTTACCTTTTGACAAGTATTATAATGTAGAAGGTGATTCTAGGGTAGATTATATACAAAGAATGCATCAACAAGTAGCCGAGAACATTATAAAGCGGAATGAGAAACTTGCAAGATATGTCAACAAAGGCCGTAGCGAATGTCCTTTGAAATTGGTGATTGGCTTTGGTTACACCTTAGGAAAGACCGATTTCCAAATGAAAGAAAGGGCAAATTTCATCCAAGGGGCGATGGTCCGTTTCAAGTTGTTGTTAGATAATGCGTACAAGATAGACTTGAAAGATGCGTATGGTGTACATTCTACGTTTAATGTTTCGACTTGTCCCCTTCGATTTTGATACTGATTATGTCGATGATGCTGATGATGATTCGAGGGACGAATCATGCTTTTCAACTGGGGAGAGGGATGATACGAGACCAACAAAGGGGGCTGCCCTAACCTTCAAGGACTTATGACAAGATCAAGGGCAAAGATGACTTTAGACAAAGTTGCAACATTGATCCGAGAGATTAAAACTAAAGAGAAGCTAAACTCCAATTGGAAAAAAGATATTCAAGTCAACCTCTTAAGTTTAACAAGTGTTCAATTCGCCCAAATAAGTAAAGTGGCTAAGAAGGGCATTTTACTCTTTTTGTACAATTAAAGTCTATTCTAGACTTTAATTATTTTCAGACATTGTTATTTATTATTCTTAGGCGTGTATAGCAAGTGTAGCTATAATAAAGGACATGTTGTCCATGTGTTTAGATAATGGGTGAGTGGTTAAGTAGTTAAGAGTTCCACTTCTTCAAGGACTCTTCACATGTTTATTATTTTCAGCCATGTTGGCCGCCTATTATTAGTATGTGCAAGATAATAGGACATGTTGTCCATTATCTTAGATAGTGCTTTACTTGATAGCAAGTTAGTTGTTCAAGAGTCCTACTTCTTCAAGGACTCTTCCTTTCTAGGGCTAGATAGCCGAAATCCATCTCTATTTAAGAGGGATTTCGGCCACCATTGTAAATACGTTAGATATATTGATATTTTGGTAAGTTTATTTCTTAGCTACTTGTGAATTGAACTTCTTTATAGAATTCATTCATTCTTGAGTTACTGTATCAACAAGTTTAGTTTTACTTGTTGTGGTGTTTCAGCCTCCATTGATTCTTAGCCTTCCTTTAGTGTTGCGTTGAGAATATTCCTTTGAAACTAGTTCAAGAATAGAGAAAGATCCGATTTAAACTAAAGTGTCGAATTCTTGGTACTTTATACCTCGGTTCTTCCTCACGTTGTCCATGTGTTTAGATAGAGATTCTTTTATAGTTAGTTTGTTTTGCTAGATATTGAAGATCCCTAATTAGAATAGGACTCTTCATTTGTGGGTTCATTGTAGCTGAAATCCCTCTATTTAAGGGGGAATTCGGCCACTTTATTATTTAGACTTGATATATGATATTCGTTAAGGTTATTCCTTAAATACTTGTGAATTGAACTTCTATGTAGATTTTCATTCATTCTTAAGTTACTGTATCAACAAGCTAGTTTCACTTGTTGTGGTGTTTCAGCCTCCATTGATAATTAACCTTCTTAGAGTTGCGTTGTTTATATTCCCCTTTGAAACTGTTTCGAGAAAGGGAAAGATCTGAATTCGACATTTGTTGTTGAATCTTGATACAAGTTATCAAGGTTCCTGATGAAGAACCGAGTACAAAATACCAAGGTTCGCTTAAAGGCCCGATCTTTCTCTATCTCGAACAGTTTATGGGGGAATATAATCAACAATCCTCCCGTAAGGTTGATTATCAGTGAAGCTAAACACCACAATAAGTATAAACCAAACTTATTGATACAAGAACTCAAAGGGATGAATGAATTCTACATCGAGAATCAAACACAGAGTAACTAAGGAATAACCTTAAAATACCCTTTCAACCTTAAAGTTTTTAATAGACTTTAATTTACTAGTTTCCTAAAATACCCTTTCAACCGTTTCCCTTCCAATTATGTATCTTTCCTTCAAATGAGATTAGATGGCTTTGATCATTGTGTCTAACTTTCTTTGAAGGTTTTTTTTTACCTCTTGAACCTTTAGTTTAGAGACTTGCAAAACTTGGAACAAAAGCTTGACTTGGAAGCTCGTATTTGGAATGGATGAGTTAAGTATGAGGTCATTTATCCAAATGACCTCTTTAAGCTTCATAGCTGGTACCGTTTCACTTCCTCATCAGACATTTTGGTGTAATGGTCATAACTTTTGATCCCGGAATCTAATGGAGCTCATTCAAGATGCTATGGGAAGCTAAGAGTCAGATCTACAACTTTCATGTAGACCACAAGATCAGATTATGATGAGGGACCATCCAAGGGGCTGCCCTACAAAGATCCAATGACAAAGCTTCACGGACCAATGACAAGACAAAGAACCAAGTTGGTGAATCAACTTATTTCAAGATTGGTCCGAGACATCAAGGTTAAAGAGGAAACTATACTTCAACTTAAAGATGCTGACAAAGTCAACCTCTTAACTCTTCAAAGTGTGCAAAACGGCCCAAACAAGCAAAGTGACTAAGAAAGGGCATTTTAGTCTTTGTATGTACAATTAAAGTCTATACTAGACTTTAATTATTTTCAGCATATTATTTACATTGTTTAGGCGTGTGATAGCAAGTAGATGCTATAATAAAGGACATGTTGTCCATGTGTTTAGTTAGTTGGTTATTAAGAGCCCTAATGCAACTAAGACTCTTCATAAGTTTGTTAGCTTATACTAGAATAGCGCCTAGTTTTACAAGAGTTCTACTTGATAACAAGTTGTTTGTTCAAGAGTCCTAATTCTTCAAGGACTCTTATCCATTATTGCTTGTAACCAAATTGTTACTCTATTTAATAGAGGGTTCGGCCAAGATGTAAAGGTACGTTAGATATATTGATATTTTGGTAAGGTTATTCCTTAGCTTCTCGTGTTTGAACTTCTATGTAGAAATCATTCATTCTTTGAGTTACTGTATCAACAAGATTAGTTTCTCTTGTTGTGGTGTTTCAGCCTCCATCGATAATTAACCTCCTTAGCGTTGCGTTGATTATATTCCCCTAGAAACTAGTTCGAGAATTGAAGAATGATCGGGCTCAAACTTAAAGTCGAACTCTTTGGGTACTTAGTACCATTCGGTTCTTCATCAGGTGGTATCAGAGCAAAAGGTTCTTCTCCAATTCCCGGTGTACCCTACGCACAAATATGTTTTTCTTGTTTGCTTGAATTGACAGAAAAGACAAAAAAAAATTACTACGAAAAAAAGCCGACGGTGTAAAGAAATTGGCAGCCGTGTTGTTATTGAGAGAGATCAGTGATTCAAACCAAAAGCAAACCTCTTGGTTCCTTTAGAACATTCAAGAGTTGGTACTGTCACCCCTTAAACTTGTCATAGCCGTGTACAATTATTATACATCTGGGTTCTTCGTGGAACATTCAAGATAACACCACGACCAAGAGAGGGTAAGTCTATTGAGTTACTATTCACGTTTGATTATCATAGTTTACTATTCACGTATCGTTCACGATTTACTATTCACGTCTCATCCAAGATTACTATTCATACATCAAGAAAAATCAAGAAGATCAAGATCATCAAGAACCGGTTTTCCATTCTCGATTAGGATTTCGTTTCTTCATCCTTTTTTCTTTCTAAAGCTTTTTCGTTTAGGTCAAAGATAGGATTTCTTTCCTTATTTTTCAGCTTTGTGTCAACGCAACAAGTTAGGAACCCATTCTTTAAATCTAGAGTTTGAAGTTCTATACGAGCGGTGTTGGAATAAAGAGTGAATCTTTCTTTTCTATCTAACGATTTTTGAGTGTTTTTTCTTGAATTTATAAAGATGTCTTTCAGGGATCTCCATCCAAAGAAAGGTGAAACCTTTGATCATGGAAAAGTTATTTCACATGATGGACGGAGATGGCGGGACAAATGGCTGAGTTAAAGGGAGTGAGTAGCCGAGACTCAAAAAGCCACGTTCAACAAATCGATAATCAGCAACGTCTTCCCTCAAGACAATGCCGAGATCAATCTTCAAAGGGTTGAGAACATGGAACCGCCAAGAGCACCACAATTTTCGAGAGCAAATACAGCAAATCGCAATTCAAGCAAATCGGATTGTCAACAATCCGGTATATCAACCAAGAAGAGGAGATTATATTCAGCAAGTTGACAACAATCTTGGTTCTATCAAGATAAAGATTCCCCCTTTTGAAGGTACAAATGATCCCGAGTTATTTTTAGATTGGATTCGTAAAATTAACCATGTTTTTGATGTTCATAACTATTCGGAATAAAAGAAAGTGAAGCTAGGAGCCATGGATGTTTATGGATATGCATCCATTTGGTGGGACAAAGAAACCGAAACACGGGCAAAAGTGGAATATTACGTGCTAATCTTGATAATATTACGTCTATGTTATATTATGCAGAGCAAATCGAAAGACAGCAAAAAGAAAAGAGTTTAAATGCAAAACCGGCAACTTTCCAACCTTGGAGGAAGCCAAACCCAACTCAGAATTTTCCTACTGTTTTGCCGAGCCAAAGCAAGGGCAAAGAGGTCTTTTATGAGGGAAAACAGCCACGGGACAGTTTGGGGCAGCAAGGTCTCAAAATCCATCAAATACGGTCAATACCAAGGTAAATTTGACTCCATTTGTGGCCCGAGAATGTTTTAAATGTAAGGGCAAAGGACACATTGCTAGGGACTGCCCTAACAAGAGTTCAATGATCATGTTGGATGGATCGTGGGTAAGTGATGAGGAAACCGAGGCAACAAAATTTGAGGAAGAAACCGACCTAATTCCGGAAGGTTCGTGTGATAATCAACTTTTGGTTACAAGGAAGCTTCTTCATTCTCAACCTTTGGATGATCTTCACCAACATTGAAGTAATCTTTTCCAAATCAAGTGCGACGTTAAAGGCAAGTCTGTTTTAGTAATTATTGATAATGGAAGTTGTACTATCGTTTGTTCATATGATATGGTTTCGGCACTTGATTTACCATGTAAGGCACATCCTATGCCTTATAAATTATCGTGGTTGAATAATAATGGTGAAATCAAAGTGGATAAGCAAGTTGAGATAGAGTTCGAGATTGGGAGATATGATGTGGTCCCGATGACAGCAAGTCACATGATTTTGGGAAGGCCATGGCAATATGATCGAAGTGCCAATCATATGGGACGAGAAAATACATATCGGCTTCAAAAGGATAATTTAAAGTTTATACTAATTCCTTTGTCTTTAAATGCAGCATGTGAGGTACATAAACAAATGGCCATCAATAGAGAGAAGAGAGAAAAGCAAAGAAAAGAGAGTGAGGGGAAAAAATACGAGTGATCCGAACCTTGAGGTAAAATCCGAGAGAAAAAAGGAAGAAAAATCCGTGAGCTTAGTGAGACAAAAGGCAAGCTCACACAAAGAGAGAAAAGAGCGTTTATTTATCAACCCGGGAAGGTAGATAGGGTGATATGAGCAAAACAATCACTTGTTTTGTTAGTATTCCGAGAAACCGAAAGGTCTCTCCATTCTAATGAAATTTCTTTTGATCTAACATCATCTTCTCTCCCTAGTCTTGCTTTTGATCTTTTACAGGAATTCCAAGACGTATTTCCCAAGGAGTTGCCGAGAGGGCTGCCTCCTATTCGCGGAATCGAGCATCAAATCGACTTCATTTCGGGAGCAAGCTTGCCAAACCGGGCTGCCTACCGAGCCAATCCGGATGAGACCCGAGAAATACAAAGGCAAGTCGAATTACTTCTTGAGAAGGAGCAGGTAAGAGAATCTTTAAGTCCTTGTGCTAGTCCGGTTATTTTAGTACCTAAGAAAGAAGGGACTTTTAGATTATGTACGGATTGTCGCGATATTAATAAGATAACTATTAAATATAGACATCCGATTCCTCGCTTAGATGATATGCTAGATGAGTTAAGTGGAGCTTTAATATTTTCTAAAATTGATTTAACTCAAGGCTATCACCAAATTAGAATGAAAGAAGGTGATTAATGGAAAACCGCTTTTAAGACTAAATATGGATTATATGAATGGATTGTCATGCCTTTTGGTCTTACGAACGCACCTAGTACTTTCATGAGATTAATGAACTACATATTTCGACATTGTTTTGGTAAATTTGTTGTAGTTTATTTTGATGATATTCTTGTTTATAGTAAAAACTTAGAAGAGCATATAGAACGTCTTAAAACTGTTTTTACTATTCTACGAGAGTAAACTTTATATGCTAAACTTGAAAAGTGTGTTTTTTGCACTAATTCAGTTAACTTTCTTGGATATATATAGTTAGTTCTAAAGGTATTTGTGTTGATCCGGTTAAAATTCAAGCCATTCAAGAGTGGCCGAGACCCACAAGCGTGACACAAGTTCGATCGTTTTATGGGTTAGCAAGCTTTTATAGGCGTTTTATTCGTGATTTTAGCACGATGGCTGCCCCATTAAATGAAGTTATGAAGAAAAACGTCTCATTCTTTTGGGACAAGCCGCAAGAAGAATGCTTCGAGAAGATGAAACAATTACTTACTTGTTCTCCCGTATTATCTATTCCTAACTTTGATTTAATGTTTGAAGTTGAATGTGATGCTTCGAGTTTAGGTATCAGGGGGATGTTTTACAACAACAAGGTAAACCTTTAGCATATTTTAGCGAGAAATTAAGCAATGCCTCGCTTAATTATCCTACTTATGATAAAGAGTTATATTCAATCGTTAGAGCTTTGGAAACTTGGCAACACTACTTGATCGCAAGAGAATTTGTAATTCATACCGATCATGAGTCCATCAAGTATCTAAAAGGCCAAAGTAAGTTGAATAAAAGACATGCAAGGTGGGTTTCCTTTATTGATACTTTTCCATACATCATCAAATACAAGAAAGGTAAGGAAAACATCGTTGCCGATGCTCTATCTCGAAGATTTACATTGCTTTCTTTAATGCATGCTAAATTACTTGGCTTTGATCATATTAAAGTATTGTATAAGGATGACTTAGAATTTTCAGAATTATATTCTAAATGTGAGCTCTCGGCTCATAATGATTTTTTCCGATTTGAAGATTTTTTGTTCAAAAGCAATAGATTGTGTATTCCATCTTGCTCTATTAGAGAATTAATTGTTAGGGAAGCACATTGTGACGGTTTAATGGGTCATTTTGGTGTTGTTAAAACTTTGGATATTTTACAAGAACACTTTTATTGGCCTAAGATGAAAAAAGATGTTAGGAAAATATGTGAACTTTGCTTTAAATGTAAACAGGCTAAAAGAACAAGCAAAGCCCATGGATTATACATGCCTTTATCGATACCCTCTTCACCTTGGATTGATTTATCTATGGATTTTATTCTAGGCTTGCCAAGGTCACAAAGAGGTAATGATAGTATAATGGTTGTCGTCGATCATTTTTCTAAAATGTCTCACTTTATTCCTTGCAAGAAAACAAACGATGCAAGTCATGTTGCAGATTTATTCTTGAAGGAGGTGGTGCGACTTCATGGAATTCCGAGAACCATAGTAAGTGATAGGGACGTAAAGTTCTTGAGTTACTTTTGGAAGACATTATGGAGTAAATTGGGGACTAAATTGCTAGTTTTCACATCTAGCCATCCCCAAACCGATGGCCAAACTGAGGTAACAAATAGAACTTTAGGGGTTTTACTTCGAGCTTTAATTGCAAAGAATTTGAAAAGGTGGGAAGAATGTTTACCTATTGCTGAATTTGCATATAATAGAACTTTACATTCTACTTCGAATAATTCTCCTTTTGAAATCGTTTATGGTTTTAATCCCTTAACCCCGTTGGATCTAATTCATTTACCTGTTGATGAGTATTATAATGTAGAAGGTGATTCTAGGGCTGATCATATACAGACAATCCATCAACATGTAGCCGAACACATTAAAAAGAAGAATGCACAATTTGCTAAATATGCAAATAGAGGCCGAAAGCATGTATCTTTTGCTATTGGTGATTGGGTTTGGCTACACTTTCGGAAAGATCGATTTCTGAATGAGCGAAAGAGTAAATTACATCCAAGAGGCGATGGCCCGTTTCAAGTTGTTGAAAGAGTCAATGACAATGCTTACAAAATAGACTTGAAAGGTAAGTATGGCGTACATTCAACGTTTAACGTTTCTGACTTGTCTCCTTTTGATTTTGACACAGATTTCAAAGATGATGATGATGATTCTAGGACGATTCATGCTTTTCAAGAGGGAGGGGATATAATCAACGCAACGCTAAGGAAGGATAATTATCGATGGAGGCTGAAACACCACAACAAGAGAAACTAAACTTGTTAATACAGTAACTCAAAGAATGAATGAAATTCTACATAGAAGTTCAGACACGAGAAGCTAAGGAATAACCTTACCAAAATGTCAATATATCTAACGTAAATATTATGTTGGCCGAACCCTCTATTAAATAGAGTAACAATCCGGTTACAAGCCACAATAAGTAAGAGTCCTTGAAGAATTAGAACTCTTGAACAAAACAACTTGCTATCAAGTAAAACACTTAAACAAGAAGAGTCCTAGTAGATGTGGGACTCTTAACAACTAGATAACCAACTATGGACAACATGTCCTTTATTATAGCAACTACTTACTATACGCATATAAATACTCTAAATAAAGTAAATAACAAAGCTGGAAAATAATTAAAGTCTAGCATAGACTTTAATTGTACAAAGACTAAAATGCCCTTTAATTTCGTCCCAATTATGGACAGCTTATTAGGCCAACTTGTACGACGATTTCGGATATTAAGAAGGCAGAATCTGATCTCGTGATCTCATGAAAGTTGTAGATCTACCTCTTATCTTTAATATGCAACTGGAATCAGCTCCATTGGATAACTGGATCGAAAGTTATGACCATTCTACCAAACTATTGTAAAGCTGTCCAATCCCTCATCATCTTGTATGATTACTAAAATGCCCTTCTTAGCCTATTTGCTTGATAGGGCCTAATTGTACACTTGTGAACTTGAGAGGCTGACTTGTACAACATTCCTAGATATAACTTAGCATCCTCTTTATACTTTAGAACTCGGGTCAATGATGTTGATAGTTGCTTCACGTCCCTTGTTCTAATCCAGAAACGCAGGAATTGCATAGTTCTAGGAGAGTTCGTAGATCGCCTGAAAATTTTGGATTTTTTCGTAACAAAAAATAGAGATGTTGTGTTTATTGATCACGTTGAACCTACAACCTACAAACAAGCTATTACTAGTCCAGATTATGAGAAATGGGTTGAGACCATGAGATCCGAAATGGATTTCATGTACACTAACCAAGTATGGATCTTGGTAGATGCACCTGAAGGGGTAACCCCAATATGGTGCAAGTGGGTTTTCAATTTGAAAACTGACATGGAAGGGAATGTTCAAACGTACTAGGGCGACTTGCCGCGGAAGGTTTTAAATAGATTCATGGTATTGACTATGATGAGACATTTTCCATGTAGTTATGTTCAAATCCATTTGTATCTTGCTTGATATTGCTGCATACTAATTTATGAAATCTGGAAAATGGAGGTAAAAAAAGCTTTCCTTAACTGAAACCTATATGAGGACATTTATATGATACAACCTGAAGGTTTTGTCAATCCAAATAATGCCAATAAAGCATGTAAGCTATAGAAGTTGGAATCGACGTTTTGACGAAGTCGAACATCAACATTCTTGATAAAATCGAACTCGCGTACGACTTCGTCAAAACGTCGATTCCAACTTCTATAGCTTACATACTTTATTGGCTTTATTTGGATTGACAAAACCTTCAGGTTGTATCATATAAATGTCCTCATATAGGTTTCAGTTAAGGAAAGCCTTTTTTAGCTCCAGTTTCCAGATTTCATAAAATAGTATGCAGCTATATCAAGCAAGATACAAATGGATTTGAACATAACTACATGGAAAATGTCTCATCATAGTCAATACCATGAATCTATTTAAAACCTTCCGCAGCAAGTCGCCCTTGTACGTTTGAACATTCCCTTCCATGTTAGTTTTCAAATTGAAAACCCACTTGCACCATATTGGGGTTACCCCTTCAGGTAGATGCTACCAAGATCCATACTTGGTTAGTGTACATGAAATCCATTTCGGATCTCATGGTCTCAACCCATTTCTCAGAATCTGGACTTGTAATAGCTTGTTTGTAGGTTGTAGGTTCAACGTGATCAATAAACACAACATCTCTATTTTTTGTTACGAAAAAATCCAAAAATTTTCAGGCGATCTACGAACTCTACTAGAACTATGCAATTCCTGTGTTTCAAAACTTTCTAGTAGGACCAAGATCCATATTTCATCATTCTCAAGGCAGCTTTAGCTACTATACTCAAAAAGACGCTTTAGGTAAGCAACACTTTCTAATCGCAATCAATTATGTGTCTCTTGGTTGGTTAAGTTGGTAATGATTACCCTCAATACATAAATGCACATCTCAACCCCTTTTCCTCCATTTTCTCAACCAT
Source organism: Vinca minor (assembly GCA_026122235.1). Classification (NCBI taxonomy): domain Eukaryota; kingdom Viridiplantae; phylum Streptophyta; class Magnoliopsida; order Gentianales; family Apocynaceae; genus Vinca; species Vinca minor. The sequence goes on along the minus strand of JAOCZM010000112.1, from coordinate 742,636 downwards.
TGAGGTAATCCGGTTAAGTATGACCCAAGGTTGACCGGCGGATATCACTAACTTATAGGATAAACTGGCGCTTATTCCACTTGGAAGTTCACACGACTTTTGATCTTGGCCTTGACGAGAGCCTCGCTTGGAAGGCAATAAACTTAATATTTAAAATTTGAGGGATTTTTAAATTGTCTCACCAAACGGTGTGTAATCTAATTATACGTCTTAAACACATGCTTTAAAGTTGTAAAACATGCATCATGCATCTCATGCAAAGTACATAAAGTGATAAATAAAACCGTGACATATCAATAGCCCCTATACTGATTTTCTGAGCCAACGGAAATCGTAGGTCAATCTAAAGGTGAAAAACAATAAAACCTATCGATTGTCTTCCGCCTCCTTCTGGTCTCCTCCATTCGATGGACGCCTTTCTTCATCATTTGTTACATATTTAAAAACATAAAATCTTATTCTATACTTATATATAATTGAAAGAATTCTTTAGTTACATTCAAGATTAAAATTACAACACGCATGTCGCATTATAATAAAACAACTGGGTCAAAGGCTATTACTATGAACCATGCACAAATAACATGACAATCATGATAAAAGCGCAAATACACACTGCCTACCCTTTTCTGGTCGGCCCAGGCCACACTCCTGGTCGACCGCGATAAGGAAGAAACCAAAACAGTGTAAAATTAGGCCAACTCGGTCGTCCAAGAACATTTCTGATCGACCAGCCTGAAAACAGACTAGCCTCGGTCGACCGTGATTGCTCACCGGTCGGCCGAATACTATGCAGTAGCAAAATTCCATTTTCTAGCACATGTTCGGTCTGCTGAGAACCTCTTCCGGTCGACCGAACTTTTGCCAAAAAATTTAAAACAACCAAAACCACGAATTTACAATTCGTTTCAGGCTTTGTTTAACACTTAAACGACTTCCCATATGTTGTACAAATGTAAAGATATCTTATGACATGCATTATCAGATTACAAAAATCAGGATAACGCATAAACAAAGTAATTGGGTTCTCGTGATAGGCTCTGATACCACTTCAAAGGAAAAATTCGTAATCCTCAAAACGCACCAGAATAAAATAGCGCGGGATTATATTCCTTTAAAGGATCGATTCACGAGAAAGAACCAAAACCTTGTGATTGGAATTATACCTTTATCGATCTAATCAATGTTGCCCGGATTATGCTACGTTAAACCACCACCAACAGCCTTCAGACTCGTGTCTCTACTGGTATCCACACACCAACCAAGAGCTTGTTCTGCGCGTCTCATATGCTAGTCCAAAGAGCTACAAAGTTTAGAAACATCTTTTCCGGAATCCACAAAGTATAGGAAACTAAGGAAAATCGAAAATAAAAAAGATAAGAAAATCGTATTTTCTTCTCTTTTGATTGCTCTTGAGAGTGTGTATAAGATAGACAAAATTCAGAGAATTTTCTTCTAAATTTTTTGGCTAGGAATGTTAATGAGAGCTAGAGAGAATAATCAATAATGAGAGTAATAATAATGAAGAACAATTCTTCATCAAATGTGGTATTAGTGGAATTACCCACTAACCCTCACTCTTCCCTTATTTCTTTCCCACTACAAGCACTCACACATTGCACACACACTCCCGCACACATGTAGATGTGCCGATTTTGACTTGGCCTAACTGGTCCGGTCGACTGGAGAAATGGTTCTCGATCGACTGGAGTGACAAACCGGTTCGGTAGACCTGAGACGGCTCTCGGTCGACCAATTGAACGCCCAATCCAATTGAGTCTGCCCAATCTAATTGAGCACTTATATCAAATGTAAACTCCAACATAAATAATGAGAACTTGGGCTTAAATTCCTTTAAGACCTTTAAAATGATCACACAAATAATATAATTGGGGAGATAAAAATAAAAGAAAATTTTAGAAGGCAAAAGAAATATATTTCATAAATTATGCAGAGGAACAAACCAATCAGAAGTACGGCCGCAATGGAAAATTTTATGATAGAGTCGCCCTTGTGGGGACTGGCCCCACAACCCTCTCACATGAGTTGGGGTGGGGCCTATCTTGTAAGTAGGTTATGTACCAACTCATGTGAGAGGGGCGTGGGACAATCTCAGAAGGGCGGCTCTATGCCAGAATGACGCGGCCGCAACGGAAACTAACAAAGCTTCTGGAATACAATTTTAACCAAAGCATGTGAAAGGGGTTTGACTTATATAAGGTCACTGGCCAATAACAACTAAACAAAATCATCACACGGATGGGCTTGAGCACATAAAATATAAAAGATTGCCCACACAAAAGTCCAAAATAATAACTAAACAATATAATAAACAAAGCCTAATAATAATAAAACTTGGTTTATTTCTTACCTTGTCTCTTTTAAACCAAATTCTTCAAACTTGAACATGCCAAGCATCCTCTTCAACTTCAAGAACAACTCATACTTCAATGGCTTGGTGAAAATGTCTGCAACTTCTTTTTCAGTGAGACAATAATCAACAACAATCTCTTTGTCCCGAACCAAATCGCTGATAAAATGATACGACATGTAGCACAGGATTCTTAGTCAAGTCCATGGCAGATTTGTTATCACAAAAAATTGTAGTAGGCTCATCTTGTTGATGCTTTAGAAAATCAAGAATTCGTCTCAACCAAATTGTTTGAGTAACACAATTTGTAGTTGCTATGTACTCAGTCTCTACTGTAAAAAGTGCTACTACCTGCCGTTTCTTAGGAGACCAAGAGAATGCACCATAACCAAAATAACATGCATAGCTAGAAGTACTCTTGTACTCCACAATATCACTAACCAATCACTATTAGTATATCTCAAAAGATCAAAATCATCAATACGTGAATAGATAATAACATCATATTGTTTTCCTTTAACATATCTCATAATTTCTTTTGCAGCTTGCAAGTAAGATTGCCGAGGGGACTCCATAAATCTACTGATCAAACCAACACCATGGGTAATATCATGCCTCATAGAAGTTTAGTATCACAAAATTCCAACCAATCTTCTGGAATTAGTTGCCATCTTTAGACAGCTTCAAAATATCACTTGCATATTTTTTCTGAGAAATAAAAATTCATCCATCAAACTAATTAACCTCCAAGCCAAGGAAATAAGACATCAACCCCAAATATGTCATCTCAAAATGATTTAACCATAGCCTCACTGAATTCAGAAATAAATTTTGTATTGTTTTTGGAGAAGATAAGATCATCAACATGTAAACACACCGTAACAGTATCACCATCAGCATTGAACTTAACGTATAAAGTATGCTCATAAGAACATCTATCAAAGCCATGACTGAAACAATAAGAATCAATCCGAGTGTACCAAGCTCTCGGTACTTGCATCACACCATACAATGTTTTTTTCAGTCTATAAACCTGATATTCCTAGTCTTTTATGACATAACTTCCAGGTTGCTCAACATATACTTCTTTCTCTGAAACTCCATTCAAGAAGAAGATTTAACATACATTTGATATATATTCCAATAATTATGAGCAGCAAGAGAAGTAATCATATAAATTGTATCAAGTCTAGCAATATGTGCAAATCCCTAAAAATAATCAATACTTGTTTGCTGCTTGTAGCTTTTAGCTACCAATTTTTCTTTAAGACGATCAATCACACTACAGGATTTGTACTTAGTCTTATAAACTCATTTAGCATCCATTACTTAATCTAATGATCATTTTTAGTAGCGTCCTCAAAAGTAACTGGATCACAATCTGCAAATAAAGCAAAATTCACAAATCTTCATTAGATAAATTGAAACTAGTAACACAATCTTCAAACGAGCAGGAATTTGAGTCTCCTGAGGATGGCGACTTGAAGTCGATGCAGAAATGGACAACACATGAATTGGTTCTAAATCTGGTCTCTATGACGCTGAACAGATTTAACATGCACAAAAGTTGGTGACATCTCTGAAAGTGATTGCACTGGAATATAAAGGTGAAACTGGCACAACATACTTCTTACAAGCCCAATTCTCATGCAGATTTCTCAACAAAAGTAACATCTCTACTAACAATTACTGTCTGAGTATCTAGATTGTACCACTTGCACCCTTTAGTCTTAGGACTATAACCAAGGAAAATACTTTTTTTGTGTCTTAGCATCAAATTTGTTCCTTAGAGGATCAAGAACATGAGCATAAGAAAGACAACAAAAAACTTTAAAATGACAAAATTTTGGCTTTTTGAAAGTCCACACCTCTTGTGGAGTCTTTCCTTCATTGCTCTTTGTGGGACACTTTTTCAAAACATAAACATTACAAGAAACAGCCTCTCCTAAACTTCTCTAGGCATATTTTTAGCATTCATTATGGACCTTACCATATCCATCACAATTCTATTTTTTCTCATTGCTACTCCATTTTGTTGACAAGAATATCTGACAGTCATCTGATGTCTAATTCCATGCTTTCTCAAAAAATCATCACAAACAAGAAATTCGGTTCTCCTGTCAGTTCTCACGGTTTAAATCACATAGCCCAAGTCTACATACTGAAATCATCAATGAAAGTAATTAAATACTTTTTACCACCCAAAGAATGAACTTCCACGGAACATAAATCATAATTAATTAACTCTAATGGTGAATATGCTCTCCATGCTCTATCCTTAGGAAAATAATTGAAATACATAAGGGGTGAATTGGGTTTTTGTAAACTTTTTAACTTTCTTTCAAGTGAAGAGAAAATGTGTAAACAAAAACAAATATGAAAGCTTGTAAAGAAGAATATCGAAGACAAATGATCTAGAGTGGTTCAACTCACAAAGGATCTATGTCTACTACCTTGAGACTAACTCAAGAATTTCAACAAAAACACCAACTTTCCTTGACAACATATGAAGGTGGGATCAAACATCTTTTACACAAGTGGACAACTTACAAAACGTTTTACTCACAACTACTTCACAAGCTCACAAGGGGCCTAACTCACTAAGAGATATTAGAAGTCTCACAAAGAGCTTTCTTAACTCACAAATATGTAATCTCACAAAGAGAGGGGAAAAATATAACCAAGATTATCCTTGAAGTGATGGATTGTTATAAGTGTAAACACAAAACTTTCTTAAGCTCAAAAGATCTTGATCATTCTTGTTTAGCACATCAAAGTGTAATAAATGAGTAATAAATGCTTGTTTGAAAGAGAGGATATTGAATACACTAAATGAGTTGGTTGGTTTGAAATAAATCAGCCTTTGATATAAATAGAGGGTTCAAAATTGAGTAGCATTAAATGTAATAACGACTAGTAACTACTTGATAGGACCCTCCGGCCAACCGACATGTAGTTCAGGTCGTCCGGGGTGCTTCCGAAATAAACTTGGTGGTTCAATGTCTAGCCTTCGTCGATATAACTGTTATCTTGATCGACCGAATAAGGATCTCGGTCGCCCGTTGCATAATCGAGGTCGACCAGTGATATAGCCATTCGAGTAAAAAGTATTTGAAAAGACTAAGTGACTTGACACACTTCGGTCGACCAGACAAAGGGTTCGGTTGGCGAACATTCAACAGGTCGTCCGAGGTTCCACTTCGGTCGACCTAGGTGAATGTTCAAAGTTGTTTTTACACTAAGTCTAAAACAAAATACTATCTAACTTATGCAAAACTCATTTTTCCCTATGCAAATATTTGAAGTACCTTTTCAAAAACATTTTATCAAGGTTGATCTAAGGATAAAAAACAAGTTTTTAAAAATACAAGGCATTTTAATATGAGAATGTATTTTGTGCGTGCATGGCAAAAGTGACTATTGTCTTTGAGATTATTTCTAAGGGTGACTACAAGATATACAAATATAATCTGCACTATATACCTAAGTCTTCAAGCTTTCTTCATATAGGCTTCTCTTGAATCTTCAATGTGTAAGGATGCCATAATGTCTTGTTTAACCAAATTCAATGACTTGGTACTTTCCTTGATATCTATCACATAAAAAAAAATATCGTTAAACCTCATCAACGATGTTTCCTTCATAAAAATAGAGAATTTAACCCTTAGGGCTTACAATAATCTCTATGTTTTTTCCAACAATGCCAGCATCACATTTTCTATCATCAAAATCAAGAGAAGGCAGCCCCGAAACTAAATTCTTCTTAGAAAACACTTTCACCCCTTCAACTGGTCAAACAAATCACCAATACGAGGGAAAGGGTATCGATTCTTAATGGTTATCTTATTCAACTCCCAGTAGTCGATACATATCCGCATACTACCGTCCTTCTTCTTCACAAACAAAATCTGTGCGCCCCAAGGAGAGACGCTCGATCCAATGAACTTCTCTCCAAGAAGCTGTTGAAGCTGAACCTTAAACTCTTTCAACTCCGCCGGTTCCATATGGTATGAGACTTTACAGATAGGCTCAGCGCCTGTTTGTAACAGAATCTCAAAGTCAATTTCTCACGCAGGTGGAACACACAGTAAATCGTCGGGAAAAACATCCCCGAACTCTCTCACTATCAAAACGTTCTCAAGTTGGACATTCTTATCATCCATCACCACCACAGAGGCCAGAAAATCCTAGCAGCACTCTCTGATGTACTTTTTCGCCTTCATCGCCGAGATAATCTGATGAAGAACCGAATGGTACAAGGTACCAAAGAGTTCGACTTTTAGTTGAGCCCGATCTTTCTCTAATTCTCGAACTAGTTTCTAGGGAATATAATCAACGCAACGCTAAGGAAGGCTAATTATCGATGGAGGCTGAAACACCACAACAAGAGAAACTAAACTTGTTGATACAGTAACTCAAGAATGAATGAATTCTACATAGAAGTTCAAACACGAGAAGCTAAGGAATAACCTTACCAAAATATCAATATATCTAACGTAAATAATATGTAGGCCGAAGCATCTCTTAAATAGAGAGTTTTCGGTTCCCGACAACAATTAAAAGAAGAGTCCTTGAAGAAGTAGGACTCTTGGAAAATAACTTGCTATCAAGTAAACTACCTAAACAAGATAATAGACAACATGTCCTATTCTCTTGGTTATAGGCGGCAATAACAACTAAAAAAGCTGAAAAATAACTAAGTAGGTGAAGAGTCCTAATAGACGTGGGACTCTTAACAACTAGATAACCAACTATGGACAACATGTCCTTTATTTTAGTCTTTAATTGTACAAATACTAAAATGCCCTTTAATTTCGTCCCAATTCTGGACAGATTGTTGGATCAGGTTGCGCGACGGTTTCGGACACCAAGCTGGCAGAATATGATCTTGTGGTCTTCATAGAAGTTGTCGAACTGTCTCTTAACTTTAATATGCAACTAGAATCCGGTACATTGGATACATATATCGAAAGTTATGATCATTATACCAAACTTTCACAAAGTTGTCCATCAGCTTGTAAGATCACTAAAATGCCCTTCTTAGCCTCTTTCCTTGATACTTGATAGGGCCTAATTGTACACTTGTGAACTTGAGAGGCTGCCTTGTACTTTATAATCTATGTGTAACTTAGCATCCTCTTTGTACTTTAATATACGAACCAATGATGCAGTTATCTGCTTCATGTTCCTCGTTCTAAGCCTCGTCATTGGTCTATGTATGTGATCCCTTGAATTGGGGAGCCTCGAGGTTGCTATCGTATCATCATCAATATACTCCAACCACTATTCTTCCTATCTGAACCCTGAACTTCCCGGTCCCCGATTAAAAACTGAATCTTCCTTTCCCGGCAATCTACTAAGGCATGATGAGCATACAACCATTTTATACCCAAAATCACATAAAAATCAACCATATGTAAATGAATAAGTCCTTTTTAATTCGTTTGAATCTATTTCTACCTGGAACCTCTTATATATATCAAGTTAGACTTTAAAACCTTCCCATTAGGTACCATAACTGTATAGGTATGAAAACAAAATTAATGTATTTGGGTCTTAAGGATCTTAGAAAACCTACAGGACACAAATGAGTGTGTGACTCCACAATCAAAGAGCAATATGCACGTATGGAGTTGAGAATCGGGAATGCAAGTTGCATAAACTGAGTTAGAGATTCCAGCATTGCCCGGGGCACAAAAGTCAGCATAACAAGAGGGATATCGCTTTAATGCATAACAATAACAATTTCCTTATCACTCCCCTCATTAATGATAACACCACCATCTCTATGTGAAAATTCATTCAATAAAATTATCTACGAAATATAGATCATCTTCATTCAATGGTGAATTTTCATTTACAATTCCGCTGTCAACCAATATTTCACTTTCACTATCAGTCACCCATTCTCCGATTACCAAATCATCATATTTTTTATACAAGGCTATAAAAAACCCTCACCAATCACTTGTTCTATGTTTAGAAACATGATTGTGTCCGCAAAGACATGCCTCTACCTTAAAGTACTGAAGGAAAAATTCGTAATCCCCAAAACGCAGTGAAAATCAATAACGAGGGATTACGTTCCTTTAAAGGATCTAATCACGAGAAAGAACCTAAACTATGTGTTAGGAAGTATACATTTATGTTGATCTAATCGACGTTGCCCAGATTCTGCTACTAAGAACCACCAACAGCAGCCTTCAGACTCCTGACTCTACTGGTATCCACACACCTACCTCTGAGCTTGTTACTTCGCGTCTCAGATGCTAGTCCGAAGAACTCCAAAGTTTGAAAACACTTTTCCCGGAATCCACAAAGTATAGATAACTTAGGAAAACCGGAAATCAAAGAGACAAGAAAATCGTATTTTCTTCTAGTTTGATTGTTCTTAATAGTGTGTAAAAGAGAGATGAAAAATCAGTATTTTTTACTTCTTTGTTTCGGCTAGGGAGTAAGTAGAGAAAAAAGCAACCACTAGAATGTGTAGAATAACCTGTAAATAGTAAATTGTGAACATTAATTTTGGTTTTCTTGAATTTTCCCTTGATCTTGACCGAATGTATCAAGTAGTGAGGCTCTATCGCTTTCAGTACTTGATGTATGGGATGTATCTCGGCTCAAACCAGCAAGGAGGAACGTTTTCCAATTCTTGGACGAGGCTCTATCGTTTTCGTTGGCAAGAAGTTTGCTTTTGGCTTTATAGTTCTGTATTCTATACTTGGCTACCAATTTCTTTATACCAAGTGGCTCTTTCTTTTGTAATCGGCTGCCTTTTTTTGAATATTTTCCGCGGCTATTATGTTATTTTTTTTTTTGTCAATCTAGCAAACAAGAAAAAAATTTGTGCGTAGGGTACACCGGGAATTGGAGAAGAACCTTTTGCTCTGATACCACCTGATGAAGAGCCGTGAGGTTCGACTTAAGTTGAGACCGATCTTTCTTCAATTCTCGAACAAGTTTCTAAGGGAATTTAATCAACGCAACACTAAGGATGGCTAATTAACAATGGAGGCTGAAACACCACAACAAGAGAAACTATTCTTGTTGATACAGTAACTCAAGAATGAATGAATTTCTACTTAGAAGTTCAAACACGAGAAGCTAAGGAATAACCTTACCAAAATATCAATATATCTAACGTAAGTATAAAAGGTGGCCGGAATCTCCCTTAAATAGGTTGAGATTTCGGTTACAACAAAAAGGAAGAGTCCTTGAAGAAGTAGGACTCTTGGAACACAACTTGCTCTTAAATAAAACACTTAAACAAGATAATAGAAAACATGTCCTATTACCTTGCATTCTAGGCGGCTAGAATAACAAACAAATGAAGAGTCCTTGAAGTATGAGGACTCTTTAATAACTAACTAACCAACACTTGGACAACATGTCCTTTATTAAAGCAATTAGGCTTCACACGTCTAAGAATAAAATAAATAATATTGCTGAATATAATTAAAGTCTAGAATAGTCTAGAATAGGCTAGAATAGACTTTAATGTGTAAAAAGACTAAAATGCCCTTTTTAGCCACTTTGCTTGTTTGGGCCGAATTGAACACTTGTAAATCTCAAGAGATTGATTTGAATGTCTTCTTCTAGATGAAGTTTAGCTTCCACTTTAGTTTTGATACTTCTGATCAATAATGAGACTTTGTCCATTGTCATCTTTGTTCTTGATCTTGTTATTGGTCCTTGAAGGTTCTTTAGTGGATCTTTGGAGTAGGGCTGCTCTTGGTATGGTTCCGTATCACGTAGGTATTTTGAATACCTTCTAAACGGTATAAAGATCACCCAAAATGGACTTCGTTTGCACCTTCATTTGTTCACTCAAAGCTTTGCCCATATTTTCTCTTCTATCTTTCTTTCATTTTCTTTTCCTCTTCTTTTTTGAGTAACTGTTGTTACACTCATAATTCTCCCAGCCATCAACTCTCAATCATGTTTTAAATTATCGCACAAAAGATTCCTCAAGTTCTTAGGTATTTCACCGATGTCCCCACACACAAAACACAACTTATATCATATACCACATCAAATAGTCCCAACACATAACATTTAATTCATGTGATTAAATTATAAAACATATAACCATGCAATAATAATTTAAAACATGCAAATCACATAGGCATAAAGTCCCGGGTATTACATCTTTTGTTCTTCACTAGAGTGTAGAATGTCCATCCAAGTGGTCATGTGGATTAAATTATCGCACAAAAGATTCCTCAAGTTCTTAGGTATTTCATTGATGTCCCCACACACAAAACACAACTTATATCATATACCACATCAAATAGTCCCAACACATAACATTTAATTCATGTGATTAAATTATAAAACATATAACCATGCAATAATAATTTAAAAACATGCAAATCACATAGGCATAAAGTCCCGGGTATTACATCTTTTGTTCTTCACTAGAGTGTAGAACGTCCATCCAAGTGGTCATGTGGATACCGTAGAAGCAATCGGTTGATCACCAGGTTCTTGCTAGTGGATTCGACAACATTAAACACAAAAAGTGTTCATGTTCATTATAATCTAAATGTATTAATTCTAACTAAAACTAATTAGTTCTTACTCGTGATAATCCTAGTAGGGAACGGATTCCAAGTTATTTTTCGCTGCCATTTTTTGGGAATTTGAATTTCTTTCTTACAATAGTATCAGAGCTACTCACGAGATCCCAATCAGTTTTATGCGTTTATAGCGTTTTCTGTGATTTAATCGATTAAACGTATGGATGCATATTTATGATGCCTTTAGAAATGTTAAACATTATGTTTAGGATGATATTTAAGTGCTAAACTAGTTCTAGGAACATACTTTCATTCCAAAAAATCGTCCAAACATGTCATTTGCAGAAGAAAAAAAAGAAAAAAAAGAATTGCACACTGCCTGTGTGCAGACGAACCCGCAAACGATGCTTGGTTCGCGGGTATGGTCAGCAACTAGATAACGTGAATGATATTTTTCTGCGGACGAAGGTGTGGACGATACCCTAGACGAACCGTTCATCCAAGGAGATGCTGGTTTTATATTTTGGGGTTTTTTGGATTTTTTTCAAGCACAATTCTCATGTTATGTGAGTATGGTGCATAGTAATTGCCCAATAACATTGTGTTATGTTTTTTTTATGAAAAATACGGCCTGCGTGTCGTGCCTTCTCACTAAATTATGTTTGTAATTCTCCTCGCATGTAACTCGATGATTCTTTTCAATCTATTTAATTATAGAATATGAGTAGTGTAGAGAACATGGAGCATAATGGAGGCGATGGAGAGGAAGAATAAGAAGTCTATAAGATAGATTTATTGTCTTCGCCTTAGATTGACCGAGATTTATTCCTTTGATTGGATTACTGTGTTACATTTGATTTATGTATATGATGTATGAGATACATGTGATACATATGTATCAATTGTTTAGACTTAGTTTGGTTAGATAATATATAACATAAAAACCCCTCAATCTTATATATTTAGTTAATGCCTTCCTTTATTTGGACCTCATCAAGGCCTAGATCGACAAATGTGTGGGACTTGCCAAAGTAGTGTGCATATGTCTATCCGAGTGAGGCACGAAGGATAAGTGTGGTATCCGCCAGCTAAAGTCTTGGGGTTTTACTTAACTAGATGATCTCAAAAAGATTGAGGATCTAGAGGCAAAAGAGTTAAGGGTATACATTGTGATGTACTTGAATAATTATTATTCACTTAACTAACCAAGAATTACATAAGTGATGTATTTGGAAAACATTGCCTACTTAAATAACCATGTCTTGGGCTATTAGCCAAAGCTAACTCATGATGGGTGAAATATGGATCTTGGTCCAACTAGAAAGTTTCGAACTTTCTGAATGAACATTGAAGGTTGTTCATTTGAAGAAAATAGTAGGAGAGTCATTTACAAAGTTCTGTTAATGATGTTAAAACCATGATACTTAAACTTTGCATATTTTTATTGTAGAAACCATGGCAAATACAACGGTTGCATAAAATAATGTGGCATTGTGATCGGTCCTTGAGAAGGTAAAGTTAGAGGGAGACAACTTCCTCGACTGGTACAGGAATTTGAGGATTGTCCTCAAGCACAAAGAAAAGATGAATGTTCACGAATAACCAATTCCTGAGCAATCAACTCCTAGGTCTTCGAAAGTTGAAATAAATGCTTATTGTAAGCACGTTGATGATGCATTAGATGTGTCAAGTCTAATTATTGTAACCTTGACCTCTGAGCTTCAGAAGCAACACGAGGAGTTGAGTGTAATAAACATGATTGAACATCTAAAACAAGACTTTCAGGGTCAAGCTTGCCAGGAGAGATTTGATGTATCTGTTAGAGGAATAACCGGGTCTAAACAGGTTATGCAGCGGAAATAAAATGACCCGCCTCTAATAGGATCTGTCACGAGTAAGAACCTTAGACTACATGATAGTATTATACCTTTCGAAATACAGAATCTGTCTGAAACGGATTCAGTTGTCACGAATGGAACACCACCAACGCAGGCTCCGTCTCTCCCGATATCCACTCGATCTTCCGGGGATGGTCGTATACTGCTTGGTGCTAGCCAACGCCTTGTAGAAGCCTTGAAGACACTCTTCAAGATGGAGTATATATATGACCTTACGAAGAACAAGAAACAGTTTTCTTACTTCTTTTCTATTAGCCAAAGCTAGAAAAGAAGTCTTTAGAAAAGCTGTCTTTTCTTTCTATTCAAGTTCTCTTGAATGCTCTCACTTTTTCTCTCTATTCTAAGCTCTCAAAAAGCTGGAGAAAATGACTTAGGAATGATAAGAAAAATCAGCATTTTCCTTAGTCATTCAAGAGATAGTGGGGAGAGTGAAAGGGGGAAGTGGGAGATCATGGAGGAAACTACTCCTCCACATTCTCCACCACTTCAACCTCCTTTCTTAGAGATAAGAGCTGAAAATATATCCTATATTTCCAGCCATAAGGTCGGTCCAAATGGGTTGGTCGGCCCAATCATATTGGTCGGCCCAACCCGATTAAGGGCCCAATCCAATCCCGGCCCGGCCCAATCAAATTGGCGCACCTTAGATTAAATGTACTCCAACAGTATCAAAATCTCTGTTTCAATGCAAGATGGTAGAGGAAACTTTAGTCAGAACCCACGTTTTAAAAATGATAGGGTATGTTGAAAACCTTAGCATATTGGGTTTCCCTCTTTACCAAGAGTTTCTACAAACTTAATTCTGCAATCGTTGCCAGAATAATATAGTCAGTTAGTTCTTTGTTATAACATGAATGAAATAGACATTCCATTATCTGAATTGTTGAATTTTCTAAGGACTGTTGAGAGGGAAATAAGCAAGTCCAAAACCATACTGAAGGTTAATAAAGGCAAAGGCAAAGTTGTTGGTAATCCTAAATGTAAGCCTAACGGTAAACCTAAAAGCAAACAAAACCAATTCGCTAAAGCATTGAAACCGAAATGTGGGATTGCTATAACATTTGTCACCATTGTGGTGAGAAAAGGCATTGGTGCAAGAATTGTAAAAGCTACATTGCTTCAAAGAGACAAGAAAATGGAGCAAACGTTGCTTCAAGCTCAGGTACTTATAGGATAGGTACTTATGTTATAGAAGTGAATTTATCTATTACTACTTCTTGGGTATTGGATGTCGGATGTCATTCTCACATTTGTATGAATGTGCAGGGACTTCAAAGCAGTAAATAATTGACAAAAGGCGAAGTGGACCTACATGTTGACAATGGAGCAAGAGTTGTTGCCTTAGCTGTATGAACATATTGTATTACTTTGCCTACTGGGATTGTCCGTTACAGAATTGTGTCTATGTACCTACTTTAACAAAGAATATTATATCAATATCTTGTTTGGACAATAAATATTTTGATATTAATATTAAAAACCAACGATTATGGTTTACATTGAATAATATCTTTTATGGCAGTGCAAACTTTAATAATGGTCTATATGTATTAGACATTTATTCACCTATCTATAACATAAACACAAAAAATGATTCAAATACTACATATCTCTAGCATTGTCCCTTAGGCCACATATCTCTGGAATTGTCGCTTAGGCCATAGAATCATACTATGATTATGAGACATGGCAAGTGGATGTCAAAAAAGCTTTCCTTAATGGAAACCTTGTAGAGGATGTGTACATGACACAACCTGAATCTTTTGTCGATTCTAATAATGTCAAAAAAGTATGCAAGATAAAACGGTCCATTTATGATTCGTGTTTTTGGATGTATTCTATTTTCTGGAAAAAGTTCGGTCGACCGGAAGAAGTTCCCGGCAAACCGAACGTGTTCGGGAAAATGGGATTCTGCTACTGCTTAGAATTCGGACGGCCGGTAAGCAATCACGGTCGACCGATGATAGTATGTTTTCTATCCGGTTGATAAGATATATTTTGGGTCGACCGATGTGGCCTAATTTTACAATGTTTTGGTTACTGCCTTATTGCGGTCGACCGGGAGTATGACCTGGGTCGACCGGAAAGGGACAAGCTGTGTGTATTTGCACTTTTTAGCATGATTGTCATGTTTGAGCATGGTTCATAGTAATAGCCTTTGACCCAATGTTTTTTTATTATAATATGTCTTGCGTGTTGTGCCTTATCTCTTTATTCTTATTGTAATTTAAATCTGGAATGTAACTCGAGAATTCTTTCCAATTATGTAAAAGCATATAATAAGATTTTATATTTTACATATGTAACAAGTGATGAAGAAAGGCGTCCATCAGATAAAGTGAATCACAAGGAGGCGGAAGACAATATATAGTATTTATTGTTTTTCACCTTAGTTTGACTTAGGATTTTCTGTTGGCTCGGAACTTCCGATTATGGGCTATTAAGTATGTCACGGTTTATTTACTGTTTTGCATGAGATGCATGATGCATGTTTTACACCTTTAAAGCATGTATTTCAGACGTATAATCAGATTATACACCATTTGGTGAGACAATAAAAATCCCTCAAATTTTAAAATATTAAGTCTATGCCTTCCATGATTGGCCCTCATCAAGGCCTAGATCGACAGTAGTGTGAGTTTCCGAGTTTAATAAGCTCATGTCTATATGGGTGAGGCACGAAGGATAAGTTAGTGATATCCGCCGGTACAATCTTGGGTCATACTTAACCGGATTACCTCAATAGTTGAGAATCTGGTGGCAAAAGGGTTGAGATGTGCATTTATGTACTGAGGGTATTTGTTACCTTCTTAACCAACCAAGAGTCACATAATTGATGTGATTAGCAAGTGTTTCTTACCTAAAGCGTCTTCTTGAGTATAGTAGCCAAAGTTGCCTTCAAAATGATGAAATATGGATTTTGGTCCTACTATAATGTTTTGAACTTTCCAAATGAATTCTTGAGGGTTATTCATTTGAAGAAAATAGAGGGAGAATCATTAAATAAAGTCCTATTAATGATTTTAAAATATGACAACTAAAAATTTGCAAACTATTCTATGTAGATATAATGGCAAATGCAATCGTTGCATCAAACTCTTTATCATTGCGATCCGTCCTAGAGAAGGAAAAACTCAAGGGGAGGAAAATTCCTTTATTGGTACAGGAACTTAAGAATGGTTCTCAAACACGAGAAAAAACTATATGTTCTTGAAAATTCTCTTCCTGAACAACCAGCCACTGGGGCTCTGGCCGCTAAAAGAAATGTTGATCGTAAGCACTTAGATGGCGCATTAGATGTGTCAAGTCTTATGTTGGTGACCCTATGAGCTTCAGAAGCAATATATATTTATGTTATTGAGATCAATCTGTCTACGACTACTTCCTCATGGGTTTTAGATACTGGATGTGGTTCTCACTTTTGCATGAATGTGTAGGGACTACAAAGGAGTAGGGAGCTGGCAAAGGGCGAAGTGGACCTACGCGTTGGTAATGGAGCAAGCGTTGCTGCATTAGTTGTAGGAACATTTAATCTTCGTTTACCGTCTGAAAGTGTTCTAGAATTAGACAGTTGTCTTTATGTACCTACTTTAACTAAAAATATTATTTCAATATCTTGTTTGGACAAGATGGGTTTTAATATTCATATTAAAAACCAACGAATGTCGTTATCGTTAAATGATATCTTTTATTGCAGTGATACTTTGCTGAATGGTTTATATTTGTTAGACCTCGATTCACCATTTTATAACATAAATAAAAATAGGATAAAGACTAAAGAGTCTAATCCTACATACCTCTGGCATTGTCGCTTAGGCCATATAAACTAAAATTGCATTTCCAAACTCCATAAAGATGGATTGTTGGAATCATTTGATTTTGAATCATATGATACATTCGAACCTTGTTTAATGGGTAAGATGAGTTCTTCTCCTTTTACTAGAACTGGAGAACGTGCAAAGGATTTATTGGAACTAATACATAGGGATGTATGTGAAGGGATTCATGGGAAGAAACTCGTTCTAAACACCCATGAGTCCTCCCCTGAAGGATCCGCTCATACAAAAGCGAATCGAAAAATCGGAAAAGACTTACGTTTTTCGGCTAAAGATGGTATCTTTTGGCTCTCAGCAGCAACCACCTTGAGTCTTCCCTTGCGGAATTACTCCCTACCGGTATCCACGCGACGAAAGAAGCAGCGAGTGCTAGCTCTTCGGTTTATTCTGGGTTACGAATTGTCTAGAGAGAAAAGGAGGCCGAAATCAAGAAATCAGACTTCTAGTTATAGTATTATTGCGGCTCAAGCATTAGTCTCAAGGGTTTTGGCCAAGAGAGGTTTATAGAGGGTGTGGGAGTTTGATATTCATATTAAAAACCAACGAATGTCGTTATCGTTAAATGATATCTTTTATTGCAGTGATACTTTGGTGAATGGTTTATATTTATTAGACCTCGATTCACCAGTTTATAGCATAAATACAAATAGGATAAAGACTAAAGAGTCCAATCCTACATACCTCTGGCATTGTCGCTTAGGCCATATAAACTAAAATTGCATTTCCAAACTCCATAAAGATGGATTGTTGGAATCATTTGAGTTTGAATCATATGATACATGCGAACCTTGTTTAATGGGTAAGAAGAGTTCTTCTCATTTTACTAGAACTGGAGAACGTGCAAAGGATTTATTGGAACTAATACATAGGGATGTATGTGAAGGGATTCATGGGAAGAAACTCGTTCTAAACACCCATGAGTCCTCACCTGAAGGATCCGCTCATACAAAAAACGAATCGGAAAATCGGAAAAGGACTTACTTTTTTCGGCTAAAGATGGTATCTTTTGGCTCTCAGCAGCAACCACCTTGAGTCTTCCCTTGCGGAATTACTCCCTACGGGTATCCACGCGACGAAAGAAGCAGCGAGTGCTAGCTCTTCGGTTTATTCTGGGTTACGAATTGTCTAGAGAGAAAAGGAGGCCGAAATCAAGAAACCATATTTCTAGTTATAGTATTATTGCGGCTCAAGCATTAGTCTCAAGGGTTTCGGCCAAGAGAGGTTTATATAGGGAGTGGGAGTTTGTTCCAAGGAGAACTCCCTCGTCCTATCCACATCTTTTGGCAGTGGGAGTCTATAACTCCCACGCCCTCTAGACTTCTGCTGGTAGTGGGAGTCTTTATCGAATAATAACTTCCACGTAATCCCACCTATACCGAAAATGCCTGTTATCTCTAATTCGAATAATAACGCTTTATTATTCTCAGTAAAATAAATGTCAGATACAATGAACCTAGACACATTCTAGATTCATTGAATCGGGACATGAAGCTCGTTAGCTCGTCTATGCGTGTGACCCTGTAGGTTCATATCACAATGGCAATGAAAACATACTTAGTAGTAGTATGTGTTCATAAATCACAAGTGGTCCCTAGCAGGACATTGTGACTACCCAAAGTGAATGAATTTACGGTGGAACCTAATATCAATCCACTATTTAATCCCTTTGTCTCGCGATATCCTAATTAAGCATAAGGCATGGTAGTCGTCACCCTTATTAAGCTTAATTGTATTTATGCTCGATCTCCGGGTAAACTGTTCCAGCAAATAGTATTTGATAACCACTTTATCAAATACATTTGAGCACGGTCATGCATTTAAACAATTTTTCCTTATCGAGGGGCCCATGAATATCTCTCTCTAATAATAGAGAGGGACAAATTCCTTACAATGCCTCTCATATTCAAGCAATGATAGGACGCTACATCCGATCATCAGTCGTATTGATTACTCGATTAAAAGTAAAGTCCGACTGAGTCAAAACGTGGCTCCATTCATGCTAGAATCAATGGAGACATAAGGTCTAAGGATTCTAAAATAGTATTGAGGAAGTAATACTTATGACTAAGGACCATGAAGTATTACTTCTCTAACGGATCACGTCCGATACTGTTAGTAGTGCCCTAGGACCATTAGCATATGTTGTATGTTTTATATCTTTTTGAGCATTTCATCTGAATAGTTAATTTTGCTTATGAACATCAAATGCGTGATTTGATAGTAAAACTCATTTGATTATGTAATTACTATTCTAGTTGACCCTAGTTTTATGTAATGCTTGTTTACAATGAAATAAAACTAGTATGATGTATGATTGATGATCATGTTTTACTGGTCATGTGTAATGAATACAAATCATATCATAGATGCAATATATAGGGATACATTGTATTGGACGTGATCCGTTAGAGAAGTAATACTTCATGGTCCTTAGTCATAAGTATTACTTCCTCAATACTATTTTAGAATCCTTAGACCTTATGTCTGCATTGATTCTAGCATGAATGGAGCCACGCTTTTGACTCGATCAGTACGTTGCTTTTTAATCGAGTAATCAATACGACTGATGATCGGATGTAGTGTCCTATCATGGCTTGAATGTGAGAGGCATTGTAAGGAATTTGTCCCTCTCTTATTAGAGAGAGATATGATTGGGCCCCTCGATAGGGAAAGACTGTTTAAATGCATGGCCGTGCTCAAATGTATTTAATAAAGTAGTTATTAAATATTGTTTGTTGGAACAGTCTACCTAGAGATCGAGCATAAATATAATTAAGCTTAATAAGGGTGACGACTACCATGCCTTATGCTTAATTAGGATATCGCGAGACAAAGGGATTAAATAGTGGATTGGTATTAGGTTCCATTGTATATTCATTCACTTTGGGTAGTCACAATGTCCTGCTAGGGGCCGCTTGTGATTTATGAACTCACACTACTACTAAGTGTGTTTTCATTGCCATTGTGACATGAACCTACAGGGTCACACGCATAGACGAGCTAACAAGCTTCATGTCTAGATTCAATGAATCTAGAATGTGTCTAGGTTCATTGTATCTGACATTCACTTTTCTGAGAACAATAAAGCGTTATTGTTCGAATTAGAGATAAGGGGCATTTTCGGTATAGCTGGGATTACGTGGGAATTATTATCCGATAAAGACTCCCACTACTAGCAGAAGTCTAGAGCACGTGGGAGTTATAGACTCCCACTGCTAAAAGAGGTGGATAGGACTTGCGAGTTGTTCGTGGAACAAACTCTCACACCCTATATAAACTTCTCTTGGCCGAAACCTAGAGGTTAATGGGTTTTCCAGCCGAAATACAAAAGACCTAGAAAATCAGATTTTCTATTCTGTCTCTCCATTTTCTTTCTAATTCCCGAAACTGAGAAAAACGAAGAGCTAGCAATCACTGTTCGTTTCGTCGCGTGGATACCGGTAAAGGGACATTCCGCAAAGGGAAATCAATTGGTGGCTGCAATGTATCCAAGAAACAACATCTTCCATTCAAGAATCCGATACTTGAACCCAAAACGTAAGTCTTTTTCTTGAATTTTTCGATTCGTTTTGTATGAGCGGATCCTTTAGGGGAGGACTCATGGGTGTTTGGAACGAGTTTCCGCCCATGAATCCCTTCAGATACAATATATCTCAATACATTGCATCTATGATATGATTTGTATTCATTACACATGATTAGTAAAGCATAATCATCAATCAAACATCATACTAGTTTTATTTAATTGTATAGAAGCTTACATAAAACTAGGGACAACTAGAATAGTAATTATATAAACTAATGAGTTTTACTATGAAATCACGCATTTGATGTTCATAAGCAAAATTAGCTATTCAATTACATGCTGGAAAGATATAAAACATACAACATATGCTAATGGTCTTAGGGCACTACTAACAGTATGTGGTCAATTCAATATCCATGCAAGAGGTGGATATCTATATTTCATAACTTTTACTGACGATTATAGTCGTTTTGGATAAATGTTTCTTATGAAACACAAGTCCAAGGCCTTTTAAAAGTTCAAAGAATATAAGAATGAAATAGAAAACCAGCTTGGCAAAAGTATTAAGATGCTTCTATCCGATCGAGGTGGGGATTACTTAAATCAAGAATTTCGTGACTATCTAAAGAGTTGTTGAATTGTTTCACAACTTTCTCAACCGGCTACTCCTCAATGGAATGGTGTATCCGAAAGAAGAAATCGAACTCTATTAGATATGGTTCAATCCATTATTAGTCACGCGAAGCTTCCAAACTCTTTCTGGTGACATGCTTTAGAAGCAACAACTTTATCACTAAACAGAGTTCCATCTAAATATGTTGAAACGGCACCATATCAGATATGGACTGGGAGGCGTCCTAGTATGCCTTTCATAAATATTTAAGGTTGTGAGACATTTATGAAACGTCCAGCTTTGGACAAGCTCATCTCAAAGTCGGTCAAGTGCACTTTTGTGCGACATCCTAAGAAAACTAAAGGGTATTACTTCTACATCCCTAACGAGAACAAAGTGTTTGTTGCTCGTAAAAGAGTTTTTCTAGAAGAGGAATTCCTTTATGGGAAAACAAGTGGAAGCCACGTGGAACTGATTGATGTTCCAAGAGAACTTGGTGAAGTTCTAAGCACAAGTGACCAGTGGAATTGGAACAGGCTACATAAGCTGTTGTGGAGCCAGTTCAAGAAACACAAGAATTGTGTAGGCCTAGTAGAGTTCGTAGATCACTAGAAAATTTTGGATTTTTTATAACAAAACATGGTGATGTTATGTTTATTGATCACGATGAGCCTACAACCTACAAACAAGCAATTACTAGTCCAGATTCTGAGAAATGGCTTGAGGCCATGAGATCCAAGAATGGATTCCGTGTACACTAGCCAAGTATGGATCTTGATTGATGCGCCTGAGGGGGTAGCCTCAATTGTGTGCAAGTGAGTTTTCAAATTGAAAATGAAAATGGACATGGAAGGGAATGTTCAAACGTACAAGGGGCGACTTGTAACGAAAGGTTTTAAAAAAATTCATGGTATTGAGTATGATGAAATGTTTTCCCCTGTAGTTATGTTCAAATATATTCGTATCTTGCTTGCTATAACTGCATACTATGATTATGAGATCTGGAAAATGGATGTCAAAAAAGATTTCCTTAACGGAAACATGGATGAGGACTTGTATACGATACAATCCAAAGGCTTTGTCGATCCAAATAATGCCAATAAAGTATGCAAGGTAATAACATAAATGTTTTTTTAGAGCAAGCTTCTAGAAGCTAGAATCGATGTTTTGACGAGCCGTACGCGAGTTCGGTTTCCTCAAGAAAGTTGATGAACCTTGTGTTTATAAAAAGTTTAGTGGAAACTCGATTGTATTCCTAGTTTTGTATGTAGATGACATACTACTTATTGGGAATGACATTCCAACCTTGGAATCTGTAGACTTAGATGAAGCAAGCTTCACCTTCGGGGTAAAGATCTATAGAGATAGATAACGTAGACTCATTGGTCTAAGTCAGAGTACATATATAGACGAAGTGCTAAATTGGTTTAGCATTCAAGAGCCCAAAACGGGCCTTTGTCTTATAGCACTTGGTACTGTTATTTCAAGACAACCGTGTGCTAAGAAACCGGATGAGAAAGAACGCATGAGTCAGATTTCATATGCTTCCACAATTGGATCTATCATGTGTGCCATGTTGTGTACTCACCCAAATGTCTCGTATACTTTGAGTATAATGAGCAGATACCAGTAAACATACGGTGAACGTCACTGGATAGCCGTCAAGGACATCCTAAAGTACTTACGAAAGACTAAGCACACATTCTTATTTTATGGTGGGGAAGACGAGCTCATTGTAAGTGGTTGCACTGATGCTAGTTTCCAAACAGATAGAGATGAATTTAGATCGCAATCGAGTTATGTGTTTTGCCAAAACGGTATTGCTGTGAGTTAGAGAAGTTCAAAGAAGGAAACCGTTGCAGATTCTATAACCTAAGCAGAGTATATAGGTGCATCAGATGCTGCTAAGGAAGCCGTTTGGATCGAAAAGTTCATTGCAGAACTTGGTGTGGTGCCTAGCATTTTGAATGCGATTGAGCCATATCTCAATCAAAGAAACCATGGCCTCACCAAAGGTCCAAACATGTACTGCGGCGGTATCACTTGATCCGTGAGATCATTGATAGATGAGATGTGAGGATTTGCAAAGTATGTATGGACGATAACATCGCCGATCCACTTACGAAGCCGCTGACACAACAGCAGCATGATCGCCATACTTGTAGCATGGGTATTAGATACCAAAATCACTGGTCTTAGAGATAGTTTTTGTGTACAGTATACACTAAACGACAATGTGTTGTCTCTAGTGCAAGTGGGAGATTGTTGTATTTTCTTTCATATGATGAAACATTAAAGGCATGAATTCCATTATTAGTGTTTTGATTACGACTGTGCAAATGTAATAAAACATAATAACGCCGTTATATAGTTTTGTAATTGTTACATTGAACTATTTTAAACTGTCCCTAGTCAATCATTATTGTGGAATGTTGAGGACAACAATAATGTGTGGAGACTAGTATGTGTTGTGATTAAATATGGTGATATTAAATCAAACACCTGGGTATTTGATACTGGACTGACCCGCTTATGAGAACACTTCATGGATTCATATATGAATTTAAACAGTGTTCTTATAATGATTCTGTTTGTATCTGAATCCTTCGACTTGAAATCACACAAGATTTCCTACATGGAAAATGGTATACTTTGATGGTGTCAAATGTCGTCTGTAACTAGATGTGCTATAAAGGCATTTGTTGGGTGTATTTATGAACCATGTGTAGAATGAGGTGTGATCGATAGATGATTTGTCCATCATATATAACAAGAGTGATATCTTGGGCCCCTTGATGGAGTGAGACTAATTCATGGTCATGAACAAATGAATTAATATGAGATATTAATGTCATTTGATTAGTCTACTCGCAAATCAAGAAACTGGTTGATTGAACTGTAGTAGTGTGACATTCTCCATGACTTGTGTTCAATCTAAATATCGAGGAAAATGGATTAGTACAAAAGATCATATTTGTGATTAGTTGAATCACCGGACTATTTGTGAATTGGGAGTAATGATGTGTTGTTAGATACCACACATTACTACTGACAAATGTTGTCACGACCAACGTAGAATTACCTAAAGGGGCGCACGCTATAATCAACTGGATTGGCTTGTTGGAGTTTACATTTGATACAGGTGCTCAATTAGATTGGGCAGGCACAATTGGATTGGGCAAAACCGGACCCAGTCGACCGAACCAGTTTGTCATTCCGGTCGGCCGAGAACCATTTCTCCGGTCGACCGAACTAATTGGACCAAGTCAAAACCGGCACATGATGTGTGCAAGAGAGTGTGTATGTGTAAGGTATGAGTGGGGAGAGAATAGTGGGGAAGTGGAGTTATCGGATGGTTCCACTAACACCACATGGTGAATTGTTCATCTTTTCCATATCACTTGAATTACCTCTCATTCTCTCTAGACTAGCCAAAACAAAAGAAAGGAAAAATCTCTGAATTTTATCTCTAATAAACACACTCTCAAGAACACAAAGAGAGAAAGAAAAATCATTTTTCTTGTCTTTATTTTCCGGTTTAATTTTTCCAATTTTCTATATCAACGAAGCTCCCGAACATCGTCTTCAACGTTCAACACACTCGTGACTAGCATCAGAGGCTCGCCGAACAAGCTCTAGGTTGATCGTGTGGATATCGGTAGAGACGAGGGGTCCGACGGCTGCCGCTGGTGATTCAAAATAGCAGAATCCGTGCTATTCTGATTATATCGAAAAGGTAATATTCATATTCACAAGGTATTGGCTCTCTCTCGTGAAAATATTCTGTAAAAGAACGGAATCCCATTTTATTTCCACTGCTATCCTACGGGATTCCGAATTTCTTCCTTTCAGAATACCATTATATTTGTAATTTGGGAGTAATGATGTGTCGCTAGATACCTCTCATTACCGTTGACAAATTTTTGTCGTGACCAACATTACAATTACGGATTGGTTGAACCGATCAATTGAGCTGGCCAAACCGGTTTGTTTAACTTGATTTTGGAAACCGAAAGTTAAGGGTGTAAGAAAAGGTTGTTGGTTGGATTAGGTGGTTTATTATGGATTAAACCACCATCTTTATGTATCTTCTTTTATGTCCTAAAATATTGATGTTAGACAAAACATAACAAGTATAGAAAAATCAGATTTTTTCTAGAATTTCTCTCCCTTTTGTTCTTCCTTTAAACATTATCAAAAAGGAACTCTTTTGAATATTTTCTTCATGTCTTTTGTTATTCATTTTCTGGCTAGCACTAGAGTGTAGACCGTCCATCCAAATGGTCGTGTGGATATCATAGAGGCAATGGACTGATCGTCAGATTCTTGCTAGTGGATTTGTCAACATCAAACACAGAAAATGTTTATGTTCATCGTAATCTAAAGGTATTAATTCTAACGAAAACTTATATGTTCTCACTCGTGATGATCCTAGTCAGAAACGGATTCCAAGTTATTTTTCGCTGCCATTTTCTTGGAAATCCGTATTTCTCTCTTACAGATTCACGATATGCCATCACATTAAGAAGACTTGAAGACTTAGGTATATACTAGGATAGATTATAATTTCTACATATTGTAATACCCTAGGATCTAAGCTCAAGTTATATGTCTCAGGCTTGTCATGGGTGCACTAAATTTTTTTCATTTAGAATGCCTTGTGTTTTGAAAACCTTACCTTTTATCCTTTGATCAAAAAAGTTAAAATGTGTATCCAGAAGACCACTTAAAATCGAGGCCCTTTCTTAGGCCGACCGCATATATCTAGAAGACCACTTAAATTGTCCGGAGAAACCCCGGAACGACTTGACACCCTTGTCGGTCGACCAGAGTGTCCAATCATTTGGTAGATACTATTCGTTGAAATATTAAATGCAGCTCGATTTTAAAACTCCTATAAGTGCCAAATGTTGATTTATTGCAAAAGAACCAAGCTACTATGTGCATTCAAGTTCTACTCTTATGTACAAGCATTCAATACCAAATTATTATATTTTCATTTGCAAAATAAGTGTGATCATTATCATTTAAGCTTAGAAAATTTGTGCTATACAATTGTATCTATCCATCACATAAAGTGTGATTAGTTTGGTTAAACCTTTCTCTTATCTCTCTCTCTCTCTCTCTCTCTCTCTCTCTCTATGAGTTTGAAGCTCTTAGTGAGTTGTACTCTTTGTGATATTGTGAGCTCCTTGTGAGTTGTTCTCTTTGTGATCTTGTGAAGTGGTTATTGTGTAAAACTCTTAGTGAGTTAGCCACTAGTGTAATATTGGTTTGATCCCACCATCATTAAATTGTAAAGGGGAGTTAGTGTGTTGTTGAAATCCTTGAGTTTGTCTCGATGTAGTGGACGTAGATTCTTAGTAATCGAACCACTATAAATCGTGTGTCTTTGATATTCTCTTTCTAGTTTACAACTCTTTATTTATTTTAGCTCATTTATCTTCACTTGGAAAAAAGTTTTAGAAGTTTTCAAAAACCCAATTCACCCCTTCCCCCGGTAGGTTTTTCATTTGGTATCAGAGCATTGTCTTCTCCTTTTTTATTTAAACACCTTGAAGTAAAGATCTATGGTTGGGCATTCAGCTCTTGCTTACTTAGAGGGACCCACTACAAACCAACCTCCTTTCTTTGATGGAACAAATTGCAATTGTTGGAAAAATCTATTTCGTATATGTTTTTCCCATTAATTTTGAGTTGTGGAGTGTTATTGAAGATGGAGCTTATGTCCCTACGAAAGAAGAGAACTGAGTTAGAGTGCTAAACATGACTTTTCTGAATTCGAAGTTAAGAAGATGACTGTTAGCTTCCAAGCAATGAATATCATAACTTGTTCTCTTCATCAAAATGAGTACAACCGTGTAAGCCGAAGTGACACGGCTCATGACATGTGGAAAACTTTTGAAGTTACTTGTGAGGGTTCTTGATACGGTACCAACCTTGGGGCTGCCCAACTCAAGGGAACGTGTGTTACGATACAAAGAGGACTCTAAATTACATCTAGGAATGTTTCCCAAGTCGACCTCTTAAGTATCACAAGTGTACAAGGAATGGACAGCTTTGCTACTGTTTGGCAGAATGATCATATCTTTCGATATACTTATCCAATGGAGCTGATTCCAGTTGCATATTAAAGATAAGAGGGAGATCTACAACTTTCATGAGATCACAAGATCAGATTCTGCCTTCTTGATATCCCGTATTGTCGTGCAAGTTGCCCCAACAAGCTGTCCAGAATGGGGACGAATCTAAAGGGCATTTTAGTCTTTTTTACATATTAAAGTCTATTCTAGACTATTCTAGACTTTAATTATTTGTTATTGTTATTTTATTACTTTAGCCGTGTGTAGCAAATAGAGTTGCTATAATAAAGGACATGTTGTCCATGTGGTAGTTAGTTTGTTATTAAGAGTCCTAATGCAACTAGGACTCTTCATTATTTGGTAGTTATTTTTAGATTATGCCGCCAAGATAATAGGCACATGTCCCTATTATCTTGTTTAGGTAGTTACTTGATAGCAAGTTGTTATTCAAGAGTCCTACTTCTTCAAGGACTCTTATTTCCCTTTTCCTAGTTTAAGTTAGTTTGGTTCTCTTATAGCCGAAATACTCTATTTAATAGAGCTTTGGGCAGCCATGTAACTTAGACTTGATATATTGATATTTTGATTAAGGTTAATCCTTTGATACTTGTTTATGACTTCCGGTTGAAGTTCATATTTCTTTAAGTTACTGTATCAACTAGTTGGTTTATCTAGTTGTGGTGTTTCAACCTCCATTGATACTTAGCCTTTCCGGGACTGTGTTAAGTGTATTCCCTCATAAACTATTCGAGATAGAGAAAGATCTGCTAATTAAGCCGAGTCTTGATATAACCCATCAAGATTTCGCATCAAGTGGTATCAGAGCAAAAGGTTGATCTCTATCTTGGTGTACCTTTATTGCTTTCTTGAATTTTTTTTTCTTGTTTGCTTGAGAAAAGCCGAAAGATAACAAAAATTTACTACCCAACGAAAAAGCCACTCGGATATAAAGAAATTGGCAACCGAGTTATCCCACAAAAGACAAGGATACAATCCAAAAGCAAACTTCCTTCAACAGGGAATTGGATATTGTTCCCTCTTCATCTTGAATTAGTCACCATCAAGGTTAAAATATCAAGGTAACATCTTCATCCCATAGAAGTTCTTGATCTGTGTGGCCAAGATAAGGGTAAGTCTTGGGTAAAAAGGTAAGAAAGGCGTCAAGAAAAAGCAATATCAAGAAGAAAGAAAATCAAGAAACATAAAGGTTCCGCATCAAGGTTACATCTTTTTTCTTGCTCTTGTTACAATTACACTTATACTTTTTCTCTAGCCTTTTTATTAGATCAAGAAAGTACTTCTTGAAATATATTTTTCAGCCTTCCATCATTATAACCATTCAAATATTCAAAGTTGGAAGTTCTTGACAAGTATTTTTGGAAAAATCGAGAGAAAAGATTCAATATTGAGAGAATACACAATCTGATTACTATTCACAGATTACTATTCACGGATTACTATTCACTAATTACTATTCACATATTACTATTCTCAGATCACTATTCACAGATTACTATTCCCAGATTTTGTGAAAAGATCCAATCTTTAATATCTTTTATTTCTAACGATTTTTGTGTTTGTTTTCTTGCAAGATAGGATTTCAAGAAACCACTTTTTCAAGATTTTACAATTTTCGGTTACTGTTCACAGCACTATTCATCCGAAAATTTAAAGTCTATTTTCAAGAAATTCAAGATTCAATATCTTTCTTTTTCTACTAACGATTTTTGTGTGAATTTTTTCTTTGCAAAGATAATGTCTTTATTGAAGGTTCATCACAGGAAATTGATATTGAAGCGGATAATGATGACTCAATATATTTTAGTGAGGAAGAAACCGAGGCAAATTGGGAATTTGAGGCCGAAAGTTTGGAAGATGAAGCCGAGGGCAATGATCAATATCCGGATAAGGGCAATCATCTTTTGGTAAATATGAATCTCTTACAATATCAACAATTAGATGATTTGCATCAACAAAGAAACAATCTTTTTCAAACAAAGTGCACCGTTCAAGGCAAGATTTGTTTACTTATTATTGATAGCGGTAGTTGTACTAACGTTTGTTCTTTTGAGATGGGTACGGCTTTAGGTTTACCCTTGAAAGCACATCCAACGCCCTATAAGCTTTCTTGGTTAAATGATAGCGGTGAGATTAAAGTTGACAAACAAGTGGAACTAAATTTCAGCATTGGCAACTATAAAGATTCGGTCACTTGTGATGTGGTCCCGATGACCGCAAGTCACATCATTTTGGGAAGACCTTGGCAATATGATAGAAATGTAGATCATATGGGTCGAAGGAATGTTTATGCGGTGACAATGGATAAAGTTCGCTATAATTTACATCCTATGTCACCCATTGAAGTTTGTGAGATGCAACAAAGGTTAGCCGAGGGTAGAGAGAAAAGAAGACAAGAGCGGGAGTTGCTCAAATCACATACCCCTACCCAAAAGGTAACAACCGAGGTAAAAGGGGCTGAAAAAGCCGAGAGTTTGACAAGCAAAAAGGTAAAATCAGAGGTAAAAAGAGCTGAAAAAGCCGCAAGCATGGTAAGAAAAAAGGCAATAGCTCAAAAAGTGAGAAAAGAAAGTTTGTTCATTAAATCCGGAAAGGTAGATAGGATAATTCAAGCAAAACAACTTGTTGTTTTGTTAGATTTGCAAGGAACCGCAAGGAACCTAATTACTAACACTTTTTCTTTTACTCTAACATCTTTTTCTACATCTAGTCTTGCTATTTTTCAGAAGTTTCATGAAGTCTTCCCTAAGGAGTTGCCGAAAAGGTTACGTATTAGCCTTCAAAATCGTGAAAGGTATAAACCATCTTCGGGTACAATTCAGCAAATTCACAACCAAGGTGATTTAATTCTTGAAAAGAAGAAGGTAAGTATGTCTTTAAGTCCATATGTTAATCCCGGGGAAAATTGTACCAAAGCAAGAAAGGACTTTTAGATTATATACGGATAGTCTACATGTTAATCACATAACTTTTCAGTATAGACATCCAATTTATTGCTTTGATAAAATATTTATTAATAGTCAAAACCGAGAACATGTTAGTACACATCTTAGGGCTGTTTTTTCTATTATAAATACACAAACCTTGTATGCTAAGATGGATAATTATGTTTATAACACTCATTCTATTAATCTTCTTAGTTATATGTTAAGTTTACAAGGTATTCAAGTTGATCAGGCAAAAGATAATGCAATAAAGAAATGGCCGAGAACAACTAGTATCCTTCAAGTTCGTTCAACATATGAGTTGGCAAGCTTTTATAAACGTTTTGTTCACGATTTTTGCAAGCTTACTGCCTCATTAATTTCAATTAAGAAGGACAAGACACCATTTATTTGGGACAGCTGCAAGAGAATCTCCTTGATAGGTAAGGACAATGCAATTTTTACTTTCCATATTTCTAACTTG
Organism: Vinca minor; assembly: GCA_026122235.1. Lineage (NCBI taxonomy): Eukaryota > Viridiplantae > Streptophyta > Magnoliopsida > Gentianales > Apocynaceae > Vinca > Vinca minor. Next base: position 712,364 of record JAOCZM010000112.1, on the reverse strand, counting down.
CTCCCTTTTGTTCATTTTTTAGATTATAAAGCTGATTTTTGGGATGATTCGAGGACGAATCCTTTTCAAGAGGGAGGGGATGATACGGTACCAACCTTGGGGCTGCCCAACTCAAGGGAACGTGTGTTACGATACAAAGAGGACTCTAAATTACATCTAGGAATGTTTCCCAAGTCAACCTCTTAAGTATCACAAGTGTACAAGGAATGGACAGCTTTGCTACTGTTTGGAAGAATGATCATATCTTTCGTTATACTTATCCAATGGAGCTGATTCCAGTTTCATATTAAAGATAAGAGGCAGATCTACAACTTTCATGAAGATCACAAGATCAGATTCTGCCTTCTTGATATCCCGTATTGTCGTGCAAGTTGCCCCAACAAGCTGTCCAGAATGGGGACGAATCTAAAGGGCATTTTAGTCTTTTTACATATTAAAGTCTATTCTAGACTATTCTAGACTTTAATTATTTGTTATTGTTATTTTATTACTTTAGCCGTGTGTAGCAAATAGAGTTGCTATAATAAAGGACATGTTGTCCATGTGGTAGTTAGTTTGTTATTAAGAGTCCTAATGCAACTAGGACTCTTCATTATTTGGTAGTTATTTTTAGATTATGCCGCCAAGATAATAGGCACATGTCCCTATTATCTTGTTTAGGTAGTTACTTGATAGCAAGTTGTTATTCAAGAGTCCTACTTCTTCAAGGACTCTTATTTCCCTTTTCCTAGTTTAAGTTAGTTTGGTTCTCTTATAGCCGAAATACTCTATTTAATAGAGCTTTGGGCAGCCATGTAACTTAGACTTGATATATTGATATTTTGATTAAGGTTAATCCTTTGATACTTGTTTATGACTTCCGGTTGAAGTTCATATTTCTTTAAGTTACTGTATCAACTAGTTGGTTTATCTAGTTGTGGTGTTTCAACCTCCATTGATACTTAGCCTTTCCGGGACTGTGTTAAGTGTATTCCCTCATAAACTATTCGAGATAGAGAAAGATCTGCTAATTAAGCCGAGTCTTGATATAACCCATCAAGATTTCGCATCAGTTCTAATCAAGTTAAAGAATCCAAGCTCAACATGCTTCTGAGGGATTATGAATTGTTCTCTATAAATAAAATGAGAACATTAGTGACATGAACACAAGATTCGCCAATATTATCAATGGGCTTAATGCCTATGGAAATAAATACTCTATTGCTGAAGTCAATATGAAAATTCTCAATGTCCTTCCAAAGTCTTGGGAAGCAAAAGCCTTAGCCATTGAAGAGGCTAAAGATTTAAAGGCTTATCTAATGGAAGAACTTATTGGTTCTCTTTTCACTCATGAGATAAAACTTAAAATTCAAACTAGCTTGTAACATGGTGACAAGGCAACAAAAGGAATTGCTCTCAAAGCTAGTGAGAAAAAAATTGACCATGAGGAGAAAACTAGTGATGATGAAGATGTTGATGTAGATCACGAGACCATGGCTATGGTGGTGAGAGGAATGCGAAAAGTATTCTATGGAGGAAAGGGAAAAAAGGCATTTCAAGCCAAGAAATGACAATTTTCTTAAAATCTTAATGGCATGAGATGATATGAGTGTGGAAGTAAAGAGCCCTTCATTGGGGACTGCCCCAAAGCAAAATACAAAGAGAACAATGATGAAAAGAAGAAGAGATTCTTCAACTCAAATAATGAAAATGGCATGATAGGTGATGTGTACCGGATAAACAGACTTCTAATCTCCGATCTCCGCCCTCCAAGGAAGCAAATGGGTCTTAACATGAAAGAGAGTAACCTGGAGGTTTAGAAATAATCAAATGGTGGTGGGGATTAAAATACCCGAAGAGTTTGAACCTAATAGAGGGTGAATTAGGTTCTAAAACCTTTTGGCATTTCTAAACTTCTTTGCCTAAATGTTCACCTTAACAACAAGTATGTTGATTAAGCATATAAGGTGAGTTAATTAATATGGCAACTTGGATGACTTAAGTGTTATGTGCAACACATAGGAGCACAAAACTTATGAATACGATCAAGGAAAGTCTATGTCAAGTGTCATATATGCAAAGCTTGAAAGATTGAACACTATAAGTCATATGACCAAAGACAAGTACAGATAAGCCAAGCAATATATAAAGTGAAGAAGCATGTGTAGGTTTTCTATAAATACTTAAACAAATAAGTTCATGTAATCAAGTAAACAAGATATAGCAATTCATGTACTAAAACAAGTAAAGGAGTAAGGGATTGCTCCAGTGCTGTTTGGGGCAAATCTGCCCTGCACCGTTCTAAAAATGGGGCCCGCCCCCGTAAACGGGCAGATCAAGTTTGGATCTCTTTTGAAACCCGCCCCGCCCCGCCCTGTTCTGATGATAATGTAATAATATTTTCAAATAACAAGAATGGTAAATAGAAGTAGTATATTTATTTTATTTTGTGTAAAATCATCATTCCACACACTTTAGAGGATTTTGACTAGCCGTTTGCGCCTCTTCTTTCTTTCTCTCTCTATAATCAGTTAATCCTCCCCACTATGATCATCAATATCAACATGAACCACTGCAAGATAGCTACCAAAGAGCAAAACAATTCTTCTACTGGCCTTCTATGATAAGACAAATTCAGAATTGGATTAGACAGTGTGAAGTTTGTTAGAGGAACTATTAGCCCTAAAGGCAAAGTGATCAATATTGTTTTGATGATAACAAATCATTGATAGTTCTAATATTTGTGTGAGCATGTTCTTAATGATAGGATCCTGAGCACTCACACTCACACCGACATTGATGAAAATGGTAAGTTAACTTCTTGTGTACACCAAAGGTATCATCATACACACAAGGAAGAAAAACTTTGCAAGACTCCATAGCACAAGCATGAAGTCAATCCATATGCTATGGAAGTACTTGCAAAGTCATTGAGAAGAAAGATCAACAAGTCAAGAGCTACTCAATCCAACAAAAGTAGAATCAAGTGGTAGACTCCTTGGCTAGAAGAAATGTGAAGTCCACTACACTACAACTCAAGATTACTATATGACTTCACACTCCAAGAAGATGTTGATCAAAGGCTTTAAAGTCCAAGCTCCAAGAAGAATCAACTTGAAGACCTTAGGAAGATTAGTCTATGCTTTATAGGTAGTCCTTTATGACTAATCATTCCTTTTAGACTACTAGGATATATAAAATGTTTAAAGATCAACTATGCATGTTTTCAAAACCTCATGTTTTACTTTGTTCAATTCTTTGAAAGGGTTTTTGAAAACATTGTTAAGTGTTGGTCAATTCCTATGTTCTTTAAAATGTGTTTTATATCCTTACAAAACACTTAGGCATGTGTTTGAGATCATTATGAACCTGACTAAGTGGAAAAATCACTTTAGGACTGCATTCTGGTCAACTAAAGTCTAGTCTCGGAAGACCAAATTAAGTCTGGTCGACCGACACGTGTTATCAGGTCGACTGAGGTTGTTTTTGTCCTTAGTCAAAATTTTGAATGTTCTAATGCTCCAACGCCTATATGCTCTTGGACAACCTTGCTATATGTCGGTCGACCGAGCTATGCTTTGGAAGACCGTACCCCACCTTACGTTTAGAAGAGATGAAGATAGAGGGCCTTTAATCTTTACTTTTGAGGCTCCTCGATCGACAAACTGCCTGATACGGAACCATACCAAGGGCAGCCCTACTCCAAAGATTCACTAAAGAACCTTCAAGGACCAATAACAAGATCAAGAGCAAAGATGACAATGGACAAACTCTCATCATTGATCAGAAGTATCAAAACTAAAGAGGAAGCTAAACTTCATCTAGAAGAAGACATTCAAATCAATCTCTTGAGTTTTACAAGTGTTCAATTCGGCCCAAACAAGCAAAGTGGCTAAAAAGGGCATTTTAGTCTTTTTACACATTAAAGTCTATTCTAGCCTATTCTAGACTATTCTAGACTTTAATTATATTCAGCAGTATTATTTATTTTATTCTTAGGCGTGTGAAGCCTAATTGCTTTAATAAAGGACATGTTGTCCAAGTGTTGGTTAGTTAGTTATTAAAGAGTCCTCATACTTCAAGGACTCTTCATTTGTTTGTTATTTGTTTGTTATTCTAGCTGCCTAGAATGCAAGATAATAGATATGTTGTCTATTATCTTGTTTAAGTGTTTTACTTGATAGCAAGTTGTTTTCCAAGAGTCATACTCCTTCAAGGACTCTTCTTTTTTGTTGTAACCGAAATCTCAACCTATTTAAGGGAGATTTCGGCCACCTTTATACTGACGTTAGATATATTGATATTTTGGTGAGGTTATTCCTTAGCTTCTCGTGTTTGAACTTCAATGTAGAATTCATTCATTCTTTGAGTTACTGTATCAACAAGTTTAGTTTCTCTTGCTGTGGTGTTTCAGCCTCCATCGATAATTAGCCTTCCTTAATGTTGCGTTGATTATATTCCCTAGAAACTAGTTCGAGAATTAGAGAAAGATCGGGCTCAACTAAAAGTCGAACTCTTTGGTACCTTGTACCATTCGGTTCTTCATCAGGTGGTATCAGAGCAAAAGGTTCTTCTCCAATTCCCGGTGTACCCTACGCACAAATTTTTTTCTTGTTTGCTAGATTGACAAAGAGCCGCGGCATAAATATTAAAAAGGCAGGATTACAAAAGAAAAAACCTCTTGGTATAAAGAAATTGGTAGCCAAGTATAGAATAGAGAACTATAAAGCCAAAAGCAAACTTCTTGCCAACGAAAGCGATATAGCCTCGTCCAAGAATTGGCAAACGTTCCTCCTTGTTGTTTTGAGCCGAGATACATGAAGGGATTCATGGGCGGAAACTCGTTCCAAACACCCATGGATCCTCCCCTGAAGGATCCGCTCATATGAAACAATTCAAAAACAGCAAGAAAAACTTACGTTTAGGATTCAAGAAGCTACTTCTTGAATGGAGGATGACGTTTCTTGGATCGGATGCTGCTACCGATTGATCTCCCTCTGCGGAAAGTCCCTCTACCGGTATCCACGCGACTAAAGCGGGCAGCGATTGCTAGCTCTTCGTTTTTACGAGATTCGGGAATTAGAGAGAAAAGGGAGAGGCAATAATAGAAAACGGTTTTCTGATTCTATGTATTATTTCGGCTGAAAAAACATTAGTAATCTAGGTTTCGGCTAAGAGATGTTATATAGAGTGTGAGAGTTCGTTACTAGAACAACTCCCACCTTTATTCAACTTCTCTCGGCAGTGGGAGTCTCAGAATCCCACGTTCCCTAGACTTTCGTTGGTAGTGGGAGTCCTTATCGGATAATAACTCCTACGTAATCCCAGCTATGGGTAAAATACCGAAATTGCCCCTATCTCTAATTCGAATAATAAACACTTTATTATTTTCAGAAAAGTGAATGTCAGATACAACGAACCTAGACACATTATAGATTCATTGAATCTGGACATGAAGCACGTTAGCTCGTCTATGCGCGTGACCCTGTCGGTTCATCTCACAATGGCAATGAAAACACACTTAGTAGTAGTGTGAGTTCATAAATCACAAGCGGTCCCTAGCAGGACATTGTGACTACCCAAAGTGAATGAATATACAACGGAACCTAATATCAATCCACTATTTAATCCCTTTGTCTCGCGATATCCTAATTAAGCATAAGGCATGGTGGTCGTCACCCTTATTAAGCTTAATTGTATTTATGCTCGATCTCCAGGTAGACTGTTTCGATAAATAGCATTTGATAACCACTTTATCAAATACATTTGAGCACTGACCATGCATTTAAAATGAGTCTTTCCCTATCGAGGGCCCATGGATATCTCTCTCTAATAATAGAGAGGGACAAATTCCTTGCAATGTCTCTCACATTCAAGCTATGATAGGGACACTACATCCGATCATCAGTCGTATTGATTACTCATTACAAGTAACGTCCGACTGAGTCAAAACGTGGCTCCATTCATACTAGAATCAATGAAGACATAAGGTCTATGGATTCTAAAATAGTATTGAGGAAGTAATACTTATGACTTAAGACCATGAAGTATTACTTCTCGACTGGATCCGATCCCAATACAATGTATCCCTATATATTGCATCTATGATGTGATTTGTATCCATTACACATGATCAGTAAAACAAGATCATCAATCAACAATCATACTAGTTTTATTTCATAGTAATTAAGCATTACATAAAACTAGGGACTTCCAGAATAGTAATTACATAAGCTAATGAGTTTTACTATCAAATCACACATTTGATAATCAAAAGCAAAATTAACTATTCAATTACATGCTCAAAAGATAATAAAACGCACAACATGTGCTAATGGTCCTAGGGCACTACTAACAATACATCCCATACATCAAGTATTGAAAGCGATAGAGCCTCACTACTTGATACATTCGGTCAAGATCAAGGGAAAATTCAAGAAAACCAGAAATTACTATTCACGGTTACTGTTCACAGTTTACTATTCACGGTTAATGTTCACATTTTACTATTCACAGAATACTATTCACAGGTTACTGTTCATCCGAATCAAGAAGCATCAAGAAAATCAAGAAGATCAAGATCATCAAGAACCGGTTTCCATTCTCGATTAGGATTTCGTTTCTTCATCTTTTTCTTTCTAAAGCTTTTCGTTTAGGTCAAAGATAGGGTTTCTTTCCTTATTTTTCAGCTTTGTGTCAACGCAACAAGTTAGGAATCCATTCTTTAAATCTAGAGTTTGAAGTTCTATACGAGTGGTGTTGGAATAAAGAGTGAATTTTTCTTTGCTATCTAACGTTTTTGAGTGTTTTTTTTCTTGATATTATAATGTCTTTCCAGGGATCGCCATCGAAGAAAGACGAAGTCTTTAATTCGGATTCCATAGTGACATATAAATAATATGCGGAATTAAAGCAACAAATTTCGGATATGTCAACATTATTGGCGCTTCAAAATCAGCAAGTTATGCCTCAACATCATACCGTCTACAAAAATGGAACAACCGAAAATTTCAACTTGGGTTGAGATGAAAGCGGTGATGAAGCGGCATTTTGTTCCTCTAAATTACTTAAGGGAACTTTACAACCGTCTACAAAGATTAAATCAAGGTGATAGATCCGTCGATGAATACTACAAGGCAATGGAAATTGCAATGATTCGGGCCGATATTAGTGAAGGAGATGAGGCAACAATGGCTCGGTTCTTGGCTGTTCTTAACTACAAAATCCGGACAAAGGTAGAACGTGCTAATCTTGATAATATTACGTCTATGTTATATTATGCAGAGCAGATCGAAAGACAGCAAAAGGAAAAGAATTTAATTGCAAAACCGGCAACTTTCCAACCTTGGAGGAAGCCGAATCCAACTCAGAATTTTCCTACTGTTTTGCCGAGCCAAAGCAAGGGCAAAGAGGTCTTTGATGAGGGAAAAACAGCCATGGGACAGCTTGGGGGAAGCAAGGTCTCAAAAGCCATCTACAATCGTCTACGTCGGTCTGGAAGCTTGCGTCTTTGTAACCATTTACAACCAGACTTCCTTCCTGGCCTCCGTAAACTAAAAACATATCTTTAGTCCTTCTCAAGTACTTAAGAATTCTCTTGACTGCAGTCCAATGTGACTCACCAGGGTCAGATTGATATCTGCTAGTCATACTTAAAGCAAATGAGACATCGGGGCGAGTACATATCATGGCGTACATAATAGACCCAATGGCCGAAGCATATGGGATCTTACTCATGCGCTCTTGGTACTCCCTTGTGGAAGGTCCTTGAGTTCTGCTGAGTTTAACGCCATGTGACATGGGCAAGAATCCCTTTTTGGAGTCTTGCAACCGAATCGTTTAAGTACCTTGTCAATGTATCCACTCGACTCGAGGCCAATCATTTTGTTAGATCTATCTCTATAGATTCTTACACCCAAAAATGTATGTGGCCTCGCTTTAAGTCTTTCATGGAAAAGCACTTCCCCAACCAAGCTTTTACGCTTTATAATGTGGGGATGTCATTTCCAATCGAGTAAGATGTCGTCCACATAAAGCACAAGGAACACTACTCGCATTATTAGTTACTTTCTTATAAACACAAGGCTCGTCTTCGTTTTTGATGATATCGAATTCTTTAATACGTTCATCAAAAGCGAGCGATTCCAGCTTTCGAGATGCTTGCTTCAATCCATAAATGGACCTTTGAAGCTTACACACTTTGCTAGGATTTGTTGGATCAACAAACCCCTCAGGTTGTGTCATATACACATCCTCGAGAAGGTTTCCATTAAGAAACGCAGTCTTAACATCCATTTGCCATATCTCATAGTCATAATATGCGGCTATGGCAAGTAAAATCCTAATTGACTTTATCATCACGACAGGGAAAAAGGTTTCATCATAGTCAATACCATGAACTTGTCTATAACCTTTAACTACTAGTCACGATTTAAAAGTGTGTACATTACCATCCATGTCGGTCTTCTTTTTATAACACCATTTGTTATCAATGACCTTGCACCCTTCGGGTGGGTCAACCAAAGTCCATACTTGGTTGTCGTACATGGATTGCATCTCGGACTTCATAGCTTCTAGTCACTTATCTGACTCTGAACTACGAATTGCCTCTTTGTAGGTAGTGGGTTCATCTTGATCAATCAGTTCAACCTGATGATCATCAGTCACGAGAAATCCATATCTCTCGAGTCGTTGATGTACCTGACTCGACCACCTTGGGCCTTGTGTCAAAGATTGAAGCTCTCTATCAGCACGTGAGCTTGCTTGAACTTCTAATGTTGGTTTAGATGTTGTTTGGGGATCTTGAATTTCCTCAAGATGGATCTTACTCCCACTATCCTCTTTGGAAATAAATTCCCTTTCAAGGAATAAACCATTACGAGCAACAAACACTTCATTTTCTGATGGAAGATATAAGTAATATACTTTAGTTTCTTTAGGATATCCCACAAACAAACACTTGTCAAGATTTAGGGGCGAGTTTATCAGATAACAAGCGTTTTACATACGCCTCGCGTCCCCAAATTTTGAGAAATGACAAACTAGGTCGTTTCCCAGTCCATATCTCATATGGAGTTTTCTGAACCGCTTTAGAAGGAACTCTATTTAATATAAATGCAACAGTTTATAGGGCGTAGCCCCAAAAGGAAATTGGAAGATTTGTTTGACTTATCATAGATCGAACCATATCTAATAAGGTGTGATTCCTCCGTTCTGACACGCCATTCCATTGTGGTGTGCCAGGAGGAGTTAATTGTGAAACAATTCCACAACCACTAAGATGTTCGTCAAACTCTTGGTTAAGGTATTCGCCACCTCGATCTGATCGAAGTATCTTAATACTTTTGCCAAGTTGATTTTGTACTTCATTTTGAAATTCTTTGAATCTTCCAAAAGACTCTGATTTATGTTTCATCAGATAGACGTAGCCATATCTACTGAAATCATCTGTGAATGTGATGAAGTACTAAAACCCTCCTCTAGCACTTGTGTTCATTGGTCCACAAACATCTGTATGTATGAGGCCCAACAAATCAGAAGCTCTCTCACTTTGTCCAGTAAAGGGAGCTTTTGTCATTTTGCCCAACAAGCAAGATTCACACGTCTCATAAGACTCTAAGTTAAAATGATGTTAAAATTCCATCTGTATGGAGTTTTGATATGCGTTTCTCGTTTATGTGGCCCAAACGACAGTGCCAAAAGTAGGTTTGGTTTAAGTCATTTGATTTAAACCTTTTAGTATTAATGTTATAGATGGGCCTTTTAATGGAATCATCGAGTTTAAGAATATAAAGCCCATTCATCAAAGAGGCATCTCCATAAAAGATACGATCTTTATGAATGGTGCAAATCTTATTCAAAATATTAATTTCAAAACCTTCAATATCCAAACAAGAAACTGAAATAATATTCCTACTCAAAGTTGGAACATACAAACAATTATCCAGTTCTATTATAAGGCCACTTGGCAAAACTAAATTAAATGTCCCAGTAGCTACAGCAACAACTCTGGCTCTGTTGGCTACTCTGAGGTCCACTTCTCCTTTTGCCAGTGATCTACTCCTTTTGAACCCCTGCACATTTCCACAAATGTGAGATCCACAACCGGTATCTAATACCCATGAAGTAGGAACAGACATGTTAATTTCTATAACATAAATACCTGGAGAGACAGTCAAACTGGTTTTCTCCTTTTTCTTTTCTTCCAGGTAGAGTTTGCAGTTCCGTTTCCAATGGCCTGGTTCGCCACAATGGAAGCAAACCCCTTCCTTTGGTGCCTTGGCTTTGGGCTTGGGCTTGGGCTTTTCGTTGCCTTTGCCTTTGCCTTTCTTGGCCATGGGCTTTTCCTTGCCTTTCTTCGTGAAATTCCCTTTTTGAACCATTAAGACTTCAGGGGTTTTCTTAATGTTCAGTTCAGCCTGCTTGAGCATCCCGTGTATTTCATGTATGGTCTTCTCCATGGCATGCATGTTGAAGTTCATAACGAATTGGTAATACTCCTGTGGGAGTGAGCCCAAGATCATATATGTGGACATGTCATGACCTACGGGAGCCCCAAGTTTCTCAAGTTGGTCAAAATAGCCCTTCATCTTCAGAACATGTGCACTTACAGAGGTGTCAAGGGCCATTTTGCAACTTTTTAACGCCTTAGTTATGAGGAATCTTTCATGACGAGCTTGCTCTTGGAACATTTCCTTGAGATGGCCCATCATCTGGAAAGCCTCAACTCCTTCAAACTGTTTTTGAAGGTCAGTGCTCATTGTGACTAACATGAGACAAGTCACATCGTTAGAGTCATCGAAATGCTTCTTCCAAGCATCTCTTTCAGCTCTAGGGGCGTTGTTTGCAGGCTGTTCAGAAATGTCCGTATCAAGAACGTACAGCTTTCTTTCCTGCTTAAGGACAATCCTTAAGTTGCGGGCCCAATCAAGGAAATTGGTCCCGCTCAGTTTTTCCTTCTCAAGGACGGATCGCAGTGAATTGTGTGATGAATTGGTTGCCATTATCTACATTAAATTATTTGCAAAGTTTATTAGTTTTGAGCAAAAAATATTTTCCACAATTTCAACACTTGATAAATAGTTGGGAAAAAACATTTTACAATAGTTATGGGAAAGCTTTGGCTTTACACCCATAATTAACGTAAAATCACGTAATGGGATTGACATATATGTATGCCCCGGCTATTTCCCATTGTATGCCCTAGGCCCAAAACTATTTTGATAGCCTAGTTAAGTCGGACCATGTCAAAGCATTATGGAAATCACTATTTTTCCATCTCCCTTTACTTAGGTAACCACTTTATCTGTTGCTTTGGCAAGCAGAAAAATGATGATCCAAGCTTATGGAGTGCTTAGGTTATGGTAGGCACTTTAAGACTTAATTAAAACGTTCGGTTTGAATAAGAAGATAAAAAGCGTAATACATTCATACAAGCATCTCATTCAGTATATAAAGCATAATAATTAAACGTGAGATAGCATGGCCTAATCCTATGTTGACTCCCACGAGCCTTGTGGGAGCTAATGGTCAATCTAAGTCAGTATCCATCTCATGGATAGAGTCTTCGATCCAGCATCCACCAGCCTTGTTACTGTTGGAGTACATTTAATCTAAGGTGCGTCAATTCGATTGGGCCGCGATTGGATTGGGCCCTTAATTGGGTTGGGCCGACCAACCCATTTGGATCAATCAATTTGATTGGGCTTCGGGCCGGGCCGGGATTGGATTGGGCCCTTAATCGGGTTGGGCCGACCAATATGATTGGGCCGACCGACCCGTTTGGACCGACCTTATGGCTGGATTATTGATATGATTTCAGCTCTCTAAAATGGTGGTTAAAGTGGTGGAGAACATGGAGGAGTGGAACAACCGGAAATTTCCACTTGGGTTGAGATGAAAGCGGTGATGAAGCGGCATTTTGTTCCTCTAAATTACTTAAGGGAACTTTGCAACCGTCTACAAAGATTAAAGCAAGGTGATAGATCCGTCGATGAATACTACAAGGCAATGGAAATTGCAATGATTCGGGCCGATATTAGTGAAGGAGATGAGGCAACAATGGCTCGGTTCTTGGCTGTTCTTAACTACAAAATCCGGACAAAGGTAGAACGTGCTAATCTTGATAATATTACATCTATGTTATATTATGCAGAGTAGATCGAAAGACAGCAAAAGGAAAAGAATTTAACTGCAAAACCGGCAACTTTCCAACCTTGGAGGAAGCCGAATCCAACTCAGAATTTTCCTACTGTTTTGCCGAGCCAAAGCAAGGGCAAAGAGGTCTTTTATGTGGGAAAAACAGCCACGGGACAGTTTGGGGGCAGCAAGGTCTCAAAAGCCATCAAATACGGCCAATACCAAGGTAAATTCGACTCCATTTGTGGCCCGAGAATGTTTTAAATGTAAGGGCAAAGGACACATTGCTAGGGATTGCCCTAACAAGAGTTCAATGATCATGTTGGAAGATGGATCGTGGGTAAGTGATGAGGAAACCGAGGCAACAAATTTTGAGGAGGAAACCGACCTAATTCCGTAAGAGTCGTGTGATAATCAACTTTTGGTTACGATGAAGCTCCTTCATTCTCAACCTTTGGATGATCTTCATCAACATCGAAGTAATCTTTTCCAAATCAAGTACGACGTTAAAGGCAAGTATGCTTTAGTAATTATTGATAATGGAAGTTGTACTAACGTTGCTCTTATGATATGGTTTCCGCACTTGATTTACCATGTAAGGCACATCCTATGCCTTATAAATTATCGTGGTTGAATAATAATGGTGAAATCAAAGTGGATAAACAAGTTAAGATAGAGTTCGAGATCGGGAGATATAAGGATTCGGTTTTGTGTGATGTGGTCCCGATGACCGTAAGTCACATGATTTTGGGAAGGCCATGGCAATATGATCGAAGTGCCAATCACATGGGACGAGAAAATACATATCGGCTTCAAAAGGATAATTTAAAGTTTCTACTAACTCTTTTATCTTTAAATGCAGCATGTGAGGTACATAAACAAATGGCCATCAATAGAGAAAAGAGAGAAAAGCAAAGAAAAGAGATACGAGTGATCAACACCTTGAGGTAAAAATGGAGAGGAAAAAGGAGGTAAAAGCCGTGAGCTTAGTGAGACAAAAGGCAAGCTCACACAAAGAGAGAAAAGAGTGTTTATTTACACACCCGGGAAAGGTAGATAGGGTGATACGAGCAAAACAAGCACTTGTTTTGTTAGTATTCCGAGAAACCGAAAGGTCTCTCCATTCTAATGATTTTTCTTTTGATCTAACATCATCTTCTCTCCCTAGTCTTGGGCTGCCTCCTATTCGAGGAATCGAGCATCAAATCAACTTCATTCCGGGAGCAAGTTTGCCAAACCGGGCTGCCTACCGAGCCAATCCGGATGAAACCCAAGAAATACAAAGGCAAGTCGATTTACTTCTCGAGAAGGAGCAGGCAAGAGAATCTTTAAGTCCTTGTGCTAGTCCAGTAATTTTAGTACCTAAGAACGAAGGGACTTTCAGATTATGTACGGATTGTCGCGATATTAATAAGATAACTATTAAATACAGACATCCGATTCCTCGCCTAGATGATATGCTAGATCAGTTAAGTGGCGCTTTAATATTTTCTAACATTGATTTAACTCTAGGCTATCACCAAATTAGAATGAAAGAAGGTGATGAATGGAAAACCGCTTTTAAGACTAAATATGGATTATATTAATGGATTGTTATGCCTTTTGGTCTTACTAATGCACCTAGTACTTTCATGAGATTAATGAACTACATATTTCGGCATTGTTTTGGCAAATTTGTTGTAGTTTATTTCGATGACATTCTTGTTTATAGTAAAAACTTAGAAGAGCATATAAAACATCTTAAAGCTGTTTTTACTATTCTAAGAGAGCAAACTTTATATGCTAAACTTGAAAAGTGTGTTTTTTGCACTAATTCGGTTACCTTTCTTGGATATATAGTTAGTCTCAAGGTATTTGTGTTGATCCGGTTAAAATTCAAGCCATTCAAGAGTGGCCGAGACCAACAAGTGTGACACACGTTCGATCGTTTTATGGGTTAACGAGCTTTTATAGGCGTTTTATTCGTGATTTTAGCACGATTGCTGCCCCATTAAATGAAGTAATGAAGAAAGACGTCTCATTCTTTTGGGACAAGCCGCAAGAAGAATGCTTCGAGAAGATGAAACAATTACTTACTTGTTCTCCCGTTTTATCTATACCTAACTTTGATTTAATGTTTGAAGTTGAATGTGATGCTTCAGGTTTAGGTATAGGGGCTGTTTTACAACAACAAGGTAAACCTTTAGCATTTTTTGCGAGAAATTAAGCAACGCATCGCTTAATTATCCTACTTATGATAAAGAGTTATATTCTATTGTTCGAGCTTTAGAAACTTGGCAACACTACTTGATCGCAAGGGAATTTGTCATTCATACCGATCATGAGTCAATCAAGTATCTAAAAGGCCAAAGTAAGTTGAATAAAAGACATGCAAGGTGGGTTTCTTTTATAGATACTTTTTCCATACATCATCAAATACAAGAAAGGTAAAGAAAACATTGTTGCCGATGCTCTATCTCGAAGATATACTTTGCTTTCCTTAATGCATGCTAAATTACTTGGTTTTGATCATATCAAAGCATTATATAAAGATGATTTGAAATTTTCTGATTTATATAATAAATGTGAGCTCATGGCTCAAAATGATTTTTTCAGATTTGAAAATTTCTTGTCCAAAAGCAATAGATTGTGTATTCCATCATGTTCTATTAGAGAACTAATTGTTAGGGAAGCACATTGTGGCGGCTTAATGGGTCATTTTGGTGTTGTTAAAACCTTAGATATTTTACAAGAACACTTTTATGGGCCTAAAATGAAAAATGGATGTTAGGAAAATATGTGAACTTTGTTTTAAATGTAAACAAGCTAAAAGTACAAGCAAAGCTCATGGATTATACATGCCTTTACCTATTCCTTCTTCACCTTGGATTGACTTATCTATGGATTTTATCTTAGGCTTGCCAAGGTCTCAAAGAGGTAATGATAGTATCATGGCTGTCGTAGATCGTTTCTATAAAATGTCTCACTTTATCCCTTGCCGGAAAACAAACGATGCAGTCATGTTGCAGATTTATTCCTAAAAGAGGTGGTTCGGCTTCATGGGATTCCAAGAACCATAGTAAGTGATAGGGACGTAAAGTTCTTTAGTTACTTTTGGAAGACATTATGGAGTAAGTTGGGGACTAAATTGCTATTTTCTACATCTAGCCATCCCCAAACCGATGGCCAAACTGAGGTAACAAATAGAACTTTAGGGGTTTTACTTCGGGCTTTAATTGCAAAGAACATAAAAATGTGTAAGCTTCAAAGGTCCATTTATGGAATGAAGCAAGAATCTCGAAGTTGGAATCATCGCTTTGATGAAGCAATTAAAGAATTTGGTTTCATAAAAAACTGAAGACGAACCTTGTGTTTATAAGAAAGTAACTAATAATGCAGTAGTGTTCCTTGTGCTTTATGTTGATGACATCCCCACATTACAAAGCGTAAAAGCTTGGTTGGGGAAGTGCTTTTCCATGAAACAGTTAGGCGAGGCTACATACATTTTTGGTATAAGAATCTATAGAGATAGATCCAACAAAATGATTGGCCTAAGCTAGAGTGAATACATTGACAAGGTACTGAAACGGTTCAATTTACAAGATTCCAAAAAGGGATTTTGCCCAGGTCCTACGACATTAAACTCAGCAGAACTCAAGGACCTTCCACAAAGGAAGACCAAGAGCGCATGAGTAAGATCCCATATGCTTCAACCATTGGGTCTATTATGTATCTCATTCGCGTTAAGTATGACTAGCAGACATCAATCTGACCCTTAAGAGTCACATTGGACTGCAATCAAGAGCATTCTTAAGTACTTGAGAAGGACTAAAGATATGTTCTTAGTTTACGGAGGTCTAGAAGGAAGTCTGGTTGAAAATGGTTACACGGACGCAAGTTTCCAAACCGACGTAGATGATTTTAGATCGCAATTTGGTTTTGTATTTTGTTTGAATGGAGGTGTTGTGAGCTGGAAGAGCTCAAAGCAAGAAATTGCCGTTGACTCTATAACAGAAGCTGAGGATGTGGCTGCCTCTAAAGCAGCTAAATAAGCTGTTTGGATCGGCAAATTTGTTGAAGGATTAGGTGTCATCCATAGCATTGTGAACCCAGTGGACCTTTATTGTGATAATACTGGTGCCATTTCATAAGCTTAGAAACCTAGATTTCACCAACGATCCAAACACATTCTCAGGCGTTTCCATTTAATTAGAGAGATCATTGATAGAAGAGACGTTAAAATTTGCAAAGTTCATGCAGACGACAACATTGCAGATCTATTGACCAAGCCACTCCCGCAACCTAAACATGAGAGTCATACTAGGTCAATGGGATTGAGTCATGTATGATTGGACCTTGGGCAAGTGGGAGATTGTTAGTAGTGCCCTAGGACCATTATTATATGTTGTATGTTTTATATATTTTTTAGCATGTTATTTTAATAGTTAATTTTTCTTTTGAACATCAAATGCATGATTTGATAGTAAAATTCATTAGCTTATGTAATTACTATTCTGATTGTCCCTAGTTTTATGTAATGTTCTATACGATGAAATAAAACTAATATGATGTTTGATTGATGATTGTGTTTTACTGATCATTTGTAATGGATGCAAATCAAATCATAGATATAATATGTATTACTTCCTCAATACTGTTTAGAATCCTAAGACCTTATGTCTCCATCATTTCATCATGAATGGTGCTACGTTTTGACTCAATCGGACATTACTTTTAATCGAGTAATTAAAACGACTGATGATCGGATGTAGTATCCTATCATGGCTTGAATGTGAGAGGCATTCTAAGAGAGTTTTCCTTATCTAATTTGAGAGATATACATGGGCCCCTCGATAGAGAAAACTGTTTAAATGAATGGCCGTGTTCAAATGTATTTAATAAAGTGGTTATTAAATACTATTTGTTGGAACTGTCTACCTAGAGATCGAGCATAAATACAATTAAGCTTTATAAGGGTGACAACTACTATGCCTCATGCTTAATTTGGATATTCGAGACAAAAGGGATTAAATAATGGATTGATATTAGGTTCCACTGTACATTCATTCACTCTGGCTAGTCACAATGTCTTGCTAGTGACTGCTTGTGATTTATGAACGCATACTACTACTACTACTAAGTGTGTTTTCATTGCTATTGTGATATGAACCTACATGGTCACACGCATACACGAGTTAACGAGCTTCATGTCCAAATTCAATGAATCTAGAATATGTCTAGGTTCATTATATCTGACATTTATGTTTTCTGAGAATAATAAAATATTATTCGAATTAGAGATTAAGGATGAGCATTTTCGGTATTTGGCTTTCGATGGGATTATGGGGGGAGTTATTATGCGATAAGAACTCCCACTACCAGAAGGGGTTGGGATTACGTGGGAGTTGAAGGGATTCATGGGCAGAAACTCGTTCTAAACACCCACAAGTCCTCCCCTGAAGTATCCGCTCATACAAAAACAAATCGAAAGCATACAAAATAACTTACATTTTTGGGCTAAAGAATCTGATTCTTGAATAGAAGATTTTGATTCTTGGACTTTCAGAGTTTGTGTTGCTGCCACCAATAGCTTTCCCTTTGCGGAATTGCCCTCTACCGAATCCACGCGACGAAACGAACAGCGATTGCTCGCTCTTCGTTTTTCTGAGTATCGGGAATTTAGAGAGACATGGAGAGGAAGAAAACCGAAATCTAATTTCAGTATCTTTTGGTTTTTGCGGCACAATTAAGTATGTTCTAGGGTTTCGGCTAAAAGAGGTTTGTATAGGGTGTGAGAGTTTGTTCCCAGAACCAACTCTCACGTCCTCAACCTCTTTCGGACGTGGGAGTCTTTAACTCCCACGTTCCATAAAACCTTTGCTAGTAGTGGGAGTCTTTATCGCATAATAACTCCCACGTAATCCCAGCTATAGCCAAATACCGAAAATGCCCCTCCATAATCTCTAATTCGAATAATAACGTTTTATTATTCTCATAAAATAAATGTCAGATACAATGAACCTATACACATTCAAGATTCATTGAATCTGGACATGAAGCGTCATTAACTCATCTATGTGTGTGACCCTACAGGTTCGTATTGAAGGGATTCATGGGCAGAAACTCGTTCTAAACACCCATGAGTCCTCCCTCGAAGGATTTGCTCATACAAAAATGAATCGAAAGCAGACGAAAACTTACATTTTTTCGGTTAAAGATTCTGTCTTTGGGCTCTTAGCAACAATCACCTTGAGTCCTCCCTTCCTGAATTACTCCCTACCGGTATCCACGCGACAAAACGAACAGCGATTGATAGCTCTTCGTTTTTCAGAGTTTCGGGAATTTAGAGAGAATGGGAGAGCGAAAACAAGAAATCTAATTTCTAAGATTTTGGTATTTTTTGCTGCTCAAGCATTCATTACTAGGGTTTCGGTTAAGAGAATGTTATATAGGGTGTGAGAGGTTGTTTCAAATACAACTCCCACGTCCTGCCACCTCTCCTAGCAGTGGGAGTCTTTAACTCCCACGTCCCCTAGACTCCTGCTGGTAGTGGGAGTCTTTATCGGATAATAACTCCCACGTAATCCCAGCTATAACTAAATACCAAAATGCCCTTCCTTAATCTCTAATTCAAATAATAACGTTTTATTATTCTCAGAGAAACAAATGTCAGATACAATGAACCTAGACACATTTAGATTCATTGAATCTGGACATGAAGCTCGTTAACTCGTCTATGCGTGTGACCCTGTAGGTTCATATCACAATGGCAATGAAAACACACTTAGTAGCAGTATGCATTCATAAATCACAAGTGGTCCCTAGCAGGACATTGTGACTACCCAAAGTGAATGAATTTAAGGTGGAACCTAATATCAATCCACTATTTAATCCCTTTGTCTCGCGATATCCTAATTAAGCATAAGGCATGGTAGTCGCCACCCTTTTAAAGCTTAATTGTGTTTATGCTCGATCTCCAGGTAGACTGTTCCAACAAATATTATTTAAAAAACCACTTTATCAAATACATTTGAGCATGGCCATGCATTTAGACAGTCTTCCCTATCGAGGGGCCCATGGATATCTCTCTCTAATAAGAGAGGGACAAATTCCTTACAATGCCTCTCACATTCAGGCCATGAAATGATACTACATCCAATCATCAGTCGTATTAATACTCGATTAAAAGTAACGTCCGACTGAGTCAAAACGTGGCTCCATTCATGCTAGAATCAATGGAGACATAATGGCTAAGGATTCCAAAATAGTATTGAGGAAGTAATACTTATGACTAAAGACCATGAAGTATTACTTCTCTAACGGATCAAGTTCGATACAACATATCACAATATATTGCATCTATTATTTGATTTGTATTCATTACACATGATTAGTAAAACATAATCATCAATCAAATATCATACTAGTTTTATTTCATTGTAAAGAACATTACATAAAACTATGGACAAGTAGAATAGTAATTACATAAGCTAATGAGTTTTACTATCAAATCACGCATTTGATGTTCAGAAGCAAAATTAAGTATTCAAAGACATGCTCAAAAAGATATAAAACATACAACATATGCTAATGCTCCTAGGGAACTACTAACACGTATCACAATGGCAATGAAACACACTTAGTAGTAGTATGTGTTCATAAATCACAAGCTGTCCCTAGCAGGACATTGTGACTACCCAGAGTGAACGAATATACGGTGGAACCTAATAACAATCCACTATTTAATCCCTTTCTCTCACGGTATCCTAATTAAGAATAAGGCATAGTAGTTGTTATAAAGCTTAATTGTATTTATGCTCGATCTCCAAGTAGACTGTTCCAACAAACAATATTTAATAACCACTTTATTAAATATATTTGAGCACGGCTATGCATTTAAACAGTCTTTCCTTATCGAGGGGCCCATGGATATCTCTCTCTAATAAGAGAGGGACAAATTCCTTACAGTGTCTCTCACATTCAAGCCATGATAGGATACTACATCCAATCATCAGTCGTATTAATACTCGATTAAAAGAAACATCCGACTGAGTCAAAACGTGGCTCTATTCATGCTAGAATCAATGGAGACATAAGGTCTAAGGATTCCAAAATAGTATTGAGGAAGTAATACTTATGACTAAGGACCATGAAATATTACTTCTCTAACGGATCACCTGATGCGAAACCGGAGTACAGCATACCAAGGTTCGGCTAAAGGTCCGATATTTCTCTATCTCGAACAGTTTATTAGGGAATATAATCAACAATCCTCCCGTAAGGTTGATTATCAATGGGGGGCTGAAACACCACAATAAGTATAAACTAAACTTATTGATACAGTAACTCAAAGGATGAATGAATTCTACATAGAGAATAAAACACAAAGTAACTAAGGAATAACCTTAAAATATCATATCAAGTCTAAAGATAACATGGCTGAAATCCCTCTTAATTAGAGTGGAATTTCGTAATATGAAGAGTCCCACTTTAGGTAAGACTCTTGAATCATAAATTAAGTTAACTACCTAAAACAAAACACTACCTAATATCAAGGACAACATGTCCTATTATTTAGCTTGCTTATTTCGGCCAACATGACTAATTAAAATAAACAATAAAGCTGAAAATATAATTAAAGTCTTTAATAGACTTTAATTTACAAGTTTCCTAAAATACCCCTTCAACCGTTTTCCTTCCAATTACGTATCTTTCCTTCAAATGATATTCGATGGCTTTGATCCTTGTGTCTAGCTTTCTTTGAAGGTTTCTTTACCTCTTGAACCTTTAGATTAGAGACTTTAAACACTTGGAACAAAGGCTTGACTTTGAAGCTCGTATTTGGGATGTATGATTTAAGGATGAGGTCATTTATCCAAATGACCTCTCTGCGCTTCATGGTTGGTACCATCATCCTCTCCTTCTTGAAAAACTTTCATATCCCCTCCCCCTATTAAAGGATTCGTCCTCGAATCTTCTAAATCGTGGGATGTAATTACAAAATCAATCGTTTCTTCTAAATCTTCACTCTTTTCTTTCAACTCTTCTTTTGGAAAAATTTCTAATTTTAGCTCGGCTTCATCCATGTCTTCTTGACTGTCCAAATTTGTATCATCTTGTATTATATCATTCTTTGGGCACAAATTGTAGATCAATTCCCGTAGTTCATCCATATCTATCTTCCAAGTTGAAGATTTAATGGTGGCTGTTTGGCTATCTTTTTCTTCATTTGTGGCTGTTTTGGCAGCCCCAAAATAGCTATTATCTTAACTTTTCCGCTGCCCAACACAAGAATTTGAAGGGGGCTGATTTGGCTGTTTCCAATGTGAAAATTTAGCCGAATTAGTCTCTTTCTTCTTCTCTTTGATTCGCCTCTCAATTTGCTTTGCATGATCGACCATATCCATAATATCAACATGATAAACGCATTCTACCTCTTGCCTAATATCATCATTCAAACCAGCCAAGAATCGATTCAATGTAACTTCTTCATATTCTTGTCTGTCAAGCCGAATCATGGCTAATCGCATCGCTTCATAATATTCATCTACCGATTTAGAACCTTGTGTAAGCATTTTTAAACGTTTAGCTTGCGCCATAAAGTAATATGGGGAAACAAACCTTCGTTTCATCTCAGCTTTCAAATCATTCCAAGTTTCAATAGGTCGTTGACCCGCTCTTTGCCTAATTATAGTTTCCTCTTTCCACCACGTTGATGCTTTACTATAAAATCCTTTGGCTGCCATCTTTACCATTTTTCTCTCCGTATAATTATGAATAGCCAAAATATTATGAAATTCATGTATCCATTCAAATAATAATTCAGGCCTATTCGTACCTTCAAAAGATGGGAGCTTAACTGCACCAATAGTGTTGTCAACTTGCTTATTTTTGCAATCCCTTTGCGGCTCACAAGAAAACAAATATGAATCATCATATCTTGAATTTTTTGTATGTTGGAAGCCATGCCTTTTATCATCATAATCAAAGTTGTCATCTTCTAGATTAAATTGTTGCCTCATCTTTGCATGAATTTGTTGAAATCTTTAAAAAGATGGATTCTTTATGCTTCTTGATTCTCTTGAAAGTTGATTTCTCGATTCTTGAATTTTTCAATCCGGATGAACATTAACGAAAATCTGATTTTGCTCTCGGATGAACAGTAGCGTGAAATCTGATTTTTGCTAACGGATGAACAATAGCGTTAACAGTAATTTTCGGATTTTTTTTATAAAGAAAGCAATAAAGATACACCAAGATAGAGATAAACCTTTTTCTCTGATACCACCTGATGCAAAATCGTTGTACGAATACCAAGGTTCGGCTAAAGGTCCGATCTTTCTCTATCTCGAACAGTTTATGGGGGAATATAATCAACAATCCTCCCGTAAGGTTGATTATCAATGTGGGCTGAAACAGCACAAAAAGTATAAACCAAACTTATTGATACAGTAACTTAAAGGGATGAATGAATTCTACACAGAGAATCGAACACAAAGTAACTAAGGAATAACCCTAAATCAATATATTAAGTCTAACAATAACATGGCTGAAATTCCTCTTAAATAGAGTGGAATTTCGTAATATGAAGAGTCCCACTTTAGGTAAGATTCTTGAATCCTAAATTAAGTTAACTACCTAAAATCAAAACACTACCTAACATCAAGGACAACAAGTCCTATTATTTAGCTAGCTTATTTCGGCCAACATGACTAATTAAAATAAACAATAAAGCTGCAAATATAATTAAAGTCTTTAATAGACTTTAATTTACAAGTTTCCTAAAATACCCCTTCAACCGTTTTCCTTCCAATTATGTATCTTTCCTTCAAATGATATTCGATGGATTTGATCCTTGTGTCTAGCTTTCTTTGAAGGTTTCTTTACCTCTTGAACCTTTAGATTAGAGACTTTAAACACTTGGAACAAAGGCTTGACTTTGATGCTCGTATTTGGGATGTATGATTTAAGGATGAGGTCATTTATCCAAATGACCTCTCTACGCTTCATGGTTGGTACCATATCACAAACACTTTTTTTCTCGTTAGGAATGTAGAAGTAGTATCCTTTAGTTTCTTTAGGATACCCTACAAAGGTGCACTTAACCGACTTTGAGTTGAGCTTGTCCAAAGCCGGACGTTTAACAAACGTCTTACAACCCCAAATCTTTAAGAAATACATACTAGGACGCCTCACAGTCCATATCTGATATGGTGTCATTTCAACATATTTAGATGGAACTCTGCTTAGTGTTAAAGCTGCTGCTTCTAAAGCATGTCCCCAAAATGAATTTGGAAGGCTCGCGTGACTCATCATTGATCGAACCATATCTAATAGAATTCGATTTCTCCTTTCGGATACACCATTCTATTGAGGAGTAGCCGGTGGAGAAAGTTATGAAACAATTCCCCAACTCTTTAAATAATCACAAAATTCTTGACTTAAGTATTCCCCACCTCGATCAGATCGAAGTATCTTAATACTTTTCCCAAGATGGTGTCCCCTCTGCCATTTTGCACTGAAATAGCAACTTCGACTCATCGAATATGTATTGGCGAGCTTAACCCTGGAAGAGTTGTCTTAGATGATTAATCATATCGAAAGCTCCCATTTCCTCATGTTACTTCAGAAGCTCAGAGGTCATGGTCACTAACATAAGACTTGACACATCTAATGCGTCATCTAACTGCATATGATAAGCATTTCTTTCAGCGGACGGAGCCCCCGTGGCAATTGGATTAGGAATAGGAGTTTCGAGAACATATAGTTTATTCTCGTACTTGACAACTGTTCTCAAGTTCCTGTACTAGTCATGTAAGTTTTCTCACTCGAGTTTGTTCTTCTCAAGGACGGATTACGATGATAAAGAGTTTGATGCAACGAATGCATTTGCCATTATATTTATAGAGAAGAGTTTGCAAAGTTTTAGTTGTCATATTTTAAAATCATTAATAGAACTTTAATTAATTATTCTCCCACTATTTTATTCAAATGAATAACCCTCAAATATTCATTCGGAAAGTTAAAAAAAAACCTTCTAGTAGGACCAAGATTCATATATCACAAATCCTGAGGCAACTTTGGCAACATAGCTCGAGATATGGTAATTTACGTAAAGAATGTTTTCTAATCACATCAATTATGTGACTCTTGGTGGGTTAAGTAGGTAACGATTACCTTAAGTACACAAATGCACATCTCAACACTTTACCTCCAGATCCAATACCGAGGCAGCTTTCGCTACAAAGCTCGTCGTTGGCAATCCGGTTAAGTATGACCCAAGATTGCATCGGCGCATATCACTAACTTATCCTTCGTGCCTCACCCGGATAGACAAGCGCTTATTCCACTCGAAAGTTCACACTAGTGTCGATCTAGGCCTCGACGAGGCCAATCTTGGAAGGAATATACTAAATATTTAAAATTGACGGGTTTTTAATTGTCTCACCAAACGGTGTATAATCTGATTATACATCTAAATTAAGATGCATCATATGTTATGAAATTGTAAATCATGCAATAGACATCACATGCGAAGTGCATAAAGCAGTAAATAAAACGTGACATAGTAATAGCCCCTATGCGGATTTTCCGAGCCAACGGAAAAATCCTAAGTCAATCTAAGGTGGAAAAGCAATAAATCATATATATTATCTTCTGCCTCCTTGCAATTTCCTCCATCCGATGGACGCCTTTATTCATCACTTGTTACATGTGGAAAAAAATATAAAATCATATTCTATACTTTTACATAGTTGAAAGAAATCTTGAGTTACATTCGAGATGAAATTTTACAACAAGAATGAATAGACAAGGCACGACACGCAAGCCGTATTATAATAAAAAAAATAGTGGGTAAAAGGTTATTACTATGCACCATGCTCAAATAACATGACAATCATGCTGAAAAGTGAAAATACACACTGTTTGTCCCTTCCCGGTCGACCGAGATAAGGCAATAACCAAAACAGTGTAAATTTAGGCCACCTTAATCGACCCAGAACAGTTCTGATCGATCGGCCCGAAAACAGACTAGCCTCAGTCGACCGTGATTTCTCACCAATAGGCCAAATTCTAGGTAGTAGCAAAATCCCATTTTCTAGAACCTGTTCAGTCTGCCACGAACCTCTTCCGTCCAACCGAACTTTGTCCAAAAAATAGAAACCAGCCAAAAACATTAATCAATAATTCATTACGAGATTCGTTTAACACTTAAACGACTTCCCAGAGGCTGTACAAAGGTAAATACATCATGTGACATGCATTATCCGACTAGAAAAAATCACGATAACACATAATCAAAGTAGTTGGGATCTCGTGATAGGCTCTCATACCACTGAAAGAAAAAATTCGGAATCCCCACATAAAAGCAGCATTAATAAAAGTGGGATTATGTTCCTTTAGAGGAACTATTCACGAGAAAGAACCAGTACCTTGTGACAGGAATTATACCTTTGTCGATCTAATCGAATAACTCGGATTCTGCTACTTTGAATCACCAACGGCAACCTTCGGACTCCCCTCTCTAACGGTATCCACACTAACAACCTTGAGCTTATCCGTTGTGCCTCTGATGCTAGTCACTAGAGCTACGAACATTGAAGACGATCTTCGAGAGCTTCGTTGATATAAAAATATAAAACCGAAAATTTAGAGATAAGAAAAACAAATTTTCTTTTCTCTTGTGTTCTTGAGAGTGTATTCTAGAGAGTAAAATTTCAGAGAATTTTCTTCTCTTGGTTTCGGCTAGAGTAGGAACGTAATGGTAGGAGTGAATTGTTTGAGTGATGAACATTTCATCATGTGGTGTTAATGGAACCACCCACTAACTCCACATTCACCTTTTTTTTCCTCCCCGACTATCCCCTTCACAAACATACACTTTCTCACACAAGACATGTGCCTGTTTTGACTTTGTCCAACTGGTTCGATCAACCGGATAAATGGTTCTCGGACGACTGGAGTGACAAACAGGTTTGGTCGACCCAGGACATCTCTCGGTCGACAGGGTTCGGTTTTGCCCAATCCAATCGAGAACGCCCAATCCAATTGAGAATACCCAATCTACTTGAGCACATATATCAAATGTAAACGCCAACACAAACATCACAATGAAGAGGTGAACTACAATAAATGGAAAAAACGAGCTGAGACTTTAAGTAAAGAGTCACTTGCCAAAGTCAACAAATATATAGAGAACTCATCACGAAGCATAAATATTTTCATCCAAGATGACTCTACAAAAGACTATTCAAGGTGCCTCATTGGTCTACTTGATGAAGAAGATCAATTTCAAATTCAAAATCCAAAATCCTTGAGTAACAAGGTAAAATCTTCCTATTCAACTCTTGTTAGTGATCGTGATATTGATGATGATCCTTATATATTTCTAATTGATTTATATGATGAGTTGAAGAAGATGGCTAAGAAGAATAGAACAATTTGTAAAGAACTTACTTGATCTCTTAATGAAAGATCTAAAATTGTGTCTAGGTTCATTGTGTCTGACATTTATTTTTTTTTAGAGTAATAAAATGTTATTATTCGAATTGGAGATTAAGGATGAGCATTTTTGGTATTTGGCTTTCGTTGGGATTACATAGGAGTTATTATGCGATAAAAACTCCCACTACCAGAACAGGTTGGGATTACGTGGGAGTTGGTTTTCGGAACAAACTCACACGCCTATATAATCTCTTTTGGACTAAACCCTAGTAATATTTTTCTTGAGCCACAAAAAGAAACCTATTATCGAAATACTTCCATCTCTTCTCTCTAGACTTTCGAAACTCAGAAAATGAAGAGCTAGCACTCGCTGCTTATCTCGTCGCGTGGATCTTGTTAGAGAGCAATTCTGCAAGGGAAGGCTTTTGGTGGTTGCAACACAGCATCCGAAATCAGAAACCATTAACGAAAAATCGTAAGTTTTTTCATTTTTTTTCGATTCCCATAGCATTAGAGGATCTTTCCGGGGTCGATTCATTACCTTCAAATACTTCATGGATCGTGTCAATAAAGAAAACAAGTTCCTAGAATACCTTCAAATACTTCATGGATCGTGTCAATAAAGAAAACAAGTTCCTACCTTATGGGAGTATGTGGACCCAATTGTTTAAAAAGTTCAAACTCAAGCTCACAACTCCCACTCCAAGAAGTGATAGGTACAACATTTACAATGATGGCCAATTCCTTAAGATGACATGATTATAGTCAATGTAAAATGGAAATTTCATTCTAGATGCACAAATGAGGAGTAATTGGTGGCCTTGATTGCACTCAACAAATATCCTCAAGTGTGTGATACTTTGAAGAGAGAAATGGAGAAATTAGGCATTCAAATTCCAAATGTGCAACAAGAAGATGAAGTACAAGGTCAATAAGTTCAAGGACATGGATTTGATGATATCAATCTTGAAGTCATTGAAGAAGGGAATGGTCCAAGCAAGTGTTGGATTTCAAAAGGACATTGCAAGGTCCAATGCTGATAGAAGAGCTGCTCCACCTAGAAATGAGGTAAGAGATGACATCCTCATGCAAATCTTGGCATACATGAATGAACTCAAGGAAAGCTTTAACTTGAAGATGTCAAGTGTGGAATAGAAGCTTAGGGAGTTGAAAACAAGATTTGATGAGTTGGAGTACAAGGTTGATGATATTATTAGAAACACTAAGTCTAAGAAATCAACCTTGGTGGAAAATGAGGAGGAGAAAGAAGAAAAGGAGGAAGATGATGAAACCGTCAATGGAAATGATGAAGAGGAGAAAAATGATGAAGAGACCAAAGAGGTTTTTAATGTTGAAGATGATGATAATGATGTGAATGAGGGTCAAGAGGCGGATATGGATACTAAAGACAATGAAGATGGGAAAAATGAAGAGAAAGAGCAATAAAAAGAAAAAGATGAATTGGTGAAGAAATTGAAGACAAGGAAGATACTCCACCAAATGATGAAGCCTCACCAAAAGATGACAATGTTCAAGATGATGAAGAAGACTGAAGCAAGCAAAGAATCTCATTGTGGATTTCAAGTTCAAGAAGCAAAGCTGCAACTAAATGAGAAATTCTTAAACTCAATCTTTCTTTTGTCTTTGTTTTTCACTTATTTATGTATTTCCCTCTTTGTTATCCCATGTTTACCCTTAGAATGGCAATTGTTGAACTTTATCATTCATTTCCTTGTATGAATTGCTTTTAAAGGGTCACCTTGATGTTTATAACATGTTTAGCTCTTAATTGTTTTGATTTTATGAGCATGTTATATAAGAGAGCATAATGATTTGATCCTTGTAATGAAAGCTCATTTTGTACCCCCTCCCTTCTATTCTTATTGTCGTTTTCTTTGGGGGGGGGGTTCTTTGATGCTATGCTTTTTTTTAACTTGATCTATATAGCATTGAGGTTGTTTTGTTTATGTTCTAGTCAATAACATGAATCTTAGGATAAAAAATGTGTTTGTGGAATTGAATATTCCTTGGTTGTGTTTATTTGGTTGTTTGGTAGTGTTTTGAACTGAAATTGCATGTTTTTCCTATTTTCTGCCAAAAGTCTGGTCGACCGGACATTGGGGCTCAGGTCGACCAGAGGCATTCCAAGCGGTCGACCGGAACAACTTTAATTCAACAAATTTTGAACTTCAACTTCAGTAATCTGTAAGTTTTTTTGTTTTATTCATATAGGCACAACCTTAGGGGGGATATTTTAAGTGTCTTTCATCCTATACCCCCCTCATATATGTGATGTGCGCTCACTTGTTCAAGTTTTACATCATCACATGACTTGTTGGCTTGTTTTCATCTTTTCATCTCTTATAGCCAACTTGTGTAAGTTATTTGGGAGTTATATAAGCTAAATATCTTTATCTTTTGCATATACACTCCCTTATAACATTTGAGATCATGCTCTTCGTTTCTTTATCCTTTTGATCTCATGTATAGTTTTTAGTTAGTCTTGCTTAAAGAGTTGTTATCCTCATTTAGCTAACCATTAACTTGTTAGAGGAATGTGCTTCAAAGTGCTATCTTACACTTCCTCTAGTTCCTTTGGTTGTGATACACGTGCTTAACTTATATATTCATGGTATCACTTCCATTCTTACTTTGTTAGCTAAGTTTTCAAACTTGTTTTCATATTTTTATCTAAAATAGCTAACATTGTGTTTTGATAAACGGGGAGATTGTGCTATAAGGTTTTATTCCTTTTCTCCTTTGATTTTAGCTTGGGTTGTATTTCCATTTTTGAGCCATACGAACATCTTTATCTTATATGTCATTATGGACTCTTTATATTTTGAAATCAACCAAGCTTATTAAAAAATATTCCTTCTTCAAATATTTTTGGTCTTTATAAATGATTCTTTGGCTTTTAACATATCAAACTATTAGACCATCAAGCTTCTCTACAATTTAAACGTATTCCCTCCTTAAAAGGTTTTCATTTTTTATCCTTTGGTTATTTTTTTCAATTGGATCCTTTTCAACAAAAAAAAGGAGAAAAAACTTTTCATATTGGCACTCTGATTACTGTTTTTTATTTTGACAAAAAAAGGAGGAGAAATCTTAGCTTTGCAAATGTGTCAAGAAAAGTTATTTACAAAAGGAGAAAGCTACAGAACTTTTTAAAATGGGAGAGATAAGGGTTTCTTTAAAATAGGGGGAGTAGATTATTTTTTCCAAAACATCTACTTGCCTAGATCCCTAATACCCTTATCTCATGCATACATTTTTATATGCTTTAATGCTTTATCTTTTGTATATTGTTCCCATTTGTATCAATGTTTTGTCATCATCAAAAAGAGGTAGATTGTTAGCCCTAAGGAAAAAGTGATCAATCTTGTTTTGATAATAACAAACCATTGATACTTCTAATGTTTGTGTGAGAATGTTCTTAATGATAGGATTCTTAGCACTCACACCGACATTGATGAAAATGGTAAGCTAGCTTCTTGTGTACACCAAAGGTATCATCATACACCCAAGGAAGTTACACTTTGCAAGACTCCATAGCACAAGCATGAAGTCAATCAGCATGCTATGGAAGTACTTGCAAAGTCATGAATAAGGGAGATCAACATGTCAAGAGCTACTCAATCCAATAAGAGTAGAATCAAGTGGTAGACTCCTTGACAAGAAGAAGTGTGAAGTCCAATACACTACAACTCAAGATTGCTATAGGATTTCACACTCCAATAAGATGTTGATCAAAGGCTTCAAAGTCCAAGCTCCAAGATGAATCAACCTGAAGACTTGAAGACCTTAGGAAGATTAGTCTATGCTTTATAGGTAATCCTTTGTGACTAATCCTTCCTTTGAGAATGCTAGGATATATAGAATGTTTAAAACTCAACTATGCATGTTTTCCAAACCTCATTTTTTTTTAATTTTTTTTTATGTAACAAACATCATGTTTTACTTTGTTCAATTCTTTAAAAAAGTTTTTGAAACCTTTGTTTAGTGTTGGTCAATGCCTATGTTCTTTAGGAGGGGGAATTGTCTAGACGGTTGTGTTAGAGGGAAACAGCCAATCAAAGTCATATCAGGTCAAGAGGGGGAAATGTTACCATTGGTCAGTTATTAGTATTAGTATTATAATTGAAGTGATGTCGTTTTATCTCTAAACGACATCACCTTGTTTTTGTCTGCAAATGGAGTAGTACAACCAGTTGGGGGAGAATATTCTAGCATAAGAAGATCAATTGAAGAGCTGCGATTTGCTAAGAGGAAATATACACTTTCCACTGTTGATTTTAGGTGTTGGTCAGTGATTGATGAGCTGTATGGAGGAGATCTACATTAGGAAGCAAACTCTTAACTATTTAAGGAAATTTTCCTCTTCAGTTTGGGTATCGAAATCCGTTACTGAAAAGTGGCTAACCTTTTTCCCATCTCTTGTGAGTTTCCTTCCTTCTTTCCACTTACTTTCCCATTTCCATCATTTTCTGATTCTTGAGTTACTGATTCTGATTCTTTGCTCATTGCAGAGTGGAACTGAAGCAGTCTAGCTTGGAGACTACTGAGTTTGCTTATCTTTTCCTTACTAGATTATTATAGCCAGTGACGGATTCAGGAAAAAATTTCACTGGGGTCATTTAATATACACAATAATTGACAGTGGTTATTTATACATTTATTATCTAAATGGAGTAAAATATATCATATATAATTAAAAAATTCACTGGGGTCATTTGATATATACAATAATTCACTGGGGTCATTTATACATTTATTATCTAAATGGAGTAAAATACATCATATATAATTAAAAAAAAATTTTTTTTTTTTTTTTGACCCCACTCAGCCTGCCTTGCATCCGTCACTGATTATAGCTTATTATGAGTTAGTTAAGTAGCTGAAGTGAAGGGCCTCTTACTTTAACTGTTTTGTAATCAGTTGAACTTTGCTCAAATCAGTTGATATATCTATATAATATCTATTGTTTGTGTTGGGACTTCGTCCATTAGCTGATTTTCCTTGCTTAATTTGGTGATTTCTTAGTGTCCTGAGAGTGGGACATTACACGATCCTACGTAGAATCTCGAGTTTTACTGTCTTGACCATTAAAACTGATTTTAGATACAGTTCTATTTGTATGCACTAAAAGGCCAATCTTTAGATCGTGGTCTTTTGTGCAAGTGGGAGATGTTGTATCAGATTGAATCAGTATTATATATTCTTATATAGGGTAATATGCACTAAAAACCCTAAACTATTTTCAAAATTTAAATGTTGGGCCAAAACAATTATTTTGGCGGAAATTAGCCATGAACAATTTACAGGTAGTGAAACAGGAACTCCGGCGATTTTTCCGGGAAAATTCAAAATAAATCCCCTCACGTCCATAATTGTCAAAAAAACTGGCCTCCATTGAAGTCTTCTGCTGTATTCTCCCTCTATCTACACCACCACCATTGCGAGCACCTCCAACACCATCACAGCCTACTACCACCATTGCCACCTCTAACCTACATCCGACCGCCACCATCAAACAATAAAGAAAGATCCATTTCCAGATAGATATTTGAACTATTTTTGCAAAAAAATGAACAAGTTCTGACTATCCCTTGCTTGAACCCATTTGTAGTAAAGCTTTTGGTGCAAAAAGATTCAAAATTCTTGGCATTACTTTACAAAGCACTATTATTTTGCTTCTTTTAACTTCAATCCCAATTGGATTTTTCTGGATTAACATGAAGAAAATACTTCTTTTTTTAGCAATTTTCCTTCATATTCCTCTCCCCCTGTTCATCTCCTCTACTCAATATTGTTAAAATCGCGATTCTACTTAGATTCGGAGGAGGGGTGGAAAATCGTAAACTCGTGAATCGTAAAATAAATCGTAAAATCGTAGCGAGAAATTAATATACGAGAAATTAATATATATTATATATATATAACAATAATTAACATATAAATCATATCATATGATTAAAAAATATGGAAAAAATTCATTAAACATAGTTTCACAAGTTTTTTCAAAAGACAATAACGCAAGTTCACAATAAAGAACTTACAAGTTTTTAAAAATATAAAAATGCGACTACACATAATTCTTAACTTATAAATCTTTCAAAAGATCAAAATAAAATAAAGCACATAATAAGTTTATGATCTAATAGAGCAAGTCATTTAAAGACTTGAATTTCGAATCACCGTCACTATCATCATCCTCCATATCATTTCCGCCTTCACCAACTTTCTCATTCTGGCTATACTTTGCTCTGTTGCTTGATCTTTCCATATTATTTGAATTATTTTTTTCTCATGCAAGTTTATATGTTATGTCACCAAGTGGTGCTGTGACATGGCATATTTATATGGAAAAAAGGATTCAAAAAGTTGAGTAGACAGTTTGGGAATGAAGGTTCGGGATTTGCCACGTGGAGGATCGTGGGGTGGTGAAAAAATGTTCACTCGTGGTGAAGAACCTTCAATGGAGACCAAACTGGAGTGTGCAGCGTATCTGGATGGTTAACGCTCATTTGGAGACCAAACTGAAGTATAATCGATAGAAACAGTAGAAACGTTCGTTTCTACGTTTTTACGATCCGACCCCGTTTCTTCCAGATTGCGATTCTACTCACGATTCAATACGTTTTGCCTCCGTAGAATCGTACTATTCTACGTGGTGACTCGCGATTTTAACAATATTGCCTCTACTAGCTGTAACTGGGGCGACAATTCAGGTCCCCTTTTTGCCACTGTAAAACCCTATAATTTGTAACTTCCAAATTGATGTGCAAAAACAATACTTGTTATCTCAATCAATCGATTGGTGGGAGTTTATTTAATGATGGGTTGCTTTTTTTTTCCAATTTCAGATGGAGATGGGCGTCTCACTAGACCTGATGCCATCAAATTACAAATTACTTGCCTCTTTTATGTTTACTTCAATGTTCATGGTTTGCATTTTTTACTCTTTTTTGTTCATGGTTTGTTGTTTACTTCAATATGCTAAGTTCCATTTTCCATAAAATGGCTTCTTGTATCGGTTGATGATGTATGCCCGTGTTATATCTGAAGGGATTCATGGGCGGAAACTCGTTCCAAACACCCATGGATCCTCTCCTGAAGGATCCGCTCATATGAAACAATTCGAAAAAAAAACCAGCAAGAAAACTTACGTTTAGGATTCAAGAAGCTACTTCTTGAATGGAGGATGACGTTTCTTGGATCGGATGCTGCTACCAATTGATCTCCCTTTGCGGAAAGTCCCTCTACCGGTATCCACGCGACGAAACGGGCAGCAATTGCTAGCTCTTCGTTTTCTGAGATTCGGGAATTAGAGAGAAAAGGGAGAGGCAAGAATAGAAAACGGTTTTCTGATTCTATGTATTATTTCGGCTGAAAAAACATTAGTAATCTGGGTTTCGGCTAAGAGATGTTATATAGAGTGTGAGAGTTCGTTACTAGAACAACTCCCACCTCTATTCAACTTCTCTCGGCAGTGGGAGTCTCAGAATCCCACGTTCCCTAGACTTTCGCTGGTAGTGGGAGTCCTTATCGGATAATAACTCCCACGTAATCCCAGCTATGGGTAAAATACCGAAATTGCCCCTATCTCTAATTCGAATAATAAACACTTTATTATTTTCAGAAAAGTGAATGTCAGATACAACGAACCTAGACACATTCTAGATTCATTGAATCTGGACATTAAGCTCGTTAGCTCGTCTATGCGTGTGACCCTGTAGGTTCATCTCACTATGGCGATGAAAACACACTTAGTAGTAGTGTGAGTTCATAAATCACAAGCGGACCCTAGCAGGACATTGTGACTACCCAAAGTGAATGAATATACAACGGAACCTAATATCAATCCACTATTTAATCACTTTGTCTCGCGATATCCTAATTAAGCATAAGGCATGGTGGTCGTCACCCTTATTAAGCTTAATTGTATTTATGCTTGATCTCCAGGTAGACTGTTTCGACAAATAGCATTTGATAACCACTTTATGAAATACATTTGAGCACGGCCATGCATTTAAACAGTCTTTCCCTATCGAGGGGCCCATGGATATCTCTCTCTAATAATAGAGGGGGACAAATTCCTTGCAATGTCTCTCACATTCAAGCTATGATAGGACACTACATCCGATCATCAGTCGTATTGATTACTCTGTTACAAGTAACGTCCGACTGAGTCAAAACGTGGCTCCATTCATACTAGAATCAATGAAGACATAAGGTCTAAGGATTCTAAAATAGTATTGAGGTAGTAATACTTATGACTTAAGACCATGAAGTATTACTTCTCGACTGGGATCACGTCCCAATACAATGTATCCCTATATATTGCATCTATGATGTGATTTGTATCCATTACACATGATCAGTAAAACAAGATCATCAATCAACAATCATACTAGTTTTATTTCATAGTAATTAAGCATTACATAAAACTAGGGACTTCTAGAATAGTAATTACATAAGCTAATGAGTTTTACTATCAAATCACACATTTGATAATCAAAAGCAAAATTAATTATTCAATTACATGCTCAAAAGATAATAAAACGCACAACATGTGCTAAATGGTCCTAGGGTACTACTAACAATCTCCCACTTGCCCTAGGTCCAATCATACATGATCCTCAATCCCATTGACCTAGTATGACTCTCATGTTTAGGCTGTGGGAGTGGCTTGGTCAATGGATCTCGCAATGTTGTCGTCCGTATGAACTTTGCAAATACTAACGCCTCCTCCCGCCGATGATCTCTCTAATCGGATGGAAACGCTCGAGAATGTGTTTGGATCGTTGGTGAGATCTAGGTTCCTTATCTTGTGAAATGGCACCAGTACTATCACAATAGAGGTCCACTAGGTACACAATGCTAGGGACAACACCTAATTCATCAAAAAACTTCCTGATCCAAACAGCTTATTTAGTCGCTTTCAGAGGCGACTAGATACTTAGCTTCGTTGTAGAGTCGACCACGGTTTCTTGCTTTGAGCTCTTCCACTCACAAAGCACCTCCATTCAAACAAAACACAAAACCAGATTGCGATCTATAATCGTCTACGCCGGTCCGGAAGCTTGCGTCTGTGTAACCACATACAACCAGACTTCCTTCCTGACCTCCGTAAACTAAAAACATATCTTTAGTCCTTCTCAAGTACTTAAGAATGCTCTTGACTACAGTCCAATGTGACTCATCAGGGTCAGATTGATATCTCGCTAGTCATACTTAAAGCAAATGAGACATCCCAAGGGCGAGTACATATCATGGCGTACATAATAGACTCAATGGTCAAGCATATGGGATCTTACTCATGCGCTCTTGGTCCTCCCTTGTGGAAGGTCCTTGAGTTCTGCTTGAGTTTAACGCCATGTGACATGGGCAAGAATCCCTTTTTGGAGTCTTGTAAAGCCCGAACTGCTTTCAAGTACCTTGTCAATGTATCCACTCGGCTCAAGCCAATCATTTTGTTAGATCTATCTCTATAGATTCGATACCCAAAATGTATGTAGCCTCGCCTTTAAGTCTTTCATGGAAAAGCACTTCCCCAACCAAGCTTTTACGCTTTGTAATGTGGGGATGTCATTTCCAATCAGTAAGATGTCGTCCACATAAAGCACAAGGAACACTACTGCATTATTAGTTACTTTCTTATAAACACAAGGCTCGTCTTCGTTTTTTATGAAACCGAATTCTTTAATACGTTCATCAAAGCGACGATTCCATAAATGGACCTTTGAAGCTTACACACTTTGCTAGGATTTGTTGGATCAACAAACCCCTCAGGTTGTGTCATATACACATCCTCGAGAAGGTTTCCATTAAGAAACGCAGTCTTAACATCCATTTGCCATATCTCATAGTCATAATATGCGGCTATGGCAAGTAAAATCCTAATTGACTTTATCATCATGACAGGGGAAAAGGTTTCGTCATAGTCAATACCATGAACTTGTCTATAACCTTTAACTACTAGTCGCGATTTAAAAGTGTGTACATTACCATCCATATCGGTCTTCTTTTTATAACACCATTTGTTATCAATGACCTTGCACCCTTTGGGTGGGTCAACCAAAGTCCATACTTGGTTGTCGTACATGGATTGCATCTCGGACTTCATAGCTTCTAGCCACTTATCT
Source organism: Vinca minor (assembly GCA_026122235.1). Classification (NCBI taxonomy): domain Eukaryota; kingdom Viridiplantae; phylum Streptophyta; class Magnoliopsida; order Gentianales; family Apocynaceae; genus Vinca; species Vinca minor. The sequence continues at coordinate 675,672 of JAOCZM010000112.1, read as the reverse complement.
GACTCAGAACTACGAATTGCCTCTTTGTAGGTAGTGGGTTTATCTTGATCAATCGAGTTCAACTCGATGATCATCAATCACGAGAAATCCATATCTCTCAGTGTTGATGTACCCGACTCGACCTTCTTGGGCCTTCGTCAAAGATTGAAGCTCGAGTATCGGCACGTGAGCTTGCTTGAACTTCCAAAGTTGGTTCAGATGTTGTTTGGGGATCTTGAATTTCCTCAAGATGGATCTTACTCCCACTATCCTCTTTGGAAATAAATTCCCTTTCAAGGAATAAACCATTACGTGCAACAAACAGTTTGTTCTCTGATGGAAGATAGAAGTAATATCATTTAGTTTCTTTAGGATATCCCACAAACAAACACATGTCAGATTTAGGGGCGAGTTTATCAGATAACAAGCGTTTTACGTACGCATCGCATCCCCAAATTTTGAGGAATGACAAACTAGGTCGTTTCCCAGTCCATATCTCATATGGAGTTTTCTGAACCGCTTTAGAAGGAACTCTATTTAATATAAATGCAGCAGTTTCTAGGGCGTAGCCCCAAAAGGAAATTGGAAGATTTGTTTGACTCATCATAGATCGAACCATATCTAATAAGGTGTGATTCCTCCGTTCTGACACGCCATTCCATTGTGGGGTGCCAGGAGGAGTTAATTGTGAAACAATTCCACAACCACTAAGATGTTCGTCAAACTCTTGGTTAAGGTATTCGCCACCTCGATCCGATCAAGTATCTTAATACTTTTGCCAAGTTGATTTTGTACTTCATTTTGAAATTCTTTGAATCTTCCAAAAGATTCTGATTTATGTTTCATTAGATAGACGTAGCCATATCTACTGAAATCATCTGTGAATGTGATGAAGTACTGAAACCCTCCTCCAAACATCTGTATGTATGAGGCCCAACAAATCGGAAGCTTTCTCACTTTGTCCAGTAAAGGGAGCTTTAGTCATTTTGCCTAATAAGCAAGAATCACAAGTCTCATAAGACTCTAAGTCAAATGATGTCAAAATTCCATCTGAATGGAGCTTTGATATGCGTTTCTCATTTATGTGGCCCAAACGATAGTGCCAAAAGTAGGTCTAGTTTAATTCATTTGATTTAAACCTCTTAGTATTAATGTTATAGATGGGCCTTTTATTGGAATCATCGAGGTTAAGAACATAAAGCCCATTCATCAAAGAGGCATCTCCATAGAAGATACGATCTTTATGAACGGTGCAAATTTTATTCATAATATTAATTTCAAAACCATCAATATCCAAACAAGAAACTGAAATAATATTCCTACTCAAAGTTGGAACATAAAGACAATTATCCAGTTCTATAATAAGGCCACTTGGCAAAACTAAATTAAATGTCCCGGTAGCTACAGCAACAACTCTTGCTCCGTTTGCTACTCTCAGGTCCACTTCTCCTTTTGCCAGTGATCTACTCCTTTTGAACCCCTGCCCATTTGCACAAATGTGAGATCCACAACCGGTATCTAATACCCATGAAGTAGGAGCAGAAATGTTAATTTCAATAACATAAATACCTGGAGAGACAGTCAAACTGGCCTTTCCCTTTTTCTTCTCTTCCAAATAGAGTTTGCAGCTCCGCTTTCCAATGACTCGGTTCATTGCAATGGAAGCAAACTCCCTCCTTTGGTGCCTTGGCTTTGGGCTGGGGCTTGGGCTTGTCATTGCCTTTGCCTTTGCCTCTCTTGGCCATGGGCTTTCCCTTGCCTTTCTTCTTGAAATTCCCTTTTTGAACCATTAAGACTTCAGGGGTCTTCTTAATGTTCGATTCGACCTGCTTGAGCATCTCGTGTATTTCATGTATGGTCTTCTCCATGGCATGCATGTTGAAGTTCATAATGAATTGGTCATACTCCGGTGGGAGTGAGCCCAAGATCATATCTCGTGGCCATGTCATGACTTACTGGGAGACCCAAGTTTCTCAAGTTGGTCAAAATAGCCCTTCATCTTCGTAACATGTGCACTTACAGAGGTGCGGGGGCCATTTTGCAACTATTTAACGCCTTAGTTGTGAGGAATCTTTCATGACGAGCTTGCTCTTGGAACATTTCCTTGAGCTGGCCCATCATCCGGAAAGCCTCAACTCCTTCAAACTGTTTTTGAAGGTCAGTGCTCATTGTGACTAATATGAGACAAGTCACATTGTTAGAGTCATCGAAATGCTTCTTCCAAGTATCTCTTTCAGCTCTAGGGGCGTTATTCGCAGTCGTTCGAGAATGTCCGTATCAAGAACGTATGACTTTCTTTCTCGCTTAAGGACAATCCCTTAAGTTGCGGGCCCAATCAAGGAAATTGGTCCCGCTTAGTTTTTCCTTCTCAAGGACAAATCGCAATGAATTGTGTGATGTATTGGTTGCTAGGCCTGCAAACGGAGAGGATTTTTATCCGTATCCGATTCGAATCCGTATTTTTTTTAAGGATATGGTAAGCATTTCATATCCATATACCCGTATTCGAATCCGAATCCGTATAAGAGTAATAAAATGGATACGAATATGAAATATAAAAAATCGTATCCGTTACATCCGAATCCGTTTTAGGTAAAATAATTTATATATATATATTCTCTAAAACAATATATTTTGCAGAATTTATAGGATTTATGATTTTTTTGTACTATAAGTTTTTTATAGGTGAAGGACTCAGAAGGAGGGACTACTGTGCAAATTAATAAGCTTCTACCTAGAAAATTCTAAAATATCTCCCCCGATCGGCGCCCCTCCTCTCACTCTCCTTCTTTGGCGTCGTTTCAGCCGGTCCGGTAGCCTCCTCCTCCGGCCGGCCGCGACTCTCCGGTGAAGTTGACTTTCTTTCTCCCTTCTCTCTCTTTCTATTTTAGTTTTTCTTCATTTTCTCCTTTTATTCTAATTTAATTTTTCTTTTCTCTTCTTCACAGTTCCTCATTTTTCTTCTCAGATCTGACGTTACCGCTCATCTGATGATGAGTTTCGATTCTTTTCCAGCGGTTGTTCATCTTCTCCGCTTAAAAGGTAAGTTTTTTTCTCTTTCTTCCGTCTTCTCTCTCTCTCCCCGGTATGTTTTTTGTTCCGTTGCTTGTCGCTTTTTGTTTACTTGATCTTTTTCCATTTACTTGATCTTTAAAAGATTACGAGTTCTAAAGTTTTTAAATAATAATTCTTTTTAATGAGTTTCTACTATATCTATTTTGGATTTTTTATCTATTTTAATTGCTGATTTGTTACTGATTGTTGATTCATTGTCTTTCTCATGTAGGATGGCAAATACTCCTAGTGAAGTGGTCGAGCTCGATTTGGATATTGATGCAATAAAAGATCAACAAGTTGAGCCTGAGATTGAGATGAGCAATACAAAGAAAGAAAAGAAATTAACTTCAAAGGTATGGAAGGACATGTGTAATTATGTATTGTATTATATTATATTTCGTAGAATTATTTGTAGATTATAGTATAATTAGACTTTTTGAAACGGGTTTTACCATATCCGTATTCGGATCCAAATCAGTGGATCTGGCAATACATATTTTGGATCCGCTAGGATATGGATACGGATATGGTAGGAAAAATTAAAAATGGATATGGATACGAAATAGACAATTTCGTATCCGTATCCGACCGTTTGCAGGCCTATTGGTTGCCATTATCTACATTAAGTTAATTGCAAAGTTATTAGTTTTTGAGCAAAAACATTTTCCACAATTTCAACACTTGATAATAGTGGGGAAAAACATTTTACAATAGTTATAGGAAAGCTTTGGCTTAACACCCACAATTAAAGTAAAATCATCTAATGGGAATGACATCTATATGTCCCGGCTTTTTCCCATTTTATGCCCTAGGCCCAAAACTATTTTGATGGCCTAGCTAAGTTGAACCATGTCTAAGCTTATGGAAATCACTATTTTCCCATCTCTCTTTGCTTAGATAACCACTTGTCTGTTGCTTTGGCAAGCAGACAAACTAATGATCCAATCTCAATGAGTGCTTAGAGTATGGTAGGCATTTTAATACTTAGTTAAAACGTTCGGTTTGAATAAGACGATAAAAAGCGTAATACATTCATACAAGCATCTCATGCAGTATATAAAGCATAATAATTAAACGTGAGATAGCATGGCCTAATCCTATGATGACTCCCACGAGCCTTGTGGGAGCCAATGGTCAATCTAAGTTAGTATCCATCTCATGGATAGAGTCTTCGATCCAGCATCCACCATCCTTGTTACATAGTTACATGGGCATACCCAGCCTTCAATGTAAAGCAATAAAGCTAATCTAAGAAAGCGATTACAATTTTACAACATTAAAACAGCTCACAGGCCGTATTATAAAATTACAACAAAAATATGTTAAACAAGGGGTATAGTAGGCCACACTATTCACCATGCTAAAATCACATATAGCATTATGAAATCAATAACGAATATATACTCTAAGTCTTAATTCGGGGGGAACGACGAATCGGGGCGACGCAGACCGAATTGATTTACATCAGCTCATCGAATGAGTTTTTCCTCCCAGATTTACCCTTCAATTGCCTTACTTACATAATCGGATTATGTATTGGGTTAATCGAATTAACCGAATTGATAACCGTTTCATAAACAGTTTATGCATATAATCAGATTCATAAACAGTTTATGCATATAATCAGATTCATAAACAGTTTATGCATATAATCAGATTCATAAACAGATTCATAATCATAAACAGTTTATGCATATTACCGAATTAATCTAATTAATTACAGATTCACAGTTTATGCAATTTTAATCGAATTAAATTTCAAACCGAATCATGCTAAGGCAGTTCATACAGAATCATGAAACCGAAAACAGTTTATGCCTATATCAATAAAAAGATAGAATCTTTAAATGCAGTTAAACAGTTTATGCATTTATCATGATCAAAGAAACGATCTTTTCTGTTTTCAAACATACACATACCAAATCAAAATTGATAGTGTTATTGTCTAATTAACAATACCGAATTCAAGTCGTATGAGCAAGGCTTTGATACCACTGAAGGGATTCATGGGCGGAAACTCGTTCCAAACACCCATGGATCCTCCCCTGAAGGATCCGCTCATATGAAACAATTCGAAAAAAAACAGCAAGAAAACTTACGTTTAGGATTCAAGAAGCTACTTCTTGAATGGAGGATGGCGTTTCTTGGATCGAATGCTGCTACCGATTGATCTCCCTTTGCGGAAAGTCCCTCTACCGGTATCCACGCGACGAAACGGGCAGCGTTTGCTAGCTCTTCGTTTTCTGAGATTCGGGAATTAGAGAGAAAAGGGAGAGGCAAGAATAGAAAACGGTTTTTCTGATTCTATGTATTATTTCGGCTGAAAACATTAATTTTCTAGGTTTCAGCTAAGAGATGTTATATAGAGTGTGAGAGTTCGTTACTAGAACAACTCCCACCTCTATTCAACTTCTCTCGGCAGTGGGAGTCTTAGAATCCCACGTTCCCTAGACTTTTCACTGGGTAGTGGGAGTCCTTATCGGATAATAACTCCCACGTAATCCCAAAGCTATGGGTAAAATACCGAAATTGCCCCCTATCTCTAATTCGAATAATAAACACTTTATTATTTTCGTAGTGAATGTCGATACAACGAACCTAGACACATTCTAGATTCATTGAATCTGGACATGAAGCTCGTTAGCTCGTCTATGCGTGTGACCCTGTAGGTTCATCTCACTATGGCAATGAAAAAACATTTAGTAGTAGTGTGAGTTCATAAATCACAAGCGGTCCCCTAGCAGGGACATTGTGACTACCCAAAGTGAATGAATATACAACGGAACCTAATATCAATCCACTATTTAATCCCTTTGTCTCGCGATATCCCTAATTAAGCATAAGGCATGGTGGTCGCCACCCTTATTAAGCTTAATTGTATTTATGCTCGATCTCCGGGTAGATCTGCTTTGACAAATAGCATTTGATAACCACTTTATCAAATACATTTGAGCACGGCCATGCATTTAAACAGCTCTTTCCCTATCGAGGGGCCCATGGATATCTCTCTCTAATAATAGAGAGGGACAAATTCATTGCAATGTCTCTCACATTCAAGCTATGATAGGACACTACATCCGATCATCGGTCGTATTGATTACTCTGCTACAAGTAACGTCCCGACCGAGTCAAAACGTGGCTCCATTCATACTAGAATCAATGAAGACATAAGGTCTAAGGATTCTAAAATAGTATTGAGGTAGTAATACTTATGACTTAAGACCATGAAGTATTACTTCTCGACGTGATCACGTCCCAATACAATGTATCCCTATATATTGCATCTATGATGTGATTTGTATCCATTACACATGATCAGTAAAACAAGATCATCAATCAACAATCATTCTAGTTTTATTTCATAGTAATTAAGCATTACATAAAACTAGGGACTTCTAGAATAGTAATTACATAAGCTAATGAGTTTTACTATCAAATCACACATTTGATAATCAAAAGCAAAATTAACTATTCAATTACATGCTCATAAGATAATAAAACGCACAACATGTGCTAATGGTCCTAGGGCACTACTAATGGTCCTAGGGAGCATGGAGGGTGGTCGGAGAAGAAGATTTGGGCGGGTCGGTCGGGTAGGGTTTAAATTGGTCAGGTCAGGTCAGATGGTTTCAATTGAGGATATATTTGTATTTTTACATTTTCAGGAAAAAATTAAGAAATTTTTCCAGGAAAAATTGTCGGAGTCCCTGTTTCGCTACCCGTAAATTGTTCATGGCTAATTTCCTCCAAAATAATTGTTTTTGCCAAACATTTAAAATTTGAAAATAGTTTAGGGTCATTTAGTTCATATTACCCTCTTACATATAAAGGCATGATTTCATTGTTTTGTTTATTAATTCTTTGAATTAGTATTATTAATAATAACGTCCTTTAGAATAGTTGTTATAAATTGTTGTAATAATATTTTTAAATGTCCCTAGTCGAACATTATTATGGAATGACGAGGATAATAATAATGTGTTGAGACAAGTATGTGTCATGATTGATATTGGATACTTAATCAACACATAAGTATGTGATATTGGATTTCATAATACTGGACCGACCAGCTATAAGAACACTTCATGGATTGTTATATAAATTTCAATAGTGTTTCTTATAATGATCGTGTTTGTATGCATAAATCCTTCGACTTGAAATCTCACAATATTTCCTACATGGTTAGTGATATGCTTTGATGGTGTCAAACTCTGTTTGTAACAAGATGAGCAATAAAGGCATTGGTGGGTATGTTACGAACCATGTGTAGGATCATGTATGATTAAGAAAGGATTTGTCCCTCCTATGTTACGGAAGTGATATCTTGGACCCCGTGAGGGAGTGAGACTAATGCATGGCCATGAACAAATAAATTGAAATTGTGATATCTTTGTCATTCGATTAGTCTACTCGCGAATCAAGAAATAAAAGATTAAACTATACAAGTTTGACATATTCCATGACTAGTGTTTAATAAAGATATCGAGGAAAATGGATTAGTAGGGGTGTCGATGGATCGGACCGTCCCGAACCCGGCTCAAATAGCTCAAAAAAATGTGAGATGGGCTTAGATGAGCTGAGTGTGAGCTCAATATTCAAGCTAGAATTTTATGTGAGCTTGACCCCGCTCAGCCCGGTTAAAGCTCGCACCCCAATAAGAATAATATATTATTTATATTATGTATATATAACACTAAATTTCTAATTAAAAAAAAACATATAAAAATTGGCAGCAAAACTCATTGATTCTTTTCTCTTTTTCTCAAATCCTATCTTTGGTTATCTTTTTATTAGCTTATCTTAATACATAAATTATTGTATTATGTATATCTGTATTCTTGTCAGGATGTAATCTCATGGCTCATTTATTCTACTATTCTTGCTATAGATTTTGTTTTTTGTTTTTTGCTAATATAAATTTAGCTCATGGGGCTCATGAGTTTACCTCGGGCTCACATTAAAATGTGAGCTGAACGCGAGCTCAGAGTTTGTGAGCTTTTTCGGGCTGAGCGCGAGCTGAGCTTTCCAATTCTTATGTGAGTTGAGCGTGAGATATGCTGGAGTTTAAATTTGATATAGGTGCTCAATTGGATTGGGCAGAATAAATTGGATTGACATTCAATTGGATTGGGCAAAAGACCCAGTTGACCGAGAGCTGTCTCGGGTCCACCGAATATTTTGTCACTCCGGTCGGCTGAGAACCATTTCTCTGGTCGACCGAATCAGTTGGACCAGGTCAAAACTGGCACATCTACATGTGTGTGGGAGTGTGTGTGTGTGTGTGTGTGTGTTTAAGGGAATAGTGGAAGAGAATAGTGGGGAAGTGGAGTTAGTGGGTGATTCCACTAACACAACAAAATGATGAAATGTTCATCATTCCACAAATTCAAGAGTGATTAATTTCTCTCTCTATTCTCTCCATTCTCCTAGCCGAAACACAAGAAGCAAAAATCTGGGATATTTCTTCTTTGTTTTTACACACTCTCAAGAACAATTAAAGAGAAGAAAAATACGATTTTTCTCATCTCTTTGATTTCTGGTTTTCTTAAGTTATGTATATTCTGTGGATTCCGGGAAAAAATGTTTTTCAAACATCGTAGTTCCTGTACTAGGATCTAAAACATGGAGTAACAAGCTCAGAGGTTGTTGTGTGGATACCAATAGAGACAGGAATCTGAAGGCTGATGTTGGTGGTTCTTAGTAGCAGAATTCATGCAACGTCGATTAGTTTGACATAAAGGTATAATTTCCTAACGCTTTTTTTTCATGAGTAGATCCTCTAAAGGAACGTAATCCCGCACTATTTATTTTCGCTGCGTTTTGGGGATTACGAATCTTCCTTCAAGTGGTATCAGAGCCAATCACGAGAACCCAATAACTATACTTATGTGTTATCGTGTTTGTATTAGATGGATAATGCATGTCATATGATGTTTTTACCTTTGTACAGCTTCTTGAAGCCGTTTAAGTGTTAAACGAATCCCAAAACGAATTGTAAATTCGTGTTTTTTGTTGTTTTCTGGCAAAAAATCGGTTTACCGGGAGAGGTTCACGGCAAACCGAACATGTGTTAGAAAATGGGATTTTGCTACTATATAGATTTCGATCGACCTATGAGCAATCACGGTCGACCGAGGCTAGTCTGTTTTCAGGCCGGTCAATCAAAAATGTTCTGGGGCGACCGAAGTGGCCTATATTTTAAACTGTTTTGGTTACTGTCTTATCACGTTCGACCAGGAGAATGGACTAGGTCGACCGGATAGGGGCAGGTAGTGTGTATTTGCGCTCTTAGCATGATTTTGTGTTTGTTTTGAGCATGGAGCATAGTAATAGCCTTAGAACAGTGGTTTTATTATAATACAGCCTGCGTGTCGTGCCTTCTCATTTCAAATTCCTGTTGTAATTTTAATCTCGAATGTAACTCGAGAGTTCTTTCAAATATGTAAAAGTATAGAATAGGATTGTGACACCCCCAACCCCTCCGCTAGGGTCCATTGCGGCTGAGTAGGGTGTCTGCGTGCCTCTCGGTACTAACATATACAAAATCTCAAATGCTCGGAGGCCAAATAACAAAACAAGAAATACATAATATAGAAGAGTTATCTCTTACAAGGTAAACAACTAAAACACGTAATTCTCATAGGTAGATCTGATACATTAAGGTTTCCCAAAGCATGATAGTATATGGCCAATGGCTTCCTCAAACTCCAATTAGAGATTTCCACAAGGTTCATGGATCCATTTCTTGAACCAGCTCTATCTGAAAACATGTCATAAAAACACGTGTGAGCCAGAAAGCTTAGTGAGTTCGCGTGCGTGCCAGTGTATTTTCGAATATCTTTTAGTGAATGCATGCAGATGCTTTTCGAATATATTCATAGTGCAAAACAAATTCATTTTTCTACCGAGTTTCAAAATCATATGCAAAAACACATAAAGGTTAGAGGCGCAGTCGAAAAGTCTGAACAAATCAAGACATATCAACACAACCTCTCTAAACCCGAGTTTCCAAAATAGTTCTCAAATCAAAGTCGGGCCCACGGAGACAAGTCCGGATCCCGAAGTCATTACCAGTACGAGCTCGTATTTCATACCTTATGCCTCCCCAAACACAAAACCAGACTACGAAAACTAGAGCACCTACCAGTCCGCACCTGATGACTAACTCCAACGTCGAGCCCCTCCTGACTCGCTCAGAGCAGCCGAACACCACAAAATGATGTTCCACAAAACAAACGCAATACCGGCTGGGCCGAACCCTCCCCGAATACAACGCCCCCTTCACGTGGTACCACAATCCAGAGTCTATGCGTTCCACGCCAACGGAAGAGGCCCTAGCATAGGTGACTAGCCATGTACAGTGCAATCCACTGACGCTTCAGGCTATCAAATCAATTTCGAATCGTATCCAAATCAAAGCTGGTCGGAACGGGGTTTTAATGCAAATTTCACAATCAAAAGGACCAACATAATCATATTCAAATCTAATTCAAAATATTCACCCGTCCGCCAGTCCAAATATAACAAAAATGCTCAATTTCTCAAATATGCCAAGATAATGCACATAAGTTTCCAAAACAATGCAGTTTTCTTATATCAAACCATTTTTCGAAACCTACCGGTGTTAAGCGAACCTGCGAAAAATAGGTTATTCCAAAATTATATATTCATAACCAGAGCACCGCTCCTATGCAATTATAATGCACATTTTATACAAACATTGAAGAACCTCTCCAATTTAAAGCAGTTGGTAAATAACCAAATTCTTAAGAATAAATATTGTCTGTTTTCCAAAAGAATCAATTGTCAAAATAAAGAACTTTATAAACCAAATGAATAATTTTATAAACATATCGTAAGAACTTTAAATCCAGAAAGTTTCGGTTTGCGAAACTCACCTGGTAAATGATCTATAGACTTGAGATCCAACATAATCCAAATCCTAAAACCAAGAATTCTCCATAATTAAATAATAAACCAAACGGATTAAAACACTAAACTTCAAAACTAATTATTTAGATGAAATCTTACATCCACCAAGAACCTTAAAGAAACGGCAGGATTTCAATCGCTTGAGCTCAACTCCTCTTTAATGGGTCAAGCAAAAAAGAAATCGCAGAAGTAAAAGCCGAAGGAATGAACTTGTGGATATTTTTATAGATATATTAGATTGGCTTAATAAAACCCAATAGACCATACAAAGGTGAAGAAGGAACATAGATAAGTAAATTACAGAGCATATAGTAGGAATGAATTTGAACCTTGAAATTGTTTGTTCTTTTTTAGCTTGAAGATGTCTGCGGAACAAAAATGTGATATATATACACTAATTACTAAGTAGATCAACAAGAGTTTTCCAAGCCCTTAGAGAGTAAGCAATTAAAATAAAGAAAATAAAAGAAGAAATGATGCGAAATCTTGATGGGTTATATCAAGACTCGGCTTAATTAGCAGATCTTTCTCTATCTCGAATAGTTTATGGGGGAATACACTTAACACGACCCCGGGAGGGTTAAGTATCAATGGAGGTTGAAACACCACAACTAGATAAACCAACCAGTTGATACAGTAACTTAAAGAAATATGAACTTCAACCGGAAGTCATAAACAAGTATCAAAGGATTAACCTTAATCAAAATATCAATATATCAAGTCTAAGTAAAAGAGGTGGCCGAAATTCCCTTTAAGTAGAGGGTAATTCGGTTCCAACTTAAACTAGGAAAAGGGAAATAAGAGTCCTTGAAGAATTAGGACTCTTGACTAACAACTTGCTATCAAGTAACTACCTAAACAAGATAATAGGCACATGTTCCTATTATCTTGGTGGCTGAAATAAAAGTAACTACCAAATCTATGAAGAGTCCTAGTTGCATTAGGACTGTTATTAACCAACTAACTAACACATGGACAACATGTCCTTTATTATAGCAACTACTTGCTATACACGAAATTATAATAAGTAAATATGCTGAAAATAATTAAATTCTAGTATAGACTTTAATTGTACATAAAAAGACTAAAATGCCCTTTAGATTCGTCCCCATTCTGGACAGCTTGTTGGGCCAACTTGCACGACAATATGGGATATCAAGAAGGTAGAATCTGATCTTGTGATCTTCATGAAAGTTGTAGATCTACCTCTTATCTTTAAGATGCAACTGGAATCAGATCCATTGGATAAGTATATTGAAAGATATGTTCATTCTTCCAAACAGTAGCAAAGCTGTCCATTCCTTGTACACTTGTGATACTAAGAGGTTGACTTGTACAACATTCCTAGATGTAATTTAGAGTCCTATTTGTATCTGAATGCACGTTCCCTTGAGTTGGGCAGCCCCAAGGTTGGGACCGTATCATCCCCTCCTTCTTGAAAAGGATTCGTCCTCGAATCTTCCCAAAAATCAGCTTTGTAATCTGCAAAATGAATAAATGGGAGCAAGTTAGAAATATGGAAAGTAGAAAGTACATTGTACTTACCTATCAATGAGATTCTCTTGCGGCTGTCCCAAATAAATGGTGTCTTGTCCTTCTTAATTGAAATTAATGGGGCAGCAAGCTTGCAAAAATTGCGAACAAAACGTTTATAAAAGCTTGCCAACTCATATGTTGAATGAACTTGAAGGATACTAGTTGTTCTCGGCCATTCCTTTATTGCATTATCTTTTTCCGGATCAACTTGAATACCTTGTAAACTTAACATATAACTAAGAAGATTAATAGAATGAGTGTAATAAACATTATTATCCATCTTAGCATACAAGGTTTGTGTATTTATAATAGAAAAAACAGCCCTAAGATGTGTACTAACATGTTCTCGGTTTTGACTATTAATAAATATTTTATCAAAGTAATAAATTGGATGTCTATACTGAAAAGTTATGTGAATAACATGTAGACTATCCGTATATGTTCTAAAAGTCCTTTCATGCTTAGGTTCAATATTTACCGGATTAAAATAAGGACTTAAAGTCTTACTTACCTCCTTCTTTGCACAAATTAACTCACCTTGGTTTGGAATTTGCTGATTTGTACTCGAAGATGGTTTATACCTTTCACGATTTTGAAGGCTAATAAGTAACCTTTTCGGCAACTCCTTAGGAAAAAGATCCTTGAATTCCTGTAAAACATCAACACATACACTAGGAAGAGACGAAGTTAAATCATCAAAATTGAAAGTGTTAAGGAGAGTTAACCTCTCGGTTTCTCTAAAAACAAGTAAAACAAGGGGTTTATTTGCACGTAAAGCCCTTTCTACCTTTGCAAAATTGATAAATAAACACTCTTTCTTCTCTCTTTGTGAATAAGCCTTTTTGCTCACAATACTCACGGCTTTATCAGCTAATTTGGCCTCGGCTTCACTCTTTTTCTTAAGCTCATTTTCTTTCCTTTTATTTTCTCTACTCTCGGCCATTTTCTCTTGTAATTCACAAACCTTACTTAGTGGCATAGGATGTAAATGATGCTTAATTTGATCCTTTGACACCGTATAGATGTTTTTCCGACCACAATGGTTAGCATACCTATCATATTGCCAAGGTCTTCCCAAAATTATCTGGCATGCGGTCATGGGAACCACATCACATAAAACCGTGTCATTGAAGCCTCCAACACTGAAATCTATCTCAACCTGTTTGTCCACCCTAATATCACCACAATTGTTTAACCAAGATAGTTTATATGGCATAGGATGTGATTTCAAAGGTAAATTCAAAGCAGTTACCATATCATATGAACAAACATTAGTACAACTGCCATTATCAATTATCACTAAACAAAGTTTATCTTTTATTTTGCACATTGTATGAAAGAGATTACTTCTATGTTGATGTACTTCATCCAATGGTTTAGTATGTAGTAAATTCATAGTGACTAAAAGAAATGTACCTTCATTCTCCGGGAGGGCATTGTTACCCTCGGATTCTTCCTCAAAATTGGGATCTTCCGGAATTTCCTCATCACTTACCCACGTTCCATCGTCCAACATGATCATGGTATGTTTAGTTGGACAATCCCGTGCAAAGTGACCCTTACCATGACATTTAAAACATTCCCGATCAATTGTTGTAGGTGCATTAGCTCTCAAATCGGGCTGTTTTGTAGCAATCGGTAACCTTGCTGCCCCAATTGCACTTGTGGCTGTTTTTGCACTTCCCAAACTGCCCTTAGCTTGATTTTGGTGTGGTAAAACAGTAGGGTTGTTTAGGGGCTGATTTGGCCTTTTCCAAGATTGGAAATTAGCCGAATAAGCCCTCAAACTCTTCTCTTTTTGCTGCCTTTCAACTTGTTCAGCAAAATAAACCATATCAATAAGAGAAGTAAGGTTAGCACGTTCTACCTTGGGTCTAATTTTGTCATTTAGACCAGCCAAGAAACGAGCCAAAGTAGCCTCATTTTCTTCCTGAATGTTAGCTCTAATCATGGATATTTCCATCTCTTTGAAGTATGCATCAACGGTCTTTGTCCCTTGCTTCAATCTTTGGAGTTGATTATACAACTCATGGTTAAAATTCTGGGGTACAAAACGTCGTGACATAACTGCTTTTATGTCATCCCAAGTATCAATTGGTCTTTGTTCCGTTCTTCTTCTTTCACTTACCTCATGATCCCACCAAATGGATGCATATTCTCCAAACTCCATGGCTGCTAACTTAACCTTTTTCTCTTCGGAGTAATTATGGACATCAAAAACATGGTTAACTTTTCGTGTCCAATCAAAAAATAAATTAGCATCATTAGTACCAAGAAAAGAAGGAATCTTGGTCTTGATTGAACCAAGATTATTATCAAACCTTTGAGCTTGATAATTTGGTCTCGGTTCATCAAGATCAAAGTTTCTAGGATCATACCTTTGATTGTTTTGCCTCGGTTCAACGTTATTAAAAAGATTTGGATCATACCTTTGGGCTTGATGTTGATTTTTCCTCGGCTCAAATCTATCCTCATGACCAAGAGGTCTCGGATCATACCTTACATCTTGTTGATGTTGCCTTGGTTCATAGGTCGGATTTGGAGTCATTCTTGGAACAGCTCTCGGCTGAAAATCAATATTGTGCCGAGGGTTGTTTCTTGCATTTTGATCAATAGATTCTTGAGAATCTTGATCTTCTTGATCCTCTAGTATTGCCTTTTTGCCCTTATCCGAAGGGTTCTTGAGTTCACGAACTTCTAATTTAAGCTCATTGATGGTTTGCATCAAAGCTTGCATTGTTTGTTGTAATGATTCTTTGAAAAGTTTGTCTCCATCGATGGCACCTTGCTGCGAAGTACCTTCACTAAAAGACATTATCTTTGAAAGAAAAAATTCACACAAAAATCGTTAGTAGAAAAAGATATAAAAGATTGAATCTTTTCACAAAATCTGGGAATAGTAATCTGTGAATAGTATTCTGTGAATAGTGATCTGTGAATAGTAATCAGTGAATAGTAATCCGTGAATAGTAATCTGTGAATAGTAATCTGATTGTGTATTCTCTCAATATTGAATCTTTTCTCTCGATTTTTCCAAAAATACTTGTCAAGACCTTCCAACTTTGAATGTTTGAATGGTTATAAAGATGGAAGGCTGAAAAATATATCAAAGAAACCAAATCTTGACTTTAACAAAAAGTCTAAGGAAAAGGTGTAAGAGTTTTGTGTTGCCAAACAAGAAAAAGATGTGATCTTTACCTTTCTTGATTTTCTGTTTTCTTGAAATAGCTCGTTCTTGAAATCTTTTCTTACCTTTTTGCCCGAGACTTACCCTTATCTTGGCCACAAGATCAAAAGCTCTTGATTGATGACGGTTGTGCTAGATCGAAAAGTCTTGATAGTGGCTAATTCAAGATGAAGGGGGAACAAGTACCAATTCCTTTATACAAAGGAAGTTTGCTTTTGGCCTTGAATCCTTGTCTATTTTGGGTAACCCGGCTGCCAATTTCTTTACTTCCGGGTGGCTTTTATGAGGTAAAGTACCCGAATTTATAATATAACCCGGCTGCCAATTTCTTTACTTCCGGGTGGCTTTTTCGTTGGGGTAAATTTTTTTTGTTATCTTTCGGCTATCTCAAGCAAACAAGAAAAAAAAATTTCAAGAAAGCAATAAAGTACACCAAGATAGAGATCAACCTTTTGCTCTGATACCACTTGATGCGAAATCTTGATGGGTTATATCAAGACTCGGCTTAATTAGCAGATCTTTCTCTATCTCGAATAGTTTATGGGGGAATACACTTAACACGACCCCGGGAGGGTTAAGTATCAATGGAGGTTGAAACACCACAACTAGATAAACCAACTAGTTGATACAGTAACTTAAAGAAATATGAACTTCAACCGGAAGTCATAAACAAGTATCAAAGGATTAACCTTAATCAAAATATCAATATATCAAGTCTAAGTAAAAGAGGTGGCTGAAATTCCCTTTAAGTAGAGGGTAATTCGGTTCCAACTTAAACTAGGAAAAGGGAAATAAGAGTCCTTGAAGAATTAGGACTCTTGACTAACAACTTGCTATCAAGTAACTACCTAAACAAGATAATAGGCACATGTTCCTATTATCTTGGTGGCTGAAATAAATGTAACTACCAAATCTATGAAGAGTCCTAGTTGCATTAGGACTCTTATTAACCAACTAACTAACACATGGACAACATGTCCTTTATTATAGCAACTACTTGCTATACACGAAATTATAATAAGTAAATATGCTGAAAATAATTAAAGTCTAGTATAGACTTTAATTGTACATAAAAAGACTAAAATGCCCTTTAGATTCGTCCCCATTCTGGACAGCTTGTTGGGCCAACTTGCACGACAATATGGGATATCAAGAAGGCAGAATCTGATCTTGTGATCTTCATGAAAGTTGTAGATATGACTCTTATCTTTAAGATACAACTGGAATCAGCTCCATTGGATAAGTATATCGAAAGATATGTTCATTCTTCCAAACAGTAGCAAAGCTGTCCATTCCTTGTACACTTGTGATACTAAGAGGTTGACTTGTACAACATTCCTAGATGTAATTTAGAGTCCTCTTTGTATCTGAATGCACGTTCCCTTGAGTTGGGCAGCCCCAAGGTTGGGACCGTATCAAGAAAACTCACCTAGGGGCTGCTGTGCGGTGTGGAGTGAAATGGCAAGCAAATTGGCCATCAAATCCATAGTATATATATGAATCAATGAAGAATAAGCTTTTGACAAATGTCTAATTTAGTAAGTGTTTTGTTGACAAGTGTCTAGATACTTGTCCCTCATGCACTATTTTTATTTTATTTTATTATTATTAAATTCTTTTAAAGTGAAAATCATATCTTTCTTGTACACTTAAGTTTGTTAAAAATTTATCACAACTTGTTAAAATAAAAGTGGTGTCATTACAATAATTTTCAAAACACAAAATCGAATATCATATCGAAAATTGACTTAAAATGGGTACACATAAAAGTGCTCACGGAGTGAGGTGTTACAATCCTTCCCCCTTAAAAAAATTTCATCCTCGAAATTCAAAGAATCGTACATAATAACTCGGACTATTTCCTCCATATATAAACTCTTTTGTTTTATTAAATTTGCTTCTTCTTTTCCGAGATATCTCTAGATCACTTTGCATATTAGAATATGATTCCCTCGTAGTCATTTACATTATACTCCATAATTGTTTTAGTTGCCGCTCGTATGTGTCAAATCAACATTCAAATTCAACAAATCAAAATTCTACATATTGCTCAGGTATGTATGTCATGTATCGTAGTCAAATCCTCTAGTATGTCTTGCCAATATGATGTCCAGCTAACTCGGTTACTAATTATGAATTTCTCAATGTACCTTGAATTCAATCTTCCCTCTCGCTCAATCCCCATATTTCATTGGTGAGGGGTTAAGATATAAATATGCTTTCCCAACCTCGAGCTCTTTTCCTATTCTTCGATTTCGGCATATCCATAGTGTCAACTATTGGCTACTTGAAGTCCACAAAGACTATTAACATCAGATGTTTATCCACACATTATACACCAAACATCAATTTTCTCTTTTTCCAGGGAGAATGAACTTTAACATCATTCCAATACAAGAGATATCATCCATCTCTTTTTACTCATAGTCTTGAAATGTACATTTATAATGTATTAGCTATAGGAAAATTCCTAGTAAGTCAAATATCAACCCACTTGTTATTATGAAGTCACTGTTCCTTATAGTTCTCCAAATGTCTCTTGAGTCAATGGTATCGAATACTTGTTCTTAAGGATTATCTTATCCTTATCTTCATATAAGCTATAGTATTATTAGATTTCTATATTTCCTTTGCAAAAAGAACTGATATTTCGTAAGGAGATGTACTTGAGAAATTACACCATTGCTATAGTTGTTCTAGTGTCAGTTGTGGTAACTATATTAGCTCTTTCGTTGTATAGAACTAGATTCTCGTATACTATATTACATTAAAAATGTTGATCCGCTCAAACATACTAATTCCACATTGAACTTAACTTCCTTATCAGGAGTCAGATTGTTTGCTCTTTTGGAAAGATATAAGATAAGCTGCCAGAGTAAAACCTGTTTCTAAATTCAAATTATCTTTTAATTTTCTTGTAAGATAAGCCTAGTATTATCACGCAGTATGGCAAAGATTTTAATCGTTATAACTCTTTAAAACCTTTATAGATTCAAACGTTCAAATTTGGGGACACTATTTGTCCGCAAATCCCAGCTTATGCAAAACTTATTGTAACCCAAGTATATACCATTAGTAAGTTTCTCACAGTGAGAATAGCTTAAAGGCTTCTTTTATCCTGTATATATCACATACGAGGTCATTAATTATCACAAAAGTCAAACGACTAACACTAGATAGATTTTCTTAACGCTTCGTCTTCAAGTGGTTGGGGACTGCATTCCTCCTGGTATTCTCATATGGTTTTCCTCAACTAGCCTGATGAACTTAACTATGGTAAGTTAGCCTTACACGTATATCAGTAGTAACAATCAAAAAGCATAAATAAGCATATGGTCGTAGATGTAAAATATCATATGGGCATATACAAATCCAAATATATAAATCTAAATTTCACCACCAACATTTAGAAGATCTTTTCTTTATGACTAAAGACAATATGTGAAGCCCTATGATCAAGCTTGAAGGAAGAGAGCCATGAGACAAAGCTAGCCTCTTGCAAAGCCAACTATATACAGATAACAGTCAAATAACAAAACTCATTGTAAGTATCCGGCCATTAATTCCTAAGAAACTTCATACCATCGTTAGTGTCTTAAGAGGTTCTCACAAGGTTACCAACTCAACATTTGATGAATCTACTGATATTCTTTGCTAATTAACCGAATAACTCAGAAGTACGATTTAATTCATGTAGAGACAAACAAAAATGTTGTAATAACTCCTTAAACTAACGGTTTAAGTCCCTCAAATATTCATATAATATCTTTAATAAAGGTTTAACTCCAAGTTTCAGTCAAGCACTCAATTATATTTCTTATTTTAAGAGTAAGGTCGTCAAAGCTTATGGAGAGTAATCTTGGAATTCCATGTAATAAAGGTTTACTAAGTTAGTTGGAAATGATAGCTTAAGTACCTTTAACAACCTTTTTTTTAAAAAAAAAAAAAAAAGGCTTTTGTCTTAGATTCCGATACAAAGAAGTTATCTATCATCAGTCATTGTCCTATAATTCCAAATCTTCCATAGACGATCAACCCGAGGATAGTGCTTACACAAATAAGTCATGCATAGAGTCACGTCATAAACCTCAAGGGAAAAAGTAGTAGATCTGTAAGCATTTTCTTATAACCAACATAGACTTTTCTCCCATATAGAACCTAATGAACATGTAGTCTTATTTATATCTATTAATCTTAAACAATACTTGATGAGTCAATTAAACTTAGCTACATATTGTGCTATTGTCTTCTTACCATAAATGCGAAATTTCATTCTTTCCCCTTTAAATCCAACTAGAGATATATTCCTAAAATTCTTCTTAGAAATCAATTCAGATACACGACTTAATCCATTGAGCTCATACCTCGAATGCCCTCAACAAATAACCACAAGTATATCTTATAAGACTAGAGGCGGCAAAATTTCACCAATTATATTTCGAAAAGTATTGTATGTCAAAGTCATCTAATTGTTGTTCTCGTGGTAATTTAGCCTTATAAAATGAGATTCACAACTTGTTATTGTTTTTCCTCTAATATTCACTAGCCATTGTAGTAGGGGCTCTCTTAATTACACAAAATCACCGGCAGTTTCCAAAAACACATTTGTTCAATAAGAACTGCTTAACTACTCCTACTATAGCATGTTTAGGTGGTGGGTTACTATTTTCCACTATTCCGAGTCGCCCTCTACGTGAACTTTACAAGTAACATGCTTAGAAGCAAAAGCACTGAAACAAATATACGATGATATATCACTATGAGCGATGAACAAGAAACTCCACATATACTTATTGAACATCCAAGTGCCATTCCTTAGATTTCTTGAAGTATGCTAGATCAATGTCTTAATATGAAATACTTTAAGATATAATCCAAGTACAAGTTTCATTCATAATAGTTAGGTCGTGGAACTTTACAAAGGTCAAGAACTAATATGTACAAGATATACCGAGCAAAAGTAAGTGATAGCTAACCCAAAATTTTGGACTTGTCTATCCAAAGTGACAAACCAAAAGAGGTCACCAACTAGGAAGACCAAATTTCAAGATGTTGAGCATACTCATACAAGATACTATTATGATCAATCTAGATGAATACATATGATATGTTATTATACCCCAACTTAATTCGAAACAGACATTTCTCATTACTATATAATTTCTCAACAATAACGAACATTAATCGCCCATCATAATTATATAGCCTTCGTCGAAAGTTATCTCAAGAGATCGTAAGTACTTTCAATCTTATTTTGTAACGTGCGACTCATTTCTTGGTTCTCCTTTTCTAATTCACATAATATAGTATCAAATGCTTAGAAGAGAAATCATCTAATTAGATTTTCCAACGTTAAAAATTTCAAATTCTTTCATAAGCTTCAATTTATTAAACTAAGTATTGATCTCAATCTCAAAGATTATAAACTATGGTTATGCACAACCCATGCAGCTCGTTCGTTTCAATCATATATCCCTAAGCAATTCCCTTCGTAAGGTTTGTCTCTAAATCTCAGTAGAGGGACCAACCTACATTCCGAAAAAAAAATATCATGTCCCTGCATTCTGATACCAAATGTCACGCCCCGACCCGCCCCCTACCCGGACGGGGACGAACCAAACCACCAAGGCTCTAAACAAACATTCTATTACCCAAAAATATAATATCCATATGGTTACATTGAAATTCAGTCAAATACACGACTAAAATCCATTTGTCCAAATCGCTAATCCCATGCTTCCGTTGCGCACTCTAATACCAAAATATTGCACAATCTTCAGATATCTGATAAAATGATCAATTCTTTAAGATGTCAAATAATCTATATCCTTAGATTTGTGAAAATACCAAGATAAAGTCCACATCATGGTGGAAAATACTTATGTAATGGAATGAGCCAATTACATGCTTGGCTAAAGTATAAAATGGAAAGGAAAGCAAGAATGATTTAGTGCTATTATAATATGATAGAGAGAAGAGAACCAGGAGCTCGAAATATGAGAGAAATTGATCAAATGTGATGATTTCTAAAGAAGAAATAGCTGCAATACCACTAATTAAGACGAAGAAGACAAAAACAACGGTAATTAAGTCAAGCAGTTATGAGAACTATGGGTGGATTCATTAGCTCTTTGATATAAATAACAAGAGACAAAGAATGAAATTAATCAAAGTGTCAAGAAGATAGGTGATTCGTGGCTGCAATTGAATTAAAAGAAGGGAATGGCCAATGAAAATGGCCCAAATTTTATGGACAAAGGTCACATGGCTGTCCACTAAAAATAAATGAGAAATAATAAATTTACCTTTTCCTTTGGCACCAAGTTGTCTTGGAGGCCAAGTAAACACGTTTTTCTTTTAAATATAAAATTACTCTATACACATGTTTTTCATAATAAAACTAACTCAAAATGGATATATGTAAAATTGCTTACGGAGCATTGTGTTACAATCTTTCCCCCTTAAAAGAAAATTGTATGCTCGCAATAAATAATGTAAGTCAAACTTACAATACAACTAAATCAAACTTAAGGTTTATACAAAGACGTCACACTACGTTCAAGCTTAATTAATTTATTCAAACTTACAGACTACAATTCAAACTTAGTAGTCATTGTAACCATTAAAAAATCTTATTGTTCAAATACCAAAATGTGACCTTAAACATATCAAAGACATTCACGTCATGTTCAAGTTTAGTGGACACACTACCCACTCCAGAATCTTATAGCTCTGATACCATTTGTGACACCCCCAACCCCTCCGCTAGGATCCATTGCGGTTGAGTAAGGTGTCTGCGTGCCTCTCGGCACTAACATATACAAAATCTCAAATGCTCGTGATGCGAAACCGTTGTACGAATACGAAGGTTCGGCTTGAATGCCCGATCTTTCTCTATCTCGAACAGTTTATGGGGGAATATAAGCAACCTTTCTCCCGCAAGATTGAATATAAATGGGGGCTGAAACACCACAATAAGTATAAACCAAACTTATTGATACAGTAACTCAAACATGAATGAATTCTACCTAGAGAATCAAACACAAAGTAACTAAGGAATAACCTTAAATCAATATATCAAGTCTAAGTAATAACATGGCTGAAATCCCTCTTAAATAGAGTGGAATTTCTTCCAAAAATAACCCACAAATAAGAGTCATTTAAGGATTAGGACTCTACAACTCCTAGATAACTAAAAACACTACCTAACATCAAGGACAACATGTCCTATTATTTAGCTAGCTTATTTTGGCCAACATGGCTAATTAAACAATATAATAAATCTGAAATATAATTAAAGTCTAGACTTTAATTATCAAATGACTAAAATACCCTTTCAACCGTTTTCCTTCCAATTATGTATCTTTCCTTCAAATGCTATTAGATGGCTTTGATCCTTGTGTCTAGCTTTATTTGAAGTCTTCTTTTACTCTTGAACCTTTATAATAGATACTTTCAACACTTGGAACAAAGGCTTTACTTGGAAGCTCGTATTTGGAATGTTGATGAGGTCATTTATCCAAATGACCTCTTTAAGCTTCATATATGATCCCGTATCATTCTCTCCTTCTTGAAAATCTTTCATATCCCCTCCCTCTTTTAATGGATTCGTCCTCGAATCTTCTAGATCGTGGGATGTAATTACAATATCAATCTTTTCTTCTGAATCGTTACTCTTTTCTTTCAACTCTTCATTTGGCAAACTTTCTAATTTTGGCTCGGCTTCATCCTTCTCTTCTTCACTTTGCAAATTTGTATCATCTTGTATTATATCATTATTTGGCAAGCTTTCTAATGTGGTATTGGGTTCTTCTCGAATTTCCCCATTTTTGATGCATTCATCTAGTCGTTCCATGCATTTCCATAGTTCTTTCATAGATTCCTTCGCTTTGATTTGCATCTCAATTTGCTCCGCATGATCGACCATCTCCATAACATCAACATGACAAGCTATTTCCACTATTGGCCTAATGTCATCATTCAAACCTGATAAGAACCGATTCAATGCAGTTTTCCTATTTTCTTGAATGTCAAGTCGATTCATGGCTAACCTCATCGCTTCATAATATTCATCTACCGATTTAGAACCTTGTGTAAGCATTTGTAAACGTTTGGTTTGTTCCTCCGAGTAATATGGGAAACAAATCTCCATTTCATCTCGACTTTTCAATTCATTCCAACTATCAATAGGTCGTTGTCCCACTCTTCTCCTAATTATACTTTCATCTTGCCACCAATTTGATGCTTTACCAAAAAATCCCTTGGCTGCCATCTTTACCTTTATACCCTCCGAATAATCATGACAAGCAAACATATCATTAAGTTTATGTATCCATTCAAATAATAATTCCGGCTCATTCGTACCTTCAAAAGATGGAATCTTGATTACACCAATAGGGTTGCCAACTTGCTGAAATTTTGGATCCCTTTGCGGCTCATATGGATAAAAATAAGAATCATCATATCTTGATTTTGTTATATGTGGGAAGCCATACCTTTTATAATCATAATCAAAGTTGTCATCTTCTTGATCAAATTGTTGCCACATCTTTGCATGAATTTGTTGAAATCTTTAAAAAGATGGATTCTTTAAACTTCTTGATTTACTTGAACTCACGACTGCCCCTAGAAATTCGAATCAATATTGACGTTTCTTGATTCTTGATTTTTGGTTCGGATGAACAGTAGCATGAACAGTACCCCCGAAAATCTAATTCTTGGTTCGGATGAACAGTAGCGTGAACAGTACCCCCGAAAATCTGATTTTTTGTTCGGATGAACAGTGACGTGAACAGTAATCCGCAAACAATAATTTTTTTTTGTAATTTTCTGCCCAAAAAAATTTAAAGAAAGCAATAAAGATACACCAAGATAGAGATCAACCTTTTGCTCTGATACCACCTGATGCAAAACCGTTGTACGAATACGAAGGTTCGGCTTGAATGCCCGATCTTTCTCTATCTCGAACAGTTTATGGGGGAATATAAGCAACCTTTCTCCCTCAAGGTTGAATATCAATGGGGGCTGAAACACCACAATAAGTATAAACCAAACTTATTGATACAGTAACTCAAACATGAATGAATTCTACCTAGAGAATCAAACACAAAGTAACTAAGGAATAACCTGAAATCAATATATCAAGTCTAAGTAATAACATGGCTGAAATCCCTCTTAAATAGAGTGGAATTTTGTCCAAAAATAACCCACAAATAAGAGTCCTTTAAGGATTAGGACTCTACAACTCCTAGATAACTAAAAACACTACCTAACATCAAGGACAACATGTCCTATTATTTAGCTAGCTTATTTTGGCCAACACGGCTAATTAAACAATATAATAAATCTGAAATATAATTAAAGTCTAGAATAGACTTTAATTATCAAATGACTAAAATACCCTTTCAACCGTTTTCCTTCCAATTATGTATCTTTCCTTCAAATGCTATAAGATGGCTTTGATCCTTGTGTCTAGCTTTATTTGAAGGCTTCTTTAACTCTTGAACCTTTATAATAGATACTTTCAACACTTGGAACAAAGGCTTTACTTGGAAGCTCGTATTTGGAATGTTGATGAGGTCATTTATCCAAATGACCTCTTTAAGCTTCATATATGATCCCGTATCAGCTCGGAGGCCAAATAACAAAATAAGAAATACATAATGTAGAAGAGTTATCTCTTCAAGGTAAACAACTAAAACACGTAATTCTCATAGGTAGATCTGATACATAAAGGTTTCAAAAAGCTTGATAGTATATGGCCAATGGCTTACTCAAACTCCAAGTAGAGATTTCCACAAGGTTCATGGATTTATTTCCTGAACCAGCTCTATCTGAAAACATGTCATAAAAACACGTGTGAGCCAGAAAGCTCAGTGAGTTCGCGTGTGTGCCAGTGTATTTTCGAATTTCATACCTTATGCCTCCCCAAACACAAAACCAGACTACGAAAACTGGGGCACCTACCAGTCCGGACCAGATGACTAACTCCAACGTCGAGCCCCTCCTGACTAGCTCAGAGCAGCCGAACACCACAAAATGATGTTCCACAAAACAAACGCAATACCGATTGGGCCGAACCCTCCCCGAATACTACGCCCCCTTCACGTGATACCACAATCCAGAGTCTATGCGTTCCACGCCAACGGAAGAGACCCTAGCACAGGTGACCAGCCATGTACAGTGCAATCCACTAACGCTTCAGGCTATCAAATTAATTTCGAATCGTAACCAAATCAAAGCTGGTCGGAACGGGGTTTTAATGCAAATTTCACAATCAAAAGGGCCAACATAATCATATTCAAATGTAATTCAAAATATTCACCCGTCCGCCAGTCCAAATATAACAAAAAATGCTCAATTTCTCAAATATGCCATGATAATGCACATGAGTTTCCAAAACAATGCAGTTTTCTTATATCAAATCATTTTTCGAAACTTACCGGTGTTAAACGAACCTGGGAAAAATAGGTTATTCCAAAATTATATATTCATAACCAGAGCACCGCTCCTATGAAATTCTAATGCACATTTTATACAAACATTGAAGAACCTCTCCAATTTAGAGCAGTTGGTAAATAACCAAATTCTTAAGAATAAATAATTTCTATTTTCCAAAAGAATCAATTGTCAAAATAAAGAACTTTATAAACCAAATGAATAATTTTATAAACATATCGTAAGAACTTTAAATCCATTAAGTTTTAGTTTGCGAAACTCACCTGGTAAATGATCTATAGACTTGAGATCCGACATAATCCAAATCCTAAAACCAAGAATTCTCCATAATTAAATAATAAACCAAACGGATTAAAACACTAAACTTCAAAACTAATTATTTAGATGAAATCTTACATCCACCAAGAACCTTAAAGAAACTGCAGGATTTCAATCGCTTGAGCTCAACTCCTCTTAATGGGTCAAGCAAAAAAGAAATCGCATAAGTAAAAGCCGAGGGAATGAACTTGTGGATATTTTTATAGATATATTAGATTGGCTTAATAAAACCCAATAGACCATACAAAGGTGAAGAAGGAACATGGATAAGTAAATTACAGAGCATATAGTAGGAATGAATTTGAACCTTGAAATTGTTTGTTCATTTTTAGCTTGAAGATGTCTGCGGAACAAAAATGTGATATATATGCACTAATTACTAAGTAGATCAACAAGAGTTTTCCAAGCCCTTAGAGAGTAAGCAATTAAAATAAAGAAAATAAAAGAAGAAAACTCACCTAGGGGCTGCTGTGCAGCGTGGAGTGAAATGGCAAGAAAATTGGCCATCAAATCCATAGTATATATAGGAATCAATGAAGAATAGGCCTTTGACAAGTGTCTAATTTAGTAGGTGTTTTAACACTTATCCCTCATGCACTATTTTTTTTTATTATTATTAAATTCTTTTAAAGTGAAAATCATATCTCGCTTGCACACTTAAGTTTGTTAAAAATTTATCCCAACTTGTTAAAATAAAAGTGGTGTCATTACTATAATTTTCAAAACACAAAATCGAATATCAAATCGAAAACTGATTTAAAATGGGTACACATAAAAGTGCTCACGGAGTGGGGTGTTACAAGGATTTTATATTTTACATATGTAACAAGTGATGAAGAAAGGCGTCCATCGAATGGAGGAAACCACAAGGAGGCGGAAGACAATAGATAGGATTTATTGCTTTTCCACCTTTAGATTGACCTAGGATTTTCCCTTGGCTCGAAAAATCCGCATAGAGGCTATTACTATGTCAGAATTTATTTACTATTTTATGTATTTTGCATGAGATGCCTGATGAATGTTAAAGTATATTTTAGCATGAGATGCCTGATGAATGTTAAAGTATATTTTAGCATGAGATGCATATTCAAATGTATAATTAGATTATACACCGTTTGGTGAGACAATTTAAAACCCCTCAATTCTAAATATTAAGTTTTCCCCTTCCATGATTGGCCCTCGTCAAGGCCAAGATCGACAGTAGTGTGAACTTCCGAGTGGAATAAGCGCCTGTCTATCTTGGTGAGGCGTGAAGAATAAGTTAGTGATATCCGACGGTGCAATCATGGGTTATACTTAACCGGATTGCTAATACCAAGCTTTGTAGCCAAAGCTGCCTCGGTATTGGGTCGGGTGGAAAATGGGTTAAGATGTGCATTTATGTACTTAGGGTAAGTGTTACCTACTTAACCAACTAAGAGTCACAAAATTGATGTGATTAGCAAACTTTGCTTACCTAAACAACCATTTCTTGAGCTTTGTAGCCAAAGCTGCCTCAAGATTGGTGATATATGGATCTTGGTCCTACTAGAAAGTTTTGAACTGGAGGGTTTTCCATTAGGAAAAAATAGTGGGAGAATCATTAAATAAAATCCTTTTAATGATTTTAAAATATGACAACTAAAACTTTGCAAATTCTTCTCTGTAGATAAAATGGCAAATGCAATTGTTGCATCAAACTCATTATCATTGCGATCCGTTTTTCAGAATGACAAACTTGAGGAAGGAAACTTCCTCGACTGGTATAGGAACTTAAGAATCGTTCTCAAGCACAAGAAAAATATGTATGTTCTCGAGGAAAAAATTCCTCATCCACCAGTCGCAGGGGCTCCGGCCGCTGAAACAAAATGTTTATCGTAAACACTTTGATGACACATTAGATGTGTCTAGTCTTATGTTTGTTAGTAACCATGACCTCTGAGCTTCAGAAGCAACATGAGGAAATGGGAGCTTTCGATATGATTAATAATCTAAATTAGGGTCAAGCTCGCCAGGAGAAATTCGATGTGTCGAAATCTCATTTTCAGTGCAAAATGGCAGAGGGAACACCAGACAGAACTCACGTTCTGAAGATTACAGGCTATATTGAGAGCCTCAAAATACTGTGATTTTCTCTATGCAAGGAGTTATATACTGATTTGATTATGCAATCGTTGCCTGAAATCATTCAGCCAGGTTGTATTGAACTACAACATGAATGAGATAGAAAAACCTCTCCCATAATTGATGAACCTGTTATGGACTGCTGAGAAGGAAATAGACAAGTCTAATGCCATTTACATGGTCAACAACAGGGGCAAGGGTATTGGTAAGCCTAAGGGCAAACCTAACCATTCTGAGAAAGCATTGAAGCCCAAAGGCGTTGTGGCTAAGGATGGAAATTGTTTCCATTATGGACAGAAAGCACACTAGAAGAGAAAATGCCCTAGTTTTCTTGCCGGTAAAAGGCTTGGAAAGAGAGCAAACGTTGCTTCTGGCTCAGGTATTTATGTTATTGAGACTAACTTGTTTATGACTGCTTCCTCATGGGTATTAGATACCGGATGTGGTTCTCACATCTGCATGAATGTGCAGGGACTACAAAGGAGTAGAGAGCTAGCAAAAGGCAACGTGGACCTGCGCATTGGCAATGGAGCAAGAGCTGCTGCATTAGCTGTAGGAACATATGGTCTTAGTTTGCCTTCCGAAATTGTTTTAGATTTAGACTGTTGTCTTTATGTACTTACTTTAACAAAGAATATTATTTCGATCTCTTGTTTGGACAAGATGGGTTTTGATATTCATATTAAAACCAACGAATGTCGTTATTGTTAAATGATGTTTTTTTATTGTAGTGCTACATTGGTGAATGGTTTATACTTGCTAGACCTAGAGTCACCGGTTAAAACATAAATACAAAGAGGATAAAGACTAAAGATTCTAATCCTACATACCTCAGGCATTGTCTCTTAGGCCATATAAACGAAAATCGCATTTTCAAACTCCATAAAGATGGATTGTTGGAATCATTTGGTTTTAAATCATATGATACATGTGAACCTTGTTTAATGGGTAAGATGACTACTTTTCCTTTTACTAGAATTGGAGAACGAGCAAAGGAGTTGTTCGAACTAATACATAGTTATGTATGTGTTCCATTCAATATCAATGCAATAGGTGGTTATCAATATTTCATTACTTTTACTGATGATTTCAGTTGTTTTGGATATGTGTTTCATATGAAACACAAGTCTGAGGCCTTTGAAAAGTTCAAAGAGTACAAGAATGAAGTAGAAAACCATCTTGGAAAAAGTATTAAGATGCTTCGATCCGATCGAGGTGGGGAATACTTAAGCTAAGAATTATGTGACTATCTAAAGAGTTGGGGAATTGTTTAACAACTTTCTCCTCCGCTACTCCTCAATAGAATGGTGTATCCGAAAGAAGAAATCAAACTCTATTAGATATGGTTCGATCAATGATGAGTCACTCAAGCAAGCTGTTATGTTTTTCGTAACAGAACATAGAGATGTTATGTTTATTGGTCACGATGAACCTACAACCTACAAACAAGCAAGCTTCTAGAAGATGGAATCGACGTTATGACGAAGCCGTACACGAGTTCAGTTTTATCAAGAACGTTGATGAACCTTGTGTTTATAAAAAATTTAGTGGAAACTCGATGGTATTTCTGGTTTTGTAAGTAGATGACATACTACTCATAGGGAATGACATTCCAACATTGGAATCCGTAAAGGTCTGGTTGGGGCAATGTTTCTCTATGAAGGACTTAGGTGAAGCAAGCTTCATCTTAGGAGTCAAGATCTATAGAGATAAATCACGTAGACTTCTTGTCCTAAGTCAGAGTACATATATAGACAAAGGGTTAAATCGCTTTAGCATGCAAGAGTCCAAAAAGGGCATTTGTTCTATAGCACTCGGTACAGTTCTTTCAAGACAACAGTGTGCTAAAACACTAGGTGAGAAATAATGCATGAGTGAGATTCAATATACTCCGGCAATTGGATCTATCATGTATTCCATGTTGTGTACTCGTCCAGATGTCTCGTATGCTTTGACTATAAATAGCAGATACCAGTCTACATACGGTGAACGTCACTGGAAAGTCGTCAAGAACATCCTTAAGTACTTGCGAAGAACTAAGGACACGTTCATAAACTATGGTGGGGAAGGCGAGCTCATTGTAAGTGATTACACTGATGTTAGTTTCCAAACCGATAGAGACAACTTCAGATCGCAATCAGGTTATGTATTTTTCCTAAACGGCGGTGTTGTGAGCTGGAAGAGTTCAAAGCAAGAGACCATTGCGGATTCTACAACCGAAGTCGAGTATATAGCTGCATCAGATGTTGCTAAGAAAGCCGTTTGGATCCGAAAGTTCATTACTGAACTTGGTGTGATGCCTAGCATTTCGAATGTGATTTATCTCTATTGTAACAACAATGGAACCACGGTCTCACCAAAGGTCCAAACATATATCGCGGCGGTATCACCTGATCCGTGAGGTCATTGATAGAGGACATGTGAAGATTTGCAAGGTCACAGGGACGATAGCATCGCCGACTCACTGACGAAGCCGCTGACACAACAGCAGCATGATCTCCATACTTGTAGCATGGATATTAGATACAAAGAGAACTGGTCTTAGAGATAGTTCTTATGTACAGTATACACTAAAAGGCAAGGTTATTGTCTTTAGTGTAAGTGGGAGATTGTTGTATTTTTTCTTTCATGTGATGAAATTTTAATGCATGAATTCCATTATTATTGTTTTGAATACGGCTGTGTTTTTTGTATTAAAACATATAATAACGTCCTTAGATAGTTATGTATTTGTTACATTGAACTATTCTAAAATGTCCCTAGTCAATCATTGTTGTGGAAATTTAAGGACAACAATAATGTGTGGAGACTAGTATGTGTTGTGATTAAATATGTGATATTAAATCAAGCACATGGGTATTTGATACAAGACTAACCGGCTTATAAGGACATTTCATGGATTGTTGTATAAATGTCAACAATGTTCTTATAATGTTTTTGTTTGCACCTAAATCCTTCGACTTGAGATCACACAAGATTTCCTGCTTGGCTAATGGTATGCTTTGATGGTATCAAACGCCGTCTGTAACAAGATGGGCTATAAAGGCATTTGTTGGGTATATTTATGAACCATGTCAGGATGAGGTGTGATAGATAGAGGATTTATCCCTCTTATGTAACAAAAGTGATATCTTGGGCCCCTTGATTGAGTGAGACTAATTCATGGCCATTAACAAGTGAATTAATATGAGATATTAAATGTCATTTGACTAGTCTACTCGAGAATCAAGAAACTAACTGATTGGACTATACAAGTTGGACATACTCCGTGACTTGTGTTCAATCTAGATATCGATGACAAAGGGATTAGTGCAAAAGATCATATTCGTGGTTACTTGAATCACTAGGACTATTTGTGAATTGGGCGTAATGATGTGTTGCTAGACACCTCTCATTACTGTTGACAATGGTTGTCACGACCAACATAACAAATACCTAAAAGGTCGCACACTATTATCAATTGGATTGGGCTTGTTGCAGTTTACATTTGATATAAGTGCTCAATTGGATTGGGCAAAAGACCCGGTCGACCGAGAGCTGTCTTGTGTCGACCAAATTTTTTGCCACTCCGGTCAGCCAATAACCATTTCTCCGGTCGACCGGATCAGTTGGACCAAGTCAAAATTGGTACATCTATATGTGTGAGGGTGTGTGTGTGTGTGTAAGGGAATATTGGGAGGGAATAGTGGGGAAGTGGATTTAGTGGGTGATTCAACTAACACCACAAAATGATGAAATGTTCATCATTCCACAAATCCAAGAGTGATTAATTTTTCTCTCGATTCTCTCTACTTTCCTTGCCGAAACCCAAGAAGCAAAAATCTGGGGTTTTTCTTCTTTATTTTTTACACACTCTCAAGAACAATTAAAGAGAAGAAAAATACGATTTTTCTCATCTCTTTGATTTTCGGTATTCCTAAGTTATATATACTTTGTGGATTCCGGGAAAAGTGTTTTTCAAACTTCGTAGTTCTTGGACTAGCATCTGAAACATGGAGTAACAAGCTTAGAGGTTGTTGTATGGATACTAGTAGAGACAGGATTGTGAAGGCTATTGTTGGTGATTCTTAGTAGCAGAATCCGGGCAACGTCGATTAGATCGACATAAAGGTATAATCCCTAACACAGGGTCTTTTGTTCTTTTTCGTGAGTAGATCCTCTAAAGGAACGTAATCCCGCGCTATTTATTTCCGATGCGTTTTGGGGATTACAAATTTTTCCTTCAAGGTATGCCAAGCTCGGTTGACACCCCTATGGATTAGCTACAAAAGCTCATAAAATGCGAGTATGTCGAATCACCGTAATATTTGTAATTTGTGAGTAATGATGTGTTGTTAGATATTGCTCATTATTGTTGACAAATTGTTGTCACTGCCAACATTGCAAATACTTAATGAGGTCGCATCTATGATCAATTAGATTGGGCTTGTTGGAGTTTGCATTTGATAATAGATGCTCTAATTGGATTGGGCAGAAAAATATCGGATTGGTTAAACCGATCAATTGAACCAAACTGGTATGTTGAACCGGCCAAACCAGTGCGTTAAACTGGATTCTGGAAACCATAAGTCTAAGAGTTGAAAGAGGTTTTTGGTTGGATTTGGTAGTTATTATGGAATAAACCACCATCCCTTTATATCCTCATCCTTGTCCTAACTTGAGGATTTAGACAATACAAAAACATAAAAGAAAATTTCTGATTTTTCTCTCTATCTTTTTTCTCCCTTTTGTTCTTCCAAAAAGATTATCAAAAAGAAATCTTTGAAGAATTGTCTTCAAGTCATTGTTCTTCATCTGCTGGCTAGCAATAGAGTGTAGAACGTCCATCCAAGTGGTTGTGTGAATACCTTAGAGGCCAGGGATTGATCGTCAGATTCTTGCTAGTGGATTCGACAACATCAAACACATAAACCATTTATGTTTTGGCATCTTAAAGGTATTAATTCTAACGGAAACTAATTGGTTCTTACTCGTGATGATCCTAGTCATAAATGGATTCCAAGTTATTTTCCGCTGCCATTTTGTTTGGAATTCGAATTTCTTTCTTACAACTTAAACTAGTATTCTAAAATAAGATTAGTCACAAGAATGTACCTATGTAGACTAGACTAATCTTTAAGGCATTGTATTTTCCACTTCAAACTTGTGTCGTGGAGTCTTGCAATGTATAGCTTCTTCTAGTGGAATGACATCTTTGAGGTTCATGGAAGCTATCTTAACATTTTCATCAATATAGGTGTGAGTAAAAGATTCTATCATCAAAATATACGCTCACACAAACATGAGAACTTCTCAATGGTTTGTTATCATCAAAACTAGATTGATCATATTAGCCCTTAGCGCTTACAGGTTGGATGATATTATCACAAATACTAAGTCAAAGAAATTCAATCTTGAGGAGGCTGAAGAGAGTGAGGAAAAAAGAGGAAAATGAGGATGAGGACAAGAGTGGTGATGATGGAAGTAATGGAAATGGGGACAATGTGGAAGAAGAATAAGACAATTAAGATGGAAATGAAGAAAAAGAGCAAGGAGAGCATCTATCATTGACCAAAGAAGAGATTGATAAGGTCATTGGGGACTTAAAGTGAAGAAGCAAATCTATAAAGCATTATGGTGTGAAGAACTTCCAAAACATCTGCAAACTCCATGAGATCTTCTAAACTCTTATTTATCTTTGATATCCCTACTATGTTATCCCATTGTGTACCCCTAGAATAGCAATTGTTGAAGTGGCCTTGGATATTATTATATGAATTGCTATTTGAATCTTTTGAACATGCTATGTTTTTTAACTATCTTGGTGATATCTGCATGTTTATGAGTTCAATGATGATATTCCTGTGATGAGAGCTCATTCTACCCCCCTCCCCACACACACACACACAACTTGTTTTGATCTATGACAAATGGGGAGAAAATTGATATGCTATGTAATGTGCTTACCTTGGTTAATTTGCTTAGAACAGTAGTATGAGTTTTTGGTGCTTTAATCTTTAAGTGTTAAGCATGTTCTTTAACTTATGATCATATTTTGCTTTACTTGCTAGTTAAATTTCTTTAATGGCATGTGTATATGCCTTGGAATGGATTGGTGGCATTTGTATATGCATTGGTATTGTTTATTTCCAGTTGACAAAGTTTCTGCCAAATGGTCGGTCGACCGGCCTGGTATATTTCGGTCGACCGCAGCTACTCGTTCGACCTACCTACATATTGTGGTCGATCGGGTCATCCCGCTATCATACAAATCCTGTTATTATACAAAATTGTGATCTCTTTCATCTATCTTTCAGTTTTGTCCTTATATAACATGGGCACAACCTTAGGGGGAGAATTCATTAAGTCAATCTCTATTTTATCCCTAAGGTTGACTGACTTTTAACTCCTAAAAACCCATAGATGACTTTGTGCTTAACTTTTCTCATTCTAATGTCATCCTTCCATTTGTTTAACACTTATACATATCACATTACATCAAAGTTTGTCATAATAAAAAAGGGGGAGATTGTAAGCCCTTAGAGATAGATTCTCTATTTTGATAAATGACAAACAATTGATGATCTAACGTTATTTGTTAATGTGATAGATCATATGGAAGTACCAAGATCTTCAAGATGAATCCACAAGTCATATGACAATACTTACACGATGAAGATTCAAGATATGTCATCACATGAAGAAGCCTTGAAGACTTAGGTATATAGTAGGGTAAATTAGAATTTCTACATCTTGATATACCCCATAATCTAAGCTCAAGTTATATGCCTCAAACTTGTCATGCATGCACTAAAAATGTTTTCATGTACAATGCCTTGTGTTTTGAAAACCTTAGTTTTGATCCCTCGATCAACAAAGTTAAAACGGGTTTGAAAAGGTTTTCAGAGGTTTTCTTTTAGCAAAAAATGTTTTGGCATTAGTTAGCGTTCATTTGAATTGAGACTTAGTGGAAAAACCACTTTTAACCATCACCTAAGTCGACCGAGCCTATAGCTCGGGTGACCTAATGAAGGTCGGTCGACCGGCATGTGTGGTAAGGTCGACCGAAGTGTGAAGTTTCACTTGGTCACTTTTATTGTTCTTGAACTCCAGTGGCTAGTTGGTCCGATCGACCTTGATCTTAGATCGGATGACCGAGGTCCCTTCTTAGGTCGATCGCATGTATCCAGAAGACCACTTAAACTGTTCGGACGACCAGACACCCATGTTGGTCGACCGGAGAGTCCAATCAGTTGGTAGATACTAGTCGTTGAAGTATTAAATGCAATTCGATTTTAAACCTCCTATGAGTACCAAATGCTGATTTATTGCAAAAAGAACCAAGTTATTAAGTGCATTCAAGTTCTACTATTTTCTACAAGAATTCAATACTCATTTATTACACTTTAATACGCTAAACAAGTGTGAGCTATACAATTGTATCTATCCATCACATAAAATATGATTAGTTTGGAGCCCTTATCTCTCTTTGTGAGTTAGCTCTTTGGAAGTTAGAAGCTCTTATTGAGTTGTACTCTTTGTAAGATTGTAAGCTCTTTGTGAGATTGTGTAGTGGTTGTTGTGTAAAACTCTTAGTAAGTTAGTCACTTGTGTAATATTGATTTGATCACACCATCATTAAATTGTAAAGGGAAGTTAATGTGTTGTTGAAATCTTTGAGTTAGTCTCAAGGTAGTGGACGTAGATTCTCAGTGAATCGAACCACTATAAATCCTGTGTCTTTGATTTTCTCTTTCCAGCTTACAACCTTTTATTTTGTTTAGCTCATTTCTCTTCACTTGGGAGACAATTTTAAATGTTTACAAAAACTCAATTCGACCGAGGTTTGACTCTGGTCGACCGAGGTCCCTTCTTAGGTCGATCGCATGTATCCAGAAGACCACTTAAA
Source organism: Vinca minor (assembly GCA_026122235.1). NCBI lineage: Eukaryota > Viridiplantae > Streptophyta > Magnoliopsida > Gentianales > Apocynaceae > Vinca > Vinca minor. Next base: position 639,214 of record JAOCZM010000112.1, on the reverse strand, counting down.
CTGTTCGGACGACCAGACACCCATGTTGGTCGACCGGAGTGTCCAATCAGTTGGTAGATACTAGTCGTTGAAGTATTAAATGCAATTCGATTTTAAATCTCCTATGAGTACCAAATGCTGATTTATTGCAAAAAGAACCAAGTTATTAAGTGCATTCAAGTTCTACTATTTTCTACAAGAATTCAATACTCATTTATTACACTTTAATGCGTTAAACAAGTGTGATCATTATCATTTGAGCTTAGAAAGATTGAGCTATACAATTGTATCTATCCATCACATAAAATATGATTAGTTTGGAGCCCTTATCTCTCTTTGTGAGTTAGCTCTTTGGAAGTTAGAAGCTCTTATTGAGTTGTACTCTTTGTAAGATTGTAAGCTCTTTGTGAGATTATGAAGTGGTTGTTGTGTAAAACTCTTAGTAAGTTAGTCACTTGTGTAATATTGATTTGATCACACCATCATTAAATTGTAAAGGGAAGTTAATGTGTTGTTGAAATCTTTGAGTTAGTCTCAAGGTAGTGGACGTAGATTCTCAGTGAATCGAACCACTATAAATCCTGTGTCTTTGATTTTCTCTTTCCAGCTTACAACCTTTTATTTTGTTTAGCTCATTTCTCTTCACTTGGGAGACAATTTTAAATGTTTACAAAAACTCAATTCCCGGCCCCCACCCCAGGTTTTTCAATTGTATTTACAGCCAACTACTTTAACAACTACTCTTACTATGTCAAAATTTACGGACATAACAGTATTTATAACCAACTATTTTGACAACTACTCTTACTATGTCAAAATGAATATATCAAATTTACAATAGATGCCGCCGAGCCCTACGCAGTTATGCCATTCATCTTTGTGCACATTTCACATGCGAGACAAGTTATCGCATTATCCGCGCAAGAAAATTTCTCAGACCAAAATGATCTGGTAAGTACTATATATCCTTGTATGAGAATATCTCAGGCTGGAAATAGTTTCCAAGAACAGTGAAGAGCATTTTGATGGAAACCAAGGTTGACTATAATGGCTATAAGAGGGATTTCACAAGACCTTCAATTACAAAAATGGGGATTAACACAAAAGACGGGGATCTCAACGTAAATTAACGCTAAGCACACAGATTATACTCATGATTCCGGCGTGATTAAGGTTACATGTAATTAGAATCAAGTTTAATAGAAGTATCATTCAATTGATCTTCTTAATAACTTGAATACATTGGATAAATAATAAACAACAAAAATAACACCATGTAGAAATAAATATTCTTTCAAACCATTGTTAGACCATCACAAACAAAGGAAAAATGAAAATCAACCTGATCTCAATCGACTACTTTCAAGTTCAACCAAGTAGCTAACACAAAATTAAGTAAAACAAAACTGATTATTTTTTCAGTACATCATACGAGAAAGCTTAACAAAATGCAAAGTTAACCAAATGAGAGAACTAATAAATGTATATTCAGTATATAATTTGGAACGCTCACATAATGATGCCCCTCTAAATAGAATTTAACTTAAGAAAATATATGCACTAACAAAATTAATTAGAAAAAAAAAGAGCAAAAAAAGGACCCTCATACAGGCACTTCACAAAAGAATTAATGAAACACTCCTAGAGCAAATAAGAATTATATCTACATTCTCTAAAGTATACTGCAAATTGTTCCATCCAGTGGTATATTCTCAACATGCAAAACCATACCAGTAAATTTGTGTCTGGCTCCACAAGCAAAATGATCAGCTTTACGACAATTCATGTGATCCGAATAATGATCTGAAGTTGTACTCGTGTGCCTCAGTTGTCACAATTCAATCCACAAATCTCTAGAACAGGGCCGTCTCTTGATACAAACGGGTTCACTCGGACCCACACAAGCGTTAATATTGAAGCCAAGAGAATTGACCATACCACAATGATAGTTGGAATCCTTTCCTGTTTTCCAGTCAAGCCTTTCAGGAAAGGATAGAGATGAAGAATGACCCAAATGGCGAAAAATAGTCTACCAAATAACGGCCCCCAAGAATCATATCCGTTATTGATGGCATCTGTTAGGCCAACTATAACTCCGATGATGTTTATAATCAGCAAAGTAGTTGGAGGTATCAAAAGCGCTGTCCATTTGAAGATATAAAGCTCGGAAAACTCCCTGTCATCAGCTGCTTTCAATGTTATTGTGAAATTTGTATCAACACCACCCAAAACCTTGAGCAGACCTTGGAAAAGCGCAAAAAGATGCGAGGAAACACCTCCGATAACCCAGAACTGCTCGTTTCTCCACCAATCGTACAGTAGGACACAACCCCATTGCATTTCAAGGATACCAGTCGCAGCAATAGATATGAAGAGGGCAATGAATATAATGGCAGCATAATTACTAATCTGTACATAAAAAGAAGCTGGAGTTGGGGAAGGTTAACACATAATGTAAAATGCCGAAAATCAAATGACATTTAGAGGATATGGTAAATACCTCGGGAACAATAAACTTTTCGGTGAGGAGGCAGATGGCCGGTAATGTACAATATACAAGCAATGGAATGGAAGTCCAAGGATATACAACGGAGTTTATGTATGAAAACCGCTGCATCCATTTCAATCCACCACATAACCGTACCAAATTGGACAGTGCTTGCTCAGGAAAATCTCAACAGATCCAAGGGCCCACCTCAGAACTTGGTGAAGACGATCAGAAACATTGATGGGAGCTGAACCCTTAAATGCAGGCCTCTTAGGTATGCAATAGACAGACCTCCAGCCATGAGCGTGCATCTTGAATCCCGTCAATATATCTTCAGTAACCGAACCGTATATCCATCCAACCTGGTCAATCGCCCCAAAATAAAGGAGGGGGGGACTCAAGGTGAGAATGAGATGTTTAATTCCAAGACTATATGAAGTCTGTACGAAGTAGGTTACCTCTTTTCCCCATTCGGTCTTATCCTCATAGCCACAACTTATAACATGAATAGCTTCTTTCAATAATGATGCAGAACTAGCATCCCTTATAAATCCGCCATTCTCTAACAATGTTGAGGCTACAAATACTGGTGATTGCCCAAATTTCTTCTCGAGTTTTACTTGGGAAGCTTGAGATGTAAATCCAGGATTTTTCTCTGCAACGGAAACTTAATTTACTTTCAATCTGCTAAGGAGATATAGCCAGCCCTCATTTAAAGAAACTACAGTGTATGCATAAAATGGCCAAGAATAATTTCTTGAAAAAATTGTTAGTAGTGCCCTAGGACCATTAGCATATGTTGTACGCTTTATATCTTTTTGAGCATTTCATATGAATAGTAAATTTTGCTTATGAACATCAAATGCGTGATTTGATAATAAAACTCATTTGCTTATGTAATTACTATTCTAGTTGTCCCTAGTTTTATGTAATCTATTTTACAATGAAATAAAACTAGTATGATGTTTGATTGATGATTACGTTTTACTAATCATGTGTAATGAATACAAATCATATCATAGATGCAATATATAGGGATACATTGTATTGGACGTGATCCGTTAGAGAAGTAATACTTCATGGTCCTTAGTCATAAGTATTACTTCCTCAATACTATTTTAGAATCCTTAGACCTTATGTCTCCATTTGATTCTAGCATGAATGGAGCCACGTTTTGACTCAGTCGTACGTTGCTTTTAATCGAGTAATCAATACGACTGATGATCGGATGTAGCGTCCTATCATGGCTTGAATGTGAGAGGCATTGTAAGGAATTTGTCCCTCTCTATTATTAGAGAGAGATATCCATGGGCCCCTCGATAGGGAAAGACTGTCTAAATGCATGGCCGTGCTCAAATGTATTTGATAAAGTGGTTATCATATACTATTTGTTGGAACAGTCTACCTAGAGATCGAGCATAAATATATTAAGCTTAATAAGGGTGACGACTACCATGCCTTATGCTTAATTAGGATATCGTGAGACAAAGAGATTAAATAGTGGATTGATATTAGGTTCCGTTGTATATTCATTCACTTTGGGTTGTCACAATGTCCTGCTAGGGACCGCTTGTGATTTATGAACTCACACTAATACTAAGTGTGTTTTCATTGCCATTGTGATATGAACCTATAGGGTCACACGCATAGACGAACTAACGAGCTTAATGTCCAGATTCAATGAATCTAGAATGTGTCTAGGTTCATTGTATCTGACATTCACTTTTCTGAGAATAATAAAGTGTTATTATTCGAATTAGAGATAAGGGGCATATTCGGTATAGCTGGGATTACGTGGGAGTTATTATCCGATAAAGACTCCCACTACCAGCAAAAGTCTAGAGGACGTGGGAGTTGAGGACTCCCATTGCCGAGAGAAGTTGAGGACGTGAGAGTTAGTTCTGGGAACAAACTCCCACACCCTATATAATGATCTCTTGGCCGAAACCCTAGAGTGCCAATGCTTTTCAGCCGAAATACCTTGATATCCAGAAAACAGTTTTCTGCCTCTACATTTTCTCTCTAATTCCCGAATCTCAGAAAAACGAAGAGCTAGCAATCGCTGCCCGTTTCGTCGCGTGGATACCGGTAGAGGGACTTTCCGCAAAGGGAGATCAATCGGTGGCAGCATCCGATCCAAGAAATAGCTTCTTCCATTCAAGAATCCGATTCTTGAACCCAAAACGTAAGTTTTTCTTGCTGTTTTTCGATTTGTTTTGTATGAGCGGATCCTTCAGGGGAGGACTCATGGGTGTTTGGAACGAGTTTCCGCCCATGAATCCCTTCAAAAATGTTTAGGAAAAAACTATTTTCAATATGTAACTAATCGTAGCCGTACTATTCTAAAGGTGCTTACCGTCAATGCCTTCTTCAATGGTTTCAAGAGCGTGTATTTGCTTGGAAGTTTCCTTGTGCTTCGGCTTCTTCTCTTTCTTTGCTTTTCCTTTCCGGTTATTTCTAGAGCTGCAACACGAAAGCACCATTTCGGCAAACAATTGCAGGCCTTGCTAGGAGGCTTCTTACTAACAGGAGCATCAAATCCATAAAGAGCTTGCCGTCTGAAAACACATCCTGTTCCTACGTAAATTGGTCCTTGCAAACCATCTAAACCTTTCATATTGATCTGTATGAGCAAACTAAAATGAGTTTCCGTATAGGGTGTATGAACATGAGTATAATTGCATTAACAAGGATAGTGTGTACGTACATCGAAAAATACAACATTTCAGTTCGAGTATCTATCGTGACGATCAATTCCATCAAATCTCTGTGGAAACTGAACATAGCAAACTTTCTTCCCTGAAGTGGGAACCATCATGAAGCACATTGATTCTCTGAGGGCCTTGCTATTGTTGATGTAGTGATCACAATCCACGTTGAGAAGAAAAGGAGCATTTGAAATGACCGCAGAAACCCGAATCTGGAGGCACAAGAACGAAATGTTGCTCAATAAATCTAAAAATAATTGTATACAATGTTTGATCCTTCTTGTTTTCCTTCTCCCACCGTTGTGTTTTCTCTTCCCTCCAAACCCCGACCCCCCGAGGACATTATCATGCAGGAGAGGTGAATTTTACCAGAGCATTCATGGCACCAGCTTTTTTTATGGTGATCAAATCCTGGCCTCTTTTCACGGGAAACATACACCAGACGTGGTAACTCATTTCCTTCAACATCGTGAACACCATCATTTCCAAGGAATACCTGTTAGGGAAGAATTAGAAACAAGCTTTTAAAGAATATACTTTAACCAATTTGATTGACATGCAACAGAACATACATTGCCGCAATACATGGAATCCTATCATCATAGCCAGCGCTAACCGGAGGAAAATTCCTTAGTGGTCATGCTTCCAAGAGTTAGGAATCTCAGAAAGCTTGTATGAGGTTTCCTTCTATCTCGAGATAAAGGAGTTCCTTTTAGATTTTGCCATCATAAGAAGCCTAAATCTAACCTTGAACTTTCTATATTCAATATTGATATGAGTAGATCTAAAATGTTTTCACTTTTCTTAAACAATGTACTAGGACTTGACATTATAATTTAACAACAAAGAAAGCATGGACCTGAACAAAAGACTTCTATTTTCTTTGTAATTTAAGATTTTATTAGGCAGTCAAAAAATTGTTGAATATTAATATCAAGGTTTTCAAGATGATATTAAAAGGAGAGCAACTCACCTGGATCATACCAGGGTGGTCTCTAACATTATTGCCAGGCCAAGGCGTTCCATCCTGCATTGTCCAACCGTCCTCTGGCACCTTTTCAGACATGGCAACTAAACTGTTTATCCGAACTTTAAATTCTTCATATTCTCTCTGAACAGATGGAAAATGCAAACAGAATTAAGAAAACAAAAACTCATTACTACAAGCCTGATAAGACTATATTTTACCGTTGTTTTCCTATTTGAATTGAACTTAATTGAGAGAAAAATATATTAAATTGGTCTTTATGAGTGGATATGCCTAAAAATATTTCTGTGAATTTTATTTGCAAAACTAAAATTAATTCACTACATTTCTAAATATTTGATACAGGTTAAAGGGCATTTTGGATATCAAAGGAAAAAAAGAGTCATATTTGACATGTGCTAAATTGTCACACATATAAAGCTTATTCCAATTGGGAAAAGAAGATTGAAGAAGTGCAATCCAAGTTCAATTAGGAATTCAAAAAAGTCAATCATATCCTACTTTGAATTGGAGTTTAACAACCAAGAAGTAGAATCCAATTAGGAATCAAAAGAGGACCTGAGAACAACAATTGGACTCTGTGTATGGGAATTGTATTACAAACGTTTCCAATACCTACATGAAGAAGAGAAAAGCTGCAGAAAAAAGGAAGGAGATACAAAAAACAACAAAAGGCACCTCGGCCCACACTGATAGAAGTAAGCAATTAGAATTCATTAAGAATTCTAAATACCAAAACGTGTTATCACCAAGCAGTAGGATAAGATGAATTATCTTTTTGATTATCTCCTACTCGGAGTTGGAAAGTAAGTAAAATTCTCCTATAAAAGAAGACCACCTGCCTAACATTTGGATCATCCCTCAGAATATACACAACTGATAATTCCTTCTCAGTATACAAAGTTGGGTGCTGCTGTTGTTGGGAGCACTACACAAGCAGCAGCGAAGGCACTTTACAAGGCAGAGACTTGGAGCGAAGGATTCTGACTCCGGCGATCCAGGCTCTTTCTAGTTTTTATTTTATTTTATGTTAATTTATTTTATGGTTTTGAACATGTCCATATCTAGCTAAATTCTTATGATGATCGAAACTTTTATGGTTAATGTTTGATTTCTAATAAAGATTACGTCTTTTCTCTAATTTGGTTAATTGTTATTATCTGAACTTAATGCTTGTAATTTTCTGGCCAATTATTGCATGAACCTAATATTGGAGCAAGGACAATAACAACACAACGTAAAATTGACTAGAGATATATTCGATTTCCTTTTGTGTGGTTTCTAGCGAGTAGGAAACAAAAGGTAGGGAAGACCATATAGTTTTATGCGGTTTTAGGATCTTTTCGCCAAGAGATTGGGTGGGTCTAGCTTATTTTCGAGAATTCTACTATTAACCAAGTTGAGACATAATTTAAAGGATCATTCATTACTCCACAAAAAAATGAGTAAACTGGATTAGAGGTGTCTTAGTTCATTCATTCCATTTATTATCTTCATATCGCATTACTTTACTTTAATTGTCCTTCATTCTTAGTTATTTTTAGTTAATCTTATCATCTCTATTTTATAAGTGAGAAAAATTTTCATTTAGATAATCAATCCTTGTTGGGACGATCTTTTACTTATCACTTTATTACTTGTTTGATATTTGTGCACTTGCAAATTTCGCATCAAAGTCTAAGACCGAAATATGATCGGAGCTTCTTTTTTACATGATATCAATGGTTAGACTATAAAAAGTCCATTAAAGTAGTTCTTCCCATGTTGAAAAGACGGACCTTTATTTCACGCCTCTCTCTTACAAATGCTGGATGAACTTTGTTTTTCAGATAGTCCATGTCACAACCCGTAACCAGGGTCGATGACATGGCAGTGTCTCATTGGTTAATGAAACACCAAAGCCGACAAACAAAGTTACTAAAAGGAAATTCAATTATGATATAATCCAAAAACAAGAGTTAAATAGCGGAATTAAATTACTATAAGTGATATACTAAGAATTACAAATGAAAAAGGGTCCAACAATGCTATTTATGAAATAGTTCTATGAATAAGTGAAATAAGATAACTAAATCTCTACTAAAGCCGGTTATGGATCACTCTTCATGTTCCCCTTCCCATGCTCTATCATCAATGTACTCCTCATCACCTGCACAATAAGCGGATGGACTGAGCTCCGGTGCTCAGTAGGGACCTGATAAACACAAATAGGCACATAACACATTCCCAATCCCAAAACACAAGTTATATGACTCAAAATCAAGTATCAAATATGGCAAAAACATGAATAAACAAGTTGAGACAACAAGTAAGCGAGATAACCATACTCTTCATATCCAAGCACTTACACAACCGAATGTACGACAAGCACCATACTCTACTCATACGGTACACACGATTACACACTTGCTTAGACACTACGAGCACAGCTACTGCTATGACACGACTTCCCACCATTCGAGCTCAGGTATCTAATCACGACTCTACGACAATAATTGCAACGGTCCTAGTTATAGTCCAAACTAGGAGGGCTCAAATAGTTCATAACATGGGTTCGGGTCTCACTCCCCGAACGACTGGATGCAAACTTTAAGGACTCATTCTACATTGTATCATCATCCAACACCTTGGACTCCACAAAACCGTTGCAATCCCAATGATAGTCCACATCAGGTTAAGGCTCACGCAGAAAGACCCTCGGGGTCAAGGACACATCGCATGACCCCTCGGAATCCCTCCAATTTCATATCGTATCATATCCTCCAATCGAACGAGTCCTGACATTGAGTAGATCCTAGACACGAGCTCAAAATAGGGCGACGACTCGGTCGACCAAAACCAAGAAGGACTAAACGACAACCAATACGATAATCAAATAGGCATGCTAAATATTTATACAATAACAGTTTATGGACATATCAACAATAACAATATGTATAACAAATATGACAATATCTCACATTAACAGTTACATATAACGATCAAGATTAAAGGTTAAATCAATTCATATTATATCATAGATAATATAATCAACAAAAGATAGAAAACCAATTAACAAAACGATAAATACAAAACGTGCAATTAAATTCGTAAATCAACAGTTAATGCATTAATTCACGTCAAATCAGTAATTAAATAATCCAAAACAGCACCAACACATATATATCATTTCTGGACAGAAAATAATATAAAAGCAGGGTCTACCTCGATCGGAAGCAATTAAATACACAAACCCGAAATCTGCACTGCCCAGACCCGCTCACGGTGCGATAACTTTCTGCTCGGGTCTCAGAATGACGTTCCGTCTGCGCTCACTCGAAGCGTATAAAATTATCTTCGATTCGGTATATTATGGGCTGAAAACGAACAGATAACGCTCTCTCGGTGATCTCTCAAAGTCTGACCAGAAATCTCAAAAATTCTACAAAAACTGTGATTGCTTGCTGCTGCTATACCTACTGTTTCCTTCTCAAATTGGTCACGGCTCCCAAAGCCCCTAAAAACTCCACGGATGCTTTCTATTGTTTAGTGATTGTGATTGTGATTTTGATTGTGATTTGTGAGTCCTCTCCCCTTTGCCCCTAATCTCCAATATATATATACACACTAATTCTAAAGGAAACTGAAAATGCTTCCTTTGCCTTCCCATTAAACTCATGCATGTAACTTATGTCTTTAAATTCTCTAACCCCCAACCCATGAAGTCCTTTCATTTATTATTATTATAATTATTTTATTTAACTCCTATCTTATTGAATTCCTTTTATATTATGGTGATTCAATTCCTAATTCAATTCCCATCAATTATCTAATTAAAATTACCCATCTAGGTGAATTACAAATAAATCCCCAAACTATATTACGTGTGTGAAACGCCCCTCAATAAAACGTACACGGAAAAAAAAATAATTCACGTAACATGTTATAAAATTAAAATGAACACGTGACCACATAATCACACGAAAACTATTACGCCTACACAGTTAATCGCGAAAAATTAATTACATGTCAGAAATTCACGTAAGCAAAAGATACGGGTTTTACAGTCCATCTTCTGCGAAAAGTACCATTCCGGAGCCCGTGGCTCAATATTGAACTTCTTGCAGAAGGGAACCCATTTCCGGGCAAATTCTGATGTTTCAGACAGTGCTTCAAAAGTAAGCATTGCAGCACCATCATCTGAGACATAGCATGAAACTTTTTCTACAGGATAATCAACAGCCAATATAGAAAGAACAGTGTTTGCTGTGATCAATGGTGGTTCTTTCAAGGGGTCGACCGTACTAACAAAGACGTCAATTGGGGCAAGCTCGGATGGCTTTCCTTCTTTTCTCATATCTGGAACACGATATGAAAATTCTTTTAGACAAGAAATAGCAGGATATTGTCAATGATTAATATAAAAAGAATATAGTAAAATGGTATGAAAGAAACAAACTGAGAGAGGAAGCAGAGTAGAAGGGGGAAGTGTTATAAATAGAAACTGCCAATAAATTAGACCATGTACCTCAGTGACAGCCGATCTAGGTATGTTTCTCGTTCTGTTGGATACCACTTTGGAAATTGATCCAAAATCCAAGATACAGCAAACCATATTTGACAGATGACTGATGTCAGCCACAGACCATGATTATCAATATGTATGGGTTTATCTTGCTTGAAGATATAGGTATTTTCCTCGAAAGTGGCTGCCTTCCTTCATCCATCCTGATAAAATGAAGTTCAAAAAAATGAATTATAATTTGGATTCTAAGAGATCATGGTAAGTTTGTGTTATTGAGAAGCGTCGTATTTTAGAGATTCAATCTGATCTTTCATTCATTTGATAAATTGGAATAATTGAGCAGCAATGGCTAAAACCTCGCCAATAATTGAGATGTTCAGAAATAAAGGATATGGATAAAGCACAGTGTAAAGATCTGAGCCCCTCAAACGTCACCTGTTTCCTTTTCTAAACTTTAGTCTAATGATTCTTTTAAGTATCTTTATCGTGTGGTACAACACTGGAATGTACCACTCAAAACCTAAATAAACCTTCTTGGTTCATGACTCATACAGAAACAAGTCAACTAGAAAAGTAAAATAACTGCAGTTCCTTACATGGGTAAATCAGTATTATCAAGTTCACCACCATCAAAGTTTCCACCATCGGAATTTCCGCCATCATTTTGTCCTTGATGCTTGACCACCTGAAGATTATCATTTTGCCTTCTCTTCCAGTCCTCCATCCTATCCTTCCATGCAACACTTCCATACCCGTATAAAGCAATATCTTTTGGTGGAACCATCGGTCTTGGATGCACTGAGAAAAATATATCAAGCACATTACTTTATTGCAAATATCAAATGTGGGATAAAATTATATTTGAAGGGAAGATAGGTGAACGCAAAAATAACTTACGAGTTCCAGCTGGATCAGGAAAAGTACCGTATTCATGACCAGTAAATAGGGGAACAACAAGGGCATGATGATCAGGTGATATTTGAGCATCCTAAAACAAGAAAGATAATTATTAATGTATGCTATACACAGATACACAAACAAAATAGCTATAGTTGATCAAATTACCTCTTCGCCATAGGTTAATAGTGGAATATCAAGATTCTGGGAAGATGAATGATTTCCAGATGAACTAGCACGACCAACACGGGAAGATTGATGTTGTCCCAAAGAATCAATGTCCCCATACTCAAACTCATGCTCCAGATCATCGATATCATCCTCGTCCTCATCCCCCTCAACTCTTGGACTACCTAAAATTTGCATCAATTATAACAATAAGTTCTCTTACATATGTCAGGTTACGACATGTATCACCTGAAAACATTAGAAAAAAACTTGCCTTTAATTCGCTTGTATCTGGTTTTGCACTGAGGGCAAGACTTTACTTATGATTTTAATAAATTGTAATTACATGATTCTATTATGATTCACTTGTGATATTTTTGTATTCTCCAAAGAATCAACATATTTCTTCTTCCTCTCTGTGAAAAAAAATCAAAATCTCCATTTCTTCTTCCACTTATTGTTCAGGATATCCATATTTGAATTCTTTAATCAGGAAAAAAATACTGCACTCCTAAGTCAGGAAAAAAAAGTTCAAATTTAGCAAATATTGGATTAATCAAAAGCTTACGAATTATTAATCCTACCAGAATACTTTAATCAGGATATCCATCTTTTTTTAAATAAATACTACACTCCTCAAATCAGGAAATAAAAATTCAAATTTTGCAAATATTTGATTAATAAAAAGCTTCCAAGTTATCAATCCTACCAAAATTCTTTCCAAAAAACCGATCTAAGAATTTTTCGTAATCACTACAAAAAAGTAACGAAACTTTTTTATGAAAAATTGCAGAAAATAAAAAAAAAATAACTTTTTCAACAGAAACCCAAATACACTACCCCAATTCCAATTATTTATCCCAGAAAAATAATAGCAAGCATGTGAAGAGAAAAGATGAGAAGCTTTTCTCCGTTGATGTTGTTTGTTCATCTTCTCCTAACACAAATCAACGTGAGAATCACATGTAAAAGGGTGTGATTTGTTTATGGGTTTGGTATTTATATCATCCACTGAAAAGTCTCACAAAATACACCATTTAATGAAATACTTCAAAATCGATAATTTTTTTAATACCACCGTACTTTTTTAATCTTTTAAAAGTCCTCATTGAATACCATCAGACTTGCATTGATGATTTTAAAATCCTAATTGAATACTGTAAGCCCTAAGGGCGAACAAACTCAGTTTTTGATATTGGACAAACTTTTGATGTTGTGTCTAATGATCTTAATCTTTGTGATAGAATATCGGAACTCATTATGGAAGCTCTAAGTACTTCAATCAAGCCATTGGTATCAAGATTCAAAGTTATGCAAGGCTCATTTATCAAGATTGAAGATTGAAGACTTAGGTTTGGTTAGTTTAGCTTTGTCGTCATAAGTCGTTATCTTATAAAGCTCTAACCAAAGCTCTCATGAACATAAGCTCTACACTCTAGTCTTGCATGCATCATAAACACGTTTTCAAACGGCTAAGTTTCAAATCGTTCCTTACATGAGTTCATATCTCAAAAGCCTTTGTTTTCAAAGTCTAAGTACTTTAAAATGGTTTTCCAAATGTTCTTACTTGTTACCTTTTGGGAAAACCTTTTTGTTAGCCCTAAGGGCGATCAAACTCGGTTTTTGATAATGGACAAACACTTGATGTTGTGTCTAATGTTTATATCTTTGTGATAGAATATCGGAACTAATTATGGAAGCTCTAAGTACTTCAATCAAGACATTGGTATCAAGATTCAAAGTTATTCAAGGCTTATCTTTCAAGATTGAAGATTGAAGACTTAGGTTTGGTTAGATTAGCTTTGTCTCTATAAGTCTTTATCTTATATAGCTCTAACCAAAGCTCTCATGAACATAAGCTCTACACTCTAGTCTTGCATGTTTTCATAAACACGTTTTCAAAAGGCTTAGTATTCGAAATGATTCTTAAATGTGTTCGTATCTTAAAAGCCTTTGTTTTCTAAGTCTAAGTCCTTTAAAATGGTTTTCCAAGTGTTCTTACTTGTTACCTTTTGGGAAAACCTTTTAGACTTTAAAAGACTTCAAGAGATTTCAAAACGTGTGAAAAATCAGCTTGGAAGTTCGGTCAACAGAGCCAAGGTCGGATCAACCGACCAGAAACTGAGAGGTGTGAAATTTGAGGTCGGTAGACCTAAGGGGTACTTTGGTCGACCGAAGTTTGGTTAAGGTCATCCGAGGTGGTCAGTTCGGTCCACCGAACTCTGCTTTTACTAGCCGTTATTTGACCGTTGGAGACTCGATTTTCAGCCTATTTTCAAATGTATATATTCTCCAAAGCTAGATAATCATTCAAGGACTTGCACATACATTTTACATTGATTTCTTATCAAGTCTAAACACCTTCAAAGCAAAAACACTTGATCTCCATGATCTAATTCATTCAAAGGTGTTCTTTCAAAAAGCAAGACAAAGAGTAGAATTCATATGTTCAAAAGAGCTTAAACATTCTTGTACTTCAAAGGTATATTTCTCACTTATAAGAGTGATCAACCTTGTTCTTTAAACATTCAATTCCCTTTCTAAGTGATTGGGTAATTCTTGTAAAAGTCCTACTTAGTGTGGGCAATTTGTAAAGTCCTACTTTGTGTGGGCAAGCTCTTAGTGAGTTTTTCATTGTGTGGTTGTGTTGTAAAACTCTTAGTGAGTTAACCACAAGTGTAAACATTCTTCTTAGTGAAGTTGTTTGAAATCCTTGGGTGCGGCTCAAGGTAGTGGATGTAGATTCTAAGTGAATCGAACCACTCTAAATCCTTTGTCTTGTTGATTGGGTTTTGCATTGCTTTTATTCTTCTTGCTCAAACTTCCAATAGCTTTGTAAAGAATCGAAAAAGTTTACAAGATTAGTTAAAACCCAATTCACCCCCCCTCTTGTGTTTTACACTTTTAGACTTCAAAAGATTTCAAAACGTGTGAAAAATCAACATCTCTCAAAGCTCAGAAGGTCGGATCATCTGAGCTTTCCTCGGATCAACCAAAGAGAAACAGAGAGTATGTTTGAAATGGTTCGGTCGACCTAAGGTCTTGGTCGGTCGACCGACCTTGGTTCGGCTCAACCGAGGTTGGCTTCGGTCATCCGAGGTCTGTGTTCGGTCAACCAACCTCTGCGGGAACTAGCCGTTATTTGACCGTTGCAGAGTCAATTTTTCAGCATATTTTCAAATGTATAAATACTCTAAAGCTGAGAAATGTTTAGAACGAAAAAAAGGCTTGCACATCAAAGTTTCATTGATTTCTTATCAAGTCTAAACACTCACAAAGCAAATGCACTTCATCCTTATGATCTAAATCATTGAAGAGTGTTATTTCAAATGCAAGACAAAGAGTGAACTTCATATGTTCAAAGAGCTTATCATTGTTGTACTTCAAAGGTATTAATCTTTCACTTAGAAGAGTGAACAACCTTGTTCCTTAACTTTCTTAATTCCCTTTCTAAGTGTGGGCAAATTGTAAAGTCCTACTTTGTGTGGGCAAATTGTAAAGTCCTACTTTATGTGGGCAAATTGTTAAGTCCTACTTTGTGTGGGCAACCAAGCTCTTAGTGAGTTTTTCTTGTGTGGTTGTGTTGTAAAACTCTTAGTGAGTTAGCCACAAGTGTAAACATTCTTCTTAGTGAAGTTGTTTAAAATCCTTGGGTGCGGCTCAAGGTAGTGGATGTAGATTCTGAGTGAGTCGAACCACTATAAATCCTTTGTCTTGTTGTTGGGTTTTGCATTGCTTTTATTCATCTTGCTCAAACTTACACTAGCATTGCAAAGAGTAGAAAAAGTTTCCAAGATTGATTAAAACCCAATTCACCCCCCCCGCCCTCTTGTGTTTTACAATTGGTATCAGAGCCTCATCTTCATCTTTAGTCTAACCGCTTGAAGAAAAGATTATGGCCGTATATTCCGCTTTAGCATACCAAGAGGGGTCTTCCATCGATAGACCACCACTTCTTGATGTAAATAATTTTGATGATTGGAAAGACCGATTCAAGATATATGTATGCTCCATAGATTATTTGTTATGGCATATATTTGAAGAAGGTCCATATGTACCGATGAAAGTAGTGGATGGTGTTCAAACTCCAAAGACGGACAATGAGCTAAATGAAGATGAGTACATGAAAATGACTCGAAATTATAAGGCTATGAACATTCTTAGTTGTGCCTTAAGTCCGGAGGAGTACAACCGTGTCCTTGGAAGCAAATCCTCCCACTCTATGTGGAAAACGCTTGAAGATACTCATGAAGGACTAAGCTCTTCAAGTGATGACGGTGATGATGAATACGCCAACTTGTGCTTCATGGCATTTGGTAATGAGGTACATCCTTCTCCTTCTACTTCAAATTCTTATGATGATGAGGAGGATGATCCTAATGTGCTTTTAATTGATATGTATGATCAATTGAAAAAATGTGCAAAGCAAAACAAAGATATGAAGCTTAAAATTGAATCTTTGCTTGTTGAAGGATCTAAGTTGGTTGATGAAAATAAAAAGTTGTGTGATGATGTTAATTGCTTGAAATGTGAAAATGATGATCTTATTACTACTTGCAATACATCTTCATTACAATACATAGAAGCTTGTGATAAATTGTCATCTTTAGAAAACAAGCTTGTTGAATTTGATCTTTTGAAAAAACAAAGTTAAAAAGACCTTACCTTTCTTGTTGAAAACTTTACAAAGGGTAAGAAAAATCTTGATCAAATTCTTGGCATGCAATGTGCTTCTCTTGATAAACATGGCCTTGGTTATATTGATAAACATGTTGATATTGCTAGCTCTTCGCTTAAACCTAAGAATCATGTTGTAAATGCTAGGATGTCACATAGGCCAAGTAGTTATCTTGTGCATGCTAACAATTCTTCTAAGCCACATATTTGTTGCACATATTGTGGAAAACATGGTCACACAAATGCTAGATGCAATGTTAAGAAGAAGATTGAAAGGGGAGTTAAAATTATTTGGAGAGTTAAGCTTAATTCAACTAACCCCCTTGGACCCAAACAAAAGTGGGTACCAAAAGTTACTCTTCCCTTGCTCTTATAGGTTCTTGTTAGTTAAAGGGAAGCTCCGGCTCTATGATGTTTCAATGTGTATGATTTTATCACATAACCGGAGAAGTAGAAGTGCTTATGAAAGGTGTCAAATCTCTTTGCAATGGAAATATCACTTTGGTAATAAAGCTAAAGATGAGTATGATAAAGAAGATTGAGAAGCTCAAAGAACTCATTGAAGGAACTCAAAGTGCAAAAGCATTCATCAAATTCAATGAGATATTACTAAACTCAATCTCTTTCATTTCCTTGAACAATTATTGATCTTACTTTCCATATAATGTTCAATTGTTCTTGAAATGGGCACCTTGGAGATTTTATAACATGTTTTGCTTTTCATATGTTTTGATTGTTTTTGAGCATGTTATTAGAGAGCTTAATGATTTGATCTTTGTGACGAAATCTCCTTTTAACAACCCCCTCCCCTCTATTATTTAGTGTCTTATGCTTTGGGGGAGTTTGTATATGCTATGCTCAGTTTTTATAGGGGTTGTGTTTATATTCGAGTCTATAGCATTAATCTTATATGGTTGATCGTCTAGATACTTGACTTAGGATGTAAACTCATAATATGTGATGTATTCTCAATTGTTCATATTTTACATCACCACATCACTTGTTGACTTGCCTTTCATCTTTTATATCTTATAGCCAACTTGTGTAAGTTATTTTGGAGTTATATGTGTTATAAATGTTTATGTATTTAATTGGTATCACATATACTCTCCCTTAATAACTTTGAGATCATATTCTTCATTTTCTTATCCATTGTGATCTCATTATAGTTTTTGGTTAGTATCACTTTAAGAGTTGCTACACTTATTTAGCTAACCATTAACTTGTTAGAGGAATGTACTCAAAGTGTTATCTTACACTTCCTCTACTTCTTTTGGTTGTGATACATGTGCTTAACTTATGAATTCATGGTATCACTTCCACTAGTACTTTGTTAGCTATATTTTCAAACGTGTGTTACAATTGGCTATATTTACAATTGGTATCATGTTTTACAATTGGTCAATAGGTATCAAACTTGGTTTTATCTCTAATAGCTAATATCGTATGTTTTATAAACGGGGAGATTGTGCTTAAAGGTTATATTCCTTATCTCCTTTGTTTTTAGCTTAGGTTGATATTCTTTTTGAGCCATATATAACCATCTTTATATTTATGTGTCATTATGGACTCTTTGTATTTTGAAATCAACCAAGCTTATTCAAAAAGATCATTCTTCAGAAAATTGGTGTATTAACTTTGCTTGTGCTATGAACTGTTTATGTTTTTGCAAGTACACCCTTATATCTTTGGAGTTTGAAGTCTTTTTGATTATGCCAAAGGGGGAGAAAAATAGTGTATTAATCTTGCTAAAATGGTGTATTAATCTTAGTGTATTAATCATGTTTTTTATCCTTTCCGGCATGTTTTGAGGGGGAGCTTTTTATTTATCTTATGTCTCAAAACATATTTAATGGAAGGAAGGAGGAAAGGAGGTTGGTTGAGAAATAGGGCTCTTCTAAGAGTCCCTAGATTATATGGCAAAAAGAAGTTATCATGACTAAGTGCTTTTGTCTTCATTGGTTTTATCTTTTAAAGCACTAGTAATTGCTCTTAGTAGTTCTTTAAATTTTTGCCATGCTTCCTTGTTCTTAATTTTGTCCATATTCTATCTTATTACATAAAAGTTTGTCATAATCAAAAAAGGGGAGATTGTAAGCCCTAAGGGCGAACAAACTCAGTTTTTGATATTGGACAAACTTTTGATGTTGTGTCTAATGATCTTAATCTTTGTGATAGAATATCGGAACTCATTATGGAAGCTCTAAGTACTTCAATCAAGCCATTGGTATCAAGATTCAAAGTTATGCAAGGCTCATTTATCAAGATTGAAAATTGAAGACTTAGGTTTGGTTAGTTTAGCTTTGTCGTCATAAGTCGTTATCTTATAAAGCTCTAACCAAAGCTCTCATGAATATAAGCTCTACACTCTAGTCTTGCATGCATCATAAACACGTTTTCAAAAGGCTAAGTTTCAAATCGTTCCTTACATGAGTTCATATCTCAAAAGCCTTTGTTTTCAAAGTCTAAGTACTTTAAAATGGTTTTCCAAATGTTCTTACTTGTTACCTTTTGGGAAAACCTTTTTGTTAGCCCTAAGGGCGATCGAACTCGGTTTTTGATAATGGACAAACACTTGATGTTGTGTCTAATGTTTATATCTTTGTGATAGAATATCGGAACTAATTATGGAAGCTCTAAGTACTTCAATCAAGACATTGGTATCAAGATTCAAAGTTATTCAAGGCTTATCTTTCAAGATTGAAGATTGAAGACTTAGGTTTGGTTAGATTAGCTTTGTCTCTATAAGTCTTTATCTTATATAGCTCTAACCAAAGCTCTCATGAACATAAGCTCTACACTCTAGTCTTGCATGTTTTCATAAACACGTTTTCAAAAGGCTTAGTTTTCGAAATGATTCTTAAATGTGTTCGTATCTTAAAAGCCTTTGTTTTTTAAGTCTAAGTCCTTTAAAATGGTTTTCCAAGTGTTCTTACTTGTTACCTTTTGGGAAAACCTTTTAGACTTTAAAAGACTTCAAAAGATTTCAAAACGTGTGAAAAATCAGCTTGGAAGTTCGGTCAACCGAGCCAAGGTCGGATCAACCGACCAGAAACTGAGAGGTGTGAAATTTGAGGTCGGTCGACCGAAGTTTGGTTAAGGTCATCCGAGGTGGTCAGTTCGGTCCACCGAACTCTGCTTTTACTAGCCGTTATTTGACCGTTGGAGACTCGATTTTCAGCATATTTTCAAATGTATATATTCTCCAAAGCTAGAGAATCATTCAAGGACTTGCACATACATTTTACATTGATTTCTTATCAAGTCTAAACACCTTCAAAGCAAAAACACTTGATCTCCATGATCTAATTCATTCAAAGGTGTTCTTTCAAAAAGAAAGACAAAGAGTAGAATTCATATGTTCAAAAGAGCTTAAACATTCTTGTACTTCAAAGGTATATTTCTCACTTATAAGAGTGATCAACCTTGTTCTTTAAACATTCAATTCCCTTTCTAAGTGATTGGGTAATTCTTGTAAAAGTCCTACTTAGTGTGGGCAATTTGTAAAGTCCTACTTTGTGTGGGCAAGCTCTTAGTGATTTTTTCATTGTGTGGTTGTGTTGTAAAACTCTTAGTGAGTTAACCACAAGTGTAAACATTCTTCTCAGTGAAGTTGTTTGAAATCCTTGGGTGCGGCTCAAGGTAGTGGATGTAGATTCTAAGTGAATCGAACCACTCTAAATCCTTTGTCTTGTTGATTGGGTTTTGCATTGCTTTTATTCTTCTTGCTCAAACTTCCAATAGCTTTGCAAAGAATCGAAAAAGTTTACAAGATTAGTTAAAACACAATTCACCCCCCCCCCCACCCCTCTCTTGTGTTTTACAATTTTAGACTTCAAAAGATTTCAAAACGTGTGAAAAATCAACATCTCTCAAAGCTCAGAAGGTCGGATCATCTGAGCTTTCCTCGGATCAACCAAAGAGAAACAGAGAGTATGTTTGAAATGGTTCGGTCGACCTAAGGTCTTGGTCGGTCGACCGACCTTGGTTCGGCTCAACCGAGGTTGGCTTCGGTCATCCGAGGTCTGTGTTCGGTCAACCAACCTCTGCGGGAACTAGCCGTTATTTGACCGTTGCAGAGTCAATTTTTTAGCATATTTTCAAATGTATAAATACTCTAAAGCTGAGAAATGTTTAGAACGAAAAAAAGGCTTGCACATCAAAGTTTCATTGATTTCTTATCAAGTCTAAACACTCACAAAGCAAATGCACTTCATCCTTATGATCTAAATCATTGAAGAGTGTTATTTCAAATGCAAGACAAAGAGTGAACTTCATATGTTCAAAGAGCTTATCATTGTTGTACTTCAAAGGTATCCTTAACTTTCTTAATTCCCTTTCTAAGTGATTGGGTTATTGTTGTAAAAGTCCTACTTTGTGTGGGCAAATTGTAAAGTCCTACTTTGTGTGGGCAAATTGTTAAGTCCTACTTTGTGTGGGCAACCAAGCTCTTAGTGAGTTTTTCTTGTGTGGTTGTGTTGTAAAACTCTTAGTGAGTTAGCCACAAGTGTAAACATTCTTCTTAGTGAAGTTGTTTAAAATCCTTGGGTGCGGCTCAAGGTAGTGGATGTAGATTCTGAGTGAGTCGAACCACTATAAATCCTTTGTCTTGTTGTTGGGTTTTGCATTGCTTTTATCCATCTTGCTCAAACTTACACTAGCATTGCAAAGAATAGAAAAAGTTTCCAAGATTGATTAAAACTCAATTCACCCCCCCTCCCCCTCTTGTGTTTTACAAATACCATCATATTTTGATTGATCACTTAAAAATCATAATTGAATACCACTAGACTTTTAAACTTAAAAAAAACTATTAAAATCCTAATTCAATCCCCCCTTGATTGCAAAATAAAAAAGATTGATAAACATATGTTGACTTTGGAAATTCAACACCGCTGCATCTGTATGATACACCACGGCATCATTCTTTTCTTTATTTTTTGTTGTTATTTAAATAATCTATATACTTTATAAATCAAAAGAAATCATGATAAATCAATCTAATAGAATCTGATAGAATCTGCGTAGAGTATACATAGAGTTAAAACAATCCATGCAGTCAGCAAAATCCAGACTTTTGAAAATGAATTAAATTTTTTTAAAATTCGGATTGAATACAACCCCTTTAAGTTTATTTTCTTTAACATGAAGATTCCTCAAACTAATTACGGGCAGCCTGTAAATTCCATGCCACCACAAATGCGGCGGAATTCGGTCAACATGCTAAAAAAACAGGGGTAAATCTATCATTTTTTATAATAAAAAAAAATCCTTTATTCTTCATCTTCTTCCTCACATATCCCCACATACCGACGCCGCCACCACCACCCTTTTCATCTTCGACGTCACCACCGCCACCCTTCTCCTCTCCCAAAGCCGCCCACTTACCCCAACTGAATCTCCTCCAAACTCCTTCCTTACCCAGATTCATGCACCACCACCACTGAGCACCTTCGCCCCAACCCTCATTTCTTATGTCTCTGCCCCTCTGCCCAATATCAAACCAAGATCCATCATCTTCTTCATAAAGTAACAAAATAATCAAGGGAATCAAACAAGCAGGCTTCAAGAAAAAAATCTCATTTCAAAAGGTAAAATCTTTCTCTTTTAGAATCTTGTTTATCAATTCCTAACCCCTTTTCTTGATTCAAGAATTTTGTTTTATTTGGATGTGAATGATGAAATTAGTAATTATATGTTGAGAAAAATTGATTGATTGATTTTATTTGCTTTAGAGATAAAGGGTGACTCCCTATCAACATCTACCCTTCACCGCATGAAAATTTGGTTTGCCATGGAAAGGTCTCTTAAATTCTGAATTGTAATTTCCACATCTCCGCCATTAGGACTACCATGCTAGGTCCCAACTCAACCTGGTCCCATCCTCCATTTTGGTGTGGTTTTTGGTGAGTTCTGGTTTTGACGTGGTCTTAGTGGGTGTTGGTTATGGATGGTGGCTGAGGTGTTGATGTTGATTTTGATGGCGGCGGAAATGCTCAAGGTGGCAGCGGCATAGACGTTGAATGGAGGGTCAGTGTGGGTAGAGTTTGGGGATTTAATCTTCAAACGGGTCGGGTTTGATGATGACAATTTTGTCATTAGGTTAAATGCATGTGCAGTGCACGTGTGCCAATTTGGCCGGATTCCGCCGCATTTGTGGGGGTAAGGACTTTACAGGCTGCCCGTAAATAGTTTGAGGACTCTTTATGCTAAAAAAACAAACTAGGACTATCGAGGTTAAAGTAAAATAGTTAGGGGACGACTTGGGCGATTTTCTCAATATATAAACCAAGTAGAACAAAAAGAATAGGTTATTAAATTCACTAGTGTAATAATATTTATTGCATTTTTTTATTATTACAAAAGGCTAAGCCCTTTTTAACCAACTCCAAAAAATATTTACTAAACAACTCCCCATTATGTGTTGTATGTGAAAATTTTGGGACCCCATTTGGAGTTGGTGGTACTTGTGCACTAAAAGGCGTTACCTAAGTCCACATGGCCTCCAATCTCCTGTTCGATAGAGAATTTGAAGGATGTAAATTAAGGTGATCCAACGGCTCGACTAGATGAGAGGACTTTTTTTAGCCCTCCACAAGAAGCCACCCCCACATTGGAGGGTTGAAACTTCCACACTGCAGCTGCCAAGATTTGATCACGCATTCTTATGCACAATCTATCATCCAGAACTAAATGGGCTGCCCTTGAGGACTTGAGTTGGTGGGTGGTACTGAGTCTACCGACTACTAAGCAAATGAGTGAATGTGAGTACGGCGGGAATGGGGGTAGAGGTTGTTTGATACACTTGGACAACAACTGTAAGGTACAATTTTTGTGGATGTCTTTTGAGGTTGTATAAAGATCTAGTTATTTTTAATGTTGGATTTCTTGCGGGACTTGTGGGGAGTGTTGACATAGTATTTAGTTTTTGTGAATATCATAGTATTTGGTTTTGGTTTAGACTCTTGCTACATATTTTTTTTATCTTACTATTTATTGATGTTTTTTTTAATAGAAAAAAGGTATATTATATCATTTAGTAAATGTGGTATGAGAAATTCTGGTGGGTCTCCAAACCATTGATTGGAGGCTCTAAGCCTCATTACATACTTCGTCAATTTATCAGCAGGATTGTTACAAGATTTGTGGACAAAGACTAAATTAGCTAATCTAAACCCCAAAAAAATATTAATTTGACTAACAATATGACCTAGTGGGGAAAGATCTTCATCGGTGTGATGGACTTGATTGACCCGGGATTGGCAATCGCTCTCAATGATGATGGCATGGTGACCTTGAGCTTGAGCAAAACGAAGTCCTTCTAAAAGTGTTTTATCTTCAGTGTATTCCGGGCTGGGAGATTTTGGGATAAATTTGGCAGCTCCAGCTATAAATCTTCCTTCAGGATCCCGTATGATTATTCATATACCTCCATTTTTTTCGTACCAGGCTCTATCAACATTGAGTTTCAGGAGTCCTTCTGGGGGCTTTCATTTGAGGCTAGGTGGCTATTCTAGAATCTTGGAGATTTTTTCCACTTCTTCTGGCACAAACATCTTGGCTTTTCCTTTTAGTATGTACTTGATTTTGTCATAGCTTGGCACAGGATGGCGAGTTCCCGATGGCCCTAGAGATGACAAATATATACTACTGTATTCGGCAGCATTGACTAGAGAGTGACTTGCAACTTCCTCGGATGATTGCCTTTTACCCTAAAAAAACAGTCTTATTCTTATTGCACCATATATGGCATGTAATGTATGAGAAAGGAGTGCAAAATTCCTCGTTTTCTGCCAAGATTGACATCAAACAATAGGGAAAGATTTATTTTTTTAGTAGAGCTTGGATGTCAAAACTAGTTTGGCTCCATACATCTATAGCCTCTGGGCATGAAAAAATAGCATGTGCAATAGTTTCAACCTCCTCTTGGCAGATAGGGCATTGTGATTTTATTGTTTGTACTCACTTTGACAAATTTTGTAAGTAGGGAGAATACCTTGCAAAATTTTCCAAATTAAAATTTGTAATTTCGAGGAATAGCCAATTTCCAGATACCTTTCCAGTAATCCTCAGCGTTGTTCTTTGAGGTTGAGGGATTCTCGTGTTTCCTAGCCATGATATCGACTTGTAGGTGATATTCGGACTTGACAGAGTATATTCCATTTTTTGTATATCCTCAAACAAGACGATTAGGAGGCCAAGTATCACAGAGTGGTACTTTAAGGATTTCTTCTGTCTCATAGGATGAAAAGGATTCCTTTAGCATATCCATATCCCATGTGCCTTACTGGTGATCAATGAGCCTAGAAACGGGCATCATTTTCCTTGATAAATCCATATCAGTTGGGATTAACAACTTGAAAGTACTCGGAGTGGTTAGCCATTTGTTCCCCCAAACGTTAACCTGTGTGATACGGTACCAACCATGAAGCTTAGAGAGGTGATTTGGATAAATGACCTCATCCTTAACTCATACATCCCAAATACGAGCTTCAAAGTCAAGCCTTTGTTCGAAGTGTTTAAAGTCTCTAATCTAAAGGTTCAAGAGGTAAAGAAACCATCAAAGAAAGCTAGACACAAGGATCAAAGCCATCAAATATAATTTGAAGGAAATATACACAATTGGAAGGAAAACGGTTGAAGGGTATTTTAGAAAACTTGTAAATTAAAGTCTTTTAAAGACTTTAATTATATTTTCAGCTTTATTGTTTATTTTAATTAGCCATGTTGGCCGAAATAAGCTAGCTAAATAATAAGACATGTTGTCCCTGATGTTAGGTAGTGTTTTGTTTTAGGTAATTAACTTAATTTAGGATTCAAGAGTCTTACCTAAAGTGGGACTCTTCATATTACGAAATTCCACTCTATTTAAGAGGGATTTCAGCCACGTTATTGTTAGATTTGATATGATATTTTAATGGGTATTTTAGGAAACTTGAAAATTTAGCCAAATTAGTCCCTTTCTTCTTCTCTTTGATTCGCCTCTCAATTTGCTCCGCATGATCGACCATCTCCATAATATCAACATGATAAATGCATTCTACATCATTCAAACCGGCCAAGAATCGATTCAATGTAACTTCTTCATATTCTTGTCTGTCAAGCAGAATCATGGCTAATCGCATTGCTTCATAATATTCATCTACGGATTTAGAACCTTGTATAAGCATTTGCAAACGTTTAGCTTGCTTAGTAAAGTAATATGGGGAAACAAACCTTCGTTTCAGCTCATCTTTCAAATCATTTCAAGTTTCAATAGTTCGTTGACCCGCTCTTTACCTAATTATAGTTTCCTCTTTCCACCACGTTGATGCTTTACTATAAAATCCCTTGGCTTCCATCTTTACCTTTTTGCCCTCCAAATAATTATGAATAGCAAAAATATTATGAAATTCAAGATCCATTCAAATAATAATTCAGGCATATTCGTACCTTCAAAAGATGGGAGCTTAACTGCACCAATAGAGTTGTTAACTTGCTTATTTTTGTAATCCCTTTGCGGCTCACAAGAAAATAAATAGGAATCATCATATCTTGAATTTGTTGTATGTTGGAAGCCATACCTTTTATCATCATGATCAAAGTTGTCATCTACTTGATCAAATTGTTGCCTCATATTTGCATGAATTTGTTGAAATCTTTAAAAAGATGGAGTCTTTATGCTTCTTGATTCTCTTGAAAGTTGATTTCTCTATTCTTGATTTTTTCAATCCGGATGAACAGTAACAAAAATCTGATTTTGTTCTCGGATGAACAGTAATCCGTGAACAGTATCGTGAAGATGGAATAACTCATAGTTCTGATACAACTCATTACCAAAGAGAGAAATTTTGGAGGAAAATTCATGCAAGTCATCACCATTTCCAGATAGTTCCATTCCACTCTATCGAAAGCTTTGCTCTTATCCAACTTAAGGGCTAGCTGATGGGAACCATTTGGCCGGGATAGTTTGAAGGATATGAAACACTTCAAAAGCGATAATAGCATTATCCGTGATGAGTCTCTCCTTTAGAAATGCGCTCAAAGCTTCATCAATAAGGGAATCCATGACAATTTTAAGCCTGTTTGATAAGAATTTTGAGATGAGCTTATATATAACATTAAACAAGCTGATGGGCCGAAAGTGTGTCATAGAAACAAGTTTTTTAATCTTGGGAATGAGAGCAATATGTGTGGAATTGATAGATGTTATACTATTCCCGGCATTTAAAACCCTTATGATGAAGTTGGTGATCGAGTTTCCCAGGATGTACTAGAGCTTTTGGAGAAAAATGACATGCATTCCATCTGGCTCTAGCGCTTTGTGCGGATGCATTTGCTTAAGTGCCTTTATAATTTCTTCCTGAGTAAAAGGTCGCTCAAGGCCATCAATTTCGCTTGTACTTAGCTTATTGGTAAGCAAATGAGGCGAGAGACTTGCTCCGTCAGAGTTTGCCATAAACAGGTTCTCAAAAAAATTAATGGCTACCTCATCAAATTCCTCTTCCTCTATTCTGGGATTACCATCGGGACCCACTATTTCATCAATATAGTTCTTTTCCTTTCTCTGAGAAGCCTTATTGTGGAAATAAGCTATATTTCGGTCCCCCTCAGCCAGCCAAGTTGCTCTTCTTCGAGCTTTCCAGTAGCTTTCTCTAAATTCTTGAATATTTTCTAGTTCCTTTTGCGGTTTCGAGCTCCTAAGAGAGAGAGAGAGAGAGAGAGTATTGTGGGAGGCCTTGTATTTTCTGAATTGCATCTAAATCACTTTTTTTAATAGTAAGCTTGCGCTCCAAGTCTCCTACAACTCTGGTGCTCCATTCTAGTAGATTATCTCGAAAGTTTGATAGAGCGGTACTAAGACCTTCACCAGTGGTCTCAAATGGGTATGTCCATATTTGATTGTTGTATTCCAGAAATTCCGGCTCTTTGAACCAAAGTGGTTCAAAGCGGAGGGGCCTTGGTTTATTGTTAGCTCTTTTTTGCTTTTTTTTTGCGCAGAGGTATGTCAAGTAAGATAGGAAGATGATCACTATCCTTGGTGGCTAAATGTTGGATAGCTAAATTAGGCAAGAGATTCCGCCAAGATGAAGTAGCAAGACCTCTATCTAGACGGAAGTCTCCTACAACTCTGGTGCTCCATTCTAGTAGATTATCTCGAAAGTTTGGTAGAGCGGTACTAAGACCTTCATCAGTGGTCTCAGATGGGGATGTCCATATTTGATTTAAGTATTCCGGAAATTCTGGCTCTTTGAACCAAAGTGGTTCGAAGCGGAGGGGCCTTAGTTTATTGTTAGCTATTTTTCACCTTTTTTTGCGCAGAGGTATGTCAAGTAAGATAGGAAGATGATCACTATCCTTAGTGGCTAAATGTTGGATAGCTAAATTAGGGTAGAGATTCCGCCAAGATGAAGTAGCAAGATCTCTATCTAGACGGACAAACACTTTTCTCCTTTCATCCCGAAAGGTACACCAAGTGTAAGGGCTACCTCTGAATCCCAAATCACATAGACCACATTCATTGACAACATTTGTAAAGTTATTAATTTAATTCTAACTTCTTGGAAAAATACCAGTTTTTCATCTCGTCTTAAGACTTCGTTAAAATCTCCCATACAGAGCCAAGGGAGCGAATTAACCGAATGGAAACGTTTAAGTAATTGCCTAGAGTGCGGTCTAAGAGCAGCATCTGGGTTCCCATAGAAACCAGTAAAATCCATTTAAAGTAATATTCATCAGAGGAAACACAAGAATCAATATGACCCGGCGAGTAAGATATAACATCAAGCTTAATTAAAGAATTCCAGAACAAGCCGAGGTCGCCACTAATGTCTTAACGACTAACATGGAAATGAAAGGAAAATCCTAGCTTACAACGAATAAAATCCATGGAACTAGACAATGATTTAGTTTCAGATAGAAAAACTATAGATAGGTGATGCGCATCACATAAGCGCTTTAATTTTTGAATTGTTTGAGAGTCATTAATCTCTCGACAATTCCAAGCTAGACAATTCATTGGTCTTGGAGGAGCCTCCTACCCTGATTAACGGCAGGAGCCCCGTTGAAAAATTTCTAGTAACAATAATTGAGACGGAAGAAAAAAACAATAAAATTTTGATTTAGGAATTTGCTTCCGAGAAGGTCCATTTTGTGTTTCATTGTCTAATTCCCCAAAAAAATGCCAAATTGGCCAGGTCCAGTCACAACAACAAAATTCAGTAATGGGCTTAGCTCAGGTAGCCCAGCCAATGGTGACACATATGGCCCAACAGAGGTTTGAGCATTTAATGGCCCAAGAAATATTAAGCCCATCATGAGAAAAAAAAAAATTCGAGGTCCTAGCCCAATCTCGGATCCCAGTGTCAATTCGGGTAACCCTTATTGTATGCAAACTCGGATCCTGATCCAATGATTGATTCGAATCAGTCGTAATCCTTTCTTCTGCACATTGCCACCAATCAAAAAACCACTGACTCCGGTCGCCTCCTTCGTCTCCGATAAAACTCTCGTTGTAACCATTCTTTTTCTAGACTCCAAAGTTGCAGCTCGCTTTCGTATAGGAAGTTTGTCCTATATTGGCGCCACCTTCACCATTTCCTCCCTCGCTACGAATCCATAACTATATCTGAAATAATAACGCCGGCCAGTCATTGCATTCAATCTCGAGTTTCTGGTCATCTGTGGGCTAATTTCCTATCTCCCAACCAATTGATAATAATCAACAAGAACCTTGTTGGAGAAAAGCTTAAAGTCTATATATGTTTCATGATTTCTTGAAAAGATAAGGATAAGAAATTGAGGACCTCAAGGGCCTCTGATCATCAAGATTTTCAAGATAAAAATAGTGATTTGGTGTTAGGTTAAATGGTTTAAGCACACTGATTTGTCCAATTATAACCAATCAAGAAGTTCAAAATCAGGACTCAAACGTGAACGCTTGATACAGAAACAAACCGGAATGTCACCGGAGCCGTAAGTCGGAGTATTTCAGGGGATAAAAAAATCATTATTGTTACTACTATATTATATATTGATGGTTGATATTTATTTATTTATTCTTTAAGGAATTTCATTATCTTTTTAAGTTATAATTATTTTTTAAAAGAAAAATAGACACTTGTAGCTCTTCGGTTATAAGTCAGAGTAATGACACCTAATACAGGGGTTTACATTAGACAGGCACTAATTTAGCAGAAAGCACAAAACATGGCACTGAAAATTTTCGGGAGAACATTTTTGTCCGGAACGGAACTTCCGTTCTGGGACCGAAACGGAAGTGGGAATTCCGTTCCCAAATCGTACAAACCCTAACCCTAACCTAAACAAACCCGTGACTTGGGGACGGAATTGCAACTTCCGTCCCCAAATTCTTGCCTTTTTGCAGTGTCTAGTCTTTTCTCACATTGCTTTTTTGACCCCACTTATTATTGAACGTAAATATCTGAACTTTTTGGTATTTTTGTTAAAAAATTTTGACCAATTTCTAGAGACTTGTCGAGAGCGTACATTATATTTTAATTCTTTTTTCAAATTCCCTCTATAAATAACCTTACCAAAATCAACAACATTCACAACTCTCAAACATAAATTTTCCTTACCCTCTACCAAATATCCAAATTTCTTCCCCTCTACCAAATTTACTTCCCATACTAAAAAATATTTGTTCAAAATGACAAACTTTTCAGTATTTGTTGAAAAAGAAATGGTTACAAAATTCAGGGATGTTGATTTTACCAATGAGTGGCCTACAGATTATGAACACGCGGTGATAGAAATTCTATTTGATTTTAATACAAAAAGTTACAACGATGAAAAAAGTTGGGCCGATTTGTATAACGAAATTGTCTACGCCATGAACTTCGTGACTGGTGGTTTTTTCACAACAGAGATGATCGATGCAGGTATGGCAAAACTACGAAGGCAGTTTTGGGATTTTGATGGACTTTTACACCAACGATGGTTCACATACGACGGTAGAACCAACAATGTTGATGTGAGTGGTGTTGAAGCACAGTGGAACGAATATGTTGCAGTAAGTTACCAGTCATTTCAGCAAACATTTATAATATAATATTTGATACCTTATATTTCGTTGTATTTTAACTCTGCATTAGGTTCATCCAAGGACTAAGCGGTATAGGAGGAAAGGCGAATTCTGGCATAACCTACTTTGTTATATTTTTGGGTATGAAGGAAGAGCAACTGTGGATGGAGCCGGGTATCTTTCAAAATTCCATGAAGAGGTTACTCTTGAGGCTCCCCCTGACTACCCGGTGTCCGAAGCATCGTCCAGCAGCACTTGTGTTTGGGAACGGTTTGCGCCCAAATTTCGAAATAATTAGGGTTTTTATGTAACTTGGGTGTAATTTTATTTCCAATGTAATTTTGTTTATGTCAATTGAATTGGGTGTTAATTATTTCGTGCCAAATTCACATTTGCAGATTGTTTGATAGTTCAAAACTGTTGAAATTTTAAAAAAAAAATGACAACACAACAAATTTTTTTTTTTTAAAAAAAAAATTGACATGCAGGAAAACCCTCTGCCCCTTGGAAACGGAAGTTGTGTTATAGGAATAACCGGGTCATACACATAAGCGCAGCGGAAATAACTTTGACCCGCCTCTATCAGGATCTTTCACGAGTAAGTACCTACGACTATGGGATAGTGGTTTACCTTATATGGATGCTAGAATGGCTGAAACGCTTTCAGCGGTTTGTTGTAACGAACGGAACACCACGCTTGCAGGCTCCGTCTCTTCCGGTATCCACTCGATCTTCCGGAGATGGTCTTCTACTGCTTGGTGCTAGCCAACGCCTTGTAGAAGCTTTGAAGACACTCTTCAATGGATGGAGTATGAACGACCTTTTCAAGAACAAGAAACAAGCTTTCTAACTTCTTTTCTATTAGCAAAAAATGCAAGAAAAAAGTCCAGAAATTTGTCTTGTCTTTTTTCTCTAAAATTCATTTTTTTCTCTATTCTCTTAGCTTCATAAGGCTGGAAAAACTGATTAGAATGATAGGGAAAAATCTGAATTTTTTCCTCTAGTCTATCAAGAGAGAGTGGGGTGAGATAATGGGGGAAGTAGGGAGATCATGGAGAGAATTACTCCTCCACTCTCTCCACCACTTTAACCACCATCAAGAGGGCTGAATTTATGTCAAACATTCCAGCCATAAGGTCGGTCCAAACGGGTCGGTCGGCCCAATCATATTGGTCGGCCCAACCCGATTAAGGGCCCAATCCAATCCCAGCCCGGCCCGGCCCAATCGAATTGGCGCACCTTAGATTAAATGTACTCCAACAAGCCCAATCCAGTTGATCTATGAGTGCGACCCAAGAGGTATCCATGATGTTGGCCGTGACATCATATGTCACAGTAATGAGAGGTATCTAGCAACGCATCATTACCCCCCAATTCATAAATATCTCGGTGATTTATCATAATCACAACATTTGACATTTGTAGTTAAATCCTTTTGTCCTTGATATCTAGATTGAACACAAGTCATGGAAAAGTCACACTTGTATTGTCCAATCTTTTAGTTTCTTGATTCGCGAGTAGACTAATCAAATGACATCAATATCATATACTGATTCACTTGTTCATGGCCATGAATTAGTCAGACTCCATCAAGGGGCCCAAGATATCGCTCCTGCTATATAGGAGGGACAAATCCTTTCTGCATCCCACTCATCCTGAACAAGATTCGTGATATACCCAATATATGCCTTTATTGCTCACCCAATTACGGATAGCGTTTAACATTATCAAAGAACAACACTAGCCATGCAAGAACTCTTGTGAGACCTCAAGTCGAAGGATCTCATGTACAACCCAGTCAAAATTTTGAGAAACACCGTTGACTATTATATAACAACCCATGGTGTGTTTCTCATGTCGAGTCCCTGCTCAAAGATAATGATTCTCTAATCATATATACCTATGTGACGATCCGATATCTTATATCAATCATCGCACATACTAGTCTTGCGCATTATTATTGTCCTCGAAGATTCCAAAATAATGTTCGACTAGGGACGCTTTCAGAATAGTATCTCATAACAATTATAAATACTATTCTAAGGACATATTATTTATTTATGTTGTTAAGAACGCACAAACATAATGAATAATACTCGAATTAATTGCCTTTTTATTCATCAAAATGAAAATTACATTAAATACGGTACAATAATCTCCCACTTGCACTAAAGACCCAAATTACAATAAATGGTCTTTAGGGCATACTAATGACTTGTCTCTAAAGATCGGTCCCTCCGGATATCGGATACCCATGGAGCTAGTGTGACGATCATGCCGCTCGTCGCGACGGTGGCTTCGTCGGTGGATCGGCGACATTGTCTCGCCGAATCTACTCTACATATATGCACATCACTCTCTCTATAATCTCGCGGATTAGGTGAAATCGCCGTAGTACATGTTTGGACCTCTCGGTGAGATCTAGGTTCCCTAGATTGTGAAATAGCCCCATTGTTGTCACAATAGAGGTCTATCGGGTTCGCAATACTAGGAACCACATCGAGGTCGGAAATAAATTTCCCCGATCCAAATCGCCTCCTTAGCCGCTTCACAAGCTGCTATGTACTCGACCTCGTCGTAGAATCTGCTATGGTTGATTGCTTTGAATCGCGCCACCACAAGCACCTCCATTCAAGTTAAACACATATCCCGATTGCGATCGAAATCATCTCTCGTCGGTTTGGAAACTAGCATCGGTGTAACCGAGCTACAACGAGCTCATCCGCTCCCTCCATAAATCAAGAATGTATCCTTAGTCCTTCGTAAGTACTTGAGGATATTCTTGACTCGAGATCCGATGACGTTCACCGTAATTAGATCGGGTATCTCGCTCGTAATGCTTAAGGCAAACGAGACATCCAGGCGAGTACATATCATGGCGTACATGATTGATCCTATGGCGTAAGCATAAGGAATCTCTTTCATGCGTTCTAATTCGGCAGGGCGTTTTAGAACACTCGTTCCTTCGACGTAACAAGTACCATGTGCCATAGGACAAAGTCCTTTCTTAGAATCTTGCATGCTAAACCGCTTTAGCACCTTGTCTATATATGTACTCCGACTTAGGCCAATGAGTCTCCCTGGATCTATCTCTATAGATCTTGACTCCCCTGAATATAGCTGGCTTCGCCTAAGTCTTTCATAGAGAAACACGTACTCAACCAAGCCTTTACAGACTTTAAGGTTGGTATGTCGTTTCCAATGAGTAGTATGTCATCTACATACAAAACCCGGAATACAATTGAGCTCCCACTAACCTTTTTGTAAACACAAGGCTCATCCTCATTTCTAATGAAGCCAAACTCACTGGACGGCATCATTAAAACGGATGTTCCAGCTTCGAGAAGCTTTCGCTTGAGTCCATAAATGGATCTCTGAAGCTTACATACTTTTCCCAAAGCATTCTCCCGGAGTGACAAAACCTTCAGCCGTGTCATATACACATCCTCATCAAGTTTTCCATTAAGGAAAGCGGTTTTGACATCCATTTGCCGATTTCGTAGTCATAGTAAGCTGCAATAGCAAGCAAAATCCGAATGGATTTGAACATAACTACAGGGGGAAAAAGTCTCATAATAGTCAATACCATGAATTTGTTTGAAACCTTTCGCGACTGAGTCGCCCTCATGACGCTTTGTACATTCCCTTCCATGTCGGTTTTAATCTTAAAAACACATTTGCACCCTATGGGAGTTACCCCTTCAGTGGATCAACCAAGATCCGGACTTGGTTTGTGTACATGGAGTCCATTTCGGATCTCATGGCCTCAAGCCATTTCTCGAATCTGGGCTATTAATTGCCTGTTTGTAGGTTGAAGGTTCATCGTGATCCACAAACATAACATCACCATGTTCCGTTATGAAAAATCCAAATTTTTCCTGGGAGGTGGATGACGAACTCTACCGGACTCTACGCAATTCTTGTGTTTCTTGAATCTGGGTGTCTGCCGCACAATCTGCTTTGTGGCACTCGCTGCACAACAACTTGTGGAGTCTCGTTCAATTTCCATCTCATCATTAGTGCTAGTTTGAGAGTCTCGGAACTTCGAGTAAGTTCTACTGTACTCCCACTTGTGTTTCTAGAAACAAATTCTTTTTCTAGAAAGACTCCCGTGCGAGCAACAAACACTTTGTTCTCGTTAGGGATATAAAAGTAGTATCCTTTAGTTTCCTTAGGATAACCTACAAATATGCACTTTTCAGATTTCTGAGCCGCCTTATCGTAAGTCGAGCGTTTCACAAACGCTTCACAGCCCCAAATCTTGAGGAAAGACAAACTGGGACGCTTCCCAGTCCATAACTCGTATGGTGTCTTTGCAACTGATTTAGATGGAACGCGGTTAAGTGTTAAAGCTGCTGTCTCTAGTGCGTGTCCCCAAAAGGAATTGGGCGAGCTCGTGTGACTCATCATAGAACGAACCATATCTAATAAGGTTATGTTCCTCCTTTCGGATACACCATTCCATTGTGGAGTAGGCTGGAGGAGAAAGTTGTGAAACGATTCCACAAGCTTTTAGATAGTCACGCAAATTCTTGACTCAAGTATTCTCCTCCTCGATCAGATCGAAGAATCTTAATACTCTTGCCAAGTTGGTTTTCTACTTCAAGTTTAAACTCTTTAAACTTAGCAAATGCTTCGGATTTGTGTTTCATCAAGAACACATATCCATACCTACTGAAGTCATCAGTAAAGGTAATGAAGTAGAGGTAACCACCTCTCGCATGTATATTAAAAGGGCCACATACATCACTATGTATTAGTCCTAATAAATCATCACTCTCTCACCTAGCTTAGTGAAAGGTGATGTCGTCATCTTACCCAATAAACAAGATTCGTATCGATCATAAGACTCGAAGTCAAATGATTCTAATAGCCCATCTTTATGGAGTTTGGATATGCGATCTTCGCTTTATGTGGCCTAAGCGACAATGCTGCAGGTATGTCGGATTAGAATCATTAGTCTTAATCCTTTTGGTATTTATGTTTAAAATTGGCATATCAAGGTCTAAAATATATAGACCATTAATTAAAGAGGCGCTTGCATAAAACATATTATCCAGAAATAACGACAATCGTTGGTTTTTGATCGAAATCTCAAAACCGTTCTTGTCCAAACAAGAAACCCAAATAATATTTTTAATTAAACTAGGTACATAGAAACAGCTTTTCTAAACCTAAAACAAGCCCCTCAAGGCAAAGTAAAAGTACAAGTCCCTACAAACTAGTGGTCGCAACACGTGCTCCGTTGCCTACTCGTAGTTCCACTTCACCCTTTGCCAACTCTCTACTCCTTTCCAGCTCCCTCGCACATTAGTACAAATGTGAGAACCACATCCGGTATCAAATACCCAAGAAGTAGTTGTATTTAAATTGATATCAATCATATTAACATCAATAACATAAATACCGAGCTCAAGCAAAGCAACAATTGCTTTCTCCTTTTCCGACCTTTTTTGTTGCAAGATAGCTCTTGCAGCTTCCTTTTCCAAAGTGACCCTTCTCACCACAGTTGATGACATATAGAGTCCTTGGCTACACCACCCTTAGGTTTCAAATGCATTGTTGAAAGTGGTTTGCTTGCCCTTGGGCTTACCTTTCGGTTTGCCTTTGGATCTCACAAAACCTCTGTCTTTGCCCTTTTGCACCATTAGTATGGTGTTGGGCTTGGACTTGCCTATTTCCTTCTCGGCAGTCCTTAGCATATTCAACAACTCAGTCAATGGCTTGTCAATTTCATTCATATGATAATTTAGAATGAACTCGATCGAATGATTCGAGCAACGATTGCAAGATCAAATCGATCGACGACTCTTGTCCCAAAGGAAACCCCAGCTTTTTCAAGGTTTTGAACATAACCTATCATCTTAAGAACGTGAGTTCCTACCGGCATTCCTCGGACATTTTGCACTCGAAAGAGAGATTTTGACACATCGAATCTCTCCCGGCGCGCTTTGTCCCTCGATATAGTTGCTTTAGATGAGCCAACATCTCATAAGCCCCCCATGTCCTCATGTTGCTTCGAAGCTCGTAGTTCATGGTGACAAGCATGAGGCTAGACACATTTAAAGCATCACTAACATGCTTCGATAAGCAGTCCCTATCAGCCGCCAAGCGCGAGCCTCCGGTATAGCGAGAATAGGTCGCTCCAAGACATACAGCTTTCTTTCATGCTTGAGAACGATTCTCAAGTTTCTGAACCAGTCGAGGAAGTTAACTCCCTCTAATTTGTCCTTTTCAAGGACATAACGCAGTGATAGTGTTTGGTTTGAATTTGCCATTTTTCAACAACAAAAATATGCATATACAAAAGTAAGTACCGATTAAAATCATTATTATGTCTTTATCTTTTAATGATTTCTCCCACTATTTTCTTCGAGTGAATAACCCTCAATATCAACTCGGAAAGTTCGTTAACTTTCTAGCGGGCCGGGATCCATATTTCACCTCGCTCGAAGTCGCCTTTGGCTGATCGCCCAAAACTTAGTTATTTAGGTAGGCAACATTTGTCAATTACATCAAATTATGTAATTCTTGGTTAGTTGAGTGAATAACATTTATTCAAGCGTATCATTATACACTTTTTCTCAACTCTTTTGCCTCTAGATCCTCAATCCATTTATTGAGATAATCCAAGTTAATTAGGACCCTAAGTTTTAGCCGACGGATATCACAACTTATCCTTCGCGCCTCACCCTGGATAGACATGTATGCACAGCTTTGGCATGTCCCATACTTATGTCGATCTAGGCCTTGACGAGGGCCAAACTTAGGAAGGCACTAATTAATATTTTATTGAGGGGTTTTGTTTTTAACAATCTCACCAGAAAGCATAAATAAAACAGTTTATGCTTATATTCATATGCATCCAATACATAAAATAAAATGCAATAGTAATCGCCATATCCTATTCGGTTTTTCCAAGCCAATGGAAAAACCGTGAAATCAATCTAAGGGTGTAAAAAGAAAAACATCTATTCTACACCGTCTTGACCTTCAGTTGGTTGCCTCCAAATCCTCAACATCTTAGCTGTACCTTCTCCTAATCTAGAATTACAAAATTTCTAAGGAAACCTCGAGTTACATTCGAGGGGATATTCAAAGGAAAAATTACAACTTTTGATATTTAAAAGGCACGATACGCAGATCGTATTATAAAATAAAACCAACAGGGTAAAGGCGATTACTATGCATCATGCTCAATTAACATAACAACTTATGAAAAATAATGAGCAAAACAATGAAAATGAACATTTCATATTCTCGCCTGGGTTCGGCTTGACCGCCACCAAGCTCTGGTCGACCGAAAAAGTACCGAGAGTACTTGGTCGACTAAACATGCACTTCGGTCGACCGAAGACCAACTCGGATCGACCAAGACCAACTCGGTTGATCCGAACCTAATACCATTTAGCTATCGTCTTGCCTCTGGCCGACCGAATATGAGTCCCGTCGACCAAGTGACAGAAATCGAGAGTTTTTCCAGCTTTTGAATGACTTCAAAAATGGAAATTCTCAATGTATATACTTACAAAAAGTCGAAAAGCATGTCATACATGGTTTTAACAACATTTCTAGCAATCCTAAGGCATGCATAACATAGATTCAAAATCTATAAAAAACACTATAGCACATTAAAGTCAATAGGGTACTCGTGAGTGGCTCTGATACCACTGTTAGAGGAATAACCGGGTCATACACATAAGCGCAATGAAATAATCTTGACCCGCCTCTATCGGATAACTTTGTTGATAGAGGGACAAATTAGAGGGAGTTAACTTCCTCGATCGGGTTCAGAACTTGAGAATCGTTCTCAAGCATGAAAGAAAGTCGTATGTCTTGGGAACATGACTCTATTCCCCGCTATACTGCAGGCTCGCGCTTCGGCCGCTGATAGAACCGCTTATCGAAGCATGTTAGTGATGCTTTAGATGTGTCTAGCCTCATGCTTGTCACCATGAACTCGAGCTTGCAAGCAACATGAGGACATGGGGGGCTTATGAGATGCTCGGCTCACCCAAGCAACTATATCAGTGGACAAGCGCGCCAGAGAGATTCGATGTGTCAAAATCTCTTTCAAGGGCAAAATGTCCGAAGGAATGCCAGTAGGGAACTCACGTTCTTAAGATGATAGGTTATGTTCAAAACCTTGAAAAACCGGGGTTTCCTTTGGGACAAGAGTCGCCGACTCGATTTGATCTTGCAATCGTTGCTCGAATCATTCAATCACTTCATTCTAAATTATCATATGAATAAAATTGACAAGCCATTGCTCGAATTGTTGAATATGCCGAGGACTCACGGGAAGGAAATAGGCAAGTCCAAGCCCAACACCATACTCGATGGTGCAAAAGGGGCAATGGCAAAGGTTTTGCGAAACCCAAAGGAAAACCGAAAGGTAAGTCCAAGGGCAAGCAAACCAACTTCAACAATGCACTCGAAGCCTAAGGGTGGTGTTGCCAAAGACTCTATCTCGTCATCACCGTGGTGAGAAGGGTCACTGAAAAGGAACTGCAAGAGCTATCTTGCAACAAAAAAGGCTGGAAAAGGAGAAAGCAATTGTTGCCGCTTGTGCTCGTGTATTTATGTTATTGATGTTAATATGATTGATATCAATTTAAATACAACTACTTCTTGGGTATTTGATACCGGATGTGGTTCTCACATTTGTACTAATGTGCGAGGACCGCAAAAAGAGTAGAGAGTTGGCAAAGGGTGAAGTGGAACTACGAGTTGGCAACGGAGCACGTGTCGCGATCTCTAAAGTTTGTAGGGACTTAGTACTTTTACTTTGCCTTCGTGGGCTTGTTTTAGGTCTAGAAAATCTGTTTCTATGTACCTAGTTTAATTAAAAATATTATTTCAGCTTTCTTGTTTGGACAAGAATGGTTTTGAGATTTCGATCAAAAACCAACGATTGTCGTTATTTCTGGATAATATGTTTTATGCAAGTGCCTCTTTGATTAATGGTTTATATATTTTAGACCTTGATATGCCAATCTTAAACATAAATACAAAAAGGATTAAAACTAACCATTATAATCCAACATACCTCGCATTGTCGCTAGGCCACATAAACGAAGATCGCATATCCAAACTCCATAAAGATGGGCTATTGGAATCATTTGACTTCAAGTCTTATGATCGATGCGAATCTCGCTTTGTTGGGTAAGATGACAGACATCACCTTTCACTAAGCTAGGTGAGAGAGCCGATGCTTTATTAGGACTAATACATAGTGATGTATGTGGCCCTTTTAATATACATGCAAGGGGTGGTTACCTCTACTTCATTACCTTTACTGATGACTTCAGTAGGTATGGATATGTGTTCTTGATGAAACACAAATCCGAAGCATTTGCTAAGTTTAAAGAGTTTAAACTTGAAGTAGAAAAGCAACTTGGCAAGAGTATTAAGGTTCTTCGATCCGATCGATGAGGAGAATACTTGAGTCAAGAATTCGTGACTATCTAAAAGCTTGTGGAATCGCTTTCACAACTTTCTCCTCCAACCTACTCCACAATGGAATGGTGTATTCGAAAGGAGGAAATGTAACCTTATTAGATATGGTTCGCTCTATGATGAGTCACACGAGCCTCGCCCAATTCCTTTTGGGGGACACGCACTAGAGACAAGCAGCTTTAACACTTAACCGCTGCTCCATCTAAATCAGCTGCAAAGACGCCATACGAGTTATGGACTCGGGAAGCGTCCCGCTTTGTCTTTCCTCAAGATTTGGGGCTGTGAATCGCTTAGGAAACGCTCAGCCTTTCCGATAAGTCGGCTCGAAATCTGAAAAGTGCATATTTGTAGGTTATCCTAAGGAAACTAAAGGATACTACTTTTATATCCCTAACGAGAACAAAGTGTTTGTTGCTCAGCACGTGAGTCTTTCTAGAAAAAGAATTTGTTTCTAGAAACACAAGTAGGAGTAGCGTAGAACTTACTCGAAGTTCCGGACTCTCAAACTAGCACTAATGATGAGATGGAAATTGAACAGACTCTACAAGTTGTTGTGCAACGAGATGCCACAAACAGCTAGTGCAACAAAGACCAGCTCAAGAAACACAAGAATTGCGTGAAGTCCGGTAGAGTTCGTCGTCCACCTCCGAAAAAATTTGGATTTTTCATAACAGTAACATGGTGATGTTATGTTTGTGGATCACGATGAACCTTCAACCTACAAACGAGCAATTAATAGCCCGGATTTCGAGAAATGGCTTGAGGCCATGAGATTCGAAATGGACTCCATGTACACAAACCAAGTCCCGGATCTTGGTTGATCCACCTGGAGGGTAACTCCCATAGGGTGCAAATGGGTTTTTAAGATTAAAACCGACATGGAAGGGAATGTACAAACGCATAAGGCGAATGGTCGCGAAAGGTTTCAAACAAATTCATGGTATTGACTATGATGAGACCTTTTCCCCGTAGTTATGTTCAAGTCCATTCGGATTTTGCTAGCTATTGCAGCTTACTATGACTACGAAATCGGCAAATGGATGTCAAAACCGCTTCCTTAATGGAAAACTTGATGAGGATGTGTATATGACACGACTCAAGGTTTTGTCACTCCAGAGAATGCTGGAAAAGTATGTAAGCTTCAGAGATCCATTTATGGACTCAAGCAAAGCTTCTCGAAGCCGAACATCCGCTTTAATGATGCCGTCCCGTGAGTTTGGCTTCATTAGAAATGAGGATGAGCCTTGTGTTTACAAAAAGGTTAGTGGGAGCTCAATCGTATTCCCCTGGTTTTGTATGTAGATGACATACTACTCATTGGAAACGACATACCAACCTTAAAGTCTCAGTAAAGGCTTGGTTGAGTACGTGTTTCTCTATGAAAGACTTAGGCGAAGCTAGCTATATACTCGAGTCAAGATCTATAGAGATAGATCCAGGAGACTCATTGGCCTAAGTCGAGTACATATATAGACAAGGTGCTAAAGCGTTTTAGCATGCAAGAGTCTAAGAAAGGACTTTGTCCTATGGCACATGGTACATTGCTCGTCGAAGGAATAGTGTTCTAAAACGCCTGCCGAATTAGAACGCATGAAAGAGATTCCTTATGCTTCTGCCATAGGATCAATCATGTACGCCATGATATGTACTCGCCCAGATGTCTCGTTTGCCTTAAGCATTACGAGCAGATACCAAGTTGAACTTCCGTTCCCGCATTGGGGACGAAAGTTCCACTTCCGTTTCCAAGGGGCAGAGAGGGTTTTCCCTTTGAGACATTTCTGGACTGATTTTCAGGGATAGAAAATCCTATCCCTTCACCACCATAAATGCCTATATATTCCAACTACCTTTCCTCCACGTTTATCCCTAAAACCAACATCCTATCTTTTTTTCCCTACAAAACCCATCTTACCTCAAATTCCTATATTTTGTGTTAAAAAATAATGGCTCTTGAATGTCCGATGAGATTGTATCTACATTTTGACCACAATGTTGTGTACGAAAATGATGGTTTCCCCCGATTTCAAGAGCCAAGCGAAAAAACCATGGAAGTTATACAAAAAAATTCATTCCGACAACTTTGCCACAGAATTTGTCGGTGCAAAGGAGTCAATTTTTCGAGTGTCACTGTTAGGCTATTAATGATTCGTCCATTCTTCATGCCGACATACAACTTGGTGACGTACCATGTTGTTCATCTTAACGACGAAGAAGATCTAGCTGATTTGTGGGGAATCCAAACGGATTTCAAACT
The DNA here is from genome assembly GCA_026122235.1 of Vinca minor. Taxonomy (NCBI): domain Eukaryota; kingdom Viridiplantae; phylum Streptophyta; class Magnoliopsida; order Gentianales; family Apocynaceae; genus Vinca; species Vinca minor. The sequence goes on along the minus strand of JAOCZM010000112.1, from coordinate 597,066 downwards.
GCAAGGGATTCATGTTGGTGCTTTGTTGGAACCTCATGAGAGACATGTTGATAGTTTTGTAATCCCAACAGCAGAATTTGCCCCACAATCACAATGTGTTCCAGAATCATATTTTTCAGAGTCTAATCCCATTCCAACCATGCCCCAACTTCTAGTTACGAACCTATTATAGATAATTCAGTAACGGATTCATTGGGTCCAATATCTGACATAGACGGTGTTCTGGAAATGGAAGACGACTTCGCAGACGATAGTGATGGAGAGCACGAGGACGACGGGGGTCGAGGAAGATGTACATGCATAAGCGGAAGTTGCAAACCTTGAATGCCAACAACAAACCGCTGGACCGAGTAATGAAGAGACAGTCGAAGAGCCTGAACCAACACCATCTACCTCCGCCCTAGTTATTCCACAATGGAATATGTCAACATACAACAACTATCATCATTTTGCCTATTGGAATGATATGGGTTCCATGGAACCTGTTCTTGAACTCACATACAGGGAAAAAACAATTAAACTATGAAATCCTGATTTCCCCGAAATGTGTTTGGGAATGCACTTCAAAGATAAATGAGAGACAGTGTTGGCAGTTAACGTGTGGCATGACAATGTGGCCTTGAGGGAGTGGAAAAGAGACAGGAGCAACAAACGGTGGTTGAACAGGGTTTGTAGAAACTCAACATAAAACAGTCGATGCAGTTGGTACATTCGTGTTAACCATAGCAGGGTGGATGGAACGTGGAAGGTTACCAATCTTAATGAGTCCCACTATTGCTTGATGGACCAGAACAAAAAACGCAACATGTCCTCCACCAACATTGGGGTAAAGATTCTATACCTTGTACATGCTGATCCTAAAATTTATGTTAAATTAATTAGGGTCGCATATGTGAATAATATAAGTTTGAGTTGCACCTTTAGAAAAGCTTGGTATGCCCTTTAGACATGCTATCGAAACACTTTTTGGTAATTGGAAATTAACGTTCCAAGTACTGCCACAGTACATGCAGGCACTACAGGATTCTAACCCGGGTGTTATAGTCAAATTTTTTTACCACCCACGAACGGATGTTGAAGCCCCTAAGGTGTTCAAGACAATTTTCTGGACATTTAAACCGTTAGTTGACGGTCAGAAGTGGTGCCGGCCCATAATTTCAATTGATGGCACACATCTTAGGGGGAATTATAAAGGGGTACTTTTGGTGGCAAGCACTCAGGATGCCAGCAATCAAATATTACCCTTGGCGTTTGCATTGGTCGAATCAGAGGCAATTTCTAATGGGCATTGGTTCCTTAAAAACTTAAGGGAACAAGTTGTGAAAGAATTACAAGTTTGCCTTATCAGCGATCGCCATGCTTACATTCTTAGTGTCGTGGCTAGCGTCCCAAGTTGGAAACCCCCAATGGCAGTGCACCGGTATTCCCTTAGGCATTTCAGGTCCAATTTCCAGACTCATTCAAAAAACAAAGAATTGAAAGATTAAGTGTAGGCTGCTGCAACACAAAAGAAAAAAAGTAAGTGTGATTTTTTTCTTGAACGAATTAAAAACATAGATGAGAATGCATTTAAGAGGTTGATGCAGCATACCAAAGAGCTGTGGACTTTGGCATGACAACTAACATGTCAAAGGCGCTTAACAACGTTTTGAAACAGTCTAGGGCGCTGCCTTTGAAAGCTCTTGTTGAGATGATATTTTTCAAGCTTGTACATTATTTTGACACACACCGGGAAGACGCGAATAGTTGTCAAACACCTTTCCCTAAGAGGGTATGGGAGCAGTACTTTGCATACGAACAAAAAACAACGAGTTTGACTGTGCAACGACACTATAGACACAGGGTATCGAGGGGAATCCTTTACAAGGGAAAGGGGGTGATAAGGAAAATTTTCAAGAATGAGGGATCATCCACGAACTTAAAAGAGGTCATTCATCCAAATTACCAAGTTCTTAACTCATGCATTCCAAATCCAAGTCCCCAAAGAAAGCCTTTGTTCCAAGTGCTTAAAGTAATTAATATAAAGATCAATGAGACAAATAAGCCTTCAAAGAATGCAAGACACAAAGATCAAATCCACTTAATGTCATTTGAAGGCAAGATACACAATTGGAAGGAAAACGGTTAAAGGGCATTTTAGGAAACTTGTAAATTAAAGTCTATTCTAGACTTTAATTAGAATTTCAGCCTTGTAGTATTTACTTTAATTATATTTTAGGCGCCATTATCTAGATAAGGCTATAATAAAGGACATGTTGTCCACGTGTTTAGGTAGTGGTTCAATTATACTATTCTAGGATAGGAGAATTCTAACTTAATTATGATTCTTCCTTGTGGGTTCCTTGGAACCGAAATTCCACTCTATTTAAGAGGGAATTCGGCCAAGTATTATTTAGAGTTGATATATTATATTTCTTAAGGTTATTCCTTAGTAACTTGTGAATTGAACTTCTATGTAGAACTTCATTCATTCTTTGAGTTACTGTATCAACAAGGTAGTTTCGCTTGTTGTGGTGTTTCGGCCCCCATTGATAATCGACCTTCTTGGAGTTGCGTTGATTATATTCCCTTGTAAACTGATTTCAAGGAAGAGAAAGATCCGTTTCAACCCTTTCGTTGTTGAATCTTGGTACAAGTTATCAAGGTTCCTTCATCAGTTGGTATCAGAGCAAAAGGTTTATCTCTTTCTTGGTGTACCTTTTCCACTTTCTTGAAAATTTTATTGTTTGCTTGAAAGTGATAAAAATAAATAAATATTTAGGTCCAGGGCAGAAAATTCAGCCGAGAGACTCGTATAATGAACAAGCCAAAAGCAAACTTCTTGATTCAAAGTAGTTTCAAGACTCGTCTCAAGAATTGGTAATCGTTCACCCCTATTCTTCTTGTTTGTCGTGATATTAAATCCAAGATCAAGAATTGAAAAGCCTTCAAGCCTGAATCCTTGATAATTTTCATCCAAGAAAAAGGGTAAGTCAAGAAAAAGAAAGAAAAGAATCAAGGTCAAGAAACGTAAAGATTGAGATCTTCTTTTCCTAAACATAAAAAGACACATTTAAAAGTATCTTCTTCTTTTCTTGATTTGGATTAGGATTTTCAAGATTATTCCAGCATTCTTTCTTTAACCTATTTCGTGAAGGATCATCAAAACAAGGCGAAATCTTGGAGGGTAATACTCTTTTTATGGAATCAACAGAACAATTCATGCGCAAGATGAGGCAACAAATTGATCAGGAATATGACAACTTTGATTATGAAGATAAAAGGTATGGCTCTCAACATGGAACAAAATCAAGATATGATAATTATAATTTTTATCCTTGTGAGCCAAGAAGGGATGATAAATTTCAGCAATTTGACAACCCTGTTGGTGCAATCAAGATCCCATCTTTTGAATGTACGAATGATCATGAATCTTTATTTGAATGGATACATAAACTTAATCATATGTTTGCTATACATGATTATTCGGAGGGTAAAAAGGTAAAGATGGCAGCCGTGGGATTTTATAGTTATGCATCAAAGTGGTGGAAAGAAGAATCTATAGATAGAAGAAGAGCGGACCAACGACCTATTGATAGTTGGAATGATATGAAAGCTGAGATGAAACGGAGATTTGTTTCTCAACATTACATTAGGGAACATGTCAAACGTTTAAAAATGCTTACACAAGGTACTAAATCAATAGATGAATATTATGAAGAGATGAGATTAGCCATGATTCGAGTTGATATTCAAGAAAATATGGAAGCTACGTTGAATCGATTCATGGCAGGTTTGAATGATGATATTAGGCCAAAAGTGGAAAGAGCTAATCACGTTGATATAATGGAGATGGTGAACCATGCGGAGCAAATTGATAGGCGAATCAAAGTGAAGAAGAAAGGGACTAATTCGGCTAAATTTTCACCTTGGAAAAAACCCAAATCAGCCCCCTTCAAATTCTGGTTTTGGGCAGCGGCAAAGTGAGAATAAAAGTGAGACGTTTTAGGGCTGCCATAACAACCACATCTCAAGTAAAAGAAATCCAACCAGCCGCCATCCCATCTTCAACTTGGGAGACAAATATGGATGAACTCCATGAAATAATAGAGCGAGTGGATAAATTGATAAACAAAAAGACTCTTGTTGAACAACCAAAATTCTCCCAAACAGACACGGATTCATCTTCAAAGAGGGAGACAAATTGTTCATCTTCAATGCCAACGGAATGTTCCAAGTGCCACAGACAAAACCATCTTGATATGGACTGCCCAAACAATGATATAGTGATAACACAAGATGATGAAAACTGGGAGAGTCGAGAAGGAAAGTATGAAGCCGAGACCAAGATAGAAAGCATGCCAAATGATGTGTTGAAAGACAAGAGAGATCTTAAACTTCCATTCCACGACTTTGAAGATTCGAGGACGAATCCTTTACAAGGGGAAGGGGGTGATAAGGAAAATTTTCAAGAATGAGGGAATGATGAGGGATCATCCACGAAGTTAAAAGAGGTCATTCATCCAAATTACCTAGTTCTTAACTCATGCATTCCAAATCCAAGTCCCCCAAAGAAAGCCTTTGCTCCAAGTGCTTAAGGTAATTAATCTAAAGATCAATGGGACAAATAAGCCTTCAAAGAATGCAAGACACAAAGATCAAATCCACTTAATCTCATTTGAAGGCAAGATACACAATTGGAAGGAAAGCGGTTAAAGGGCATTTTAGGAAACTTGTAAATTAAAGTCTATTCTAGACTTTAATTAGAATTTCAGCCTTATAGTATTTACTTTAATTATATTTTAGGCGCCATTATCTAGATAAGGCTATAATTAAGGAAATGCTGTCCACGTGTTTAGGTAGTGGTTCAATTATACTTTTCTAGGATAGGATAATTCTAACTTAATTATGATTCTTCCTTGTGGGTTCCTTGGAACCGAAATTCCACTCTATTTAAGAGGGAATTCGGCCAAGTATTATTTAGAGGTGATATATTATATTTCTTAAGGTTATTCCTTAGTAACTTGTAAATTGAACTTCTATGTTTCTTAAGGTTATTATATTTCAAACGTTTACAAATGCTTACGTAAGGTACTAATTCAATAGATGAATATTATGAAGAGATGAGATTAGCCATGATTCGAGTTGATATTCAAGAAAGTATGGAAGCTACGTTGAATCGATTCATGGTAGGTTTGAATGATGATATTAGGGAAAAAGTGGAAAGAGCTAATCATGTTGATATAATGGAGATGGTGAACCATGCGGAGCAATTTGATAGGCGAATCAAAGAGAAGAAGAAAGGGACTAATTCGGCTAAATTTTCACCTTGGAAAAAACCAAATCAGCCCCCTTCAAATTCTGGTTTTGGATGGCTGCAAAGTGAGAATAAGAGACATTTTGGAGCTGCCATAACAACCACACCTCAATTAAAAGAAATCCAACCAGCTGCCATTCCATCTTCAACTTGGGAGACAAATATGGATGAACTCCATGAAATAATAGAGCGAGTGGATAAATTGATCAACAAAAAGACTCTTGTTGAACAACCAAAATTCTCCCAAACAGACACGGATTCATCTTCAAAGGGGGAGACAAATTGTTCATCTTCAATGCCAACGGAACGTTCCAAGTGCCACAAACAAGACCATCTTGATATGGACGGCCCAAACATTGATATAGTGATAACACAAGATGATGAAAATTGGGAAAGTCAAGAAGGAAAGTATAAAGACCAAGATAGAAAGAATGCCAAATGATGTGTTGAAAGACAAGAGTGATCTTAAACTTCCGTTCCACGACTTTAAAGATTCGAGGACGAATCCTTTACAAGGGGAAGGGCGTGATAAGGAAAATTTTCAAGAATGAGGGAATGATGAGGGATCATCCACGAGGTTAAAATAGGTCATTCATCCAAATTACCTAGTTCTTAACTCATGCATTCCAAATCCAAGTCCCCAAAGAAAGCCTTTGCTCCAAGTGCTTAAAGTAATTAATCTATAGATCAATGGGACAAATAAGCCTTCAAAGAATGCAAGACACAAAGATCAAATCCACTTAATCTTATTTGAAGGCAAGATACACTATTGGAAGGAAAATGGTTAAAGGGCATTTTAGGAAACTTGTAAATTAAAGTCTATTCTAGACTTTAATTAGAATTTCAGCCTTATAGTATTTACTTTAATTATATTTTAGGCGCCATTATCTAGATAAGGCTATAATTAAGGAAATGCTGTCCACGTGTTTAGGTAGTGGTTCAATTATACTTTTCTAGGATAGGATAATTCTAACTTAATTATGATTCTTCCTTGTGGGTTCCTTGGAACCGAAATTCCACTCTATTTAAGAGGGAATTCGGCCAAGTATTATTTAGAGTTGATATATTATATTTCTTAAGGTTATTCCTTAGTAACTTGTGAATTGAACTTCTATGTAGAACTTCATTCATTCTTTGAGTTACTGTATCAACAAGGTAGTTTCGCTTGTTGTGGTGTTTCGGCCCCCATTGATAATCGACCTTCTTGGAGTTGCGTTGATTATATTCCCTTGTAAACTCATTTCAAGGAAAAGAAAGATCCGTTTCACCAATTTCGTTGTTGAATCTTGATACAAGTTATCAAAGTTCCTTCATCAGTTGGTGTCAGAGCAAAAGGTTTATCTCATTCTTGGTGTACCTTTTCCACTTTCTTGAAAATTTTATTGTTTGCTTGAAAGTGATAAAAAAAAAAAAGAGAAATATTTAGGTCCAAGACAGAAAATTCAGCCGAGAGACTATTTAGTGAACAAGCCAAAAGCAAACTTCTTGATTCAAAGTAGTTTCAAGACTCGTCTCAAGAATTTGTAATCGTTCACCCCTTTTCTTCTTGTTTACCGTGTTATTAAATCCAAGATCAAGAATTGAAAAGCCTTCAAGCCTGAATCCTTGATAATATTCATACAAGAAAAATGGTAAGTCAAGAAAAACAAAGAAAACAATCAAGAAACGTAAATAATGAGATCATCTTTTCCTAAACATAAAAAGGCACCTTTAAAAGTATCTTCTTTTCTTGATTAGGATTAGGATTTTCAAGATTATTCTAGCATTCTTTCTTTAACCTATTTCGTGAAAGATCATCAAAACAAGGCGAAATCTTGGAAGGTAATAATACGCTTTTTATGGAATCAACACAAAAATTCATGTGCAAGATGAGGCAACAAATTGATCAGGAAGATGACAACTTTGATTATGATGATAAAAGGTATGGCTCTCAACATGGAACAAAATCAAGATATGATAATTATAATTTTTATCCTTGTGAGCCGAGAAGGGATGATAAATTTCAGCAATTTGACAACCCTGTTGGTGCAATCCAGATCCCATCTTTTGAAGGTACGAATGATCATGAATCTTTATTTGAATGGATACACAAACTTAATCTTTTGTTTACTATTCATGATTATTCGGAGTGTAAAAAGGTAAAGATGGCATCCGTGGGATTTTATAGTTGTGCATCAAAGTGGTGGAAAGAAGAATGTATAGTTAGAAGAAGAGCGGATCAGCGACCTATTGATAGTTGGAATGATATGAAAGCTGAGATGAAACGGAGATTTTTTCTCAACATGACATTAGGGAAGATGTCAAACGTTTACAAATATGCTTACAAAAGGTACTAAATCCATAGATGAATATTATGAAGAGATGAGATTAGCCATGATTCGAGTTGATATTCAAGAAAATATGGAAGCTACGTTGAATCGATTCATGGCTGGTTTGAATGATGATATTAGGCTAAAAGTGGAAAGAGCTAATCACGTTGATATAATGGAGATGGTGAACCATGTGGAGAAAATTGATAGGCGAATCAAAAAGAAGAAGAAAGGGACTAATTCGGATAAATTTTCACCTTGGAAAAAACCAAATCAGCCCCTACAAATTCTGGTTTTGGGCGAGGACAAAGTGAGAATAAGAGACGTTTTGGGGCTGCCATAACAACCATACCTCAATTAAAAGAAATCCAACCAGCCGCCATTCCATCTTCAACTTGGGAGACAAATATGGATGAACTCTATGAAATAATATAGCGAGTGGATAAATTGATCAACAAAAAGACTCTTCTTGAACAACCAAAATTCTTCCAAACAGACACGGATTCATCTTCAAAGAGGGAGACAAATTGTTCATCTTCAATGCCAACGGAATGTTCCAAGTGCCACTAACAAGACCAGGTTGATATGCACTGCCCAAACATTGATATAGTGATAACACAAGATGATGAAAATTGGGAAAGTCGAGAAGGAAAGTATGAAGCCGAGACCAAGATAGAAAGCATGTCAAATGATGTGTTGAAAGACAAGAGTGGTCTTAAATTTCCATTCCACGGCTTTGAAGATTCGAGGAAGAATCCTTTACAAGGGGAAGGGGGTGATAAGGAAAATTTTCAAGACTGAGGGAATGATGAGGGATCATCCACGAAGTTAAAAGAGGTCATTCATCCAAATTACCAAGTTCTTAACTCATGCATTCCAAATCCAAGTCCCCAAAGAAAGCCTTTGTTCCAAGTGCTTAAAGTAATTAATCTAAAGATGAATGGAACAAATAAGCCTTCAAAGAATGCAAGACACAAAGATCAAATCCACTTAATCTCATTTGAAGGCAAGATACACAATTGGAAGGAAAATGGTTAAAGGGCATTCTAGACTTTAATTAGAATTTCAGCCTTATAGTATTTACTTTAATTATATTTTAGGCGCCATTATCTAGATAAGGCTATAATAAAGGACATGTTGTCCACGTGTTTAGGTAGTGGTTCAATTATACTATTCTAGGATAGGAGAATTCTAACTTAATTATGATTCTTCCTTGTGGGTTCTTTGGAACCGAAATTCCACTCTATTTAAGAGGGAATTCGGCCAAGTATTATTTAGAGTTGATATATTATTATTTTAAGGTTATTCCTCAGTAACTTGTGAATTGAACTTCTATGTAGAACTTCATTCATTCTTTGAGTTACTGTATCAACAAGGTAGTTTCGCTTGTTGTGGTGTTTCGGCCCCCATTGATAATCGACCTTCTTGGAGTTGCGTTGATTATATTCCCTTGTAAACTGATTTCAAGGAAGAGAAAGATCCGTTTCAACCATTTCGTTGTTGAATCTTGATACAAGTTATCAAGGTTCCTTCATCAGTTGGTATCAGAGCAAAAGGTTTATCTCTTTCTTGGTGTACCTTTTCCACTTTCTTGAAAATTTTATTGTTTGCTTGAAAGTGATAAAAAAAAAGAGAAATATTTAGGTCCAAGACAGAAAATTCAGCCGAGAGACTATTTAGTGAACAAGCCAAAAGCAAACTTCTTGATTCAAAGTAGTTTCAAGACTCGTCTCAAGAATTGGTAATCGTTCACCCCTTTTCTTCTTGTTTGTCGTGTTATTAAATCCAAGATCAAGAATTGAAAAGCCTTCAAGCCCGAATCCTTGATAATTTTCATCCAAGAAAAGGGGTAAGTCAAGAAAAAGAAAGAAAAGAATCTAGAACAAGAATCAAGAAACGTAAAGATTGAGATCTTCTTTTCCTAAACATAAAAAGACACCTTTAAAAGTATCTTCTTTTCTTGATTAGGATTAGGATTTTCAAGATTATTCTAGCTTTAACCTATTTCGTGAAGGATCATCAAAACAAGGCGAAATTTTGGAAGGTAATACTCTTTTTATGGAATCAACACAACAATTCATGCGCAAGATGAGGCAACAAATTGATCAGGAAGACAAATATGGCATGAACTCCATGAAATAATAGAGCGAGAGGATAAATTGATCAACAAAAAAACTCTTGTTGAACAACCAAAATTCTCCCAATCAGACACGGATTCATCTTCAAAGGGGGAGACAAATTGTTCATCTTCAATGCCAACCGAATGTTCCAAGTGCCACAAACAAGACCATCTTGATATGGATTGTGCAAACAATGATATAGTGATAATACAAGATGATGAAAATTGGGAAAGTCAAGAAGGAAAGTATGAAGCCGAGACCAAGATAGAAAGCATGCCAAATGATGTGTTGAAAGACGAGTGATCTTAAACTTCTTTTCCACGACTTTGGAGATTCGAGGACGAATCCTTTACAAGGGGAAGGGGTGATGAGGAAAATTTTCAAGAATGAGGGAATGATGAAGGATCATCCACGAAGTTAAAAGAGGTCATTCATCCAAATTACAAGTTCTTAACTCATGCATTCCAAATCCAAGTCCCCAAAGAAAGCCTTTGTTCCAAGTGCTTAAAGTAATTAATCTAAAGATCAATGGGACAAATTAGCCTTCTGAGAATGCAAGACACAAAGATCAAATCCACTTAATCTCATTTGAAGGCAAGATACACAATCGGAAGGAAAACGGTTAAAGTGCTTTTTAGGAAACTTCTAAATTAAAGTCTATTCTAGACTTTAATTAGAATTTCAGCCTTATAGTATTTACTTTAATTATATTTTAGGCGCCATTATCTAGATAAGGCTATAATAAAGGACATGTTGTCCACGTGTAGGTAGTGGTTCAATTATACTATTCTAGGATAGGAGAATTCTAACTTAATTATGATTCTTCCTTGTGGGTTCCTTGGAACCGAAATTCCACTCTATTTAAGAGGGAATCCGGCCAAGTATTATTTAGAGTTGATATATTATATTTCTTAAGGTTATTCCTTAGTAACTTGTGAATTGAACTTCTATGTAGAACTTCATTCATTCTTTGAGTTACTGTATCAACAAGGTAGTTTCGTTTGTTGTGGTGTTTCGGCCCCCATTTATAATCGACCTTCTTGGAGGTGCGTTGATTGCATTCACTTGTAAACCTTTTTCAAGGAAGAGAAAGATCCGTTTCAACCCTTTTCGTTGTTGAATGTTGATACAAGTTATCAAGGTTTCTTCATCCGTTGGTATCAGAGAAAAAGGTTTATCTCTTTCTTGGTGTACCTTTTCTGCTTTCTTGAAAATTTTATTGTTCGCTAGAAAGTGATAAAATAAAGAGAAATATTTAGGTCCAAGACAGAAAATTCAGCCGAGAGACTATTTAGTGAACAAGCCAAAAGCAAACTTCTTGATTCAAAGTAGTTTCAAGACTCGTCTCAAGAATTGGTAATCGTTCACCCCTTTTCTTCTTGTTTGTCGTGTTGTTAAATCCAAGATCAAGAATTGAAAAGCCTTCAAGCCTGAATCCTTGATAATTTTCATCCAAAAAAAGGGTTAGTAAAGAAAAAGAAAGAAAAGAATCAAGAAACGCAAATATTGAGATCTTCTTTTCCTAAACATAAAAAGACACCTTTAAAAGTATCTTCTTTTCTTGATTAGGATTAGGATTTTCAAAATTATTCCAGCATTCTTTCTTTAACCTATTTCATGAAGGATCATCAAAACAAGGCGAAATCTTGGGGGTAATACGCTTTTTATGGAATCAACACTACAATTCAAGCGCAAGATGAGGCAACAAATTGATCAGGAAGATGACAACTTTGATTATGATGATAAAAGGTATGGCTCTCAACATGGAACAAAATCAAGATATGATAATTATAATTTTTATCCTTGTGAGCCGAGAAGGGATGATAAATTTTAGCAATTTGACAACCCTGTTGGTGCAATCAAGATCCCATATTTTGAAGGTACGAATGATCATGAATATTTATTTGAATGCATACACAAGCTCAATCTTATGTTTGCTATTCATGATTAATCGGAGGGTAAAAAGGTACAGATGGCAGCTGTGGGATTTTATAGTTATGCATTAAAGTGGTGGAATGAAGAATGTATAGTTAGAAGAAGAGCAGATCTGATGAAGAACCGAATGGTACTAAGTACCAAAGAGTTTGACTTTGAGCTTGAGCCCGATCTTTCTTCAATTCTCGAGCTAGTTTCTAAGGGAATTTAATCAACGTAACACTAAGGATGGCTATTTAACAATGGAGGCTGAAACACCACAACAAAAGAAACTATTCTACTTAGAAGTTCAAACACGAGAAGCTAAGGAATAACTTTACCAAAATATCAATATATCTAACGTAAGTTTACATCTTGGCCGAACCCTCTATTAAATAGAGTAACAATTCGGTTACAAGCAACAATAAGTAAGAGTCCTTGAAGACTTAGAACTCTTGAACAAAACAACTTGCTATCAAGTAAAACACTTAAAAACTAGGCGGCTATGCTAGAATAAGTTAACAAACTTATGAAGAATCCTAGTTGTAGTAGGGCTCTTAATAACCAACTAACTAACACATGGACAACAAGTCCTTTATTATAGCATCTACTTGCTATCACACGCATAAACAATGTAAATAATATGCTGAAAATAATTAAAGTCTAGAATAGTCTAGAATAGGCTAGAATAGACTTTAATATGTAAAAAGACTAAAATGCCTTTTTAGCGACTTTGCTTCTTTGGGTCGAATTGTATATCCTTGGAAGTTAAGAGGTTGACTTTGTCATCATCTTCTAGTTGAAGTTTCACTTCCTTTTTAACTTTAATATCTCGGATCATCGTTGCAATATTCTCTAAAGTCCTTCTTGTCCTTGATCTTGTCATCGGTCCTTGAATGTTGACAAGTGGATCTGTTAAGTAGGGCTGCCCTTGCCTTGGTCCCGTATCATCCCCTCCCCCTTGAAAATCATGATTCGTCCCCAAATCATCACCGTGATCAGCCACATAGTCTGTATCAAAATCGAAAGGAGATAAGTCAGAAACATTAAAAGTAGAATGTACGCCGTACGCAACTTTTAAGTCTATCTTATATGCGTTATCATTGATCTTTGCAACGACTTGGAATGGTCCATCTCCCCTTGGATGCAATTTAATCTTTCTTTCATTGGAAAATCGATCTTTCCGAAGGTGTAACCAAACCCAATCACCAACTTCAAACGAAATTTTCTTGTGGCCCTTGTTGTCTTGATGTGCAACTTGTTCATTCATTTTCTTGATATTCTCGGCTACTTGTTGATGTAAATTTTGTATATAATCAGCTCTAGAGTCACCTTCTATATCAGAATACTCATCAACAGGTAAAGGAATTAAATCCAACGAGGTTAAAGGATAAAAACCATAAACAGCTTCAAACGGAGAATTATTTGTAGTAGAATGTAAAGTTCTATTACATGCAAATTCAGCAATAGGTAAACATTCTTCCCACCTTTTTAAGTTCTTTTGAATTAAAACGCGAAGTAAAACACCTAAAGTTCTATTTGTTACCTCAGTTTGGCCGTCGGTTTGAGGATGACTAGATGTGGAAAATAGCAACTTAGTCCCCAACTTATTCCATAATGTCTTCCAAAAGTAACTTAAGAACTTTACGTCCCTATCACTTACTATGGTTCTCGGAATCCCATGAAGCCACACCACCTCCTTTAGGAATAAATCCGCAACATGACTTGCATCGTTTGTTTTCCTGCAAGGAATAAAGTGAGACATTTTAGAAAAACGATCTACGATAACCATGATACTATCATTACCTCTTTGAGACCTCGGTAATGCTAAGATAAAATCCATGGATAAGTCAATGAGCTTTGCTTGTACTTTTAGCCTTTTTACATGTATAATCCATGAGATTTGCTTGTACTTTTAGCCTTTTTACATTTCAAGCAAAGTTCACATATTTTCCTAACATCCTTTTTCATTTTAGGCCAATAAAAGTGTTCATGTAAAATATCCAAAGTTTTGACAACACCTAAATGACCCATTAAGCCGCCACAATGTGCTTCCCTAACAATTAATTCTCGAATAGAACATGATGGAATTACACAATCTATTGCTTTTGAATAAGAAATCTTCAAATCTGAAAAATTCATTTTGAGCCGAGAGCTCACATTTGGTATATAAATCAGAAAAATCCAAATCGTCCTTATATTATGCTTTGATATTATCAAATCCAAGTAATTTAGCATGCATTCGGCAACGATGTTTTCTTTACCTTTCTTGTATTTGATGATGTATGGAAAATTATCGATAAATGAAACCCACCTTGCATGTCTTTTATTCAACTTACTTTGGCCTTTTAGATACTTGATTGACTCATGATCGGTATGAATGACAAATTCCCTTGCAATCAAGTAGTGTTGCCAAGTTTCTAACGCCCAAACAATGGAATATAACTCCTTATCATAAGTAGGATAATTAAGCGAAGCGTTGCTTAATTTCTCACTAAAATATGCTAAAAGTTTACCTTGTTGTTGTAAAACAGCCCCAATACCTAAACCTGAAGCATCACATTCAACTTCAAACATTAAATTAAAGTTAGGTATAGATAAAACGGGAGAACAAGTAAGTAATTGTTTCATCTTCTCGAAGCATTCTTCTTGCGGCTTGTCCCGAAAGAATGAGACGTTTTTCTTCACAACTTCATTTAATGGGGCAGCAATCGTGCTAAAATCACGAATAAAACGCCTATAAAAGCTTGCTAACCCATAAAACGATCTAACTTGTGTCACACTTGTTGGTCTCGGCCACTCTTGAATGGCTTGTATTTTTACCGGATCAACACAAATACCTTGTGAACTAACTATATATCCAAGAAAGTTAACCGAATTAGTGCAAAAAACACACTTTTCAAGTTTACCATATAATGTTTGCACTCTTAGAATAGTAAAAACAATTTTAAGATGTTCTATATGCTCTTCTAAGTTTTTACTATAAACAAGAATGTCATCGAAATAAACTACAATAAATTTGCCAAAACAATGCCGAAATATGTAGTTCATTAATCTCATGAAAGTACTAGGTGCATTAGTAAGACCAAAAGGCATAACAATCCATTCATATAATCCATATTTAGTCTTAAAAGCGGTTTTCCATTCATCACCTTCTTTCATTCTAATTTGGTGATAGCCTTGAGTTAAATCAATTTTAGAAAATATTAAAGCACCACTTAACCCATCTAGCATATCATCTAAGCAAGGAATCGGATGTCTATATTTAATAGTTATCTTATTAATATCGCGACAATCCGTACATAATCTGAAAGTCCCTTCTTTCTTAGGTACTAAAATTACCGGACTAGCGCAAGGACTTAATGATTCTCTTACCTGCTCCTTCTCAAGAAGTAAATCGACTTGCCTTTGTATTTCTCTGGTCTCATCTAGATTGGCTCGGTAGGCAGCCCGGTTTGGCAAACTTGCTCCTGGAATGAAGTCGATTTGATGCTCGATTCTGCGAATAGGAGGAAGCCCTTTCGCAACTCCTTGAGAAATACATCTTGGAATTCCTGTAAAAGATCAAAAGCAAGACTAGGGAGAGAAGATGATGTTAGATCAAAAGAAAAATCATTAGAATGGAGAGACCTTTCGATTTCTCGGAATACTAACAAAACAAGTGCTTGTTTTGCTCGTATCGCCCTATCTACCTTTCCCGGGTTGATAAATAAACACTCTTTTCTCTCTTTGTGTGAGCTTGCCTTTTCTCTCACTAAGCTCACGGCTTTTACTTCCTTTTTTCTCTCAGATTTTACCTCAAGGTTCGGATCACTCATATTTTTCCCCTCGCTCTCTTTTACTTTGTTTTCTCTCTTCTCTCTATTGATGGCCATTTGTTTATGTACCTCACATGCTGCATTTAAAGATAAAGGAGTTAGTAGAAACTTTAAATTATCCTTTTGAAGCCGATATGTATTTTCGCGTCCCATGTGATTTGCACTTCAATCATATTGCCATGGCCTTCCCAAAATCATGTGACTTGCGGTCATCGGGACCACATCACACAAAACCGAATCCTTATATCTCCTGATCTCGAACTCTATCTCAACTTGCTTATCCACTTTGATTTCACCATTATTATTCAACCACGATAATTTGTAAGGCATAGGATGCCTTACATGGTAAATCAAGTGCGGAAACCATATCATAAGAGCATATGATACGGTACCAACCTCGAGGCTGCCCAAGCCAAAGGAGCGCATACATAGACTAATATCGAGGATTAGAACAAGGGACGTGAAGCAACTATCAACATCATTGACCCGAGTTCTAAAGTATAAAGAGGATGCTAAGTTACATCTAGGAATGTTGTACAAGTCAGCCTCTCAAGTTCACAAGTGTACAATTAGGCCCTATCAAGCAAAGAGGCTGAGAAGGGCAATTTTAGTAATCATACAAGATGATGAGGAATTGGACAACTTTAAAACAGTTTGGTAGAATGGTCATAACTTTCGATCTAGTTATCCAATGGAGATTATTCTAGTTGCATATTAAAGATAAGAGGCAGATCTACAACTTTCATGAGATCACGAGATCAGATTCGGCCTTCTTAATATCCGAAATCGTCGAACAAGTTGAGCTGTCCAGAATTGGGACGAAATTAAAGGGCATTTTAGTCTTTGTACAAATAAAGTCTATGCTAGACTTTAATTATTTTCTAGCTTTGTTATTTACTTTATTTAGAGTATTTATATGCGTATAGCAAGTAGTTGCCATAATAAAGGACATGTTGTCCATAGTTGGTTATCTAGTTGTTAAGAGTCCCACATCTACTAGGACTCTTCTTGGTTAAGTGTTTTACTTGATAGCAAGTTGTTTTGTTCAAGAGTTCTAATTCTTCAAGGACTCTTACTTATTGTTGCTTGTAACCGAATTGTTACTCTATGTAATAGAGGGTTCGGCCAACACAATATTGACGTTAGATATATTGATATTTTGGTAAGGTTATTCCTTAGCTTCTCGTTTTTGAACTTCTATGTAGAATTTCATTCATTCTTTGAGATATTGTATCAACAAGTTTAGTTTCTCTTGTTGTGGTGTTTCAGCCTCCATCGATAATTACTCTTCCTTAGCGTTGCGCTGATTATATTCCTTAGAAACTAGTTCGAGAATTAGAGAAAGATCCGGCACAACTTACGCTGTCAAACCTTTTGGTACTTAGTACGTCACGGTTCTTCATCAGCAAATGTTAGTACAACTTCCATTATCAAGTGGATCTTTTAAGTAGGGCGGCCCTTGGCTTGGTCCCGTATCAGGATCAGTGACCTATTGATAGTTGGAATGATATGAAAGCTGAGATGAAACGGAGATTTGTTTCTCAACATTACATTAGGGAACATGTCAAACGTTTACAAATGCTTACACAAGGTATTAAATCAATAGATGAATATTATGAAGAGATGAGATTAGCCATCATTCGAGTTGATATTCAAGAAAATATGGAAGCTACGTTGAATGATGATATTAGGCCAAAAGTGTAAGAGCTAATCACGTTGATATAATGGAGATGGTGAACCATGGGGAACAAATTGATCGGCGAATCAAAGAGAAGAAGAAAGGGACTAATTCGGCTAAATTTTCACCTTGGAAAAAACCAAATAAGCCACCTTCAAATTCTGGTTCTGGGCGGCGGCAAATTGAGAATAAGAGACGTTTTGGGGCTGCCGTAACAACTACACCTAAATTAAAAGAAATCCAGCCAGCCGCCATTCCATCATCAACTTGGGAGACAAATATGGAAGAACTCCGTGAAATAATAGAGCGAGTGGATAAATTGATCAAAAAAAAGACTCTTGTTGAACAACCAAAATTCTCCCAAACAGCCACAGATTCATCTTCACAGAGGGAGACAAATTGTTCATCTTCAATGCCGGTGGAATGTTCCAAGTGCCACAAACAAGACCATCTTGATATGGACAGCGCAAACAATGATATAGCGATAACACAAGATGATGAAAATCGGGAAAGTCAAGAAGGTAAGTATGAAGCCGAGACCAAGATAGAAAGCATGCCAAATGATGTTTTGAAAGACGAGTGATCTTAAACTTCCATTCCACGACTTTGAAGATTCGAGGACGAATCCTTTACAAGGGGAAGGGGGTGATGAGGAATATTTTCAAGAATGAGGGAATGATGAGGGATCGTCCCCGAAGTTAAAAGAGGTCATTCATCCAAATTACCAAGATCTTAACACGTGCATTCCAAATCCAAGTCCCCAAAGAAAGCCTTTGTTCCAAGTGCTTAAAGTAATTAATCTAAAGATCAATGGGACAAATAAGCCTTCAGAGAATGCAAGACACAAAGATCAAATCCACTTAATCTCATTTGAAGGCAAGATACACAATTGGAAGGAAAACGGTTAAAGGGCATTTTAGGAAACTTAATTATGATTCTTCCATGTGGGTTCCTTGGAACCGAAATTCCACTCTATTTAAGAGGGAATTCGGCCAAGTATTATTTAGAGTTGATATACTATATTTCTTAAGGTTATTCCTTAGAAACTTGTGAATTGAACTTCTTTGTAGAACTTCATTCATTCTTTGAGTTACTGTATCAACAGGGAGTTTCGCTAGTTGTGGTGTTTCGGCCCCCATTTATAATCGACCTTCTTGGAGGTGCGTTGATTACATTCCCTTGTAAACTTTTTTCAAGGAAGAGAAAGATCCGTTTCAACCCTTTCGTTGTTGAATCTTGATACAAGTTATCAAGGTTCTTTCATCAGTTGGTATCAGAGCAAAAGGTTTATCTCTTTCTTGAAAATTTTATTGTTTGCTTGAAAGTGATAAAAAAAAAAAGAAATATTTAGGTCCAAGGCAGAAAATTCAGCCGAGAGACTATTTAGTGAACAAGCCAAAAGCAAACTTCTTGATTCAAAGTAGTTTCAAGACTCGTCTCAAGAATTGGTAATCGTTCACCCCTTTTCTTCTTGTTTGTCGTGTTATTAAATACAATATCAAGAATTGAAAAGCCTTCAATCCTGAATCCTTGATAATTTTCATCCAAGAAAAGGGGTAAGTCACGAAAAAGAAAGAAAAGAATCAAGAAACGTAAAGATTGAGATCTTCTTTTCCTAAACATAAAAAGACACCTTTAAAAGTATCTTCTTTTCTTGACTAGGATTAGGATTTTCAAGATTATTCCAGCATCCTTTCTTTAACCTATTTCGTGAAGGATCATCAAAACAAGGCGAAATCTTGGAGGATAATACGCTTTTTATGGATTTAACACAACAATTCATGCGCATGATGAGGCAAAAAAATGACCAGGAAGATGACAACTTTGATTATGATGATAAAAGGTATGGCTCTCAACATGGAACAAAATCAAAATATTATAATTATAATTTTTATCCTTGTGAGCTGAGAAGGGATGATAAATTTCAGCAATTTGACAACCCTGTTTGTGCAATCAAGATCCCATCTTTTGAAGGTACGAATGATCATGAATCTTTAGTTGAATGGATACATAAACTTAATCACATGTTTGCTATTCATGATTATTCGGAGGGTAAAAAAGTAAAGATGGCAGCTGTGGGATTTTATAGTAATGCATCGAATTGGTGGAAAGAAGAATGTATAGTTAGAAGAAGAGCGGATCAGCGACCTATTGATAGTTGGAATGATATGAAAGCTGAGATGAAACGGAGATTTGTTTCTCAACATTACATTAGGGAACATGTCAAATGCTTACACAAGGTACAAAATCAATAGATGAATATTACGAAGAGATGTGATTAGCCATGATTCGAGTTGATATTCAAGAAAATATGGAAGCTACGTTGAATCGATTCATGGCCGGCTTGAATGATGATATTAGGCCAAAAGTGGAAAGAGCTAATAACGTTGATATAATGGAGATGGTGAACCATTCGAGCAAATTGATAGGCTAATCAAAGAGAAGAAGAAAGGGGCTAATTCGGCTAAATTTTCGCCTTGGAAAAAACCAAATCAGCCCCCTTCAAATTCTGGTTTTGGGCGGCGGCAAAGTGAGAATAAGAGACGTTTTGGGGCTGCCCTAACAACCACACCTCAATTAAAAGAAACCCAACCAGCCGCCATTCCATCTTCAACTTGGGAGACAAATATGGATGAACTCCATGAAATAATAATAGAGCGAGTGGATAAATTGATCAACAAAAAGACTCTTGTTGAACAACCAAAATTCTCCCAAACAGCCACGGATTCATCTTCAAAGAGGGAGACAAATTGTTCATCTTTAATGCCAACAGAATGTTCCAAGTGCCACAAACAAGACCATCTTGATATGGACTGTGCAAACAAAGATATAGTGATAACACAAGATGATGAAAATTGGGAAAGTCAAGAAGGAAAGTATGAAGCCGAGACCAAGATAGAAAGCATGCCAAATGATGTTTTGAAAGACAAGAGTGATCTTAAACTTCCATTCCACGACTTTGAAGATTCGAGGACGAATCCTTTACAAGGGGAAGGGGGTGATGAACAAAATTTTCAAGAATGAGGGAATGATGAGGGATCGTCCACGAAGTTAAAAGAGGTCATTCACCCAAATTACCAAGTTCTTAACTCATGCATTCCAAATCCATGTCCCCAAAGAAAGCCTTTGTTCCAAGTGCTTAAAGTAATTAATCTAAAGATCAATGGGACAAATAAGCCTTCAGAGAATGCAAGACACAAAGATCAAATCCACTTAATCTCATTTGAAGGCAAGATACACAATTGGAAGGAAAGTGGTTAAAGGGCATTTTAGGAAACTTGTAAATTAAAGTCTATTCTAGATTCTAATTAGAATTTTAGCCTTATAGTATTTACTTTAATTATATTTTAGGCGCCATTATCTAGATGAGATTAGCCATGATTCGAGTTGATATTCAAGAAAATATGGAAGCTACGTTGAATGATGATATTAGGCCAAAAGTGGAAAGAGCTAATCACGTTGATATAATGGAGATGATGAACCATGCGGAGCAAATTGATTGGCGAACCAAAGAGAAGAAGAAAGGGACTAATTCGGCTAAATTTTCACCTTGGAAAAAACCAAATCAGCCCCCTTCAAATTCTGGTCTTGGGCGGCGGCAAAGTGAGAATAAGAGACGTTTTGGGGCTGCCATAACAATCACACCTCAATTAACCTCAATTAAAAGAAATCCAACCATCCGCCATTCCATCTTCAACATGGGAGACAAATATGGAAGAACTCCATGAAATAATAGAGTGAGTGGATAAATTGATCAACAAAAAGACTATCGTTGAACAATTAAATTCTCCTAAACAGCCACGGATTCATCTTCAAAGAAGGAGACAAATTGTTCATCTTCAATGCCAATGGAATGTTCCAAGTGCCACAAACAAGACTATCTTGATATGGACTGCCCAAACAACGATATAGTGATAACACAAGATGATGAAAATTGGGAAAGTCAAGAAGGAAAGTATGAAGCCGAGACCAAGAAAGAAAGCATGCCAAATGATGTGTTGAAAGACAAGAGTGATCTTAAACTTCCATTCCACGACTTTGAAGATTCGAGGACGAATCCTTTACAAGGGGAAGGGGGTGATGAACAAAATTTTCAAGAATGAGGGAATGATGAGGGATCGTCCACGAAGTTAAAAGAGGTCATTCATCCAAATTTCCAAGTTCTTAACTCATGCATTCCAAATCCAAGTCCCCAAAGAAAGCCTTTGTTCCAAGGGCCTAAAGTAATTAATCTAAAGATCAATGGGACAAATAAGCTTTCAGAGAATGAAAGACACAAAGATCAAATCCACTTAATCTCATTTGAAGGCAAGATACACAAGTGGAAGGAAAGTGGTTAAATGGCATTTTAGGAAACTTGTAAATTAAAGTCTATTCTAGACTTTAAATAGAATTTTAGCCTTATAGTATTTACTTTAATTATATTTTAGGCGCCATTATCTAGATATGGCTATAATAAAGGACATGATGTCCACGTGTTTAAGTAGTAGTTCAATTATAAAATTCTAGTATAGGAGAATTATAACTTAATTATGATTCTTCCTTGTGGGTTCCTTGGAACCGAAATTCCACTCTATTTAAGAGGGAATTCGGCCAAGTATTATTTAGAGTTGATATATTATATTTCTTAACCTATTTAAGGGAGATTTCGGCCACCTTTATACCTACGTTAGATATGCTGATATTTGGTAAGGTTATTCCTTAACTTCTCATGTTTGAACTTCTATGTTGAATTCATTCATTCTTGATTTACTGTATCAACAAGTTTAGATTCTCTTGTTGTGGTGTTTCAGCCTCCATTGATAATTAGGCTTCCTTAGCGTTGCGTTGATTATATTCCCTAGAAACTAGTTCGAGAATTAGAGAAAGACCGGGCTCACTAAAAGTCGAACTCTTTGGTACCTTGTACCATTCGGTTCTTCATCAGGTGGTTTTAGGGCAAAAGGTTCTTCTCCAAATCCCGGTGTACCCTACGCACAAAAAAGTTTCTTGTTCGCTAGTTTGACAAAAAACAAAAAAAAAAAGAGCCGCGCATAAATATTAAAAAGGCAGCCGATTACAAAAGAAAAAGCCACTTGGTATAAAGAAATTGGTAGCCAAGTATAGAATAGAGAACTATAAAGCCAAAAGCGAACTTCTTGCCAACGAAAGCGATAGAGCCTCGTCCAAGAATTGGTAAACGTTCCTCCTTGCTGTTTTGAGCCGAGATACATCCCATACATCAAGTATTGAAAGAGATAGAGCCTCACTACTTGATACATTCGGTCAAGATCAAGGGAAAATTCAAGAAAACCAGAAATTAATGTTCACAGTTTACTATTCACATAGTACTATTCACAGGTTACTGTTCATCCGAATAAAGAAGCATCAAGAAAATCAAAAAGATCAAGATCATCAAGAACAGGTTTCCATTCTCGATTAGGATTTCGTTTCTTCATCTTTTTCTTTCTAAAGCTTTTCGTTTAGGACAAAGATAGGATTCTTTCCTTATTTTTTTCAGCTTTGTGTCACTGCAACAAGTTAGGAACCCATTCTTTAAATCTAGAGTTTAAAGTTCTATACGAGCGGTGTTGGAATAAATAGTGAATTTGATACGGTACCAACCTCGGGCCTGCCCAAGTCAAAGGAGCACATACATCGACTAAGCACTAGACTTAGAACAAGGGACATGAAGCAACTATCTACGTCATTGACCCGAGTTCTAAAGTATAAAGAGGATACTAAGTTACATCTAGGAGTGTTGTAGAGTCAACCTCTTAAGCTCGCAAGAGTACAATTAGGCCCTATCAAGCAAAGTGGGTAAGAAGGGTATTTTAGTAATCGTACAGGATGATGAGGGATTGGACAGCTTTACAACAGTTTTGTAGAATGGTCATAACTTTCTATCCATTTATCCAATGGAGCTGATTCCATTTGCATATTAAATACAAGAGGCAGATCTACAACTTTCATGAGAACTCGAGATCAGATTATGCCTTCTTGATATCCGAAATCGTCGTGCAAGTTAGCCCAACAAGCTATCCAGAATTGGGACGAAATTAAAGGGCATTTTAGTCTTTGTACAATTAAAGTCTATGCTAGACTTTAATTATTTTCCAGCTTTGTCATTTACTTTATTTAGAGTATTTATATGCGTATAGCAAGTAGTTGCTATAATAAAGGACATGTTGTCCATAGTTGGTTATCTAGTTGTTAAGAGTCCCACATCTACTAGGACTCTTCTTGTTTAAGTGTTTTACTTGATAGCAAGTTGTTTTGTTCAAGAGTTCTAATTCTTCAAGGACTCTTACTTATTGTTGCTTGTAACCGAATTGTTACTCTATTTAATAGAGGGTTCGGCCAACATAATATATTGATATTTTGGTAACGTTATTCCTTAGCCTCTCGTGTTTGAACTTCTAAGTAGAAATTCATTCATTCTTGAGTTACTGTATCAACAAGAATAGTTTCTCTTGTTGTGGTGTTTCAGCCTCCATTGTTAATTAGCCATCCTTAGTGTTGCGTTGATTATATTCCTTAGAAACTAGTTCGAGAATTGAAGAAAGATCGGGCTCAACTTAAAGTCGAACCTCACGGTTCTTCATCAGGTGGTATCAGAGCAAAAGGTTCTTCTCCAATTCCCGGTGTACCCTACACATAAATTATTTTCTTTTTTGCAGAAATTGACAGAAAATCAGAAAAAGCATTACGGCATTTATAAAAAGCAACCGATTTTAAAAGCCTCTCGGTGAAAAGAAATTGGTAGCCGAGTTAATATAAATTGAATAGCGAACTATAAAGCCATAAGCAAACTTCTTGGATTGATAGCGTTGGCGCCTCGTCCAAGAATTGGCAAACGTTCCTCCTTTATTTTGAGCTGTGTTTAAAGATCCATATACATCAAGAATTGATAGCGTTGGCGCCTCATTCATTGATACCTCTCGGCCAAAGGTAAGGAAAAATTCAAGTAATAAAGAAAACCATAAATTACTGTTCACGGTACTGTTCACGTTACTGTTCACTGAATACTATTCACGGGTTACTGTTCATCCGAATCAAGAAACATCAAGAAAATCAAGAAGATCAAGATCATCAAGAACCGGTTTCCATTCTCGATTAGGATTTCGTTTCTTCATCTTTTTCTTTCTAAAGCTTTTCGTTTAGGTCAAAGATAGGATTTCTTTCCTTATTTTTTCAGCTTTGTGTCAACGCAACATGTTAGGAACCCATTCTTTAAATCTAGAGTTTGAAGTTCTATACGAGCGGTGTTGGAGTCAATCTTTCTTTGCTATCTAACGTTTTGGAGTGTTTTTCTTGAATTATAAAGATGTCTTTTCAGGGATCTCCATCAGAGAAAGGTGAAACCTTTGATCCAGAAAAGATGTATAAGATGATAGAGGATATGGCGTGAAACGTGGCTGATATGAGACGAATGGCAACTTTATAGCTTCGAAATCAGCAACGTAAGGTTTGGGATAATACCAAGATTGATGATCAATTAGTTGATGAAGTTGAGCAGCCTAGACCACCTCCAAATCCGCCACCAAATCAGGTGATCAACAATCAGATTTTTGAGCCGAGAAGAGGGGACCAATTTCAGCGTTATGACAACAATCTTGATTCAATCAAGACGAAGATTCCGTCTTTTGAAGGTACAAATGATCCCAAATTGTTTTTTGATTGGATTCATATAGTTAACCATGTTTTTGCTGTTCATAACTATTCGGAGAAAAAGAAAGTAAAGTTAGCAGCCATGGAGTTTTATGGATATGCTTCTAGTTGGTGGAATAATGAAACCAAGACACGGATTAAAGTGGAACAACCAGAAATTGCCACTTGGGCCGAGATGAAAGCGGTGATGAAATGGCGTTTTGTTCCTCTAGATTACATAAAGGAACTTTACAACCGTTTACAAAGGTTAAAGCAAGGAGAGAGTTTGGTCGATGAGTATTACAAGGCAATTAAAATTGCAATGATTCGGGCCGACATTAATGAGGGAGATGTGGCAACAAAGACTCGGTTCTTGACTGGTCTAAATGATAAGATCCTTATGAGAACTCATATACGGATGCTTCAACATTAATTTCAGCTTTGAGACAGTTTGGTGTAAAGGTCATAACTTTTTTTTCCATGAATCCAATAGAGCTCATTCAAGATGCATTAGAAAGCTAAGAGGCAGGCCTACAACTTTCATGAAGACCACATGATCAGATTATGTCGTTTTAGGATCCTAAATCGTCATTCAAGTTGCTATATCATGCTGTCCAGATTTTAGGCGAGAATTATATTTGTTTTCCAAGTTCAGTTAGTATTTAAGTTTCAGCCTAGAAATAGTCATTTGTAGCCATTTAATTAGTCAAACTCTTTAGTTATTCAAGGAGTCTCTTAGTATAGTTTCAAGAAGTCATTTATATTTCCTAAATGTATTAAATTCAGTCAAAGAGGCCTTTGAATTCCCTTAGGTAAGCTGAATTTCGGAATTCACTTGAAAAGCCTTCATGTTTACCTATAAAAGGCCATCTAATGCTATGTAAAATTGAGACTTTGATAAATAGAAATAGACATTTGTCTTGTGAGATTAAATTCTCTTTGTTGAGCTTCTATAGTTCAAGAACTTATCAAGATCGGTGAGCAAGATCTTGTGGCGTTCATCATACCTTTGGTTCTTGGTTCTGATACGGTACCAGCCTCGAGGCTTCCCAAGTCAAAGGGTCACCTACATAGACCAAGGACGAAGCGTAGAACGAGGAATATGAAGCAGATAACTACATCATTGGTTCGTATATTAAAGTACAAAGAGGATGCTAAGTTACACATAGAATATAAAAGGCAGCCTCTCAAGTTCACAAGTATACAATTAGTCCCTATCAAGCAAAGAGGCTAAGAAGGGTGTTTTAGTAATCATACAAGATGATGAGGGATTTGACCGCTTTACAACAGTTTGGCAGAATGGTCATAACTTTCTATCCGTTGATCCAATGGAGCTGATTTTAGTTGCATATTAAAGATAAGAGGAAGATCTACAACTTTCATGAAGAACCCGAGATCAGATTCTGCCTTCTTGACATCCGAAATCGTCGTGAAAGTTGGCCCAACAAGCTGTCCAGAATTGGGACGAATTTAAAAGGGCATTTTAGACTTTTTGTGTACAATTAAAGTCTATGCTAGACTTTAATTAATTTCCAGCTTTATTATTTACTTAATTTCGTGTATAGCAAGTAGTTGCTATAATAAAGGACATGTTGTCCATGTGTTAGTTAGTTGGTTAATAAAGAGTTCTAATGCAACTAGGACTCTTCATAGATTTGGTAGTTAGATTGATTCTAGCCACCACTTTATTTGTTTAGGTAGTTACTTGATAGCAATTTGTTATTTAAGAGTCCTAATTCTTATTTGTTTTCAAGAGTCTTAATCCTTTAAGGACTCTTATTTCTTTTTATGGTTGTAACCGAAATCTCAACCTATTAAAGGGAGATTTCGGCCACTTTAATATTGACGTTAGATATATTGATATTTTGGTAAGGTAATTAGCTTCTCGTGTTTGAACTTCTATGTAGAATTTCATTCATTCTTTGAGTTACTGTATCAACAAGTTAGTTTCTCTTGTTGTGGTGTTTCAGCCTCCATTGTTAATTAACCTCCCTTAGTGTTGCGTTGATTAAATTCCCATAGAAACTAGTTCGAGAATTGAAGAAAGATCGGGCTCAAACTTAAGTCGAACCTTGCGGTTCTTCATCAGGTGGTATCAGAGCAAAAGGTTCTTCTCCAATTCCCGGTGTACCCTACACACAAATTTTTTTTCTTGTTTGCAGGAATTGACAAAAAAAAAAACAGCCGCGGCATATTAGTGAAAATTGGGCAGCCGAGTGTCATTAAAAGAAAAAGCCTCTCGGTCTAAAGAAATTGGTAGCCGAGTTAGTATAGATTGAATAGCGAACTATAAAGCCATAAGCAAACTTCTTGGATTGATAGCGATCGAGCCTCGTTCAAGAATTGGCAAACGTTCCTCCTTGTAATTTTGAGCCGACACACATACTATAAATCAAGTTTTGATAGCGATAGAGCCTCACTACTTGATAAATTCGGTCAAGATCAAGGGAAAATTCAAGCAATCAAGAAGATCAAGAAAACCAAGAACATCAAGAAGATCAAGATCATCAAGAACCGGTTTCTTTTCTTGATTAGGAATTCGTTTCTTCATCTTTTTCTTTCTAAAGCTTTTTGTTTAGGTCAAAGATAGGATTTCTTTCCTTATTTTTCAGCCTTGTGTCAACGCAACAAGTTAGGAACCCATTCTTTAAATCTAGAGTTTGAAGTTCTATACGAGCGGTGTTGGTATAAAGAGTGAAACTTTCTTTGCTATCTAACGTTTTTGAGTGTTTTCTTTTGTTTTTCTTATCTTAAAACAATGTCTTTTGAAGGATCTCCATCAAAGAAAGGTGAAACCTTTGATCAAGAAAAGATGTACAAAATGATAGAAGATATGACGAGAAACATGGCTTCCATGACAAGTAAAATTGATTCGTTACAAGGCCAAATAGCCGTGACAAATCAAAATGTTCAACAAATTGATGACTTAAAAGGTGAACTAGCCGAGAACAATCTTCAATTAGTTGATGAAGTTGAGCAGCCTAGGCCACCTCCAAATCCGCCACCAAATCGGTTGATCACCAATGGAATCTTTGAGCCGAGACGAGGGGACCAATTTCAGTGTTATGACAACAATCTTGATTCAATCAAGACGAAGATTCCGTCTTTCGAAGGTACAAATGATCCCAAATTGTTTTTTGATTGGATTTATAAAGTTAACCATGTTTTTGATGTTCATAACTATTCGGAGAAAAACGAAAGTAAAGCTAGCAGCCATGGAGTTTTATGGATATGCTTCTAGTTGGTGGAATAATGAAACCAAGACACGGGTAAAAGTTGAACAACCAGAAATTGCAACTTGGGCCGAGATGAAAGCGGTGATGAAACGGCGTTTTGTTCCTCTAGATTACATAAAGGAACTTTACAACCGTTTACAAAGGTTAAAGCAAGGAGAGAGTTTGGTCGATGAGTATTACAAGGCAATGAAAATTGCAATGATTCGGGCCGATATTAATGAAGGAAATGAGGCAACAATGGATCGGTTCTTGGCTGGTCTAAATGATAAGATCAGATCAAAGGTAGAATGTGTTAATCTTGATAATATTACTTTTATGTTATATTATGCAGAAAGCGAGTCGAAAGACAAAGAACAGGAAAAAGAGTTTAAGGGCAAAACCGGCAACTTTCCTACCTTGGAAGGAGCCGAATCCACCCCAGAATTTTTCTACTGTTTTGCCGAGCCAAAGCAAGGGTAAAGAGGTATTTAATGATACAAAAACAGCCACGGGGCAGTTTGGGGCAGTAAGGTCACAAAATTCAACCGTTTCGGCCAATACGAGAGTAAATTCTAATCCAAATCTTGTTCGGGAATGTTTTAAATGTATGGGAAAAGGACACTTTGCTAGGGACTGCCCTAACAAGAGTACTATGATCATGTTGGATGATGGAACGTGGGTTCGTGATAACAAAACCGAAGAATCTGATTTTGAGAAAGAAACCGACAAGTTAGAGGAACTTCCGGAAGATGGGAATCAACCTTTGGTTACGATAAATCCACTTCGTTCACAACCTTTAGATGATGTTCCAAGAGAGAAAAAAGAGAGTGAGTTGAAAAATACGAGTGATCCTACCCATGAGGTAAAATCAGAGGTAAAATACGAATTTTTTTTTGTAATTTTCTGCCCAAACAATTTAAAGAAAGCAATAAAGATACACCAAGATAGAGATAAACCTTTTGCTCTGATACCACCTGATGCGAAACCGTTGTACGAATACCAAGGTTCGGCTTAAAGGTCCGATCTTTCTCTATCTCGAACAGTTTATGGGGGAATATAAACAACCTTTCTCCCGCAAGGTTGAATATCAATGGGGGCTGAAACACCACAATAAGTATAAACCAAACTTATTGATACAGTAACTCAAAGATGAATGAACTCTAACATAGAGAATCAAACACAAAGTAACTAAGGAATAACCTTAAAATATCATATCAAGTCTAAGTTACATGGCTGCCGAAATCTCTATTAAATAGAGTATTTCGGTTACAAGAGAACCAATCTAACTCAAACTAGGAAAAGGGAAATAAGAGTCCTTGAAGAAGTAGGACTCTTGAATAACAACTTGCTATCAAGTAACTACCTAAACAAGAAGAGTCCTAGTAGATATGGAACTCTTAACAACTAGAATATAAATAACTACCAAATCTATGAAGAGTCCTAGTTGCATTAGGACTCTTATTAACCAACTAATTAACACATGGACAACATGTCCTTTATTATAGCAACTACTTAAATACTCTAAATAAAGTAAATAACAAAGCTGGAAAAAAATTAAGTCTAGCATAGACTTTAATTGTACAAAGACTAAAATGCCCTTTAAAATTCGTCCCAATTCTGGACAGCTTGTTGGGCCAACTTGCACGACGATTTCGGATGTCAAGAAGGCAGAATCTAATCTCGGGTTCTTCATGAAAGTTGTAGATATGCCTCTTATATTTAATATGCAACTGGAATCAGCTCCATTGGATAAACGGATAGAAAGTTATGACCATTCTTCCAAACTGTTGTAAAGCTGTCCAATCCCTCATCATCTTGTATGATTACTAAAATACCCTTCTTAGCCTCTTTGCTTGATAGGGCCTAATTGTACACTTGTGAACTTGAGAGGCTGCCTCGTATAACATTCCTAGATGTAATTTAGCATCCTCTTTATACTTTAGAACTCGGGTCAATGATGTAGATAGTTGCTTCACGTCCCTTGTTCTAAGTCTCGTGCTTAGTCGATGTATGTGTTCCTTTGACTTAGGCAACCTTGAGGTTGGTACCGTATCATTCATGGCTGGTACCGTATCACAACCTATTGGTCATAGAAAAAGACGTTTGTTCGATAATGAGGGATATGAATCCCAACTTTCAGTCCATTTTAAGAGGGATCGAGAGGGTTCTCGAGGTGATTTTGGAAGACTTGGGCAGCCTAGAGAAAGGGGGCATCAAATTCTAGTTCACAATCATCTTGTTCCTTTACAAAAGATACCCTCTTTCGAAGAAACTATTCAACAATTGATACAGCAACGAGAGACAAAATTGAATAATGAGAAAAAAGTGGTGCGTCATGAGTTGCAAAATTTGAGTGAACCAAAATTGAAAGATGAGGAAAAAGTGGTGAGTGATGAGTTGCAAAATTTGAGTGAACCAAAATTGATTGATAAGGAAAAACATGAGAGAAACGAGAATTTTAATATTGGTGATGGAGATATTACTATTCAGCCCAAAGAACCTCTTGTTGCAATGACTTTAGAAAGGTCAAAAGCATCATCTTTTTCGTTCACTACTCTTCATCTAACAACTCCTACTCTTCCTAGTATTGTTTCTAATTTTAAACGGGAATATAAGGCTGTATTTTCAACGGAGATACAAAAAGAATTGCAACAAAATCAAAGCAATGGTCCCTTCATTAATTTTCAAGATTCGGGGATGAATCTTTTTGAAGAAGGAGAGAATGATGAGAACTCATATACGGATGCTTCAACATTAATTTCAGCTTTGAGACAGTTTGGTGTAAAGATCATAACTTTTTATCCAGTAATCCAATAGAGCTCATTCAAGATGCATTAGAAAGCTAAGAGGCAGGCCTAAAAATTTCATGAAGACCACATGATCAGATTATGTCTTTTTAGAATCCTAAATCGTCATTCAAGTTGCTATATCATGCTGTCCAGATTTTAGGCGAGAATTATATCTTGTTTTCCAAGTTCAGTTAGTATTTAAGTTTCAGCCTAGAAATAGTCATTTTTAGCCATTTAATTAGTCAAACTCTTTAGTTATTCAAGGAGTCTCTTAGTATAGTTTCAAGAAGTCATTTATATTTCCTAAATGTATTAAATTCAGTCAAAGAGGCCTTTGAATTCCCTTTGGTAAGCTGAATTTCGGAATTCACTTGAAAAGCCTTCATGTTTGCCCATAAAAGGCCATCTAATGCTATGTAAAATTGAGACTTTGATAAATAGAAATAGACATTTGTCTTGTGAGATTAAATTCTCTTTGTTGAGCTTCTATAGTTCAAGAACTTATCAAGATCGGTGAGCAAGATCTTGTGGCGTTCATCATACCTTTGGTTCTTGGTTCTCTTATAACAAACGGGTCAAGGTTTCCTTTGCTCTTGGTAAGATCAAACTAGATTCTCGATCTAGGGAGACCGCTGCCAATCATTATACTTAGGGTTCTTGGATCATTATATCCAACGGGTCCTTCGTCCTATCCGCATCAGATCCGATCAAAGGTAGAACGTGCTAATCTTGATAATATTACCTCTGTGTTATATTATGCAGAGCAGGTTGTAAGTCAGCAAAAGGAAAACAGTTTAAGGGCAAAAACGGCAACTTTCCAAACTTGGGAGATGCCAAATCAGTCCCAGATTTTTTCTACTGTTTTGCCAAGCCAAAGCAAGGGTAAAGAGATCCAAATTGCTACAAAAACAACCACGGGGCAGTAAGGTCACAAAATTCAACTGTTTCGGCCAATACGAGGGTAAATTCTAATCCAAAAATTGTTCGGGAATATTTAAAATGTATGGGCAAAGGACACTTTGCTAGGGAGTTCCCTAACAACAGTACTATGATCATGTTGGATGATGGAACGTGGGTTAGTGATAGCAAAACCGAAGAATTTGATTTTAAGAAAGAAACCGACAAGTTGGAAGAACTTCCGGAAGATGGGAATCAACCTTTGGTTACGATAAAGCTACTTCATTCACAACCTTTAGATGATGTTCCAACAGAGAAAAAAGAGAGTGAGTTGAAAAATACGAGTGATCCTACCCATGAGGTAAAATCTGAGGTAAAAATCATAGAAAAAGCCGAGCCAAAATTGAGAAAAAAGGCAATCGCTCTAAGTGTGAGAAAAGAATGTTTTTACGTTAATCCTTGAAAGGTAGATAGGACGATTCAAGCAAAGATTTAAAAGGAACCGCAAGGAACCTTTTTACTAACGTTTTTTCTTTTATTCTAACATCTTTTTCTACATCTAATCTTGCTATTTTTCAGAAATTTTATGAAGTCTTCCCTAAAGAGTTGCCGAGAAGGTTATGTATGAGACTTCAAGATCGTGAAAGGTATAAACCATCTTCGATTAAAAATCAGAAAATTCAAAACCAAGGTGAGTTAATTCTTGCAAGGCAGAAGGCAAGTAAGTCTTTAAATGTTTATTTTAATCCGGTAAATATTGAACCTAAGCATGAAAGGACTTTTAGAATATATACGGAAAGTCTAAATATTAATCACATAACTTTTACGTATAGACATCCGATTTCTTGCTTTCATAATGAGCTTGTTTATAGTAAAAACCGAGGGCCTCATATCAAACATCTTAGGGCTGTTTTTACTATTTTAAAAGATAATACTTTGTATGCTAAGATTGGAAATTATGTTTCATACACTAAATCTATTAACTTTCTTAGTTACACTGTGAGTTTTCAAGGTCTTAGAGCTGCTCCGGCAAGATTCAGTGCAATTGAGAAGGCCGATATCCCATTCTTTTGGGATAGCCGCAAGAGAATTTCTTTAAAAGGTACGTACGGTGAACGTTCTACTTTCTATATTTCTAACTTGCTCCCTTTTACAAATTTTTTAGATTCTGTGACTGATCGTGATGATGATTTGAGGACGAATCAGGCTTTTCAAGGGGGAGGGGATGATACGGTACCAACCTCAGGGCTGCCCAAGTCAAAGGAGCACATACATCGACTAAGCACGAGACTTAGAACAAGGGACGTGAAGCAACTATCTACATCATTGACCCGAGTTCTAAAGTATAAAGAGGAAGCTAAGTTACATCTAGGAATATTGTATGAGTCAACCTCTTAAGCTCACAAGGGTACAATTAGGCCCTATCAAGCAAAGTGGCTAAGAAGGGTATTTTAGTAATCGTACAGGATGATGAGGGATTGGACAGCTTTACAACAGTTTTGTAGAATGGTCATAACTTTCTATCCATTTATCCAATGGAGCTGATTCTCTTTACATATTAAATATAAGAGGCAGATCTACAACTTTCATGAAGAACTCGAGATCAGATTTTGCCTTCTTGATATCCGAAATCGTCGTGCAAGTTGGCCCTACAAGCTGTCCAGAATTGGGACGAAATTAAAGGGCATTTTAGTCTTTGTACAATTAAAGTCTATGCTAGACTTTAATTATTTTCCAGCTTTGTTATTTATTTTATTTATAGTATTTAAGTAGTTGCTATAATAAAGGACATGTTGTCCATAGTTGGTTATCTAGTTGTTAAGAGTCCCACATCTACTAGGACTCTTCTTGTTTAAGTGTTTTACTTGATAGCAAGTTGTTTTGTTCAAGAGTACTAATTCTTCAAGGACTCTTACTTATTGTTGCTTGTAACTGAATTGTTACTCTATTTAATAGAGGGTTCGGCCAACATAATATTTACGTTAGATATATTGATATTTTGGTAAGGTTATTCCTTAGCTTCTCGTGTTTGAACTTCTAAGTAGAAATTCATTCATTCTTGAGTTGCTGTATCAACAAGAATAGTTTCTCTTGTTGTGGTGTTTCAGCCTCCAATGTTAATTAGCCATCCTTAGTGTTGCGTTGATTATATTCCTTAGAAACTAGTTCTAGAATTGAAGAAAGATCGGGCTCAACTTAAAGTCGAACCTCACGGTTCTTCATTAGAATTTTTCTTTGCTATCTAACGTTTTTGAGTGTTTTTCTTGCATTTTAAAGATGTCTTTTCAGGGATCTCCATCAAAGCAAGTTGAATCTTTTGATCCAGAAAAGTTATATACGACGATGACGGATATGGCAAGGCGAATGGAAAACTTAGAGCTTCAAATTCAACAACTTCAAAATCAGCTACGTCATGAAAGAGATAATCACGAGAATGATGATCAAACAGTTGGAGTTAATGAACCACAAAGGTTACCACAATTGCCGAGGGCAAATCCGGCAATCTCGGCTATTCAAGCAAATCGGATTATCAACAATCCGGTATATCAGCCGAGGAGAGGAGATTATATTCAGCATCTTGACAACAATCTTGGTTCCATCAAGACCAAGATCCCCCCTTTTGAAGGTACAAATGATCCCGAATTGTTTTTAGATTGGATTCGTAAAATTAACCATGTTTTTGCTGTTCATAACTATTTGGAAGAAAAGAAAGTAAATCCAGCAGCCATGGAATTTTATGGATATGCATCCATTTGGTGGGACAAAGAAACCGAGACAAGAGCAAAAGTGGAACAACCAGAAATTTCCACTTGGGTTGAGATGAAAGCGGTGATGAAGCGGCGTTTTGTTCCTCTAAATTACTTAAGGGAACTTTACAACCGTCTACAAAGATTAAAGCAAGGTGATAGATCCGTCGATGAATACAACAAGGCAATGGAAATTGCAATGATTCGGGCCGATATTAGTGAAGGAGATGAGGCAACAATGGCTCGGTTCTTGGCTGGTCTTAACGACAAAATCCGGACAAAGGTAGAACGTGCTAATCTTGATAATATTACGTCTATGTTATATTATGCAGAGCAGATCGAAAGACAGCAAAAGGAAAAGAGTTTAAATGCAAAATCGGCAACTTTCCAACCTTGGAGGAAGCCGAACCCAACTCAGAATTTTCCTACTGTTTTGCCGAGCCAAAGCAAGGGAAAAGAGGTCTTTTATGAGGGAAAAAAAGCCACGGGACAGTTTGGGGCAGCAAGGTCTCAAAATCCATCAAATACGGCCAATACCAAGGTAAATTCGATTCCATTTGTGGCCCGAGAATGTTTTAAATGTCGGGGCAAAGGACACATTGCTAGGGACTGCCCTAACAAGAGTTCAATGATCATGTTGGATGATGGATCGTGGGTGAGTGATGAGGAAACCGAAGATGTCGGAATATACGGACGAAACCGAGGCTTTTCCGTACCACCATCTTCTGATAATCAACTTTTGGTTACGATGAAGCTACTTCAATCCCAACCTTTGGATAATCTTCATCAACATAGGAGTAATCTGTTTCAAACCAAGTGCGACGTAAAAGGCAAGTCTATTTTGGTAATTATTGATAATGGCAGTTGTACTAATGTTTGCTCATATGATATGGTTCCGCACTTGATTTACCATCTAAGGCACATCCTATGCCTTATAAATTATCGTGGTTGAATAATAATGGTGAAATCAAAGTGGATAAGCAAGTTGAGATCGACTTTGAAATCGGGAGATATAAGGATTAGGTTTTATGTGATGTGGTTCCGATGCCCGCAAGTCACATGATTTTGGGAAGACCATGGCAATATGATCGAAGTGCCAACCATATGGGCCAAGAAAATACATATCAGATTTCAAAGGATAATTTTAAGTTTTTACTAACTCATTTGTCTTTAAATGCAGCATGTGAGGTACATAAACAAATGGCCATCAATAGAGAAAAGAGAGAAAAACAAAGAAAAGAGAGTGAGGGGAAAAATACGAGTGATCAACACCTTGAGGTAAAAACCGAAAGGAAAAAGGAGGTAAAAGTCGTGAGCTTAGTGAGGCAAAAGGCAAGCTCTCACAAAGAGAGAAAATAGTGTTTATTTATCAACCGGGGAAAGGTAGATAGGGCGATACGAGCAAAACAAGCACTTGTTTTGTTAGTATTTCGAGAAACCGAAAGGTCTCTCCATTCTAATGATTTTTCTTTTGATCTAACATCATCTTCTCTCCCTAGTCTTGCTTTTGATCTTTTACAGGAATTCCAAGACGTATTTCCCAAGGAGTTGCCGAGAGGGCTGCCTCCTATTCGAGGAATCGAGCATCAAATCGACTTCATTCCGGAAGCAAGTTTGCCAAACCGGGCTGCCTACCGAGCCAATCCGGATGAAACCCGAGAAATACAAAGGCAAGTCGATTTATTTCTTGAGAAGGAGCAGGTAAAAGAATCTTGAAGTCCTTGTGCTAGTCCAGTAATTTTAGTACCTAAGAAAGAAGGGACTTTCAGATTATGTACGGATTGTCGCGATATTAATAAGATAACTATTAAATATAGACATCTGATTCTTCGCTTAGATGATATGCTAGATGAGTTAAGTGGCGCTTTAATATTTTCTAAAATTGATTTAACTCAAGGCTATCAGCAAATTAGAATGAAAGAAGGTGATGAATGGAAAACCGCTTTTAAGACTAAATATGGATTATATGAATGGATTGTTATGCCTTTTGGTCTTACTAATGCACCTAGTACTTTCATGAGATTAATGAACTACATATTTCGGCATTGTTTGGCAAATTTGTTGAACTTTATTTCGATGACATTCTTGTTTATAGTAAAAACTTAGAAGAGCATATAGAACATCTTAAAGCTGTTTTTACTATTCTAAGACAGCAAACTTTATATGCTAAACTTGAAAAGTGTGTTTTTTGCACTAATTCGGTTAACTTTCTTGGATATATATTAAGTTCTCAAGGTATTTGTGTTGATCCGGTTAAAATTCAAGCCATTCAAGAGTGGCCGAGTCCAACAAGCGCGACACACGTTCGATCGTTTTATGGGTTAGCGAGCTTTTATAGGCGTTTTATTCTTGATTTTAGCACGATTGCTGCCCCATTAAATGAAGTAATGAAGAAAGACGTCTCATTCTTTTGGGACAAGCCACAAGAAGAATGCTTCGAAAAGATGAAACAATTACTTACTTGTTCTCCCGTTTTATCTATACCTAACTTTGATTTAATGTTTGAAGTTGAATGTGATGCTTCAGGTTTAGGTATAGGGGCTGTTTTACAACAACAAGGTAAACCTTTAGCATATTTTAGCGAGGAATTAAGCAAGGCTTCGCTTAATTATCCTACTTATGATAAGGAGTTATATTCCATTGTTCGAGCTTTAGAAACTTGGCAACACTACTTGATCGCAAGGGAATTTGTCATCCATACCGATCATGAGTCAATCAAGTATCTAAAAGGCAAAAGTAAGTTGAATAAAAGACATGCAAGGTGGGTTTCTTTTATCGATACTTTTCCATACATCATCAAATACAAGAAAGGTAAAGAAAACATCGTTGCCGATGCTCTATCTCGAAGATATACTTTGCTTTCCTTAATGCATGCTAAATTACTTGGTTTTGATCATATCAAAGCATTATATAAAGATGATTTGGAATTTTCTGATTTATATACTAAATGTGATCACGGCTCAAAATGATTTTTTCAGATTTGAAGATTTCTTGTTCAAAAGCAATAGATTGTGAATTCCATCATGTTCTATTACAGAATTAATTGTTAGGGAAGCACACTGTGGCGGCTTAATGGGTCATTTTGGTGTTGTTAAAACCTTAGATATTTTACAAGAACACTTTTATTGGCCTAAAATGAAAAAGGATGTTAGGAAAATATGTGAACTTTGTTTTAAATGTAAACAAGCTAAAAGTACAAGCAAAGCTCATGGATTATACATGCCTTTACCTATTCCCTCTTCACCTTGGATTGACTTATCTATGGATTTTATCTTAGGCTTGCCGAGGTCTCAAAGAGGTAATGATAGTATCAGGGTTGTCGTAGATCGTTTATCTAAAATGTCTCACTTTATCCCTTGCAGGAAAACAAACGATGCAGTCATGTTGCGGATTTATTCCTAAAAGAGGTGGTTCGGCTTCATGGGATTCCAAGAACCATAGTAAGTGATAGGGACGTAAAGTTCTTGAGTTACATTTGGAAGACATTATGGAGTAAGTTGGGGACTAAATTACTATTTTCTACTTCTAGCCATCCCCAAACCGATGGCCAAACTGAGGTAACAAATAGAACTTTAGGGGTTTTACTTCGAGCTTTAATTGCAAAGAACTTAAAAATGTGGGAAGAATGTTTACCTATTACTGAATTTGCCAATAATAGAACCTTACATTCTACTACGAATAATTCTCCGTTTGAAGTTGTTTATGGTTTTAACCCCCCATTAGATCTAATCACTTTACCTATTGATGAGTATTATAATGTAGAAGGTGATTCTAGGGCAAAATATATACAACAACTTCAACAACATGTAGCCGAGAGTATAAAGAAGAAGAATGCACAACTTTCAAAGCATGTTAACAAGGGCCGCAAGCAAATTTGTTTTGAAGTTGGAGATTGGGTTTGGTTACATCTTAGGAAAGATAGATTTCCAAAGGAAAGACAGAGTAAATTACATCCAAGAGGAGATGGACCATTCCAAGTTGTTGCAAAGATCAATGATAATGCATACAAGATAGATCTCAAAGGTAAGTATGGCGCTCATTCTACTTTTAATGTTTCTGACTTGTCTCCTTTTGATTTTGATACAGATTATGTGGCTGATCATGAAGATGATTCGGGGACGAATCCTGCTTTTCAAGGGGGAGGGGATGATACGGAACCATACCGAGGGCAGCCCTACTCCAAAGATCCACTAAAGAACCTTCAAGGGCCAATAACAGGATCAAGAGTAAAGATGACAATGGACAAAGTCTCATCATTGATCAGAAGTATCAAAACTAAAGAGGAAGCTAAACTTCATCTAGAAGAAGACATTCAAATCAATCTCTTGAGTTTTACACGTGTTCAATTCGGCCCAAACAAGCAAAGTGGCTAAAAAGGGCATTTTAGTCTTTTTACACATTAAAGTCTATTCTAGCCTATTCTAGACTATTCTAGACTTTCATTATATTCAGCAATGTTATTTATTTTATTCTTAGGCGTGTGAGGCCTAATTGATTTAATAAAGGACATGTTGTCCAAGTGTTGGTTAGTTAGTTATTAAAGAGTCCTCATACTTCAAGGACTCTTCCTTTGTTTGTTATTTGTTTGTTATTATAGCCTCCTAGAATGCAAGATAATTGGACATGTTGTCTATTATCTTGTTTAAGTGTTTTACTTGATAGCAAGTTGTTTTCCAAGAGTCCTAATTCTTCAAGGACTCTTCCTTTTTGTTGTAACCGAAATCTCAACCTATTTAAGGGAGATTTCGGCCACCTTTATACTTACGTTAGATATACCGATATTTGGTAAGGTTATTCCTTAGCTTCTCGTGTTTGAACTTCTATGTAGAATTCATTCATTCTTGAGTTACTGTATCAACAAGTTTAGTTTCTCTTGTTGTGGTGTTTCAGCCTCCATTGATAATGAGCCTTCCTTAGCGTTGCGTTGATTATATTCCCTAGAAACTAGTTCGAGAATTAGAGAAAGATCGGGCTCAACTAAAAGTCAAGTCAAGATCGGGCTCAAAATCAAGATATGATAATTATAATTTTTATCCTTGTGAGCCGAGAAGGGATGATAAATTTCAGCAATTTGACAACCCTGTTGGTGCAATCAAGATCCCATCTTTTGAAGGTACGAATGATCATGAATCTTTATTTGAATGGTTACATAAACTTAATCATATGTTTGCTATTCTTGATTATTCGGAGGGTAAAAAGGAAAAGATGGAAGCCGTGATATTTTATAGTTATGCAACAAAATGGTGGAAAGAAGAATGTATAGTTAGAAGAAGAGCGGATCAGCGACCTATTGATAGTTGGAATTATATGAAAGCTGAGATGAAACGAAGATTTGTTTCTCAACATTACATTAGGGAACATGTCAAACGTTTACAAATGCTTACACAAGGTACTAAATCAATAGATGAATATTATGAAGAGATGAGATTAGCCATAATTCGAGTTGATATTCAAGAAAATATGGAAGCTACGTTGAATCGATTCATGGCAGGTTTGAATGATGATATTTGGCCGAAAGTGGAAAGAGCTAATCACGTTGATATAATGGAGATGGTGAACCATGCGGAGAAAATTGATAGGCGAAGCAAAGAGAAGAAGAAAGGGACTAATTCGGCTAAATTTTCACCTTGGAAAAAACCAAATCAGCCCCCTTCAAATTCTGGTTTTGGACGGCGGCAAAGTGAGAATAAGAGACGTTTTGGGGCTGCCATAACAACCACACCTCAATTAAAAGAAATCCAACCAGCCGCCATTCCATCTTCAACTTGGGAGACAAAAATGGATGAACTCCATGAAATAATAGAGCGAGTGTATAAATTGATCAACAAAAAGACTCTTGTTGAACAACCAAAATTCTCCCAAACAGCCACGGATTCATCTTCAAAGAGAGTTACAAATTGTTCATCTTCAATGCCAACAGAATGTTCCAAGTGCCACAAATAAGATCATCTTGATACGGACTGCCCAAACAATGATATAGTGATAACACAAGATGATGAAAATTTGGAAAGTCAAGAAGAAAAGTATGAAGCCGAGACCAAGATAGAAAGCATGCCGAATGATGTGTTGAAAGACAAGAGTGATCTTAAACTTCCATTCTAAGACTTTGAAGATTCGAGGACGAATCCTTTACTAGGGGAAGGGGTG
Organism: Vinca minor; assembly: GCA_026122235.1. NCBI lineage: Eukaryota > Viridiplantae > Streptophyta > Magnoliopsida > Gentianales > Apocynaceae > Vinca > Vinca minor. The sequence continues at coordinate 556,507 of JAOCZM010000112.1, read as the reverse complement.
ATAAGGAAAATTTTCAAGAATGAGGGAATTATGAGGTGATACAAGACAACCCTACTCCAAAGACCCACTAAAGAACCTTCAAGGACCAATCACAAGATCAAGGGCAAGATGACAATGGACAAAGTCGCATCAAGGGAAAATTCAAGAAAACCAAAAATTACTGTTCACGGGTACTGTTCACAGATACTGTTCACGGTTACTGATGCGAAACCGTGATGTTTTATATCAGGGTTCGGCTTTTTAGCAGATCTTTCTCTATCTCGAAATAGTTTCTATGGGAATATACTCAACACAACCCCGGGTAGGCTAAGTATCAATGAAGGCTGAAACACCACAACTAGAGAAACAAGCTAGTTGATACAGTAACTCAAAGAATATGAAGTTCTACCGGAAATTCATAAACAAGTATCAAAGGAATAACCTTAATCAAAATATCAATATGTCAAGTCTAAGTAAAAGGTGGCCGAAATTACTCTTTAAGTAGAGGAATTTCGATTCCAACTTGAACAAGGAAAAAGGAAATAAGAGTCCTTGAAGAATTAGGACTCTTGAATAACAACTTGCTATCAAGTAACTACCTAAACAAGATAATAGGCACATGTTCCTATTATCTTGGGGGCTAAAATAAAAACAACTACCAAATCTATGAAGAGTCCTAGTTGCTATTACACGGCTAAAATAGGAAATAACAATGCTGAAAATAATTAAAGTCTAGAATAGTCTAGAATAGGCTAGAATAGACTTTAACGTGTAAAATGACTAAAATGCCCTTTTTAGCCACTTTGCTTGTTTGGGCCGAAGTGAATATCTTTGAGAGTTTGAAGATGAACTTGTACTTCATCTTCTAGATGTTGCTTGGCTTCTTCTTTAGACTTTAACTCTCGGATCAATGTAGATAGTTCTTGTTCCATTTGAATGGTTTTTGATCTAGTCATTGATAAAGGATGTGTGTAATGAGGTAGTCTTCTAGATGGTCCCGTATAAGTTACTATTCACAGTTACTGTTCACGGGGTACTGTTCATCCGAATCAAGAAACATCAAGAAGATCAAGATCATCAAAGCTTTTCGATTAGGATTTCGTTTCTTCATCTTTTTCTTTCTAAAGCTTTTCGTTTAGGTCAAAGATAGGATTTCTTTCCTTATTTTTTGTTTTTTAGCTTTGTGTCAACGCAACAAGTTAGGAACCCATTCTTTAAATCTAGAGTTTGAAGTTCTATACGAGCGGTGTTGGAATAAAGAGTGAATCTTTCTCTGCTATCTAACGTTTTTGAGTGTTTTCTTGATATTATAATGTCTTTCCAGGGATCTCCATCAAAGAAAGACGAAGTCTTTAATCCGGATTCAATAGTGACACATAAAGAATTTGCGGAATTAAAGCAACAAATGGAGGATATCTTGGCACAATTGGCGCTTCAAAATCAGCAACGTCTTCCTCAAGACAATGCCGAGAACAATCTTCAATGGGTTGAGAACATGGAACCGCCAACGACACCACAATTTCCGAGAGGAAATATGGCAAATCCGGTGATTCAAGCAAATCGGATTATCAACAATCCAGTATATCAGCCGAGAATAGGGGATTATATTCAGTAAGTTGACAACAATCTTGGTTCAATCAAGACCAAGATTCCCCCTTTTAAAGGTACAAATTATCCCGAGTTATTTTTTGATTGGATTCGTAAAATTAACCATGTTTTTGCTATTCATAACTATTCGGAAGAAAATAAAGTGAAGCTGGAAGCCATGGAGTTTTATGGATATGCATCCATTTGGTGGGACAAAGAAACCGAAATAAGGGCAAAAGTGGAACAACCGGAAATTTCCACTTGGGTTGAGATGAAAGCGGTTATGAAGCGACGTTTTGTTCCTTTAAATTACTTAAGGGAACTTTACAACCGTCTACAAAGATTAAAGCAAGGTGATAGATCCGTCGATGAATACAACAAGGCAATGGAAATTGTAATGATTCAGGCCGATATTAGTGAAGGAGATGAGGCAACAATGGCTCGGTTCTTGGCTGGTCTTAATGACAAAATCCGGACAAAGGTAGAACGTGCTAATCTTGATAATATTACGTCTACGTTATATTGTGCAGAGCAGATCGAAGGATAGCAAAAGGAAAAGAGTTTAAATGCAAAACCGGCAACTTTCCAACCTTGGAGGAAGCCGAACCCAACTCAGAATTTTCCTATCTTATAAAAATGTCTTTTCAAGGATCTCCATCAAAGAAAGGTGAAACTTTTGATCTTGAAAAGTTATACAAGATGATGACCGATATAGCTGGAAGCGTGACTACATTAACCGGAGATATGGAAGTTTTAAAACTTCAAAATCAGCAACATCATGGAAGAGGTCATCCCGGGAATGATGATCAAACGGTTGGAATCAATGAACCCCCAAGGGTACCAAACATACCACTGGTAAATCAACAACATCCGGCAATTCAAGAAAATCGGATTATCAACAATCCTATATATCAGCCGAGAAGAGGGGATTATATTCACCAAGTTGACAACAATCTTGGTTCAATCATGACCAAGATTCCCCCTTTTGAAGGTACAAATGATCCCGAGTTATTTTTAGATTGGATTCGTAAAATTAACCATGTTTTTGATGTTCATAACTATTCGGAAGAAAAAAAGTGAAGTTGGCAGCCATGGAGTTTTATGGATATGCATCCATTTGGTGGGACAAAGAAACCGAAACAAGGGCAAAAGTGGAACAACCGGAAATTTCCACTTGGTTTGAGATGAAAGCGGTTATGAGGCGACGTTTTGTTCCTTTAAATTACTTAAGGGAACTTTACAACCGTCTACAAAGATTAAAGCAAGGTGATAGATCCGTCGATGAATACTACAAAGCCATGGAAATTGCAATGATTAGAGCCGATATTAGTTAAGGAGATGAAGCAACAATGGCGAGATTCTTGGCTGGTCTTAATGACAAAATCCGGACAAAGGTAGAACGTGCTAATCTTGATATGATTACGTCTATGTTATATTATGCAGGGCAGATCGAAAGACAGCAAAAGGAAAGGAGTTTAATGCAAAACCGGCAAATTTCCTACCTTGGAGGAAGCTGAACACAACTCAGAATTTTCCTACTGTTTTGCCTAGCCAAAGCATGGGCAAAGAGGTATTTTATGAGGGAAAAACAGCTCACGGGACAGTTTGGGGCAGCAAGGTCTCAAAACCCATCAAATATAGCCAATACCAAGGTAAATTCGACTCCATTTGTGGCCCGAGAATGTTTTAAATGTAAGGGCAAAGGACACATTGCTGGGGACTGCCCTAACAAGAGTTCAATGATCATGTTGGACGATGGATCGTGGGTAAGTGATGAGGAAACCGAGGCAACATATTTGGAGGAGGAAACCGACCTAATTCCGGAAGTTTGTGTGATAATCAACTTTTGGTTACGATGAAGCTCCTTCATTCTCAACCTTTGGATGATCTTCATCAATATCGAAGCAATCTTTTCCAAATCAAGTGCAACGTTAAAGGCAAGTCTGTTTTGGTAATTATTGATAATGGAAGTTGTACTAACGTTTGCTCTTATGATATGGTTTCCGCACTTGATTTACCATGTAAGGCACATCCTATGCCTTATAAATTATCGTGGTTGAATAATAATGGTGAAATCAAAGTGGATAAACAAGTTGAGATAGAGTTCGAGATTGGGAGATATAAGGATTCGGTTTTGTGTGATGTGGTCCCGATGACCGCAAGTCACATGATTTTGGGAAGGCCATGGCAATATGATCGAAGTGCAAATCACATGGTAAGAGAAAATACCTATCGGCTTCAAAAGGATGATTTAAAGTTTCTACTAACTCCTTTATCTTTAAATGCAGCATGTGTGGGATATACTGTTAGGACGAACTCGACTTCTCTCTCTTCCTAGAATCCATAATTGATCGGACTCTATAGACTCCGCAACCCGTTTGGCTACTGCCGCCCCTCACAGGTGGTGTCTGGCCAAAAAAGTCTTTTGCGGATCTTCTATCCGCACCAGTACAACAAACAACCACGATTCCGATAAAGGATCTCTCCAGTTTCAAGGGGGAGCCGACAATATTCATTGAGGAGAAGGATTTGGTATCTCTGGAAAAGCCATGGAAATAGCTTTGGTGGGCAAATTTTCCAGGCGAGGTCCCCCGCTATAGAGATTACGCCGTGATTTTCAGAAATTACAATTCAAAGGGGGCTTTTGGATTGGTTGGCTAGATTCTTGTCATGTGATCATCCGATTTGAGAATGAAGAGGATTATTGCCGATTCTGGCGTAAGGGGGTTTGGATTTTCAATGGATCCCGATTGCATGTGTTTAAATAGACATACGCCTTTGATCCTACTGTGGAATCGTCCATAGTGCCAGTGTGGATTAGACTGGCCGGATTACCCCTTCATCTATTTAATAAAAGCTATTTATTCTCCATAGCTAAGGCGGCCGGACATCCTTTGGTGCTTGATGAACCAACCGCCAATGTGACTCGGCCTAGTGTGGCTAGAATATGTGTGGAAGTGGATTTGCTTAATCCAATTTGTCGTCGGGTATGGATTGGTCATGAACGATCCGGTAAGGGCTTTTGGCAACCGATTGATTATGAAGATTTACCGGGTTATTGTTCCACTTGTTGGAGGATTGGCCATTGGGACGCTGACTGTCGTGGCCCAAAGGCGGCGGACATCAATCTCAAGGCTGATGTTAACAAGCAAAGAGAACGTAAGACGGCTACTGCTACACCCAAGCCACCACGGATGCAAGAGGGTAAGAATTTGGATCCAGTGTGGACTTTGAAATCGGGTCGAGTTGTGGGCAAACCACAGAACCCGGTAATTGTTCCCACGGTGGCAGTGGATAATCGGTTTTCAAATTTGGAGGAACTTGACTTGGAGGTTACCGGGGTGACCGAACATCATCCTAAATCGGGGCAATCGATTCAGGACATAGAAAACCAGGTACCAGTTGTGGTGGAATTGGAGGTAACCGGGGTGACCGAACCTCAATCAATCATTGACATTCTGGACATTCCAAAAATGGGACCGAATAATACAAGATCACAAGATGATTTTACAGTTTTGGAGAGAGTGTGTGATAAAATTATTGTGGATCGCACAGGTCTCGGTAAGGATGATTCCCAATTTTTCTTTAAGACAACATCTAAATCTGAGGTGGTCGAAATGGCCTCTCAGTCCGCATAGAAGGCGGTGCCGGATTCAGAAGTGGTGAACAGGGAAGGCTGAGGGCGGAGTTCCGGGTCTACTCAGAAACATTGGGTAATCGTTTGAGTCGAGATAGGGCTGCCCGGGCTGCGAGTTTAAAGCAGGTACAAATTTCTAGTTTAACAGTGGATCTTGGGACACACCAACCAGTTGACGCACCATTGCCAAAAACACGTCCACGAAAGATCTATGATGGTGAAATTCGTAAGTCCGTGAGGCTTGCGCAAAAGGGAACACGTTCCCTTTGAGGGTAAGTGAATTACCTTCCTCTTTTACTTCATAATATGGTTGTTTTATGGATTATTTACTATGGAATGTTCGTGGTATCGGCAATACTACTTCTATAGCTCGTGTTAAAGACATTAAACGACATTATAAATTATCTTTGATTGTTTTACTAGAGCAACGTTACAACTTTCTGATATACATACCACGTGTCGTCGTACTGGTTTTGATCATTGTTTTGGGAATTGTTCTAGTAAAATTTGGTTGTTTTGGGATGATACTTTGGATATGACTGTTTTGGAAGATGGGGAACATTTTGTGCATGTTAAATTTGGAGGTTTTGCTGGTATTTCTGTTTATGGTTCTTTTATATATGCTCGCTATCAATATACATAGCGTCGGGATCTATAGAGTTCTTTGTTAAGGCTGGCTAATAGTTATAATGACCCCTGGTTTGTGGGCGGAGACTTCAATGTGGTTACATCTTCATCGGAGAGTTTTGGCTCTATTCGGCGACCCTTCCAATGACAGAGTTCAATGAGGCAATCCAAGACTGCGGGTTGTTAGATGCCGGATTCCAAGGATCACCATTCACTTGGTAGCGTTGTTATAATCCTCATTTATTGCAGAGACTAGACCGAGTCTTGGTAAACACCAAGTGGGATGAGTTATTTGCATTGACATGTGTGGAGCATTTACCTAGAACAGTTTCAGATCATAGTCCACTCAAGGTATCGACTCAGCTTAGTATGGCTACAAAGGGGTCTGCTTTTAGATTCCAACAAATGTGGATTGGTCATTCCATGTTTATGAAGGTCGTTGAAGATAGTTGGGAACACCGAGTAGAGGGAAATGGGATGGTTCGGCTTATAGGGAAGTTGAAATATTTGAAGGGTCGTTTACATACATGGAACAAAGAAGTGTTTGGGGATATATTTAGTGCTTTACGCCAAGTTGAGGCGAATGTCCTTTCTGCTGAATTGGAATACAGCCGCAGCCCTTCAGCATCTTCACAGCAAATTTTGCTAGAGGCACAAGCTCATTTTACTCATACTCTCTCGGTGGAGGAGATGTATTGGAAACAGCGATCCCGGGTAAAATGGTTGAAGGAGGGGAATGCCAATACGCGCTATTTTCATGCTTTGTGTACAAATCGACGAAAACGAATGAATATCACATATATTCATGATGAATCTGGCGCCCTTCTGACTGATCCAGCCGCTGTTGGCCAAGCTGGGGCTCGGGTTTTTTAGGAATTGTTTGCTGCTGATCCAAATGTTGTGCCGGATCCAATTTTTCTGGACACGATTCCGCATATGGTCACTATGGAAGAGAACCTGAGATTAAGTGCATTGCCGAGTCTACTAGAGGTAAAAGAGGTTGTTTATTCCCTTGATAAAGATAGTGCTTCGGGACCGGATGGATTTTGTGGGTCTTTCTTTCAAGCTTGTTGGTCGATTGTTGGTGGAGATGTAACAGAATCAGTACGAGATTTTTGGGCTGGAGTTCCTCAACCAAAAGCAATGTCGTGTTCATTTGTGGTGTTAATTCCTAAATCGTCGCATCCATCCAATTTTGGGGATTTTAGACCCATATCTCTTTGTAACATTGTTAGTAAAATCATCACCAAAGTCCTTGCTACGAGACTTGCTTTACTACTGCCAAGATTGATATCTCTGAATCAATCCGAATTTGTGAAAGGGCGTTTGATTTTTGATAATATATTACTTGCTCAAGAATTGGTTAATAATCTAGACAGGAAGGTATGAGGTGGTAATTTGATTGTTAAACTGGATATGATGAAAGCTTTCGACCGCGTTTCACATGATTTCTTGATTGAGGTTTTGAGTAGATTTGGATTCTCCCGACACTTTCTTCATTTGATACGTAATCTTCTCTCTTCAAATTGGTTTTCGGTATTGGTTAATGGGTGGCCTTATGGATTTTTTAAGGCTAGTCGTGGGGTTAAACAAGGTGATCCTTTATCGCCATTGCTCTTTATCTTGGCAGCCGACTGCTTCTTAAGGGGACTGGATGTGCTCATCACTGAAGGTAACCTGATGTACTCTTCATCGCAACACTTTGCAGGTATCCCACTTGTGCTTTGCTGATGATGTTATGATTTTCCTTAATGGATCGAAGAAAAACGTGAAACATTTTGTGGATTTCTTGCGGAGGTATGAACGAGTGTCTGGCGAATGTGTTAATATGGGTAAATCTGAGTTTTTTTTATCTCTTCCAAGACAGATAACCGGCAAGCACAGGTGATTCAGTCGGTAACTAATTTTGTTCAGAGGTCCTTTCCCATAAAATATCTTGGCTGTCCGCTGATCAAAGGAAGGGTAAAGGCTATGCATTTTTCACATTTGGTTGAGCAAATTTCCTCTTGGATAGAAGGATGGCAATCTAGATTTCTAGACATGGCGGGTCGACTTCCATGACTCTACACATTTTGGTTGTTTCCAATCCGCCAACATTAATCAAGAGTCGGATAGAGAGATTGATGTCCGGATTTCTATGGGGTTCAGTCAACGGGGATAAACGGCGTCACTGGATGTCTTGGTCTAAAGTTTGCATGGATGCCCTTGGTAATGGACTTGGTTTAATTACACTGGAACACTATACTCGGGCATTTGCAATGAAATTATGGTGGAGATTTCGCACGACTAACTCTTACTGGCAACAGTTTTTAGAGAGTCGATATTGTCATGGTCTAACTCAAGTCTTGCAGGCGGAAGTACAATCGACGAACTCAGTAACTTGGAGAAGAATGTTGCAAGCAAGGGATATTTACAGAGGCTAGCATGGGTTTACTTATTAAGGATGGAAGTGACTACCTCTGTTTTGAGGATCTCACTCATCAAGGGAGTATATTCCACACTGTCACGGATGTCCCGGTTGAGGCAAAAAAAATTGCGTATTAAAGAGATTTTACACAATAATAAATGGGACTAGATTAAGGTTGCTTCTTGGATGCCTCGGAATTTTTTTGATAAGCTCCCAGCTGTGATGACTACAGAGGAGAAAGATTAATGGATTTGGAAACCGGACAAGGCTGGGAATTTTACTTTATCATCGGCTGTGAATTTGCTCCGTGGTGGTGCTTCATATACTTCATCGAGACAACTTTTGTGGGATAGTAAGTTGCCGCTGACTCTAAAGATTTTTTCGTGGAAATTTTTCAATAAATATTTGCCTATGGAGGATGTTTTATGGAGTTTTGGTTTTCATACGGTTACAAGGTGTTCATGCTCTAAGGGTGGAGATAGTTTTTTGCATATTTTTTTGGAGTGTTCATTGGCAAAGTGTCTATGGCAACACGTAGCCATTACAGTTGGTTTTATCTTGCCGGCATATACATCTTGTCCTCATCAATTTATATCTAAATGGTGGCTGTCAGGCAAGGGGCATCGAGCCAAACTTCTTATGATGATTTCTTCTTGTGTCCTTTGGCAACTATGGAAATCAAGATGCACGTTTGTTTTTGAAGGACGGCGAAATACTAAACACCGTATAATCTTGGCATTTGATCAACAACTGCTTGCTTTGAGACATGCCGGTAAACTTTGCTTTGGTCTTTCTACGGTGAAACTCCATAGAGTTGTCTCTGTCCGCTGGAAAAATGCAAATGGTCATATTGAGTATTGATGGAGCTTCACGCGGGAATCCTGGTGAGCCAGGTATTGGATGTGTGCTTCGACATGGTTCTGGGGAATTTATGGCAGCATGTGCTGGGTACATTGGCGCATATGAAACGAATATGTTTGCGGAGCTTACAGCTTTGATTCATGGTTTGAAGTTGGCTGTCCGACTGGGAGTAAGGGTGAATTTGGTGCATACTGACTCCAAGATTCTGACACAGGCACTTCTTCGGCGACACATTACATTTTGGCCTTTAGATGGTCTTTTCCGAGAAGCATTACACTTGTCTGATGGCGTTACAGTTGTTCATATTTATAGAGAAGGAAATATGGTTGCCGATTCCCTTGCTAATTACGGCTGTGACTCGAAAACCACATTGTTTTTTTTACACCTTTCATTCTTTACCTCTGGAAACCAGGGGATTACTACATTTAGATAAGCAAGGGATACCGACATTGCGGGTCCTTTGACACATGCCTGTATCCGTGTTCTTTCATCAATAAATTTCACGGTTTTAAAAAAAATATGCAGCATGTGAGGTACATAAACAAATGGCCATCAATAGAGAGAAGAGAGAAAAGCAAAGAAAATAGAGTGAGGGGAAAAATAAAAGTGATCAACACCTTGAGGTAAAAACCGAGAGGAAAAATGAGGTAAAAGCCGTGAGCTTAGTCAGAGAAAAGGCAAGCTCACACAAAGAGAGAAAAGAGTGTTTATTTAGCAACCCGGGAAAGGTAGATAGGGCAATACGAGCAAAACAACCACTTGTTTTGTTAGTATTCAGAGAAACCGAAAGGTCTCTTCATTCTAATGCTTTTTCTTTTGATCTAACATCTTTTCTTCCTAGTCTTGCTTTTGATCTTTTAAAGGAATTCCAAGACATATTTCCCAAGGAGTTGCCCAGAGGGCTGCCTCCTATTCGTGGAATCGAGCATAATATCGACTTCATTCCGGGAGCAAGTTTTCCAAACTGGGCTGCCTACCGAGCCAATCCGGATGAAACCCGAGAAATACAAAGGCAAGTCGATTTACTTCTCGAAAAGGAGCAGGTGAAAGAATCTTTAAGTCCTTGTGCTAGTCCAGTTATTTTAGTACCTAAAAAAGAAGGGACTTATAGATTATGTACGGATTGTCGCGATATTAATAAGATAACTATTAAATATAGACATCCGATTCCTCGATTAGATGATATGCTAGATGAGTTAAGTGGTGCTTTAATATTTTCTAAAATTGATTTAACTCAAGGCTATCACCAAATTAGAATGAAAGAAGGTGATGAATGGAAAACCGCTTTTAAGACTAAATATGGATTATATGAATGGATTGTTATGCCTTTTGGTCTTACTAACGCCCGTAATACTTTCATGAGATTAATGAACTACATCTTTCGGCATTGTTTTGGTAAATTTGTCGTAGTTTATTTTGATGATATTCTTGTATATAGTAAAAACTTAGAAGAGCATTTAGAACATCTTAAAACTGTTTTTACTATTCTAAGAGAGCAAACTTTATATGCTAAACTTGAGAAGTGTATTTTTTGCACAAATTCAGTTAACTTTCTTGGATATATAGTTAGTTCTCAAGGTATTTGTGTTGATCCGGTCAAAATTCAAGCCATTCAAGAGTGGCCGAGACCAACAAGTGTGACACACGTTCAATCATTTTTTGGGTTAGCGAACTTTTATAGGCTTTTTATTCGTGATTTTAGCACGATTGTTGCCCCATTAAATGAAGTTATGAAGAAAGACGTCTCATTATTTTGGGACAAGCCGCAAGAAGAATGCTTCGAGAAGATGAAACAATTACTTGTTCTCCCGTTTTATCTATACCTAACTTTGATCTAATGTTTGAAGTTGAATGTGATGCTTCAGGTTTAGGCATAGGGGCTGTTTTACAACAACAAGGTAAGCCTTTAGCATATTTTAGCGAGAAATTAAGCAACGCTTCGCTTAATTATCCTACTTATGATAATGAGTTATATTCCATTGTTCGAGCTTTGGAAACTTGGCAACACTACTTCAAACCGATCATGAGTCAATCAAGTATCTAAAAGGCCAAAGTAAGTTGAATAAAAGACATGCAAGGTGGGTTTCCTTTATCGATACTTTTCCATACATCATCAAATACAAGAAAGGTAAAGAAAACATCATTGCCGGTGCTCTATCTCGAAGATATACTTTGCTTTCCTTAATGCATGCTAAATTACTTGGTTTTGATCATATCAAAGCATTATATAAGGATGATTTAGAATTTTCTGGTTTGTATGCCAAATGTGAGCTCTCGGCTCAAAATAATTTTTTCATATTTGAAGATTTCTTGTTTAAAAGCAATAGATTGTGTATTCCATCATGTTCTATCAGGGAATTAATTGTTAGGGAAGCACATTGTGGTGGCTTAATGGCATTTTGGTGTTGTTAAAACTCTTGATATTTTACAAGAACACTTTTATTGGCCTAAAATGATAAAGGATGTTAGAAAAATATGTGAACTTTGCATTAAATGTAAACAAGCTAAAAGTACAAGCAAAGCTCATGGATTATACATGCCTTTACCTATTCCCTCTTCACCTTGGATTGACTTATCCATGGACTTTATCTTAGGCTTACCGAGGTCTCAAAGAGGTAATGATAGTATCATGGTTGTTGTAGATCGTTTTTCTAAAATGTCGCACTTTATTCCTTGTAGGAAAACAAACGATGCAAGTCATGTTGCGGATTTATTCCTAAAAGAGGTGGTGGGGCTTCATGGAATTCCGAGAACCATAGTAAGTGATAGGGACGTAAAGTTCTTGAGTTACTTTTGGAAGACATTATGGAGTAAGTTGGGGACTAAGTTGCTATTTTCAACATCTAGCCATCCCCAAACCGATGGCCAAACCGAGGTAACAAATAGAACTTTAGGGGTTTTACTCAGGCTTTAATTTCAAAGTACTTAAAAAGGTGGGAAGAATGTTGACCTATTGCTGAATTTGCTTATAATAGAACTTTACATTCTACTACGAATAATTCTCCATTTGAAGTTGTTTATGGCTTTAACCCCTTAACCCCGTTGGATCTAATCTCTTTACCTGTTGATGAGTATTATAATGTAGAAGGTGATTCTAGGGCAGAATATATACAACAACTTCATCAACACGTAGCCGAGAGTATAAAGAAGAAAAATGAACAAACTTCAAAACATGTCAACAAGGGACGAAAACAACTTTGTTTTGAAGTTGGAGATTGGGTTTGGTTACATCTTAGAAAGATAGATTTCCAAAAGAAAGACAGAGTAAATTAAATCCAAGAGGAGATGGACCATTCCAAGTTATTTCAAAGATAAATGATAATGCATACAAGATAGATCTCAAAGGTAAGTATGGCGTTCATTCTACTTTTAATGTTTCTGACTTGTCTCCTTTCAATTTTGATGCAGACTAAGTGGTTGATCATGAAGATGATTCGGGGACGAATCATGCTTTTCAAGGGGGAGGGGATGATACGGGACAGCCCTACTCCAAAGACCCACTAAAGAACCTTCAAGGACCAATCACAAGATCAAGGGCAAAGATGACAATGGACAAAGTCGCATCATTAATCCGAAGTATCAAAACTAAAGAGGAGCTAATATTCATCTAGAGGAAGACATTCAAATCAACCTCTTAAGTTTTACAAGTGTTCAAAACGACCCAACCAAGCAAAGTGGCTAAAAAGGGCATTTTAGTATTTTTGCACCTTAAAGTCTATTCTAGCCTATTCTAGACTTTAATTATATTCAACAATGTTATTTATCTTATTATTAGGCGTTTATAGCCTATTTGTTTTAATAAAGGACATGTTGTCCAAGAGTTGGTTAGTTTGTTATTAAAGAGTCATCATACTTCAAGGACTCTTCATTTGTTTGTTATTCTAGCCGCCTAGAATGCAAGATAATAAGACATGTTGTCTATTATCTTGCTTAAGTGTTTTACTTGATAGCAAGTTGTTTTCCAAGAGTCCTAATTCTTCAAGGACTCTTTCTTTTTGGTTGTAACCGAAATCTCAACCTATTTAAGGGAGATTTCGGCCATCTTTATACTTACGTTAGATATATTGATATTTTGGTAAGGTTATTCATTAGCTTTTCCTGTTTGAACTTCTAAGTAGAAATTCATTCATTCTTGAGTTACTGTATCAACAAGAATAGTTTCTCTTGTTGTGGCATTTCAGCCTCCATTGTTAATTAGCCATCCTTAGTGTTGCGTTGATTAAATTCCCTTAGAAACTAGTTCGAGAATTGAAGAAAGATCGGGCTCAACTTAAGTCGAACCTCACGGTTCTTCATCATGAGGGATCATCCACGAAGTTAAAAGAGGTCATTCATCCAAATTACCATGTTCTTAATGTTAGTAGTGCCCTAGGACCATTACCATATGTTGTATGTTTTATTTCATTTTGAGCATGTAATTGAATAGCTAATTTTTCTTATGAACATCAAATGCGTGATTTGATAGTAAAACTCATTAGCTTATGTAATTACTATTCTAATTTTCCCTAGTTTTATGTAATCTACTTTACAATGAAATAAAAGTAGTATGATATTTGATTGATGATTATGTTTTACTAATCATGTGTAATGAGTACAGGATCATATCATAGATGCAATATATTGAGATATATCGTATCGGACGTGATCTGTTAGAGAAGTAATACTTCATGGTCCTTAGTCATATGTATTACTTCCTCATTACTATTTTAGAATCCTTAGACCTTATGTCTCCATTGATTCTAGCATGAATGGAGCCACGTTTTGACTCAGTCGTCGTACGTTGCTTTTAATCGAGTAATCAATACGACTGATGATCGGATGTAGTGTCCTATCATGGCTTGAATGTGAGAGGCATTGTAAGGAATTTGTCCCTCTCTTATTAGAGAGAGATATCCATGGGCCCCTCGATAGAGAAAGACTGTTTAAATGCATGGCCGTGCTCAAACGTATTTAATAAAGTGGTTATTAAATATTGTTTGATGGAACAGTCTACCTGGAGATCGAGTATAAATATAATTAAGCCTTATAAGGGTGACGACTACCATGCCTTATGCTTAATTAGGATATCGCGAGACAAAGGGATTAAATAATGGATTGATATTAGGTTCCACCGTAAATTCATTCACTTTGAGTAGTCACAATGTCCTGCTAGGGACCGTTTGTGATTTATGAACACACACTACTACTAAGTGTGTTTTCATTGCCATTGTGATATGAACCTACAGGGTAACACGCATAGACGAGCTAACGAGCTTCATGTCCAGATTCAATGAATCTAGAATGTGTCTAGGTTTATTGTATAGGACATTTATTTTTCTGAGGATAATAAAGAATTATTATTAGAATTAGAGATAAGGGGCATTTTCGGTATAGCTGGGATTACTTGGGAGTTATTATCCGATAAGGACTCCCACTGCCAGCTGAAGTCTAGGGGATGTGGGAGTTTAAGACTCCCACTACCAGAAGAAGTGGATAGGACGTGGGAGTTGTTCTTGGACCAAACTTTCACACCCTATATAAACTTCTCTTGGCCGAAACCTAGGTACTAATGCTTGAGCTGCACAAAATGATGAAGAACCTTGACAGAATCAAGATTCGACACAAGGAAAAGAGGATCTTTCTTTAACTTGAATTGAGTTCACGTGAATGCCTTACTACAACCACCAAGCAGCGATAAGCACTTGACTACTATAGCAAAGGACTTTCAGAGTATTCGACACACTAGACCTCCAAGCAGCGATAAGCACTTGGCTACCTAAGCAGAAGAACACCAAATGGATGAAGAAACACCACAACAAGGGAACTAGCTTGTTGATTAGTAACAATGAAAGGAAGATCTAAATGGAAATTCAATTCACAAACAACAAAGGAATCAACCTTACTATATCATTAATATCAAGTCTGTCTAATAAGTGGACCTATCTTTATATAGAGAAAGATTTCGGCTGAAAAGCCCTAAAACAAGCTAAGTCCTAAAAGGACTAGGATTATACTTGCTAAAGATTATATTAAAGAATAAAGTACTTGATAAAGAATATACTACTTGATAAAGAATATGCTAAAGAATAAACTACTTATCATGTACTTTATTTTGGCTAACTAAAAGAAATGATAACTTAAAGCTGAAAAATAATTAAAAGTCTAGGATAGACTTTTAATTTACAAAATGTCTAAAATACCCTTAGCCACTTTGTGTATTTGAGTCGTAAGCTTCCATCTTCAATGCAATGAGATGAACTTGTACTTGATCTTCCAAATGTAACCTTGCTTCTTCTTTGACTTGAGTCTCTCAGATAAAAGTTGATAACACTTGATTCAAACTTTCTCTTCTTGCTCCTGTCATGGGACCTTGGATGTTGATCATTGGATCACTAGAATAGCTTAGTCTATGGATGTCCTCATCATTCCCTCCCTCTTTTAAAGGATTCGTCCTCAAATCTTCACAATCTGTATCAAATTCAAAGGGAGATAAATCAACAACATTAAAAGAAGCACTTACACCATACTTACCTCGTAGATCAATTTTGTATGCATTGTTATTGATCTTAGAAATCACTTGAAATGGTCCTTCTCCTTTTGGATGCAACTTTGTCTTTCTAGCATTAGGAAACCTTTCCTTTCGTAGATGCACCCAAACCCAATCTCCGGGCTTGAACAATATAGCCTTTCGGCCTTTATTAGCATTCTTTGCATAGATGGCATTCTTCTTTGCAATTTGTTCACTTACTTGTTAATGGATCTTTTGAATAAAATCAGCCCTATATTCACCTTCAACACTTAAATAGTCATCAACATGAAGAGGGGTTAGATCTAAAGGAGTGAGTGGATTACAACCATAAACAATTTCAAAAGGTGAACGATGGGTAGTAGAGTGAATTGTATGATTATAAGCAAATTCCGCAATAGGTAAACACTCTTCCCACTTCTTTAGATTCTTTTGAACAAGTTCCCTCAAGAGAACCCCTAAAGTTCTATTTGTTACCTCGGTTTGTCCGTCGGTTTGAGGATGACTTGATGTAGAGAAGAGGAGTTTAGTTCCTAACTTGCCCCACAAAGTCTTCCAAAAATAGCTCAAAAACTTAACATCTCTATCACTTACAATGGTTCGGGGAACTCCATGAAGCCGAATGACTTCTGATACGGGACTATACCAAGGATAGCCCTACTCCAAAGACCCACTAAAGACCTTCAAGGACCAATCACAAGATCAAGGTCAAAGATGACAATCGACAAAGTCGCATCATTGATCCGAAGTATCAAAACTAAAGAGGAAGCTAATATTCATCTAGAGGAAGACACTCAAATCAACCTCTTAAGTTTTACAAGTGTTCAAAACGACCCAACCAAGCAAAGTGGCTAAAAAGGGCATTTTAGTCTTTTTGCACCTTAAAGTCTATTCTAGCCTATTCTAGACTTTTCTAGACTTTAATTATATTCAGCAATGTTATTTATTTTATTATTAGGCGTGTATAGCCTATTTGTTTTAATAAAGGACATGTTGTCCAAGTGTTGGTTAGTTTGTTATTAAAGAGTCCTCATACTTCAAGGACTCTTCATTTGTTTGTTATTCTAGCCGCCTAGAATGCAAGATAATAGGACATGTTGTCTATTATCTTGTTTAAGTGTTTTACTTGATAGCAAGTTGTTTCCCAAGAGTCCTAATTCTTCAAGGACTCTTCCTTTTTGGTTGTAACCGAAATCTCAACTTATTTAAGGGAGATTTCGGCCATCTTTATACTTACGTTAGATATATTGATATTTTGGTAAGGTTATTCCTTAGCTTCTCGTGTTTGAACTTCTAAGTGGAAATTCATTCATTCTTGAGTTACTGTATCAACAAGAATAGTTTCTCTTGTTGTGGTGTTTCAGTCTCCATTGTTAATTAGCCATCCTTAGTGTTGCGTTGATTAAATTCCCTTAGAAACTAGTTCGAGAATTGAAGAAAGATCGGGCTCAACTCAAGTCGAACCTCATGGTACTTCATCAGGTGGTATCAGAGCAAAAGGTTCTTCTCCAATTCCCGGTGTACCCTACGCACAAATTTTTTCTGTTTGCTAGATTGACAAAAAAAAAAAATTAGCCGCGGCATAAATATTAAAAAGGAAGCCGATTACAAAAGAAAAAGCCTCTTGGTATAAAGAAATTGGTAGCCAAGCATTTAATAGCGAACTATAAAACCAAAAGCAATCTTCTTGCCAACAAAAGCAATAGAGCCTCGTCCAATAATTGGCAGACAATCCTCCTTCCTGTTTTGAGCCGAGATACATCCCATACATCAAGTATTGAAAGCAATAGAGCCTCACTACTTGATACATTCGGTCGAGATCAAGGGAAAATTCAAGAAAACCAAAAATTACTATTCACGATTACTGTTTATCGTTTACTATTCACGGTTACTGTTCTTAGATTACTATTCACAGAATACTATTCACAGGTTACTGTTCATCCGAATCAAGAAGCATCAAGAAAATCAAGAAGATCAAGATCATCAAGAACCGGTTTCCATTCTCGATTAGGATTTCGTTTCTTCATCTTTTTCTTTCTAAAAGCTTTTCGTTTAGGTCAAAGATAGGATTTCTTTCCTTATTTTTTTCAGCTTTGTGTCAACAAGTTAGGAACCATTCTTTAAATCTAGAGTTTGAAGTTCTATACGAGCGGTGTTGGAGTCAATCTTTCTTTGCTATCAAACGTTTTTGAGTGTTTTTTTTTTCTTATCTTATAAATATGTCTTTCCAAGGATCTCCATCAAAGAAATGTGAAACTTTTGATCTTGAAAAGTTATATCATATGATTACGGAGATGACGGGACAAGTAGCCGATTTAAAGGAGATATGGCGGAGATGAAAATTCAAAACCAACAACTTCAAAATCAGCAACGTCTTCCTCAAGACAATGCCGAGAACAATCTTCAAAGGGTTGAGAACATGGAACCTCCAAGGGCTACACAATTTCCGAGAGCAAATTTGGAAAATCCGGCAAATCCGGCAAATCAAGCAAATCGGATTATCAACAATCTGGTATATCAGCCGAGAAGAGGAGATTATATTCAGCAAGTTTACAACAATCTTGGTTCCATCAAGACCAAGATTCCCCCTTTTGAAGGTACAAATGATCCCGAGTTATTTTTAGATTGGATTCGTAAAATTAACCATGTTTTTCCTGTTCATAACTATTCGGAAGAAAAGAAAGTGAAGCTGGCAGCCATGGAGTTTTATGGATATGCATCCATTTGGTGGGACAAAGAAACCGAAACAAGGGCAAAAGTGGAACAACCGGAAATTTCCACTTGGGTTGAGATTAAAGCGGTTATGAAGCGACGTTTTGTTCCTTTAAATTACTTAAGGGAACTTTACAATCGTCTACAAAGATTAAAGCAAGGTGATAGATCCGTCGATGAATACTACAAAGCAATGGAAATTGCAATGATTCGAGCCGATATTAGTGAAGGCGATGAGGTAACAATGGCTTGGTTCTTGGCTGGTCTAAATGACAAAATCCGGACAAAGGTAGAACGTGCTAACCTTGATAATATTATGTATATGTTATATTATGCTGAGCAGATTGAATGACAGCAAAAGGAAAAGAGTTTAAATGCAAAACCGGCAACTTTCCAACCTTGGAGGAAGCCGAATTCAACTCAGAATTTTTTTACTGTTTTGCCAAGACAAAGCAAGGGCAAAGAGGTCTTTTATGAGGGCAAAACAGCCGCGGGACAGTTTGGGGCAGCGAGGTCTCAAAATCCATCAAATACGACCCATACAAAGGCAAATTCAACTCCATTTGTGGCCCGAGAATGCTTTAAATGTAAGGGCAAAGGACACATTGCTAGGGACTGCCCTAACAAGAGTTCAAAGATCATGTTGGATGATGGATCGCGGGTAAGTGACGAGGAAACCGAGGCAACACATTTTGAAGAGGGAACCGAAGAAATTTCGGTAGATTCTTGTGATAATCAACTTTTGGTTACGATGAAGCTCCTTCATTCTCAACCTTTGGATGATCTTCATCAACATCGAAGTAATCTCTTCCAAATCAAATGCGACTTCAAAGGCAAGTCTGTTTTAGTAATTATTGATAATGGAAGTTGTACTAACGTTTGCTCTTACGATATGGTTTCCGCCCTTGATTTACCATATAAGGCACATCCTATGCCTTACAAATTATCGTGGTTGAATAATAATGGTGAAACCAAGGTGCATAAGCAAGTTGAGATAGAGTTCGAGTTTGCGAGATATAAGGATTCAGTTTTGTGTGATGTGGTCCCTGATGACCGCAAGTCACATGATTTTGGGAAGGCCATGGCAAAATGATCGAAGTGCCAATCATATGGGACGAGAAAATACTTATCGGCTTCAAAAGGATAATCCAAAGTTTGTACTAAATCCTTTATCTTTAAATGCAGCATGTGAGGTACATAAACAAATGGCCATCAATAGAGAGAAGAGAGAAAAGCAAAGAAAAGAGAGTGAGGGGAAAAATACGAGTGATCAACACCTTGAGGTAAAAACCGAGAGGAAAAATAAGGTAAAAGCCGTGAGTTTTGTGAGACAAAAGGAAAGCTCACACAAAGAGAGAAAATAGAGTTTATTTATCAACCCGAGAAAGGTAGATATGGCAATACGAGCAAAACATCCACTTGTTTTGTTAGTATTCAGAGAAACCAAAATGTCTCTTCATTCTAATGCTTTTTCTTTTGATCTAACATCTTCTTTTCTTCCTAGTCTTGCTTTTGATCTTTTAAAGGAATTCCAAGATGTATTTTCCAAGGAGTTGCCGAGAGGGCTGCCTCCTATTCGTGGAATTGAGCATCAAATCGACTTCATTTTGGGAGCAAGTTTGCCAAACCGGGCTGCCTACCGAGCCAATCCGGATGAAACCCGAGAAATACAAAGGCAAGTTGATATACTTCTCGAAAAGGAGCAGGTAAGAGAATCTTTAAGTCCTTGTGCTAGTCCAGTTATTTAAGTACCTAAAAAAGAAGGGACTTATAGATTATGTACGGATTGTCGCGATATTAATAAGATAACTGTTAAATATAGACATCTGATCCCTCGATTAGATGATATGCTAGATGAGTTAAGTGGTGCTTTAATATTTTCTAAAATTGATTTAACTCAAGGCTATCAACAAATTAGAATGTAAGAAGGTGATGAATGGAAAACCGCTTTTAAGACTAAATGTGGATTATATGAATGGATTGTTATGCCTTTTGTTCTTACTAACGCTCGTAATACTTTCATGAGATTAATGAACTACATATTTCGGCATTGTTTTGGTAAATTTGTCGTAGTTTATTTTGATGATATTCTTGTTTATAGTAAAAACTTAGAAGAGCATTTAGAACATCTTAAAACTGTTTTTACTATTCTAAGAGAGCAAACTTTATATGCTAAACTTGAGAAGTGTATTTTTTGCTCAAATTCAGTTAACTTTCTTGGATATATAGTTAGTTCTCAAGGTATTTGTGTTGATCCGGTCAAAATTCAAGCCATTCAAGAGTGGCCGAGACCAACAAGTGTGACACAAGTTCGATCGTTTTATGGGTTAGCAAGCTTTTATAGGCGTTTTATTAGTTAATTTGGCACGATTGCTGCCCCATTAAATGAAGTTATGATGAAAGACATCTCATTCTTTTGGGACAAGCTGCAAGAAGAATGCTTCGAGAAGATGAAACAATTACTTACTTGTTCTCCCGTTTTATCTATACCTAACTTTGATCTAATGATTGAAGTTGAATGTGATGCTTCAGGTTTAGGTATAGGGGCTGTTTTACAACAACAAGGTAAGCCTTTAGCATATTTTAGCGAGAAATTAAGCAACGCTTCGCTTAATTATCCTACTTATGATAAGGAGTTATATTCCATTGTTCGAGCTTTGGAAACTTGGCAACACTACTTGATCGCAAGAGAATTTGTAATTCACACCTATCATGAGTCAATCAAGTATCTAAATCATTGACCCGGGAGGGGATGATATGGGACTATACCAAGGACAGCCCTACTCCAAAGACCCACTAAAGAACCTTCAAGGACCAATCACAAGATCAAGGGCAAAGATGACAATTGACAAAGTCGCATCATTGATCCGAAGTATCAAAACTAAAGAGGAAGCTAATCTTCATCTAGAGGAAGACATTTAAATCAACCTCTTAAGTTTTACAAGTGTTCAAAACGGCCCAACCAAGCAAAGTGGCTAAAAAGGGCATTTTAGTCCTTTTGCACCTTAAAGTCTATTCTAGCCTATTCTAGACTTTAATTATATTCAGCAATGTTATTTATTTTATTATTAGGCGTGTATAGCCTATTTGTTTTAATAAAGGACATGTTGTCCAAGTGTTGGTTAGTTTGTTATTAAAGAGTCCTCATACTTCAAGGACTCTTCATTTGTTTGTTATTCTAGCCGCCTAGAATGCAAGATAATAGGACATGTTGTCTATTATCTTGTTTAAGTGTTTTACTTGATAGCAAGTTGTTTCCCAAGAGTCCTAATTCTTCAAGGACTCTTACTTTTTGGTTGTAACCGAAATCTCAACTTATTTAAGGGAGATTTCGGCCATCTTTATACTTACGTTAGATATATTGATATTTTGGTAAGGTTATTCCTTAGCTTCTCGTGTTTGAACTTCTAAGTGGAAATTCATTCATTCTTGAGTTACTGTATCAACAAGAATAGTTTCACTTGTTGTGGTGTTTCAGCCTCCATTGTTAATTAGTCATCCTTAGTGTTGCGTTGATTAAATTCCCTTAGAAACTAGTTCGAGAATTGAAGAAAGATCGGGCTCAACTCAAGTCGATCCTCACGGTTCTTCATCAACTTCTCTCATGAATAATTCCGCCACATGACTTGCAGCATTAGTTTTCCTACAATAAATAAAATGTGACATCTTAGAAAAGTGATCAACAAAAACTAAAATTGATACGGTACAAACATCGGGGCTACCCAAGTCAAAAGAGCACATACATCGACTAAGCATGAGACTTAGAACAAGAGATGTGAAACAACTGTCTACATCATTGACCCGAGTTCTAAAGTATAAAGAGGATGCTAACTTACATCTAGGAATGTTGTACGAGTCAACCACTTAAGCTCACAAGTGTACAATTAGGCACTATCAAGCAAAGTGGCTTAGAAGGGTATTTTAGTAATCGTACAAGATGATGAGGGATTGGACAGCTTTACAAGAGTTTGATAGAATGGTCATAACTTTCTATCTATTATCCAATGGAGCTGATTCCAGTTGCATATTAAATATAAGCGGCAGATCTACAACTTTCATGAAGAACCCGAGATCAGATTTTGCCTTGTTGATATCCGAAATCGTCGTGCAAGTTGGCCCAATAAGCTGTCCAGAATTGGGACAAAATGTTGTACGAGTCAACCTCTTAAGCTCAGAAGAGTACAATTAGGCCCTATCAAGCAAAGTGGCTCAGAAGGGTATTTTAGTAATCGTACAAGATGATGAGGGATTGGACAGCTTTACAACAGTTTGGTAGAATGGTCATAACTTTCTATCCATTTATCCAATGGAGCTGATTCCAGTTGCATATTAAATATAAGAGGCAGATCTACAACTTCCATAGAACCCGATATCAGATTCTGCCTTCTTGATATCCAAAATCGTGGTGCAAGTTGGCCCAACAAGCTATCCAGAATTGGGACGAAATTAAAGGGCATTTTAGTCTTTGTACAATTAAAGTCTTTGCTAGACTTTAATTATTTTCCAGCTTTGTTATTTACTTTATTTAGAGTATTTATATGCGTATAGCAAGTAGTTGCTATAATAAAGGACATGTTGTCCATGGTTGGTTATCTAGTTGTTAAGAGTCCCACATCTACTAGGACTCTTCTTGTTTAAGTGTTTTACTTGATAGCAAGTTGTTTTGTTCAAGAGTTCTAATTCTTCAAGGACTCTTACTTATTGTTGCTTGAAACCTAATTGTTACTCTATTTAATAGAGGGTTCGGCCAACATAATTTTACGTTAGATATATTGATATTTTGGTAAGGTTATTCCTTAGCTTCTCGTGTCTAAACTTCTATGTAGAACTTCATTCATTCTTTGAGTTATTGTATCAACAAGTTTAGTTTTTCTTGTTGTGGTGTTTCAGCATCCATCGATAATATGCCTTCCTTAGCGTTGCGTTGATTATATTCCCTAGAATCTAGTTCGAGAATTAGAGAAAGATCTGGCACAACTTACGCTGTCGAACCTTTTGGTACTTAGTACCTCACGGTTCTTCATCAAAAATACTATCCATACCTGGTTGTGATCTGGGCAATCCAAGTATGAAATCCATGAAACATCTACCCAAGGGGCGATTGGAATTGGTAAAGGCATGTATAATCCATGTGGTTTACTTGTACTTTTGGCTTGCTTGCATTTAAAACAAAGTTCACAAATCTTTTGAACATAAACATGTTCATGCAATATATCCAAAGTTTTAATAACCCCAAAGTGCCTCATTAAACCGCCCAAAATGTGCTTCCCTAACAAGTAATTCACATAAAGAAAGAGAGGGAATACATAATCGGTTTTCCTTAAAAATAAATCCTTCACGCCTATAGAATTTATGAAAAGATGAGGTACTACATGTTGGAGTACATTTAATCTAAGGTGCGCCAATTCGATTGGGCCGGGCCGGGCTTCGGGCTTAGGGCCGGGCCGGGATTGGATTGGGCCCTTAATCGGGTTGGGCCGACCAATATGATTGGGCCGAACGACCCGTTTTGGACCGACCTTATGGATGGAAAATTGTACACATATTTTCAGTTCATATGTCTCTTATCTAGAGGTTAAAGGAGTGGAGAAAGTGGAGGAGTGGTTTCCTCCATGATCTCCCACTTTCCCCTTTATCTCTCCCCACTCTCTCTTGATAGACTAAGGGAAAAAATACTGATTTTTCCCATTCATTCTAATCAGTTTTTCTCCAGGTTTTGAAGCTTAGAGAGAAGAGAAAAAGTGAGTTTTAGAGAGAAAAGAAAAGATAGATTTCTAGACTTGTTTTCTAGCTTTTTGCTAATAGGAAAGAAGTTAGAAATCCTGTATCTTATTCTTCTGATAAGGTCTGAAATACATACTCCATTGAAGAGTGTCTTCAAAGCTTCTACAAGGCGTTGGCTAGCACCCAAGCGGTAGAAGACCATCCCGGAAGATCGAGTGGATCTTTCGGGAGAGACGGAGCTTGCATTGTGGTGTTCCGTTCGTGACAACATACCGCTGAAAGCGTTTCAGCCATTCTAGCATCAATATAAAGTAAAACACTATCACATAGTCGTAGGTTCTTACTCGTGGAAGATCCTGGTAGAGGCGGGTCAAGTTTTATTCCATTTGTGCATTTATGTGTGACCCGGTTATTCCTCTAACAGGTGGTATCGAGCCACTCACGAGTACCCTATAGACTTTAAGTGTTATAGTGTTTGAATATAGATTATGAATCTATGTTATGCATGCCTTAGGATTGCTAGAAATGTAGTAAATCATGTATGACATGCTTTTCCCAGCTTTATGTATGTATATACGTTGAGAATTTCCGAGTTTTGAAGTCATTCAAAAGCGGGAAAAAACTCTCGATTTCTAGCACTTCGGTCGGCCAGGGACTCGGTTTCGGTCGGCCCGAGGCAAGACAGATAGCTAAATGGTATTAGGTTCGGATCAGCCGAGAGGGGGTGTTCGGTCGAAGCCGAGTTGGTCTTCGGTCGACCGAAGTACCGGGTTGGTCAGCCGAGTACTCTCGAGTACTTTTTCGGTCGACCGAAAGCTTGCTGGCCCGGTCAACCGAGCCCGACGATATATGAAATGTTCTTATTTCGTTTGGTTGCTCATTATTTTTCATAAATTGTTATGTGAATTGAGCATGATGCATAGTAGTCGCCATTACCCTGTTGGTATTATTTTATAATACGATCTGCGTATCGTGCCTGTTTTATCATTCAAAAGTTGTAATTTTAATCTCATTAAATCCCCTCAAATGTAACTCGAGGTTTCCTTAGAAATTTTGTAATTCTAGATTAGGAGAAGGTACAGCTGAGATGATGAAGATTTGGAGGCAACCAACTGAAGGTCAAGACGGTGTAGAATAGATGTTTTTCTTTTTACACCCTTAGATTGACTTCACGGTTTTTCCATTGGCTTGGAAAAACCGAATAGGATCTTGGCGATTACTATTGCATTTTATTTTATGTATTGGATGCATATGTATATAAG
The DNA here is from genome assembly GCA_026122235.1 of Vinca minor. NCBI lineage: Eukaryota > Viridiplantae > Streptophyta > Magnoliopsida > Gentianales > Apocynaceae > Vinca > Vinca minor. The sequence goes on along the minus strand of JAOCZM010000112.1, from coordinate 531,206 downwards.
CTTAAACTGTTTTCTTTATGCTTTTCTGGTGAGATTGTTAAAAACAAAATGCCTCATTTAAAATATTAATTAGTGCCTTCCTAAGTTTGGCCCTCGTCAAGGCCTAGATCGACATTAGTATGGGACATGCCAAAGTTGTGCATACGTGTCTATCCCAGGGTGAGGCGCGAAGGATAAGTTGTGATATCCATCGGCTAAAACTTAGGGGTCCTAATTAACTAGATTATCTCAATAAATGGATTGAGGATCTAGAGGCAAAAGAGTTGAGAAAAGTGTATAATGATACGCTTGAATAAATGTTATTCACTCAACTAACCAAGAATTACATAATTTGATGTAATTGGCAAACGTTGCCTACCTAAATAACTAAGTTTTGGGCGATCAGCCAAAGTCGACTCGAAGCGAGGTGAAATATGGATCTTGGCCCGCTAGAAAGTTAACGAACTTTCCGAGTTGATATTGAGGGTTATTCACTCGAAGAAAATAGTGGGAGAAATCATTAAAAAGATAAAGACCTAATAATGATTTTAAATCGGTACTTACTTTGCATATATTTTTGTTGTAGAAAATGGCAAATTCAAACCAAACACTATCATCTGCGTTACGTCCCTTGAGAAGGACAAATTAGAGGGAGTTAACTTCCTCGATCGGGTTCGAGAACTTGAGAATCGTTCTCAAGCATGAAAAAAAAGTCGTATGTCCCTGGAGCGACCTATTCCTGCTATACCGGAGGCTCGCGCTTCGGCCGGCTGATAGAAGTGCTTATCGAAGCATGTTAGTGATGCTTTAGATGTGTCTAGCCTCATGCTTGTCACCATGAACTACGAGCTTGAAGCAACATGAGGACATGGGGGCTTATGATATCTTTGGTTCACTTGAAGCAACTATATCGGGGGCAAGCACGCCCGAGAGAGATTCGATGTGTCGAAATCTCTTTTTCGAGTGCAAAAATGTCCGAAGGAATGCCAGTAGGGAACTCACGTTCTTAAGATGATAGGTTATGTTCAAAACCTTGAAAAACTGGGATTTCCTTTGGGACAAGATGATTTGATTTTGCAATCGTTGCCTGAGTCATACAGTCAGTTCATTCTAAATTATCATATGAATGAAATTGACAAGCCATTGCTCGAATTGTTGAACATGCCGAGGACTGCCGAGAAGGAAATAGGCAAGTCCAAGCCCAACACCATACCGATGGTGCAAAAGGGCAAAGGCAGAGGTTTTGTGAAATCCAAAGGCAAACCGAATAGTAAGCCCAAGGGCAAGCAAACCACTTTCAACAATGCACTGAAACCTAAGGGTGGTGTAGCCAAAGACTCTATATGTCATCACTGTGGTGAGAAGGGTCACTGGAAAAGGAATTGCAAGAGCTATCTTGCAACAAAAAGGCTGCAAAAGAAGAAAGCAATTATTGTTTCGGGCTCAGGGTATTTATGTTATTGATGTTAATATGATTGATATCAATTTAAATACAACTACTTCTTGGGTATTTGATACCGGGTGTAGTTCTCACATTTGTACTAATGTGCGGGGGACTTCAAAGGAGTAGAGAGTTGGAAAAGGGTGAAGTGGAACTACGAGTAGGCAACGGAGCACGTGTTGCGACCCCTAGTCTGTAGGGACTTGTACTTTTACTTTGCCTTCGAGGGCTTGTTTTGGGTTTAGAAAAACTGTTTCTATGTACCTAGTTTAATTAAAAATATTATTTCGGTTTCTTGTTTGGACAAGAAAGGTTTTGAGATTTCGATCAAAAACCAACGATTGTCGTTATTTTCGGATAATATGTTTTATGCAAGCGCCTCTTTGATTAATGGTCTATATGTTTTAGATCTTGATATGCCAATCTTAAATATAAATACCAAAAGGATTAAAACTAATGATTCTAATCCTACATACCTCGGCATTGTCGCTTAGGCCACATAAACGAAGATCGCATATCCAAACTCCATAAAGATGGGCTATTGGAATCATTTGACTTCGAGTCTTATGATCGATGCGAATCTCGTTTGTTGGGTAAGATGACAGACATCACCTTTCACTAAGCTAGGTGAGAGAGCCGATGCTTTATTAGGACTAATACATAGTGATGTATGTGGCCCTTTTAATATACATGCGAGGGGTGGTTACCTCTACTTCATTACCTTTACTCGATGACTTGAGTAGGTATGGATATGTGTTCTTGATGAAACACAAATCCGAAGCATTTGCTAAGTTTAAAGAGTTTAAACTTGAAGTAGAAAAAGCAACTTGGCAAGAGTATTAAGGTTCTTCGATCCGATCGAGGAGGAGAATACTTGAGTCAAGAATGCTGTGACTATCTAAAAGCTTGTGGAATCGTTTCACAACTTTCTCCTCCAAACTACTCCACAATGGAATGGTGTATACGAAAGGAGGAACAGAACCTTATTAGATATGGTTCGTTCTATGATGAGTCACACGAGCTCGCCCGATTCCTTTTGGGGACACGCACTAGAGACAAGCAGCTTTAACACTTAACCGCGTTCCATCTAAATCGGTTGCAAAGACGCCATACGAGTTATGGGTAGGGAAGCGTCCCGGTTTGTCTTTCCTCAAGATTTGGGGGCTGTGAAGCGTTTGTGAAACACTCGACTACGATAAGCTGGCTCCAAAATCTGAAAAGTGCATATTTGTAGGTTATCCTAAGGAAACTAAAGGATACTACTTTTATATCCCTAACGAGAACAAAGTGTTTGTTGCTCGCACGAGAGTCTTTCTAGAAAAAGAATTTGTTTCTAGAAACACAAGTGGGAGTAGCGTAGAACTTTCACGAAGTTCCAGGACTCTCAAACTAGCACTAATGATGAGATGGAAAATGAAGCAGACTCCACAAGTTGTTGTGCGGCAGAGTGCCACAAAGCAGTTAGTGCGGCCAACACTGATTCAAGAAACACAAGAATTGCGTAGGTCCGGTAGAGTTCGTCGTCCACCTCCGAGAAAAATTTGAATTTTTCATAACGAACATGGTGATGTTATGTTTGTGGATCACGATGAACCTTCAACCTACAAAGCAGGCAATTAATAGCCCAGATTCGAGAAGTGGCTTGAGGCCATGAGATCTGAAATGGACTCCATGTACACAAACCAAGTCTGGATCTTGGTTGATCCACCTAAAGGGGTAACTCCCATAGGGTGCAAATGGGTTTTTAAGATTAAAACCGACATGGAAGGGAATGTACAAACGTACTGAGGGCGACAGTCGCGAAAGGTTTCAAACAAATTCATGGTATTGACTATGATGAGACCTTTTCCCCTGTAGTTATGTTCAAGTCCATTCGGATTTTGCTTGCTATTGCAGCTTACTATGACTACTGAAATCGGCAAATGGATGTCAAAACCGCTTTCCTTAATGGAAAACTTGATGAGGATGTGTATATGACACGACTGAAGGTTTTGTCACTCGGAGAATGCTTGAAAAGTATGTAAGCTTCAGAGATCCATTTATGGACTCAAGCGAAAGCTTCTCGAAAGCTGGAACATCCGTTTTAATGATGCCGTCCAGTGAGTTTGGCTTCATTAGAAATGAGGATGAGCCTTGTGTTTACAAAAAGGTTAGTGGGAGCTCAATTGTATTCTCGGTTTTGTATGTAGATGACATACTACTCATTGGAAACGACATACCAACCTTAAAGTCCGTAAAGGCTTGGTTGAATACGTGTTTCTCTATGAAAGACTTAGGCGAAGCCGACTATATTCTCGGGGAGTCAAGATCTATAGAGATAGATCCAGGGGAGACTCATTGGCCTAAGTCGAGTACATATATAGACAAGGTGCTAAAGCGGTTTAGCATGCAAGAGTCTAAGAAAGGACTTTGTCCTATGGCACATGGTGCTTTCGTTGCAGTCGAAGGAACAATGTTCTAAAACGCTCGCCGAATTAGAACGCATGAAAGAGATTCCTTATGCTTACGCCATAGGATCCATCATGTACGCCATGATATGTACTCGCCCTGAGATGTCTTGTTTGCTTTAAGCATTACGAGCAGATACCCAGTCTAATTACGGTGAACGTCACTGGATCTCGATCAAGAATATCCTCAAGTACTTACGAAGGACTAAGGATACATTCTTGATTTATGGAGGGCGGATGAGCTCGTTGTAACTAGTTACACCGATGCTAGTTTCCAAACCGAGCAGAGATGATTTCCGATCACAATCGGGATATGTGTTTAACTTGAATGGAGGTGCTTTGTGAGTGGCGTAGTTCAAAGCAATCGACCATCGTAGATTCTACGACGAGGCCGAGTACATAGCGGCTTGTGAAGCGGCTAAGGAGGCGATTTGGATCGGGAAATTTGTTTCCGACCTCGATGTGGTTCCTAGTATTGCGAACCCGATAGACCTCTATTGTGACAACAATGGGGGTATTTCACAATCTAAGGAACCTAGATCTCACCAGAGGTCCAAACATGTACTACGGCGATTTCACCTAATCCGCGAGATTATAGAGAGAGGTGATGTGCATATATGTAGAGTAGACTCGGCAGACAATGTCGCCGATCCACCGACTAAAGCCAACTGTCGCAGCGAGCAGCATGATCGTCACACTAGCTCCATGGGTATCCGATATCCGGAGGGCTGATCTTTAGAGACAGATCAATAGTATGCCCTAAAGACCATTTATTGTAATTTGTGTCTTTAGTGCAAGTGGGAGATTATTGTACCGTATTAATGTAATTTTCATTTTGATGAATTAAAAGCAATTAATTCCAGTATTATTCATTATGTTTCTGCGTTCTTAACAACATAAATAAATAATATGTCTTTAGAATAGTATTCATAATTGTTATGAGATACTATTCTGAAACGTCCCTAGTCGAACATTATTATGGAATCTTCGAGGACAATAATAATGCGCAAGACTAGTATGTGTAGTGATTGATATAAGATATCGGATCGTCACATGGGTATATATGATTAGAGAATCATTATACTGGACAGACCCGACATGAGAAACACACCATGGGTTGTTATATAATAGTCAACGGTGTTTCTCAAATTTTTGACTGGGTTGTATATGAGATCCTTCGACTTGAGGTCGCACAAGAGTTCTTGCATGGCTAGTGTTATGCTTTGATAATGTTAAACGCTATCCGTAACAGGATGAGCAATAAAGGCATTTATTGGGTATATCACGAATCTTGTTCGGGATGAGTGGGATGCGAAAAGGATTTGTCCCTCCCTATATAGCGGGAGCGATATCTTGGGCCCCCTTGATGGAGTCGACTAATTCATGGCCATGAACAAGTGAATCAGTATATGATATTGATGTCATTTGATTAGTCTACTCGCGAATCAAGAAACTAAAAGATTGGACAATACAAGTGTGACTTTTTCCATGACTTGTGTTCAATCTAGATATCAAGGACAAAAGGATTTAACTACAAATGTCAAATGTTGTGATTATGATAAATCACTAGATATTTATGAATTGGGGGTAATAATGCGTTGCTAGATACCTCTCATTACCTGTGACATATGATGTCTCGGCCAACGTCATAGATACCTCTTGGGTCGCACTCATAGATCAACTGGATTGGGCTTGTTGGAGTACATTTAATCTAAGGTGCGCCAATTCGATTGGGCTGGGCCGGGCTTCGGGCCGGGCCGGGATTGGATTGGGCCCTTAATCGGGTTGGGCCGACCAATATGATTGGGCCGACCGACCCGTTTTGGACCGACCTTATGGATGAAAAATTGGACACATATTTTCAGCTCATATGTCTCTTATCTAGAGGTTAAAGGAGTGGAGAAAGTGGAGGAGTGGTTTCCTCCATGATCTCCCACTTTCCCCTTTATCTCTCCCCACTCTCTCTTGATAGACTAAGGAAAAAATACTGATTTTTCCCATTCATTCTAATCAGTTTTTCTCCAGCTTTTGAAGCTTAGAGAGAAGAGAAAAAAGTGAGTTTTAGAGAGAAAAGAAAAGATAGATTTCTAGACTTGTTTTCTAGCTTTTTGCTAATAGGAAAGAAGTTAGAAATCCTGTATCTTATTCTTCTGATAAGGTCTGAAATACATACTCCATTGAAGAGTGTCTTCAAAGCTTCTACAAGGCGTTGGCTAGCACCAAGCAGTAGAAGACCATCCCCGGAAGATCGAGTGGATACTGGGAGAGACGGAGCCTGCATTGTGGTGTTCCGTTCGTGACAACATACCGCTGAAAGCGTTTCAGCCATTCTAGCATCAATATAAGGTAAAACACTATCCCATAGTCGTAGGTTCTTACTCGTGGAAGATCCTGGTAGAGGCGGGTCAAGTTTTATTCCGCTGCGCATTTATGTGTGACCCGGTTATTCCTCTAACACTACATGCTTGAAAAATAGAGGAAAAATCAGAATCATGCTCATATAATTCTTTAATATGTTCAAAACCAAGCATTTTAGTACTCATAAGAGAAGTCAAAGTATATCTTCTAGACAATGCATCGGCTACCACATTCTCTTTCCCTTTTTTATACTTGATAACATAAGGAAAAGTATCAATAAAAGAAACCCATTTAGCATGTCTTTTGTTCAACTTACCTTGCCCTTTTAAGTACTTGATGGACTCATGATCCGTGTGAACTACAAATTCTTTCGGCAAAAGGTAATGTTGTCAAGTTTTCAAGGCTCTTACAATAGCATATAGTTCCTTGTCATAAGTTGGATAGTTAAGCGAAGCCCCACTTAGCTTCTCACTAAAATAAGCCAAATGGCGGTTATTTTGTTGTAGGACAGCCCCTATACCTATTCCTGAAGCATCACATTCAACTTCAAAAGTGAGATCAAAATTAGGTAAAGCAAGTATAGGAGAAGTAGTAAGTAAATACTTAAGCTTATCAAAAGCTTCTTGTTGCGGCTGCCCCATGTAAATCCCACCTCTTTCTTGATTACCTCGGTTAATGGGGTGGTAGCAATAGTACTAAAATCCCTTACAAACCTTCGATAGAAGCTAGCTAATCCATGAAAAGATCGTACCTGGCTTGCATTAGTTGGATTTGGCCATTCCACTATAGCTTTGATTTTGGAAGGATCAACACTTATTCCATTAGAACTCATAATGTATCCAAGAAAATTAACACTATCAGTGCGAAATGTACATTTTGCAAGTTTAGCATATAAAGATTGTTCTCTTAAAACATTGAAAACAAGCCTAAGATGTTCAACATGCTCTTCTAGGTTCTTGCTATAAACAACAACAAATTTACCTCAGAAGTACCGAAATATATGGTTCATTAACCTCATGAAAGTACTTGGAGCATTAGTTAATCCAAAAGGCATGACAATCAACTCATACAAACTAAACTTAGTTTTAAAAGCTGTTTTCCATTCATCACCTTCTTTCATGCGAATTTGATGGTATCCTTGAGTTAAGTCTACTTTAGAAAATATCATGGCACCATGCAATTCTTCAAGCATATCATCTAAACGGGGAATAGGATGTCTATATTTAAATGTAATTTTATTAACAGCGCGACAATCCCTACATAATCTCATAGTTCCTTCTTTTTTAGGTACTAATATAACAGGACTAGCACAAGGACTTAGAGATTCCCTTACCTGCTCCTTTTCAAGAAGTGCATCAACTTGTCTTTGTATCTCCTTTGATTCCTTGGGATTGGCTCTATAAGCTGGCCTATTTGGAATGATAGAGCCGGGAATGAAATCAATTTGATGCTCAATACCTCGGATGGGAGGTAGCCCTTTTGGCAACTCCTTTGGAAAGATATCCTTGAATTCCTGCAAAAAAGTAGAAACAAGACTAGGTAGGGAAGAATTTGTCTCAAAAGTACTTAGAGCATAGTTGCTCTCAGTTTCTTTGAAGATTAGCAAAACAATTGCTTGTTTTGCTCTCAAGGCCCTATCTACCTTACCACAAGTTGTAAATGAACATTCTTTTCTCACTTTGTAGAGTCGGCCTTTTTTCTCACTTGACTCATGACTTTTCCCTCATTTTTTTTTACCACTCTTGTTTTTTTTTTTTTCAAGGGTAGGATCACTCGTTTTTTCCAACTCATCTCTCATTCTTTGCTCTTTTCTCTTGGCCATTTTTTTGTGTACCTCACAAACTTCACTAGGAGTTAAAGGATATAATATGACATTCCTCTTATCCATATGCAATTGATAAGTATTCTTTCTACCATCATGATCCGCACCTCTATCATATTTCCATGGTCTTCCTAAAATTATATGACTAGCGGTCATGGGCACAACATCACATAGAACACTATCTTTGTACTTGCCGATTTCAAAAGGAATTTCAACTTTCCTTTCCACCCTTATTTCTCCATTATTTGACAACCAAGATAGCTTATAAGGATGTGGATGTTTCTTCCAAGGTAAGTCAAGAGTGTTAACTAAATCGGAAGAACAAACATTAGCACAACTACCATTATCAATAATAAGAAGACAAACCTTGCCTTGAACATGGCACTTAGTATGGAATAGGTTGCTCCTTTGAAGATGTGTATCATTCTTTGGTTGTGTGTGCAAAATCCGCATGGCCACTAAAATTTCTCCACTAATGGGAGTTGCATGAAGGTCATCTTCATTGTCTTTGTCAAGATTATCCTCGGCTTCCTCTTGTTCCTCCTCACTTACCCAAAGTCCATCATCTTGCATCATCATTACACTCTTGTTAGGGAAGTCCCTAGTAAAATGACCCTTGCCCCTACATTTATAGCACTCTTTTTGGATGGAATTTGAAGAACTTAATCTCCAATTTGAGGAACTTGAAGGTGCGGCTGTTTTGGAATTTCCACTTAAAGTTGGGGCTGTTTTGGCAGCTCCAACACTTCCTTTCAACTCACTTTGCCGCTGCCAAGAATTGGAATTAGAAAAGGATTGATTTGGAAATCTACCTGAATAAGCCCCTTTCCTTTTCTCTTTGTTTTGCCTCTCTATTTGCTCCGCATAATACACCATTCCTACAAGATCAACATGATGTGTTCTTTCCACCTTTGGCCTAATGTCATCATTGAGTCCGGCAAAAATCTAGCCAAAGTAGCCTCATCATCCTCGTGAATTTCAGCCCTTATCATGCATATTTCCATCTCCTTGTAGTATTCATCAACGGACTTAGATCCTTGCTTAAGCCTTTGTAAACGGTTGAAAAGGTCCCTAGTATAATGTGAGGGAACAAATCAACGTTTCATCAAAGCTTTCATGTCATCCCAGGGATCAATAGGCCTTTGTCCCGCTCTGTCCCGCTCTCCTTCTAAGGACGTTCTCTTGATCCCACCAAATTGAATCATAATCCGAAAACTCCATGGCGGCTAGTTTGACCTTTTTCTCCTCAAAATAATTATGCATCTAGAAGATGAAGTTCAAGTTCAACTAATAACTCTTGAAGACATTCAATTCGGCCCAAACAAGCAAAGTGGCTAAAAAGGGCATTTTAGTCTTTTTGTACATTAATAGGACTTGTTGTCCATCATATTAGGTAATGTTTTGTTTTAGGAAGTTTACTTAAGTTAGGATTCAAGAGTCTTACCTAAAGTAGGACTCTTCCTTATTTGTTGCTTGGAACCGAAATCTTCACTCTATTTAAGAGAGATTTCGGCCAACATAATATTTAGACTTGATATATTGATATTTTGATTAAGGTTATTCCTTTGATACTTGTTTATGAATTTCCGATAGAATTTCATATTTTTTGAGTTACTGTATCAACTAGCTTGTTTCTTTAGTTGTGGTGTTTTAGCCTCCATTGATACTTAGCCTACTTAGAGTTGTGTTGAGTATATTCCCATAGAAACTATTTCGAGATAGAGAAAGAGCTGCTAAAAAGCCGAACCTTGATATAAAAAACATCACGGTTTCGCATCAAGTGGTATCAGAGCAAAAGGTTGATCTCTATCTTGGTGTACCTTACGTTTTAAAAAAAAATTCTTGTTTGCTTGGAATAGACCGAGAAAGATAACAAAAAATATTACTACCATACGCAAAAGCCACCCGGAAGTAAAGAAATTGGCAGCCGGGTTATCCTAGTTAGACAATGATCAAACCAAAAGCAAACTTCCTTGTCCGCTTGGACACAAAGGAATTGGCTCTTGTTCCCTCTTGTTCTTGAATTAGTCGCCATCAAACTCATCAATTTAAGGTAATATCTTCCTGACAAGGAGTTCTTGATAAAGGCGGCCAAGAAAAGAGTAAGTCTAAAGGTAAAAAAGGTAAGGAAAGAAAGAAAGAAATCAATTTTAGAAAGATTTTAAATTTTCGGTTATTGTTCACAACACTATTCATCCGAGATTTAAAAGCAATTTTCAAGAAAATCAAGAAACGTAAAAGGTCACATCTTTTTAACGATTACTCTTAATTTTTCTTTCTTAACTACTTGTGTAGGTCAAAATAGGAATTATTTCCCGTATTTTTCAGCGTTTCATCAACACAACATTAGCAATCTTTAAATTCATCTAGAGTTGGAAGTTCTTGACAAGTATTGTTGGAATATTGAGAGAATTTTTTCCTATCTAAGGATTTGTGTGATTTCTTTGCAAAGATAATGTCTTCTAATGAAGGTACTTCGCAGCAAGGTGCCATGGATGGTGACAAACTTTTCAAAGAATCAATACAACAAACAATGAAAACTTTGATGCAATCCATCAATGAAATTAAAGATCGGTTGGAGAATCTTGAAATCAATGACCATTCGGATAAGGGCAAAGTCGCAGCAAAAGATGATCAAGAAGATCAAGATTCTCAAGAATCATTTGAGCAAAACTCAAGGGACAACTTTCGGCACAATAAGGAATTTCAGCCGAGAGTTATTCCAAGAATGATGGACAATTTTGCCTATGAGCCGAGGCCAAATCAGCAAGATCCAAGGTATGATCCGAGACCAAATGTTCACAACCAAAGGTATGATCCGAGACCAAATGTTCAAGATCAAAGGTATGATAATAATCTTGGTACTATCAAAACAAAGATCCCTCCTTTCCTAGGCACAAATGATCCTCAATTATTTTTAGATTGGACTCGAAAAGTTAACCATGTTTTTTATGTTCATAATTATTCGGAGGAGAAAAAGGTTAAATTGGCAGCCATGGAGTTTGGAGATTATGCATCAATTTGGTGGGATAATGAGATCAGAGAACGGAGAAGATCGGGGCAAAGACCAATTGATTCATGGGAGGATATGAAAGCGGTCATGGCACGACGATTTGTACCTCAAATTTTTAATCGTGATTTGTACGATCAACTCCAAAGATTGAGGCAAGGGACAAAGACTGTTGATGAATACTACAAAGAGATGGAGATGGCCATGATTAGATCAAACATCCATGAAGATAATGAGGCTACTTTGGCGCGTTTCTTGGCTGTTCTAAATGACAAAATTAGACCCAAGGTAGAACGTGCAAACCTTCGTAATCTTATTGATATGGTTTATTTTTTCTGAACAAATTGAGAGGCAGCAAAAAGAGAAGAGTTCAAGGACTTATTCGGCAAATTTCCAACCTTGGAAATGGCCAAATCAGTCCCTAAACAATTCAACTGTTTTGCCGAGCCCAAATCATGCAAAGGGCAGTTTGGGAATTGCAAAAACAGCCACGGTTCCTAGTGGGGCAGCAAGGGTACCAACTACTTCAAAACCGACCGATTTGAGGACTACAAATGATCGGGAATGTTTTAAGTGTAAAGGTAAGGGTCACTTTGCTCGGGATTGTCGAAATAAAAGTGCAATGATCATGATGGACGATGAATCATGGATAAGTGATGATGAAGAAACCGAAGAGCCAATTTTGGAAAGTGCAGTCGAGGGCAATGGTGAATTTCCGGATGATGAAAGCAATTTTCTTTTGGTAAATATGAATCTCTTACATTCTAAACCATTAGATGATTTACATCAACATAGAAGTAATCTCTTTCATACATTGTGCACCGTAAAGGATAGAACTTGTTTAGTTATTGTTGATAATGGAAGTTGCACTAATGTTTGTTCTTTTGAGATGGTAACCGCTTTGGATTTACATATGAAAGCACATCCTATGCCATACAAGCTTTCTTGGTTAAAACAATAGTGGTGATATAAAGGTTGATAAACAAGTTGAGATAGATTTCAGCATTGGGAACTTCAAGGATTCTGTTTTGTGTGATGTGGTACCAATGACAGCAAGTCACATTATTTTGGGAAGACCATGGCAATACGATAGGTATGCGGATCACATTGGGAGAAAGAATGTCTACATAGTTTCAAAGGATAATATTCGATATACTTTACATCCTATGACACCAAGTAAAGTAAGTGAGATTCAACAAAAATTAGCCGAGGGTAGAGAGAAAAGAATGAAAGAGTGTGAGTTGAAAAGGAAGAGTGATCCTACACAAGAGGTAAAATCAGAGGTAAAAAATGTTGAACAAGCCGTGAGCATAGTGTGAAAAAAGGCATGCTCGCAAAAGGTGCGGAATGAGTGTTTATTTATCAATTCTGGAAAGGTAGATAGGGCTTTACGTGCACACAAATCTCTTGTTTTGCTGATTTTCAGAGAAACCGCAAGGTTCTCTCACTAACAACATTTCCTTTGATCTTATAACTTCTTATCTACCTAGTCTATGTGTTGATGTTTTGCAGGAATTCAAGGACATTTTTCCAAATGAATTGCCGAAAGGATTACCCCCAATCCGAGGCATTGAGCATCAAATCGACTTTATTCCGGGATCAAATCTTCCAAATAGGGCAGACTATAGAGAAAATCCGGATGAGACCCAAGAAATACAAAGGCAAGTCGATTTACTTTTAGAGAAAGAGCTGGTACGTGAATCTTTAAGTCCTTGTGCTAGTCCGGTTATTTTGGTACCTAAGAAAAAAGGCACTTTCAAATTATGTACAGATTGTCGAGATATTAATAAGATAAATATTAAATATAGACATCCTATACCTCGCTTAGATGATATGCTAGATGAGTTAAGTGGTGCTTTATTCTTTTCTAAAATTGATTTAACTCAAGGCTATCACAAAATTAGAATGAAAGAAGGTGATGAATGGAAAACTGCTTTTAAGACTAAATATGGTTTATATGAATGGATTGTTATGCCTTTTTTTCTAAGTAATGCACCTAGTACTTTCATGAGATTAATGAACTACATATTCCGGTATTGTTTTGGAAAATTTGTGGTAGTTTATTTTGATGATATTCTTGTTTATAGTAAAACCTTAGAAGATTATGTTCAACATCTTAAGGCTGTTTTTACTATATTAAGCGAGCAAACATTGTATGCCAAACTTGAAAAATGCGTTTTTTGCACTAATTCTATTAACTTTCTTGGATACATTGTTAGTTCAAGTGGAATTCAGGTTGATCCGGCCAAAATTGATTAAATTGTGAGCTGGCCGAAACCAACAAATGCAACACAAGTCCGTTCATTCTATGGTTTAGCAAGCTTTTATAGGCGCTTTGTTCGTGATTTTAGCTCAATTGCCGCACCATTGAAGAGAGTTTCAATAAGCTTAAACAATTACTAACTTCTTCCCCTATTTTATCTTTACCTCAATTTAATTTAACTTTTGAAGTTGAATATGATGCTTCAGGTATAGGTATTGGAGCTGTTTTGCAACAACAAGGCAAACCTTTTGATACGGTACCAACCTCGTGGCTGCCCAAGTCAAAGGAGCACATACATCGACTAAGCACGAGACTTAGAACAAGGGACGTGAAGCAACTATCTACATCATTGACCCGAGTTCTAAAGTATAAAGAGGATGCTAAGTTACATCTAGGAATGTTGTATGAGTCAACCTCTTAAGTTCACAAGTGTACAATTAGGCCATTTCAAGCAAAGAGGTTAAGAAGGGTATTTTAGTAATCATACAAGATGATGGGGATTGGACAGCTTTACAACAGTTTGGTATAATGGTCATAACTTTCGATCTAGTTATCCAATGGAGCTGATTCTAGTTGCATATTAAAGATAAGAGGCAGATCTACAACTTTCATGAAGATCACGAGATTTGATTCTGCATTCTTAATATCCGAAATCTTCGTACAAGTTGACCCAACAAGCTGTCTAGAATTGGGACGAAATTAAAGGGCATTTTAGTCTTTGTACAATTAAAGTCTTTGCTAGACTATAATTATTTTCCAGCTTTATTATTTACTTTATTTAGAGTATTTATATGCGTATAGCAAGTAGTTGCTATAATAAAGGACATGTTGTCCATAGTTGGTTATCTAGTTGTTAAGAGTCCCACATCTACTAGGACTCTTCTTGTTTAAGTGTTTTACTTGATAGCAAGTTGTTTTGTTCAAGAGTTCTAATTCTTCAAGGACTCTTACTTATTGTTGCTTGTAACCGAATTGTTACTCTATTTAATAGAGGGTTCGGCCAACATAATTTTACGTTATATATATTGATATTTTGGTAAGGTTATTCCTTAGCTTCTCGTGTTTGAACTTCTATGTAGAATTCATTCATTCTTGAGTTACTGTATCAACAAGCTTAGTTTCTCTTGTTGTGGTGTTTCAGCCTCCATTGTTAATTAGCCATCCTTAGCATTGCGTTGATTAATTCCCTTAGAAACTAGTTCGAGAATTGAAGAAAGATCGGGCTCAAACTCAAAGTCGAACTCTTTGGTACTTAGTACCATTGTATAAAGAAATTGGTAGCCAAGTATAGAATAGAGAACTATAAAGCCAATAGCAAACTTCTTGCAAACGAAAGCGATAGAGCCTCGTCCAAGAATTGGTAAACGTTCCCCCTTGTTGTTTTGAGCCGAGATACATCCCATACATCAAGTATTGAAAGCGATAGAGCCTCACTACTTGATACATTCGGTCAAGATCAAGGGAAAATTCAAGAAAACCAGAAATTACTATTCACGGTTACTGTTCACAGTTTACTATTCAAAGAATACTATTCACATGTTACTGTTCATCCGAATCAACAAGCATCAAAAAGATCAAGATCATCAAGAACCGGTTTCCATTCTCGATTAGGATTTCGTTTCTTCATATTTTTCTTTCTAAAGCTTTTCGTTTAGGTCAAAGATAGGATTTCTTTCCTTATTTTTCAGCTTTGTGTCAACGCAACAAGTTAGGAACCCATTCTTTAAATCTAGAGTTTGAAGTTCTATACGAGCGGTGTTGGAATAAAGAGTGAATTTTTCTTTGCTATCTAACGTTTTTGAGTGTTTTTTTTCCTTGAGATTATAATGTCTTTTCAGGGATCTCCACCAAAGAAAGGTGAAGTCTTTGATACGGACTCACTAGTTACACAAAGAATTTGCTGAGTTGCAAAGACAAATGGAGGACATGGTGGAAAAGATAAGACAATTAAGGTTTCCAAATCAGCAACGTAATATTCGGGATAATACCAGGATTGATGATCAATTGGTTGATGAAGTTGAGCAGCCCAGGCCACCTCCAAATTCGCCACCAAATCGGTTGATCAACAATCAGATTTTTGAGCCGAGAAGAGGGGATCAATTTCAGTGTTATGACAACAATCTTGATTCAATCAAGACAAAGATTTCGTCTTTCGAAGGTACAAATGATCCCAAATTTTTTTTTTATTGGATTCATAAAGTTAACCATGTTTTTTCTGTTCATAACTATTCGGAGAAAAAGAAAGTAAAGCTAGCAGCCATGGAGTTTTATGGATATGCTTCTAGTTGGTGGAATAATGAAACCAAGACACGGATTAAAGTGGAACAACCAGAAATTGCAACTTGGGCCGAGATGAAAGCGGCGATGAAACGGCATTTTGTTCCTCTAGATTACATAAAGGAACTTTACAACCGTTTACAAAGGTTAAAACAAGGAGAGAGTTCGGTTGATGAGAATTTCAAGGCAATTAAAATTGCAATGATTCGGGTCGACATTAATGAGGGAGATGAGGCAACAAAGACTCGGTTCTTAGCTGGCCTAAATGACAACATCCGATCAAAGGTAGAACGTGCTAATCTTGATAATATTACCTCTATGTTATATTATGCAGAGCAGGTTGAAAGACAACAAAAGGAAAAGAGTTTAAGGGCAAAAACGGCAACTTTCCAAACTTGGGAGAAGCCAAATCAGTCCCAGATTTTTTCTACTGTTTTTCTGAGCCATAGCAAGGGTAAATAGGTCCAAATTGGGACAAAAACAACCACGGGTCAGTTTGGGACAGTAAGGTCACAAAATTCAACTGTTTCGGCCAATACTGCGTTTCTCATTTATGTGGCCCAAACGACAATGCCAAAAGTAGGTTTGGTTTAAGTCATTGGATTTAAACCTCTTAGTATTAATGTTATAGATGGGGCCTTTTAATGGATGCATCGAGGTTAAGAACATAAAGCCCATTCATCAAAGAGGCATCTCCATAGAAGATACGATCTTTATGAATGGTGCAAATTTTATTCAGAATATTTAATTCAAAACCATCAATATCCAAACAAGAAACTGAAATAATATTCCTACTCAAAGTTGGAACATAAAAACAATTATTCAGTTCTATAATAAGGCCACTTGACAAAACTAAATTAAATGTCCCGGTAGCTACAACAACTCTTGCTCCGTTCGCTACTCTCATGTCCACTTATCCTTTTGCCAGTGATCTACTCCTTTTGAACCCCTGCACATTTGCACAAATGTGAGATCCACAACCGGTATCTAATACCCACGAAGTAGGAGCAGACATGTTAATTTCAATAACATAAATACTAGGAGAGACAGTCAAACTGGCTTTCCCCTTTTTTCTTCTCTTCCAAATAGAGCTTGTAGTTTCGTTTCCAATGACCTGGTTCATTGCAATGGAAGCAAACTCCTTCTTTTGGTGCCTTGGCCTTGGGTTTGAGCTTGTTATTGCCTTTGCCCTTCTTGGCCATGGGCTTTCCCTTTCCTTTCTTCTTGAAATTCCCTTTTTGAACCATTAAGACATCAGGGGTCTTCTTAATGTTCAGTTCAGGCTGCTTGAGCATCCTGTGTATCTCATGTATGGACTTCTCCATGCCATGCATGTTGAAGTTCATGACAAACTGGTCATACTCCGGTGGGAGTGAGCCCAAGATCATATCTATGGCCATGTCATGACCTACGGGAGCCCCAAGTTTCTCAAGTTGGTCAAGATAGCCCTTCATCTTAAGAACATGTGCACTTACAAAGGTGTCAGAGGCCATCTTGCAACTATTCAGCGCCTTAGTGGTGAGGAATCTTTCATGACGGGCTTGCTCTTGGAACATTTCCTTGAGCTGGCCCATCATCTGGAAAGCCTCAACCTCTTCAAACTGTTTTTGAAGATCAGTGCTCATTGTGACTAACATGAGACAAGTCACATCGTTAGAGTCATCAGAGTGCTTCTTCCAAGGATCTCTCTCAGCTCTGGGGGCGTTGTTTGCAGGCTGTTCTGGAATAGTCGTATCAAGAATGTATAGCTTTCTTTCCTGCTTAAGGACAATCCTCATAACTCAGCGCAGGACAGTGCAATATAGTACAGAATATATCATAACAGAACATAGGGCTCAGAACAGAACAGTGAACTGCACAGCCGCGGTTTTCAGAAAAAATATGAGATGCAAACTTGTGCAAAAATACACTAAAAAATACCCAACTCTCCCCAATACAAGTTGAAATGACTCAAAACCAAATATTAGATATGACCCAAACAAATGTTCGACTATACTTATCAAATCTGACACCCCATATCGGAATTCATGCCATGAGCATCTCATACTACTCATGCATTACAAACAAATAGTTATGTTAGACAATCGAGTATAAAACAAACAAGGGCCACACGATCAAAGAACAACAAATAAGCTAAACAACTATACTCTTCACGTCTAAGCACTTCACACAACGGAATCCATATCAAGCACGTCTGCCCTATAGTATCCTCGATTACACAATTTACTTAGACGTTATGAACATAGTTATCACTATGACACTACAATCCCACAGTCAAGCTCAATTGTCTAATCAGACCCATAATCACTACTAACATCCCCCATGTAAAAACCCACTGAGAAAGGGCCACACAGAAACCAGCTGAAACTTTCCCCAGGCTGGAATCATTGTGTCATTGCCCACATATGAGCTCCACAATTTACTGTTAGCAGCCCCAACTTGTTTCTCCCCGCTAGGGTCCGGGTCCACATATCCACACAGAAATATCGCGAACACCAGTTTCTAGAGATATATAAATGGGACGTATCCTGCTACAAACCTTTCATAAACAAGAGCTCGAATGGGGCGACGACTCGGTCGACCAAACCAATTAGGACAACAAAAAAGACTCCAAATAGACGACATCAAATAAGATTCAAAATAATTAATCAAAAAGGCAAATACAGAACAGCTACAGAACGGTACATAACAGTTTATAGATATGTTTAGCAATTAATGAAAGCAATTGACACAAGTTATATGGCATGCTCGATTTACCCAATAATTCCCTAATCAATAACAATGAAATCCACATTCCCAAATATCCAAGAATCGTTAAAAGTAGTTCATGTAAGTTATCAAACCCAAAATACAATAAGCATGCCATAACAGTTACCAACGGTATTTTAATTACCGGACAGAAATCAACATAGGAAAGAGGGTCCCTACCGTTATGGTGATAAAACGAGGAAAAGAAATCTGAAAATTAGCTTATGGGCAAAACGCTCCCGGGGCAATAACTCGCGATCCGGATACTCGGTTGATAATCTGTCTGCATTGCCTCGAAGACCCTTCGAATGCCTTCGATTCGATATATCTCGCGATGAAAACTTAATACCGAAATCCTTTCAATTATCGTGTCGAACTTCCGGACAGAATGTTTAATCGCTCCAAATATTTTCTTCTGTCCGCAGCTACTGCTCTGGTTTGTGTGCTTTAGTGCACGGTTCCCGAGAAATTCCATCAAGATTGCCCCTAATGATTTGCCACTGATTGGCAAAAAATTGCTTTGGCCTTAATCTCTTCTATTTTTTCATTCTATTCAAGGGGAAAGTCTGGCATGGGGCGGACCCAATGGGTCCGGTCCCACACTCCTCTCACATAATTTCAGAAATGACCATACAGGGACCGCACTGCAGGGGATAGGGTCACTGCAGCTCCAATGCCTGCATGAGTCACTACGAGCTGCATTCATAGTGAAATTTTTCCCAGTTCAAGCGACTGAGAGAGACAGAGCCGCCTCTCTTTTTCCTATGTTGCTCACGGCTCCAAGCCGTTTTCTTCTCTGCTTTTTCGCACAATTTCCGAACTAATTCCACGAATTGCTTTTCTTTATTTTCCTTTTTCTTTTTCATTTTTTTCTATTATCCCACAACCCAGCGAACAACCTTTTTATTTGTTTTCCTTTTATTATTTTATTCTAATAAATCCCTAAATCATATAATCCATTTTATTTAATTCCTGTTATTATTATTATTGTGGTGACTTACAATTAAATAACTCGACTACGGTAATGGTGCGAAATACTCCACTAAAGCGTACACGAAGTAAAACTTGTAACATGTAATAACAATTAATTAGACACGTAAGCACGTAATCATACGAAATAAATTACGTCTACACCGTTAATCGCGAAAAATTAATTGTACGCCAAAGATTGCGTAAGAAAAAAGATACGTTTAGCAATTAATGAAAGCAATTGAAGCAAGTTATATGGCATGCTCGATTTACCCAATAATTCCCTAATCAATACCAATGAAATCCACATTCCCAAATATCTAAGAATCGTTAAAAGTAGTTCATGTAATTTATCAAACCCAAAATACAATAATTATGCCATAACAGTTACCCAACAGTATTAGAATTTTCGGACAGAAATCCACATAGGAAAGCGGACCCCTAACGTTATGGTGATAAAACGAGGAAAAGAAATATGAAAATTAGCTTATGGGCAGAACGCTCCCGGGGCAATAACTCGCGATCCGGGTACTCGGTTGATAATCCGTCTACGTTGCCTCAAAGCCCCTTCGAATATCTTCGATTCGATATATCCCACGATGAAAACTTAATTCCGAAATCCTTTCAATTATCGTGTCAAACTTCCGGACAAAATGTTTAATCGCTCCAAATATTTTCTTCTGTCCGCGGCTACTGCTCTGGTTTGTGTGCTTTAGTGCACGGTTCCCAAGAAATTCCATCAAAATTGCCCCTAATGATTGCCACTGATTGGCAAAAATTGCTTTGGCCTTAATCTCTTCTATTTTTTCATTCTGTTCAAGCGACTGAGAGAGATAGAGCCGCCTCTCTTTTTCCTTTGTTGCTCACGGCTCCAAGCCGTTTTCTTCTCTGCTTTTTCGCGCAATTCCCGAACTAATCCCCCCTTAAGAGATCCCATAACCCACGATTGGCCCCCTTAATTTTTTATTTAATTTTAATGCTCCATGACCCCCTCATCCCACGAATTGCTTTGCTTTATTTTCCTTTTTCTTTTTCATTTTTTTCTATTATCCCACAACCCAGCGAATAGCCTTTTTATTTGTTTTCCTTTTATTATTTTATTCTAATAAATCCCTAAATCATATAATCCATTTTATTTAATTCCTATTATTATTATTATTATTATGGTGACTTACAATTAAATAACTCGACTACGATACGCGTGCGAAAGTGCCCCACTAAAACGTACACGAAGTAAAACATGTAACATGTAATAACAATTAATTAGACACGTAAGCACGTAATCATACGAAATAAATTACGTTTACACCGTTAATCGCAAAAAATTAATTGTACGCCAAAGATTGCATAAGTAAAAGTCACGGGGTTTTTACAATAGTATGCCATGATTCATGGAATGTTTTAAATACCTTAGAACCCTTTCCAGCGCTAGCCAGTGATCTTTTCCTGGGTTGCTTGTGAACCTACTAAGCTTGCTGACTGAGTGTGCAATATCTGGACGTGTACAATTTGTTAGGTACATCAGGCTCCTAATGATCTTTGCATATCTCAGTTGAGATACTAAGTCCCCTCTATTTTTGGCCAGATGTAGACTTAGGTCAACCGGGTTTGGCCGGAGGTTTGTCGAAAGCTTCGAATTTGTTGAGTACATTCTCAATGTAGTGAGATTGTGACAGGATAATTCCTTCAGCCGTTCTAGAGATTTTAATCCCTAATATGACATCAGCCGGACCCATATCTTTCATGTCAAAGTTCTTCTTTAACATGTTCTTAGTTTTCATTATTAGATCATGAGTGCTTCCCATGATTAGCATGTCATCTACGTAAAGACATACAATCACGTAAAGCCCTTAATTTATATACATTTGTCACACTCATTGATCTTAAAGCCGTTTGACAGCATTGTTCGGTCGAACTTCTCATACCACTTTTTTGGCGCTTGTTTCAGTCCGTAGAGTGACTTGACTAGTTTGCATACTTTATGCTCTTGTCCGGAGGCAACGAACCCTTCGGTTGTTCCATATATATCTCCTTCTTCCAGTTCTCCATTTAGGAAAACTGTTTTTACATCCATATGACGTATCTCAAGGTTAAAGAGTGTTGCAACGGCTATGAGCACTCTAATGGACGTAATTCTTGTGACCGGCGAGTATGTATCAAAGAAATCATATCCTTCCTTTTGTTTGAACCCTTTGGCCACCAACCGAGCTTTGTACTTATCGATTGATCCATCAGCTTTGTATTTCCTTTTAAGAATCCACTTGCATCCTAAAGGTTTACAGCCTGGTGGGAGACCAACGATTTCCCACGTGTGGTTTTGCATGATGGATTCTATTTCACTGTTGATAGCCTCTTTCCAGAGAGGAGCATCTGGACTAGACAATGCTTCTTAAATTGTCCTAGGTTAATTTTCTAACATGTATGTCAAAAAATCTGGACCAAATGTCTTGGACACTTTGGCCCTCTTGCTACCTCTAGGTTCCTCAACGGCTTGATCAACACATTGTGTAGCTTCATGAGTCCTCTTGCTAGAGTTCACTTCTTTCCTGCCCTTTATAGGAAAGATGTTCTCAAAGAATGTTGCATTCCTTGATTTCATAACCATTCCCTCATTGATTTCAAGGTTCTCAGATTTATGCACCAAAAAATGATACGCATTACTGTTGTAAGCATACCCGATAAAGATGCAATCAACGGTTTTGGGTCCTATTCTCACTTGTTTTGGTTTAGATACTTCGACCTTAGCTAGACACCCCCACACTTTAAGGTAACCATATGAAGTCTTTCTTCCTTTCCATAATTCATATGGGGTTTTGTCCATTTTCTTGTGTTGCAACTTATTTAGGATGTGGTTAGCCGAGAGCACTGCTTCCCCCCACATGTTCCGGGGTAATCCAGAGCTAATCAACATAGGATTCATCATCTCCTTAAGAGTTCGATTCTTGCGCTCGGCTACGCCATTTGATTGAGGTGAGTATGGAGCGGTTGTTTGATGAATAATACCATTTTGTTGGCAGAATTCCTCAAATGGAGCTACGTACTCTCCACCTCTATCACTTCGAATCATTTTGATTTTGGTAGTATGTTGATTAACAACCTCACTCTTATAACTTTTGAAGGTTTCAAGAGCTTCGTCTTTTCCCTTCAAAAGATATACATAGAAGTATCTCGTGCACTCATCAATAAATGTGATGAAATACTTTTTCCCACCACTAGTTTGCACGTGTTTCATATCGTAGATGTCGGTATGAATTAACTCCTAAAGGTGTAGTATTTCTTTCCACTTAATGGAAAGGTGCTTTGGCCATCTTTGCCTCAACACATATTTCACATTTATCGTTTGGGTTATACTCCATTTAGGCAATAAATTCAAACTTACCAACTTCCTTAGTGAGTTTAAATTTATATGTCCCAATCTACTATGCCATAAATTAGAACACTCAGCCAAGTAAGAAGAATTAACAACTTTATTCTGGCCATCAAAAGCACGTTTCACAATCATTACATTCAAAAGCGGAGTTACCCATAAACAACTTCCGTCCGGTGATCGGAATGTAGGTCGAGAACATTTCCTTGTCGGAACAAATATGGCAGGTTGCCCTTGTGTCTACAAACCATTCTTTTGGGTTTTCCACCAGGTTGGCTTAGAACATCATGGCATACGGATCGTCTAGGTCGAGGTCCTCCATATCTTCGGCCAGATTCGCATTCTCCTTCTTTTCCTTCTTTGGCAGGCGACAGTCCTTTGCAATATGTCCAGGCTTGTCGCAGTTTCCCTTGATCTTCTTGGTCTTCTTCTACTTTTGTTCTTGCTTCTCCTGCTTCTTATCGGACTTCTTCCTCTTCTTGCTAGAACCTCATTCGGCCAGATGTACCTTGGCCTCGGCGTCGGTCCTGCTGCTTTTGACTTCGGATTTTCGGTTATCTTCCTCGATCCTCAGCCTCACGATTAGATCTTCAAAGAAATCATATCATTCATTTTGTTTGAACCCTTTTACCACCAACCGAACTTTGTTCTTATCGATGACCTTCTTGGAATCCACCATCTTGAAGTCCAGGAACCTCCTTCCGATGAATTTCTTCATCCCAGCATCCTCTGTTTTGTACTTCTTCTCCAGGGACTCCAATATCTCTTTGCAGTGTTGGTGACTGCATAGATGTTGTAGAGGGTGTCGTCTAGTATAAGAAGTCACTGTGACTCCAAGCATCCATCTAGGGTGCTGATCTTCTGTTGATCAACCTCATTCTCCGCAATCACCGGTGCTTCTTCCTTCAAGAACCGGACCAAGTTGAGTGTCGTCAAGTAGAACAACATCTTTTGCTGCCACCTCTTGAACTAGGAGCCGTTGAATTTGACCGGCCTCTCGGCGTGGACAGGTCCGGGGACTGCTGGCACAACCGGGACAATTGGTGGAGCCGAGCTTGATAATGCCATCTTCAAGTACACAAATTAAAATCTTGTCTTGCGATTGTTGTTTCCGATGGGTGATATACTTGATTAAGAACTTCTTTCAAGTCGAGGCAAGTGTTAAACACTTTTTCCACAAGACTAGATTGCCCTGTATATAATGCTTACGGACTATGGCAAATCGTCTCCAAGATACAACGACTTCATACTTCAAGATTGTCACACTACAATGCTTGAAGCTTCGGCGAACCGACGGATACTTGGAACTTCTTTACTAAGAGAGAGAGAGAGAAGAAGAAGAAACTTTGCTAATGAATGCTTATGCAAGAGTTTCTGGGATGGAAATGAAGTGGAGGGGAAAGGTCTATTTACAGGAAATTGAGGGAGGCAAATCCGAAGTGTTGCCTGCAATCTTGAGGAGGCACTAGTTGCGACCATTCTGCAAGAGAATGCAGCCTTTCAGAGGCATCTCTTGGCAAGTAAAGGATGCCTTCAGGTGGCCCTTCACCTTCAAGTAGGCTTGCATCCCTTCCCTCTTTTCTACCAGGATAAGTCGCTAACTTTAGTCATTAATTTCTCATTCACCCGGAATTGGATTTGAGAAAGTAAATACACTAGAATAAAGTACGCGAAATATAGATTTCGAATTTGCAACTTAATTCGACTTACATCGAATGGAACCTTATGTTAAAATTGCACAAAAGTCGGTCCATTACCAACCGTCATATGCCAATTTCCAACAATTCCAAGAAAGGTTTGTTAGGATTTTGTTGACTAAAGGGCATTGGAATAATCATAACGGTTACCTTGAGTTACGTACACCCACATCCATATAAATATTAAGATTTCTGGTCCTCGTCGGAAAGTTGGTTTGGCCGATTCTATCCCGGGAATAAAATAGTGACGTTGGAACTCATTGAATATGATTCTACCCTACCAATCCTTCCCTCCCCTCCCTCCTACACAAAAACGGTGGTATCCACGCTCACAGGCCACCACCTCCCGATCCAACAGGAATTGTGGAGGATGTAAATCAATGTGACCCAGCGACTGGATTGGTGGAAGACCTTGTCTTAGCCCACCGCAAGAAGCCACCGCCACATTGGAGGGTTGAAACTTCCACACTGCGGCTTCCAAGATTCGAACTTTTTTCTCTCCTAAACAATCTTCCACCCCCGAACCAACTGGCTACCCTTGCGGACCCCCTCGACTCCGACCCCATGAGTGCGTGCGTGCATATCTTTCGGGCTTTGCCTTAGACTGGTCATGGTTTGGCATAATGGGTCAACCATGGCAGTCTTATTCTTTGAACTAACATTTTTTTTTGCCAAAACGGATTCCCCAAATCCATTATGGGTTGAGAACGGATTTGGGGTATCCGTTCTCGGCTGATGTGGCATATTCCAGACAGGCCTCTCCATGTCAGTCGAGAACGGATTCCCCCAATCCGTTCTCAACCCAAAACGGATTTGGGAAATCCGTTCTCACATGGCAGTAGCTATGTACAAATCACTTAGTTTTTCCCCCCAATCCCAGAACGGATCCGTTCTGTACTGGCAGAAGCTTTGTGCCAAAAGCACTTTAATTTTTTTTTTTTTTTTTGTGTTTGGCCTAAAAATTGTACCATACGTATGTTACACAACATGCTCCAAAATCACAAAAACATAATATTATTAACCAAACAAAAGTGTACAAAATTACTTGAATAAAAGTAGCTTTATTAATAAAAATCTACAATGTAAAAACGAATAGTATGTAACATAAAATAAAGAAAACAAAAATAAATTCCTCAAACTAAATTTAGTATCCTCTCTGCTGGTTCGACGGTGTGCACAAAACTTTCTTTTTCGGGTTCTTACCTAACGTATGACCATATCTCGTTCTTAGGTCACTACTATGCTCGGTTTCTATGAACTCCGCGCCTTCTGATACGCAATATATATACTAGCAAGTATACTAGGTCAATATTGTAGTAGTCTAGGTCGATCCCACAGAGAATAATGATTAATTATTTCCTACATGAATAATTCTACGATAATCAAGATAATTAAAGTAAAACTAAATAGTTGATGATGATATGATTAATCTAATTTAATTAACTAAAAGAAAGCAAAATAACTTGAATAAAAAGGTTGATATGATGAGGTCTAAGGCACATGAATTCACTAAATTAATAAATATGTTATCCAAACAATCAGTTATCCTAGAGTGTGTTTAGTTAATCGATCGATTTCTAAAATATCTGATAACCTCTTCTAAGGCTTATCAAACCTAGTCTTATGAATAAACCAATTATATGTCTACGTTGATTTTAACTCATAAAAATGCATTAAACATATGAAATCAAAGAGATCGCACAAACCATACAAGTATATGTCTATCTTGCATGCAATTTGTGTTTAGATTATTTAACCCAATTGACAAGGTCAGCTGTCGCAAATTTTCCAAGTTAATGTAAGGACAATTTAAATTGTGATCAATCATCTAAACGCATTAAGAACAATAATCTAAAATTACTTCCACAACACCCATTGAATAACAAGATCACAAGAATAACATATAAAATTAATCTAGCTACATCATGTCCTTAGATGAAAAGTTTATTTCATGCTAGAGAAGAAAATAATAAACAAAGTAAAGAAGAGAGTATAAGAAAACATCACTGTTTCTATTAAAGTCTCGAACTTTAAATTGTATCAATCTCCAAAAGCACAGAAACAATGAAAGCTTGAATCTTGTTCTAACAAATGCATAAATAAAGAACTCTCAAACCAACTCTTGAAGAGAGCTTAATTAGAGAGAACGAAACCTAAAACAAAAACTAATGAATGCTGAATATCTTTTCCTAAGACTAGTAAAGAGTATTTATAGCAATAGAAATCTCCTAACTTAAGGTAATTGAGATATATTAAAACTCTTCACACACTTCTAAAGTAGTTGACATAAAATACAACTCTTCAAGATTTTTTAAGGTAGTTGAAATACACCAAAACTCTTCTAGTCCGTAAAAGACATATCTTCAATTCTAGCAGCTTCTTTCTTGTTCTGCAAGTTTGGTTCACTTTTACCCTTCAAAAGACTATTTTGCCCTTTCAAATGCAAACACATAAAAGTGAGGATTATACCATTCTAAGCTCAAAACTCGATATGTAAATACTTTTTGAAGCTCAAAATTACTATTAAAGTAGAAGAAAATATAGATAAATTAACGAGTTATCAAATTCTCCCCAACTTAAGCATTTTCTTGTCCTCAAGCAATTTTAGCACAAGGTAAGACGCATAGACAAAATACTTTAAGAACAAGTAGAAAGAAACCATGGAATCAGCAAGTTTTACAACTTAAATATTAATCCCAAATTATTCCAACACAACAAGTGCCACAAATACGAGTAATGAAATAATATAAGGCAATTTACTTAATCTCTCATTATTTCATGAAAAGTATGCATTCAAGAAACTTGTATTAAGAGCCAGACAGACATACCTTTATCTTTCACACCTCTTTTTGCTACAATTCAATCCACATGTACCCTTGTGCAATGTGCTTTTATTTTGACTCACGAATATATAGAATTAAAGTAAGATTGAGTAAGATCATTCAATTCCTTTAACACATTCAAAGTTTCTATAGTGCACCAAGGAGTGTGAACTTTCTTATCACTCATTTAGTGGCGTGCTAATTTCGCATACTCATAATCTTCCATTTTTCAAGATCAGCAGAGTAAAACCCAATTTATACTTTTTATTGAGGGCTAATTTCGCATACTCATAATCTTCCATTTTTCAAGATCAGCGGAGTAAAGCCCGAAAACAAACATTCGACATTTTGTCGTATTTTTTTGTTTTGTTTTTTTTATTAACAGAATTACCTAGTTGTCTTTTAGAGCTATATATTCAGAGTCAAGAGTTGTGTAGTGTATTGGGTAACCATAAATCGAATCAACAACAAAAAAAGGGTTATCTTAAAAGGTCTCAAAGTCTAATTCCAAATACACGTTCTATCACATATGCATAGTCACAAGATAATCACTCAAAAACTTTTTTTTCTTTCTTTCGTCTTTCTAATTTTTCTAGTGGCACAAATCAAATATTGGAAATCATGGAGAATAATGCTTAAAGTTGTTAAAATTAACGTATCCACATATTTTTTTTTTTTTTGTTTGGTTACTTTTTCTTTCTATTTTTGGATTTTGTTTTTTCTAATACTAGGCAAAACTACTAAAAATATCAAATAAATCTAACGAAAACAAATAAAATAAAGCACTGAAGGTAAATAAAACATAAGCAATCTATAACTCCCCCACACTTAGACCGAACATTACCCTCAATGTGAAAATATAGATAAAGACAAAGATAAAGGGAAGAGAATAATACTGCCCTAATTAAAGTGTGAACGAGGATAAGTGGCCTCACGGCTCCTCAGCTCCATAACTCCCGCGACCACCTAGTTCGCCTTCGCCTTCTGAATCATCATCATCGGCTTGTACGTGGAAGTATTCGAGGAGCGTGGAACACATAGTGCGTTGATTTTTCTCAAGTCGACGTTGCCCTTTTTGTAACTCGGCCAAAGAATTCAAAACAAGTACTCATAAAAGTGGAGAGAGTGGATGCACATGAACAAGAATGTTGTAAGATCGTTGCCTGCAAGGTCTGTAATATCTTCATCTCGTTTCCGCCGTCCCAGAGCTATTAGAGGACTACAAGTAGCGGGAAAACAACCAGATCTAGAAGGTTTAAAGCAAACTCCTTCATTATCAACTAAGTATCCACATAGAGACATGGTAGACTCATCAAAGACAGTACTCGCATCTGTTTTCGCAACCTCTGATCCAAACTCTGGAAAAAATGACTCCCTGTTTAGCAAAGATCCTACATAGAAGTAGAGGAAAACAAAAAGATTGGCGTGTAGATGCCCCTTTAACCGAATGTTTAATATGCTCAACAACCAAATCCCCATAAGGAATGCCAGACAAATCCTTAGACCATGAACCAACTTATGGAGAAGGTATACATCTACAATCTCACTTCATTGTAACCACCAACACGAGGTTAAACATTATAACCAATAAGCAAGTGAAGTAGCCTATCCCGAATAGATAAATCCTTAGCAAGGAGGTGACGTTTGCCATTTGTGCCACGAGAATGATACTTAAGATTTAAACTCTCTCGTGCTTGTGTGAACTTCCAAAACTCGTCATGAACAATCCGAGTCCCGAACAATCATAAGAGCTGCAACAATAGATGACCTATTTATAACAATAGGAATCCCTCTAACCACAGAATGAATCTCCGAACTAGTGTTGTTTTTCTTATTTTCAATGTTGGCATAAAACTCTTTCACATGTTCGGGATAATAAAGACCAGTAAATTTAAATAGAGGGTCCCACTTGAGAGAACGAAAAGCTGTCGTGATGTTAAATTGGCGATTAAGGGTAGGTAGAATAGTACGTTCGACAACCAATGTATTGTGTTTTCTAGCCTTATTCCAATCATAATTGACAGAAGAAGTAAATTTCAAAGGTTCAGATGGTTGAGAACTATGAGTAGGTTTTCCTTTTCCTCTCCCCCGGACAGGTTTTTTAGGTGGCATAGCAGACTATCTAAGGGGGGTGTATTCAACATAGATTCTATAGGATTTTTAAGGAGTTTTAAAGTCCATAGGTATTCAATTTGGATTTTTAAAAGTCCAATGAAATTTAGAGGTATTCAATTTAGATTTTAAAAAGTCCATTAAAATCTAGAGGTATTCAATTTAGATTTTAAAAAGTCCATTAAAATATAGAGGTATTCAAAACTCTATAGATTCTCATAGATTTCATTAAAGGTAGGATTTTGATGGATTTCATAGGTTTAAATGTGTATGGTGAAATCTTTTTTTTTTTCTCAAGATTTTGATTTTTTCTCATTAATATTAAAATTAAAATGTCTTTGATAATTTTATCTTAAATTACAATTTTTTTAGTAATCTCATTTCTATAAGATTATAAGAAACAAAGAAATATTTCAAACTACAAAAAAAAAATGAGATTTTTTTTAAGATCGTTATAAAACTCAATATGAAATGTTTATTTCCCAAAAGAAGTCATAATATCCAAATAATTTTCTTCTTGATCATCTTCAAATAGAAATTAAAGAAAGCAAACAATTTATTCTCTATTTAACCACAAATTTCAATTTTTCAAACATGAATTTTATTTTCCTGAAAGAGAAAAAAAAGTTCAAACAAAACTTATCACAAAACATATTTTAATTAAACCAAAGAAAAAAATACCAGTAAGTAAATTATACAAACCTTGAACAAATAAATCAAAAAAGTCGCAGTTACGTGATCTAACAAAAATCAAAGACTATCGTCAAACTTTATAAATTTTTAACAAAATGATTTAATTCCAAAAAAAAAAAAGGATTGATAAACATATGTTGACTTTGAAAATTCAACACATTTGGATCTGTATAATACACCAATGAATAGTCTTTTCTTTATTTTTTGGTGCTATTCAAATAATCTATAGACTTTATAAATCAAAAGAAATCCTGATAAATCAATCTAATAAAATCTGATAGACTCTGCGCAGACTCTGCATAGAGTTAAAACAATCCATAAAGTCAGCAGAATTCATAGACTTTTGAAAATCAGTTAAAATCTTTTAAAATTCGGATTGAATACACCCCCTAAGAAAGCTCAAAGGAAACTATTACAGTGAAAAAAACTCACCACACACCTCTTCTCCTAACGTCAATGACCACCCTTTCAACTCAAATTGTCACCAATTTACACTGTGCATCTACTTGATTTTTTCTTTTTTCTTAATTGCAGAGAACCATCGATGGAATTTAGCGGAAACTGTATATATATTTTTTTCCGAAGAAAACCTCGCCACAGTCGCCGGTACCCTTGTAGGTATAATCGCCGCCCCAAAACAGCCACCCAATTCTTGAAGGTGTACCTCCTATAATGAAGAAAAGAGATAAAATTAATTAAGAGATATAGAAATTGAGTCACAGGATGGAATTAGAAGGTTGATTAATATGGGGCTCAAGAGTATTTGGCTATGGAAAATTAATTTTGGGGGAAACGGGTTTTGAGAGAGAGAAGAACATCGCTGGGTGGAAGAGGATGAATAGAGGATGGATTGGGTGTGGGCTGACAACATGGGTGGCTTGTTACCTTTTTTTTTAATCTAAAACAAAAAAACAAAAACACCCTACAATCTACAACTCAAATGCCTGCGCAGAAAAGTTTAAAGTCCCTGTGCAGGAACAACTCTGTTAAAGTGAGTTTGTCCCTCTCTCTTTTTTTTTCGTTTAAATATTTTTTTTTAAAAAAATAAATAGAAGAAAATTTGAAAAAATGTGGCTTTGTGCCTACGCAGGTTTAGTCACTTTCCTTACTGTTCAATGTGGCGTTTTCCTCTTCTTCTTCTTTTTTTTTTTTTTTTTAATACTTACGCAAAATTTTAATAAATAGAAAAACTTAAAAATTTAAGGGAAAAATATTTAATAAAAATAATAATTAGTGCTCGTTTAACGTGAGATTATCACACGTGCATTTTGGATGCAAACCAAGAAAGATATTGAAAATTATCGTTCTTATGGAGTAACGTCATCCACCTTTTGTTTTTGTGACGCCTTACCTGAAGACCGAGTTAGGAAAGAAGTGCGAGATTGTACTTCACCTTCGACCGATAAAATTCCTCACCATGGTATTGTTTAACTCGTTGGTCATTCACTTTAAATGTCCCATTAGCACCATCTGAGAGTTCAACTGCACCATAAGGGAAAACGTTAGTAATCGTAAATGGACCAGACCATCTAGACTTCAACTTACTTGGGAAAAGTTTAAGACGAGAATTAAAAAGTTGAACTTGTTGACCAATTTCAAATTCACGCCTCAATATCCCTTTATCATGGAGTCGCTTTGTTCTTTCTTTGTACAAACGAGTGTTCTCATAGCTTTTGAACGAAGATCATCAAGCTCGTTTAATTGCAATACTCGTGCTTCACTTGAAGCTCTGGAATCAAAATTAAGACTCTTTATAGCACAAAAAGCCCTATGTTCCAATTCAAATGGTAAGTGACAAGATTTTCCAAAGACTAGACGATAAGGGGTCATACCAATTGGGGTCTTATACGCAGTTTTATATGCCAACAATGCATCATCTAGTTTTAATGACCAATCTTTCCTAGAGGTGCCAACAGTCTTTTCTAAAATTCTTTTAATTTCCCTATTAGACACTTCCACTTGACCACTTGTTTGGGGATGATAAGGAGTGGCGATCTTATGAGTTACTCCATACTTTTTCAGTAAATTCTCTAGTTGCTTGTTGATGAAATGTGTGCCCTCATCATTTATTAATGCACTAGGTGTGCCAAAACGAGAAAAAATGTTCTTCTTAAGGAACCTGACTACAACCTTAGCATCATTGGTAGGTGTGGCAATTGCCTCTACCCATTTGGACACATAATCAACGGCAACTAGAATATACTTGTTAGATAAAGATGAAGGAAATGGACCCATAAAATCAATGCCCCAAACATCAAATAATTCAAAAACAAAGATATTAGTTATGGTCATCTCATGTCTCTTGGATATGTTTCCACTCCTTTGGCACCTATCACAAGAGCGAACAAAGTTATGACAATCTTTAAATATAGAAGGCCAATAAAAACCAGAGTGCAATACCTTTGTTGCTCTCTTAGAAGGACCAAAATGGCCACCTACTTCCCCAGAAGGGCAATGAAATAGGATCTCACATGTTTCGCTCTCAGGAACACATCTCCTAATAATATTGTCAGCACAAAACTTATACAGAAAAGGATCATCTCAAAAATATTGTTTAACATCGAAAAGATTTTTTTCTTTTGTTGATAGGTTAGATCATTAGGAATGATGTTATTAGCCAAGTAATTAGCAAAATCGGCATACCACGGAGTGGTAGATGTGTTAACTGCTAAGAGATTTTCTCAGGAAAAAATTCATTAATCGGTACATCTTCTTTCGGTAAAGTTAACCTAAAGAGATGATCAGCAACTACATTTTGTGAACCTTTTTTTATCTCTAATTTCAAGATCAAAATCTTGTAGTAACAAAATCCACCTAATCAACCTAGGTTTAGCATCATGCTTTGAAAACAGGTATCTCAATGCAGCATGATCAGTGTAAACAATGACATGTGACCAATGAGATATGATCTAAATTTATCACATGCAAAGACAACAGCAGTAACTCTTTTTCTGTGGTAGCATAATTTCTTTGAGCCTCATTCAAGACCCGACTAGCATAATAAATTACCTGAAATAAGTTCTCAAGTCTTTGACCCAAAACTGCTCCAACGGCCACATCACTTGTATCACACATGATCTCAAAATGTAGCTCCCAATTCGGTGAAACAACAATAGGAGCTAAGATGAGTTTTTCCTTTAACTTCTTGAAAGCCTGCAAGCAATCATCAATGAAAGTAAATTTTACATCTTTTACTAACAAATTACACAAGGGTTTAGAGATGAGAGAAAAATCCTTTATGAAATGTCTATAAAACCCTGCATGTCCCAAGAAACTTCTAATCTCCTTGACCGAAGTAGGAGGTGGTAATTTTCCAATGACTTCAATCTTTGCTCGATCCACCTCAATACCTTTAGCAGAAATTTTGTGGCCAAGAACTATCCCTTCTCTTACTATAAAATGGCACTTCTCCCAGTTTAGTACCAAATTAGTCTCTTCACATCTCTTCAAAATCAATGTTAGATTACCCAAGAAATTATCAAATGAGAGACCAAAAACAGAGAAGTCATCCATAAAAACCTCAATGCAATTATCTATAAATCAGAAAATATAGCCATCATGCATCGTTGAAAAGTAGCAGGGGCATTACATAATCCAAAAGGCATTCTTCTATGAGCTAAAGTACCTTCTGGACACGTAAAAGTAGTCTTTTCTTGGTCTTCGGGGGCAACCACTATCTGATTATACCCCAAATAACCATCTAGAAAACAGTAAAATTCTTGCCCTGCCAATTTCAATAACATTTCGTCAATAAATGGGACAGGGAAATGATCTTTTCTGGTAGATGCATTTAACTACCTATAGTCAATACAAACCCTCCATCCAGCAATTATCCTATTAGGAATTAAATCATTATTTTCATTCTCTATGACAGTAATCCCCCATTTTCTTAGGTACTACTTGCACAGGACTTACCCATTGAGAATCAGAGATAGGATAGATAATACCTGCCTCAAGAAGCTTTAGCACCTCAACTTTTACCACTTCTTTCATATTGGGATTTAATCACCTCTGAGGTTGAGCCTTCGGCTTACAGTCATCTTCCATATGAATCCTATGCATGCATATTGTGGGACTAATACCTTTGATGTCGGCGATACTCCATCCCAAAGCTTCCTTGTGAGTTCTAAGTACTTCCAAAAGTTTCTCCTCTTGCTCACCTGTCAAAGATGAAGAAATAATTACCGGTAAGTTAGAGGGTGCTTCTAGGAAAGCATATTTGAGATGAGAAGGAAGAGGTTTCAAATCAAGCTTTGGTGGCTTCTCAATAGAAGGCATCTGTCTATTCAAACATTTCCCTAACTCCTTATATTGACGCCTCTTGCTAGAAGGATAATAAGGTAATGCTTCAAAATAATTGGCACATGCCAAAATGTTCTCCTCAACTTCCTCTTTTGAATTTTCATTCTGCAAGCAATACTCAAGAAGATCATTAGACAGTATATTTTCACAATTATTCTGCACAATACGAGAGATAGAATCAATAAAATAACAAGAGTCACTTTCTACAAGATATTTCATAGATTTGTAAACATTAAAAGTGACTTCCTCATCATGAATTCTAAGAATGACCTTTCCATGTTGGACATTTATCAAAGTCCTATCAGTGGCTAGAAAAGGTCTTCCTAGAATTCTAAATTATTTTTCTTAAGTCTTTGGGGAAAGGGAATAGGGGGAACATAAGGTGCAGGAGGAACATAAAGTTTAGAGTCTTCCTCTTTTGGTTCATCCTCCTTTAGAATCTTTGATGCATCTTCTTCCTTGTTCTCTTTCTCAACAATCTTCTTCTTCTCTACTTCTTGGATCTCTTTTCCACTCCTCAAGGTCACTGCTTGGATTTCTCTCGGTATCACTAGGGAGTTTTCCCAGATTTTGATCTTTTATCGATCCTGCAACATGACCTAGCTGAACCTCCAAGTTATGAATAAAAGCTTGATTTGTCTGAGCCACTTGGTCAATTTTTTCCTCCACCTTTGTCAAATATTGCATAATGGTCTCCTCAAATTGAGGTTTTCTTTCTTGAGCAAGTTGTGGCTGAGGTGCTTGAGCTACTTGTTGTTGGAATGGTTGTCTATTCTGTTGAAAG
Organism: Vinca minor; assembly: GCA_026122235.1. Lineage (NCBI taxonomy): Eukaryota > Viridiplantae > Streptophyta > Magnoliopsida > Gentianales > Apocynaceae > Vinca > Vinca minor. Next base: position 496,115 of record JAOCZM010000112.1, on the reverse strand, counting down.
CCAGGAGGTCCACTATGTCTTTGATTTCCTTGATCCCTCCATCCAAAATTTGGGTGTTGTCTCCACCTTGGATTATAGGTGTTGGAGTAAGGATCGTTCCTTTGAGGCATCCCCTGTCTTCCAGCTTCTATATAGTTTACTTCTTCGAATGGTGCTGAGCTGAAATCCTGATTGGGACAGAAATTAGTATGATTACCAATTAAACCACAAGACGCACATACCTAATTGTTACGGTGACTTTGTTGACTCATCAATAGACTAACTTGATTTGACAACTCAACCAATTTAGAGACAACGCTGAGCTGCGAGTTGACTTCATGAATTCCAGCTATTCTTCCTTTCGTTGCCTTTTGTTGTGAATTTTTAGTTAAATTCACAAAAATCTGTTGTAGCTCATCGGCATTCTTGTCACATGGGTAACCACCTGCAACAGTATCGACTAGAGACTGGGACATCGGGGTTAGTCCTTCAAAGAAAAATTGAGTAAGTAAAATGAGTGAGAAACCATGACGAGGACATTGAGTGAGTAATGACTTAAACCTCTCCCATGCAACATGTAAAGCTTCTGTTTCTCCTTGTGAAAATGTGCTAATTCTACCCCGAAAGTTCATTGTTTTTTCGGAGGAAAAATATTGAAACATAAATGTCTCATAAACCTCACTCCAAGTACCCAGAGACCCTTCAGTTAGATCTAGTAACCACAAATTTGCCCCCCCCCCCCCTCTTTTAGACTATAAAGAAAACATCTCATTCTTAATTCTTCTTCAATTAAACCATTTAAAGGGAAAGTTTGTACCGTAATATAGAAGTCTCGCAGAAATCCCAAAGCATCTTCATTATCCAAACCATTAAAGTTTGGAAGAAGTTGAATATGATAGTGCTTGAGTTCATAATTCCTCGCTGCAACAGTTAACCTTATGCATGACGGATTTGCAGCAATTATTGGCATATGTAGATCTCTCATACGAGGAGTTGGAGCCACCGGCACGGCTACCTGATTATTGTTCCCTCATACTTCTTGATTCTCAGCCATCTTTTCTACGAGTTTCTCTTTAGCTTTTATATTCCTGCAAGTACGATCAATTTCGGGATCAAGAGGAACTAAATTTACAGGACGATATCTGGACATAAACTAATAAGAAACCAAAAGTAAAAAATAAATAAAATAAAGATCAAAGTGAAATTAAATCACAAAGAAATATAATTAATCAAATATTCCCCGACAACGGCGCCAAAAACTTGATACGCAATATCTATACTAGCAAGTATACTAGGTCAATATTGTAGAAGTCAAGGTCGATCCCACAGAGAATAATGATTAATTATTTCCTAGATGAATAATTCTACGATAATCAAGATAATTAAAATAAAACTAAATAGTTGATGATGATATGATTAATCTAATTTAATTAACTAAAAGAAAGAAAAATAACTTGAATAAGAAGGTTGATATGATGAGGTCTAAGGCACATGAATTCACTAAATTAATAAATATGTTATCCTAACAATCAGTTATTCTAGAGTGTGTTTAGTTAATCGATTGATTTCTAAAATATCTGATAACCACTTTCAAGGCTTATCAAACATATTCTTATGAATAAACCAATTATATGTCTACGTTGATTTTAACTCATAAAAATGCATTAAACATATGAAATCAAAGAGATCGCACAAACCATACAAGTATATGTCTATCTTGCGTGCAATTTGTGTTTAGATTATTTAACCCAATTGACAAGGTCAGCTGTCGCAAATTTTCCAAGTTAATGTAAAGACAATTTAAATTGTGATCAATCATCTAAACGCATTAAGAACAATAATCTAAAATTACTTCCACAACACCCATTGAATAACAAGATCACAAGAATAACATATAAAATTAATCTAGCTACATCATGTCCTTAGATGAAAGTTTATTTCATGCTAGAGAAGAAAATAATAAACAAAGTTGTAAAACACAAGAGGGGGGGGGGGGTGAATTGGGTTTTAACTAATCTTGTAAACTTTTTCTAAGCTTTGCAATGCAAGTGTAAGTTTGACCAAGATGATGAAAAGCAAAGAAAAACCCAATAACAAGACAAAGGATTTAGAGTGATTCGATTCACTTAGAATCTACATCCACTACCTTGAGCCGCACCCAAGGATTTCAAACAACTTCACTAAGAAGAATGTTTACAAATGTGGCTAACTCACTAAGAGTTTTACAACACAACCACACTACAAAGAAACTCACTAAGAGCTTGCCCACACAAAGTAGGACTTTACAATTTGCCCACACAAAGTAGGACTTTTACAACAATTACCCAATCACTTAGAAAGGGAATAGAATGTTTAAAGAACAAGATTGATCACTCTTATAAGTGAGAAATATACCTTTGAAGTACAAGAATGTTTAGCTCTTTGAACATATGAAATCCACTCTTTGTCTTGCTTTTGAAAGATTGCTCTTGAATGATTTATATCATAGAAATGAAGAGCATTTACTTTGTGAGTGTTTAGACTTGATAAGAAATCAATGTAAAATGTATTTGCAAGTCTTGGAATAATTCTCTAGCTTTGGAGTATTTATATATTTCAAATTTGGCTGAAAAACGACTCTTTAACGGTAAAAAAACGGCTAGAAATCGCAGAGTTCGGTTGACCGTTCAGAGCACCTCGGATGACCGAGGCCAACTTCGGATCCACCTTAACCAGGGTCGGTCGACTGACCTCCCTTATGGTCGATCGAAGCAAGATTACATACCTCTCAGTATCTGCTCGGTTGATCCGAGCTTGCGGTTGACCGAACTTCCAAGCTGATTTTTTCACACGTTTTGAAATCTTTTGAAGTCTTTTGAAGTCTAAAATGTTTTCCTAAAAGGTAACAAGTAAGAACACTTGGAAAACCATTTTAAAGGACTTAGACTTAGAAAACAAAGACTTTTGAAATACGAACACTTGTAAGGATCATTTTGAAACTAAGCCTTTTGAAAACGTGTTTGTGTGCATGCAAGACTTGAGTGTAGAGCTTATGTTCATGAGAGCTTTGGTTAGAGCTTTATAAGATCAAGACTTATAATGACAAAGCTAATCTAACCAAACCTAAGTCTTCAATCTTCAATCTTGATAGATGAGCCTTGAATGATATGACTTTGAATCTTGATCATGGCTTGATTGAAGTACTTAGAGCTTCCAATATATGTTCCGATATTCTATCACAAAGATATAAACATTAGACACAACATCAAGTGTTTGTCCATTATCAAAAACCGAGTTCGATCGCCCTTAGGGCTAACAAAAGTAAAAAAGTGAGTATAGGAAAACATCACTGTTTCGAACTTTAAATTGTATCAATCTCCAAAAGCACAGAAACAATGAAAGCTTGAATCTTGTTCTAACAAATGCATAAATAAAGAACTCTCAAGCCAACTCTTGAAGAGAGCTTAATTAGAGAGAACAAAACCTAAAACAAAAATTAATGAATGCTGAATATCTTTTCCTAAGACTAGTAAAGAGTATTTAAAGCAATAGAAATCTCCTAGCTTAAGGTAATTGACATATATTAAAACTCTCCACACACTTCTAAAGTAGTTGACATAAAATACAACTCTACAAGATTCTTTAAGGTAGTTGAAATACACCAAAACTCTTCTAGTCCGTAAATGACATATCTTCAATTCTAGCAGCTTCTTTCTTGTTCTGCAAGTTTGGTTCACTTTTACCCTTCAAAAGACTATTTTCCCCTACAAATGCAAACACATAAAAGTGAGGATTATACCATTCTGAGCTCAAAAATCGATACGTAAATACTTTTTGAAGCTCAAAATTACTATTAAGTAGAAGAAAATATAGATACATTTACGAGTTATCACCTTCGGTGTTGATACTTGTCGGCTCCTTAGGTGACTCTGGCTCGAACGTGTATCCTTTTGCTGAGTTTGTGTCTAATCAATTCCTAGGCTGAACGAGGTCGTCGAACCAAATTGATCACCCCGCTGTCCAAATGTAGAGGTCCCCGAACTAGGATCCCCCTTCCCCCTAATTGAAAGCCCTATTGATATGCACTTCCCGCTGACCAACTGACGTTGCTCGGGAACTCGTAAACCCATTGGGTGGGTAATTCAGCCGCATCCCTGCGAATTTTAGTCTGAGTCTGAGTATGATCCTCGGGTGGTGGAGGAGCTCCTGTATCTCCGCGGGGCCGCGTGCCCCGTATCCTATCATAACTGCCATCCCAACTGTCTCGAATGCATCTTTGATGACTTTTCTCACCTAGGTGATCAGAATTTTGTAGTTGCATATAGTTTGGTCTCCAGCTTCAAATTTCTCGAGAATTCTTCTATTTGACGCCGTTTGTAATTAAAAAATTTACACAATAAAAAAAAGTAATTTAAAATTAAAAATAGTAATATTTATTACAAAATGAAAATAAAACTTACCAAAATTTGTTTCGCTGTTGCGTTAGGTTGAAAACCCAGCGGGACGTGCCTAGTTTCCTTATTTTTTGGGTTGCTAATAAGGAGGACGGTAATGTTCTTGTACCAGGCCATGTACTCAGGGCTTGGTAAAATAACATTACCTTCAACTAGAACACCTTCCACAATACTCTCGAGCGGTCATCCCATAACTTTATATACTTTTGCTGGTCTTTCTCCCAATTCCTGGTCGGGACAACTTTGATTTTGTGGACGTCGTCACCCTCAACTATACCGTGCGTCCCTGCCTCTACTGGTACCACCTTCCCGTATCCAAATTGCCCCATTACCCTGTCAGGCAGATTGTACTCCACTATATCAAAACATATGAGAGGCACTCGGGTACACGCGGTTAAAAGGAAGTCAGTATCACGAGACACTCAATCTTCAATAACAACGTCTGGGTATGGTCTCCACATAAACTGTAAAATAACATTAACGATAAGTTAATTTGAAGGAAAACAAGTTATTTAATTAAATAAAAAAGTACGAGAAAACTGAAATTAACTTTCCCTCTGTGCCTCGTTCATCAAATCAAGTTGATCACAATAACTCCGAGCTACATTCTATCTTGCCCCGAAAGGAGTACCGGCGGGGATATCATCTGGAATATCGCCTCGGTTCACCGGACGGAGTCAAGAAATGTGCTCTCACACCCACAACTGGTTAAAACAAATAGTATTGATTATTAAACATTCAAATTAAATATTAAAAATAACAGTTTATAGAATTTAAATCATTAAAGATTAAAATTACCTGAATGAGCAAACAACAGTCGGAGATGTCTTTCGAATCAGCCATACATGACATGCACATCTGCCGGTACAAATATGCTTGGACACCGCTAGCCCAAGAAATCGTATCATTCTCAAGATCATCGATTACTAGGAGATAACGCATGTTTATTGGAGAGCCCGACTTATCGGCAAAAAGTAAACTACCCATTAAAATGAAAATCAAAGCTCTAGCCCTCTGCTCAACCGCCAACGGAATAGCATCATGGCCTAGTGGCTCACTAATGTGGGCATAAACTTCGGATGGATACAGTTTCCCTTAATAGAATCATTGCTGGGTTGGAAACCTAATAGTCTCAATACAATACCAGACCACTGTCCTTTGGTCATATTCTATTCCTCAATCCACGTTACCACTTGTCCCCTAGTAGGTAGTCCGTCACCACTTGTCCCCTAGTAGGTAGTCCAAGAAGACATCCTACGTCCTCTAAAGTGACAGTCGCCTCTCCTATATGTAAGTGAAATGTATGCGTCTCTGGGCGCCATCTCTCTACTAAGGAAGCCATTTGAGCGTGATCTACCTTGATAAATCCTATCCTACATACTCCCCCAAAACCTACCTCGTCTATAAGCTTAAGGAGGGCAGAGTCCGTTTCTCTCTTATACACGTCATAAAACTGACTATCACATTCCTAATGATCTATGATGTGGCTGTTTGCTTAAAACACGATTATCTAAAGGACCGGGATGAAGATCAGCAGGTGTAGACATCTATACAAAAACAAATAAAATATATTTTATCAGACAACTACACATGCATTATTAAACATCAAATTTAACAAAAAAAAACATCAAATTAACATGTATTCCCACTGTAAGCCCTAAGGGCGAACGAACTCAGTTTTTGATAATGGACAAACATTTGATGTTGTGTCTAATGATCTTAATCTTTGTGATAGAATATCGGAACTCATAATGGAAGCTCTAAGTACTTCAATCAAGCCGTGTTTAAGATTCAAAGCTATATACTTGAAGGCACATCTCATCATGTTTGAAGATTGAAGACTTAGGTTTGGTTAGAATAAGCTTAGTCTCTATAGTATTTATCTTATAAGCTCTAACCAATGCTCTCATGAACATAAGCTTACTACACTCAAGTCTTGCATGCATCATAAACACGTTTTCAAAAGGCTAAGTTTCAAAATGATTCTTATATGTGTCCATATCTCAAAATCCTTTGATTTCAAAGTCTAAGTCGTTTAAAATGGTTTTTCAAATGTTCTTTATTGATACCTTTTGGGAAAACCTTTTAGACTTCAAAAGATTTCAAAACGTGTGAAATATCAACATCTCTCAAAGCTCAGGAGGTCGGATCATCCGAGCTTTCCTCAGATCAGCCGACTAGTTACAGAGAGTTGATACACTGGGCTTCGGTCGACCTATGTATGGGTTCAGTCGACCGAACTATGGTTCGGATCATCCGAGCTAAATGTCGGCTCAACCGAGGTTGCTTAGGCTCAACCGAGGTGTCTTGTTCGGTCAACCGAACTCTGTAAAAACTAGCCGTTATTTGACCGTTGCAGAGTCGTTTTCAGCATATTTTGAAATGTATAAATACTCCAAAGCTAGAGAATGACTCAAGGGCTTGCACATACAATATACATTGATTTCTTATCAAGTCCTAAACACTTTCAAAGCAAATGCTCTTCATCTCTATGATCTAAATCATTCAAGAGTGATCTTTCTAAAGCAAGACAAAGAGTGTGCATCTTATGTTCTAAAGAGCTGAATATTCTTGTACTTCAAAGGTATATATCTCTCACTTAAAAGAGTGAACAATCCTTCTCTTTAAACCTTCTCATTCCCTTTCTAAGTGATAGGGTTATTATTGTATAAGTCCTACTTTGTATGGGAAATCTACTCCTAGAGAGTTTTGTATTGGAAGTCCTACTTAGTGTGGGCAAGCTCTATTATTGAGTTGGTGTATTGTGGTTGATTTGTAAAACTCTTAGTGAGTTATCCACAAGTGTAATATCCTTCTTAGTGAAGTTGTTGAAAATCCTTGGGTGCGGCTCAAGGTAGTGGATGTAGATTCTAAGTGAATCGAACCACTATAAATCATTTGTCTTGTGGTTGGCTTTCGTATTGCTTTTATTCATCTTGCTTAAACTTACACTAGCCTTGCTTAGATTCGGAAAAGTTTACAAGTTTGATTAAAACCCAATTCACCCCCCCCCCCCTCTTGTGTTTTACACCCACTCATTAAAATAAAACTAACATAATTAAAATTCAAATTAACATGAATTCCCAATTAAACAAAAATTACATAAATTCCCAAAAATTTCACATTCAAATCACCAAATATTACCCAAATTCCAAACAATATGATAAATTTAACAAAATTTCACAATTTTAATTAAAATTCAACTAATATCCCCAAAATCAACAACAATTTAACATAAATCACCAATTATATCAACAATTACATACATTATACAATTACATAACTTAATAAAATTTAAATTTCCAAAATTAAAAAAAAAATGATTTTATACCTTTTTTAAAATTGAGAGTGAAGAAATTTTCAGTGGAAGGTGGCGGTGGGGGGAGGGAGTTTCTCTTTGTGGGGAGGTTTTTTTTCTTCCAATGTTGTCAAAATCACGAGTTGGATCCTAAGGCCATAAATCGAGTTGGATCGGGTTAAAAATCGCAGGAATCTTGGATCGTAATGGATCGTCGATCCAGATCATAAGATCGTAGGATCGAACGATCCATAATAACGATCCAACATTTTCCCTTTTAAAATGGGACTGTGAAGAAGAAGAAGAAAATGGGAGACGTCTCTAGGCGGCAACGGAGAAAGGAGACGGCGGCGGTGAAGGAAGAAAAAAAAAGGATAAGAGAGAAGGAAATGAGAGGAAGAGAAAAGGAAGGATGGGGGGAGGAAAATGGCGGCGGTCGGGACTGGTGAACCGCCGCGACAGAAGAAAGAGAGAAGGGAGGAAGGGAGGGGCTCTTGTGGCTGGAAGAGAAGGAAAGAACAAATTTTAGGGTTAGGGTTAGGGTTAGGGTGCTCTTCTTAAGAGGTTATATATAGTCAGGGCTAAAAGTGCAATTAAAATATTAGCATATAAAACCTTATAAAATAATTATACTGAAACAAGTCCGGAACTATTTACTTTGTATTTTCAATATTTAATTGGATATTAAAACAAAATGAGATATTTAAGGGAATGATTTAAAATAAAATATATTTGAGATATTTTTTAAAATTTATCATGAAATATTTTTTTAATTTTAATTTTTCAGTTCTATTGGTTTAAATTTATCATGAAATATTTTATAATAGTTTTATCGGATCTTCCAATCCGTGTTACGATCCTCGTCTTTACGATTTTTGAGACCCCTTCCGTTCCGAGTCAAAATTACGATATTGACAACCTTGGTTTTTTCTCTTTTGAATCGTGAGAGGAAGAAGGAGAAGACGCTGCTGCGTTTGATTTAGGGCAGATTGAGAAGAGAACGGATTTGGGGAATCCGTTATCGGCTGACGTGGCGAGGTGCGTCTGGAATATGCCACATCAGGCGAGAATGGATTCCCCAAATTATTCTCACCCAGAATGCCGTTCTGGCAAACAATGTTGGTTCTACAAAAATTGCTGCCATGATTTGCGCATTATGCCAAACCATGGGCAATCTAACGAGAAACCCCCCCCCCCCTCCCCCCCGGACTCCAACCCCATGAGTGCGTGCGTGCATATCTTTCTGTCTGAACGTCTTTCATTAAAAAAAAAAAAAAAAAAAAGATGTTCTTTTGAGCGCATAAAATCAATTTTCTTGTAAAAAGAATATATAATGTTTGTCCAAAAGAGCTACGAAATAATTTTTCTTTTGCAGTCCTAGAAGAAGTCCTATTAGATATTTGCAGAAGTCATGATCAAATCAGGCCCTAGATGATCCTCTAAGATTTTGTTTTTTTATGATCTTCTTTTAGCTATGAAACTAAAAATTAACTCATCCCCCCCCACCACCACCATTTTCTCTTCCATTTCTGATAAAGAACAGAAACTGGAATCATGCTTTGGAAATTAGAGAGGCAAGAAATCAATATTTATTTATTCATAATTAAAAAATCAAATTCCCAATTTTCTTTTTAAATCTTTGTACTGCCCATGTCCAATTTGAGCTATTTATGTCTCATGAGCCAGTTCATACAGATTTAAATCATATTATGGCTAGAGCAGTGACGGAGCCACATATGACAAAGTGGGTTACGTGACCCGTGGGAAAAAATAATACTAAGTTATACTCCTTCCGATTCAAAACATAATTCTTTTTAAAAGTTATTTTTTTGTTGTAAAATAGAGGGGTTTTTTTTACAAGATTTGTACATTTATTTGCTAATTTACTCCTACATCTTATTCTTCCTATATTCATTTTTATTAAAATGAGTAGTTTCCATGCAACTATATTAATTTCTTTGAAATATTAATTAGGGGTACTTTTGTTATTCAGATTAGTATATTAATTTGTATGAATTTTTTTAAAAAGACTTGTATTTTGAATCGGAGGGAGTATATATTAAAAAAAATGTATTTTATGACTTTAAAAAGTAAAACTGTAAATGTGGTTCTACTATTTTTTTTGAAGTTAAGCCAAAAGAATTTAGGATTTAACAACTACTCTTTCTATTAGATAATATGAGTATTTTTTAACTTTTTCATCGATTTGTAAAATATATGTTTTTTTTACAACTTATAAGAATATATTTCTAAAATTATCTTTATCCACAATAATATCGTATTAAAATATTGGAGTTTATATTTGATAATAGTTGCTCTAATTGGATTGGGCCGACCAATATTGGATTGGTTGAACCGATAAATTGAACCAAACCGGTCTGTTGAACCGAATTCTGGAAAACCAGAAGTTGGGGAGTTAAAGCGAGTTAGTAGTTAGGATATGGTGGTTTATAAAAAAGAACCCATTTGAAGATTATCTTCAAGTCTCATCGTTCTTCATCTTTTGCCGAGCACTAGAGAGCAGGACGCTCGTCCAAGAGATCATGTGGATAACGTAGAGGCAAGGGATTGACGAACATCAGATTCTTGCAGTGATCATTTATGTTGCAGAAATCGTTTATGTTCTTAACATCAAAAAGTATTAATTCTAATGAAAACTAATTGGTTTCTACTCATGATGATCCTAGTAAGAAACAGACTCCAAGTTTATTTTTGCTGCCATTTATTATTGGGAATTCGAATTTCTTTCTTACAGTTGTATCAGAGCCACTCACGAGTTCCCAATCAGTTTTATGTGTTTATAGCGTTTTCTGTGATTTTGATTGATTAAACGTATGAATGAATGTTTAAGATGCCTTTATAAATGTTAAAACAACATGGTTAGGATGATGTTTAAGTGTTAAACTTGTCGTAGGACGAATTTTCGTTCCAAAAATCGTCCAAACTTTTCATTTGTAGAAAAGGAAAATGCAAACTACTAGGGGCGGACGAATCTATGGACGAATGCTCGGTCTACGGCTTGGTCCGCAACTGGGAAGAATGTATGAAATTTTCTGCGAACGAACATGTGGACGATACCGCGGAAGAACCGTTTGTCCGCGGGGTTGCTTGATTGATATCGCGACTTGACAATGCTTCATCTACCACCAATGAAGCATTGGTCTAGTGGCCAAGGCTGAGGCCTCATGACGTAGAAGTCATGAGTTCGAATCCACATTTCTTATAATAGATAGGTCCTCTCCCCCAATAAATAATAAAAAAAAAATATGCTTCATCTACCAATGAGACAAAGAACCCATAACAATATATATATATATATATATATATATATATATATATATATATATATATATATATATATATATATATATATATAAACCTTAAGTCAATCAAGCTCAATCACTTGACAATAATATTGTCCAATTATTAACAACCCAAACTACTATTACCCGTTCGGGAAGGCCTCGTACTTGTCATAACATATCATAACTGGGAAGACACTGTAAAGGCTTTTTAAGGATATACTCCTTTTATGTCATCGTTCATGCTAGTGAACTCCAAAACACTTTAACAGCCATAACCTTTTACCCCCGTAAGGGTCAGGGCCTCGTGGAGGACATAAAGCGCTCCCGGACAATTATACATATGAAATAAAGAATATATCATAGACTAAGATCATCAACAAACAAGAGCTCTAGATTAAGAATATGCATATACTGACTCTCATGGAATGCATCTAGCAATTATACAAAGACACATGCAAGAATCATCAAATGATGCAAAGATAATTCGGTTGTTCATCTAACTTTGAAGAAATAAAACATTACATACATTTCATAACTTGTTAAAAGACTAAGTCATGCGTTTTAGGACTGAAAAATAAGAACGAAATATCCTTACCTTGAACACTTAAATTAGAAAATTAATGGAAGAACGGAAAGCATAAATTATTGTTTGTAGAGACAACTTCAGAGAGCAATTACTCTTAAATGAACCGTTAAAACTTAAACTTCACCAGTTTAGAATATAGTACTTGAAGTCCTTAAACTTTAGACGGAAGAATAGCGTCGATCAGGCTTTGTTTACTTTCTCAATTGGCTGTTTTCTAGGAACACTGGATCTTTCCAGATTTCAGAATTCTTTCTTAACTTCTCTTTTTCTTTCTTCCTTCTCTTATACTTTCTCCCTACACTACCTACCGAACTAAAATCCTTTCTCAAGCATCACATCTGCCCATAACTCCATTATACTACACTTAGGCCCCCAAACTCCCTAAACACAATAAAGCAACCCTAAACAAATATGTACATAACATATTACACAAGTAAAATCAAGTAGACACATATGATTCAATTATTATCATGCAATTACTAAAGTCAAAAGGTCATGGGTATCACAGTTGTTCATTTGAAGAAAATAGTAAGAGAGTCATTTACAAAGTCCTGTTAATGATTTTAAGACCATGTTACTTAAACTTTGCATTTTTCAGAATGTTAGACATTTTCCGCGGACAATACCGTGGACGAACCGTTCGTCCGTGAGGTTGGTGGTTTGATATTGTGATGTTTTTTTTGTATTTTTCAAAGCATGATTGTCATGTTATGTGAGTATGGTGCATAGTAATAACCCAAAATACATAGTGTTATGTATTTTTATGAAAAATACGGCTTACGTGTCGTGCCTTCTCTCAATATTATGGTAGTAATTCTCCTCGTATGTAGCTCGAGGATTCTCTCTATCTATGTAATTATAGAACAATAAAATTTTAGAGGACATGGAGCAAGATGGAGGCGATCAAGAGGAAGAAGAAGTATATTAGAGAGATTTACTGTCTTCACCTTAGATTGACCGAGTGTATATCTGCAAGTGTTGCAACTAGAGAGGAAGTTTGGATGCGAAAGTTCATTAGTGAGCTTGATGTGGTACCTAACATTAGGAATGCTATTGATCTCTATTGCAACAACAATGAAGCCATTTCTCAATCAAAAGAAACAAGATCTCACTAATGCTCCAAACATATACTTTGACGTTATCGCCTATTCCGAGAGATTAATGATGGAGGTGATGTGCAAATACAAAAGGTACATACAAATGATAACATCGCTGACCCACTGAAGAAACCGATGTCAGAACAACATGACAACTGGTCTTAGAGATAGTTTTATTTGTATGCACTAAAAGGCCAATCTTTAGATCGTGGTCTTTTGTGCAAGTGGGAGATGTTGTATTAGATTGTATCAATATTATATATTGTGATATATAAATGCATGATTCCATTATTATGTTTATTACTTATGTGAATTGATATTATTAATAACAACATCCTTCAGAATTGTTGTTATAAATTGATATAATACTATTCTTAAATGTCCATAATCGAACATTATTATGGAATAACGAGGATAATAATAATGTGTTGAGACTACTATGTTTCGTGATGATATTGGATATGTAATCAACACATGATTACGTGATATTGGATATCATAATACTGGACCGATCCGCTATAAGAATGATTCATGGAGTTTTATATAAATATCAATAGTGTTTCTTATAATGATCATGTTTGTATGCATAAATCCTTCGACTTGAAATCTCATAAGATTTCCTACATGACTATTGATATGCTTTGATAGTGTCAAATGCTGTCTGTAACAAGATGAACAATAAAGACATTTGTTGAGTATGTTATGAACCCTGTGTACGATGATGCGTTATTAAAAAATGATTTATCCTTCCTATATAACATGAGTGATATTTTGGGCCCCTTGTGTAACACCCCGCCTTGTAAGAACTTTTACTTAATGAGTTGGTTTTATTAAGAGATAGAAATCATACCATACAAACAAAAACAACAGGTAGTTGGAGAGCAAGAAGAACGGCGACCAAGTAATTTAGAAGTAAATAAAACAATAAAAAATATAAATTCATTATCCTTGAAATTCATGAGGCAGCCACGTTTCCCTCTTGATTCATCAATTTTACTGACACTATGATTAATTTTACTCACTACAGGAAAAATGGTCTTTAGTGATAGAAAAAATTCGTTACTAAATCATAAAATATCGCCATTAAAATTCTTTAGTGACAAGATAATGTTGTCACTAATTCACCGTCACTAAAGATTCTTTGTGACGAAATTACGTGTCGTCACTAATGATTGTACTTCAGTAACAGCTAAAATTTCGTCGCTAAATATTGGCATGCATTAGTGACAACAAAACTTGTCACTAGATACTACTCTTTAGTGAGAACCCTTAGAATTAAAAATGTCAGTGACAAGATTGTGTCGTCATTAAAACATATTTAGTGACGACAAATAAATGAAAAGGTTTTAAAAAATTAAAAAATAATTACTCTCTGGGACCCATGCCACGTGGTTGCTGACATAGCGGCCACCTGGACAACTGACTGGACATGTGGAGTCCACGTTGGACATGCATGGTGCCTACGTGTCATGTCATTAAACCATAACATCCTTTTGTGGATGCATGGATTTGAACACTTGACCTCCACTAGAGAAGTCAAGTGTTCAACCGCTGAACTACAAACATATTTGTGCCATATTCTCTCATATTTAATATTTATGCTATATCTAATGCAAATTTTCATTAAATATATATTTAAATATTTCAAAAAATAATTAATTTCTAATTTATTCCTTAAAGTTATTTAAATACGAGTACTTCAAGTTTTTTTTTTTTTCAAATAATAATTTTAAATCATTATACGTCTTTAAGTACAAGAAAATTTAAAGAAATAAGTATTAAATATCGAATTTGAACTCGTATACATAGTATTTATATTTCTACTTATTAAATATAAATATATTAGTAGCAAAGTGTTCTCACTCGTAGTTCTAAATATAATGTCAATAAGATGTACATGTTCAACACATGTAAATAGTAAGATGGATATACATATAGTTATATTTACAAATGCGCGTAGAAAAGAAGTTTTACATATATACATAAGCCCAATAAGTTTAAGAAAATTACATTTTTTACAAATACTCTAAAATTAAACAATTAAAACCTATAATTAGAAAGTTCAAAATTAATAACAACATTTTTAGTATCATTTAGGTACACATTTTGTCACTAAAAAGAATGAATAGTGACAACGTAATTTTTAGTGACAAGAAAAATATCGACATTATTACCTACAACTTTAGTGACAAGATTTCTCAAGTTGTCACTAATTTAAGATATTTAGTGACAACACATTTTGTCACTGAGAAGAATGAATAGTGACAATGCAATTTTACAATAAAAATGTCGTCACTATTACGTACAACTTTAGTAACAAGATTTCTCAAGTTGTCACTATTTTGAGATATTTAGTGACAACAATAGTCATGAAATTGATGTCATCATTTAAACTAACCCCTCTTTGTTTTCCGGTGACAACATTATCTTAAATGTGTATATTTAGTGACAAATTTTTTTATTATCGCAATAATTCTTATCACTATATGTCATTTCTTCTGTAGTGACTGGTCATGTCTTCCTATTTAACTATAATTCACAATTCTCTATTAAAACTTTCTTTTTGTCTCAGTTATGTTCATTCCTTGTTACTCCATATTTTTCTTGGTAGTAAACTTGAAATTGAGTTAAATTGCTTCTATTATTAGCGTATCCATTAAACTTTTATCATTCGTTTTACAAACATATATAATACCTTAAATCATCATTATCTTTCTTGTATCCTGGCAGGTTCCTTTGAGAGCCGAAGGCTCCAGCAATTGCTTGGAGATTATTTGGTTTAGGATATTGGTTATTTTGGATCTCAAGATTATAGACAGTTTAATAAGTAAGTGGTCCACTCTTTTACAAAATTATATATACGTATTGTGTGTTCATTTGTTTATTGCACTCGTGATTTGGATCCACTCATGACATGCACTGATTACATTTATTTGTCATTATAAAATATCTTTCTAAATTGAGGCATTATTTTGAAATATTATTTTATTGCATTAAAAGTTATAAATTTGACTGAACCTTATATGGACTTGTCCTATGAATATTGACATGACATGATAACAATATGAGTCTATTGAGTCGTGCCCAATGAATCGATTTGAATGAGCTAAGTGCTACACCAAAGTTTGTGAGCCACCTCTAGAGTCATAACTTTGAATGTGTGCAATTAGGGCCCGTATGAAATGTGATATGCTGTTATTGTGATGCCTTTCTCAATTTCATCTCGACAGTCCCGGACAATTGTTTTTGAATCAAGAACCTTATTATACGAGTATATGTATGATTTTCTCATTGTGCGAACTATTTTCCGTATATAAAGTACTTTGAAAGGAAAATGGTTTTAAAGACACCAACACTACTTGCACGGCCCGCGCTGAGCTTCAGCTCACGTTTTTCAAATGTTTTCCTTCCTCTACAGGTATCTCAAGGTGGTGATGGATTTTGGGTATCAGAGCATAAGATTCTAAAGTGGGTAGTGTGTCAACTAAGCTTGAAGTTGACGAGAACATATTTGGCGGATCTGATGTCACATTTAGTGTAAGAACCATAAGGCTATTGGTTGCATACGGCAGTTATTAAGTTTAAAACCTAATCGTAAGTCTTAATATATGAACTAGGACTGGACATGACATGATCTCTTTTTCTGTAGACATTAAATTTGATTTACGATGTACCATAAATTTGAATCACATTTTGAATTGTAAGTACGTAATTCTTTTTAAGGGGGTAAAAATGTATCATCCCACCTCATAAGCGCTTTTACGTAATGAGCTGATTTTATTAAGAGATAGAAATCATACAATACAGAAAAATATAGGTACTTGGAGAACAAGAAGAGTGGCGACAGAGTAATAAAACAAAAAAAAATTATTTATCCTTGAAATTCTTGAGGGAGCCACGTTACCCTCTTGATTCATCAATTTTACTGACAATATGATGAATTTTATTGGTCATGTCTTCCTATTTAACTATAATTCACATTTCTCTATTTAAACTTTCTTTTTGTTTAAGTTATGTTCACACTTTCTTACTCCATAGTTTCTTGGTAGTAAACTTCAAATTTGAGTTAAATTTCTTCTATTATTAGCTTATCCATTAAACTTTTATCATTCGTTTAATAAACATATATAATACCTTAAATCATCATTATCTTTCTTGTATCATGGCGGGTTCCTTTGAGAGCCGAAGGCTCTAGCAATTCCTTGGAGATTAATGGTTTAGGATAATGGTTATTTTGGATCTCAAAATTATAGACAATTGATCAGGTCAGTGGTCCACTCTTTTACAAAATTATATATACATATTGTGTGTTCATTTATTTATTGCACTCGTTATTTGGATCCACTCAAGACATGCACTGCTTACATTTATTTGTCACCATAAAATAACTTTCTGAATTGGGGCATTCTTTTGAAATATTATTTTATTGCATTGAAAATGATAAATTTGACTGAACCTTATATGGACTTGTCCTGTGAATATTGACATGACATGATAAAACTATGAGTCTATTGAGTCGGTCCCAATGAATCGATTTGAAGGAGTTAAGTGCTACACCAAAGTGTGTGAGCCACCTCTAGAGTCCTAACTTTGAATGTGTGCATTTGGGACCCGTACGAAATGTGATATGCTGTTATTGATATGCCTTTGTGAATTTCACCTCGACATTCCCGAACAATTATTTTTTAATCAAGCCCATTTTTATACAAGTATATATGATTTTCTCATTGTGCGAAATATTTTCCGAATTAAAGTACTTTGGAAGGAAAATGGTTTTAAAGACGCCAACACCACTTGCACGGCCCGTACTGAGCTTCAGCTCACATTTTCCAATGTTTTCCTCCCTCTACATGTATCTCAAGGTGGTGATGGATTTTGGGTATCAGAGTGCGCAACGGAAGCATAGGATTAGAAATCTATTTATTGGGATTTAAGTCTTATCTTGTATTAGGTTTAATTGTAATAACATTTTGGATATTGTATTAAATTTTGTTATAGAATGAATGTCCAGAGCCCTTATCCACCGAGAGGTGGGGCGACGGGTCTCTCAGCTCGTCAGGTGGCGGTACGGGGAGTCACATGTTTCTCGTCTGACTAATTTCTTATTCTCCTCTTCTATTTCCACTAATTCAAGTATCAAATTTTGAGAGAAGAAACATCTAATTAGATTTTCAATATTCAGAACCTAAAATTCCTTCATATAAGCTTCAATTTTATGAACTAAGGATATATCTCAAGCTTAAAGATTGAAACTAAGATTATGCAAAACTTACGCAGTTGACTCCAAATAAAAACTACTAATGATCCAATCACATGTCCGCAAGTAATTAACAAAGTATTTTTTTTTTGCATCTAAACATTAAGTAGAGTGTTTTTAGACCTATATGAAAGACGTGGAATAGGATGGCAAGAAAATTTGGCCAAAATATAATATTTATTGAGGTCAAGGGATGCTATGCATTTGACAAGTGGAAAACATACGTCTTTCATATGTTGTTTCTTTTTCTTTTTTTTCCCCCTTTGTTTTGATGCTACGTATACTTGCTTGCCAATAATTTTCTAGTCCATTTTTTTAATATCAAATTAATATAGAAATTACATTCATTTAACACACTTAAACTTGTTAAATCTTTATTTTCAAACGCTAAGATAGAAGTATTATCATTTGTATATTTCCTAAGTTACAAAATCAAACATCTAATCAAGAACTAATTCAAAATGTGTACACTTAAAAATGCTCACGGCGTATGGTGTTACACCTTGAGGGAGTGATACTAATTCATGGCCATGAACAAATGAATTGATAAGCAATATCATTGTCATTTGATTAGTCAACACGTGAATCAAGAAACAAAAGATTAAGCTATACAAGTTTGAAATATTTCATGACTTGTGTTTAATCAAGATATCGAAGACAAAGGGATTAGCTACAAATGGTCATAAAATGTGATTATGTCGAATCACCAATAATATTTTGTAATTTGGGAGTAATGATGTGTTGACCGCTCATTACTATTGACAAATTGTTGTCACGACCAACATTGCAAATACATAATGGGTCGCACTCTATGATCAATTGAATTGGCATGTTGAATTTTGCATTTGATAATAGATGCTTCAATTGATTTGGGCCGACCGATATCGGATTGGTTGAACCTATTAATTGAACAAAACAGGTCTGTTGAACCGGCAAAACCGGATTGTGGAAAAATGAAAGTTGGGGAGTTAAATGAAGTTACTAGCTACTTCTTGTCCTAACATGAGTATTTAGATAACGCAAAAACAAGAGATAAAATTCAGATTTTTCTCTCATCTCTGTCTCCATTTTATTCTTCTATTTGTTATAAAAGAAAGAACTCCTTTGAAGATTGTCTTCAAGTGTCATCTGTTCTTCATCTTTTGGCCAGCACTAGAGAGTAGGACGCTTGTCCAAGAGATCTTCTAAATACCATAGAGGCAAGGGATTGAGGAACGTTAGATTCTATCAGTGATCGACAACAATACTAATGCAGAAATCATTTATGATCTTAATATCAAAAGGTATTAATTCTAACGAAAACTAATTGGTTCTTACTCGTGATGATCCTAGTAAGAAACGGATTCCATATTTATTTCCACTGCTATTATTATTAGGAATCCGAATTTCTTTCTTACAAAAAAAAAAACCAAAAGCAGCGAAAATATAAGTTCTTATTATTGTATAGCATAAAAATATGAATTCTTTTACTTTTATTATAACTTTTTTCTTTGGTTATGTTTTCATATCTTTTGACTTTGATTTAGTATTCACTACAACTTCACAACGACCATCAGTAATCACACGGATTCTCTCTGGCGTTTCTAATTATATTCACGTTCATACTTAAAGTTTATCAATTCGACCCCTAGAATTTATCTATTTTAGTTAATATTATATGAATGAAAGTTTCTATATTAAAACGTCACATCGTATGTAACATGGAGTGTCACAAATGATACGAACCGCTATGTAATACTCTTTGTAACATTCTTAATTTTAACCTTTCTAACCCCTAGGGTTTACCTATTAAAGTTTATGTGATATGAATAAAAAGTTTCAATATTAGAGTGTAATATGGAGTGTAACAGAAGATTTGACGTATTACAACTTAGAAGTGTACATTATGTTTTTGGAATTAATCGAGTAAAATCCTAAATCAGATTTTTCTCTTACCTAAACCACCTAGTTTAGTCGTGGGAAGTGCTAGTTTAGGCTTACTATTGAAGAAAGTGACAAATTGGTCTTACAAGTAAAAAACGTCACTATCCTTGGTACCTAGCTAGATCTTAGTCATTATGTAGAGTCTTCAAATCTTCTTTTGTTGTTTCAAAGTAATAGTAGTAGTAGTTCATGTTCTAAATTACTAGTATCTTATTTTGATTATTAGTCTCTTATTTTGAAGACTCTACAATATGGAAAGTGTTGTGGTGCCGAATGGAAAAATATTCGGCACCTAAAGAGTGGAGGTAAACGAATGAAAAAATGACATGTGGAACAAAGTAACCTGTTATTGCAGGTTTTCAGGTTTTTTTTTAAAAAAAAAGATTAAATAATTTATATGGACGAATAAGAACTTGCCACGTCATCCAGTCAATTGACTGGTTACCTGTTAAACAGGTCAACACACTTTTGTTTACCAATTTTTTTTAGTATTAGTAATTTTTGTATTTTTAATGGTAAAATTATGACAAAATTTGGTAAATTTGAATAAATAAATAGTAAATGTTGAATATTACTAGTTTATTTTATAATCTTACCATTTTTTCTTTGAAAGTTACTATTTTTATCATGAATATTTATATTCTATAAAATAGTAAATTTAGACACAACAATGGTAAATTCCATGACATAAAGAGTAATTTATTTTATAATAATGATAAATGGGGTGAAGATTTAAACTTACTATTTTAAAATAAAATTTATCACTTTAAGTTTTAATATTACCGTTTTTATGTCATTTGTAACCAATGATAAAATGGTAAGTTTAGTGATAAATTTGGTAATTTTATGTACCTTTGTTTGTAAATTTTGTTAAACAATTAGTAACTTTTGTAAAGAATAAAAATCACTATATAAATACTCAAACTCGAACAAATCTTACCATTTTAGGTTGAATATTACTATTGTGTAAATTGGTAGATTTTTCACATACTTTGGTAATTTTTTAAAATGAAATTAATAGTTTTGATGAATTAATTGGAGTTACTTTTTTTTTTTTTTTAAGTTGTATTGTTACAAGATTATTTTCTTTTTATGAGAATAAGAATACTTTTTTTTAACGATAATGAGAAAAATAATAAAAAATATTATTTAATATTACTAAATTAATAAAAAAAAATTAGCTTTAAAAGAGAAAAGAAGAACCTGCTAAAAAGAAGTTAATCGAGATTAATTCATTGTTTAAAATAAATATCCATAGTAAAACTTATGTGTATTTTATATGATAAAGATTCATATTTGTAATAATTATTGAAAATAGACTTTGGATCTTATATTATTTAATCTAGTATATTAATTGGAATTATTATATGTGAAATATTATTGAACTATGGAAAATTAATAGGTTTGGACTAATTACATTGTTCCACTTGTTAAAAAAACAAAATTAAAAGTCCGAAGATCTACTCCTTTCACATCATCATTCTCTGCGGTTTTATTTTTTTATCTTCTCCAAAATACTTATGATAGTTTTATTTAAACTTAAAAGATGAAGTTGTATATACTATTCGCATCATATGACTAAATTGGTGTTCTTTTTTCTCTTCTCCAAAATGATTATGATATTTCTATTGGAAAATGCTTTTTGAGTAAAAAAATTTGTCTAAAATGAATAAGAACTCAATTTGACCGTTTAAAAAGACAAGTCTACTATTTTATATATTTCACGGATTTTGTCATATATTTTATTTTTTTATATTTGATCTACTATACTTACTATACCTAGATACATAGCTACACTAAATTTTCTGACATCTTTTTACCAACTAATAAAAACTTCCTGACATCCTTTTATCAAGTAATACTAAATTTGCTGCCATTTTTTTCCGAATCTCTTTCCAAACTCCTAACACTTTACATTCCAAGATTGAAAAACATTATTTTCAAAACACAACAATAATTTTACATTCATAAATGAAGTTTTCTGAATTCTCAGTGGCAAGTCAGAAAGCATCCAGGAATAAAATTCGTTTTGGAACTAAATCCTACTATAGTGCAAAATCACAGTAGTATAACATCATTCATTTAACAAAACTCTATCCATTAACAAACTAGATGAAAAAATGTACCTAAGAAATTGTATATTTCTTTGTTTGAATAGAATACAAGTTAGAGGAATGATATTGGTTCAATTCTCTTATACAACATTTTCATTTCTTTTTTTCTTTTTTATTAGACAAATTAATAACATGTTTAATATTTTAATTTTGCTAAATAATAAAAGGTTTAATATACTCATAAGTAATTTATAATACTTTGGATTAAACATTTTTCAATACTATATATTTTAATTATAAGATAACCAACAAACACCCAAAATTAGTGCATGTTACCAAATAATGTTTAATATTGAGGATCATTGTTTCTGTTGCATATATTCATTTTATAACATGTGTTATATTAATCTATGTGTTATAGTAATGTGTCTTATGACAAACACGAGTTCTAATTTTATAATAACAAGTAATCTAATCATTGTTACAATATTTAATGTTAATTATTTTATACCACATAATGTTTAGACTAAATGTTATAATAAATAGTGTTCTAACAATAACTAAATTTAATTTTGCTACAAAATAAAAAATTTAAGGTAATTTTATAAATTTAAAAAATATATCTCGTAAGAAATGGTTCAATTTATAAATGATAAACATTATCCGGGTCATTTGTTTAAATAATTTAAATTGAGATCAACATAATATTTTGTAAGGAGACATATTTTGTATACTTCATAGTAAAGAAACCGACACAATATAAAACTGAAAGTTACTTATCAAAAAAAATTTGTTAGTGAAAGTACATTATCTGATGGAAAAAATTAGTGATATGATATGACAGATGTGTTATGCAAAAAACATATAAAAGCTTTCAGACACTCAAAGTCAAATTCTCGGTAGGAGAGAAAGCAGACACATCAGATGAAGAGAAATGTTACTACATTTACTCCACATCATCGTCTATCGTTTTCTCCGTAATTTTTAATTCTATTCGTCTGAACAATGTTACATACTATAATGTAATCAAAACTGTTAACTAAATTCCTTCTGGCTTAGTGGTGAGATGTGGTGAGTTTCAACATTTTATATGTCACATGCTGAACAATGTTACATTCTATAATGTAATCAAAATTGTTAACTAAATTCCTTCTTGCTTAGTGGTGAGAAGAGGTGAGTTTCAATATTTTTAGAGGTCACGTGTTCAAATCCCATTATCTCCAAAACAAATAATTTTTTTTTGAAACATGTTTTTAAAGACATTTTTAATTTGGAAATTTATTTTCAAAGCATAATCTATGCTAATTGTAGCCATGATGTAAATCTTGCATTTAACGAATATTCTATCAAAATAATATCAATGTAAGTTAGTGTTTTTTATAATGGATATTCTTCAATCTTTATAATTTAACCTTACACAAACAATGTTATTCAAAAGTTTTATTAATCGATCACTTATTACGATTATAAAAATATAACATAAGCTTTGTTTGGTACAAGTTATATAAAGTCAATTACTTATTTATCTTTAATCGATATTTTATCAAAATACTATCAATGTTAGTTAATTATAATTATCTTCCCTACATGTAACTCTAACATTACACAAGAAATGTTCTAAAAGTTACATTACTCAGATCAAACTCAATCCAAATACTGTTATATAACGTCAATCACTAATTAATCATTTAATGGATATTCTATCAAAACAATATGATGCAATTTATTCTTCTATAGTATGCTCCACTCTTTATAGTTCTAACATTAGCCATGTTATTTAGCGGATATTATATCCAAATACTATAATTTTACCCCCTAGTAATACCTGTAGAGTCCACTTCTTCCCCACACTACGAGTGAAAGAGAAAACGTAAAGACTACTATTAAAGCAGTCAAAGCGATACTATATCCATGTGAATGATATCCCCATATTTCTATTACTGTGAAGTAATTATTCCATCATTCCTCACTAATAATAGTATAGTGGAGTCAGGAGAGCAAAGTCAAAAGGGGATTCTGATCGAACACCATTAATTCACTAAATCCACTAATTTTAAAAAAAAAAATCCTATATGATTGAAAGATGAACCATACGCAAAATACGTAGTAACATAGAATGATTATAGAATTCTCCCTCAATAATCATTGAAAATTATATCATAATTACTATCAATGTTAGTTAGTGTTTTTTGTACTTTAAAACATTAATCTTTGGAGCGGTTTTGTAAATAATAGATTAGGACGGATTTGTATTGCAAACAAGTCCTACTTTGCGCACTTAGCGTTTTTTAATATTCAGTTGGACATAAAAATGAAGGACACATTCACTGGACAGAGTAGAAGAAAATATATCGGGTATAACTCAAATCGGAAGTCACAAACTAATTTTTAAAAATTATGTTTTAGTCTATATAATCTTATATTTTGCTTTTATGACCCACTAAGGTTTATTAATTCCCCTTGTTCCATCGCAATTTTTGCATCAACTTTCTATGTCACCGGAAATTTTCATCGCAATTTTTTTGTTATTTGAGGGCGAAACTCGTTACGTCGAACGAAGCCCGTTGCAATTTTTTTTAGTGTTTTATGCTTTTATCTTTTAAAGTTAATTCTTTTTTTTTCTTCATGTTCTTGATTTATGAATATTAAAAATAATCTTGTAACAATAATACTTTAAAAAAAATAACTCCAACTAATTCATAAAATTCATAATTTTATTTTAAAAACTACCAAATTATTTGTAAATTTTACCAATTTACAGAATATTAAAATTCAAATTAAAATGGCAAGATTTGATTGAATTTGAATATTTATATATTGATTTTTATTCTTTACATAAGTTTCTAATTTTTTTAACAAAATTTACAAACAAAGGTACATAAAATTACCAAATTTGTCACTAAACTTACCATTTTATCATTGGTTACAAATGACATAAAAACGGTAATATTAAAACTTAAAGTGATAAATTTTATTTTAAAATAGTAAGTTTAAATTTTCACCCCATTTATCATTATTATAAAATAAATTGCTCTTTATGTCATGGAATTTACCATTGTTGTGTCTAAATTTACTATTTTATAGAATATAAATATTCATGATAAAAATAGTAACTTTCAAAGAAAAAATGGTAAGATTATAAAATAAACTAGTAATATTCAACATTTACTATTTATTTATTCAAATTTACCAAATTTTGTCATAATTTTACCATTAAAAATACAAAAATTACTAATACTAAAAAAAATTGGTAAACAAAAGTGTGTTGACCTGTTTGACAGGTAACCAGTCAATTGACTGGATGACGTGGCAAATTCTCATTCGTCCATATAAATTATTTAATCTTTTTTTTTTTTAAAAAAAACCTGAAAACCTGCAATAGTAGGTTACTTTGTTCCACATGTCATTTTTTCATTCGTTTACCTCCATTCCACACAGAAATCCACACAGAGATATCGCGAACACCAGGTTCTAGCGATATATAAATGGGACGTATCCTGCTACAGACCTTTCATAAACAAGAGCTCGAATGGGGCGACGACTCGGTCGACCAAACCAATTAGGACAGAACAAGTACTCTCAATTAGGACAACTCAATGAAGACTCAAATAACACAATTACAGAAAGGATTCCAGCAGTTCCCAGAACACTTCAGATACATTGCAGAGACAGTTTATAAGATTTTAGCAATTAATGAAAACGATTGAAATTCAGATATAAACATGCTCAAATCATCCAATTAAAGCAACGGAAAAGTCAAACATTAAGTAATTAATTAATCTAGCAGTTTATGCAATTTATTATCCCGAAACACCATAAACTTGTCAGATTAATACCCAAAAGTATACAGTAATTCAGAACAGTAATTTAACAGAGGAAAAGTTGTCCCCACCTGTTACGGACGCGATAAACACTGAAATCCCGTAATCAGTGCTGGCAGCCTCACTCGCGGTGCGATAACTTTCTGCTGGAAAATCCAAATTGCGTTCCGTCTGCGCTCACTCGAAGCCCTTTCGATTATCTTCGAATTGATATGTTGTGGGTCGAAAACAGAGGTCGGTAACCCCCTCAATTGTCCCGTTGAATTTCTGGACAGATTGTTTATTTGCTCCAAAAATCCCTCCTTTTCTCTTTCCTTGGTCTCGCGGCTACTGCTTTTCTGTCCGTGCACTGATCTTGGGAAATTCCATAATAGTTGCCAATAATTTCTTTAACGATTGGTTGTCGATAATTGACTTCCTATTTCTTTTACGTCCTGCTGGTTGAGTGAGAGAATGAGCCGCCACCTTTCTTCTGTCTTCTTCTATGAACGGCTTCCAAGAGCATCCCACAATCCCAAGTTCCTCAATCCAACGATGGCTTTTCCTTAAATTTTCTTTTCTTGAACGCTACTGCCGTTACAATGACTTTCTGTGAATAGCTCTCTTGCTACCCTAGAAGACCCCCAACCCACGATCCCATGTTTCTTTTTTATTTATTTATTTTTCCTTCTCCTGATACCCCACGAAATGCCATCCTCTTATTATTTCTTTTTAATTAACTTTTATTTTATCCTTTTTAAAAACCAATCACATCGAAATGCTTTGTTTTTATTTCATTTATTTCTTTCCTGAAATTTCTTTTAATTTCATTTTATTTCATATATAATTATTATGGTGATTTTTGTAATTCAATTAAATTCCTAATTAATTCCAACACATCATCTAAGTTAAGTCCCTTAATTACAATACGTGTGCGAAACGCCCCTCAATAAAACGTACACATAATGAAGCATTTAACATGTTTATAAAATTAAATGGACACGTAAGCACGTAATCACACGAAATAAATTACGCCTACACAGTTAGTCGCGAAAAATTAAATTACACGTCATAAATCACGTATACAAAAGTTACGGGTTTTACATTCTTCCCCCCTTACAAAAGTTTCGTCCTCGAAACTTGCAATCCTTGGCGCTGAAAAGATGAGGACACTTCAACCGAGCCATTTCTTCCAACTATCAAGTGTTTTCTTGCTCTTAACGGTTGGACCACTGAATCCGAAAATATTAGAATGGTTCAGAATGAAATCATGACTAACGTCAACAATAAACTGAAAGTTATTGGAAATCAATATTTTCACTGAATGGAGAATATTCTAGTGGAAAAAAAAATTAATGAGCAAAATTCTAAGTTCTCTGATAAAAAAAAATTGAGTAAAAGTGTGCTCAATTGAGGAAATCAAAGATTGAGCTAACATGATAGTTGATTAACTTATTGGTACTCTGCAAAGCTATGAGATGTCGAAAGAAAATTAAAGCTCAAGAAAAACGAGTTTGACATTAAAAGCTGAAGCATCACTATACACAATAAAATTCAGTGAGGCAGATATTACAAAGATGATAGATCATACTCCTCTAATCTGAGATAGTTCCAATACTGATGACGAAGATGCTTATTATGAAAGTGGGGATAAGAATGTTAGCAAATCAATTTATAGCTTTCTATACCGAATTTATACTTCGATGAAGAGAAGTATAATAGGATGAAGAAAGGCTACAACCAAATGCAGGAGATGTGGATCCAGTTTGTTAAACCAAAGAGTACGAATCAAGAAATGGGCAACGAAAGCTGATTCAATTGAAAAGAAGATTGCAATTCGCGAAAAGACATTGGTCGAACAAAACTATGAAGCTGAATGTAGCTCAATGATGGATTCAGAAATAGAATAAAGGAAAGGCCAAGTCCGATGATCTTCCATTAGCAGGTCAACAAGGTGGAGATCACTGGTGATTCTGAAATGATGGCAGGAATCAAGGTTCGACAAGAAAACATCTTGATTCTCAACAAATGTCGTTAAGGAAGTAAAAACAACCAAAATTTTATAAAGGACGATTTTACTATGATGAACACGCTCACCACAAAAAGAAGGGAAGAAACAATCCATAGGAAAGCACATGACGACCATCCACATCCACGGGTAAAATGTAAAAATGTGTGGGTGAAGCGCAAAGGGTAAAGAGATATAAGATTATGTGATATTCTAGCCTAGACGAAAAACAAACAGATCTAGATTAGGCATCCATTTAGATCAAGCGACGTACCAATAGAAAAATGGATGAATAAATCGAAAAGGCACAGAATTGACTTAGGAATACAATAAACCAAATAAATTTACTAAGTCCGAATGAAACAAAAGATACGGGTAAAGTCTCATCAGGTCGCAAAGCAGCCGGTAAACAGGAATATGAAAGAACAACGTGAGGAAACTCAAAAGGGCGGCAAATAGAAGGTTGAATGTAACAAACACAAATAGCGGAATAAGAAACACTTATGAGAAATGACCGATTAAGGAACATTATTGAGATACTCCAACATGAGGTATACAACAAAACAACCTCTGGGAGAAAAAAATGGCAACTATCAATGTAATGATATAAGATTTTTCCTGCAATTCTTGTTGAAGAAAAAGAAGAACAGTCTCACATAACTTGATGAGAGTGCCCTTATTGAGCGGACAAAGTCTCAATAACAAGAGCCAAGAAAATCTCACCAATACAGACGAACGGGTATCAACCGATTAAATAAAAGAATCATCTGGTTGAGTAGGTAATTAAAAATTGATCATGTCGATGCAAGAATAACTTCAACCATTTTACAGAAATAATGTTCAGAAACTGGTTCTAAGAACGAATGGTGTGAACATTATTGGAATTAAAGGGTGTTTAGAAAGAAGCCTAAAGGGTTAGTAAAATGATACACTCAAGTACATGAGACGGATTTGATGAGAAGTTTGCTCATGTAGCAAGACATGAGTCTATAAGACTTATGTGGACATTGCATTTTCGGAGAATTTCAAGCTTAATAAAATGGATGGCAATATGGCTTTCCTGAATGGGGTGTTAAAAGAAAAAGTATATTGGGAACAACTTGAGGGATATGAAAAGTCATATTCTCCAATTCATGTATACAAATTGAAAAGACTCTTTGCGGATTGAAACAAATCTCAAGAGCTTAGTATTAGAAGCTAACAAAGTTTTTGTTTAAACAAGGACACACATGAGGTGGAGTTGATAAATATATATATATATATATATATATATATATATATATATATATATATTAAAAATTGAAGAATTTAAATAAGGATAACCTAAGTTGATGATATTTTGTTCGGATCAACCATTAGAGGCTACAACAAAGATTGATAATTTATCAAGGTAATGCAAACTGACTTTGAGATTGATATGGTAAGTCAATTGACATTCTTATTGGGATTACAGATCAAATAAGGAAAGAAAAAATATTTATCCCTCAAACCAAGTATTCAACAAATATTGCGAAGAAGTTCAACATGAAAAGAACTCTAGTACAGCCAAACTCCTATCGGTGTGAACACCGAACAAGGAAATAATAAAGACGGAGTGGTTGTGGATAATTGGGACTAGAAATAAATTATCCCTGATTTAAAATAAAATAAAAGTTGAGTAGGCATAGTATAGCACAAGGAAAGGAATCATATATCAAGTATAAGACTTGAAGAGCCGAGGACTTGACGTCTTCTTCCTCTATACCCTTGGCGAGTAAAAATAGCGATAGGGAAGTTGTAATCCTTGTTGCTACCTTGGTTTGAATCCATTCAAATTCTCCCACAAGTAATTTATGGCAGATAAGGTAAAATAAGCGATAAAATACATAGCAACTAAACGTGTGAAGCGAATGCAAGTAAAGCATGGCATGGTATAACATAATTCAAAGAATCATGTATAACATATAA
Organism: Vinca minor; assembly: GCA_026122235.1. NCBI lineage: Eukaryota > Viridiplantae > Streptophyta > Magnoliopsida > Gentianales > Apocynaceae > Vinca > Vinca minor. Next base: position 466,428 of record JAOCZM010000112.1, on the reverse strand, counting down.
AAGACTAAAGCATGGCATATAGCAAGCAAATGAGATATGCGATAAAATAATTAACAGTTTAAACATGTAAGCCATGAATAGGTATACTGTAAGAAGTCACATATATGAAAATCATAACATATATGTAACATAACACATAACGTTAGGATAAAAAAACGTTAAGTAAGCAGAAACATCCTAATCCATGGTCTCTACCCATCACACACCTCACATTACGTGTTCTTATTTTCCTATGTTCATTACAGATTTTATTCCTAAGGTTCGACCTGCTCTGATACCACTTCTGTCACACCCCGTCTCCAGAGTGATGACATGGCAGTGCCCCATTGGTTAATAAAGCACCTAAGCCACAGTCAGAGAATACTATTTAAGGCAGTTCAATTATGAAATCCCTAAATGGTATTAAATGTGCTAGCGGAAACATTATTCAAAAGGAAATAAATCTAGTTTATTACATCTGATAAAATGAACTACAAATTCCAAAATAAATAACTGTAAATGAAATAACATGTGTGAACTAATCAAGTTAGAATCACTCTTCGTAGACCCCTTCCCAAGTATCGTCATCAAAAGAAGAATCAACATCTGCAGAACCTGAAACAACAAAGCGGATGGACTGAGCTCCGGTGCTCAGTGGGGACTTAAAGACAGTAATAACCATAACAATATATATATAGACAGAACATAACAGATATAGATAGTGCAGATGCCCGTTTCCCAAAATACCCCTTTGAGAAGTAATTACTCAGAACAAGACGTTACACGAGTCTTAAAAGACTCAGAACTTGAAAGCAGAGCGAGACGAGAATCGGATCGTATCGAACCCAGTACATAACGAGAAAACAAGTGCAAAACTTGTACACGAGTGTACTATCTTGCACTAAAACAACCCAACCCAAAATGCAAGTTAAAGGACTAAAAACCAAGTATCAACAAGACCCAAACAAATGTTCGCCTATACTTATCAAATATGACATCCCAGATCGGAATTCATGCCATGAGCATCCCATACTACTCATGCACTACAAACCGATAGTTATGTCAGACAATCGAGTAATAAACGAACAAAGACCAAACAAGTGAAAAACAACAAATAAGCTAAACAACTATACTCTTCACGTCTAAGAATTTCACACAACCGAATCCACATCAAGCACGTCTGCCCTACAGTATTCTCGATTACACAATTTACTTAGACGTTACGACATAGTTATCGCTATGACACTACAATCCCACAGTCAAGCTCAATTGTCTAATCAGACCCATAATCACTGCTAACAGCCCCCATGTAATAACCCACTGAGGAAGGGCCACACAGAATCCACACAGAAACCGGCTGAATCTTTCCCCCGGCTGGAGGCCAAAAATAAAGAATACGTCCATTGTGTCATTGCCCACACATGAGCTCCACAATTTACTGTTAGCAGCCCTAACTTGTTTCTCCCCGCTAGGGTCCGGGTCCACATATCCACACAGAAATCCACACAGAGATATCGCGAACACCAGGTTCTAGCGATATATAAATGGGACGTATCCTGCTACAGACCTTTCATAAACAAGAGCTCGAATGGGGCGACGACTCGGTCGACCAAACCAATTAGGACAGAACAAGTACTCTCAATTAGGACAACTCAATGAAGACTCAAATAACACAATTACAGAAAGGATTCCAGCAGTTCCCAGAACACTTCAGATACATTGCAGAGACAGTTTATAAGATTTTAGCAATTAATGAAAACGATTGAAATTCAGATATAAACATGCTCAAATCATCCAATTAAAGCAACGGAAAAGTCAAACATTAAGTAATTAATTAATCTAGCAGTTTATGCAATTTATTATCCCGAAACACCATAAACATGTCAGATTAATACCCAAAAGTATACAGTAATTCAGAACAGTAATTTAACAGAGGAAAAGTTGTCCCCACCTGTTACGGACGCGATAAACACTGAAATCCCGTAATCAGTGCTGGCAGCCTCACTCGCGGTGCGATAACTTTCTGCTGGAAAATCCAAATTGCGTTCCGTCTGCGCTCACTCGAAGCCCTTTCGATTATCTTCGAATTGATATGTTGTGGGTCGAAAACAGAGGTCGGTAACCCCCTCAATTGTCCCGTTGAATTTCTGGACAGATTGTTTATTTGCTCCAAAAATCCCTCCTTTTCTCTTTCCTTGGTCTCGCGGCTACTGCTTTTCTGTCCGTGCACTGATCTTGGGAAATTCCATAATAGTTGCCAATAATTTCTTTAACGATTGGTTGTCGATAATTGACTTCCTATTTCTTTTACGTCCTGCTGGTTGAGTGAGAGAATGAGCCGCCACCTTTCTTCTGTCTTCTTCTATGAACGGCTTCCAAGAGCATCCCACAATCCCAAGTTCCTCAATCCAACGATGGCTTTTCCTTAAATTTTCTTTTCTTGAACGCTACTGCCGTTACAATGACTTTCTGTGAATAGCTCTCTTGCTACCCTAGAAGACCCCCAACCCACGATCCCATGTTTCTTTTTTATTTATTTATTTTTCCTTCTCCTGATACCCCACGAAATGCCATCCTCTTATTATTTCTTTTTAATTAACTTTTATTTTATCCTTTTAAAAACCAATCACATCGAAATGCTTTGTTTTTATTTCATTTATTTCTTTCCTGAAATTTCTTTTAATTTCATTTTATTTCATATATAATTATTATGGTGATTTTTGTAATTCAATTAAATTCCTAATTAATTCCAACACATCATCTAAGTTAAGTCCCTTAATTACAATACGTGTGCGAAACGCCCCTCAATAAAACGTACACATAATGAAGCATTTAACATGTTTATAAAATTAAATGGACACGTAAGCACGTAATCACACGAAATAAATTACGCCTACACAGTTAGTCGCGAAAAATTAAATTACACGTCATAAATCACGTATACAAAAGTTACGGGTTTTACAACTCTTTGGAGCCTTGAATGTGTGAGAGGCCAATAGGAGACGAGTTCGGCTCTAGCCTCATTTTTGTAGCATTTATATTACTCCCTCCATTCCTAAATATAAGACTCTTTAGACAATTTTAGAAAATTAAGGTACTTGTCATTTTCACCGAAAGTTCCAATATTACCCCTCTCTTTCACTTCTATAGCATAAAAAAATAAAGAGAAAAATAGGGATGGCAGAGGCTGTAAATAAAAGAAATGTCGAGGGTATACAACAACAACAAGAACAACAACCAAGCCTTAATCCCAACAGATAGGGGTCGGCTACATGAACCAAAGTAAGAATCACGTAAGGTCATCCACATGGATGCAATCTCTCCATTTCTTTCGATCCCAAACACAACTCTCATATAGTTCTAGCAGATTCATATCCCCTTTTATCACCTCCATCCAAGTCTTCCTCGGTCTCCCTCTACCTCTTACGCCATCTACATTACATAATCCTTCAATTCTCCTAACCGGAGCATCACTTGGCCTTCGTCTAATGTGCCCAAACCAACGCAAACGGTTCTCCCTCATCTTATCTTCAATAGGTGCTACACCAACCTTCTTCTGAATAATCTCACTCCTCACTCTATCCATTCTCGTATGCCCACACATCCATCTTAACATACGCATCTCCGCTACATGCATTTTCTGAATATGACACCTCTTAGTTGCCCAACATTCTATACCATATAATAATGCCTGGCCTAACAATGGGTTTCGTAGAAACTTTCCCTTCAATCTCAGCGGTACATTACGATCACACAAAACACTCGCCGCACTCTTCCATTTCAACCAACTGACTTTTAACTCGATGTGCTACATCTCCGTCAAGCTCTCCGTCCTTTTGAATAATAGAACCAAGGTATCGAAAATACTCACTCTCCGAGATATTTTTGTCACCCAAAGTTACTACAGCTTTGCTCTATCGTTCGCTAGTGCTAAACTTACACTCCATATACTGCTTTTACTTCTACTAATCCTAAAACCTTTAGATTCTAAGGTTTGTCTCCATACATCCAACTTGGCATTAACACCCGCTCTTGTCTCATCTATCAAAACTATATCATCAAAGAAACAAAGCATGCACCACTGTGCATCGAATCTTGTATACACTGGGTCAGCTTCATCCATAACCATTGTAAATGAGAAAAGGGACTAAGTGTTGAACCTTGATGCACCCCAATTGTATTAGGAAACTCTTCACTTATCCCGCCGCAAACTCGACACCGGTGCCGACTCCCTCATACATATCCTTAATAAGATCAATATACTTCCGAGATATACCTTTCTTAGTCATCGCCCACCAAATTACCTCTCTGGGGACCTTATCGTAAGCTTTTTTCCAAATCTATGAACACCATATGCGAGTCCTTCTTTCTCTCTATAACGCTCAATCAACTCGCCTTATTAGATGTATTGCTTCCATAGTTGATCGTCCGGCATAAAACCGAATTGGTTCTCCCGAAATGCTCACAATTTTTTCTCAATCTATGCTCAATTACCCTTTCCCACAACTTCATAGTATGACTCATAAGCTTAATTTGAACAATCTTGAACATCTCCTTTATTCTTATATAATGGCACCAAAATACTTTTCCTCCACTCTATTGGCATCTTCTCAACTCTAAGTATTTTATTAAAAAGGTTAGTCAACCACTCAACACCTATTTCTCCTAAACACTTCCAAACCTCAATCGGTATACTATCGAGTCCCTACTCGCCTTCTTTGGTTTCATCATTTTAAGGGCCTCTTGCACTTCTTTCCTTTGAATTCTACGTATGAAATCATGGTTCACCTCTCCAATTGGGATAGAAAGGTCTCCAATATTCTGTACTTGATTCCCATTAAATAACCTATCAAAATATGTCATCCACCTCGCCTTGATTTCCTCATCCTTAACCAAAACTCTCTCACTATCATCCTTAACACACCTCACCATACCAATATCTCTTGTCTTTTTTCTCTTAAACGAGCAAGTCTATATATACCTTTCTCACCATCCTTAGTGTCCAATTTATTATACAAATCCTTATAAACTTTTGATCTCGCTTCTCTAACTGGCTGCCTTAGCTTCTCTACACGCCGTCTTATACTTTCGTAAAATTGTCATCACTTCTATACTTCCCCAAAGTCTTATAACACTCTTTTTCTTCTTTATAGCTTCTTTTTACCTCTCCATTCCACCACGATGTATCCTTACCGAATAGCACATTTCCGCTAGATTCACCAAGCACTTCCCTAGCCACCTTTAAAATGCCTTGCGCCATTTTTTCCCCACATAAAATTTGGGTCTATTTCGATTTGACTCAGTCCTCTTCTCGAATAACTCTATCAACGAAGATTTTCTCGATTTTCTCCTTGTAACTTCCACCACTTTATTTTTGGAGCTGACCTAAATTTATGCATTCTAACCTCGTTTATCGAAACGAAAATCAAGAACCAATAACCTATGTTGTGTAGCCACACTCTCGCTGAGGATAACCTTACAATTAGTACAACTACTACGAAACATGTTCTTCACTAGGAAAAAGTCTATCCCGACTAGCATTTACTCCACTTCTAAAAGTCACCAAATGAGAATCTCTTTTCTTGAACCGTGTATTCGCTACAAACAAATCGTAAGCTAAGGAAAAGTCCAAAATTTCCCTACCAAACTCTCATTTCTATCTCCGAAACCTTGACCTCCATGGACACTCTCAAAACCGTCGCGACTAGAACCCACATGTCCATTCAAGTCTCCTCCAATGAAAAGTTTTTTCGCTTTGACGGTATATTTTGGACCACCTCATCTAAGTCCTCCCAAAATTGTTTCTTCACGTAATCACACAACCCTACTTGAGGCGCATATGCACTAATAATGGTAACCACCTCGCCACCCATCATTATCTTAACACTCATAATTCGCTCACTTTTCCTACGAACTTCAACCACGCTCATTGACGAAATCACGAGCCACAATTATTCCAACACCGTTCATATACTTATCTTTACTCGAATACCAAAGCTTGTATCCCCAAGGCTCTATGACTTTTGCCTTCCGCCAACCCACTTAGTTTCTTGAGGCACAAAATGTTGATCTTTCTTCTTACCATAACCTCTACTAATTCGGTTGACCTTCTAGATAACGATCCAATATTCCAAGAAGCCAAACGAATCCTTCCATTGTGCACTAATCGTTTTACTTGTACCTGTGCCGACTTAGAACACCCTTGCCTATTTGACACCATATCCGGGCCCCGACATGGCGCGTTGCTTCCGGGCAACGACCTAGCAACCCTTGCACATTTATCACCACACCCGGGTCTAGGAAGTGTAGCGCGTCGCTGAGTAGGGAACGCCCCAACGAAATTCTTATTTTGGTTCATGTCATGGGATGTGACTGTGTTTTACGCTGGTTGTCACGAGACCTACCGCAACCCTCCTCCTTTATCCGGGCTTGGGACCGGCAGTAAGTGTCAAAGACAAAAGTCCTCAAAGACAAAAGAAATGTCGAGGGTATAATTGGAATAAATTGTTGACAACTAATAAAAGAAACTTAAACGACAATTAATTTGGATACCAATAGATCTCCTAAACGATAATTAAATGGGAATGGAGGGAGTACTATATTCATTGTGTGTGTTTTTTTTCTCGCCACTGAGGTGTCGGGTACTGCATTCAAACTAGTCATTGCTTGCACTAGGTCAGTTCATTAAAGGGTACAATTCTGATAAAAAAAAGTATCTTCAGGCATAAGTAGGGTTTGAACTCCTGACCTCACTTAAGGAATGAAAGTGTCGTACTACTAACACCAACTAACTTTGGTTACTGAAAAACCTAAGAGGGGGAATTAATTGACTTTTTTTTTTTAATTTCTTTTCCAAGTGAAGAGAAATTAGCTAAACAAAAACGAGAGTTGTAAGCTAGAAAGAGAAGATCAAAGACAAGCGGTTAATTTATAGTGGTTGATTAACTAAGAATCTACGTCCACAACCTTGAAACTAACTCAAGGATTTCAACAACACACTAACTTCCCTTTACAACTTAATGATGGTGGCATCAAACAAATGTTACACAAGTGGCTAACTCACTGAGAGTTTTAGACAACAACTACTTCACAAGCTCACAAAGAGCACAACTCACACAAAACTTTACAATCTCACAAAGAGAGAAACTCCGTAAGAGCTTCCTGAAGGGATTCATGAGCAGAAACTCATTCTAAACACCCATGGATCCTCACCTGAAGGATCCGCTCATACCATGGGAATCGAAAATTCAAACGAAAAACTTACAATTTTTCGTTAAAGGTTTTGATTTCAGATTGTGTGCTGCTGCCTTGGCGGAATTTCTCTCTACTGGTATCCACGCGACGAACCGAGCAGCGAGTGCAAGCTCTTCATTTTCTGAGTTTCGAATAATCTAGAGAGAAAAGGAAAGGCAGAAATATGATTTCTAGCTTTTGGTTTTGCGGCTCTTGAAGGTTTTTAACCTAGGGTTTCGACCAAACGAGGATTATATAGGGTGTGAGAGTTTGTTCCGAGAACCAACTCCCGCGTCCTATCAACCTCTTATGGTAGTGGGTGTCTTTATCACATAATAACTCCCACGTAAACCCAGCTAGAACCAAATACCGAAAATGCCCCTTCTTAATCTCTAATTCGAATAATAACATTTTATTATTCTCAGAAAAATAAATGTCAGATACAATGAACCTAGACACATTCTAGATTCATTGAATCTGGACATGAAGCTCTTTAACTCGTCTATGTGTGTGACCCTGTAGGTTCATATCACAATGGCAATGAAAACACTTAATAGTAGTATGTGTTCATAAATCACAAGCGGTCCCTAGCAGGACATTGTGATTACCCAGAGTGAATGAATGTACGGTGGAACCTAATATTAAAATACTATTTAATCCCTTTGTCTTGCGATATCCAAATTGAGCATAAGGCATGGTAGTTGTCACCTTATAAATCTTAATTGTATTTATGCTCGATCTCCAGGTAGACTGTTCCAACAAATAGTATTTAATAACCATTTTATTAAATACATTTGAGCACGACCATGCATTTAAACATTCTTCCATATCGAGGTGCCCACGGATCTCTCTCTCTAATAAGACAGGGACAAATCCCTTACAATGCCTCTCACATTCAAGACGTGATAGGATACTACATCCGATCATCAGTCGTATTAATTACTTGATTAAAAGTTGTAAGCCCTAAGGGCGAACAAACTCAGTTTTTGATATTGGACAAACTTTTGATGTTGTGTCTAATGATCTTAATCTTTGTGATAGAATATCGGAACTCATTATGGAAGCTCTAAGTACTTCAATCAAGCCATTGGTATCAAGATTCAAAGTTATGCAAGGCTCATTTATCAAGATTGAAGATTGAAGACTTAGGTTTGGTTAGATTAGCTTTGTTATTATAAGTCGTTATCTTATAAGCTCTAACCAAAGCTCTCATGAACATAAGCTCTACACTCTAGTCTTGCATGCATCACAATCACGTTTTCAAAAGGCTAAGTTTCAAAACGTTCCTAACATGAGTTCATATCTCAAAAGCCTTTGTTTTCAAAGTCTAAGTACTTTAAAATGGTTTTCCAAATGTTCTTATTTGTTACCTTTTGGGAAAACCTTTTAGACTTCAAAAGATTTTAAAACGTGTGAAAAATCAACATCTCTCAGGCTCAGAAAAGTTCGGTCAACCGAGCTCAAGCTCGGATCAACCGAAGAGAAACAGAGAGTTTGATTGATTGGCTTCGGTCGACCAAGGGATGAGTTCGGTCGACCTATGCATTGGTTCGGTCGACCGACCTAGGGCTTCGGTCAACCGACCCTGGCTTCGGTCATCCGAGGTTGTTTTTCGGTCAACCGAACTCTACGAGTTCTAGCCGTTATATGACCGTTGCAGAGTCGATTTTTCAGCATATTTTGAAAAGTATAAATACTCTAAAGCTGAGAATCACTCTATGACTTGGACATACAATAAACATTCATATCTTATCAAGTCTAAACACTTTCAAAGGAAAATACTCTTCACCTCTATGATCTAAATCATTCAAGAGTATTCTTTCAAAAGCAAGACAAAGAGAGTGCATCAAATGTTCTAAGAGCTTAGTATTCTTGTACTTCAAAGGTATATCTTTCTCACTTAGAAGAGTGAATTATCTTGTTCTTTATTTATCTTAATTCCCTTTCTTAGTGATAGGGTAATTCTTGTAAAAGTCCTACTTAGTGTGGGCAAGCTCTTAGTGAGTTTTTGTATTGTGGGTGTGTTGTAAAACTCTTAGTGAGTTGTCCACAAGTGTAAAATCCTTCTTACTGAAGTTGTTGAAATCCTTGGGTGCGGCTCAAGGTAGTGGATGTAGATTCTAAGTGAATCGAACCACTCTAAATCCTTTGTCTTGTGTTTGGGTTTACTTTGCTTTTGTTTATCTTGCACAAACTCACCCTAGCATTGAATAGATTAGAAAAAGTTTGCAAGATCGATTAAAACCCAATTCACCCCCCTCTTGTGTTTTACAATTGGTATCAGAGCCTCGTCTTCATCTTTAGCTTAATCGCTTGAAGAAAATATTAATGGCCGGTTATTCCGCTTTAGCCTACCAAGAGGGATCTTCCACAAATAGACCACCTCTCTTTGATGGAAATAATTTCAATGCTTGGAAAGACTGTTTCAAAATCTATGTGTGCTCTATAGACTACTCCTTATGGAAGATTTTTGAAGAAGGTCCTTATGTTCCTATGAAAGAGGTAGATGGTGTTCAAGTTCCAAAATTGGACAATGAGTTTAATCAAGATGAGTCCAAGAAAATGACTCTCAATTATCGAGCTATGAACATCATTAGTTGTGCTCTTAATCCGGATGAGTACAATCGGGTACGTGGAAGCAAATCCGCTCACAAGATGTGGAAATCCTTAGAAGTCACCCATGAGGGGACTAATCAAGTCAAAAAATCAAAGCTCAACATGCTTGTGAGGGAATATGAGCTTTTCTCTATGAAGACAAATGAAACTATAAATGAGATGAACACTAGGTTCACAAATGTTGTCAATGGGTTGAGATCTTATGGAAAGGAATACACTATGGGTGAAATGAATAGGAAGATTCTCAACTCACTTCCTAAAAGTTGGGAAGGAAAAGCTCTTGTTATTGAAGAAGCAAAGAACTTGAAGACTTATCCCACGGAGGAGCTCATCGGTTCTCTTCTCACTTATGAGCTCACACACAAAAAGGATGAGCATCTTGAAAAGGCAAAAATGAGTAGTGCTTTAAAGGCTATTCTTGATCTTGATAAATCCAATGATTCAAGTGATGAAGAAGACATCAACTTTGATGATGAGACCATGGATTTGGTGATAAAACGCATGAAGACATGTTTTCCGGGAAAGGAAGAAAATTCTTCCAAAATAGAAGAAAACAAAATCCTCATGGGATGAGATGCTATGAATGTGGAAGTGACCAACATCTCATAGGGAGAGTGCCCCGTCACCAAAGAAAAAGAGCTCAAGGAAAACAAAAAGAAAAAATTCTTTAAACCAAAGAATTTCAAGGTGATGAGGAACCTTGACGGAATCAAGATTCGACACAAGGAAAAATGGATCTTTCTCTAACTTGAATTTAGTTTACGTGAATGCCTTACTACAACCTCCAAGCAGCGATAAGCACTTGACTACTATAGCAAAGGACTTTAAGAGTATTCGACACACTAGACCTCCAAGCATCGATAAGCACTTGGCTACCTAGGCAGAAGAACACTAAGCGGATGAAGAAACACCACAACAAGGAAACTAGCTTGTTGATTAGTAACAATGAAAGGAAGATCTAAAAAGAAATTCAATTCACAAAGTAACAAAGGAATAAACCTCACAATTATCATTAATCAAGTGTCCTTAATAAGTGGCCGAAACCTCTCTTTATATAGAGAAAGATTTGGCTGAAAATCCCTAAACAAGCTAAGTCCTAAATGGACTAGGATTATACTTGCTAAAGAATATGCTAAAGAATAAACTACTTGCTAAAGAATATGCTAAAGAATAAACTATTTGCTAAATGGACCACATGTCCTTTATTTAAGTAATATTTCGAAATTAATAATATACTAAAATCTGGAAATTAAATAAATGCTAAACTTTGAAAAACAAGATTAATTCTTAATGAAAATCTGGACAGCATGGTGTAGTAAGTTGCACGACAATTTAGGACTTCATAAAGGCATAATCTGATCTTGTGTTCTACATGAAAGTTGTAGATATGCCTCTTAACTTTCCATATCATCTAGAATGAGCTTCATTGGATTCCTGGATCGCAAGTTATGACAATTACACCAAACTCTCACAAAGCTGAAATTAATGTTTATCCAAGTTGATGATAGTCTTCATTCTTTTGAGTCTTTTGGGCCTCCAAAATGAGTGTTGTGATGTTAAATCTTGCCTCCTATATCTCCTTTTAGACATTACCCAAACCTCAGCATTCTTTAAAGGATCTGTATATAAGTTCTCATCACAAGGGCATGCTAAGCACATGGGATCAAGAAGGGAGTGGTGATGAAGAAGAAGATGAAAATGCAAATGTTTGCTTCATGGCTTTTGGTAATGAGGTACATCTTTCTCCCTCCCCTTCAAATTCTTATAATGATAATGATGATGATGATGAGGATGATCCTAATGAACTCTTATGTGATATGTATGATCAATTGAAAAATTGTGCAAAGCAAAACAAAGCTATGAAGCTTAAAATTGAATCTTTGCTTGTTGATAACAAAAAGCTTTGTGATGAGGTTGATTGCTTGAAAATCGAAAATGAAAAGCTTATTGCTACATGCAACACTTCCTCATTAAAGTATCTAGAAGCCTATGATAAATTGTCTTCTCTTGAATGCAAACTTGTTGAGTTTGATGGCTTAAAAACCAAAGTTGTTGATCTCACCTCTCTTGTTGATAAGTTCTCCAAAGGAACAAAAAATCTTGATCAACTTCTTTGTGTGCAACGTGCTTCAAATGTTAAACATGGATTAGGTTATATTGCTAATCATGTTGCTATTGCTAGCTCTTCTAAGGCACCTAGAAATCAATTTGTGCATGCTAGCACTTCACATAAGCAAAATAAATATCATGAGCATATTCATAAATTTGCTAAGCCATCTACTTGTTGCACATATTGTGGTAATTTTGGTCACAGTGCTAGATGCTATGTGAAAAGAAAGGTTGAAAAAGGAGTAAAAACGGTTTGGAGAATCCAGCGTATTTTACCTAACCCCCATGGACCCAAACAAAAGTGGGTACCAAAAGTTACTCTTCCCTTGAGTTTATAGGTTCTTATTAGTTAAAGGGAAGCTCCGGTTCTATGTTGTTTCAATGTGTATGATCTTGTCACATAACCGGAGAAGAAGAAGTGCTTGTTAAAGGAGATGTGCCAAAAGAAGAAATTCAAAAGCACTCATTAACACTTGGATTCTCAAAGCTCAAATGTTAATCAATTGGAGAACCAAGTTGCTTAGATACAAAGAGCAAAGCATCAAGTGATGACAAGAGCCAAAGTGTCAATACAATGTCTTCATCACTTGGTAAGAAAGCAAAGGTATCAAAATCACTTTCTCTTAACACTTTAATTAATGTGTTTAAGTGTTTTTGAAATATATACATGCTTGCTCTTATATATGATTGCATCTCACATTCTTAAATGTTATATTTATATAGATAACCTTTAGCATGTTCTAGTCCATGTTTATTTAGTTAAGGTATCTATGAGATGTAACATATACTACTTGATTGATTCTTGTATTGTCATGTCACATTCATTTAAGAATCCATCTAGTTGTTTTTGTTTTTGATAATCATGATCCTTAAGCATATATGTGTTTACTTGAGATTTTGAGCTAATCATGAAGGACCTTTTAAAAGGTACCAAATTTGCTCTCAAGAATTCCTTGTAGGTAACAAAGAGTTCTAAACTTCAAGAAGAAGATATGAACTACAAGGAATGGCACAAATGAGCTAAAACTCCAAGAAAAGAGTCAAATGTCAAGGATCACAAGATTGTAGAGGGTTCATCAAAGAAAAGTCACCCATCAATGATGACTCTACAATTGTCATGAAAAGAAGAGGAGATTGCTTTCATTTCATCAATCAAGGATGAACAACAAAGAAAATGGAGCAATCACATGTCAACCTCTCAATGAGCTTCAAATAGTAGTGATGATCATGAAATAGATCACACAAAAGTCCTCTATGGACTTGTTGATAAAGAAGATCAACCAAAATGGTAAGAAGTCCAAGCTCAAAGAGCATTGAGGTACAAGGCTTAACTCATCCCTTGTAGGTGATAATTGTTTTGTTTTTTATCCTTTTGTGTTCAACTTATACCCCCTCCCCTCTATTATGTAGTGTTTTATGCTTTGGGGGAGTTTGTATATGCTATGCTCAGTTTTTACTTGATCTTCATTGCATATAGGGGTTGTGTTTATATTCGAGTCTATAGCATTAATCTTATGTGGTTGATCGTCTAGATGCTTGACTTAGGATGTAAACTCTATTGTGATGTATGCTCAATTGTTCATATTTTACATCATCACGTCACTTGTTGGCTTGCCTTTCATCTCTTATATCTTATAGCCAACTTGTGTAAGTTATTTTGGAAGTTATATGTGTTATAAATGTTTATGTCTTTAATTGGTATCACATATACTCTCCCTTAATAACTTTAAGATCATATTCTTCATTTTCTTATCCATTGTGATCTCATTATAGTTTTTGGTTAGTATCACTTTAAGAGTTGCTACACTCATTTAGCTAACCATTAACTTGTTAGAGGAATGTACTCAAAGTGTTATCTTACTCTTCCTCTACTTCTTTTGGTTGTGATACATGTGCTTAACTTATGAATTCATGGTATCACTTCCACTAGTACTTTGTTAGCTATATTTTCAAACGTGTGTTACAATTGGCTATATTTACAATTGGTATCATGTTTTACAATTGGTCAATTGGTATCAAACTTGGTTTTATCTCAAATAGCTAACATCGTATGTTTTATAAACGGGGAGATTGTGCTTAAAGGTTATATTCCTTATCTCCTTTGTTTTTAGCTTAGGTTGATATTCTTTTTGAGCCATATATAACCATCTTTATATTTATGTGTCATTATGGACTCTTTGTATTTTGAAATCAACCAAGCTTATTCAAAAAGATCATTCTTCAGAAAATTGGTGTATTAACTTTGCTTGTGCTATGAACTGTTTAGGTTCTTGAAAGTACACCCTTATATCTTTGGAGTTTGAAGTCTTTTTGATTATGCCAAAGGGGGAGAAAAATAGTGTATTAATCTTGCTAAAATGGCGTATTAATCTTGGTGTATTAATCATGTTTTTTTTATCCTTTCTGGCATGTTTTGAGGGGGAGCTTTGTATATATCTTATGTCTCAAAACATATTGAATGGAAGGAAGGAGGAAAGGAGGTTGGTTGGGAAATAAGGCTCCTCTAAGAGTCCCTAGATTATATGGCAAAAAGAAGTTATCATGACTAAGTGCTTTTGTCTTCATTGGTTTTATCTTTTAAAGCACTAGTCATTGCTCTTTATTGATCTTTAACTTTTGCCATGCTTCCTTGTTCTTAATTTTGTCCATATTCTATCTTATTACATAAAAGTTTGTCATAATCAAAAAGGGGGAGATTGTAAGCCCTAAGGGCGAACAAACTCAGTTTTTGATATTGGACAAACTTTTGATGTTGTGTCTAATGATCTTAATCTTTGTGATAGAATATCGGAAATCATTATGGAAGCTCTAAGTACTTCAATCAAGCCATTGGTATCAAGATTCAAAGTTATGCAAGGCTCATTTATCAAGATTGAAGATTGAAGACTTAGGTTTGGTTAGATTAGCTTTGTTATTATAAGTCGTTATCTTATAAGCTCTAACCAAAGCTCTCATGAACATAAGCTCTACACTCTAGTCTTGCATGCATCACAATCACGTTTTCAAAAGGCTAAGTTTCAAAACGTTCCTTACATGAGTTCATATCTCAAAAGCCTTTGTTTTCAAAGTCTAAGTACTTTAAAATGGTTTTTCAAATGTTCTTATTTGTTACCTTTTGGGAAAACCTTTTAGACTTCAAAAGATTTTAAAACGTGTGAAAAATCAACATCTCTCAAGCTCGGAAAAGTTCGGTCAACCGAGCTCAAGCTCGGATCAACCAAGAGAAAGCAGAGTTTGATTGATTGGCTTCGGTCGACCAAGGGATGAGTTCGGTCGACCTATGCATTGGTTTGGTCGACCGACCTAGGGCTTCGGTCAACCGACCCTGGCTTCGGTCATCCGAGGTTGTTTTTCGGTCAACCGAACTCTGCGAGTTCTAGCCGTTATATGACCGTTGCAGAGTCGATTTTTTAGCATATTTTGAAAAGTATAAATACTCTAAAGCTGAGAATCACTCTATGACTTGGACATACAATAAACATTCATATCTTATCAAGTCTAAACACTTTCAAAGAAAAATACTCTTCATCTCTATGATCTAAATCATTCAAGATTATTCTTTCAAAAGCAAGACAAAGTGAGTGCATCAAATGTTCTAAGAGCTTAGTATTCTTGTACTTCACAGGTATATCTTTCTCACTTAGAAGAGTGAATTATCTTGTTCTTTATTTATCTTAATTCCCTTTCTTAGTGATAGGGTAATTCTTGTAAAAGTCCTACTTAGTGTGGGCAAGCTCTTAGTGAGTTTTTGTATTGTGGTTGTGTTGTAAAACTCTTAGTGAGTTGTCCACAAGTGTAAAATCCTTCTTAGTGAAGTTGTTGAAATCCTTGGGTGGCTCAAGGTAGTGGATGTAGATTCTAAGTGAATCGAACCACTCTAAATCCTTTGTCTTGTGTTTGGGTTTACTTTGCTTTTGTTTATCTTGCACAAACTCACCCTAGCATTGAATAGATTAGAAAAAGTTTGCAAGATCGATTAAACCCAATTCACCCCCTCTTGTGTTTTACAAAAGTAATGTCCGACTCAGTCAAAACGTAGCTTCATTCATGCTGGAAATGTTGGAGACACAAGGTCTAAGGATTCCAATTAGTATTGTGGAAGTAATAATTATGACTAAAGAACCATGAAGTATTACTTCTCTAACGGATCAGGTCTGATACAATATATCCCAATATATTGCATCTACGATATGATTTGTATTCATTACACATGATCAGTAAAACATAATCATCAATCAAGCATCATACTAGTTTTATTTCATTGTAAACAACATTACATAAAACCAGGGACAATCAGAATAGTAATCGCATGAACTAATGAGTTTTACTATCAAATTACATATTTGATGTTCAAAAGCAAAATTAACTATTCAGATGATATGTTCAAAATATATAAAACGTACATCATATGCTAATGATCCTAGGGAACTACTAACACTTCCAACTCACAAAGAGCTAACTCACAAAGAGATGAGGGAAATGTGTAACCAAACTAATCACACTTTATGTGATGGATAGATATAATTGAATAGCTCAAACTTTCTAAGCTCAAATGATAATGATCATAGTTGTTTAGCACATGAAAATGTCATAAAGGTGTATTGAATACTTGTAGAATAGAGTAGAACTTCAATGCTCTTAATAGTTTTTGGCAATAAATTGGCTTTTAGTACTTATAGGAGTTTTGAAATCAAGCTGCATTTAATCCTTCAACGACTTGTATCTACTTCCTGATTGTACACTTTGGTCGATCGAGATGGGTGTCAGGTCATACAGATAGTTTTAGTGGTATTCTGGATACATGCAATCGACTTAAGAAGGGAACTCGGTCGACCAGAGTCAAACCTCGATCGTCCGACCTAAGATCAAGGTCGACCAGACAAGAATAGCCGTTGGAGCTCAAGAACATTCAAAGTGACAAAGTGAAACTTCACACTTCGGTCGACCTAACCACATAGGTTGGTTGATCGGCCTGCATCAGTTCATCCGAGCTTTAAGCACGACCGATTTAGGTGATGGTCACAATTGGATTTTCCACTATGTCTCAAATCAAATGAACTCTAACTTATGCTAACATCATTTTTGCTAAAAGAAAACATTGAAAACATTTTCAAATACATTTTAACTTTGTTGATCGAAGGATCAAAACTAATTTTTCAAAACAAAAGGCATTCTAAATGAAAAACAATTTCATGTATGCATTACAAGTGTGAGACATATTATCTGGGCTTAGATTCTAGGGTTTTAAAAGATGTAGAATTTCTAATCTACCGTAGTTTATAAACATATGTCTTTAAGGCTTCTTCATGTGATGTCATCTCTTGAATCTTCAATGTGTATGTATTCCCATATGACTCGTGGATTCATCTTTGAGATCTATGTACTTCCATAAGAGTTATCACATTAACTAATGTCGTTGAAACATCATCAACTGTTTCTCATTTATTAAAATAGAGAAACTAGCCCTTATGGCTTACAATCTCCCCCTCTTTGATTATGTAAAACTTTGATGTAATGTGATATGGTATAAATATAAAGAAAATGGAAGCATGACTTTTGAATGAGCAAAGTTAAGCACAAAGTTATATATGGGCTTTTAATAGTTAAAAATCAATCAACCTTAGGGATAAAGCAGAAATTCACTTAATAAATTCTCCCATTGAGGTTGTGCCCGTGTTATATAAAGACAAAACAAAAAGATAGATGAAAAGAGATCGCAATTTTGTATGATGGCAGGATGATCCGGTCGACCGCAATCTTTATAAGTTAGGTCGACTGAAGCACAACCGGCCTTTTGGCAGAAAGTGTGTCAACATGTAAAAATTATCAATACCAAGGCATATACAAATGCCGTCAAAACATTCCAAGGAATATACACATGCCAACAAAGCATTTGAACAACCAAGTGAAGCAAAATATGATCATAAGTTAAAAAACATGTTTAACACTTGAAAATTCAATAAACAATTAACTAATGCTACATTGCATGACATATTTTTCTCCCCTTTGTCATACATAAAAAAGAGTTGGGGGTTAGAATGAGCTCTCATCACAAGGATATCCTCATTGAGCCCCTAAACATGCAAATATAGTCAAGATAGTTCAAAAAAAATCATGTTTATATGAAACCTTAAAAAGAAATTCATACAATAATATCAATGGTAAGTTCAACAATTTCTATTCTAGGGGTACATAAAGGGATAACATATAGGGAAACCAAAAATAAGTAAAAGCTTAGAAGTTCTCATGGATTTTATAGATGTTTTCAAGTTCTTCACACCATGACACTCTCCAGACTTGCTTCGTCACTTTAACTCCCCAATGACGTTAGTAAACTCTTATTCGGTCAATAATAAATGATCTGCTATCTCTTCTTCTGCATTTCCCTCTTCATTATCCTCTTTCTCTTCCACATTGCCCCCACTTCCATTGCTTCCATCATTATCACTCTTGTCCTAATCCACCTTTTGAAGGAAAAATTCACAAACCTCAAAACGCAGCGGGAAATAAATAGCGCGAGATTATGTTCCTTTATAGGATCTACTCACGAGAAAGAACAAAAACCCTGTGTTAAAAATTATACCTTTGTGTCGATCTTAATCGACGTTGCCCGGATTCTGTTACTAATGATCACCAATAGCAGACATCAGACACCTGTCTCTATTGGTATCCACACACCAAACTCTGAGCTTGTTACCTCGTGTTTTAGATGCTAGTCTAAGAACTACGAACTTTGGAAAAACACTTTTTCTAGGAATCCACAAAGTATTGATAACTTAGGAAAACCGGAAATCAAAGAGATGAGAAAAAGTCATATTTTTTTGCTTCTTGGATTTCGGCTAAGAGGGTACGAAGAAAATTAAATAACTCTTGAATGTGTAGAATGATGAACATTTGATAAACTCATATTTTATATATAAATTATACTACTTTTCACTTAGTTTTTACCTAAAGAATATTATATTTCCATATATTAGAGTCAATTTGATATTAATTTCTTAATATATTTATTTTGATTTGACATATATATGTTAGGTATTTTTATATGCTAAATAGAAACATATTATTAAGAATCTTTATTTTAGGATAATATTATATTTTCTTAGATTTATTTTTGTAGGACAGTCTATTAATTGGAAACAAAGTCAGAGATTTAATAGGAAACAAATACTATGGGCCTTGCTCCACAAGAACAAGAAGCTGAGAAGGAAAAGTGCTAGTACATCCTCACATCTCTATAAAAAGAGGGCATGAAGCCCTAAAGAAGAGATACCAAAAATACTCAACAATCAACCACAAAAAAAAGCAACCAAAAAGCCAACATTCTGAGGCAGCCGCAAGCAGAGCAATCATCATCACAACATCACTGCCATCATCCTCATATCGTCACTGCATTGCTCCAATTGGGACTGTGGTCAATCTGTGCAGTTTTCAAGAAGTGATTAATTAGCAGGGGATAATTTCGACATCAATTTGTAATCTAAACTCGTTCATTTTTATTATTTTCTTGATTCGTAATTTTTCACATGTCTAAATTAATTGACATGGTTGATTTATGTACGATGATTGGCTAACTTTTCTAGTTGATTAGACTTGTGAAAACTTTGTTGGAACAATGATTTAGTTTATTATTTTTCCCTTAATATTGTGTTTAATATTCCCTTAATCCATATTTCATTAATTATTTTTATGATGTGTTTAATGCTTGTATGGATTGATCACTCTACACATGATCTCATAATTTAATTGTGAAGGACCGGAAGGTGAGGTAATTAATTAGGAACTAAGTAATAATAACTCGTATTAAAACTGACTAGGAATAGATTCAATTTCTATTGAGCGGTTTCCAAAAGTAGATAATTACGGGGATTGAAATTGAGGAGTTCCATAAATCGTTAATGCTGTCTCATTAATCAATTGCACATAGACATATGGTTTTTGTTAATTGAGATTAGGGGGTTTATTGCAAGGAATTGAATAAAACCTAGATTAGGGAATTTTACCGTTAATGAATTAGGATAAATTTAAGGGAATTTGACGCATTAAAAAGGTAATCTTTTAAACTAATCATTGGGAAAACAAGTTTGATCAATGTCCTAATCATCATTCTCTCATTAATTGATATCTTCTTTCTTATTTGTTTAATTTTGTTGTTATTTAGTTTTAAGCATTAGTTAGTAAAACTCTAAAAAATATTTGTAGGTCTAAATTAAGATAATAAACAATTTTGGTACTTAATTATAATCTCTGTGGGAACGATATTTGTCTTACTTTTATAATCAACTGGACACTAGACCACTTGCTATAATTTTGTAGATGGCTTTCATCATGCTATTTTAAGGTAGATGACTTTCATCATGCTATTTTAAGACCTGTCATAGCTGCTAATAATTTTAAAATTAAGCCTGCTGTAATTCAAAGTGTTCAATTTTATGGTTTGCCTAATGAAGATCCTAATGTTCATATATCTAATTTCTTGGAAATTTGTGACACTTTTAAGTAAAATGGGGTAAGTGATGATGCTATAAGATTAAGACTTTTTCCCTTTTCCCTAAAAGATAAGTCTAAGGCTTGGTTAAATTCTCTTCCCTCTGTCTCAATAATTACTTGGAATCAATTAGCCTCTAAATTTCTAAATAAGAATTTTCCACCAGCTAAAACCATGAAGTTAAGGAATACGATAACTAATTTTAGTCAAGAAGTTGGGGAAACTTTATATGAGGCTTGGGAAAGACATAAGGAAAATTAAAGAAGTGTCCACAACATGAGGTCCAATTATGGATGCAAATCCAAATATTTTATAATGGCATGAATGAACCAACTAAAAAAATGATTGTTGCAGCAAGTGGGGATAATATAAGAGTTAATAACTATTTATAGCACTAAACTATTTATGAATTTCTCTTTATAGTACTAAACTATTTTTTTTTATCTAAATATGTCACTCAACTATTTACGTTTATCAAAAAATATACAACCACCCATATTTTGGGTGTTTTCCGGCCAGTGATGTCTCATGAGTTGCTTCGGAACATGAACAACGACGAAAAGGAAAAGAAATCTTGGAAACGTCGGGCGATAACTGCTTAATTTGTTGTTGCAAAGGCAAACAATCATTGTGTTTTTTTTTTTCGTTTTTATATCTTGTTGACTTTGTAGGAAGATTGTCGTCATACATCCGTTTTTCTTGCCAAGAGTACAAGCTTTCTCCTTTGGGATTCTTCTTCAATTGACTTCTTGGCACACTTCCAACTAAGTATCTTTATTCCCTTTGGTTTTCTTTTAGAACATTGAGGACAATGTTTATGTTAAAGTTGGGGTAGAGACTACTTTTATGTTTATTTCAGAGCATGATTTTTTTTTCTTCGAAATTTCAAGTTTATGTGCTATGTATAATAAATAAACCAAAATAATAATAATAATAAAAATATACAAGATTGCGACCTCACTTGATATTCTGTGAGCTATGTTAAGATGATGATTTTATATGGATTAGAATGTGATTGGCAAATTTGACACTTTAAGAATGATATCTTAGAAATAAAAAAATATTTTCTTCAAAAAAACTTTATGACCTATACATTATAGAATCTTGTATTTTGAATTAGACTTTTAGACTTTCTAAGACAACCCCCTAATCATCAATTTAAGAAATTATTAGAAATATTTAAAAAATTGGAGATTAATCTTCCTTTTGTTGAAGCAATTTCTCAAATGCCAAAATATGCTAAATTCTTGAAAGGTATTTTATCAAGTAAAAAGAAATTGCAAGAGTTTGGGAAAATTTACTTAAATGAAGAATGTTCATATGTGCTTCAAAATAAAATACCTCCAAAACTTAAAGATCCTGGAAAATTCATAATTCCTTGTTATATTGGTGATTTATTGTTTAGTGATGTTTTATGTGATTTGGGAGCAGCAAGTATAAATTTGTTGTCATATTCTGTTTCTAAACGTTTGGGGTTAGGGGAAATAAAACTAACAAATATTACTCTTCAACTGTTTGATCGTTCCATTAAATATTCAAGGGGGTGATAGAGGATGTCTTGGTAAAAATTGATAAATTTATTTTCCCTACTGATTTTGTAGTTTTGGATATGGAAGACGATGTGAATATGCCTTTGATATTAGGGAGACCATTTTTAGCAATTGCAAAACCCTTAATTGATGTGCATAAAGGTGAACTAATATTAAGGGTGGGGGGTGAATGTGTTACCTTTAATGTAAATGAAACAATGAAACATCTCCAAGAGAATAAATCTTGTTTTTCTGTAGACAACATAGATGAGCTTGTAGAAGATTATATGCAAAATACTTTTTATGATGACCCAAGCTTATATGCAAAATACTTTTTATGATGACCCAATTGAACAATGCATAAGTCATTCTATTAAAACTGATAGCGAAAAACTAGACTTAAGTGAAGCTGCCCAACTTCTTGAAGCTAGTTATGTAGGATTCACTAGAGGGTCTAAATTTATAGAACTAGAATTAAAAGGGCCTAGACCTAAACCTAGTATTGAAGAACCTCCTTTGGATTTAGAGCTTAAATCATTGCCACCAAATCTGAAATATGTGTATCTTAATGAGAATAAGACCCTACCTCTAATAGTTTCATCATTACTAAGTCCACTGGAAGAAGAGAAACTAGTAACAGTCCTTAGAGAACACAAGAAATCATTTGGGTGGCAAATGGTAGACATTAAAGCCATAAGTCCTTCAATTTGCATGCATATAATATTAATGGAGGAACAACATAAAACCACTGCACAACCTCAAAAAAGGCTAAATCCTATTATGCAAGAAGTGGTTAAAAAAGAAGTCATTAAGTTATTAGATATGGGGACAATATATCCAATTTCTGATAGTAAATGGGTTAGTCCTGTCCAAATAGTGCCTAAAAAGGGTGGGTTTACAGTTATAGAGAACAAGAATAATGAATTAATAATACCTACTAGGTTAGTCACGGGGTGGCGAGTGTGTGTTGATTATAGGAAATTAAATGAGGCCACTAGGAAGGACCACTTTCCTTTACCCTTTATAGATCAAATGCTTGAAAGACTTAGTGCACATGCTTATTATTGTTTTGTTGATGGATATTCCTATAGCACCAGACGATCAAGAAAATACTACTTTTACATGCCCTTATGGTACTTTTGCTTATAGAAGAATGCCTTTTGGTTTATGCAATGTCCTGCCACTTTTTAAAGATGTATGCTTGCTATTTTTCGTGATATGGTAGAAAAATTTAAAGAAAAATTTATGGATGATTTTTCGATATTTGGTTCTTCTTTTGATGGGTGCTTGTCTAACTTAGGTAAAGTACTTGAAAGATGTGAGGAAACTAACTTGGTTCTTAATTGGGGAAAATGTCACTTTATTGTTCAAGAGGGGATAGTCTTAGGACATAAAATATCTCATAGTGGAATGGAAGTTGACAAAGCCAAAGTAGACATAACTGATAAGTTAATTCCACCAGCCAATTTAAAAACTTTAAGGGGATTCTTGGGTCATGCGTACTTTTATAGAAGATTTATAAAGGATTTTTTAAAAATTGCAAAACCCCTTACTAGTTTATTGGCTAAAGATGTTGCCTTTAATTTTTCTAGTGAATGTATGCATACTTTTAATGCTTTAAAAGAAAAATTAATTTATGCACCTATCTTAGTTGCTCTAGATTGGGAGTTACCTTTTGAAATAATGTGTGATGCTAGTGACCTTGCTGTGGGGGCTGTTTTAGGACAAAGAAAAGATAAAATATTTCGTCCTATTTATTATGCTAGCCATACATTAAACGATGCACAAAGAAATTATGCTACTGCAGAAAAAGAACTATTGGCTGTTGTATTTGCATTTGATAAATTTTGTTCTTACTTGACTAGTGCTAAAGTTACTGTTTATACTGATCATTCTGCTTTAAAGTATCTTTTGAGTAAATAGGAAACGAAGCCAAGGTTACTTAGGTGGATCCTTTTACTACAAGAATTTGATATGGCAATCAAAGATAAAAAGGGATCAGAGAATGTGGTAGCTGACCATTTGTCAACGATGCAAGCTAAGAATCAACAAGATTAAATAAATGAAGATTTTCCAACAGAGAAGTTGATGGCAATTGAAGGATGGTTTGACGGGTACCCACCTCTTCATACGCTGCCCGAGGGGGCCTTTTCCATCTTCCATGAATAATAAATATATACTTGTTGTTGTGGATTATGTTTCAAAATGGGTTGAGGCTATTGCATGTCCTACAAATGATGCTAAAGTTGTTTCTAAGTTTTTGAAAAAAAAATATATTTTCTAGATTTGGGACCCCTAGAGCTTAAGGTACTCATAAATAAAAAGCTTGATAGTTTGTTGGAAAAATATGGAGTACCTCATAAAATTGCAACACCTTATCATCCACAAACTAGTGGTCAAGTAGAGGTTTCAAATAGGGAATTAAAAAGAATTTTGGAAAAAAAACTGTGAATACCTCTTGAAAGGATTGGTCTATGAAGTTAGATTATGCATTGTGGGCATATAGAACTACATTCAACACTCCTATAAGCATGTCGCCATACAAGTTAATTTTTGGAAAGTCTTGTCATCTTCCCGTTGAACTTGAACTTGGAGCATATTGGGTTATAATTTTTTTAATTTTGATCAAAGTACTGTAGCTGAAAAATGTAAGCTTCAATTGAATGAGTTAGATGAATCTAGGTTGCAATCTTATGAAGATGCCAAACTATATAAGGAGAGGACTAAGTTATTACATGATAAACATATATTGCCTCGGTAATTTTTCATTTGGCAAAAGGTTTTGCTATTTAATTCTTGTTTAAGGTTGTTTCCAAGAAAACTAAAGTCAATGTGGTCTGACCCTTTCGAAGTCACACATGTCTATCCCTCCGGATCCATTGAGATTCAAGACAACAATAAGAGGAGATTTACTGTCAATGGGTAACGCCATAAGGAATATTTAGAGGGCATTCCATCCAACAATTTGAAGGATAAGGAATGGGTTCTCGACCCCTCTCCAAAAGAATAAACATTAAAGGAAGTCAAGCTCAAGACTATAAACGAGAACTACACTTTTTATTTTAATTATTTTGAAGTTATAATTACTATTTTTTTAAAATAATTAAAAAAAACAAAATTATTTTACAAATTGTTCTTTTTTTATTATTATTATTATTTTGTTTTTCCAAGAAAAGAAAAGAAACAAAAAATGATTGTGTTTTTTTGTTTTGTTTTTATATCTTGTTGACTTTGTAGGAAGATTGTCGCCATACATCCGTTTTTCTTTCCAAGAGTACAACCTCTC
Organism: Vinca minor; assembly: GCA_026122235.1. NCBI lineage: Eukaryota > Viridiplantae > Streptophyta > Magnoliopsida > Gentianales > Apocynaceae > Vinca > Vinca minor. The sequence goes on along the minus strand of JAOCZM010000112.1, from coordinate 441,188 downwards.
TCCATTGGGATTCTTCTTCAATTGACTTCTTGGCACACTTCCAGCTAATTCTGTTTATTCCCTTTGGTTTTCTTTTAGAACATTGAGGACCATGTTTATGTTAAAGTTAGGGGTAGAGACTACTTTTATGTTTATCTCAGAGCATGATTTTTTTTTAATTTTTTTTTTTTGAAATTTCAAGTTTATGTGCTATAATAAATAAACCAAAAAAAAAAAAAAAATACAAGATTGCGACCTCTCTTGATATTATGTGAACTATGTTAAGATGATGAATTTTATATGGATTAGAATGTGATTGGCAAATTTGACACTTTGGGATTCCTTTGCTAATGATATCTTAGAATTAAAACAAAACTTTCTTCAAAAATTTTTTATGACCTATACATTATAGAATCTTGTATTTTGTATTATACTTTTAGACTTTTTAAGATAACCATAATCTAATTGTGATTTAATCTTTAGGTACCTTTTTTAAATGTGCATTTAGTCTGACTTGTGAATATATATTCCTAACGAAAAATAAAGACCTCTTCAATACATATACATATAAATAATAATAAATAAATATATATACTCCCTATGTGTTTAATAGTATTTATGTCAAGTGATCAAAGCTAAGCTTGTCACACCTGCGACCCCCCATGGTCACCCTAGGGCAAGGTCGTGGGTTTGAGACATTTTGGATATTTGTTGGGCAATGTTTCGCTGCTCTTGGGTTTTATAAGTTGGCAAATGAAAACTAGCAAAATCAATGGATTTTACCAAGAGTATGAGCATGCGTAAGTAAGCACACCAATAAGCGTTTGATAAAAATGTTCACATTCATTGGTGCCCCAAATATCAAGTGTAAAAAAAAAAATTTATTGAATGATGTCACAATTTCTTTCTTTAGTTTTATATATCTAAGAGCCGAACCGAATGCACATTGAAAAAGGGTACCCATAGATTAAAAATACAATAAGAGGAGGTGTGAAGAGTGAATGTATATTTGTTTAATTCTAAATGCAAAATTCTCAAATCTATAGTTGTCATTGTAAATCAAAGATTCACTTTTTCAAAAACAAGTTTTTCATGTCTAGATTTCATTAGCCTTGGAATCCTATTTGTCATACATTGATTGAACTTTTCTAAGACCATAGCTGATGATACTTGCTTACAGAATCGCAAGATTGGTAGCAATATTAATAAAACTTTTTGTTGAGATCTTCATGAATTGTCTTCTTTGATCGATGACGATCAAAATGCTAAGTTGGGGGTAGTTGATAAACTCATATTTTCTATATAAATTATACTACTTTTTACTTAGTTTTTACCTAAAGAATATTATATTTCCATATTTTAGAGTCAATTTGATATTAATTTCTTAATATATTTATTTTGATTTGATATATATATTTTAGGTATTTTTATATGCTAAATAAAAACATATTATTAAGAATATTTATTTTAGGATTATATTATACTTTCTTAGATTTGTTTTTGTTGGAAAGTCTATTAATTGGAAACAAAGTCAGAGATTTAATTGGAAACAAATACTATGGGCCTTGCGCCACAAGAACAAGAAGTTGAGAAGGAAAATGGTTAATACCTCCTCACATCTCTATAAAAAGAGGGCATGAAGCCCTAAAGAAGAGATACCAAAAATACTCACCGATCAGCCGCAAAAAAAAATAAAAAATAAAAAAAAAGCAACCAAAAAGCCAACATTCTGAGGCAGCCGCAAGCAGAACAATCATCATCACTGTGTTGTTCCAATTGGGAATGTGGTCAATCTGTGCAAGTTTCAAGAAGGGATTAATTAGCGGGGATAATTTTGACATCAAGTTGTAATCTAAACTCGTTCATTTTTTTTATTTTCTTGATTCGTAACTTTTCTCATGTCTAAATTAATTGTCATAGTTGATTTATGTATGACCGGAGAGACATATGTTCGTTCAACCCGAGACAGCTCTTGGTCGACCGGGTCTTTTGCACAATCCAATTGAGTCAGCCAAATAAAATTCAGCACCCACATCAAATGTAAACTCCAACAAGCTCAATCTAGTTGATAATAGTGTGCGACTCTTTAGGTATTTGCTATGTTGGTCGTGACAACAGTTGTCAACAGTAATGAGAGATATCCACCAACACATCATTACTCCCAATTCACAAATAGTCCCGGTGATTCAAGTAACCACGAATATGATCTTTTACACTAATCCCTTTGTACTCGATCTCTAGATTGAACACAAGTCATGGTGTATGTCAAACTAGTATAGTCCAATCAATCAGTTTCGCAATTTCCGAGTAGACTAATCAAATAACATTAATATCTCATATTAATTCACTTGTTCATGTCCATGATTTAGTCTCACTCAATCAAGGGGCCCGAGATATCACTCATGTTGTATAGGAGGGACAAATCCTCTATCTATCACACCTCATCCTGACATGGTTCATAAATACACCAGACAAATGCCTTTATAGCCCATCTAGTTACAGACGGCGTTTGACACCATCAAAGTACACCATTAGCAAAGAAGGAAATCTTGTGTGATCTCAAGTCGAAGGATTTAGGTGCAAACAAAGTCATTATGAGAACATTGTTGACATTTAGACAACAATCCATGAAATGTTCTTATAAGCGGGTCAATCCAGTATCAAATACCCATGTGTTTGATTTAATATCGCATATTTAATCACAACACATACTAGTCTCCACACATTATTTTTGTCCTTAAAATTCCCCAATAATAATTGACTAGGGACATTTTAGAATAGTTCCAATGTAACAACTACATAACTACCTAAGGACGTTATTATATTTTTTAATCCAAAAAGCACAACCGTATTCAAAACAATAATAATGAAATTCATGCCTTAATATTTCATCACATGAAAAGAAATACAACAATCTCCCACTTACACTAAAGACAACAACCTTGCCTTTTAGTTTATACTGTACATAAGAACTATCTCTAAGACCAGTTCCCTTGGTATCTAATACCCATGCTACAAGTATGGTGATCATGCTGCTGCTCTTGTGTCAGCAGCTTCGTCAGTTGGTCGGCGATGTTATCGTCCGTGTGAACCTTGTAAATCTTCACATCTTCTCTATCAATGATCTCACGGATCAGGTGATATATGGCTCTATTCACAATGGAGATCAATCACATTCGTCATTCGAAATGCTAGGTATACCACACCAAGTTCATCAAATGAACTTTCGGATCCAAATCTCCTAGGCAACATCTAATGCAGCTATATACTCGGCTTTGGTTGTAGTTTAGGCAAGACACATATCTAGATTGCGATCTAAAGTCGTCTCTATCAGTTTGGAAACTAACATCAGTGTAACAGCTTACAATGAACTCGTCTTCCCCACCATAGATTAAGAAAGTGTACTTAGTCCTTCGTAAGTATTTACGGATGTTCTTTACGACTATCCAGTGACGTTCACCATATGTAGATTGGTATCTGTTGTTAGTAGTGCCCTAGGACTATTAGCATATGTTGTACGTTTTATATATTTTGAGCATGTCATTTGAATGGTTAATTTTGCTTTTGAGCATCAAATATGTGATTTGATAGTAAAACTCATTAGCGTTTGCAATTACTATTCCGATTGTCCCTAGTTTTATGTAATGTTCTTTAGAATGAAATAAAACTAGTATGATGTTTGATTGATAATTATGTTTTACTGATCATGTGTAATGGATACAAATCATATCATATATACAATATATTGGGATATATTGTATCGGGCGTGATCTGTTAGAGAAATAATACTTCATTGTTCTTTAGTCATAAGTATTGCTTCCTCAATACTATTTGGAATCCGTAGACCTTATGTCTCCATTGTTTCTATCATGAATGGAGCTACGTTTTGACTCAGTCGGACGTTACTTTTAATCAAGTAATTAATAGGACTGATGATCGGATGTAGTATCCTATCACAGCTTGAATGTGGGAGGCATTGTAAGGGATTTTCCGGCTCTTATTAGAAAGAGATATCCATGGGCCCCTCGATAGGGAAGACTTTTTAAATGCATGGCCTTGCGCAAATGTATTTAATAAAGTGGTTATTAAATATTGTTTGTTGGAACTGTCTATCTGGAGATCGAGTATAAATACAATTAAGCTTTATAAGGGTGACAACTACCATGCCTTATGCTTAATTTGGATATCGTGAGGCAAATGGATTAAATAGTGGATTGATATTAGGTTCCACCGTACATTCATCCACTTTGGGTAGTCACAATGTCCAGCTAGGGACCGCTTGTGATTTATGAATACATACTACTACTTAGTGTGTTTTCATTGCCGTGATATGAACCTACAGGGTCACACGCATAGATGAGTTAACGAGCTTCATGTCCAGATTCAATGAATCTATAATGTGTCTAGGTTCATTGTATCTGAGAATAATAAAATGTTATTATTCGAATTAGAGATTAAGGAGGGGCATTTTCGGTATTTGGTTCTAGCTGGGATTACGTGGGAGTTATTATGCGATGAAGACTCCCACTATCAGAAGAGGTTGATAGCACGTGGGAGTTGATTCGCGAAACAAACTCTCACGCCAAATATAATCCTCTTTTGGCTGAAACCCTAGGTTAGACCTTCTCAAGCCGCAAAAACCAAGAAACCCTTGAAATCATATATGGCAGGACGCATGGCTGATATGACAGGACAAATTGAAGAATTAAAGCTTCAAAATTAGCAACGTAATGTTAAGGATGATAACGAGAGTGAGGATAACTCGGTTGAAGATAATGAACCGCCAAGGGTACAACAATTGCCGAGGGAAAATCCGGCAATTCTGAGAAACCGGATAATCAACAATCAAGCGTATCAGCTGAGAAGAGGAGATTATATTTCACGTAATGACAATAATCTTGGTTCAATAAAGACAAAGATTCCATCTTTCGAAGATATGAATGATTCCGAATTGTTTTTAGATTGGATTCGTAAAATTAACCATGTTTTTGTTGTTCATAGCTATTCGGAGGAAAATAAAGTAAATCTAGCAGCCATGGAGTTTTATGGATATGCTTATATTTGGTGGGACAAAGAAACGAGACAAGGGAAAAAGTGGAACAACCAGAAATTGCCACTTGGGTCAAGATGAAAGCGGTGATGAAACGACGTTTTGTTTCTCTAAATTACATAAGGGAACTTTACAACCGTTTGCAAAGATTAAGGCAAGGCGATAGAACGGTCGATAAATATTACAAGGCAATGGAAATTGCAATGATTTAGGCCGATATTAATGAAGGAGATGAGGCAACAATAACTCGGTTCTTGGCTGGTCTAAATGATAAAATCCGGGAAAAGATAGAACGTGCTAATCTTGATAATATTACATCTATGTTATATTATGCAGAGAAGGTTGAAAGACAGCCAAAGGAAACGATTTTAAGAGCAAAATCGGCAACTTTCCAACCTTGGAAGAAGCTGAATCCACCCCAGAATTTTTCTACTGTTTTGCCGAGCCAAATCAAGGGTAAAAAGGTCATAAATGGTGGAGAAATAGCCACGGGGAAGTTTGGGGAAGTAAGGTCTCAAAACCCATCAAATACGTCCAATACGAAGGTAAATTCGACCCCAAATCTTGTTCGGGAATGTTTTAAATGTAGGGGCAAAGGACACTTTGCTATGGGATTTAGAGGAGAAAACTGAGGCGGTCAGAGAAAATCCGGTTTCTGATAATCAACTTTTGGTTACGATGAAGCTACTTCATTCTCAACCATTGGATGATATTCATCAACATAGAAGTAATCTCTTCCAAACCAAGTGCATCGTTAAAGGCAAGTCAATTTTATTAATTATTGATAACGGAAGTTGTACTAACGTTTGTTCTTTTGATATGGTTTCCGCACATGAATTACCATGTAAGGCACATCCTATGCCTTATAAGCTATCTTGTTTGAATAATAGTGGTGATATCAAAGTGGATAAGTAAGTTGAGATAGAGTTTGGAATTGGGAGATATAAGGATTCGGTTTTGTGTGATGTGGTCCCGATGACCGCAAGTCATATGATTTTGGGAAGGCCATGGCAATACGATCAAAATGCCAATCATATGGGAAGAGAAAATATGTGTAAGTTAACGAAGGTTAATATCAAGTTTATTTTAAATCCTTTGTCTTTGAATCAAGCATGTGAGGTACATAAACAAATGGCCATAAATAGAGAGAAGATAAAAAAGATAGCGAGAGGAAAAATACGAGTGATCCAACCCGTGAGGTAAAATTCGGGGGAAAAAAAGATACAAAAGTCGTGAGTTAGTGAGACAAAAGGAAAGCTCACAAAAAGAGAGGAAAGAGTGTTCATTCATCAACCCGGGAAAGGTAGATAGGGCAATTGAAGCAAAACGACTTGTTGCTTTGTTAGATTTGAAAGGAACCACAAGGAACCTTTTTACTAACACTTTTTTTTTTACTCTAACATCTTTTTCTACATCTAGTCTTGCTATTTTTCAAAAATTTCATGAAGTCTTCCCGAAAGAGTTGCCGAGAAGGTTATTTACGAGCCTTCAAAATCGTGAAAGGTATAAACCATCTTGATGCGAAATCTTGATGGGTTATATCAAGACTCAGCTTAATTAGCAGATCTTTCTCTATCTCGAATAGTTTATGGGGGAATACACTTAACACAGTCCCGGAAAGGCTAAGTATCAATGGAGGTTGAAACACCACAACTAGATAAACCAACTAGTTGATACAGTAACTTAAAGAAATATGAACTTCAACCGGAAGTCATAAACAAGTATCAAAGGATTAACCTTAATCAAAATATCAATATATCAAGTCTAAGTTACATGGCTGCCGAAATCTCTATTAAATAGAGTATTTCGGTTACAAGAGAACCAATCTAACTCAAACTAGGAAAAGGGAAATAAGAGTCCTTGAAGAAGTAGGACTCTTGAATAACAACTTGCTATCAAGTAACTACCTAAACAAGATAATAGGGACATGTTCCTATTATCTTGGTGGCTGAAATAAAAGTAACTACCAAAATAATGAAGAGTCCTAGTTGCATTAGGACTCTTAATAACAAACTAACACACACATGGACAACATGTCCTTTATTATAGCAACTACTTGCTATACACGAAATTATAGTAAAGAAATATGCTGAAAATAATTAAAGTCTAGAATAGACTTTAATTGTACACAAAAAAGACTAAAATGCCCTTTATAATTCGTCCCCATTCTGGACAGCTTGTTGGGCCAACTTGCACGACAATATGGGATATCAAGAAGGCAGAATCTGATCTTGTGATCTTCATGAAAGTTGTAGATCTGCCTCTTATCTTTAATATGCAACTGGAATCAGCTCCATTGGATAAGTATATCGAAAGATATGTTCATTCTGCCAAACAGTAGCAAAGCTGTCCATTCCTTGTACACTTGTGATACTAAGAGGTTGACTTGTACAACATTCCTAGATGTAATTTAGAGTCCTCTTTGTATCTGAATGCACGTTCCCTTGAGTTGGGCAGCCCCAAGGTTGGGACCGTATCATCCCCTCCTTGAAAAGGATTCGTCCTCGAATCTTCCCAAAAATCAGCTTTGTAATCTGCAAAATGAAGAAAAGGGAGCAAGTTAGAAATATGGAAAGTAGAAAGTACATTGTACTTACCTATCAATGAGATTCTCTTGCGGCTGTCCCAAATGAATGGTGTCTTTTCCTCCTTAATTGCAATTAATGAGTCGAGTAAGCTTGCTAAAATCACTGAAACAAATGTGTATAAAAGCGTGCCAACTCATATGTTGAACGATCTTGAAGGATAATAGTTGTTCGTGACCATTCCCTTATTGCATTATCTTTTGCTAGAACAACTTGAATACCTTGAAATCTCACAATGTAACTAAGAAGGTTAATAGAATTAGTGTAAGAAACATAATTTCCAATCTTAGCATACAAAGTTTGTGCTTTTAAAATAGTAAAAACAGCCATAAGATGTTCAATAGGATTCTCTCGGTTTTTACTCGTAACAAGTACTTTATCAAAGTAAGGAATTGGATGTCTATACTTAAACATGAAGTTATTAACATTGAGACTATCCGTATATAATCTAAAAGTCCTTTCTTGCTTTGGTATGATTTTTCCCGGATTAACAAAAAGACTTAAAGACATACTTACCTTCTTCTGTTCAAGAATTAAATCACCTTGGGTTTGAATTTGCTGATTTGTACCCAAAGATGGTTTATATCTTTCATGATTTTGAAGACTAACAATTAATCTTCTCGGCAACTCCTTAGGGAAGTCTTCATGAAATTTCTGAAAAATGGCAAGACTAGATGTAGAAAAAGATGTTAGATAAAAAGAAAAAGTGTTAGTACAAAGGTTCCTTGTGGTTCCTTTCAAATCGAACAAAACAACAAGTTGTTTTGTTGGAATTGCCCTATCTACCTTTTCGGGAGTAATGAATAAACACTCTTTTCTCTCTTTTTGCGAGCTTGCCTTTTCTTTCACTAAGCTCAAGGCTTTTGTATCCTTTTTTCCCTCGAATTGTACCTCATGGATAGGATCACTCGTTTCTTTTCTATCTCGCTCTTTTTTCACCTCTAAAACAGCCCTTTCAGCTTCTTCCTCGCTTATCCACGATCCATCATCCAATTTTATCATTGTACTCTTGTTAGGGCAGTCCATAGCAAAGTGTCCTTTGCCCCCACATTTAGAACATTCCCGAACAAGTTTTGGAGTAGATTTTACCCTCGTATTGGCCGTATTTGATGGATTTTGAGACCTTGCTGCCCCAAACTGACCAGTGGCTGTCTTTGCACCATTTATGACCTCTTTACCCTTGCTTTGGCTTGGAAAAACAGTAGAAAAAATCTGGGGTGGATTCGGCTTCTCCCAAGTTTGGAAAGTTGCCGGTTTTGCCCTTAAATTCTTTTCTTTATGTTGCCTTTCAATCTGTTCAGAAAAATAAACCATATCAATAAGATTATGAAGATTAGCACGTTGTACCTTAGGTCTGATGTTGTCATTTAGACCAGCCAAGAACCGATCTAAAGTTGTTTCTTTATCTTCTTGAATATTCAATCTAAACATCACCATCTCCATCTCTTTGTAGTATTCATCAACGGTCTTTGTTCCTTGCCTCATTCTTTGTAGCTGATTGTACAACTCATGATTAAAATTTTGAGGTACAAATCGTCGTGACATGACCGCTTTCATATCTTCCCATGAATCAATTGGTCGTTGTCCCGCTCTTCTCCGTTCATTGGTCTCATTATCCCACCACTTTGATGCATAGTCTCCAAACTCCATGGCTGCCAATTTAACCTTTTTTTCCTCCGAATAATAATGAACATAAAAAACATGGTTAACTTTTCGTGTCCAATCAAAAAATAAATGAGGATCATTCGTACCTAAAAAAGGAGGGATCTTGGTCTTGATGGAACCAAGATTATTATCAAACCTTTGAGCTTGATAATTTGGTCTCGGTTCATCAAGATCAAAGTGTCTAGGATCATACCTTTGATTGTTTTGCCTCGGTTCAATATTAACAAAAGGATTTGGATCATACCTTTGAGTTTGATCATAGGCTCTCGGATCATACCTTTGGTTGTGAGCATTTGGTCTCGGATCATACCATTGATCTTGATGATTTGCTCTCGGTTCAAAACTCTCATCATGAACAAAAGGTCTCGGATCATACCTTGCATTTTGCTGATTTGGTCTCGGTTCATATGCAAAGTTGTCCATCATTCTTGGAGTTGCTCTCGGCTGGTATTGAACATTATCAACTTTGTGCCGAAACTTGTCTCTCCAAGGTGGTTTATTGGATTCTTGAAACCCATTATCATCTCCAACGTCAACATCCACGGCATTCCCTCTTCTAGGTGGCCTTTTAATGTCTTTGAGGGATTGCAATAGTTGTATCGACTCTCTTAAAAGCTTGTCTGCATTTATGACGTCTTGCTGCGAAGTACCTTCATTAAAAGACATTATCTTTGCAAAACAAACTTCACAAAAAGAATCGTTAGTAGAAAAAGATGTTAAAGATTGAATCTTTCACAAAATCTGTGAATAGTAATCTGTGAATAGTGTTCTGTGAATAGTAATCTGAGAATAGTAATCTGTGAATAGTACCCAGTGAATAGTAATCCGTGAATAGTAATATGTGAATAGTAATCAGTGAATAGTAATCAGATTTTTATTCTCTCAATATCCCTCAAAATACTTGTCAAGAACTTCCAACTTTGAATGTTTGAAGGGTTATAAGGATGGAAGGCTGAAAAAATAGTGCAAGAAGTACTTTCTTGACTTAAAAGAAAAGTGTAGTAAGAAAGAAAAAGAGTAATCTTTAAAAAGATGTAACCTTTACGCTTCTTGATTTTCTTTCTTCTTGATATTGCTTTTCTTGACGCCTTTCTTTACCTTTTTTACCCAAGACTTACCCTTATCTTGGCCACACGGATCAAGAACTTCTATGGGATGAAGATGTTACCTTGATATTTTAACCTTGATGGTGACTAATTCAAGATGAAGAGGGAACAAGATCCAATTCCTTGTTGAAGGAAGTTTGCTTTTGGATTGTATCCTTGTCTTTTATGGGATAACTCGGCTGCCAATTTCTTTATATCCGAGTGGCTTTTTCGTTGGGTAGAATATTTTTGTTATCTTTCGGATTTTCCCAAGCAAACAAGAAAAAAAAAATTTCAAGAAAACTGTAAAGGGTACACCAAGATAGAGATCAACCTTTTGCTCTGATACCACTTGATGCGAAATCTTGATGGGTTATATCAAGACTCGGCTTAATTAGCAGATCTTTCTCTATCTCGAATAGTTTATGGGGGAATACACTTAACACAGTCCCGGAAAGGCTAAGTATCAATGGAGGTTGAAACACCACAACTAGATAAACCAACTAGTTGATACAGTAACTTAAAGAAATATGAACTTCAACCGGAAGTCATAAACAAGTATCAAAGGATTAACCTTAATCAAAATATCAATATATCAAGTCTAAGTTACATGGCTGCCGAAATCTCTATTAAATAGAGTATTTCGGTTACAAGAGAACCAATCTAACTCAAACTAGGAAAAGGGAAATAAGAGTCCTTGAAGAAGTAGGACTCTTGAATAACAACTTGCTATCAAGTAACTACCTAAACAAGATAATAGGGACATGTTCCTATTATCTTGGTGGCTGAAATAAAAGTAACTACCAAAATAATGAAGAGTCCTAGTTGCATTAGGACTCTTAATAACAAACTAACACACACATGGACAACATGTCCTTTATTATAGCAACTACTTGCTATACACGAAATTATAGTAAAGAAATATGCTGAAAATAATTAAAGTCTAGAATAGACTTTAATTGTACACAAAAAGACTAAAATGCCCTTTATAATTCGTCCCCATTCTGGACAGCTTGTTGGGCCAACTTGCACGACAATATGGGATATCAAGAAGGCAGAATCTGATCTTGTGATCTTCATGAAAGTTGTAGATCTGCCTCTTATATTTAATATGCAACTGGAATCAGCTCCATTGGATAAGTATATCGAAAGATATGTTCATTCTGCCAAACAGTAGCAAAGCTGTCCATTCCTTGTACACTTGTGATACTAAGAAGTTGACTTGTACAACATTCCTAGATGTAATTTAGAGTCCTCTTTGTATCTGAATGCACGTTCCCTTGAGTTGGGCAGCCCCAAGGTTGGGACCGTATCACATCTTCGGTTCAAAATCATAAAATTCGAAATCAAGGTGAGTTAATTCTAGCAAGGAACAAAGCAAGTAAGTCTTTAAATGCTTATATTAATCCGGGAAATATGGTACTAAAGCATGAGGGGACTTTTAGAGTATATACGAATAGTCTAAATATTAATCACATAACTTTTAAAAATAGACATCTGAATTCTTGCTTTGATAACATATTTATTTATAGTCAAAATAGAGAGTAATTCAGTGAACATCTTAGGGCTATTTTTTCTATTATAAATACACAAACCTTGGATGCTAATATGGAAAAGTATGTTTATTACACTCATTCTATTAACCTTCAGTTGCATCATGAGTTTTCAAGGCATTAAAGTTGAACCGGCGAAGATAGGACAATTGAGGAATGACCGAACACAACTAGTTCAAATCGCATTCGTTCATCATTTGAGTTGACAAGCTTTTTTTAGAGTTTTGTTCGTGATCTTAGCAAGCTTGCTGCCACAATAGAGAAAAGAGAGATACAATTCTCTTGGGACAGCCGCCATAAAATCAATTTAATAGGTAAGCACGAAACACATTCTACTTGCTATATTTCTAACTTGCTCCCTTTTGCAATTTTTCAGATTATGTGGCTGATCGCCAATTTTTCAGATTAATAGGTAAGCACGGTACACATGCTAGTTGCTATATTTCTAACTTGCTCCCTTTTGCCAATTTTTCAGATTATGTGGCTGATCGTGATGATGATTCGAGGACGAATCAAGTTTTTCAAAGGGGAGGGGATGATACAGTACCAACCTCGGGGATACCCAAGTCAAAGGAGCATACATAGACTAATAACGAGGAAAATATCGTAAGTAAATCCTAATAGACTTTATCATAGCGACCGGAGAAAATGTTTCATCGCAGTCTATACCATGAATTTGTCTATAACCTTTAACTATTAGTCGAGATTTAAAAGTGTGAACATTACCATCCATGTTGATTTTCTTTTTGAAACACCACTTGTCACCGTTGATCTTACAACCTTCGAGTAGATCTCCCAAAGTCCAAACTTGGTTATCATACATGGATTGCATCTCAGACTTCATAGCTTCTAGCTACTTGGCAGACTGAGAACTATGAATTGCCTCTTTGTAGGAAGTGGGTTCATTTTGATCAATTAATTCAATATGATGATCATCAGTTACGAGAAATCCATATCTCTCAGGCTGTTGATGAACCCGACTTGAGCTTACTTGAGGTTCAAGCTCAGTATCAGCACGTGAGCTTACTTGAGGTTCCAAAGTTAGTTCAGATGTTGGTTTTACATCTTGAATTTCTTCAAGATGGATCTTACTCCCACTATCCCTTTTGGAAATAAATTTCCTTTCAAGGAATACTTCATTTTGAGCAACAAACACTTTGTTCTCTGATGGAAGATAGAAGTAATGCCATTTAGTTTCCTTAAGATATCCCACAAACAAACACTTTTGAGATTTAGGGGTGAGTTTATCAAATAATAATCGTTCTACAAGAGCTTTGCATCCTCAAATCTTGAGAAATGACAAACTAGGTCGTTTCCCAATCCATATCTCATATGGAGTATTCTGAACTGCTTTAGAAGGAAGTCTATTTAATATAAATGCAGTACTTTCTAGGGCGTAACACCGAAAGGAAATTGGAAGATTTGTTTGACTCATCATATCGAACCATATCTAGTAGGGTGTGATTTCTTCATTCTGAGACACCAGTCCATTGTGGTGTGTTAGGAGGAGTTAATTGTGAAACAATTCCACAACCTCTAAGATGTTCGTCAAAGTCTTTTTTAATGTATTTGTAACAACCCGTGCCGTAAGTTGGTAATATTTTTTTATATAAAAATTAGGGGAAAAAATTGACCATTTACCTTTATTTAAAAAATAAAAATACTTTAGCTCCAAGAAACTTGGATACCAAGAACAAAATAATAGATAAATATTGTCCATTTTTTCTGTGACATCCACGTTTCCCTATGACTCAGCCATTTTCTGGACACCTAGATGAATTTGATTGTCCATTTCATTCTTTTTATCCCCAATTTGTTATTTTACATTTCCATATTTATCTACTGCAAACTTCTTAACTGAAATACAAGAGCTCCAATATGATTAAATTTAGCATTGTCCCAATTTCTCTCTTGATGTCTCATAATCATGCTTTACCCACTATATTTGGTCTTCATTTCTTTCATCTTATTATTTGCTCCCTGTGACCGAATTACAAGGTTAAGAGTTCTATTAAACTCTATAGCTCAGGCAACTTTCAGAGTTTCTTTTGGGAATTATAAGAAAATTTAAAGAAATAGATTATTTTAGATCTTAAGAAAATGAACAGTTTATCAGGCGAGTGTTGTTACTAGTGCCCTAGGATCATTAGCATATGTTGTACGTTTTATATCTTTTGAGCATGTAATTGAATAGCTAATTTTGCTTATGAACATCAAATGCGTGAATTGATAGTAAAACTCATTAGTTTATGTAATTACTATTCTAATTGTCCCTAGTTTTATGTAAGCTTCTTTACAATGAAATAAAATTGGTATGATGTTTGATTGATGATTATGTTTTTAATAATCACGTGTAATGAATACAAATCATATCATAGATGCAATGTATAGAGATATATTGTATCGGGCGTGATCCGTTAGAGAAGTAATACTTCATGGTCCTTAGTCATAAGTATTACTTCCTCAATACTATTTTCTAGAATCCTTAGACCTTATGTCTCCATTGATTCTAGCATGAATGGAGCCACATTTTGACTCAGTCCGACGTTACTTTTAATCGAGTAATCAATACGACTGATGATCGGATGTAGCGTCCTATCATGACTTGAATGTGAGAGGCATTGTAAGAAATTTGTCCCTCTCTATTATTAGAAAGAGATATCCATGGGCCCCTTGATAGGGAAGACTGTCTAAATGCATGGCATTGCTCAAATGTATTTGATAAAGTGGTTATTAAATACTATTTGTTGGAAGTGTATACCTGGAGATCGAGCATAAATACAATTAATCTTAATTAGGGTGACGACTACCATGCCTTATGCTTAATTAGGATATCGCGAGACAAAGGGATTAAAAATAGTGGATTGATATTAGGTTCCACCGTAAATTCATTCACTTTGGGTAGTCACAATGTCATGTTGGGGACCGCTTGTGATTTATGAACACATACTACTACTAAGTGTGTTTTCATTGTCATTGTGATATGAGCCTACAGGGTCACACGCATAGACGAGTTAACGAGCTTCATGTCCAGATTCAATAAATCTAGAATGTGTCTAGGTTCATTTTCTCTGAGAATAATAAAGAGTTATTATTTGAATTAGAGTTTAAGGAGGGGCATTTTTCGGTATTGAATTATAGCTGGGATTACGTGGGAGTTATTATCCGATAAAGACTCCCACTACCAGCAGAAGTCTAGAGGACGTGAGAGTTAAAGACTCCCACTGCTAGGAGAGTTGGAAAGGACGTGGGAGCTATTTTTGAAACAACCTCTCACACCCTATATTAACTTCTCTTGGCCGAAAACCTAGAGGGGAAAAAAAATTTCCAGCCGCAAAATATCTAAAACGGAAATCAGATTTCTGGACTTGCAGCCTCCTTTATTCTCTAGAATCCACAAACTCAGAAGAACGAAGAGCTAGCACTCGCTGCCGGTTTCGTCGTGTGGATATCGGTAGGGTATAATTTTGCAAGGGAGGACTCAAGGTGGTTGCTACTCAGTGCTGAAAACCATAATCTTTCACCAAGAAACCAGAATATTTCATCAAGAAACGTAAGTCTTTTAGTTTTATTCGATTCGTTTTTTTATGAGCGGATCCTTCAGGGGAGGACTCGTGGGTGTTTAAAACGAGTTTTTGCCCATGAATCCCTTCAAGTGTTGCACTCTTTTACAAAATTATATATGTGTGTGTGTATTGTGTGTTCATTTGTTTATTGCACTCATGATCTGGATCAACTCATGACATGCACTGGTTGAAGGGATTCATGGGAGAAACTCATTCTAAACACCCTTGAGTCCTCCCCTGAAGGATCCGCTCATACAAAAATGAATCGAATAAAACCGAAAAGACTTACGTTTCTTGATGAACGATTCTGGTTTTCTTGGTTAAAAATTCTGGTTTTCGGCTCTCAACAGCAACCACCTTGAGTTCTCCCTTGGGGAATTACTCCCTACCGGTATCCACGCGAAGAAACGGCCAGCGAGTGCTAGCTCTTCGTTCTTCTGAGTTTTTGGATTCTAGAGAGAAAATGAGGCTATAAGAACAGAAATCTAATTTCCGTTTTAGGTATTTTACGGTTGAAAAATTACCCTCTAGGGTTTCGGCCAAGAGAAGTTAATATAGGGTGTGAGAGGTTGTTTCAAAAACAATTCCCACGTCCTTACCAACTTTCCCATCAGTGGGAGTCTTTAACTCCCACATCCTCTAGAATTCTGCTAGTAGTGGGAGTCTTTATCGGATAATAACTCCCACGTAATCCCAACTATAATTCAATACCGAAAATGCCTCTCCTTAATCTATAATTCAAATAATAACTCTTTATTATTCTCAGAGAAAAAAATATCTGATACAATGAACCAAGACACATTCTAGATTCATTGAATCTGGACATTAAGCTCGTTAACTCGTCTATGCGTGTGACTCTGTAGGCTCATATCACAATGACAATGAAAACACACTTAGTAGTAGTATGTGTTCATAAATCACAAGCGGTCCCCAACATGACATTGTGACTACCCAAAGTGAATGAATTTACGGTGGAACCTAATATCAATCCACTATTTTTAATCCCTTTGTCTCGCGATATCCTAATTAAGCATAAGGCATGGTAGTCGTCACCCTAATTAAGCTTAATTGTATTTATGCTCGATCTCCAGGTATACAGTTCCAACAAATAGTATTTAATAACCACTTTATCAAATACATTTGAGCAATGCCATGCATTTAGACAGTCTTCCCTATCGAGGGGCCCATGGATATCTCTCTCTAATAATAGAGAGGGACAAATTTCTTACAATGCCTCTCACATTCAAGTCATGATAGGACGCTATATCCGATCATCAGTCGTATTGATTACTCGATTAAAAGTAACGTCGGACTGAGTCAAAACGTGGCTCCATTCATGCTAGAATCAATGGAGACATAAGGTCTAAGGATTCTAGAAAATAGTATTGAGGAAGTAATACTTATGACTAAGGACCATGAAGTATTACTTCTCTAACGGATCACGTCTGATACAATATTTCTCAATACATTGCATCTGTGATGTGATTTGTATTCATTACACATGATTAGTAAAACATAATCATCAATCAAACATCATACTAGTTTAATTTCATTGTAAATAAGCTTACATAAAACTAGGGACAACTAGAATAGTAATTACATAAACTAATGAGTTTTACTATCAAATCACGCATTTTATGTCAAGAAGACTGATATCATCTGAATTCATTGTATTCTTATAAAATCTCTTGGCATGATCCACATATTCGATTCCTATGGCCTTACAAAACATCTTTTCAGTGAATGCAAATTCCAACTTTCCAACACAAGATCTATCTTCCTCAAATTAGCTCCAAATTCATAAACAATTGAAGGGTAAATAGATTCATCAACGTCAAACAGATTAACCCACCCCATATCATCAAATAGACCCATGACTTCATCTAGCCCTTTACCTTGAGCAAACATAATATCATCTCTAAAATATGTTGTCATGAAACCTCTATTTGATTTTTTAAGCTTGTCAAACAATTGCTTAGAAGCGGTATTGTAAAACGGAGTCGTTACATTTTTCGTTGAAAAATTTGATGATCCTCCTACCTCGAAATCTGAAGGTGGAGATACCCTTGAAGGTGACGAAGAGTAATCATCCTCCGAGTGGCTAGAATCGGTATCCACAATTTTTTTGCCCTTTCCCACGACCTTGCGAGCCACCATTTTTGCTCGTCCTTTCTTTGGTGTGGCTTGAGTGGGTTCCTTGATGGAAATCCCTTTTTCAAGTGGTCGGTTAGGTAGATTTCTCTGAGGATTCTTGTGAGGAGGTGTATTGGCATCATCTTTTCCTCCTTTGTTAGTGTTCTCCGTCCTCACCATTTGTGATAAAGCAAAATAGGTTCGGATTAGGGGTAATATGAACCGAGGGGAATATGAAAAAATATTTGAAAATAAATGAATTCCAAACAAATTGATGATGGAATAGAGATAGAAAGATGAAATTGAGGATAGATAAAGCTTGGGTTGAGGGGAATCGGTTTGAAGTGAAGAGGAATTAGAGAGAGAAAATGTTTTTTGAGATGAGAGGATTAAAAAAAATGTTTGGGTTTCTTTTGATATAAGCGGTAACCCGCACATCTCGGTCGACCGTTCACTAATGAGGTCGACGAGACATCAACCGAGCCAATCTAGAAGCTTCGACGGACGATGGGTTGGTTCAACAATTAAAAGTTCGGTCGACCGTCCGATCCATTTTCACTACATCCTTAGTTTCGGATCATCCGTTCCCTGGACAGTTGATCCGAGGTTCCCCTGTTTCTTCCTGCACACTTAACACACACATCAGTCCTGGAATTTTGTGATTCTGAGGCAACGCCTGAGATATTCAAATCTTTCGGTGCCAAGTGGCTTTGTGAAAATATCTACAAGTTGTTCATCCGTGCTTATGAAATTTATGCAAACATCGCCTTTAGCAACATGATCACTAATGAAATGATGCTTGATTTCTATATGTTTAGTCCTAGAATGCTGAATGGGATTCTTAGTTAAGTTGATTGCACTAGTGTTATCGCACAAGATAGGAACATGTTGAAATGCAAAGCCAAAATCCACAAGAGTATGCATCATCCAAAGAATTTGAGCACAACAACTACTGGCTGCTATATATTCCGCTTCGGCGGTGGAAAGAGATACACATGCTTGTTTCTTGCTATACCACGAGACTAATGCATGACCAAGAAAATGACAATGCCCACTAGTGCTTTTACGCTCAATACGACACCCCGCATAATCGGCATCCGAATAACCTATTAAATCAAAAGATTCACTTCTAGGATACCATAACCCATTATCATAAGAGCCTATGAGATATCTAAGAATGCGTTTAACGGCAATGAGATGTGATTCTTTAGGACATGCTTGGAATCTAGTACATAAGCATACGGCAAACATAATATCCGGCCTACTAGCGGTAAGATAAAGAAGAGAGCCAATCATACCTCTATACCTTGTTTCATCTACCGGTTTACCTTTTTCATCCTTGTCAAGCTTGATGGTTGCACTCATTGGTGTTTTGCTTTCTTTTGCACCATCCATCCCAAACCTTTTAAGTAGTTCTTTAGTGTACTTGGCTTGGTTGATGAAAATTCCTTCATTTGTTTGTTTGATTTGTAATCCAAGGAAGTAGTTGAGCTCTCCCATCATGCTCATCTCAAATTCATCTTGCATTAGTTTAGCAAATTCTTCACAAAGCACTTCATTAGTTGAACCAAAAATAATATCATCAACATATATTTGCACAAGTAAGATGTCATGAGATGCATTTGTTTTAATGAAAATGGTGGTGTCAACAAGACCTCTTGAAAAACCAATAGAAATGAGAAACTTGCTCAAACGCTCATACCAAGCACGAGGAGCTTGTTTTAAACCATACATTGCTTTTGTAAGTTTGTAAACATGGTTTGGAATTTTTTCATGCACAAAACCGGGAGGTTGTTCAACATAAACTTCCTCCTCAATAAAGCCATTTAGAAAGGCACTCTTCACATCCATTTGAAAAAGTTTAATACCTTTAAAACAAGCAAAAGCAAGAAGCATTCTAATAGATTCAAGTCTAGCTACGGGGGCAAAAGTTTCCTCAAAATCAATGCCCTCCTCTTGATTGAATACTTGAGCAACAAGTCTAGCTTTATTTCTTATAATCTCCCCAAGCTCATCAAGTTTATTACGAAAAATCCATTTTGTTCCAATAATGAGGCGATCAATAGGTCTAGGGACTAAAGTCCAAACTTGATTTCTTTCAAATTGATTGAGTTCTTCTTGCATAGCCAAAATCCAAAAGTAATCACGTAAAGCATCATGAATGTTCTTAAGTTCTATAGAAGAAAGTAAAGCAAGATTATCTATGAAATACCGCCTTGTTTTGACGCCAACGGATGGATCACCAATGATTTGCTCTTGAGGGTGACCTTGCTTGTATATCCAATCCTTTGGTAGCTCATTTGTTGAAGGATCATTGCTTTGAGTGACTTGGGGATCATTATGAGTAGTTTCAATGTCCTCCTTATCCTTGGAATTATCATCTAACATAGGAGCTTGATGGATTTCATTCATACTTTCCAAGGGCATACCTATATCATCATCATCTTTTCTAGGCAAGTAGATGTTAGATTCATCAAAAGACACATGCATGGACTCTTCAATACACAAGGTTCTTTTATTATATACCCTATAAGCCTTTTTGTTTGAAGAATAGCCAAGAAATATTCCTTCATCGGATTTCTTGTCAAATTTTCAAAGGCTATCTTTAATGTTGAGCACAAAACATTTGCAACCAAAAACTTTGAAATATGAGATTGAGGGTATTTTTCCAAAGATAAGCTCAGAAGGAGTTTTTCCAGCAAAAGGCCTTAAAAGAACTCTATTAACAATATAACAAGCGGTGTTCACGGCTTCGGCCCAAAAATATTTAGGTAAAGAATTTTCACTAAGCATAGACCTAGCCATCTCTTGTAAAGTTCTATTTTTCCTTTCAACAACCCCATTTTGTTGAGGCGTTTTAGGAGCCGAAAAGTTATGTGTGATGCCATTTTCATTACAAAACTTTTCAAAAAATTGATTGTTAAATTCCCTTCCATTATCACTTTTCAAGGTAACAAGTTTTAGTTCAAGCGAGTTTTGAACCTTTTTGAAAAGATTTGAAAACTCATGGAAGGTGTCATCTTTTTGTGCAAGAAAAATTACCCAAGTGAATCTTGAAAAATCATCCACAATAACAAAGGCATACTCTTACCACCTAAGCTAGTGGTCCTCATTGGTCTAAAAAGATCAAGATGAACAAGTTCAAGTGGTTTAGAAGTGGAAACCATTTGTTTAGGCTTAAAAGATGTTTTTGTTTGTTTACCAAATTGACAAGCATCACAAAAACGGTTTTTCTCATATTTCACTTTTGGAAGCCCACGTACTAGCTCTTTAGATGAAAGAGTATTTAAGAGTTCCATGCTCACATGACCAAGTCTACGGTGCCATAAGAATGCATCATCTTCATTTATAGATAAGCATTTAAAATCGCATGCAACAAGATCATCCAATGACAACATATAAACATTACCGGTTCTATTAGCAACAAGCACTTTTTCATGAGAAGAGCTATCAACAATAGAGCAAGCCTTTTTGCTAAACATAACATCAAAACCATTATCACAAAGTTGGCTAATACTAAGCAAATTATATTTGAGGCTATCAACAAGAAGAACATGCTTAACAAGAGTTGATGAACCTTTACCAACATTTCCAATGCCAAGGATTCTACCCTTCTTTTTGTCCCCAAATGTGACATAACCTTCATAGATAGGTTCCACGTCTTTGACTAATGAGGCATCTCCGGTCATGTGGCGACAACATCCACTATCAAGAAACCATTGAGCCGGAGTATTTACCTTGCTTGCAAGTACCTAAGACAAAGGAGGAGGAGTGACTTTTGGTACCCATACTTGTTTGGGTCCTTGAGGGTTAGTTAAAATACGCTTGATTCTCCAAACAGTTTTTACTCCTTTTTCAATCTTTCTCTTCACATAGCATCTAGCACTAGTGTGACCAAATTTTCCACAATATGTGCAACAAGTAGATGGCTTAGAGAATTTGTGAATATGCTCACGATATCTATTTTGCTTATGTGAGGTACTAGCATGCACAAAGTGTTTTCTAGGTACCTTAGAAGAGCTAGCAATATCAAAGTGAGTTGAATGTATATAGCCTAATCCATGTTTAACATGTGAAGTACATTGCATACAAAGAATTTGATCAAGATCTTTTGTTCCTTTGGTGAACTTATCAACAAGTAAGGTGAGATCAACAACTTTGGTTTTTAAACAATCAAACTCAACAAGTTTCCATTCAAGAGAAGACAATTTATCATATGCTTCTTGATATTTCAATGATGATGTTTTGCAAGTAGTCATAAGCTTTTCATTTTCGATTTTCAAGCAATCAACATCATCACATAGCTTTTTGGTTTCACTAAGCAACCTAGATCTTTCTTCAAGCAAGGATTCAATTTTAAGCTTCATTTCTTGGTTTTGCTTAGCACATTTCTTAAGTTGATCAAACATATCACACAAAAGTTCATTAGGATCATCTTCATCATCATCAAGAGAGTTAGAAGAAGTGGGTGTAAGATGTACCTCATTCCCGAAAGCCATGAAGCACACATTTGCATTTTCCTCTTCTTCTTCATCGCCACTCCCTTCTTGATCCCATGTGCTTAGCATGCCCTTGACATTCTTTGGTTTAAAGAATTTTTTATTTTTGTCTTCCTTGGGCTCTTTTTCTTTGGCGGAGGGGCACTCTCCTATGAGATGTTGGTTGCTTCCACATTCATAGCATCTCATCCCATTAGGATTTTGTTTTCTTCTATTTTGAAAGAATTTTCTTCCTTTCCCGGAAAACATTTTTTAATGCGCTTTACCACCAAAGCCATGGTCTCATCATCTAATTAGTTGATGTCTTCTTCATCACTTGAATGGTTGGATTCATCAAGATCAAGAATAGCCTTTAAAGCAATACTCTTCTTTGCCTTTTCAACATGCTCATCCTTTTTGTGTGTGAGCTCATAAGTGAGAAGAGAACCAATGAGCTCCTCCGTGGGATAAGTTTTCAAGTTCTTTGCTTCTTCAATAACTAGAGCTTTGCCTTCCCAACTTTTAGAAAGTGAGTTGAGGATCTTCCTATTCATTTCACCCATAGAGTATTCCTTTCCATAAGATCTCAACCCCTTGACAACATTGGTGAACCTAGTGTTCATCTCATTTATGGTTTCATTTGACTTCATAGAGAAAAGCTCATATTCCCTCACAAGCATGTTGAGCTTTGATTCTTTGACTTGATTAGTCCCCTCATGGGTGACTTCTAAGGTTTTCCACATCTTGTGAGCGTATTTGCTTCCACGTATCCGATTGTACTCATCCGGATTAAGAGCACAACTAATGATGTTCATAGCTCGAAAATTAAGGGTCATTTTCTTGGACTCATCTTCATTAAACTCATTGTCCAATTTTGGAACTTGAACACCATCCACCTCTTTCATAGGTACATATGGACCTTTTTCAAAAATCTGCCATAAGGAGTAGTCTATAGAGCACACATAGATTTTGAAACGGTCTTTCCAAGCATTAAAATTGTTTACATCAAAGAGAGGTGGTCTATTTGTGGAAGATCCCTCTAGGTAGGCTAAAGCGGAATTTTCGGCCATAATCTTTACTTCAAGCGGTTAAGCTAAAGATGAAGACGAGGCTCTGATACCAATTGATAAACACAAGAGGGGGGGGGGGGGGGTGAATTGAGTTTTTATAAAAGTGGCTTCTTTTTCTTTGCAAACTTATATATGAAGTTTAAAGATAATAGATCAAAAGCAAAGCACGAAAAGCTAGACACGTGATTTATAGTGGTTCGATTCACAAAGAATCTACATCCACTACCTTGAGTCTTACCCAAGGATTTTCAATAACTTCACTAAGAAAAAGTAATTACACAAGTGGCTAACTCACAAAGAGTTTTACACAAATAACCACTATTATAACTCAACTCACAAAGAGTGCAAAGTCCACACCAAATTGGACTTGACACAATAAATACCCTATCACTAAGAGAGGGAAAGATGGAGATATAAAGAGAAAGTAAC
The DNA here is from genome assembly GCA_026122235.1 of Vinca minor. Taxonomy (NCBI): domain Eukaryota; kingdom Viridiplantae; phylum Streptophyta; class Magnoliopsida; order Gentianales; family Apocynaceae; genus Vinca; species Vinca minor. The sequence goes on along the minus strand of JAOCZM010000112.1, from coordinate 417,595 downwards.
ACACTCAAATAGTGGAGGATTGATACCTTTAAAGATCTTACTTTAATTCTCTTTGAACTTATGACTCAACAACTTGTGTCTTGCAAGAGAGATGATGATTTTGAACTTTTCAATACATGAATAAAGTTGGATATGCTTTGAAAGTGTTAAAGCTTTTTGTATAATCAATGTATATTCTCTCTGGTTGGTGTAAGAAGATTCCTCTGCACTAGAGCTTTTATACTTTTCAAACGAATACAAAAAACAACTTTTAAAACGGTCACATAACGACTAGTTTTCGCAGAGTTCGGTCGACCGAAAGAGACCTCGGATGATCCGATCAAAGGTTCGGATGATCCTAAGTATGCTCAGGCCGACCGAGCCAACAAGTCTCCAAAAACTCAAACTCTCTGTTTCAGTTCGGATGATCCGTCCAAGAGCTCGGATGATCCGACTTTCCTGAGCTTGAGAGATGTTGATTTTTCACTAGTTTTGAAATCGTTTGTAGTCTAAAAGGTTTTCCCAAACGGTAACAAGTAAGAACATTTGGAAAACCATTTTAAATGACTTAGACTTTGAAATCAAAGGCTTTTGAGATAAGAACACATATAAGGATTCTTTTGAAACTTAGCCTTTTGAAAACGTGTTTATGATGCATGCAAGACTAGAGTGTTGTACGCTTAAGTTCATTAGAGCATTGGTTAGAGCTTATAAGATAAAGACTATAGAAATAAAGCTATCCTAACCAAACCTAAGTCTTCAATCTTCAAGCTAGATGAGATGTGCCTTCAAGTATATAGCTTTGAATCTTGATCACGGCTTGATTGAAGTACTTAGAGCTTCCATTAAGAGTTCCGATATTCTATCACAAAGATTAAGAGCATTAGACACAACATCAAATGTTTGTCCATTATCAAAAACTGAGTTTGTTCGCCCTTAGGGCTTACACTATCATGATCACAATCAAGAGTTGAGTTTGAGATTTGTACCTCATCATTCATAGAGCTAGGAATTAGAATGTCATTTTTATCTTCATCATCAATAAGTCTTATGAGGAATTTTATGTGATTTGGGTCTTGATCATCACTTTCATTTTTTACCCAAGCAAAATCCGATGTTTTCATGGGTTTCTTGCTCTTTCTTAATCAAGCTATTTTAGGCCTTTTAATATATTTCACAAAGCTTGTCTTTTGATTACTTCATTTTCTCATATCTGCAATGATAGCATTTGGACAATCTTATTGTCCTTTGTAGAGTCGTCATTGCTAAATGCAATTTCTTTATTTGATGAACTTTGTACAATATTGTTGTCCTTGGCATGTGACTCTTTTCTTTGAGTTCTTGTAGTTCATATATTCATTGTGAAGCTTAGATCGTTTGGTACCTACAAGGAATACTTGGTACCTTTTGAGAAGGTCTTTTATGGTCAATGTTGTTTCTCAAGGGGCTTGTATATGCACAATGATCAACCTTATCGAAATCAAAACAACAATAGTGGTTTTTAGTAGACCTATGAAAACAAGAGCAAGAATCATTCAAGTTGAAGATGTTACATATCATAGATAACTTAGCTAAGGAGACATGTAACATATAGAGATCATGCTTCAAGTTATCTATATAGATATTATCATCAAGAGGGAGAGATGCAACATTATTAAGATCACAATCATATATATATAAATCACTTTTCATCTTTTCAATATCATCAAGTAAAGTGCATTGAGAAAGTGAGATTGATACATTTCCTTTGTTACTAAGTGATTAAGAGTGAGGATTATGAAGGGATTCATGGGCAGAAACTCATTCTAAACACCCATGAGTCCTCCTCTGAAGGATCCGCTCATACAAAAACGAATCGAAAGCATACGAAAAGACTTATATTTTACGGCTCAAGAATCTGATTCTTGAATGAAAGATTATGTCTTTGCGCTCTTAGCAAAAGATCACATTGAGTCTTCCCTTGCGGATTACTCCCTACCCGTATCCACGCGACGAAACGAACAGCGAATGCTAGCTCTTCATTTTTCTGAGTTTCGGGAATTTAGAGAGAAAGGGAGAGGCAGAATTCAGAAATCTGATTTCGGGATTCTTAGTTTATTGCGGCTGAAGCATTAGTCTTAAGGGTTTCGGCCAAGAGAGTTTATATAGGGAGTGGGAGTTTGTTTCAAGAACGTAAAAGAATTTCCGCTAACAGATTCTAAATGTAGTCTTTGTGATAACTTGAGTCATACAATAACAGGAACGTAAAAGAATTTCCGCTAACCTTCTTATAAACACAAGGTTCATCTACGTTTCTAATGAAGCCAAACTCTCATACGGCATCATTAAAACGTTTATTCTAGCTTCTAGAAGGTTGCTTTAGTCCATAAATTGACTGTTTTAGTTTGCATATTATACTAGCATTATTAGGATCAGCAAAACCTTCAGGTTGTGTCATGTACACATCCTCTTCAAGGTTTCCATTAAGGAAAGTTGTTTTCACATCCATTTTCCATATCTCATATTCATAGTATGTTGCTATTGCAAGCAACATCCTTATGGATTTAAGCATTACTACTGGGGAAAAGGTTTTATCATAGTCAACATGAATCTGTTTGAAACCTTTCGCAACTAATCGCCCCTTATAGGTTTGTATGTTTCCATCCATGTCGGGTTTTAGCTCACCCTATAGAAATTACCCCTTTAGGTGGATCAACCAAGATTCATACTTTGTTAGTATACATAGAATCCATTTCACACCTCATGGCTTGAAGATATTTCTCAGAATTTGGACTAGTATTTGCTTGTTTGTAGGTTGTAGGCTCATCATGATCAATAAACATAACATCACCATGTTCGTTAGGAGAAATCCAAATTTCTCTGGTGATTTGCCAATTCTACTACACCTAAGCAATTCTTGTGTTTCTTGAGCTGTTTCATCTTGCACAACTATTTGTGGAGCTAGTTCAATTTCCATCTGAACTTACAAAAAGTGGGAATCAAGTTGAACTTACAGAAGAATTAAGTAGGTCTAGTAAAATTCGCAAATCACTAGAGAAATTTGGATTTCTCATAACGAAGATGGTGATGTTATGTTTATTGATCATGATGAACTTACAACCTACAAACAAGCAATTCCGATTCTAAGAAATGTCTTGAAGTCATGAGGTCTGAAATGGATTCCATGTATACTAACCAAGAATGGATCTTGGTTGATCCACGTGAAAGGGTAACTCCTATAAGGTGCAAATGGGTTTTAAAGCTAAAAATCGACATGGATGGAAACACACAAACCTACAAAAGGCGATTAATCGTGAAAGGTTTTAAACAGATTGATGGTATTGACTATGATGAAACTTTTCCCCAGTAGCAATGTTTTAATCCATAAGGATCTTGCTTGCAATAGCAGCATACTATGAATATGAGATATGTCACATGGATGTCAAAATAGCTTTCCTTAATGGAAACTTTGAAAAGGATGTGTACATGACAAAACCAGAAGGTTTTTTTATCCTAAAAATGCCAGTAAATGTATGCAAGCTAAAAGGATCCATTTATGAACTAAAGAAAAATTCTAGAACTTGAAATAAACATTTTAATGATCTCGTACGAGAGTTTGGTTTTATTAGAAATGTAGATGAACCATGTGTTTATAAGAAGGTTAGTGGAAATTCTATTGTGTTCCTGGTATTGTATGTAGATGATATACTCCTCATGGGGAATGGCATTCCAAACTTGGAATCTGTGGTTCTGTTAGTAGTGCCCCAGGACCATTAGCATATGTTGTATGTTTTATATCTTTTTGAGCATGTCTTTGAATAGTTAATTTTGCTTCTGAACATCAAATGCGTGATTTGATAGTAAGACTCATTAGCTTATGTTATTACAATTCTAGATGCAATATATTGGGATATATTGTATCGGACGGGATCCGTCGTTAGAGAAGTAATATTTCATGGTCCTTAGTCATAAGTATTACTTCCTCAATACTATTTTGGAATCCTTAGACCTTATGTCTCCATTGATTCTAGCATGAATGCAGCCACGTTTTGACTCAGTCAGACGTTACTTTTAATCAAGCAATCAATACGACTGATGATCGGATGTTGTATCATTTCATGGCTTGAATGTGAGAGGCATTGTAAGGAATTTGTCCCTCTCTTATTAGAGAGAGATATCCATGGGCCCCTCGATAGGGAAGATTGTCTAAATGCATGGCCATGCTCAAATGTATTTGATAAAGTAGCTATTAAATACTATTTGTTGTAACAGTCTACTTGGAGATCGAGCATAAGCACAATTAACCTATATAAGGGTGACGACTACCATGCCTTATGCTTAATTAGGATATCGGGAGACAAAGGGATTAAAGAGTGGATTGATATTAGGTTCCACCGTAAATTCATCACTTTGGGTAGTCATAATGTCCTGCTAGGGAGCGCTTGTGATTTATAAACACATACCGCTACTAAGTGTGTTTTCATTGCCATTGTGATATGAACCTACAGGGTCACACGCATAGACGAGTTAAAGAGCTTCATGTCCAGATTCAATGAATCAAGAATGTGTCTAGGTTCATTGTATCTGACATTTGTTTCTCTGAGAATAATAAAACGTTATTATTTGAATTAGAGATTAAGGAGGGGTATTTTGGTATTTAGTTAAAGCTGGGATTACGTGGGAGTCATTCTCTGATAAAGAATCCCACTACCAGCTAGAAGTCTAGGGGACGTGGGAGTTAAAGACTCCCACTTCCAGGAGAGGTGGTAAGGTCGTGGGAGTTGTGTTTGAAACAACCTCTCACACCCTATATAACCTTCTCTTAACCGAAACCCTAGTGACTAATGCTTGAGCCGCAAAAAATACCAGAAACCTAGAAATCAGATTTCTTGTTTTCGCTCTCCCTTTCTCTCTAAATTCCCGAAACTCAGAAAACGAAGAGCTAGCAATCGCTGTTCGTTTCATCGCGTGGATACCGGTAGGGAGTAATTCCGCAAGGGATGACTCAAGGTGATTGCTTCTAAGAGCCCAAAGACAGAATCTTTAACCGAAAAATGTAAGGTTTTCGTCTGCTTTCGATTCGTTTTTGTATGAGCGGATCTTCGGGGGAGGACTCATGGGTGTTTAGAACGAGTTTCTGCCCATTAATCCCTTCAGGTTCGGACAATGTTTTTCTATGAAGTACTTAGGTGAAGACATCTATATATTACGTGTCAATATCTATAGAGATAGATCGTGAAGACTTCTTGGCCTAAGTCAGAGTACATACGTAGACAATGTGTTAAATCAATTTAGCATGGAAGATTTTAAGGGAGGACTATTTCCTATTGCACATGAAATTGTTCTTTCAAATCAACAATGTGCTAAGACACTTGAGGAGAAAGAACGCATGAAAGAGATTTCGTATGCTTCTGCAATTGGATCTATCATGTATGTCATGTTGTATACTCGCCATGATGACTCGTATTTTTTTTGTATAATGATGTCGTAGGCATTGCCCTTACCATCTGCGTTCCGCTGACCTAAGACTTTGTATATGTACTCGTTACAGTATTTATTATGCTTTCGGTGAGTTTTAGCATGACCTATTATACCCTCTATTGTTTTACGTTTACTGGGTTGTAATTTTACAATACGGCCTGCGAGTCATTTTTAATGTTGTAAAATTGTACTTTCTTTCTAATATTAGTTTTATTGGTTTACATTGAAGGCTGGGTATGCCAATGCATTTATGTAACAAGACTGGAGGACGTTGGACCAAAGACACTATCAATGAGATGGGTATTGACTTAGATTGACCCTTGACTCTCACAAGGCTCGTGGGAGTCATCATAGGATTAGGTCATGTTATCTCACCTTTACATTTACGATTTATATCTTGCATGTGATGCTTATTTTATGTCTTACGGGGCTTGATTTTATACGTCGCATTAAATCGTTTTAATTAAGTCTTAAAATGCCTACCATATCCTTTTGGATCATCATTTTGTCTGCTTGCCAAAGCAACAGATAAGTGGTTATCTAAGCAATAGGAGATGGGAAAAGAGTGATTTCCATATTCTTAGACATGTTTCGACTTTTTTTTTTTTTTTTAATAAAGCCACCAGCGTGGTGGGGCGGACCCCCGTTTTATTAATAATTGCCAAACCGGCAGAAGTGATGAGAGGGGGACATAAAACCTGACCACCCAAATACAAATATGCAAAAGTGCAACCTTGAGCATTTATATATATGCGCAAGGATGAGACAATATATGGCTAAACTAATATGCAAAGCAGTAAAGCTATACAATACTAGTATTCATCAAATCTAAAATGCTAAGGAATTTATCCTTTGATTTTCCGTAGATATGGAGTTCCTGCATACTAGACATGTTTCGACTTAACTAGGCTACCAAAATAGTATTAGTAGTGCCCTAGGACCATTAGCATATGTTGTACGTTTCATATCTTTGTGATCATGTCTTTGAATAGTTAATTTTGCTTCTGAACATCAAATGCGTGATTTGATAGTAAAACTCATTAGCTTATGTAATTACTATTCTAGTTGTCCCTAGTTTTATGTAAGGTTCTTTACAATGAAATAAAACTAGTATGATGTTTGATTGATGATTATGTTTTACTAATCATGTGTAATGAGTACAAATCATATCATAGATGCACAATATTGGGATACATTGTATTGGACGTGATCCGTTAAGAGAAGTAATACTTCATGGTCCTTAGTCATAAGTATTACTTTCTCAATACTATTTTGGAATCCTTAGACCTTATGTCCCCATTGATTCTCGCATGAATGGAGCCACATTTTGACTTAGTTGGACGTTACTTTTAATCGAGTAATCAATACGATTGATGATCGGATGTAGTGTCCTTTCATGGCTTGAATGTGAGAGGCATACTAAGGAATATGTCCATCTCTTATTAGAGAGAGATATCCATGGGCCCATCGATAAAGAAGACTGTCCAAATGCATGACCGTGCTCAAATGTATTTGATAAAATCGTTATCAAATACTATTCGTTGGAACAGTCTACCTGGAGATCGAGCATAAATATAATTAATCTTTATAAGGGTGACGACTACCATGCCTTATACTTAATTAGGATATCGCGAGACAAAAGGATTAAATAGTGGATTGATATTAGGTTCCACTGTAAATTCATTCACTTTGGGTAGTCACAATGTCCTGCTAGGGACCGCTTGTGATTTATGAACTGATACCACTACTAAGTGTGTTTTCATTGTCATTGTGATATGAACCTACAGGGTCACACGTATAGACGAGTTAACGAGCTTCATGTCCAGATTCAATGAATCTAGAATGTGTCTAGGTTCATTGTATCTGACATTTATTTTTCTGAGAATAATAAAACGTTATTATTCGAATTAGAGAATATTGAGGGGCACTTTCGGTATTTGGTTATAGCTGGGATTACGTGGGAGTTATTATCCGATAAGTACTCCCACTACCAGCAGAAGTCTAGAGGATGTGGGAGTGAAAGACTCCCACTGCCAGAAGAGGTAGACAGGACGTGGGAGTTGTTCTTGAAACAAACTCTCACACCCTATATAAACTTCTCTTGGCCAAAACCCTATAGATTAATATTTCTGCCGCAATAACCAAAACACTCCCGAAATTAGATTTCTGGATTTTCATCCCTTCTCTTCTCTCTGGATTCCCGAACCTCAGAAACGAAGAGCTAGCACTTGCTGCTCGTTTCGTCGCGTGGATACCGGTAGGGAGCAATTCCGCAAGGGAATGTTATTTGGTGGAAGCAACACACATTTGGGAAAAACATAATCTTTAGCCTAAAACGTAAGTCTTTTTCGGCCCATGAATCCCTTCAGTGGTATCAGAGCCTTGTTCATACTATTCGAATTCGATATTGTTAATCACATCATAACACGTATCAATTTTGATTTGGTATGTGTAAGTGTGAAAAACAAAAAAGATTCTATCTTTGATTCAAGATCCCCAACCAACATCTGAACCAACTTTGAAACTTCAAGCAAGCTCACGTGCTGATACTGAGCTTCAATCTTTGACACCAGGCCCAAGGAGGTCAAGTCGGCTACATCAACATCCTGAGAGATATGGATTTCTCGTGACTGATGATCATCATATTGAACTGATTGATCAAGATGAACCCACTATTTACAAAGAGGCAATTCATAGTTCTGAGTCAGATAAGTGGCTAGAAGCTATGAAGTCTGAGATGCAATCCATGTACGATAACCAAGTGTGGACTTTGGTCGACCCACCTGAAGGGTGTAAGGTCATTGATAACAAATAGTGTTTCAAAAAGAAAACCGACATGGATGGTAATGTACACACTTTGACTATTTTGAAACCTTTTCTCCTGTCGTTATGATAAAGTCTATTACGATTTTACTAGCCATAGCCGCATATTATGACTATGAGATATGGAAAATGGACATTAAGACTGCGTTTCTTAATGGAAACCTTCTCGAGGATGTGTATATGACACAACCTGAGGGGTTTGTTGATCCATCAAATCCTAGGAAAGTGTGTATACTCGCCATGATGACTCGTATTTTTTTAGTATAACGAGCAGATACAAGTCAACATTGTTAGTAGTGCCCTAGGACCATTCGTCGTTCCCCCCGAATTAAGACTTTGTGTATGTACTCGTGGTTAATTTCATTGTGATTTATGTGATTTTAGCATGGTGAATAGCATGGCCTACTATACCTCTTGTTTCACATATTTTGGTTGTACTTTTATAATACGGCCTGCGAGCCATTTTCAATGTTGTAAAATTGTAATCGCTTTATTAGATTAGCTTTACTGCTTTACATTGAAGGCTGGGTATGCCCATGCAAATATGTAACAAGGCTGGAGGCTGCTAGATCGAAGACTTTATCCATGAGATGGATACTGACTTAGATTGACCCTTGGCTCCCACAAGGCTCGTGGGAGTCATCATAGGATTAGGCCATGCTATCTCACGTTTAATTATTATGCTTTATATACTGCATGAGATGCTTGTATGAATGTATTACGCGTTTTACTGTCTTATTCAAACCGAACGTTTTAACTAAGTCTTAAAATGTCTACCATAATCTAAGCACTCATTGAGTTTGGATCATCATTTTGTCTGTTTGCCAAAGCAACAGACAAGTGGTTATCTAAGCAAAGAAATATGGGAAAATAGTGATTTCCATAAGCTTAGACATGGTTCAACTTAGCTAGGCCATCAAAATAGTTTTGGGCCTAGGGCATAAAATGGGAAATAGCCGGGACATATAGATGTCATTCCCATTAGATGATTTTACTTTAATTGTGGGTGTTAAGCCAAAGCTTTCCTATAACTATTGTAAAATGGTTTTTCCCACTAATTATCAAGTGTTGAAATTGTGGAAAATATTTTTGCTCAAAAACTAATAACTTTGCAATTAACATAATGTAGATAATGGCAACCAATACATCACACAATTCATTGCGATCTGTCCTTGAGAAGGAAAAACTAAGCGGGACCAATTTCCTTGATTGGGCCCGCAACTTAAGGATTGTCCTTAAGTAGGAAAGAAAGCTGTACGTTCTTGATACGGACATTCCTGAACAGCCTGCAAACAACGCCCCTAGAGCTGAAAGAGATGCTTGGAAGTAGCATTCCGGTGACTCTAACGATGTGACTTGTCTCATGTTAGTCACACTGAACACTGACCTTCAAAAACAGTTTGAAGGAGTTGAGGCTTTCCAGATGATGGGCCAGGTCAAGGAAATGTTCCAAGAGCAAGCTCGTCATGAAAGATTCCTCACAACTAAGGCGTTAAATAGTTGCAAATGGCCCCGGGAACCTCTCACGGTGCACATGTTCTTAAGATGAAGGGCTATTTTGACCAACTTGAGAAGCTTGGAGCTACCGTAGGTCATGACATGGCCACATATATGATCTTGGGCTCACTCCCACCGGAGTATGACCAATTCGTTATGAACTTCAACATGCATGACATGGAGAAGACCATACATGAAATACACGGGATGCTCAAGCAGTCGAACTCGAACATTAAGAAGACCCCTCGAAGTCTTAATGGTTCAAAAAGGGAATTTCAAGAAGAAAGGCAAGGGAAAGCCCTTGGCCAAGAGAGGCAAAGGCAAAGGCAATGACAAGCCCAAGCCCCAGCCCAAAGCCAAGGCACCAAAGGAGGGAGTTTGCTTCCATTGCAATGAACCAGGTCATTGGAAACGGAACAGCAAGCTACCGGGACATTTAATTTAGTTTTGCCAAGTGGCCTTATTATAGAACTGAATAATTGTCTTTATGTTCCAACTTTGAGTAGGAATATTATTTCAGTTTCTTGTTTGGATATTGATGGTTTTGAAATTAATATTATGAATAAAATTTGCACCGTTCATAAAGATCGTATTTTCTATGGAGATGCCTCTTTGATGAATGGGCTTTATGTTCTTAACCTCGATGATTCCAATAAAAGGCCCATCTATAACATTAATACTAAGAGGTTTAAATCAAATGACTTAAACCAGACCTACTTTTGGCACTGTCGTTTGGGCCACATAAATGAGAAACGCATACCAAAGCTCCATTCAGATGGAATTTTGACATCATTTGACTTAGAGTCTTATGAGACTTGTGATTCTTGCTTGTTAGGCAAAAATGACTAAAGCTCCCTTTACTTGGACAAAGTGAGAGAGCTTCCGATTTATTGGGCCTCATACATACGGATGTTTGTGGACCAATAAACACTAGTGCTAGAGGAGGGTTTCGAGTATTTCATCACATTCACGGATGATTTCGGTAGATATGGCTACGTCTATCTAATGAAACATAAATCGAATCTTTTGGAAGATTCAAAGAATTTCAAAATGAAGTACAAAATCAACTTGGTAAAAATATTAAGATACTTCGATCAGATCGAGGTGGCGAATACCTTAACCAAGAGTTTGACGAACATCTTAGTGGTTGTGGAATTGTTTCACAATTAACTCCTCCTAGCACACCGCAATGGAATGGTGTGTCAGAACGGAGGAATCGCACCTTATTAGATATGGTTCAATCTATGATGAGTCAAACAAGTCTTCCAATTTCCTTTTGGGGCTACGCCCTAGAAACTGCTGCATTTATATTAAATAGAGTTCCTTCTAAAGCGGTTCAGAAAACTCCATGTGAGATATGGACTGGGAAATGACCTAGCTTGTCATTTCTCAAAATTTGGGGATGCGAGGCGTACGTAAAACGCTTGTTATCTGATAAACTCGCCCTTAAATCTGACAAATGTTTATTTGTGGGATATCCTAAAGAAACTAAAGGATATTACTTCTATCTTCCATTAGAAAAAAAGTGTTTGTTGCTCGTAATGGTTTATTCCTTGAAAGGGAATTTATTTCCAAAGAGGATAGTGGGAGTAAGATCCATCTTGAGGAGATTCAAGATCCCCAAACAACATCTGAACCAACTTTAGATGTTCAAGCAAGCTCACGTGCTGATACTGAGCTTCAATCTTTGACACAAGGCCCAAGGAGGTCGAGTCGGGTACATCAACATCCTGAGAGATATGGATTTCTCGTGACTGATGATCATCAGGTTGAACTGATTGATCAAGATGAACCCACTACCTACAAAGAGGCAATTCGTAGTTCTGAGTCAAATAAGTGGCTAGAAGCTATGAAGTCCGAGATGCAATCCATGTATGACAACCAAGTATGGACATTGGTTGACCCACCCAAAGGGTGCAAGGTCATTGATAACAAATGGTGTTATAAAAAGAAGACCGACATGGATGGTAATGTACACACTTTTAAGTCGCGATTAGTAGTTAAAGGTTATAGACAAGTTCATGGTATTGACTATGACGAAACCTTTTCCCCTGTCGTGATGATAAAGTCAATTAGGATTTTACTTGCCATAGCCGCATATTATGACTATGAGATATGGCAAATGGATGTTAAGACTGCGTTTCTTAATGGAAACCTTCTCGAAGATGTGTATATGACACAACCTGAGGGGTTTGTTGATCCAACAAATCCTAGCAAAGTGTGTAAGCTTCAAAGGTCCATTTATGGATTGAAGCAAGCATCTTGAAGCTGGAAACGTCGCTTTGATGAACGTATTAAAGAATTCGGTTTCATCAAAAACGAAGACGAGCCTTGTGTTTATAAGAAAGTAACTAATAATGCGATGAGTGTTCCTTGTGCTTTACGTGGACGACATCTTACTGATTGGAAATGACATCCCCACATTATAAAGCGTAAAAGCTTGGTTGGGGAAGTGTTTTTCCATGAAAGACTTAGGCGAGGCCACATACATTTTGGGTATAAGAATCTATAGAGATAGATCTAACAAAATGATTGGCCTGAGCCAGAGTAGATACATTGACAAGGTGCTTGAAAGCGGTTCGGGCTTTGCAAGACTCCAAAAAGGGATTCTTGCCCATGTCACATGGCATTAAACTCAGCAAAACTCAAGGACCTTCCACAAGGGAGGACCAAGAGCGCATGAGTACGATCCCATATGCTTCAGCCATTGGGTCTATTATGTACGCCATGATATGCACTCGTCCAGATGTCTCATTTTCTTTAAGTATGACTAGCAGATATCAATCTGACTCTGGAGAGTCACATTGGACTGCAGTCAAGAGCATTCTTAGGTACTTGAGAAGGACTAAAGATATGTTCTTAGTTTACAGAGGTCAGGAAGGAAGTCTGGTTGTAAATGGTTATGCAGACGCAAGCTTCCAGACCGACGTAGATGAATATAGATCGCAATCTGGTTTTGTGTTTTGTTTGAATGGAGGTGCTGTGAGCTGGAAGAGCTCAAAGCAAGAAACCGTGTTTTGTTGGAATGTCATCCTCGATAGGGAAAGACTGTCTAAATGCATGGCCGTGCTCAAATGTATTTGATAAAGTGGTTATCAGATATACTATTTGTTGGAACAGTCTACCTAGAGATCGAGCATAAATATAATTAAGCTTAATAAGGGTGACGACTACCATGCCTTATGCTTAATTAGGATATCGCGAGACTAAGGGATTAAATAGTGGATTGATATTAGGTTCCGTTGTATATTCATTCACTTTGGGTAGTCACAATGTCCTGATAGGAACCGCTTGTGATTTATGAACTCACACTACTACTAAGTGTGTTTTCATTGCCATTGTGACATGAACCTACAGGGTCACACGCATAGACGAGCTAACGAGCTTCATGTCCAGATTCAATGAATCTAGAATGTGTCTAGGTTCATTGTATCTGACATTCACTTTTCTGAGAATAATAAAGTGTTATTATTCGAATTAGAGATAAGGGGCATTTTCGGTATAGCTGGGATTACGTAGGAGTCATTATCCGATAAAGACTCCCACTACCAGCAGAAGTCTAGTGCACGTGGGAGTTATAGACTCCCACTGCCAAAAGAGGTTGATAGGACGTGGGAGTTTAGACTCCCACTGCTGAGAGAAGTGGAGGACGAGAGAGTTGGTTATGGGAACAAACTCTCACACCCTATATAATTAACTCTCAGCCGAAACCCTAGCCTATCTTTTGCTTTAGCCGCAATTAAACAATTCACCCGAAATCAGATTTCGGATTTTTCTGCCTCTCCCTTTTCTCTCTAATTCCCGAATCTCAAAGAAACGAAGAGCTAGCAATCGCTGCCCGTTTCGTCGCGTGGATACCGGTAGAGGGACATTCCACAAAGGGGATTTCGTTGGTGGCAGATTAGCATCCAAGAAACGTCATCCTCCATTCAAGAAGTAGCTTCTTGAATCCAAGAAACGTAAGTGTTTCACTGTTTTACCGAATCGAATTTGTATGAGCGGATCCTTCAGGGGAGGACTCATGGATGTTTGGAACGAGTTTCCGCCCATGAATCCCTTCACAATTAAGCTTAATAAGGGTGACGACTACCATGCCTTATGCATAATTATGATATCGCGAGAGAAATGGAATAAATAGTGGATCGATATTAGGTTCCACCGTAAATTCATTCACTTTGGGTAGTTACAATGTCCTGCTAGGGACCGCTTGTGATTTATGAACTCACACTACTACTAAGTGTGTTTTCATTGCCATTGTGATATGAACCTAAAGGGTCACACACATAGACGAGTTAACGAGCTTCATCCAGATTTAATGAATCTAGAATGTGTCTAGGTTCATTGTATCTGACATTTATTTTCTGAGAATAATAAAACGTTATTATTTGAATTATAGATTAAAGATGGGCATTTTCGGTATTTGGGTATAGCTGGGATTACGTGGGAGTGATTATGCGATAAAGACTCCCACTACCAGCAGAAGTCTAGGGGACGTGGGAGTTATAGACTCCCATTACCGGAAGAGGTTGAGGACGTGGGAGTTGGTTCTGGGAACAAACTCTCACATCCTATATAAACCTCTTTTGGCCGAAACCCTAGAGATCTAATGCTTGAGCCGCAATAAACAAAAATTCTCCCGAAATTAGATTTCTTGAATTCTGCCCTTCTCTTCTTTCTATATTCCCGAAACTCAGAAACGAAGAGCTAGCACTCGCTGCTCCTTTCGTCGCGTGGATACCGGTAGAAAGAAATTCCACAAGGGAAGACTTTAAGTGGCAGCAGCACACATCCAAAAGACAACATCTTTAACCGAAAAATGTAAGTAATTTTTCGCTATTTTTGATTCATTTTGGTATGAGCGGATCCTTCAGGGGAAGACTCATGGGTGTTTAGAACTAGTTTCTGCCCATGAATCCCTTCAGATGGTGAACGTCACAAGATAGCCATCAAGAATATCCTTAAATACTTATGAAATACTACGTATACATGCTAACTCGTAAATTTATCTATATTTTCTTCTACTTTAATAGTGATTTTGAGCTTCAAAAAGTATTTACATATTGAGTTTTGAGCTTAGACTTCTTTGTGCTTGCATTTGTAGGGGCAAAATAATCTTTAGAAGAATAAAAGTGAACCGACTTGCATAATAAGAAATAAGCTGCTGGAATTGACGATATGACCTTTACGGACTAGAAGAGTTCTCGTGTAATTCAAGTACTTTAAAGAATCTTGAAGAGTTGTATTTTATGTCAACAACTTTAAAGGAGTGTGGAGAGTTTTAATATATGCCAGTTACCTTAAACTAGCAGGTTTCTATTTCTATAAATACTCTTTAATAGTCTTAGGAAAAAAAATTCAGTCATTATTAGATTATTCTAGCTTTTAGTTTTTCTCTGGAATTAACCCTCTTCTAGGGTTAATCTTTATAGATCTTTTATTTACAAATTTCGTAGACAATATTGAAGCTTTGATGATTGAAGTACTTTTGAAAATTATTTTGATTTCAAGTTCGAGACTTTATTCGAATTTAGGGATGTTTTCTTATATTCTCTCTTTTAATTTGTTACTGAATTTCTACACTAGTATGAGCTAAATATTTCTTCTAAGGCCATGATGTAACTAGATTAATTTTATATGTTATTCTCTTGATCTTTTTATTCGATGAGTGTTGTGGAATTAATTTCTTATTATTGTTCTTAATGCTTTTGTGTGATTAGCTACCACTCAAATTGTCTTTACACTAATTTGGAAGATTTGCGACGACTGACCTTGTTAATTAGGTTAAATAATCTGAACATAAATTCCATGACAGATAGACATATACTTGTATGGTTTGTGCGATCTTTATGATTTCATATGTTTAATGCATTTTTATGGGTTAAAATCAACATAGACATATAGTTGGTTTGTTCATGAGAATAGGTTTGATAAGCCTTGAAAGAGGTTATTAGATATAATTGGAAATCGATCGATTAACAAAACTCACTCTAGAATAACATATCGTTAGGATAATATATTGGGTAATTTAGTGAAATTCATGTGCCTTAGATCTTTCTCTTATCAAACTTCTTGTTTAAGTTATTTGTTTTATTTTAGTTAATTAATTTAGTGTAATTAAATCATCATCAACCATCAAATTTATTTTACTTGCTTTTGATCTTTGTAGAGTTATTTACTTAGAAATTAATTAATCCTTATTCTCTATGGGATCGACCTTGACTACTGCAACCTTGACCTAGTACACTTGCTAGTATAGATTTTTCGTATCAATACATTCTTAATCTATGGAGGTGAGGAAGAGATCATTGTAAATGGTTAAACTGCTGCCAGCTTCCAAAATGAATAAGATGACTATCGCTCGCCATCACGTTATGTATTTTGCATAAACGAATGTGTTGTGAGCTGGAAAAGTTCAAAGGAGCCAACCGTTGTTGATTATACTACTAAAGTCGAGTATATAGCTGCAAGTGATGCAGCTAAAGAGGCAGTTTGGATTCAAAATTTCACTAGTGAGCTTGATGCGGTTCCTAGCATTGAGAATGTTTCTAATCTCTATTATGACAACAATGGATCCATTTCTCAATCAAAGGAACCAATATCTCACCAAAGGTCCAAACATATACTTCGGCGATATCACCGAATCTGAGAGATCATTGATAGAGGTTATGTGTAGATATGCAAAGTACATACAAATGATAACATCACTGAACTACTTACGAAACCACTATCACAACAGCAACATGATCGTCATACAACTTCTATGGGTATTAGATACCACGAGAACTGGTCTTAGAGACAATTCTATTTGTATGCACTAAAAGGAAAATCTTTAGATCGTGGTATTTTGTGCAAGTGGGAGATATTGTATCAGATTGTATCAATATTATTTATTGTCATATATACAGGCATGATTCCATTCTTATGTTTATTACTTTCGTGGATTAGTATTATTCATAATAACATCCTTTAGAATAGTTGCTATAAAATGTTATAATACTATTCTTAAATGTCCTTAGTCGAACATTATTATGCATTGATGAAGATAATAATAATGTGTTGACTAATATGTGTTGTGATTGATATTGGATATTTAATCAACAAATGGGTATGTAATATTGGATATCATAATACTGGACCGACCCGCTATAAGAACAATTCATGGATTATTATATAAATGTCAATAGTGTTTCTTATAATGATCTTGTTTGTATGCATAAATCCTTTGACTTGAAGTCTCACAATATTTCCTACATGGCTAGTGATATGATTTGATGGTGTCAAACACTGTCTGTAACAAGATGAGTAATAAAGGCATTTGTTGGGTATGTTACGAACCATGTGTAGGATGATGTGTGATTAATAAATGATTTATCCCTCTTATATAATAGGAGTGATATCTTGGGCTCCTTGAGGGAGTGAGACTAATTCATGGACATGAAAAAATGAATTGATATTGTGATATCTTTGTAATTTGATTAGTCTACTCGCGAATCAAGAAACAAAATATTGAACTATGCATGTGTGACATATTTCATGACTTGTGTTCAATCAAGATATCGTGGAAAAAGTGATTAGATACAAAATGTCATAAAATGTGATTATGTCGAATCACCCGTAATATTGTAATTTGGGAGTATTGTTGTTTTGCTAGATACCGCTCGTTACTGGTTACAAATTGTTGTCACGACTAACATTGCAAATACCTAATGGGTCGCACTCTATAATCAATTGGATTGGGTTTGTTGGGGTTTGCATTTGATAATAGATTCTCCAATTGGATTAGGCAGTCAATTGGACTGGGCTGAGCAATATCAGATTGGTTGAACCGATCATTTTAACCAAACCGGTCTGTTGAACTTGCAGAACTGACTTGTTGAACTGGATTCTTGAAGCCGGAAGTTAAATATGGTGAGATGCATTCGATACATATGTATAAATTGTTTATACTTAGTGTGGTGAGATCGTATATAACATGAAAATTCCTCAATCTTACATATTAAATTAGTTCCTTCCTTGATTTGATCCTCATGAAAGCCTAGATCGACAAATGTGTGGGACTTGCCAAAGTAGTGTGCACATGTCTATCCGGGTGAGGCGCGAAGGATAAGTTAGTCATATCTTCCGGCTAAAGTCTTGGGTTCTACTTAACTAGATGATCTCAATAAGATTAAGGATCTAGTGACAAAAGAGTTAAGAATGTACGTTGTAATATACTTCAATAATTGTTATTTACTTAACTATCCAGAAATTACATAAGTGATGTAATTGACAAATGTTACCTACCTAAATAACCATGTCTTAGGAGATTAGCCAAAGCTAACTCAGGATGAGGTGAAATATGGATATTGGACCTACTAGAAAGTTTCAAACTTTCCGAATGAACGTTGAGGGTTGTTCATTTGAAGAAAACAGTAGGAGAGTCGTTTACAAAGGCTTGTTAATGATTTTAAAACCATGCTATTTAAACTTTGCATATTTTATTGTAGAAAACATGGCAAATACAAATGTTTCATCAATCAGTCATTGTTGTAGGTCCTTGAGATGGACAAGTTAGAGGGAAGCAACTTCCTCGACTGGTACAAGAATTTGAGGATTGCACTCAAACATGAGAAAAAGTTGTATGTTCTCGAAGAGCCGATTCCTTAGCAACCAGCCCTTGGGGCTTCGGCAGCTGCAATAAATGCTTATCGTTAGCACGTTGATGATGCATTAGATGTATCAAGTCTTATGTTAGTCACCTTGACCTCCGAGCTTCAGAAGCACGCCATGATAAATTTGATGTGTCAAAATCTTTGTTTCAATGTAAGATGGCAGAGGGAAATTCAGTCGGAACTTATGTTATGAAAATTATAGGGTATGTTAAAAAACTTTAGCAGATTGGGTTTCCCTCTTGGCCAAGAGCTGTCTACTAACTTGATTATGCAATTGTAGAAGAAATACCCGAAGGGGAGAACCTAAGAGGGGGTGAATTAGGTTTTAAAACTTTTGCTCTTTTCTAAAAAAAATCTTCACCTATGTGATCATATGGATAACAAGTATGTTGATTAATCACAAATAAGCGAGTTAGAGGATATACAACTTAGATGATAAGAGTGTTAGAGGATATAGGTCCTCAAGAGGATCAAGTGAGGCTAAACTATGTCAAGGACTCCTATATGCAAAGCTTGTACGATCAAATAGCACAAGTCATAAAGGCAAAGCCAAGCAATGTATATAAAGCTTGTAAGATAACTTAGTGCAAGTCATATGGCCAAGACAACGTAAGAAATACAAAGCTAGATAGCTAACTCAAGATAAGCACTTAACAAGTTCATATATCACATAAGCACAATAGATAAAGATAAGAACTTGAAAGTAAAGAGATAGATTTAGAAAGATCAAACATTGGGATTTAGAGTCGTTCGATCACAAAGCTCTACATCCACTACCTTAGGAAGCGCGCAAGGATTTTGACAAATTCTACTAAATTTCCTTGAGAGATATTACAAGAAAGGACAAAACCAACCAATCATTTTTTATGCACTAAGCAACCTTTCTAGGGAAAAACAAACAAATGGTCTTTTACGCACCAAGCAACCCTTCTTCACCATTGGGATCACTTTCTCTAATCTAGTCTACTAAGCGATAAGATTTTACGAACACATCAATGGTACATACTTTTAGGGTTCACCACTCACTACAGTTCCTACAATTACAAGAAAGTTTCACTCCACTAAGGAGACACAAAACCACCACTCTCATAAACAACTCTTACCATGCACAACCCTTTTGCAAGAAAGATTGGTCGTAACAAATGAGACTTTAAAATTTATCTCAAAATAAACAAATCCCTCAATGGATTGGATAATACAATTGAAAGCTCTAATTCAATTTGTGAATAGAGGAGTATGTATATAAAGTTCTTACTCAAAATGATGTATTTTGATAAAGATAGAAAGAATTGAACTCTTCTTAGTGTTTGAATGCTTGTTTAAAGTGTATATATCAAAGGCCCTCTTATAGCTTGATTAGTTATAAAAAAAATCAGCCTTAGAGGTTTTTAATAGAGGCCAAAAGTACCAAGCATCAAATCATGCAACGACTATATTTTGCATGTGACAAGACAGCTCCGGTCGATTGACTAGGCTGTCAGGTCGTACGGGGTGCGTCCGGATCAATAAAGACAGGCTACTTAAAAGCTTGTGGTTGACTGGTCATACGGATCATAAGCTCGGTCGACCGACCTAAAACATGGTAGTCCGCACAAACTAGCCGTTGGGGGTCTTTGAACATTCAAATGTAACTAAGTACAAAAGACACACCAATCGACCGGACCACACAGGTTGATCTCGAACTCATGCCTAAACTGTTTTTCAAAGTATTTCAAAACATGTTTAAGAACATAGGAAAAACCAAACACTACAACATATGTTTTCGAAACGTTTTTAAGATCACATCAAAATATGAATGAGGGTTTTGAAATCATGCAAGAGCTTCACATTCTTAAGCTAGTATTCTCAATATAGATTAGTCACCAGATATGTACCTATAAAGCATATGACTAATCTTCAAGGTCTTCAAGTCTTCAACGTGTATGACAACTTGTTTAAACTTCACTTGAGACCTTCTTTTCCAACATCTTCATGTGCTGAAGTCCTTTTGTAATCTTCTAAGATGTATCACCATGGACTTCAACACATCATCGGTTAAGAGCTTACTTCATGACTTACTTCAATTTAAGATTGAGTAGCTTTTAGCATCTCGATCTTCCTTCTTTGAATGACAACAACATCCAAGGCATTGTAGTATACATGTCAAAGCTTGTACCATGGAGTCTTTCTTTGCACAACTTCTTCCTCAATGAATCCTCTAGAGTGATCCTTGATATGGCATACAAGGAGTTGTCCAATCGTTTGAACACTTCTTGCTTTAGCATCTTTAGTGTTCTAGGATGACATCTTTGAGGTTCATGCAAGCTTTCTTACCATCTTCATCAATGTAAGTGTCAAGTTATAGATCATATCATCAAAGCAAAAGCTCACACAAACATGAGAACTTCTCAATGGTTTGTTATCCTCAAAACTAGTTTGATTGCATTTGCCCTTAGGGGTTACATTGGTAACTGTTCTTCTACTATTGTTAGACAAGTACTTCTTATTGAACTCTTAAAGTATAACTTGCTTAGCATCAGTCAATTATGTTATATTGGCATTGTTGTTTCTTTTAATAAAGATGCTTGTTGTATTATTGAATCTACTTCTAATAAGGTCATATTTGTTGCTAATCGTGTTGGTAACGTTTATGTTCTATCTCTTGATGATTTGCTTGCCTATGATTTAATGTCTTTGTATATAAATGTCGATATATGAGTCGCAAAAAGTAACAATTTATAACAATATCTAATGTACATGTCACTAACATCAAAATGTCAATTTTATCAACAATTATTATAACCAACGCTATGAAAAGTCGTATAAAATTCAAATATAGCGATGTTTATCTGAAAAATTACAAGATCTAACGACATAGTATATGAGTCACAAAAGGTAACAATTTATTGCAACATTTAATGTAAATGTCGCTAACCAAAATTAAAACGTCGATATGAAAAATAATTATTATAACCGTCACTATGAAACATCGTATAAAATCCAAACATGCCAACATTTGTAAAAAGTGTTACTTTAACTTAATAATTTTTTTTATTTTAAGAGACGTTTGAAGAAAACATTAGTACAAAAACGTCGCAAAAGACTTTTTTGTTGTAGTGTTAGACTCTTGCGTACTAAACAGTTTTAGCACATTGTCTATATATGTACTATAAATTATACCAAGGAGTCTTCGGGATCTATCTCTATAGATCTTGACACCTAATATATAGTCGGTTTCACCTAAATCTTTTATAGAGAAACATTACCCCAACCAGATCTTTACAGATTATAAAGTTGGAATGTCATTCCCCATGAGTAGTATGTAGTCTACATACAATACCAGGAATACTATTGAGTTTCCACTAGCCATTTTATAAACAAAAGGTTCATCTTCGTTTCTATTGAAACCAAACTCTCGCACGACATCATTAAAACCTTCATTCCAACTTCTAGAAACTTACTTTAGTCCATAAATAGACCGTTTTAGCTTCCATACTTTTTCAACATTTTCAAGAGTGACAAAACCTTTCCTATCAGATTCATGCCATTAGTTAACAAATAAATAAGCTATATAGTGAATACATAGTTAAAATAAAATCCCGAGCCAATTAAATAGGCTATATAAGGTAAGTATCTTTTTTTCATGGCTTTCTTTACCTATAGTTGCAAATAAAATCCCGAGCAAATTTTAACTAATCTTGCTTCCGAGCTTTAGTTAGTTAGAAGGTTGATGCTCAGATAATTATGTTTAGATTTATGTAGGAACACTATAAAATTATAATAATGAAGAGGAGTCAAATAATCCAAAGATGTTGGACTACCGTCCTGCCAACTCTTCACAAAGAGTTTAGGATTTTTCTATCTTGTTCTTGGATTCATTTATAAATGATGACTCTTATGTGTTCAGTTATTTTTTATTCTTTCACTTTCTTTAGATTATAGAGTTTTTAATATAAATTAAAGTACAAAAAAAAAAAATTTACTTGATGACTTGTTATTCACAGGACATGAGATGTGTCAATCCCACCAAAATAGCTGGTAATGTAGTATGACATTTAACTTTGGGGTCGAATCCCCTATCCTCAATTAAAAACAAATAGGAAAAATAAAAGAAGTACAAAATGACATGTGATATAAAAATAGAACAAAGGTTTAATCCGTTTCGTCTATAAAAGTATCACATGGCAAAAATGTGACAATTGGAGATATTTTGTTTTTTTTTTTTAAATTTGTATACATACACAGAATTGTGTACCTGTCTTATTCACTAAAAAAAAAAATTAGTGTACCTATCTACCATATTTTGTGAACTTTTACAACATATATATTGTATAATACGACAGGGTACTAACATTTATTTATTTATTTTTTCTTTCAAAAGGGTACTAAAAGTTTGCAATAGTTAGTTATCCAACCTTTGCAGCTTCACAAGAGCCGTAGGTAACACGACACACTAGGTTCCTCTCCGTCTTGCCCTTCATTTCTAATCACACGAAAAGTACTTCTTAGCATAATAACAAACAACATCCTTTAATGAATTGAATAACCATATTGGAATCTATAAATATCACCCAAAGAAACCAGTTTCAGATATCCTCATCTAATCTAAATATCTAATAATTGTGATAGCAATATATCTTTTATTATGGCGAGAGTTGTGTACATTATCATGCTGGCTTTGGCAGTGGCTCTGGTGCTGGCAGAAGCACGAAAGGCAACTGCATCGCCTTCGTCTCTAGCTCAGGCAGCCAAAAGCTTTCCGTCTCCGGCGGCGGAAGTTGAATTTCCCACCAAGCATTTTGGTGAAAAATGCAGTTCAAACCCCGGGTACCACTGTGACAAGGGTTGCTTCTGTAGTCCACTGGGCAAAATTTGTTTGGGATTATGTGAAATTCCCATATGAGGATATTCAAGCCCAAATCCACTTAAGAATAAATCCTGTCCATGTGGTCAAATATTTCAACTTTCAAGCGCACTTGATTAATGTTATCAACAAAAATCGAAATAAAATAAACTTGTTTTAGCTTTTCATCTTATGTTTTTCAATTTTAATAATAATAATAATTGTCTTTCTATTTCATCCCAACCACACAATTTCATATTGTTATTTCTTCTTTTACGAAAATGAAAATTAAACATAATAGAATATAGACATAAATTAATTCGGATTTAATCCTCGACGAGGCAGTAGTACACCACTTGCCCTTAAACTCTATTTGCTCGCCTATTTACTTCAGGCCTACAAGAGCAACGAGTTCCTAAGGTACAACGTCCAATTACTCTGCTTACCAGAAGTTTAGAAGCAAAACTTTGAACTTTCTGTATCAGAACTCTCTTAACTATTTTGGAGTGCAAAAATGAAGAAGGGAGAATAATTTCGTAGATGTGAGCAATTTTGAGGGGGAAGACTGCCTTTTATACCAGTCGGAAATTGCAAGTTAGCCCTCACTCCCTAACCTCGTAGTGGAGAATGTGGGTATCTCCCACTTCTACTTAAGGGACTATTACGGTAATTTTGTCCAAAAAGTTATTACTTCCTTACAGGGACACACACACGCGACGAGACGGACGGACGGCGCGCGAGGGGTACCCCCTTACCCACTTGTTTAAGATCACTAGTCTAGCTAGTGCTTATAAACTAGTTTTAATCGATTCTCACAACCGATGTGGGATATACCATCACATCTCCATTAATAACTTCTCCACTTAACCAAATTTATCATTCACACCGAGAATTAGTATCATCACGTGTTATATATCATCGCGAAGTTTGCGCAACCCATTAAGCGATGAATTCAAAACACTTTAAAACTAAGCGGTGGACACACAATTAAATTTGATCAAATCAGTCCACTTTATTAATTAATTCTCCAACACATATAAGATTGATAAGGGATTAATGTTGAAAGGAATTATGCTTTCCTTCATTAATGAATAAGGCATATTTATCAATTACTATTATGTTAAGACATGTTGTGCATATTCATACTTTTTATTACCTAATTATTATTTATTTTGTTTCGTAATTACTCAAAGTAATTCAACAGTCTCAAGGCATTGATCTGCAAGGTGCCTTCTTAAGTCTGCTTGAAAAACGCACTCTACGTAATGTATGGGTTGGACACGATAATGTTAATTGTCATTTCAGAGACGATTAAAGAATGTGAGGTATCCTTAACATAGAGTGGAGTGTCCA
This sequence comes from Vinca minor, assembly GCA_026122235.1. Classification (NCBI taxonomy): domain Eukaryota; kingdom Viridiplantae; phylum Streptophyta; class Magnoliopsida; order Gentianales; family Apocynaceae; genus Vinca; species Vinca minor. The sequence continues at coordinate 393,010 of JAOCZM010000112.1, read as the reverse complement.
TAACTTCTCTCTTTTAGAAAAATAAATTGTTATTTGAGTACTTTATTAAAGTAAAATTATATTTCCCTCTAAAAAGCTATTCTTGTTTCACTTTTTTTTACCTGACTCAACAATGTTTTCTCTCTTTGTTATTTCCATTATGTTTGTATTATTTGTAATGCATTTGATCGAACAATAAATTTCATTATTTTAGATCCCCATAATTAATGATATTAATATTTCTTTTGGGGATTCTTGAATTTCTATATTCTTCCTGGACAATCTATGTGAGCTGAAACAAATTTAACTAAATAAATAATAAATAATCATGTGTTTCTTGAAAATGAACCCCATCCATATCAATTAAAACATCAATTTCCCTCTTAAGAGACAAGAGTAGATGGAACTTAATCTTTTTTGAATTGTCTGAAGTCTTGAAACAACATACACATAATCTATAGTCTAAGTCACTAGTATATATATAATATGTGATGCGTCCTAACTATAGAGGCTAAGTTCTCCTCGTGATATAAGTAAAGAGTGGAGCTCGAAAAAGAACCAAATGGCTTAACCGAGGTGCCTGAAGTGGGTGAGGGCTCTGGCCGAATTATTTGAGAAGGAGTGAGCTCCGAGAGGAGGCCGGCCTAGGAACCCGAACTGATGACCTATTAACATGATAAGACAAGCAAAGTCACAGACAGTAAGGGAAGACCTCAACCCCGACTCCATTGCTAACGTTAGTTCAGATTCGAGAGAGAGAGAGAGAATGAAATTAACATAATTTTCGAGAACTAGTAGAACATGAAGTAAATGAAGTGGGAAGACCACTATTTATAGAGGGCATTTCCCAAAGAATATTTCAATACCTCTTACGGCCCGAGTTGTTGCAACCTAGCTTTTATTACGGATTTGCCATCGTATTTTTGTGGACTGTTCATAGAGCTTGGTACGGCCAAATGGCATCCACGCGCTTGATCCAACCGTCAAAGTAGGCTTTTACCTTCTGGACCGTGCAAATAGCTCAACCCAGGGCATAACCTTGGTCCGAGCCCATAAGCTAGCATGGCTATTTCGTGGATCTAGACCACATAAATCATTCTTGGGCCTCGACCTGTCAACCCAAACTATTGTCTTGGACTTAATCCCATCATTAGCCCTTCGAGATACTTAGCGAATAGTTATTGTGAGCCTAGTTTCTTTAAACGAGCCTTAAGCTTCTAGGCAAGGTGTGGTTGTTACCTATCCCTAATGGGCCTGACGTGGCGCTTATTGTTGAACCGTTACATCTCCTCATTCTATTATTAATAGTAGATGTGATGAGAAATTGTGTGAAAACTATTGGCAGTTGTGAGATAGTTTTGTGCAATGGAAATAAATTATGATCAATGAATCCAATGGAACTTATTCCAGATGTATTGGAGAGCTAAGAGACATCTACAACTTTCATGAAAATCACAAGATCATATTCTGTCGTTTTTTAGTCCTAAATCGTCTTTCAATTTGCTATAACATACTGTCCAATTTTTTTAGGAGGGAATTATGAGTTTATTGCCCAAGTTTAGTTTTATTGTTTAACTAATCTCGTTTTTGGGCCATCATAAGGACATGTTGTCCATTAGTTTATTACTTTGGGACTTAGTTATTTGTGTTATTAATTGGTACTTAATTATTTAATTTCAGTCTAAAAAAAATTAGACTTTGTTTAGGATTTTTTTACGGTTATGGTCGAATTCCTTCTCTATATAAAGGAGGATTCACCAACTTTGTTAGAGAAGTTTGTAATATATTTTTAGAAATACAATGTGAGGTATTTAGCTTTAAATGTTCTTGCGAGAATCGTTTCAGTCTTTTCAGAGTGATACTTGGATTAGTTAGACTATATCAACTAGATATATTGCTAGTTGTGGTATCACTTCATCCACAAAGTTTGTATTGTTAGTAGTGCCCTAGGACCATTAGCATATGTTGTACGTTTTATATCTTTTGAGCATGTATATGAATAGTTAATTTTGCTTATGAACATCAAATGCGTGATTTGATAGTAAAACTCATTTGCTTATGTAATTACTATTCTAGTTGTCCCTAGTTTTATGTAATCTATTTTACAATGAAATAAAACTAGTATGATGTTTGATTGATGATTACGTTTTACTAATCATGTGTAATGAGTACAAATCATATCATAGATGCAATGTATTGAGATATATCGTATCGGACGTGATCCGTTAGAGAGGTAATACTTCATGGTCCTTAGTCATAAGTATTACTTCCTCAATACTATTTTAGAATCCTTAGACGTTATGTCTCCATTGATTCTAGCATGAATGGAGCCACGTTTTGACTCAGTCGTACGTTGCTTTTAATCGAGTAATCAATACGATTGATGATCGGATGTACTGTCCTATCATGGCTTGAATGTGAGAGGCATTGTAAGGAATTTGTCCCTCTCTTATTTGAGAGAGATATACATGGGCCCCTCGATAGGGAAAGACTGTCTAAATGCATGGCCGTGCTCAAATGTATTTGATAAAGTGGTTATCAGATACTATTTGTTGGAACAGTCTACCTGGAGATCGAGCATAAATACAATTAAGCTTAATAAGGGTGACGACTACCATGCCTTATGCTTAATTAGGATATCGCGAGACAAAGGGATTAAATAGTGGATTGATATTAGGTTCCACTGTAAATTCATTCACTTTGGGCAGTCACAATGTCCTGCTAGGGACCGCTTGTGATTTATGAACACATACTACTACTAAGTGTGTTTTCATTGCCATTGTGAGATGAACCTACAGGGTCACACGCATAGACGAGCTAACGAGCTTCATGTCCAGATTCAATGAATCTAGAATGTGTCTAGGTTCATTGTATCGACATTTATTTTTCCCGAGAATAATAAAGCGTTATTATTCGAATTATAGATAAGGGGGCATTTTCGGTATTTGGTTAATAGTCGGGATTACGTAGGAGTTATTATCAGATAAAGACTCCCACTACCAGCCCAGAAGTCTAGGGGACGTGGGAGTTAAAGACTCCCACTGTAGAGAGAAGTTGAGGATGTGAGAGTTGGTTATGGGAACAAACTCTCATACCCTATATAATGATCTCCTGGCCGAAACCCTATCCAATTAAGTTTTCAGCCGCAATTAACCAAAGAACACCCGAAATCAGATTTCGGATTCTGCCTTCTCCCTTTCTCCCTAATTCTAGAAACTCGGGAAAAAACGGAGAGCTAGCACTCACTGCCCGTTTCGTCGCGTGGATACAGGGAGGGAGTAATTCCGCAAGGGAGGACTCAAGGTGATCATTGCATCCGAGCCATAAAGACAGGATCTTCCATTCAAGAATCGGATTCTTGAGCCAACAATTGTAAGTCCTTTTCTCGGTTTTTCAATTCGTTTACGTATGAGCGGATCCTTCAGGGGAGGACTCATGGGTGTTTGGAACGAGTTTCCGCCCATGAATCCCTTCACCTTTATTACTAATAAATTGTTTACTATTATTGTTTTTTTCCAATAGAATCATGGTTGATATATATTTGTTCCCAACTTTTCTGCTACTGTTTTTGTATTAATATTGTTACTAATTGTTGTTATAGTTATAACCACTATTATTAATATTATAATTATTCTAATATTCATACTTATTAATATCTCTAGTAATTTTCTTGATCTGAAAAGGTTAATAATAATTTATACCCCGGATTTCCTCTCATTTCATTAAATTTTCAGATTATAAATAAAATAGAAAACTATGAAAATCTTACTTCAATAACGTGTTAAAAGATTCATGGAGATTTAAAAGCTACATTTTCAAATATTCTTTGGAAACCTAACTGTAAATTTCCTGAATCAATTTTTATCTTATTTAGTGTCCTAATGGGATTTAAAATACAAGTTTCTCTTTTCTAGTCTAGAATCAATTAAGAATTTAGATTTATATTCTTCTGGTTCACCCGTCTTAACCAGACAAAAATCCTATTAGATACGTCTCCACCAGTGGGGTGGGTCACGAGTGCTCCCGGGATTGCGTTTCCACAATCCTCGGGCACAAACAGTCTCAGAGAATATAATCTAATTTTTTTCATGAGCCCGATTAACCTAAGTTCATTTATTGTGCAGGATCAAAATAACAGATTAAAAACAAAAGTACCTGCTTGATAGTAGGCAGAGTAACGGGAATACTTTAGAAAATTAGTCAATAATGTCTTGGTTTTCTGATGAAAGTATTCACAGAAAATCCAATATTAGGCAACTGTGATATAATTCAGAGCATACTAGTCGAAGACTATTGACCGGACGAGAGTTTGTATAGTAGGAAGAGAGACTTTAGGGAGAGTTCCCTAAGGAATGGTGCAAGTAAAATGTTGAGGGGAAGGCCTCTATTTATAGGAGTAGAGAGGCTTTTTCCTTGTAATTTCTTGATTTGTAAGGGCTTCCAGTGCAAATATAATTTCTTATGTAATAAACATGTAATTCGGGGACTTTTAATGCAATTATTTTTCTTTTATTGGTGAGCAAGTATAAAGAGATAAGTATGAACTTATTTCATTTTATTTTATTTCATAATTTTAAAATTACCATTATGCCCTTGTCGTTTAATAAAATTACCAATTTATTATTTGGACCATTTTACCCTTGCTAATTAATCTAAAATACATTTTTAACCCTATCAAGTGAAAAAATAATATAATACTAACCTTTAAATTGATATCCGAAATTACGGGTCGTCACAAAACATTATTTATTTTGTCTACACATTGCGTAGTCCATTCAACAAATAGAAAATCTGGGTCTTTTATTATCCCCTCCAACACCTCTACAATGAAAGACAGTGCTAATTAACATAGACTTGTTTGCCAAAATTTATGGTTAACAGAATTTTGAAGCATTTTTAATCTTCTTCAAAGTAGATTATGAAGGCTTCTTCTTTTCATATACTCTTAAAATTTTGAAGTAGTTTTATCACTTGATTTTTGCAGTATAAACTAAGCGAATTGATTTTTTTTTTCATTTTTAAATATCCATATCTATTTATTTTTAAAAAGATATTATGAAAATAAAAATGATGCAAAAACATTGCATAAGTCTAAGTTAAATCGAACTCGATTGTAAGCTCAATCGGAATTCAGAGGACCCGGTCATCTGAATTACCCGTTATTTGTTAAAACTTTAACTATTAATATTTATATAAATAAAAAAATATAAGAAACAAATAAGTGGGATTCCCTAATTTGATGGGCTGAAATGTCAGCCCAATTTCTCACTCAAAACATGTCAAAGTACTCTCTTTTATAGTATTGTCAAACTCAAAAAACAGTGTAACTTTTCAATGTGGGATACTCTTATAAGCCAATCAAGAGTTTACAACAAAAATAAAACTTAACCAACCAATAAAAAATTTATAAAATAATTAATTGAATAAAAATTCATGGAAATTACATGTAGGATTTAGAAGAATGTGATTGGCTGAAACTGAAAACAGGCTCTGTAATATAAATATAGATAGATACTCCCTCCGATTCAAAATATAAATATTTTTTGGAGTTTTCACAAAAAATAAGATACTAATAAAGATGACTAAAGTACCCCTAATTAATACTCCAAAAGAAGAAATAAATTAATGTAGAGTTGCATGGAAACTACACATTTTGACAAAAATGAATTTATGGAGAAAATAATGTAAGGGTAAATTAGCCAATAAATGCACAATTCTTGTAAAAAGACCTATATCTTTCAACAAAAAATAACTCTTAGAAAAACTTCTATTTTGAATCGAAGGGAGTATAAATTTTAGACACATTAATTTTCTTTTATAGTCTTGCCATTTGTCAAGTTTTAAAAATAATAACTATTTTTTTATTAGGGAGTCTTTATTGTTGTTAATTCTCTTACGTGGAAAAGTTTACTTAAATTACCATTCCATTGAAAGAATTAAATACAATAGTTGTCAAATACCTGTTAGAGTAGATGGCAATGTGATGTAGCATTTAAACTGCTGGCTTGGGATAGAATCCCTCCTCCCCGAGTTTAAACAAAATAGTTCAATTTTTTTTGCACCAATCAAAAGTTTTATAACTAATTAAAAATATTAAATCCTAGAAAATAACACGTGGCATTATATATATACAAATCTGAAAAGGTACTCTGTAATATATATATATACTTGCAAAAAACCCGTGCATATTTCTTAAAAAATGCATATGCAAGGAAAAAGAGATTTTGTATTGATAGCAAAAAGATTTTTTTTTTTTTACTATAAGTTTGAGTATTTTCGATACCTTGGTTCTATTATTCAAAAGGACGGAGAGCTTGACGGAGATGTAGCACATCGAGTTAAAGCTGGTTGGTTGAAATGGAAGAGTGCGACGGGTGTTTTGTGTGATCGTAATGTACCGCGAGATTGAAGGGAAAGTTTTCTGAAGCCATTTGTTAGACCAGGCATTATTATATGAGTACGGAATGTTGGGCAACTAAGAGGTGTCATATTCGAGAAAAATGCATGTAGCGGAGATGCGTATGTTAAGATGGATGTGTGGGCATACGAGAATGGATAGAGTGAGGAATGAGACTATTCAGAAGAAGGTTGGTGTAGCACCTATTGAAGATAAGATGAGAGAGAACCGTTTGCGTTGGTTTGGGCACATTAGACGAAGGCCAAGTGATGCTCCGGTTAGGAGAATTGAAGGATTATGTAATGTAGATGGCGTAAGAGGTAGAGGGAGACCGAGGAAGACTTGGATGGAGGTGATAAAACGGGATATGAATCTGCTAGAACTAGATGAGAGTTGTGTTTGGGATCGAAAGAAATGGAGAGATTGCATCCATGTGGATGACCTTACGTGATTCTTACTTTGGTTCATGTAGCCGACCCCAATCTGTTGGGATTAAGGCTTGGTTGTTGTTGTTGTTGTATAAGTTTGATTATTACCTTTTAACCTTTTAACTATCAATATGTAGAACTCTAAATGCATTTGATTAGTTAATACTACCCATGTAACACTCTGCTCCGTAAGCACTTTTAAGTATATCAATTTTGAGCTAGTAATTTTTATAAGAGATAAGAGTATAATAGTCATTTGATATTATATAAAAAAAATTAAAAAATTAAAAAACCTTACCTAAATGACATTTGTCCAACACTTGTCAAATGTCCACTCAAGCTCACCGTTAGCGCTCGCGTGTATTCCTACATAAATAGGCATAAAGCCTTCGTGCTTTTTCATTCTTACTTCACGAGAGAAGCAGTAGCCTCAGGTGTGATTATTATATCATACAAAAAATATTGCTAGTTTAGATTTGTTAAAGAACGTGAAAAAGTTTACTTAAATTACCATTCCATTGAAAGAATTAAATACAATAGTTGTCACATACCTGTTAGAGTAGCTGGCAATGTGGTGTAGCATTTAAACTGCTGGCTTGGGATAGAATCCCTCCTCCCCGAGTTTAAACAAAATAGTTCAATTTTTTTGCACCAATCAAAAGTTTTATAACTAATTAAAAATATAAAATCCTAAAAAATAACACATGGCATTATATATACACAAATCTGAAAAGGTACTCTGTAATATATATATATATATATATACTTGCAAAAAACCCGTGCATATTTCTTAAAAAATGCATATGCAAGGAAAAAGAGATTTTGTAATGATAGCAAAAAGAATTTTTTTTTACTATAAGTTTGATTATTACCTTTTAACTATCAATATGTAAAACTCTAAGTGCATTTGATTAGTTAATACTACCCATGTAACACCCTGCTCCGTAAGCACTTTTAAGTATATCAATTTTGAGCTAGTAATTTTTATAAGAGATAAGGGTATAATAGTCATTTGATATTATATAAAATAAAAAAATAAAAAAAACTTACCTAAATGACATTTGTCCAACACTTGTCAAATGTCCACTCCGTTAGCGCTCACGTGTATTCCTATATAAATAGGCATAAAGCCTTCGTGCTTTTTCATTCTTACTTCACGAGAGAAGCAGTAGCCTCAGGTATACTTCTTTCACCCTTTTCTTTAGTTTTTCGTTTTCTTTTACTTTATATTTTAGTTAGTTTTGTTTAGAATTATTTAGGAGCTTATTTTTATATTATGAATTAAGTTATAATATATGTTTAAGTACAAGATTTAATTCTTTAGAATTATTAGTTTTAGGATTTGGACCATTTGGGACATCAAGGAATTCAACTGTTTATTTGATTACTCTTAAAATGCTAGAAGTTCTGAGCTTGAGAGGTGAGTTCCTATTTTTCTTAAACTTTTTAAATTGGTATTTAGGAGCCTGTGAGTTCCAAATTTCTCTTAAACTATTTGAATTGAAATTTAGGAACTTGTGAGTTCCAAATATATTTCTGTATTGAATTTAGAATTGCTTTCGTATAGCCATATACAAACATTGATCATTCTTGCATGTTTTTGTAAAGTTGCATACATTCCATATAGACCCAGGCCGGGTGATGATTTAATATTGAGAAATATCATTACAAATAAAACCCCGAGCCGGCCAGTTGTTACTAATAGAATTAACGGATATGGTTGCTATTCTGAAATACTCTGAAACACACAATTCTTGTGGGCCCCAAGGCTGTGGATGTCTTACGCCATTGTCGGGAAAGCAAGGGCTGACGACCTTTGGCGTATAGCTCTGCAGTACTAATTGAGGTTGGCCAATTCTGGGTTAAGAGGTTTAACTGGGGATGGTCAGATCTAGGTGAATACAGGTCTAGTAGGTACCCTACCCTGTGATTCACCCGCTGGATTTCTGGTGGATAAGGTAGCAAATCGCGCGTATCTAGTGTTCGGTTGGTATTTGGTTTTCTTGTACCTGGCTTTCTTAACATCTGGTTTTCTATTAGCTGAATCAATTACTATTATTTCATATACATAAAAGAAAGAAAAGACATGATTTACAAACATTGCATGAGTATTTTGTATGTTAGAACTTTTACATTGCATATACACTGTTGCACACACACAGGAATTCACTAAGCATTAGCTTACACGTTTTCTTTCAAACTGCATCTTAAATGCAGGTACACAACTGAATAGGATCTCTGGCTAAGCATTAAGGAACCCGAAGTCCAGTTTCCTTTTTAAGGTGTTTGTACTCATTGATGGATGTAAATATTTGCTTCTATCTATGTACACAAAATTAGAAAAGTTTGGCATACCATAGTGCGTAGTGGAAGCATATCGATTCAATTTGTATATATAGACTATAATTGTTATTTCCTTTTGCCTATTTGTATAACCTTTATGCATTGTACCATTATTTTGAGGTGGATAGATTGTACAGAGCCTTGCTCTTTCGAGAGGAAGAGCGGCGGGCGACTCGAGTCGGTTCCAGTCCGGCCCGGGGCTGGTCGGGGCGTCACAACCCATATTTCGTTTAATCTATTAATATAGTGAAAAAATAAAAAATCTATCAAAAAATAAATTTTATTTTGCATTTAATGATTGAATATTTTGCATTCAACAAAACAACACATTATTTATTTTGTCTACACATTGCTTAGTCCATTTAACAAATAGAAAATCTGGGTCTTTTATTATCCCCTCCAATACCTCTACAATGAAAGACAGTACTAATTAACAAAGACTTGTTTGCCAAAATTTATGGTTAGCAGAATTTTGAAGCAGTTTTAATCTTCTTCAAAGTAGATTATGAAGACTTCTTCTTTTCATATACTCTTAAAATTTTGAAGTAGTTTTACCACTTGATTTTTGCAGTATAAACGAAGAGAATTGATTTTTTTTCATTTTTAAATATCCATATTTATTTATTTTTAAAAAGATATTATGAAAATAAAAATGATGTAAAAGAATAAAAAAAAAAATGAACATTGCATAAGTCTAAGTTAAATCGAACTTGATTGTAAACTCAATTGGAATTCAGAGAACCCGGTCATCTGAATTACCCGTTATTTGTTAAAACTTTAACTATTTATATTTATATAAATAGAAAATATAAGAAACAAATAAGTGGGATTCCCTAATTTGATGGCTGAAATGTCAGCCCAATTTCTCACTCAAAACATGTCAAAGTACTCTCTTTTATAGTATTGTCAAACTCAAAAAACAATGTAACTTTTCAATGTAGGATACTTTTATAAGCCAATCAAGAGTTTACAACTAAAGTAAAATTTAACCAACCAATCAAAAATTTATAAAATACTTAATTGAACAAAAATTCATGGAAATTAAACGTAGGATTTAGAAGAATGTGATTGGCTGAAACTGAAAATAGACTTTGTAATATATATATATATATATATATATATATATATATATATATATATATATATAAGAGTAGTTGACAAAATAAAGGGTACAACCCTCCCATTAATAGACAACTAAGTTGACAAAATAAAGGGTATAACCTCAAATTAATAGAGAAATAATACAACGTAAGATTCATAAAGAACAAAATCTATGAGAAGCCATGAAATTTAGGGTTTTAACTCCTTATATGGAAAGATTTTGGTTAATTTTATTTTAAAGGTAAGAATGTAATATATAATAAGAGTATAAACACAAAAGGATATTTATTATGGATATAAAAAAAATTCAATTATTTACTCATATAGGATGAATATTTCATGGTCAGACATTGTGCATGCATTTCCTCCAATCTCTTTACAAACAACATTTTCTCTCTAACCAGGTTCAGGTTCTCGAACCTCACAACCAAGATCATATAAGCTCCAGTTCGGGTGTAGGAGTCCTAACATGACCTACCCTGGTTGTGGACCTTGGCAAAACCTCATCTACGATGAACTAATTGAAGGGGCATTTACTTCCTTCAAATTCTTCAGTTCAATACATGTAAATGACTTCATTGCCATAATGGATCAAACTTTCCAATATTCTAAGACTTGCGCTCAATCTTTTGGTTTTATTTTCTTCCGACTTCACACAGTCATAATTCTTCCATTTCCTCCAAGGCAATAAGAACTCTTTGACTATCCATTTCTTGGCGAAACAACATATGTCTCTTGAGCATAGCTGTTTTCCATGCTTGTCTTTCCCATTCTTTTAACCTCCAATGTGAAGAGAGACATTATTTCTCAATTTTCACAGTATCTGAAATTTAAAGAAGAGAAACAGAACAAAAATATATATTTCCTAATCATATGGAAGCCCGAACCTCAGCGAAGCAACCAATACTAAGACTTGACAGAATCATGCAGAATAATGAGAATATGCAGTTGACATGTAAAAATGGTCCATGTATAAAATGCATGATAAGAAAATATGTGCTCAACGTGAAGTATTATTCAGCAAGTACAATATCAAAGTATCCAAACAAAACATGCTAAAACTAATAAACCTCAACACCTCTACTTCAATTGCTCATCATAGGAAATCTATTTCATAAAAAAAAAAATCTAATATACTCCCATTTACATGCTAGCAACAAACAAAACCCCAGCTAAAGTACCCATCAAGTTGTTTTCGACTGATTGCTTAAAATCAAACAAAAAAAATCCTCGTTTGGAGGATACAAATTGCCCATTCTTATTGAACACAATTTGATTCCACTATCCTAACAAAATGCAGCTAAAATAGCCTAATTTATGCCAATGCTTATTTTTCTGAAGTCATTAAAGCAAAAAGATACAGAGAGAAAAAAATTCACAGCTCATGAAAGAAAATGATACCGTAAACTTGAAAGAGGAAATTTCAAACAGAAAATAAACTATTTAGAGATGTCAAAGTAATCTCACTCTTTAGGTTTCATAAGTTTCACTTTCGGGTCCTCAATTGTTTCTTCTTCATAAACTATTAGCTTAATTTGGGATATGAGAGAACAATCTGATATGTTCTTGACCATATACATCACTTACTCTAGAGTTTTGAACCTCTTTTCATACTCTTCTACAAACAACATTGTTAAAACAGTCATTTTCTGAAATGTCATGTATTTCTGCGAAGTCTTATAAAACCAAAAAACATAAGCGTAAAGCAAAGAAGGAAAGAAAGAAGATAGATTCCCCAATTCAACTTCTAAACCTTCATTAGACATGTTAGAAACCAATAACCAGCAGCAGGTACATAAGCATATGCAGGTTCACATGAAAGAACGGGTTCTATCGCCATGTATCCCCAAGCACACATCAATTCTAATGCATACAAAATAATCTATTACCATAATACAGTTTTGGTAGCGGATCAAATATAATGAATAAAAAGAAAAAAAAGTTGTAATGAAAAAGTTAATTAAAAGAAATAAGAATATTTTTATTTTACATGGTTAGCACTATTACCATTTTGTAGGAGAATTGTTGGGAAGCCATAAAAAATAATCTCCTCAATTGATACGCATAAAGACGGAATATGTGATCTCTCTGATTATATCAGTCGTTTTCCCACTACCAAAAGTGCTTCCTGTCTCCTAAATCCGCATGTATCACTTTAGTAACTACATCATTCTTGTTCCTAGAAGATTAGAGCTCAACATAACAAAGAATCACTTTCAAAACCCCATAAATGCTTACCTAGAAGATTATAATAAATGATAGCCATATGTTGTATACCAATCAAATGTAAAGAAAAATGATGGTTCAAATACATGAGAAACAAAATGACCAAAGAATGTAGATGGACAAAACACGAAAAACAGAATTAACTAAATTCTAAAGTTTACAAATTGTTCTTAAATCTCTATATATAGTGTCATAAGTTTATCCGAACTTATGCTCTTTCTCCATGATGAAGGAAGAGATACACGTGAGTCTTTTTCTAATCACATAAGCCAATGATTCCACAAAACACCAATTTTTAAAACAAACACAATGAACAATCCAAACTCTTAAAAGAAAAAAAGGGAAAAAAAACTGAAAAGGTCCCTACACCAAATCTTTGATCACAACTCTGCTCGTAAAAAAAAAAAAATAAATAAAAATAAAAATAAAAAAAAAAAAAAACATGAAGCTTAGAACTTGAGGAAGAAATTTACTTTGATAAGCTTCTTTAATGTATTGGAATGTTGAAGTGATACTATTCTTGGAATTTTTCTTATCCGAATGCCATTCATTTCGATAAAAACCCTAGAGTATACCACAAAGAAAATACAACAAACAACCTATAGAAAAGCATCACCAAAAAGTTAGAATCAATTTCTTTTTATATTTAAACTCTAAACATTTTCACTCCCTTTTATATATATTGTTTTCAGTTTAGTGAATTTTCAATTGGATAGCCATTAAAATAACAGAAAATTCTTCACAGTGGTAATTCGGACAGCTCTTCGAAAACTAAGTATCAATCTTAAAAAGAAGAAATGTGACCAAATATTTGAGATAAACACTTAAGTACACTATCCCAAGAAATTCCAAATCAAATTTCATTGACAAATTCACAAATTCCAAATGTGTTAAATCAAAATAAGCAGACTTACACTATTTCATTATCATATACAAATGATAACACAATCAAATACAAACCACAAAATTAATCAATAGCCTCGAAACATATGTCAAATTTCTTACAAAGCAGAATAAATTTCCAAATTCCACGTAACATCCACTGAGAAACTATCGATAAAGAAAATTACCTTTTGGATTTAATCAATTCAGATCCTGGCATGTTGGCCGCAACACATGTGAACACTGAAAAACAATATTGACAAAAAGTCTAATTAAAAAAACTGAAATACAATACATTGGTTAGTAACCTTCCTTCTGCTAGAGCTTCCAATGATAGTCAGCCAACAAACAAAAGCATAGGTGAAATGTACAAAAAATGATAAGTGGTCGTCTAAGAGAAAACAAAAATCACGAATAAAAGGAAGATAATGCCTTGATCTAAAGTTTGCAAAATTGATCTTCAAAAAAATTCTCAGAAGATTATATATATCCCAGACATCATTGAATTTTCTAAAAGCTACTGAATTAAAAAATAGGCATTAAGAAAAATTCAATCTTTTCACTAAAACTCATCTGTTCAAGAATATATGACAAAACTACATTAAAAAATTCAACATCACAATATAATTATCTAAAGCTTCAAATCTATAATTAGAGAAACGTATTCAAAACATAAGAGAAACTTGATATCAAAAAACTAAAACATCACATAAAGTTCTCCACAAGAGAAAAAAAGAAAAAAGAAAAAAGAAAAAAAATAGAAATGTAGTGTTCATAGGTTGAGAAACATACTTATTCTTCGGATTGAAGGAGAAATGAAGTAGTAATCCTTTGCCAACAAATGGAAGAGAAGGAAGTGAAGCCTTGATGAGATGGTGTTATGAGGATTTTAGGGATTTTGAGGCTTGACGGGTTTTCTGAGTTTAACGCAGAAGTTGGGACGATGAGGGATAAGTTTGATAGGTTCATATTTTTAGGGATTTTGACGGGTAATAAGGTAGTGGGGAGAAGTAGGAGTTGATTAAGATAAAATCAAATTACTAAATGTAGAAACATTGAGAGCCTGCCACATGGCGCCAACTGAACAGTAAAAATGAAAAAGGCTTCTGTAATATATATATATATATATATATATATATATATATATACTAGTAAATGACTCGTGCTATGCACGAAAATACTGAATTTCAAATTATTAATTTAATGGTTGTACAATTATATTTAGAACAAAAACTAACTTTAATTTTTCATAAAACAAATGAGAAAATTCAACATGATTAGGTAATGTGACTTTTATTGAGTGACTCACAAATGTAAGGGTGAACACCGAATGATTATTGGATCAAATAATATATAATCAAAAGAATTAAACATAGTCCTATATTATTTCGATTAATGTTTCATCCAATGTTTTGATCCAATAATGATTACACTATTACTATTAAATGTTAATCACCGAATCTTTTTAGAAAACATGAAGAGACTACGTATTGTGACTTCATTTTTCTTATGGAGCCATCTAATTCATTAAGTTTTTGCCTAAGAAATCAATACATATAACAGAAAAGGTTACCAGAAATTAGGATTCTTTGTACCTTACAATCAAATAAATTGAAACATTTAAAAGAAAAATTAAAATTGGCTAGCAATGATCAATAGATTCAGCTATCATAAATTAATGTAAAAAAATGCCAAAATTCTACTAATAATATAAAAGAAAATTAAAAAAATAACACAAGGGCCATAAGGAATATGATGATACATAATTCTCAGAAACTCAAATATTATTTAGGTTATATACTTTAACAAATACAATATTACTTCATCCGAAATTTAATGTTTCACTTTGACTTAAGATGAAAATTAATAATAGTAGTTTACTTTTAATAAAGTTGTCTTCTTGCATTATTAGTTATGGAAGGTTAATGCCCTTAAATTACTCATAAACTAAGGAAGATTAGTATTAGAAGTTTATACGAAAAAATATTGTTATTTTAGGAAATGAGTAATTTAATGTTGGACATTCTAAAAAGGAAAAAAAAAAACTCATAATGGACTTACTTTACTCGACAAAAACTCAGAATGAGATTTCTTATATCATAGAATTCTCTCTTTAGACATCTAAGAAATGATAAGGAATAGTGGGTAAGCTAATATACCTTTTGATGAAGCAAGTTTCATTATAACTTTCGACAACCGTGTGAGAGAGAATAAAATATCCTAATTGTAAATATAAATAAAAGAAAAGGAAGAGTAAGTAGGCAACACATATTTGAAATGTTCATGTTTCATTCAAAACAAAAAAACAAAAAAACCACCAAATTTCATTTTGATTACCCAAACAACTCGAAAAAACAAATTGAGTGTTAAGAGTAGAGTAAGTAGGCAATCCATATTTGAAATATTCTCTCATTTACACTTTTGAGGTTCACTTGTTGCTTGTTTTCTTCAACTTTACTGGAGCTTTAAATCCATTTTCATGTTTGTTACTTTTAATATTGAAAAATAAAATAAAAAGAACCCTGAAACATAAGAGAACGACTGAAATATGGAAAATTATGACAATAAAAAGAGCAATTTTTGATGATTAATTCTCATTAAAGAAAAATATGAGGATGAGTACAAATATGGATTCTTAATAGAGTTAATTACTATTTATGCCCTCAAGTTATTTTGAAAGAGGCGGAGAGAAATGGGAAGAAGAGGGGGATTTTTTCATTTTTTTTTATTAAAAAAAGTGAATAGACGAAGTTGCCACTGGAATTTCGTGCATGTGAACCTCACGTGTGCTACGCCACCTGCCCTCACCGGATTCCACTCATATTAGCTATTTATAGCACCTCGTAAATTCTCAGGTACATAAATGGCACCTAAAAAACTTAAGGGTCATAACTTGCCTTTCAAAATTACTTGAGGGGCATAAATGGTGATTTTCCAATATTAAAATCATAGATAAGTGGTAGAGGTAAGTCGTTGATTTTCTAAAGAAAAAAATGAAATCGATCTAAAAATAGTGAATTAGTGAATGAAAGAAATAGAAAATAAGTGGCAAAAGTAAATTGTACCTATGAATTTAAAAACCCGTATATCATTTTGCGCTCCATCTCTTAATATGTTAAAGAAAACGAAGAAAACAAAAAACAACAGAATAAAAAACCTACTTGAATTTAAAGTTTCCATGATTTTCTTGATCTAATAAAATTCAAAACACAAAATTTTAAGAGGGCTTATCTTTAGTTATTGATATTATTAAAAAAGATGGAAAAGAAAAGGAAGGAAATAAATCTGAAGATTTGATTGAGAAAGTGGTGGATTAGAAGATGAAAATTCGAGAAATTTGGGTTAGAGTTTTGAAGATTTCTAATTGGTTAAAACTTGGAAACATGTTCTGTAATATAAATATAGATTGATTATGGAAAAATATTTTAAGCCAATAAATTTTTTATAAAAGAATTTAAATTGTTAAACTTTTTATAAACTTCTAAAATATAATGATAAAAGAAGATGTTAAGAGTATAATGAGTTTTGAATTTCGAAATTAAGGAAGATAATATATTTAATGTAGATTATTATATCATACCAAAAATATTGTTAGTTTATATTTGTTAGAGATCATGGAAAAGTTTACTTACTGAAAAACACAAGAGGGGGGGGGGGGGGGGTGAATTGGGTTTTTATAAAAAGTGGCTTCTTTTTCTTTGAGATATAGAAGTGAAGAACTTGTATATGAAGCTTGGAGATTTGTAGAGCAAATATGAAAACAAGAAGTGCAAGACACCGAATTTAGAGTGGTTCGATTCACAAAGAATCTACGTCCACTACCTTGAGTTTCACCCAAGGATTTTCAACAACTTCACTAAGAAGATCTTTTTACACTTGTGGCTAACTCACAAAGAGTTTTACTCAAATAACCACAATTACAATCAATACTCACTAAGAGTACAAAGCCCAACACTAAGTAGGACTAAACACAACTAATACCCAATCACTTAGAAAGGGAAAAGATGAAGATATAAAGATACAATTTTCACACTCAAGAAGTGGTGTAAGGATACCTTTTAAGATCACACTTTAATGCTCTTTTGAACTTTTGAATTCAACACTTTGTGTCTTGCATATATGAGATGGATTTGAACTTTTTAACACATAAAAAGAGATGGATATACTTTTGGAGAGTTAGAGCTTTTGTATATTCAATGTAGATCGGGTTCAGGTTGGTGTCTCGGGAATATACAACTTTAGAGCTTTTATAGTATTCAAAAACGTCCAAAAAACAACTTTAAAACGGTCAGATAACGGCTAGTTTTTTTCAGAGTTCGGTTGACCGTTGAGGGACCTCGGTGGACCGAACACAACTCCGGTCGACCGAACAATGGCTTAGGTTGACCGAGCCTGTAAAATGCAACTCTCAATATCTCCTCGGTTGAACCGAAGGAAAAGGTCGGATGATCCGAACATAGGTCGGTCGACCGATCTCCCCTATGGTCGACCGAACCAAACTTTCAAACCTCTCAGTTTCTGCTCGGTTGATCCGAGCTTGAGCTCGGTTGACCGACCTTCCTGAGTTGATTTTACACACGTTTTGAAATCTAATGAAGTCTAAAAGATTTTCCCAAAAGGTAACAATTAAAAGCATTTCGAAAAACCGTTTTAAAAGACATGAATTTTGAAAACAAAGGCTTTTGAAATACGAACACATTTAAAGATCGTTTTTAAAACTAAGCCTTTTGAAAAACGTGTTTAATATGTATGCAAGACTATAGTGTTGTATACTTAAGTTCATTAAGAGCATTGGTTAGAGAGCTTAAAGATAACGACTAATAAATATAAAGCTATCCTAACCAAACCTAAGTCTTCAATCTTCAATCTTGATGATATGTGCCTTGAAGATCTTTTTTATAGCTTGATTGAAGAACTTAGAGCTTCCACAACGAGTTTCGATATTCTATCACAAAGATATAAGACATTAGTCACAACATCAAATGTTTGACCATTATCAAAAACAGAGTTTGTTCGCCCTTAGGGCTTACAATCTCCCCCTTTTTGATTATGACAAACTTTGATGTAATTAGATAGAATACGAACAATAGTAAGAACAAGGAAGCATGGCAAAAAGGATTTAAAACCAAATAAGAGTGAAGACTAGTGTTTTAGAAGATAAACTTGAGAGAACAAAAACTCGTTAACTTTAATTTTTCATAAAACAAATAAGAAAATTCAACATGATTTGCTAATATGACTTTTATTGAGTAACTGACAAATGTAGATATACTAATTAATGATCACAACCTGCAAATGAATAACAAAAATATTTTATCAATAATGATAAATATTTAATTAACAGAAAATAAATTAACTTGACTGACAAATCAATGTATCATTACCTATCTTTACTTAACATGATTTCAATTTGTATGTCGGGAAAGATGAGAGTATTCTTCACACCAGTTTACTTTGAAGACAAAATGCATAATGGTATAGTAATTTGTATAATTGTAATTGAATAATTTATAAAAGATCATAATGTTTTATGAAATACCTTCGATTGTAGATATTTTAAGTAATCTGGTGAACATCAAAGTAGAAATTGTGCATGCTTGTCTCTAAGAAGGGTGTGTATAATTCCAGTACTATCTTTCAACTTAACGTATAATCGAAATATATCAATTTTAAAAGACCAAAAATTAGGAATTTTGAATACAACTTTGATTAAATATTAATATATGATTTACCTTTGTATTGTTTGCACTACATCTTGGCAATAAGTGTACATCTCATTTCCACTAACGGATTTTGTTTCACTACCGCATATATTGCAATACTCAATCCACATTTTTCTGATATTTATGATACTCAGATCGGGACACAATGTTAGTTAAAAAGAAAAACATAATTATTAACTAAAGCTAAGATATAGAATACGTATCCAAGCTCAAATACATTCAAAGAAGAAATTGTTTATAATACCCATCATACAAAAAAAGAAAATTAACGAAAAAGGAAAAAGAGAGCTAAATTAAATGTAAAAAAGGGAAATTTTAGAAAATATAATTATTTATGATACTTATAAATTTGAACAACATTTATCTTCATTACCACTCTCTGAACTTGGGAGACCCAATACTCGATGGGCAAAAAATCATCTGCCCCGTGTATGTCCCCATTCCTGTCCCCCAACCAATCACAATTCACCATTGTATATATAATTGAAAGAAATGTTTATATAGAAAATTCTGATTGGTTGGGGACAGGAATGGGGACATACACGGGGATAGAGGATTTTCACCCTACTCGGTGGTGTATCATTCACAAATATACCAAATATAAAAAATAAAAAAAATTACTATGCGTATACTGAGTTGAATCATTTGTGAACAAAAAATCTTACTAAACATCATAAATAACCTACTGAAAAACACTACTTTTAACTTATAATTAACTCCTAGAGAAAGATACTCCTAAACAATTTCAGGTTAGGAGCTTTATCCATCACACCATGCCTCCTCAAACACTCATCTCTAACATGTCCATCATATTTCATAGCTCTCTTTACTTCATCATATAAGTCCATGACCAAAGCATTCCACCACTCTTCATCTCCTATGTTTCTTCACTCAATATCACAAAATTCTGAACTCTTATATTGTTCCTGTTTCGGAAAGAGAGAATCGATAAAAGAATTAAGCACATATCTTAAGGTTTTGAATGAACCCATCAAAACGCTACGTAATACCACAAATTGAAAATACTCAACTATATCTATACTGAACTCAAACTTTTAACCTTGACATTTAAGAGAGTAAACTCCAAGAAGTTTCTAAGTCACTTATTTCATCAGTCAAGTTCCCTAAAGTTAGAAAATTAATTCAAATAATCATTAATTTACCAATTAAATTTTTTAATGAACTCATCAAAATGCTATGTAATACCACAAACTTAAGAATACTCAAATAAATCTGTATTGAACTTAAGCTTTTTACCTTGACATTCAAGAGAGTAAACTCTACGAAGATTCTAAGTCTCAAATTTCATTAGTCATGTTCCCTAAAATTAGAAAATTAATTCAAATAATCATTAAAGTACCACATCTATCATCAGATTACAAAAATGCCTTATGTAATATAGATTGATATTAATTTTGTTCCCCATCTTAAATTTGGAAAAGTGTTTTGCCAAACCGAAAAGCATGTTCAATATGCAAAACGAACCGATGTTATGAAGAACTATTTCTTCAATGAGCTATAATTTTAATTTTCCCCTAACCTTCCAGGATTGGCATATACGCCCCGTGATATCATGAAGCATTCGAAATGGTCTTTTTCTATTAATTTGGAATAATGTAAAGGTTCCTAGTCTAATATATCTAGATATGAAAAATGGATGAACCTGTAAATAAGATCCCAAAAGAAGAGTCAAACTAAAGGTCGAAAAGAAAATTAAGAGATATTGGAAAATATTCAAACTTATCTTTGTCTCTAAAGAAAATAATTGATTCGGATTCTAGATTGAGATGTTCTTGCGCTATTGCAACACCAAACTATCACTCTTTTTTTTCCATAACTTGCTACAGAGAAGTGAATAAAAAAATTAGTAAATTCAAAACACGATGATAAAATCAATCAGACGATGGAAATAAAAGAGGAAGAAGAGGGAAAAAGCATTCAGTGTCTTTTTCATTTTTTTCACCCCATGAACTCCCAAGTTGTAATCGAGAAGTCATACCCTACTTTCTTTTACTTTTCTTTAGTGCAGTAAGAATATAATTTTAGTGTAACAATTATAAAGAAAATAATTGATTCGGATTCTAGATTGAGATGTTCTTGCGCTATTGCAACACCAAACCATCACTCTTTTTTTTTTTTCCATACTCTGTAATATAAATATAGATAGATTGACTCTTCATATTTTCTAAAAACATTGGGTGATTAACATTTAATAGTAGTAGTGTAGTGATTATAGGATCAAAACATTGGACGAAACATTAATTGAAATAGTATAAGACTATTTTTAATTTTTTTGATTATATATTATTCGATCCAATCATCATTCTGGCGTTGACCCTTACATTTGTGAGTTACTCAATAAAAGTCATATTACCTAATCATGTTGAATTTTCTTATTTGTTTTCTGAAAATTTAAAGTTAACGAGTTGTTGTTTTAAATACAATTGTACAAGCATTAAATTAATAATTTGAATTCAGTATTTTCGTGCATAGCACGAGTCATTTGCTAGTATATATTTATATATATATATATTACAAAAGCTCTTTTTACTTTTTGTATCTATATTATGCCACGTGTCGTTTTCTAGATTTTATGTTTTTTTTTAGTTATAAAACTTTTGATTTGTGCAAAAAAATCAAACTATTTTATTTAATTTGCAGGAGGTAGGAATCGATCCCCCGACGCGCGTGTCGAATACTAGACCAAGTTGCCAGCTACTCTGACAGGTATTTGACAACTATTTTCTTTAATTCTTTTAATGGAATGCTAATTTAAGTAAACTTTTTCACGATCTTATATTTTATTTAATTCTTTTACTTCTTGTATTTTTTATTTATATAAATATAAATAGTTAAAGTTTTAACAAATAACGAGTAATTCAGATGACCGGGTCATCTGAATTCCGATTGATCTTACAATCAAATTCGATTTAGCTTAAACTTATGCAATGTTCATTTTTTTCGACATCCTTCTGATCTCCCGTTCCAAGAACTGGTACATTAAATGTACCACCTGGATCGAACACCATGTCGACAAGAAATAGATTTAGTTTGCAGAATAAACTCACTTTGCTGTCCTCTTTGTTATCATAATAAACTAGCAGCCACCGACTTTGCATTCTTGTAGCAATTCCTTCTTTTCCGAAATCATCATCACACCAATAAATTTCCCCATATCGAAAATCAAGTTGATGTAATAAAACAGTTGGATGTTCATTTTCAAGTGTCTCAGCAAGCTGTGTTCTAATGTCACGTGGAGAGACTTCTACTTTAGCAACAACACCATCCTATGTCTCAACCCAATATAATGTTGAAGGCTTTTCTGCTTTCAAGTTGATTGCCCGCATTCCTTTCCGCCCGCTATTAATTTCAATAGGAATATCTTCTACCAGGGGAAAGTCACATAGTTCTCTAACAATTCTGCCATCAGCTGACCACACCTTAACCCTTTTGGGGAACTTTCCGCAAGGTACAATGAAAGAAAATGGCATGTGAATCGAAGTAATCAAAATGTATTGCTCATCTAGAGAGGAATCCAGGGATATGCATATTGATGTTGGCCCAAATGGCTTAATTGTTCCATCCAGAGAGGCCAAAACAATTTGTAATGTGGCATAGTACTCAAATAAATCTCATCATAATCATCTTTGAGTATATCTTGATAGGTTCTGGCTTGAATGACACTTTTCTGCTCATTAGACTGAATCTTAAAACAAGCAGAAACTAAAGGCTTCTTTGGTGGTTCCCCACGAAATTGAGGGATTGTGCAGGCCACTACAGATGACTTATTCATCCAGTCAAAGTTATCAAAAACTGTATTTTGGTAGATATCTGGTGAAGCACCTTCAGGCAGACCAGTATCCACTGTTTTCGAACCCAAGCTGCCATCACTCTCAATAGCCTCATTTTCTGCATTTTTTTCCCACTCCTCAACCTCAGAATCATCATCTTCCGACTCCACTTCCACAATTTATGTTATCCTAATAGACCTTTCATCGAACACCTCGTCTATAATATATAGTTCATCTTCATTCAGTGATGAATTCTCATTTCCAACTCCATTATCAAACGAATTACCAGTTTCTTTATCAACATCAATTTCTCCAAATCTAAAATATAGTGCTGCTTCGAATTCACTCCACGAAATATTTGAATGAGCATATTTATAGTTTGAAAACCAAATAGAAGTCCAAGCAACACTATTTATACTCGATCTCCAGGTAGACTGTTCCAACAAACAGTATTTAATAACCATTTTATTAAATACATTTGAGCACGGCCATGCATTTATACAGTCTTCCCTATTGAGGGGCCAATGGATATCTCTCTCTAATAAGAGAGGGACAAATTACTTACAATGACTCACATTCAAGCCATGATAGTATACTACATCCGCTCATCAGTCGTATTGATTACTCGATTAAAAGTAACGTCCGACTGAGTCAAAACGTAGATCCATTCATGCTGGAAACAATAGAGACATAAGGTCTAAGAATTCAAATAGCATCCAGGAAGTAATACTTATGACTAAAGAACCATGAAGTATTACTTCTCTAACGGATCACGTACGATACAATATATCCCAATATAATGTATCTATGATATATTTGTATTCATTACACATGATCAGTAAAACATAATCATCAATCAAACATCATAGTTTTATTTCATTGTAAAAAACATTACATAAAACTAGAGACAGTTAGAATAGTAATTGCATAAACTAATGAGTTTTACTATCAAATCACATATTTGATGTTCAAAAGAAAAATTAACTATTCAAAGATATGCTCAAAAAGATATAAAACGTACAACATATATTAATGGTCCTAGGGCACTACTAACAGCTACACCAACCTTCTTCTGAATAGTCTCATTCCTCACTCTATCCATTCTCGTATGCCCACACATCCATCTTAACATATGCATCTCCGCTACATGCATTTTCTGAATATGACACCTCTTAATTGCCCAACATTCCGTACCATATAACAATGTTGGTCTAACAGCGGTTCTGTAAAACTTTCCCTTCAATCTCAGCAGTACATTACGATCACACAAAACATCAGTTGCACTCTTCCATTTCAGCCAACCAGCTTGAACTCGATGAGCCACATCTCCGTCAAGCTCTCCGTCCTTTTGAATAATAGAACCAAGAAATCTATCATACAGTTATAAAAATCAAGTGTCTGAATCACCCTAGCATTAATCCTAATAGTTATCTTACATTTGGCAATCCAGACGATCAGGAAAACAAAAACTAAATTGGACGTTATTTTTAGTTTCTTCAAGAATAAATCTTGGGTCCATCTTCAAATACTCCCTCTAGCATGCATCAATTCTTTATCACACATTACTTACAAAATTTACTTGTATATGTTGATTGTAACTAGATTTAGTGGCTGATTATAAAGAGTGGCCGTGTAAATCTAGCTTAAGAGTAAGGTTGCCATCACCTAATATTTATACCCCCCACCCCACAAAGCACCAAAACACCAGCAACACTTTCCAAACATATTTCCTACATAAAACAATTTCATCCTAAAAAAAACTAAATCGTAGCAAAGCAAGAAATAATCAAATAGGAAAAAGGAGAAGATCACTCTAACCATGCTGAGGATTCAACACCAAATCAATAAAGACAGCACAATTAACAAAATTCACATGTTTCCCTGGGGTAACATTCCAAACCTAGCAGTTAAATTCAAAATATTAAACAAAACAAAATGCTTAACTCGGCACCACTGGCGGAGCTAGGCCCCCCCCAACTTTTTCCAAAAATTAAAAAAAATAAAATTTTTTTTTCATAATTTTAGTTTTGTTTTTATAACACCTCATCCCGTGAACATTTTGAATCACTTTACGATTTAAAATTAGATTTTTTAGTTTGTGAATTATAGGAATTACACCACTTATATCTTAACAATTTTGGTTAAAATTGTAACAAACTTAATTGTGTAAGAGATTATAATATTTATAAAATTTCATCAAAAAATTCATAATTACTAATAGATTATAATATAAGATTTTATCAAAAATAAAAAAATATTCGTTCACATTAATAATAAGCCCTTCATGTTTCCTCCAACTTCATCTCTAATACCCATAATATTTTTAAATGGCCTTTTATTTTGGTCTAATCATACAAAAAAGGTCTTTGGGGCCTTTTTATTCAAACTTGTTCTTTTTTGGATTCAACAATCAAACATGATTTATATTTTAATTTCCATTGTAAATATTTATTTTTTCTTCTCGAGAGTCCTTCTCATCAAAAAATTTTTTTGACTCAGCCAATATTTATATGCTTTTATGAATTTATTTTGTCAATGTTAGTTGTGCCCCCAAAGAAAATTTTCTGGCTCCGCCACTGCTCGGCACTAGAGAACTTTGACTTATATTCCATTCTTGAGTAGCTTGCGGGAAGGTTAGTAAATAAATGAGAGTTAAAGAGCATCACAAACGCATGTTAAGTAAAGTGTTCATGTGTCCTGGAAAATACGAAGAATCAAAGTAGGAGAATTATAAAGCTGCCACAGTAGAAAAAAGGAGTCTCTTCATTTAAGTACAACGAAAAGCAAGAAACTAAGAAAAGAAAACATAAAATCAAAAAAGTTTCTTAGTAGATAAAGCTCTTTCGAAAATAATCCATGATGAAGGTTTCACGGGCCTCATGATGCAAAAACAAAAAGGTGCAATTACAATATCCAAAAAATAACACGAGCTTTCCACTTTACTAGTACTGCCAGCCCCTAAATCCAATAATGGTGAATTGAAAATGAAGTCCAAAAATTTAAATTCATCAGCTTAAATATACTTTCAAAATCATTTAAGAACTCTTGAGATACTTAATACAACGTTTCATCAACAAGAAGTAACAAATGACGATGTTGAAATATTGCATTGCCTATTAGTCATTTTGTTGGCAAAAGATAAGAGCCTCTGGTGGCATGGTGCAAGGGATAATCATAAGATTAACATGGTTCTACCCAAAAAACTAGAAAGTATTACAGTAATGATTAGCAATCCACCTTAGATGGTTGTTGGCCAGCTCTTATTTCCTGCAGGTATACAAATTTTGGTCAAACATCCAGCTTAGAAACAACTAGAAATCAGTAACAAATGAGTAAGAGTTTTGGTCAACTTCAGTACCAACTGTTAAGAAGATTGTAACACATAAACAAAACAAATTTTAGGCAAAAAGTACTGAAACATCAAGAAATGCATGTTGTATTTTCCTACAGGAAATGAGGAAAAACTACAATATAGAGAAGTAACTTAGTAACATTAGTAAAAAATTACTACCTTTTGTCTCAAATAAGATTAGTTTAAGGTTGTGACACATGGATTAAAAAAGTTATTGAATAGATCTTTGGTCATCAAAGAGAAAGCAGTAAATCAGTGGGGAAAAAAAAGCATTACAACTTAACAAGTTCAAATATTTAAATGTTTTCATCTCAATTAAAAACTAAAAGGAAAAGAAAAAAAAAAGTTGTTCTTTATGGCTATTCCTAATAAATTGGATTATGCCTGAATAATAACAAATTGTTCCAACCACCAAACAGGTTTAAAGTCTCATTCAAGATGTGAATTCATCCAACCAGGTAAGGCCTCTAATTTTAATTTACACACAACCCTAGCTAAGAGACAGAAATTCAAGACCCTCAAAGAAAAATTAACAAAAAACACAAGAAAGCAATTGGGCCACAGAAAGCTAAGAACAAAAATAGTACAATAACGAAGCAATTATCAATTCCACAACAAAAGATGGAGCCATTCTTTGAAGTTTGTCGACTCATCTTTTTAAGCAAGATGGCCTGCCCATAGCCAAGAGGTTGTGGGTTCGATACCCAACTCACACAAAAGAAAGGATTTAATTTCCTATTCTTGATTCCTCTTGTGTGGGTTCTTATATTCCCTTTTTTGGGGCACCCGCTAGTCGAGCTTCTACTACTCTCCTCACGGGGCACCCGCTCAGCCGGGCTTCTACTTCTCCCCTCACGGGGGCTTCTACTACTGCCCTCACGGGGCACCTGCTCAGCCGGACTTCTATCCGTCTTACATGGCTCCTCCTCTAGTGAGGTCCAATAAAAAAAAACAAAACAAAAAAAAAAAAAACGAAGTGGGGTGGGGTGGGGGGAATGCATCAAAAGTAAACTCACAGAATTCCATTTATTTTTATTTTTTAGGAAAGTAAACTTGCTCAAAACAGAATTCCATTTGTTTTCCCACTTGTGGTTACAAATTATTGTAGAATGGAACTCAGCCAATTGGCAATTGGAGGTAGAAGCTGTTGCTCTTGATTGAATAATCGTATTCTTGAAAAGCAAAAGGTTTCGCCATCTTGGTATTGTTTGCATTGACTCTCAAACAAGAGGAAATTTGTAAAAAAAAGATTCAAAGAATAGATAATAAAAAAAGCTTCAAAGAATAGATACTCCTATGTAAACATCAAATTCATACGAGGTCTGAGTGATTGCCTGAGTCGGAGGATATTCGGCTCCTGTTTCGCCAAAACAATGTTACACTGAAAATGAAGAGAGCGTTTCCTATTTTAGCTATTTAATTTACTAAATTATTTACGATTTTTAATTTATATTATTTAACTATTTTTTAAAACAAAATTTAGCATTTTTATTTATTTAATGGGAAGTGAAATTCATTTATTATATGAAATGGATGATTTAAGAAGCAGGAAGAGATTAGTGAGAAACCATATAAGAGGCTTCCAAAATTTTGAAACCAATGTATTTTAGAATTATAAAATTTTAATTTACCTCATACTCTATTAATGTTCTCTTACGGTTCCAATAAAATATGAAAATAATTGTGAAGTAACCCAAAGTGAACATTCAAACACATCATCATGTGTCCGCCCATGGGGGAGATTCGATCTCATTATTACTACGTCATTTGCTATTAGTTTGGGCACTAAATCAATGTCTCATTAACTAACTAAATATACTCATTCCGTCTCAAATTATCTGTCCACATCTCTTTATTAATGTGTCACAAATTAATTGTCCACTTTCTAAATAAATTGCTTATTAATGATAGTTTTTTCAATCTTACCTCTTATTGTAAATGTTGGAGAGAGACCAATAGAGAGAAAATAAGGTAGAAATATAAGTTCTTTTAAGAGTTTTCACACAAATTAAGATACTAATTAGGATGCCTAAATTACCCCCAATTAATATTTCAAAGAACAAAGAAATTAATAAATAGTTGCATTGGGAATTAAACATTTGACCAAAATGAATATAAGGAGAAAATGATGTAGAGGTAAATTAACCAATAAACACACCATTCTTGTAAAAAGGCATTTATTTTGCAAAAAAAAATAAATCCTATAAAGACTTGTATTTTGAATCGGAGAAAGTATTAAGTATGGTCATGTTTGACATGTTACCATATTATACTATCAAATTTGATGAAACTTTAATCTCGTACAAAATACAAAGTGGACAGATAATTTGGAACGGAACGAGTAACATTTATCTATTTTCATGTGAACACTCACATGCATCGTGGTGGTTTTCAGCTAAATTGCATAAGTGTCTTGCATGTAACAAAAAATCAAAGGGCAAAAATGGAGAATCATACAAAACAATTTGACCTGGAACCCGGATTCTTCTCATTTTCTTCCTCGATCAATTAAATACACCACACATTACCCAACACCACCACCAACCATCACCCTGTAGCGTCACAAGCTATGATAATGAAATCCCTCCATAAGTAAACATACAATGTTGAGAAAATTGTGAGAAATTAGGGGCAGAAATGAAGTACCCTAGAATACAATTCGAAGAGAGGAAAAATTTCTTATTTCAATTGAATAATTATGTTGTACATTGCTTCTCTATTTATAGAGAAAAACTCAACTTAGACCTAACTATCTCCAATCCCCAAAAGTATTTTAGTTCTCGTAAATCCTTGATTCCAAATGCTTTGTGAAGATGATTCTTGACCTCTTGAATGGTTGTGAAATTAGTACCAGTCAACACAATATCATCTACATAGATTAAGAGAGCAAAAAAACCTTGATATATATACATCACAAACAAACAAGGGAGACTGGCTAAAGCCCATAGCAAACAGTTTGGAAGTTAATTTGGCATGCCACTGCCTACTTGCTTGCTTGAGACCATAAATGGACTTTATTAATCTACAAACTTTCCCATGAGGAACAGAAAAACCAAGTGAAGGAACCATATAAAATTCTTCAGTAAGATCTCCATGTAGGAAAGCATTATTGATGTCCAATTGATGCAAGAACCAGCCTTTAATAGCAGCAATAGATAGTAGAACTCTAAAAGTAGTGACCTTAGTCACTGGTGAAAAGGTGTCCAAAAAATCTTTACCTGCAAGCTGTGTGTACCCTTTGACTACCACCTTGGATTTAGGCATTTCAATAGTCCCATCAGCCTTGTATTTGAGTCTATAAACCCATTTGTTTCCAATGGGAACCTTTCCAGGTGGTAAATCAACTACTTTCCATGTGTGATTGGCCTCAAGAACAACAATCTCATTAGGCATAGACTTCCTCCAAGCAGGATCCAAGACTGCTTCATCATAGTTTTTAGGCTTAACATTCAAAGTAATATTCAAAATGTAATGCTTATATAATCAGGAGATAAATTATCATATGTGAGCACTTTATGCATTTTGTGCGGAGAAGTAAAAACACTATTACAAACACAATCTTGTAGATAAGCAGGTGTTTGTATTATTGTAGAGGATTTTCTGATGGGTTGACTAGAAATAGGATTGACTACAACATCAGAAGCATTAGATGGAATAAAAGGTATAGGATGAGGTTGTGGATCATCAAAGTAAACTAAAGAAGAAGGAATTGAAATAGGCCGAGTGTTGAACTGTGGAATCTAATCATTTGATGTACTTAGATGATCATGACTGATGATTAATGAGTCAAGAAAAGGAAATACTGACTCTTGAAATTTGACATTCCCAGATACCAGAAGTTGTCTAGAAGATATATCCACAAGGATATAGCCTTTGCTAACAGTAGAATTCCATAGGTAAACACAAGTTTAGCTCTAGGAACAAACTTGATTCTTCCTTGTTCTATAGTGGAACGATAAGCAAGACAACCAAACACTCTTAAAGAATCATAAGGTGGCTATTGTTGTAAAGTATTTCAAAAGGTGTCTTGTTCTTAAGAACAGGGGTAGGAGAAAATTTGACAAGATGACTGGCATGTAGAACACAATAACTCCAATAAGGAAAAGGTATATTAGCTTGGAATTTTAATCCTCTAGCTACATTTAACAAGTGATGGTGTTTCCTCTCAACAATGCCATTTTGTTGAGGGGTTTCAACACAACTTGTTGATGTATTATGCCTTTATAAGCAAAGTAGGATGGTATTTGAAACTCTAAGCCATTGTCAGACCTAAGGATGTTTTACTCTGGCATAAAATTGAGTTTCAATGAGGTTAATAAAGGATATCTACTATGATCATCACCAATAGTTAAGAAATATTGTTGATTATGAATAGTTTTGTGTTTGTATGGGCCCCAAATATCAATATGAATAAGCTAAAAACATTCATTAGTAGTAGAATCACTAAGAGAAAAATGAAGCTTTTTCATTTTTACTGTTGGACAAATAGAGCAATCATGTCTTTTAGGCAAAGATATACAAAAATTGTGCAGCTATAAAAGTCTCATTCTAGGTACAGACATGTGACCAAGTCTATAATGCCACAACCAACTAGAATCAATGCTAGACTTATTGACATTACAAGTAGAAACAAAGAAAGGCTTTTTATTCGAACAAACTGACTTAGCTAAGAAATTTTTTGACAAGTCTGTGAATAAACTTTGTCAGTGTTAAAGGAAGATTGATGATCCAACACATACATCCCTTTGTCCTTTTTAGCTTTCCCAATCATCATGGAAAGTGCATGATCCTGGATAATACACATATTTGATTGAAAGAAAATTAGAAGATTGGGATTGTCAGTAAGCATGCTAAAAGAGATCAAGTTAAACTTGAAATTGGGGACATACAACACATTCTCAAGAATAAAACCTGAATAAAAAATGACTTTGCCTTGATGAGTGGCAGGAAAACTTTGCCCATTAGGCAAAGTTAGGTAAGATGATCTAAGAATTTACATAGAATCAAAATAACACGCAGTGTTACAAATATGATCAGAAGCTCTTGAATATACAATCCATTTACTAGAATAGTTACTAAGATTGTTACCTGATTCAACAGCTGAGTTCACTAGACTTGCAGTAAGTGTTGTGGATGATTGTTACTGCTTGCATCTGTACAGATTGCTGCAGGTTAATCAGCTGCTGTCATAGACCGGGTGAAATGGTGCTTCCTGGTTGCAGATCCACAACTGATACACCATGCTTGTGTACATTTACATAACCAGTAGATATAGTATTCTTAGCATTATAAGTTGTGAATTGATTAACAGTGCCTGTAAGATTAACTGTACATTTCGAACGAATCCTGCTAATTAGTCGTTCTTAGACAAGAGCTTACAAGAGGGCGACGACTCGGTCAATCAAACTACATAGGACTTAAAATAACGACACCAAATAAGACGACTAAAACGATAAGAAATTAGGCAAGTTCATCAAATAGCCAATTAACGATCCACGATCCACGTATAACACTTAACAATAACGAAACACGTAATTTCAAGTATAGTAAAGCAGTAAATCATTTTACGGATCAGATTATAATGCATTGAATTTAAGCCCAAAACAGTTTATGCAATATCAAAATTAAACCCAATCCATGCAATTACTTCGTAAATCCACAATTTATGCGATAATTAATCACCCAAACAGTCCCAAAATCGAAAACCCAACACTATCCACTGTTTATACATGATTAAAAGTGAGAATTATACGACGTAGGGTGTCCCTACGTCTTACGGAGACAATTGATTAGAAAATCTGAAACAGCACTGCCTAGTCCCGCTTTTGGTGCTATAACTTCCTACCCTGAACTCCGAATCGTGATCCATTTACATTCACTCGAAGATAACTCGAAACGCCTTCGAATCGGTATATTATGGACTGAAAACGGACGAGTAACGCTCCCTCAGTGATATCATTTTGACCAGTATACTTTAAGTTCTCAAAAATCCGTTTCTTGACACCCTACTGTGTTGCCTACTTTTATTTTCTTGTTTTGTTGCTATATGCTTTCGTAACCCTTGTCCCCTGCCCCTATATATATATATAATCTTTATTTATTTTTGTTTGAGTGATAAAGCCCCCTGAACGCCTTCGAATCGGTATATTATGGGCTGAAAACGGACGAGTAACGCTCCCTCAGTGATATCATTTTGACCAGAATACTTAAGTTCTCAAAAATCCGTTTCTTGGCAGCCTACTTTTATTTTCTTGCTACATGTTTTCGTAACCCTTGTCCCCTGCCCCAATATATATATATATATATATATATATATATATATATGAATTAATTGCCATTTTGGTTATCAACATACTTTCATGCTGACCAATTTCATCCTTTTACTTTTTTGGTCATCAATTTATTTTCAAACAGCCACTTTCATCCCTTTTAACTTTTTTCAACCACTTTCATCCCCAACTGTTTTACGAGTAGCCATTTTGGTTATCCAATTATTTTCTAGCAGCCACTTTCATCCTTTTTAAAAATACTTATTTAATGATGAAAGTGGTACGCTAAAAATAATTTGATGACAAAATGGGCTACTGAAAAATAATTGGATGACCAAAATGGTCTGCTCGAAAAATAGTTGGGGATGAAAGTGGGTCGTTTGAAAATAAAAGGGATGAAAGTGGCTGTTTGAAAATAAATTGATGACCAAAAAAGTTAAAAAAAACAAAAATGATGAAATTGGCTGCGCGAAACTATGTTGATGACCAAAATGGTAATTAATTCATATATATATATATATATATATATATATATATATATATATATATATATATATATATTCCTGTTTCATTTTAATTAAATTATGGTAACTCTCCCAAACCTATTAGGATTCCTAATCCAATTTCAATTTCCACTAATTACTCCTCTAGGTGAATTACTATTAGGTCCCTCAAATACGATATATGTACGAAACGCCCATCAACGAAACCAAAACATAACTCGTAACATGTTATAAAAATAAATAAGACACGTGAACACGTAATCGCACGAAATAAATTATGCTATGTAATTATTCGCACAAAATAAATTACATGTAAAATAACACGTAGGCAAAAGTTACGGGTATCACATACTTCCCTTCTTACAAAAGTTTCGTCCCCGAAACTTGCATTCACTATAACAAAGATACTAACACTTCCCACAATATGAAAATGGCTCTATTGGGTATTCAAATAGCAAGTATGGTACTAAATGCAACCTAACAATATAAGAAATACAATAACCACATATTCACATAAGTGTACCTCCCGATGTACCAGTATCATTTCTCTCATTTTGTTGAGGGAGGGTAAAGACTCGAGAATTGGGCTTAGCCCCGGTGTTTCCTGCCTTTGGTGCCGACCCCGATGTCCATCCTGCAACTGGTGGTGGCTCAGGACACTCACCAACCCTGTGGCCCAACTTTACAAATAAAAATAATATGTAGGCAAAAGTTACGGGTATCACATTATAGGTTAGTTGCACAGAAACTAGCTAATTAGTGAGCAAAATGGAACAAAATGTTAGCCAACATGATCATTCCCCACTGCCTAACATATATATCAACTTGTTCTGTAGTTTCTCTTCCACTGATCAAGCAATTACCACACTCTGCTTAGAATAAGCTTGAACTGGTGAAGTGGAATTGACAATTACTATTTATGTTTGGAAGTACATTGGTTCCTCTGCCACCAAAGGGTGGAGATACCCTCTCGAAAGTTGTACTTTCATTGATCTTGATTAAATCCAGTGTTGGTTCTTCCTTGGAGATTGTCATCAATTTAGTGTTGGAATGGCATGTGTCAGTAAAACAGACTGTTCCTTTCAGATGGAACCAGTCTTCGTGACAATGGAGTGATTTGATTATCATCCCTTCTGACGCTACGGAGTGGTGGTTGGAGGTGGTGTTAGGCAGTGGGTTTGATTGACATTGAAGAGATGAAGAAGAAGAATAGGCTGGATCCAGTTTTATGAGGGGTTAGTCTGATTATTTAATCCCCCCCCCCCCCGGATTTTTGTTCGAAACAGTACGGTGCACATAAGTAAAACCTGTATGAATTAATAGTGTTGGGACCATACGATTTTATTAATTTAGAAAGATATTAATTAATCGATAAATTAATAATTTATTAATTTAAAGAGTGATTTTCTACTAATATTTCTTAGTTTGAAATCTAAATGTCTGATTTAGGTAACTAAAAGAAATATGAAAAGCTCTTGAAATGTTCTACAATTCTCTTGGAGAGTCTAAAATCAAATTATGATTCCATAGTATCAAAAGGGATCATATAGTTTAAGTAGAAAATTTAGAAATCTTATCCTAATTTTCAAAACCTGGAAAATTTTCAGACATGGAAATTGTTGTTTATAAGTGTTTTCTTTAATAACAAGATCGCGTGAATATAACTGGAGAGCTAAATTTGGATCGGGCGAAAGAGGCAACAAAATTTTTATACTCTCAATAGCCTTCTGTGTACCAATTTTCTCAAGATTGGTTTGAGAAGTTCAAGCTAAGACATGGTATCAAGTCATATCGTTATTTTGGGGAGAGTGGTTCAGTCACACAACATGTGGAGAAAAAATTAGAATCCGTAAGAGAACAAATAGACCATTGTCTTATGAAAAGATGTTTTTAATATGGGGGAACGGGTTTGTTTACGGATTATAAGTCGGTCATTCCCTGGAAACAAAGCAGCAAAGCAACTTGATTGAGGAAAACATAAAAAAAACAAAAGCTTACAATTGTAGTCATATCATCTTAGTTATGTTTGTAATTTAGAGAATTATTAATTTATGATATTGACGGTGTATGCCTTAAGAATTATTGTGATCAATCTTGTTTTGAAGATAACAAGACATGGAGAAGTTTTAATGTTTGTGTGAGTTTGTGTTTCAATGATAGGATGTTATACACTTACACTTGCATTGTAAGATAGCTTCTTGTGGACATCAAAGATCATTCTACAACAAAAAGAAAAGCTACATTTTGCAAGTCTCCATGTCACAAGCTTAAAGGTCATCCACAATGTCATTGGAAGATATTGCAAAATCAAAGGAAAATCAGCAAGTGTTAAAGTCTAAGATGCTACAACTTTGAGAAATCTACAAAGGATTTCTTCACAAGAAGAAGTTGATCAAAGGTCTCAAGTCCAAGCTCAAATAGTAACTCATCTTGAAGACTTTAGGACAAGGAAGAAGATTAGTCAAGAAGCTATATAGGTATATCATTGTGACTAATCTTATTTGATGAATGATAGTTTATAATATGACGAAGCTCATAGTCTACATGTTTCTTTCAAAGGTTTTGTAAAACATATTTTAAGTGTTGGTTAATATCTAAAATCTTTAAAATGTTTTAAATAACTTTAAAAAATACTTAGGCATGAGTTTTAGAACATTATAACATTGACCAAGTGAAAAAATCACTTATGGACTGAAGTTCGGTCGACCGGATCCTAGACCTCAGGCGACCTGATGAAGTCAGTCGGTTGTCTGGTCGACTGAAGTGTTTATTGTACTTTGTTCCTTTTGAATGTTCCAAGACTCCAACGACTATATCATATCGGAAGACCATATCTCATGTTGGTAGGCCGGACATTGCTTCGTTCGACCATACCACTTATCGTAGTCCACCGAGATCAAGACAGAAGCCTTTGAATTTAACTTCGGTACCACTTTGGACAACCACTTTGTAACTCGATTTGCTTGCAAGTTTTGGACCCTTTAAATAGTCTTTAATGCTGATTTTTATTTTTTGTTCAAGCCAATAGAGAGGCCTTAGAATACACATTTTGAACAAGCAAATCAAACACTTTCATGAGCTTAATTCTTCAAATCATTCATCAAAACATTTCTATTTGAGAAAGAGCTTCATCTACATATTCTTTCATTCTTAAATATGAATTAGAGTTTTCATTGTAACATCCAATCCTTAGAGGGATTTCTCTTTTCTTGAGCTTAAATGTAAAATCTCATTTGTTGAGATTATCTTTCTTTGTAATGGGTTGAGTGGAAAGACTTGTTTGTGAGAGTGGTGGTTTTGGGTCTCCAATGTGTTGAAGTGTATCTTGTAATCGTAGGAACTAGAGTGAGTGGTGAACCCGAAATAGAATTACGGTTGATGTGTTCATAAAACCTCCTCACTTAGTAGATCAGGTTAGAGAAAGAGTTCCTATGAGTAGAGGGTTGCATGTGTACACAATAGGACCATTAGTTGGCCTTGAAGGGATTCATGGGAAGAAACTCGTTCTAAACACCCATGAGTCCTCCCCCGGAGGATCTGCTCATACCATGGGAATATAATAATCAGACGAAAACTTACATCTTTTGGTTAAGGTTTTGATCTCAGATTGCGTGCTGCTGCCACCAATAGCTTTCCCTTGCGGAATTGCTCTCTACCGGTATCCACGTGACAAAAAGAGCAGCGAGTGCTAGCTCTTCGTTTCTAAGTTTCGAGTAATCTAGAGAGAAGGGACGGGCAAAAAACAAGAAATCTGATTTCAGGGTTTTTGGTTTATTGCGGCTCAAACAAGAATTAACCTAGGGTTTCGGCAAAAAGAGGAATATATAGGTGTGAGAGTCTGTTCCGAAAATAACTCCCACGTCCTATCAACCTCTTCTAGTATTGGGAGTCTTTATCTCATAATAACTCCAACGTAATCCCAGCTAAAATCAAATACCGAAAATGCCCCTCCTTAATCTCTAATTCGAATAATAACATTTTATTATTCTCAGAAAATAAACGTCAGATACAGTGAACCTAGACACATTCTAGATTCATTGAATCTGGACATGAAGCTCGTTAACACGTATATGCGTGTGACCCTATAGGTTCATATCACAATGGCAATGAAAAGACACTTAGTAGTAGTTTGTATTCATAAATCACAAGCGGTCCCTACAGGACATTGTGACTACCCATAGTGAATGAATGTACGGTGGAACCTAATATCAATCCATTATTTAATCCCTTTGTCTCGCGATATCCAAATTAAGCATAAGCCATGGTAGTTGTCACCCTTATAAAGCTTAATTGTATTTATGCTCGATCACCAGGTAGACTGTTCAAACAAATAGTATTTAATAACCACTTTATTAAATACATTTCAGCACGACCATGCATTTAAACAATCTTCCCTATCGAGTGGCCCATGGATATCTCTCTCTAATAAGAGAGGGACAAATCCCTTACAATGCCTCTCACATTCAAGCCATGATAGGATACTACATCCGATCATCAGTCGTAT
This sequence comes from Vinca minor, assembly GCA_026122235.1. Lineage (NCBI taxonomy): Eukaryota > Viridiplantae > Streptophyta > Magnoliopsida > Gentianales > Apocynaceae > Vinca > Vinca minor. Next base: position 355,512 of record JAOCZM010000112.1, on the reverse strand, counting down.
TAATTACTCGATTAAAAGTAACGTCCGACTGAGTCAAAACGTAGCTCCATTCATGCTGGAAACAATGGAGACATAAGGTCTAAGGATTCCAAATAGTACTAAGGAAGTAATACTTATGACTAAAGAACGATGAAGTATTACTTCTCTAACGGATCACGTCCGATACAATATACCCCAATATATTGTATCTATGACATGATTTGTATTCATTACACATGATCAGTAAAACATAATATTCAATCAAACAGCATACTAGTTTTATTTCATTGTAGACTCTATCAAGACAACCTAGTGGAATTTGCCAAAATCCTTGGTTGTGTCCCAATGTAGTGGATGTAGGTCTTTGTGATCGAACCACTCTACATCGTTGTGTTTGATCTTCTAACTCTATCTCTTTACTTCCAAATTCTTACAATATACTTGTGCTTATATTCAAATGAACTTGATTGTCTGAGCTTTAATTGATTATATGGAGTTAGATCAATTGCTTGTTACATCTTCCCTTGGCTTGGGCATAGGACTTGCATTTAGAGATCTTAATAGCTTTGTATATCTTACTAAATGCTAGTCCATATCACTTGTGGGTTGTGTTCTTACAAGCTTTGCATATATGAATCTTGACCTAGACAATACTTGATATTATACATTGTCGTGTATTCCTATGTGTTGCATTTTACACATAAAGTTACCTAAGTGATAATCCTTTAATTCACCTTATATGCTTAATGAACATAATTGTTGTTAAGGTGATCACTTAGGAAAGGAATTTGGTAGAAAAGTTAAAAAGTTTGAGAACCTTATGCTCCTCTCTAAGATTCTCCCAATCGGGTATTGCAAATGCCCTCCGGGTATTTCAATTGGTATCAGAGCCTAGTCTCCTTTTTGTTAGGATTAACACCCTAGGAGTATCTATGACCATACATTTTTTTACCTATTCTATAGAAGACTCTTCCCTACCAATTTGTGATGACTCCATCTTCCATATGTGGCTATATGATTTTACCCTGTTTGTCTATTAATGATTTCACCTTGTTGAATTTTATAGAAAGAGGAATTCATGTCTCCTCATTCAAAAAATAAGGTGCCATGATGTCAAATGTAAAAGAAAATTCTCAAAGAGATGATGGAATCACAAGGAAGAGGAAGAAAATGCCACAAAACTTCAATTATAAGGATTAAAAAAGAAGGGCGGATCATTCCATGTGGAATGAACAACTTGGCTCCCCTTCGGTTATTGCAAATGCCCTTCAGGTATTTTAATTGGTATCAGAGCCTAGCCTCCATTTTTGTTAGGATTAACACCCTAGGAGGATCTATGACCATACAATTTTCTACCCACTCTTTAGAAGAGTCTATCATACCTTCATGTGATGACTCCATCTTCTCTATTTAGACAAATGATTATACTATGTGTGTCTACTGATAATTTCACCTTGTTGAGCTTTATAGATGTAGGAATATATGTTCCTTTAATAAACAAGAAACGTGTCAAGGTGCCTAAAGGCAACAGAGAACTCTCAAAGAGATGATGGAATAACAAGGAAGAGGAAGAATATGACACAAAGCTTCAAAGATAGATATTCAAAGAGATGTGGTATTGGGGCGGATAAAAGCATTCCTTAGCACTTGGATTCTCAAAGCTACATCCAATGATGCACCAAGTTGCTTAAAGTCAAAGAGCAAAGCTACAAGTGATGACAAAGTACAAAATGTCAATCCATACTCATCATCACTTGGTAAGAAAGACAAGGTATCAAAACCACTTTCCCATGCCATTTTCTTTTGATTGATGTGTTTTATTTTATGGGTTAAATTGTTTTTGGTATGTACATTTTTTTATATGCTTGCTCTTATATATGTTGCATCTCACATTCTTGAATGTCATATTCATATAGATAACCTTTAGCATGATCTCTACATGTTCATGTTTATTTTGGCTTAGGTTTCTATGAGATGTAGCATATGCAACTTGATTGATTCTTGCGTTGGCTTGTCATACATCATTTAAGAATCCATCTAGTTGTTATGTATTACCCATAGGCATAGATGTGCATCTTGAGAATATTGAGCTAACCTTAAAGGACCTTTCAAAAGGTACCTATTAGTTTCTCAAGAGATCCTTGTAGGTACAGAAAGTTCAATGCTTCTACATGATGATAGAAACCACAAGGAAGGGCACAAATGAGCCAAGACTCTAAGAAAATAGTCACATGCCAATGCATTAGCCAAACACATAGAAAACGAGAAATCTCACTTCACCAACAACCATGGAAAACATCCAGATGTGAAGAATGAAGATGAAAGTCTCTCTGTTTCTCTCTGCCAGGATTTCGGCCGACAGGATATAAGGTTGCGGTCGACCGAACCTGCCATGTTTATGCAAAACTATACACTCTATACCTTATATATTTTCATTTTTTTTGCTTTTACATAACTGGGTAGTGTTTTAGGGGGAATTCTTTTAGTGTGTCCTTCTTACACCCCCTAAGTTTGTGACGTAAGCCTAAACTTGTCATATCATTTGCATCATCACACCATAAGTTGGCTTTGTTTTCATATTTTCATTTCTCTTAAGCCAACTTGTGAAAATTTTGTGGGAGTAGTATGTTCTTTCTAGCATATCTTATGTACCAATCCCTTATCATTTGAGATCATGTGCATTTTGTCTCTTATATCTTTTTTATCTCATTTGAATACTTTGGATTAGCTCATTTCCTTAGTTGCAAATGTGATACATATGCTTTTCTTATCTTTTTTATCTTGGCACATTTGCAAATCTAATTATAGCTAACATTGATTTTTTTGAAAAAAAAAAAGAGATTGTGCTTTCAAGGTTCATTCCTTCATCTCCTCGTGTTTTAGCTTGGGTTGTATTTTCATTTTTGAGCCATATAACCAACCTTGAATTTATGTGTCATTATGTACTCTCTATTGTTTTTAAATCAACCAAGCTTAACCCTTTTTCAAAAGATTATTTTAAAGCTTGCATTCATCTTTAGATAAGCATCATCTCTTGGCCACTCATATTTTCATTTAAATGGCCTTTTATAAATTACGTGCTTACATAGCTTTAAAGGATTATTTCTTTTGGTCTTTAGTCTTGCTTTATTTTGCTTAACTTTTTACTATTGACCAACTAGCTTCTCAAAAATTTTAAACTTTATCCCTCCTTAAGATTTTTCACTTTTGATCATTTGGATCTCTATTTTTAACAAAAAGGATTTGAAAATGCTTTTTTTATTGGCACTCTGATGGAACTTTTTGATTTTGACAAAAAGGGGGAGAAAATTAGATTTGCAAATGTGCCAAGAAAAGTAATTTTACAAAAGGAGAAAGCTAAGAACTTTGCGAATTGGGAGAGATAAGAAATTCTTTTAAATAGGGGGAGTAGAATGATTTTTCAAAACATCTACTTGCCATGATCATATGTATCCTTATCTCATGCTTTGATTTTTTGTGCTTAATTGCCCTATCCTTTTGTTAATTTATTTCCATTTGCATCAATGTTTGTCATCATCAAAAAGGGGGAGATTGTAAGCCTTAAGGGCTAATGTGATCAATCTTGTTTTGATGATAACAGGACATTGCAAAGTTCTAATATTTGTGTGAGCTTGTGTTTCAATGATTGGATATTATACAAACACACATGCATTGAAAGGTAGCTTCTTGTGGGCATAAAAAATCATTCTACAACAAGAAGAAGCTACATTTTGCAAGTCTTCAATGACACATACTTAAAAGTCATTCACAATGCCATTGAAAGATATTGCAAAATCAAAGGAAGATCTTCTTGTGGATTTCAATGGTCATTCTACAAACAAGAAGAATCTTCATTTTGCAAGTCTCCAAAGCACAAGCCAAAAGGTCATCCACAATGCTAATGGAAGATATTGCAAAATCAAAGGTTGAAGTCAATGATGCATCAACTTGACAAGACTACAAAGGACTTCATCACACTAAAAGGTTGATCAAAGGTCTCAAGTTCAAGCTCAAAGAGGAACTCATCATGAAGATTTGAAGACCAAGAAGAAGATTAGTCAAGATGCTTATAGGTATATCTCTTGTGACTAATCGTATTTGATGAATGATAGTTTACAGTATGATGAAGCTCATACTCTTGCATGTTTTCAAAACCATATTTCATACTTTGATTTAATCTTTAAAAGGTTTTGCAAAACATCTTTAAGTGTTAGTTAATGCCTAAGATCTTTAAAATATTTTTAAATATATTTCAAAATCACTTATGCATGAGTTTGTGAACATTAGAAAGTTTACTAAGTGGAAAAACCACTTATGGACAAAAGTCCGGTCGACCGGGTCCTAGACCTCGGGCGACCTGATGAAGTATGGTTGACTGACATGTGTTTTTGGTCGACCAGAGTGTCTTTTGTACTTTGTCACTTTTGAATGTTCCAAGACTCCAACGGCTATAAAAATCTCGGAAGACCTACAAAAGGTCAGTCGACCGGCTATTTCCTAGTTCGATCGGACCACTTATCACGATCGATCGAGATTAAGACAGAAGCCTTTGAACATAACTTTGGAACTACTTCGACCTACCCACTACCTAGTCTGGTCGACCTAAGCTGTCCTGTCAAGGCAAAAAATATAGTCGTTGTAACTCGATTTGCTTGCATTTTTTGGACCCTATATAAAGCCTTTAAGGCTGAAATTTGTTCTTTGCTCAAGCTAATAGAGGGGCCTTAGTTTATAAGTTTTAGACAAGAAAATCAAACACTTTATAAGATAAATTCCTCTAAGGTTCTCTCATTCGGGTATTGCAAATGCCCTTCAGGTATTTCAGATTGGTCAAACCAATCCGGTTGAACCAGTCTGTTGATCTAGATCCAGTTTGTTGAACCGGAAAACCAAGCCAAGTGCCGGTCAAAACCTGACATGTGTAGTGGGGGTTATTGAAGCTTGTTGAGGGGAAAGTGGAAGTAGTGGGTGAATTAATTTTCACCCCACTATTTCATTTTCTCTTCTTATTCAAATGTTTAATTATCCTAGCTCCCCAATACACCAATGTTGCCAAATTCCAAAGAAAGTTTCAGCCCCAAAATACAACTCCAAGAGTTATAACAAAATTTTGATTTTTCGTTCTTTCTTTTTCCGAGTTCTAAAGTATAAAGAGGATGGTAAGTTATATCTACGAATGTTGTACAAGTCAACCTCTTAAGTTTACAAGTGTAAAATTAGGATGTATAAAGCAGATAGGCTAAGAAGGGCATTTTAGTAATCTTACAAGTTGATGGACAGCTTTGCGACAGTTTGGTATAATGATCGTAACTTACGATCTATGTATCCAATGGACCTGATTCCGGTTGCATATTAAATATAAGAGACATATCTACAACTTTGATGAAGACCACAATATCAGATTCAGCCAGCTTGGAGTCCGAAATCGTCACAAAGCCTGGTCCAACAATCTGTCTAGAATTAGCGACGAATTTTAGTCTTTTTGTACAATAAACGTTTATGCTAGACTTTAATTATTTTCCATCTATATTATTTACTTTATTTAGAGTATTTAGGCATGTATAGCAAGTAGTTTCTATAATAAAGGACATGTTGATGAAGAACCGTGAGGTTCGACTTAAGTTTGAGCCCGATCTTTCTTCAATTCTCGAACTAGTTTCTAAGGGAATTTAATCAACGCAACACTAAGGATGACAAATTAACAATGGAGGCTGAAATACCACAACAAGAGAAACTAAACTTGTTGATACAATAACTCAAAGAATGAATGAATTCTACATAGAAGTTCAAACACGAGAAGCTAAGGAATAACCTTACCAAAATATCAATATATCTAACGTAAAAGTAAAGGTGGCCGAAATCACTCTTAAAATAGAGGGAAATTTCGGTTCCAACTTGAACAATGAAAGGAAATAAGAGTCCTTGAAGAATTAGGACTCTTGAATGACAACTTTCTATCAAGTAACTACCTAAACAATAAAGTGGCGGCTAGGATCTAACTAACTACCGAATCTATGAAGAGTCCTAGTTGCATTAGGACTCTTTATTAACAAACTAACTAACAAATGGACAACATGTCCTTTATTATAGCAACTACTTTCTATACACGAAATTAAGTAATTAAATATGCTGAAAATAATTAAAGTCTAGTATAGACTTTAATTGTACACAAAAAGTCTAAAATGCCCTTTTAAATTCGTCCCAATTCTGAACAGCTTGTTGGGCCAACTTGCACGACGATTTCGGATGTCAAGAAGGCAGAATCTGATCTCGGGTTCTTCATGAAAGTTGTAGATCTGCCTCTTATCTTTAATATGAAACTGGAATCAGCTCAATTGGATAACCGGACAGCAAGTTATGACCATTATACCAAACTGTTGTAAAGCTGTCCAATCCCTCATCATCTTGTATGATTACTAAAATACCCTTCTTAGCCTCTTTGCTTGATAGGGCCTAATTGTACGCTTGTGAACTTGAGAGGCTGCCTCTTATAACATTCCTAGATGTAACTTAGCATCCTCTTTATACTTTAGAACTCGGGTCAATGATGTTGATTGTTGCTTTACGTCCCTTGTTCTAGTCCTCGTTATTAGTGTATGTATGCGCTCCTTTGGCTTGGGCAGCCTCGTGGTTGGTACCGTATCATCCCCTCCCCTTGAAAAGCCTGATTCGTCCTCGAATCATCATCACGATCAATCACATAATCTGAAAAATTTGTAAAAGGGAGCAAGTTAGAATGATAGAAAGTAGAACGTTCACCGTACGTACCTTTTAAGGAAATTCTCTTACGGCTGTCCCAAAAGAATTGTATCTCTCTTTTCTCTATTGTGGCAGCAAGCTTGCTACGATCACAAACAAAATGCTTACACAAACTTGTTAACTCAAATGATGAACGAATGCGATATGAACTAGTTGTGTTCGGCCATTCCTCAATTGTCCTAACTTCTGCCGGTTCAACTTTAATTCCTTGAAAACTCATGATGCAACTAAGAAGGTTAATAGAATGAGTGTAATAAACATACTTTTCCATCTTAGCATTCAAGGTTTGCATATTTATAATAGTAAAAGCAGCCCTAAGATGTTTACTAAAACGCTCTCGGTTTTCACTATAAATAAACATATTATCAAAGCAATAAATCAGATGTCTATACTTAAAAGTTATGTGATTAACATGTAGACTGTCCGTATATGTTCTAAAAGTCCTTTCATGCTTAGGTTCAATATTTACCGGATTAACATAAAGACTTAAGGACTTACTTACCTCCTTCTTTGCACAAATTAACTCACCATGGCTTTGAATTTGCTGATTTGTACTCGAACATGGTTTATACCTTTCACGATTTTGAAGGCTAATAAGCAACCTTCTCGGTAACTCCGTAGGAAAGACTTTATGAAATTTCTGAAAAATAGCAAGACTAGATGTAGAAAAAGATGTTAGAGTAAAAGAAAAAGCGTTAGTAAAAAGGTTCCTTGCGGTTCCTTTTAAATCCAACAAAACAACAAGTTGTTTTGCTTGAATCGCCCTTTCTACATTTCCGAGATTAATGTATAAACATTCTTTTCTCACACTTAGAGCAATTGCCTTTTTTCTCACTTTTGGCTCGGCTTTTTCTTGGATTCTTACCTCAGATTTTACCGCATGGATCGGATCACTCGTTTCTTTTCTCTCTCGCTTTCCCTCTTCTCTCTATTTATGTTCATTTGTTTATGTACCTCACATGCTGCATTTAAAGATAAAGGAATTAGTAGAAACTTTAAATCATCCTTTTGAAGCTTATATGTATTTTCTCGTTCCATGTGTTTGGCACTACGATCATATATCCATGGCCTTCCCAAAATCATGTGACTTGCGGTCATTGGGACCACATCACACAAAACCGAATCCTTATATCTCCTGATTTCGAACTCTATCTCAACTTGCTTATCCACTTTGATTTCACCATTATTATTCAACCACGATAATTTATAAGGCATAGGATGTGCCTTACATGGTAAATCAAGTGCGGAAACCATATTGTAAAACACAAGAGGGGGGGGGGTGAATTGGGTTTTAATCGATCTTGCAAACTATTTCCAATCTTTTCAAGGCTAGTGAGAGTTTGAACAAGATGAACAAAAGCTAAAGCAAAACCGAACAACAAGACAAAGGATTTAGAGTGGTTCGATTAACTTAGAATCTACATCCCCTACCTTGAGCCGCACCCAAGGATTTGCAACAACTTCACTAAGAAGATTTTACACTTGTGGCTAACTCACTAAGAGTTTTACAAACACAACCACAATACAAAAACTCACTAAGAGCTTGATTGCCACACAAAGTAGGACTTAACAATTTGCCCACACAAAGTAGGACTTATACAAGAATAACCCTATCACTAAGAAAGGGAATCAAGATGGATAAAGAACAAAGTTGTTCACTCTTCTAAGTGAAAGATATATACCTTTTAAGTACAACAAATTTCAGCTCTTTGAACATATGAAGTCCACTCTTTGTCTTGCTTTTTGAAATAACACCTTTGAATGATTTAGATCATGGAAATGAAGTGTTTTTGCTTTGAAGGTGTTTAGACTTGATAAGGAATCACTGAAACTTTGATATGCAAGCCTTAGAGTCATTCTCTAGCATTGGAGTATTTATATATTTCAAAATATGCTGAAAAACGACTCTTTAACGGTAAAAAAAATGGCTAGTTTCTTACAGAGTTCGATTGACCGAACAAGGGCCGGATGACCCACTTTGAGGACCTCGGTCGACCGAGGTAGGCTAAGGTCGACCGACCTTGGCTAGACCAACTCTCAGTAAATGGTCGGTTGATCCGAGGATGAGCTCTGTTGACCGACTTCCAAAGCCTTGAGAGATGTTGATTTTTCACACGTTTTGAAGTCTATTGAAGTCTAAAAGGTTTTCTCAATATGTAACAAGTAAGAGCATTTAGAAAACCGTTTTAAAAGACTTATACATTGAAATCAAAGGCTTTTGAGATATGAACACATATGAGAATCATTTTGAAACTTTGGCCTTTTGAAAACGTGTTTATGAAAACATGCAAGACTTGAGGGTAGAGCTTATGTTCTTGAGAGCTTTGGTTAGAGCTTTATAAGATAACGACTTATGTCGACAAAGCTAAACTAACCAAACCTAAGTCTTCAATCTTCAATCTTGATAAATAAGCCTTGCATAACTTTGAATCTTGATATCAATGGCTTGGTTGAAGTACTTAGAGCTTCCATAATGAGTTCCGATATTCTATCACAAAGATTAAGATCATTAGACACAACATCAAAAGTTTGTCCAATATCAAAAACTGAGTTTGTTCGCCCTTAGGGCTTACAATCCCCCCCTTTTTGATTATGACAAACTTTTATGTAATAAGATAGAATATGGACAAAATTAAGAACAAGGAAGCATGGCAAAAAGTTAAAGATCAATTAAGAGCAATGACTAGTGCTTTAAAAGATAAAACCAATGAAGACAACAGCACTTAGTCATGATAACTTCTTTTTTCCATATACTCTAGGGACTCTTAGAAGAGCCCTATTTCCCAACCAACCTCCTTTCCTCCTTCCTTCCATATAATATGTTTTGAGACATAAGATATATAAAAAGCTCCCTCTCAAAACATGCCGGAAAGGATAAAAAACATGATTAATACACTAAGATTAATACACCATTTTAGCAAGATTAATACACTATTTTTCTCCCCCTTTGGCATAATCAAAAAGACTTCAAACTCCAAAGATATAAGGGTGTACTTGCATAAACATAAACAGTTCATAGCACAAGCAAAGTTAATACACCAATTTCTGAAGAATGATCTTTTTGAATAAGCTTGGTTGATTTCAAAATACAAAGAGTCCATAATGACACATAAATATAAAGATGGTTATATATGTCTCAAAAAGAATATCAACCTAAGCTAAAAACAAAGGAGATAAGGAATATAACCTTTAAGCACAATCTCCCCGTTTATAAAACATACGATGTTAGCTATTTGAGATAAAACCAAGTTTGATACCAATTGACCAATTGTAAAACATGATACCAATTGTAAATATAGCCAATTGTAACACACGTTTGAAAATATAGCTAACAAAGTACTAGTGGAAGTGATACCATGAATTCATAAGTTAAGCACATGTATCACAACCAAAAGAAGTAGAGGAAGTGTAAGATAACACTTTTAGTACATTCCTCTAACAAGTTAATGGTTAGCTAAATGAGTGTAGCAACTCTTAAAGTGATACTAACCAAAAACTATAATGAGATCACAATGGATAAGAAAATGAAGAATATGATCTCAAAGTTATTAAGGGAGAGTATATGTGATACCAATTAAAGACATAAACATTTATAACACATATAACTTCCAAAATAACTTACACAAGTTGGCTATAAGATATAAAAGATGAAAGGCAAGCCAACAAGTGATGTGATGATGTAAAATAAGACAATTTAGCATACATCACATATAGAGTTTACATCCTAAGTCAAGCATCTAGACGATCAACCACATAAGATTAATGCTATAGACTTGAATATAACACACCAACACCCCTATATGCAATAAAGATCAAGTAAAAACTAAACATAGCATATACAAACTCCCCCAAAGCATAAGACACTAAATAAAAGAGGGGAGGGGGTTGTTAAAAGGAGATTTCATCACAAAGATCAAATCATTAAGCTCTCTAATAACATGCTCAAAAACAATCAAAACATATGAAGAGCAAAACATGTTATAAAATCTCCAAGGTGCCCATTTCAAGAACAATTGAACATTATATGGAAAGTAAGATCAATAATTGTTCAAGGAAATGAAAGAGATTGAGTTTAGTAATATCTCATTGAATTTGATGAATGCTTTTGCACTTTGCGTTCCTTCAATGAGTTCTTTGAGCTTCTCAATCTTCTTTATCATACTCATCTTTAGCTTTATCACCAAAGTGATATTTCCATTGCAAAGAGATTTGACACCTTTCATAAGCACTTATTCTTCTCCGGTTATGTGATAAAATCATACACATTGAAACATCATAGAGCCGGAGCTTCCCTTTAACTAACAAGAACCTATAAGAGCAAGGGAAGAGTAACTTTTGGTACCCACTTTTGTTTGGGTCCATGGGGGTTAGTTAAAATACGCTTAACTCTCCAAATGGTTTTAACTCCCCTTTCATTCTTCTTCTTCACAAAGCATCTAACACTTGTGTGACCAATTTTACCACAATATGTGCAACAAGTAGATGGCTTAGCAAATTTATGAATATGCTCATGATATTTATTTTGCTTATGTGAAGTGCTAGCATGCACAAATTGATTTCTAGGTGCCTTAGAAGAGCTAGCAATAGCAACATGATTAACAATATAACCTAATCCATGTTTAACATTTGAAGCACGTTGTACACAAAGAAGTTGATCAAGATTTTTTGTTCCTTTGGAGAACTTATCAACAAGAGAGGTGAGATCAACAACTTTGGTTTTTAAGCCATCAAACTCAACAAGTTTGCATTCAAGAGAAGACAATTTATCATAGGCTTCTAGATACTTTAATGAGGAAGTGTTGCATGTAGCAATAAGCTTTTCATTTTCGATTTTCAAGCAATCAACCTCATCACAAAGCTTTTTGTTATCAACAAGCAAAGATTCAATTTTAAGCTTCATAGCTTTGTTTTGCTTTGCACAATTCTTCAATTGATCATACATATCAATTAAAAGCTCATTAGGATCATCCTCATCATCATCATCATTATCATTATAAGAATTTGAATTAGAGGGAGAAGGATGTACCTCATTACCAAATGCCATATGACACATGTGGTCTTTGTTAAAGAACAATTTCTCTCCCTCTTCATGATTAATGATGGAATCAAGATCAACACCCTTTTTAGGAACATTTTTCCTTTTCTTCATCTCGAAGGTGAGTAGAGAGCCAATAAGTTCCTCCGTTGAATATGTCTTTAAGTCCTTGGCTTCTTCAATGGCAAGAGCTTTTGTTTCCCAACATTTTGGGAGTGAGTTGAGAATTTTCCTATTGATTTCTCCGGTAGTATACTCCTTGCCATTAGACCTCAACCCATTTACAATGTTGGTGAGTCTTGAGTACATATCATTGATAGATTGATTAGGCTTCATGGAGAATAGCTCAAATTCTCTAACAAGCATATTCAACCTTGACTCCTTGACTTAATTTGTGCCTTCATGAGTAACTTCAAGCATTTTCCACATGGAGTGTGCGGATTTTCTTCCAAACACACGGTTGTACTCATCCGGATTCAAGGCACAACTAAGAATGTTCATGGCCTTGTAATTTTGAGTCATCTTCTTGGACTCAAACTCATTTAACTCATTGTCCGGCTTTGGCACTTGAACATCATCCACCATTTTCATAGGCACATATGGACCATCTTCAAATATATGCCATAAAGAATAATCTATTGAGCACACATATATTTTGAAACGGTCTTTCCAAGCCTCATAATTATTTCCATCAAAAAGTGGTGGCCTATTGGTGGAAGACCCCTCTAGTTAAGCTAATGCGGAATTTCCGGCCATAATCTTTACTTCAAGCGGTTACGCTAAAGATGAAGACGAGGCTCTGATACCAATTGTAAAACACAAGGGGGGGGGTGAATTGGGTTTTAATCGATCTTGCAAACTATTTCCAATCTTTTCAATGCTAGTGAGAGTTTGAACAAGATGAACAAAAGCTAAAGCAAAACCCAACGACAAGACAAAGGATTTAGAGTGGTTCGATTCACTTAGAATCTACATCCACTACCTTGAGCCGCACCCAACGATTTGCAACAACTTCACTAAGAAGATTTTACACTTGTGGCTAACTCACTAAGAGTTTTACAAACACAACCACAATACAAAAACTCACTAAGAGCTTGATTGCCCACACAAAGTAGGACTTAACAATTTGCCCACCCAAAGTAGGACTTATACAAGAATAACCCTATCACTAAGAAAGGGAATCAAGATGGATAAAGAACAAAGTTGTTCACTCTTCTAAGTGAAAGATATATACCTTTTAAGTACAACAAATTTCAGCTCTTTGAACATATGAAGTCCACTCTTTGTCTTGCTTTTTGAAATAACACCTTTGAATGATTTAGATCATGGAAATGAAGTGTTTTTGCTTTGAATGTGTTTAGACTTGATAAGGAATCAATGAAACTTTGATATGCAAGCCTTAGAGTCATTCTCTAGCATTGGAGTATTTATATATTTCAAAATATGCTGAAAAACGACTCTTTAACGGTAAAACGGCTAGTTTCTTACGAGTTCGGTTGGCCCGAACAAGGGTCGAGATGACCCACTTTGAGGACCTCGGTCGACCGAGGTAGGCTAAGGTCGACCGACCTTGGCTAGACCAACTCTCAGTAAATGGTCGGTTGATCCGTGGATGAGCTCGGTTGACTGACTTCCAGAGCCTTGAGAGATGTTGATTTTTCACACGTTTTGAAGTCTATTGAAGTCTAAAAGGTTTTCTCAATATGTAACAAGTAAGAGCATTTAGAAAACCGTTTTAAAAGACTTATACATTGAAATCAAAGGCTTTTGAGATATGAACACATATGAGAATCATTTTGAAACTTTGGCCTTTTGAAAACGTGTTTATGAAAACATGCAAGACTTGAGTGTAGAGCTTATGTGTTAGTAGTGCCCTAGGACCATTAGCACATGTTGTGCGTTTTATTATCTTTTGAGCATGTAATCGAATAGTTAATTTTGCTTTTGATTATCAAATGTGTGATTTGATAGTAAAACTCATTAGCTTATGTAATTACTATTCTAGTAGACCCTAGTTTTATGTAATGCTTAATTACTATGAAATAAAACTAGTATGATTGTTGATTGAGATCTTGTTTTACTGATCATGTGTAATGGATACAAAATCACATCATAGATGCAATATATAGGGATACATTGTATTGGACGTGATCCGTCAGAGAAGTAATACTTCATGGTCTTAAGTCATAAGTATTACTTCCTCAATAATAGAGAGGGACAAATTCCTTACAATGTCTCTCACATTCAAGCTATGATAGGGCACTACATCCGATCATCAGTCGTATTGATTACTCTGTTACAAGTAACGTTCGACTGAGTCAAAACGTGGCTCCATTCATACTAGAATCAATGAAGACATAAGGTACCAAAATCACATCATAGATGCAATATATAGGGATACATTGTATTGGACGTGATCCGTCAGAGAAGTAATACTTCATGGTCTTAAGTCATAAGTATTACTTCCTCAATACTATTTTAGAATCCTTAGACCTTATGTCTTCATTGATTCTAGTATGAATGGAGCCACGTTTTTGACTCGATCGGGACGTTACTTGTAATAGAGTAATCAATACGACTGATGATCGGATGTAGTGTCCTATCATAGCTTGAATGTGAGAGACATTGTAAGGAATTTGTCCTCTCTATTATTAGAGAGATATCCATGGGCCCCTCGATAGGGAAAAGACTGTTTAAATGCATGGCCGTGCTCAAACATATTTGATAAAGTGGTTATCAAATGCTATTTGTCAAACAGTCTACACGGAGATCGAGCATAAATACAATTAAGCTTAATAAGGGTGACGACCACCATGCCTTATGCTTAATTAGGATATCGCGAGACAAAGGGATTAAATAGTGGATTGATATTAGGTTCCGTTGTATATTCATTCACTTTGGGTAGTCACAATGTCCTGCTAGGGACCGCTTGTGATTTATGGACTCACACTACTACTAAGTGTGTTTTCATTGCCACTGTGAGATGAACCTACAGGGTCACACGCATAGATGAGCTAACGAGCTTTATGTCCAGATTCAATGAATCTAGAATGTGTCTAGGTTCATTGTATCTGACATTTGTCTTTCTGAAAATAATAAAGTGTTTATTATTCGAATTAGAGATAGGGGCAATTTCGGTATTTTACCTATAGCTGGGATTACGTGAGAGTTATTATCCGATAAGGACTCCCACTACCAGCAGAAGTCTAGGGGACGTGGGAGTTAAAGACTCCCACTGCCGAGAGGAGTTGAGGATGTGAGAGTTGGTTATGGGAACAAACTCTCACACCCTATATAATGAACTCTTGGCCGAAACCCTAGGATATAAGTTTTCAGCCGAAATAATACTGATAATTAGAAAACCGTTTTCTACTCTAGCCCCTCCATTTTCTCTCTGATTCCCGAAAATTCAGAAAAGACGAAGAGCTAGCAATCGGTAGAGGGACTTTCCGCAAAGGGAGATCAATCGGTAGCAACATCCGATCCAAGAAACATCATCCTCCATTCAAGAAGTAGCTTCTTGAATCCAAAACCGTAAGTTTTTCTTGCTGTTTCTTGCTATTTTTCGAATTGTTTCATATGAGCGGATCCTTCAGGGGAGGATCCATGGGTGTTTGGAACGAGTTTCCGCCCATGAATCCCTTCATTATGTTCATGAGAGCTTTATAAGATAACGACTTATGACGACAAAGCTAAACTAACCAAACCTAAGTCTTCAATCTTCAATCTTGATAAATAAGCCTTGCATAACTTTGAATCTTGATATCAATGGCTTGATTGAAGTACTTAGAGCTTCCATAATGAGTTCCGATATTCTATCACAAAGATTAAGATCATTAGACACAACATCAAAAGTTTGTCCAATATCGAAAACTGAGTTTGTTCGCCCTTAGGGCTTACACATATCATAAGAACAAATGTTAGTACAACTTCTGTTATCAATAATAACTAAAATTGCCTTGCCTTTAACGTCGAACTTTATACGAAAAAGATTACTTCGATGTTGATGAAGGTCATCCAAAGGTTGATATGAAGCTACTTCATCGTAGCCAAAAGTCGATTCTCCAAGACTTCTGATGCGAAACCGTGATGTTTTATATCAAGGTTCAGCTTTTAAGCAGATCTTTCTCTATCTCGAATAGTTTCTATGGGAATATACTTAACACAACCCCGGGCAGGCTAAGTATCAATGAAGGCTGAAACACCACAACTAGAGAAACCAACTAGTTGATACAGTAACTCAAAAGGAATATGAAGTTCTACCGGAAGTTCATAAACAAGTATCAAAGGTTTAACCTTAATCAAAATATCAATATATCTTGTCTGAGTAAAAGAGGTGGCCGAAATTCCCTTTAAGTAGCAGGTAATTCGGTTCCAACTCAAACTAGGAAAAGGGAAATACGAGTCCTTGAAGAATTAGGACTCTTGAATAACAACTTTCTATCAGGGTAACTACCTAAACTAGATAATAGGGACATGTGCCTATTATCTTGGCGGATGGAATCAAAATAACTACCAAAACAAAGAAGAGTCCTAGTTGCATTAGGACTCTTAATAACCAACTAACTAACACATGGACAACATGTCCTTTATTTAGCATACTACTTGCTATACACGAAATTATAGTAAAGAAATATGCTGAAAATAATTAAAGTCTAGAATAGACTTTAATTGTACACAAAAAGACTAAAATGCCCTTTATAATTCGTCCCCATTCTGGACAGTTTGTTGGGCCAACTTGCACGACAATATGGGATATCAAGAAGGCATAATATGATCTTGTGATCTTCATGAAAGTTGTAGATCTGCCTCTTATCTTTAATATGCAACTGGAATCAGCTCCATTGGATAAGTATATCGAAAGATATGTTCATTCTGCCAAATAGTAGCAAAGCTGTCCATTCCTTGTACACTTGTGATACTAAGAGGTTGACGTGTACAACATTCCTAGATGTAATTTAGAGTCCTCTTTGTATCTGAATGCACGTTCCCTTGAGTTGGGCAGCCCCAAAGTTGGGACCGTATCATCCCCTCCTTCTTGAAAAGGATTCGTCCTCGAATCTTCCCAAAAATCAGCTTTGTAATCTGCAAAATGAATAAATGGGAGCAAGTTAGAAATATGGAAAGTAGAAAGTACATTGTACTTACCTATCAATGAGATTCTCTTGCGGCTGTCCCAAATGAATGGTGTCTTTTCCTCCTTAATTGCAATTAATGGGTCAGCAAGCTTGCTAAAATCACGAAACAAATTTGTATAAAAGCGTGCCAACTCATATGTTGAACGATCTTGAAGGATAATAGTTGTTCGTGACCATTCCCTTATTGCATTATCTTTTGCTAGAACAACTTGAATACCTTGAAAACTCACAATGTAACTAAGAAGGTTAATAGAATTAGTGTATGAAACATAATTTCCAATCTTAGCATACAAAGTTTGTGCTTTTAAAATAGTAAAAACAGCCCTAAGATGTTCAATATGATTCTCTCGGTTTTTACTAGCAACAAGTATATTATCAAAGTAAGGAATCGGATGTCTATACTTAAAAGCTATGTTAGAATTATTTAGACTATCCGTATATATGCTAAAAATACCTTCATGCTTTGGTATACTCATTACCGGTTTAATGTAAGGATTTAAAGACTCACTTACCTCATTCTTTGCACAAATTAACTCACCTTGGGTTTGATTTTGCTGATTTGTTCCCAAAGATGGTTTATACCTTTCATGATTTTGAAGGCTAACAAGCAACCTTCTTGGCAATTCCTTAGGAAAGACTTTATGAAACTTCTGAAAAAAAGCAAGACTAGATGTAGAAAAAAATGTTAGATCAAAAGAAAAAGTGTTAGCAAAAAGGTTCCTTGCGGTTCCTTTCAAATCGAACAAAACAACAAGTTGTTTTGCTTGAATTGCCCTATCTACCTTTTCGGGAGTAATGAATAAACACTCTTTTCTCTCTTTGTGTGAGCTTGCCTTTTTTCTCACTAAGCTCACGACTTTTGTATCCTTTTTTTTCTCGAATTTTACCTCATCGATAGGATCACTCGTTTGTTTTCTATCTCGCTCTTTTTTCACTTCTAAACCAGCCCTTTCCGCTTCTTCCTCACTTATCCACGATCCATCATCCAATTTTATCATTGTACTCTTGTTAGGGCAGTCCATAGCAAAGTGTCCTTTGCCCCCACATTTAGAACATTCCCGAACAAGTTTTGGAGTAGAATTTACCCTTGTATTGGCCGTTTTGGTTGGATTTTGTGACCTTACTTCCTCAAACTGACCAGTGGCTGTTTTTGCACCATTTATGACCTCTTTACCCCTGCTTTGGCTCGGAAAAACAGTAGAAAAAATCTGGGATGGATTCGGCTTCTCCTAAGTTTGGAAAGTTGCCGATTTTACCCTTAAACTCTGTTCCGTTTGTTGTCTTTCAATCTGTTCTGCATAATACAACATATATGTAATATTATCAATATAAACACGTTCTACCTTTGATCGGATCTTATCATTTAGACCAACCAAGAACCGAGTCATTGTTGCGTCTTTATCTTCCTGAATATTCAATCTAATCATCGCCATCTCCATCTCGTCGTAGTATTCATATACGGTCTTTGTTCCTTGCCTCAATCTTTGAAGTTGATTGTACAACTCTCGATTAAAATTTTGAGGTACAAATCGTCGTGTCATGACCGCTTTCATATCCTCCCATGAATCTATTGGTCTTTGCCCCGATCTTTTCCGTTCATTGGTCTCATTATCCCACCACTTTGATGCATAGTCTCCAAACTCCATGGCTGCCAATTTAACCTTTTTCTCCTCCGAATAATAATGAACATAAAAAACATGGTTAACTTTTCGTGTCCAATCAAAAAATAAATGAGGATCATTCGTACCTAAAAAAGGAGGGATCTTGGTCTTAATAGCACCAAGATTATTATCATACCTTTGGTCTTGAACGTTTTGCCTCGGATCATACCTTTGTTGGTGAGCATTTGGTCTTGGATTGTGATCATATGTTCTCGGCTCAAATTTTTGTTCATGAACAAATGGTCTCGGATTATACCATTGATCTTGATGATTTGCTCTCGGTTCAAAACTCTCATCATTAACAAAAGGTCTCGGATCATACCTTGCATTTTGCTGATTTGGTCTTGGTTCATATGCAAAGTAGTCCATCATTCTTGGAGTTGCTCTCGGCTGGTATTGAACATTATCAACTTTGTGCCGAAACTTGTCTCTCCAAGGTGGTTTATTGGATTCTTGAAACCCATTATCATATCCAACATCAACATCCACGGCATTCCCTCTTCTAGGTGGCCTTTTAATGTCTTTGAGGGATTACAATAGTTGTATTGATTCTCTTAAAAGCTTGTCTCCATTTATGACATCTTGCTGCGAAGTACCTTCATTAAAAGACATTATCTTTGCAAAGAAAAACTTCACACAAATTGTTAGTAGAAAAATTCAAACGAAAAATTGAATAAATATAAACAACCTTTCTCCCGCAAGGTTGAATATCAATGGGAAACTGTGAATAGTAACTGTGAACAGTAATCTGTGAATAGTGATCTGAGAATAGTAATCTGTGAATAGTAATCCGTGAATAGTAATCAGATTTTGTATTCTCTCAATATCCCTCAAAATACTTGTCAAGAACTTCCAACTTTGAATGATTGAATGGTTATAATGATGAAAGGCTGCAAAAATATATCAAGAAGTACTTTCTTGACTTAACAAAAAGGCTAGGGAAAAAGTATAAGTGTAATTGTAACAAAAGCAAGAAAAAGATGTAACCTTTATGGTTCTTGATTTTCTTTCTTCTTGAAATTGCTTTTTCTTGAAGCCTTTCTTCCCTTCTTACCCAAGACTTACCCTTATCTTGGCCACACAGATCAAGAACTTCTATGGTATGAAGATGTTACCTTGATGGTGACTAATTCAAGATGAAGAGGGAACAAGAGCCAATTCCTTGTTGAAGGAAGTTTGCTTTTGGATTGTATCCTTGTCTTTTGTGGGATAACTCGTTTGCCAATTTCTTTATATCCGAGTGGCTTTTTCTTTGTACTAACCCGGCTACCAATTTCTTTACTTCCGGGTGGCTTTTTCGTTGGGGTATAATTTTTGTGTTATCTTTCGGCTATTCTCAAGCAAACAAGAAATTTTTTTCAAGAAAAACTGTAAAGGGTACACCAAGATAGAGATCAACCTTTTGCTCTGATACCACTTGATGCGAAACCGTGATGTTTTATATCAAGGTTCGGCTTTTAAGCAGATCTTTCTCTATCTCGAATAGTTTCTATGGGAATATACTTAACACAACCCCGGGCAGGCTAAGTATCAATGAAGGCTGAAACACCACAACTAGAGAAACCAACTAGTTGATACAGTAACTCAAAAGGAATATGAAGTTCTACCGGAAGTTCATAAACAAGTATCAAAGGTTTAACCTTAATCAAAATATCAATATATTTTGTCTGAGTAAAAGAGGTGGCCGAAATTCCCATTAAGTAGAAGGTAATTCGGTTCCAACTCAAACTAGGAAAAGGGAAATAAGAGTCCTTGAAGAATTAGGACTCTTGAATAACAACTTGCTATCAAGTAACTACCTAAACAAGATAATAGGGACATGTGCCTATTATCTTGGCGGATGGAATCAAAATAACTACCAAAACAAAGAAGAGTCCTAGTTGCATTAGGACTCTTAATAACCAACTAACTAACACATGGACAACATGTCCTTTATTTAGCATACTACTTGCTATACACGAAATTATAGTAAAGAAATATGCTGAAAATAATTAAAGTCTAGAATAGACTTTAATTGTACACAAAAAGACTAAAATGCCCTTTATAATTCGTCCCCATTCTGGACAGCTTGTTGGGCCAACTTGCACGACAATATGGGATATCAAGAAGGCATAATCTGATCTTGTGATCTTCATGAAAGTTGTAGATCTGCCTCTTATCTTTAATATGAAACTGGAATCAGCTCCATTGGATAAGTATATCGAAAGATATGTTCATTCTGCCAAATAGTAGCAAAGCTGTCCATTCCTTGTACACTTGTGATACTAAGAGGTTGACTTGTACAACATTCCTAGATGTAATTTAGAGTCCTCTTTGTATCTGAATGTACGTTCCCTTGAGTTGGGCAGCCCCAAGGTTGGGACCGTATCAACTTCACCTTTCTTCGATGGAGATCCCTGAAAATACATTATAATCTCAAGAAAAACACTCAAAAACGTTAGATAGAAAAGAAAGATTCACTCTTTATTCCAACACCGCTCGTATAGAACTTCAAACTCTAGATTTAAAGAATGGGTTCCTAACTTGTTGCGTTGACACAAGGCTGAAAAATAAGGAAAGAAATCCTATCTTTGACCTAAACAAAAAGCTTTAGAAAGAAAAAGATGAAGAAACGAAATCCTAATTGAGAATGGAAACCGGTTCTTGATGATCTTGATCTTCTTTATTTTCTTGATGTTTCTTGATTCGGATGAACAGTACCCGTGAATAGTAAACTGTGAACAGTAACCGTGAATAGTAAACTGTGAATAGTAATTTCTGGTTTTCTTGATTGCTTGAATTTTTCCTTACCTTTGGCCGAGAGGTATCAATGAATGAGGCGCGATCGCTATCAATTCTTGATGTATGTGGATCTTTAGACACGGCTCAAATTAAAGGAGGAACGTTTGCCAATTCTTGGACGAGGCGCGATCGCTATCAATCCAAGAAGTTTGCTAATGATTTATTGGTTCTTCAAGTGAGAGTGTTTTCAACATTTTCTTTTTGAAACATCTCATTTCAATATCTTCACCTTTGAGGAATTTATGCATGATCTTTCGTTTCTTCAACCAAGATCCTAGATCTTTATGGTCTTCATCAAAATTCACGTCTTTGTTAAGTTCATCATCTCCTGGAAATAGATTTTCTCCAAAATCCCCATATTTCTCATCTTTTCAAGTCTGTTTGATTGATTCATCTTCAATACTGGTAGTACAAAGACTTTTTTTTTTCTTTCTTAACACTCTATGTATTTTTCAATGTTTTTTTGAGAGGTGATTGAGATTACATCAAATTTTTCAAAAGATTGTGTATCCAAGCCCAGGGATAGTATCTTTGACCCTGTTATTCAAAATTTGTCTTCATAGGTATCTCCAAGCATTTTCCACACTGGGTACTTTCACATTCATAGACTTGGTTGAATACTTCCTTACTTAGTGCACAACAAAGTATGTTTATAGCCTTGAAATTGAGTGTCCTCTTTATGATATCATCTTCATCATATTCACTTCTTAACTTTAGCACTTTGATTGCTTCCACATTTTTTGAAGGAAAATAAGGTCTTTCTTCTACAATTCTCAACAAGGAGAAGTCAATAGAACACATATAACGTTTGAAATAATATTTCCAAGAAGAGAAGTTCAAGCTATCAAATAAGGGATGTCTAGATAGCGAGTAATGCTCTAAAGGAGATATATACGAACATGAAGCCATGGATCCTCCTAGGATGTAAAGCGTAACAAAAAGAAGACGAGGCTCTGATACCAAATGAAATACCCAAGGGAGACCCTAAGAGGAGGGGAGGGGGTGAATTAGATTCTCAACACGTTTTCGCTCTTCTAAACAATTCTTCACCTATGTGATCAATATGATAGGAAGTATGTTGATTAAGCACAAAGAGGTGCGTTAATGGAGGGAGAACTTATGTCACTAGTATGTTTTATATAAGGTTGGAAGACCTCAAGTGAAAGTCGATGTGCAAAGTATGATAACTAAGGATGCCACAAGAAATGCTCTAACTAATGAAGCTATATGTAAAGCTAGTAATTTCAAACAATACAAGTCATATGGCAATGACCAAGATGAAACACTATATAAGAAAGCTAACGCAAGTAGAGTAATTTTAAATCGTACAAACAAGTTCATGTAACACATAGACAAGATTAATAAAGACAAGTACATGAAATTAAAGGAGTAATAGTTAGAGAGAGTAAACACAATGATTTATACTGGTTCGATTATCAATGATCTACATCCACTGCCTTAAGAGACACCCAAGGATTTTGGCAAATTCCATTCCCTTGATGTGTGAGTACATACACAAAAGAACAAAACCAACCAATGATCTTTTATGCACCAAGCAACCCTTCGAAGGAAAAAACCAACTAATGGCCTTTTATGCACCAAGCAACCATTCTACGCCCTTGGGATCACCTTCTCTAATCTAGTATACTAAGTGAGGAGGTTCTACGAATACATCGACCGTACTAACTTTTCGGGTTCACCACCCACTCTAGTTCCTACAATTGCAAGAAAGTTTCACACCACTAAGGAAACTCAAAACCACTACTCTCACACAAACAAGCCTTGCCGCTCAACCCGTTTACAAGAGAAAGATTAGCTCAACAAATTAAACTTTACAATTTTGCTCAATACAAATAATCCCTCAATGGATTGGATAATACAATTGAAATCTCTAAGCAATTTTGAGGATAGAAGAGTACGAATATGAAGCTCTAGCTCAAAATGAAGTATTTTGAGAAAGATTGAAATAATTAATTTCTTCAAAGTGTTTGGAAAGTTTGCAACATGTAGGTTGTTCTCTTGTTAGTTAGAAAGATGAAACAAGTTGTTTTATACCATAAAAAATGGTCAAGAGATCAAAGAGCCATTTAAAAAAAAAAAGCTTTTAAACTAGTCGTTAGACATAAACTGCCGGTCTTGGACTAGCCCTAGGACGATACATCATCCGCGGCAATTGTTTTGACAATTTTCAAGTCCTTTCATGAATGTTTAAGAACAAAGGGCTAGTCAAACACTTTCACGATTATTTTCAAAACCTTTTTTAGGATCAAATCAAGTTATGAAAGACGGTTTTGAAAACGTGCAAGAGCTTTGTATGCTTAAATGATTATTCTCAAAATATATTAGTCACAAGAGATGTACCTATGTATAATACGACTAATCTTCAAGGTCTTCGAGTCTTTAAGATGTTTAACAACTTCTTTTAAGCTTTACTTGAGACCTTCAACAACCTCTTCATGTGGTTAAGTCCTATTGAATTCTTCTAAGATGTAACACCATGGACTTCATCACTTCATGGTAAAGAGCTTACTTCAAGAACATCTTCAATATAGTTTAAGTAGCTCTTAACTTCTTGAACGTCATTGCATCAACCTCCAAGGTATTGTAGTATACACATCAAAGCTTGTACCAAGGGATCTTGCATTGCATAGCTGCTTCAAAATAGACCTCTAACGTGATCCTCAATGTAGTACGCAAGGTATTGCCAATCTTTTTGTTATTCCTTGTTTTAGTATCTTCAAACTCATGGTGGACACTTTGAGGCTCCTGAAGTCTTTCTTTCCATTTCATCAATGTTGGTGTGAGATATACGACCTATCATTAAAACACAAGCTCAGACATTTGTTATCATCAAAACTAGATTGATACATTCTGCCCTTAGGGCTTACAAATGGATTTTCCAAAACAACCTAGATGAACTTGGCAATATCATTAGAAACAAGGCTAGAATTGTTGCCCAAGGATTCAATCAAGAAGAGGGCATTGATTTTGAAGAATCTTTTGCACCGGTTGCTAGACTTGAATCAATTAGAATGTTGTTAACATTTGATTGTTTTAAAGGTTTTAAACTATTTCGAATTGATGTAAAAAGTGATTTTCTAAATGGTTACATTGAGGAGGAAGTTTATGTAGAACAACCCCACGGTTTTGTTCATGAAAGGTTTCCAAATCACGTTTACAAACTTTCCAAAGCTCTTTTTGGTTTAAAACACGCTCCTTTGATTAGTATGAAAGACTAGGTGGGGTTCTTCTCTCAAAAGGCTCTTTAAGAGGAAAGGTAGAGACCACACTTTTTTTATTAAAACGAATAAATTTAGAAAGATTTGATTACTTAAGGAGTTGCCTTGGAATCATGAGATTTCAATTTTGATGTGTTTGTTAAGTTGTGCAAGAAAACAGGGGAAACTCGGTCAACCTTCACCAAGGTTTGGTCGACCGGATTAATGTTAAATATTTCAAGAAATTTTTGGCCAAGGTTCGGAGAGACTGCAATAGGGTCCTGGTCAACTGCATAAAACAATAGCCATATTCGAACGATGTTCAATCGACCTCGGACAAGGGTCGGTCAACCGAAGTGTCACTCAACTTCATAATAAATGGGATTTCAACAATTACTTCTTCATATTTCTCACAACCTCTCTCTCCCAAACTCAAAAGACTCCCCACATTCTCTTGCAATCTAAAAAGCGCATTTCAATACAAACACAAATTCAACCCTTGAACACTTCATCAATTTCGATTAAACAAATTTCATACTCTCCAATTCTCTCAATTTGTAAATGTAGACAAATCAAGTTTTCATAATACGCAAAAAATAAAAATAAAATCATCAAATCCGTGTGCTACATACTCAAATCACTATAAAAACACAAAAACAACAACCTAAGCAAAATCGTCCAAAGAAACCCTTAGCCAAAAGACATTTGGAAAAATGTGTAAGCTGTTAGTAATGCCCTAGGATCATGATCAAATGTTGTGCTTTTTTATTTTGAGCATGTTATTTGAATAGTGAATTTTGCTTTTGAACATCAAACATGTCATTTCATAGTAAAACAGATTAGCTTATATAATTACTATTCTCATTGTCCCAATTTTATGAAATGTTATATACAAGAAATAAAACTAGTATGATGTACGATTGATGGTCACGTTTTACTAATAATGTGTAATGGATACATTTTGTAATATATAGTATCTGACATGATCTGAAAAAGAAGAATACTGCATTGTTCTATAAGTCATAAGTATTTCTTCTTCAATACTATGTAGAGTCCTTAGACCTTATGTCTTCATTGTTTCCAGAGTGAATATAGCTATGTTTTGACTTAATCGAACATCACTTTGAATCAAGTGATAAATATGACTAATGATCGGATATAGTATTCTAACATGGCTCGAATGTGAAAGACATTGAAAGGGATTTGTCCCTCTTTTATTTGAGAGATATCCATGTGCACCTCGATAGGTAAGACTGTTTAAATATGCATGGGCGTGCTCAAATATTTTTAATAAAGTGATTGTTAAATATTATTTGTTGGAACAGTCCACCTGGAGATCGAGTACATATATGATTAAGCTTTCTAAGGGTGACAACGTCCATGCCTTATGCTTAATTAGGATATCATGTGACAAAAGGATTAAATAGTGGATTGAGAATAGGTAATCGGTCACCCATTTTTCATTTACTCTGAGTAGTCACAGTGAATTTCTAAGGACCTGTTGTGACTTGTGGATGCATACATCTACTCAGTGTGTTTTCATCACCAGTTTGAAATGAACCTATATGATCACAAATATAGACGAGCTAACGAGCATTATGACCACATTCAATGAATCTAGAAAGTGTCTAAATCCATTGCATCTTACATGTATTTTCTGGGAATAATAAAATGTTATTATCAGAATTAGAGTAATTGATGGGATAAGGATTTTGATTTCTGATTTTGGTTGGGATTTTGTGGGAGTTATTATGCGATAAAACTCCCATTACCAAAAGGAGTTGGCATTACATGGGAGTTTGTATTCGAGAAAAATTCTCACTGCATTTATATAGATCTTTTTAAAGAAAACCTAATACAATGGTTTTCATCCGCACAAAAAAATCTCATACTACCAAAATATTCCTCCATCCATTCTCTCAGTTTTGAAACTTACAAAATTCAAGAGCTAACACTCGCTGCTCGTGTTGTCGCCTGGATACCGGCATAGAACGAAATCGCAAGGGATTATATTTTGTGGTTGCTACGTTCTACAGAGAGACGTTGAGGTGGTTGCTGAATCAAACTCTAAAAAGAACATCTATTAGTAAGCTTCTTTTCATTCTTTACTTCGGTTTTTATGGTATGAACGGATCCTTTTGGGGTGATTCATTGGTTTTATATTGTATTTTTCTTCCTACAATTTCCACAATAAGAATCAAAGAAGAGTTGCTCCCACTCCTAAGAAAAGAAAGGTGATGGCTCGTAAATGGAAAGGGAAGAAGATAGTAGAATAATGGACTGACGATTGAAAACTAAATCAGACTTTGACATATATCCTTCACCTCCTAGAAATCAAAATTTCAAGGTGAATCATAAAACTTCTCTACAAGAAAGGCACATTCTCGATTATATAGTGATGAGGCGAGCAAAATGTTTGATGAATTTCCAAAATCTAAGAGAGGTAAATTATCTGGTTTCATTAAGCCTGACAAGACCTTTTAAAAGGGATAGAATATGATTCTTGAGTTCTTTAGTAAGGTGGTATGGTTCAATTTATTTGATTGTGATCTCGATTACTATCCATCGGTAATCCATGAATTAGGGGCAAACTTAAGGAAATAAGGGATGCAAGATGATGGTGTTTATTGGAATACATCTTACGTACAATGTGGGGAGTTTAGTTTTCGGAGTCAATGATATGTGATATCTTTGATGTTTCATTTGATAAGGAGGAGACTAGGTAATATGACAACTCTAGGAGTGTCCCTGAAGAAATGGTTTTAGATTTGAAGAAATTCAAGGAAACCATCAATACTGAAGGAAACCTTTTTAGATCAACATAAAGAGAAATCAACAAGTTAGATGAGTATAGTAGAATTCTTCACCATGTGGTATCTTCCATGGTTCTACCAAGAAAAGGGCACAACTATTCAATTAGCTATCTCCAAATGACTATCATGCACTGGCTAGTTGAGAAGAGAAAAAAGAATTTTGGATACTTGGCCATGAGACACTTTCATGAGTATGTGAAGAGCACAATAAATTTTCTTCCATATGGTAGCATGCTCACCAAACTATTCAAGAGGTTTATTCTCCAACTTTTAAACCCGGTGGAGAGGAAGAAAGGATATAACATCTATAATAAAGGGTGCCTCCATAGGATGCACATGATTTATGTCGATGGACAATGGAGGTACCAAAGTAGATGTTCGAATGAGAAATTGGTGGCAGCCACTATTGCTAGAGGTGCGGGGAAAAAGATGATAGAAAACATTAAAAATACTATTCAAAGAGAAAAGGTTACAAAAAAAAAAAGCCTAACCGGCTAGCGTGACTGCCGCCGCCAAGGGCGCTGACCCTAGGACCCCGTATTAAAAAGTGCCTACCACTTTTTAAGCTTGGATTATCATATTGCATGCTTGCTAAAGTAAGGGATAAGTGGTTATCTAGGTAAAAGGAGATGGAAAATAGTGATTTCCATAAGCTTATATATGGTTCGATATAACTAGGTTATCAAAATAGTTTTGGGCCTAGGGCATCATGTGGGATATAGCCGGGGCATCTAGATGTCAATCCCATAGTTTGATTTTATTTTAATTATGGGTGATAAGTCAAAGCTTACTTATAATTATTGTAAAATGGTTTTTCCACTACTCATCAAGTGTTGAAAATTTGTGGAATGCTTTTGCTTCGAAATACTTAATGACTTTGCAAAATTTTATGTAGATAATGGAAACAAACAATTCCAATTCATTGCGATATGATCTTGAAAAAGAAAAACTAACTGGGGTCCAATTTCCTTGATTGGGACCGTAACTTAAGGATTGTCCTTAAGAAAGAGAGAAAATTGTATGTTTTTTAGACTGATATTCCTGATCAGCCTTCAAACACCGCCTCTAGAGCGGAGAAAGCTTCTTATAAGAAGCATGTAGATTACTCAAATGATGTGACTTTCCTTATGCTAGCACTATGAGCTCTGAATTAAAAAAAAAAAGTTTGAAGAGGTTGAGGGTTTTCAGATGAAGGGACAACTCAAGGAAATATTCCAATAGAAAGCTCGTCAAGAAAGGTTCCTCACCACAAATGTGTTGAATATGTGTAAGATGGCCACTGTCACTTATGTAAGTGCACATGTTCTAAAATGAAGGGCTATCTTGACGAAGTTGAGAAACTCGGGGATCCCGTTATTCATGGCATGGCCATTGATATGATCTTGGCCACTTTACCACCTGAGTGCGACCAGTTTGTCATTAACTTTAATATGCAAAATATGGAAAAGTCCATACATGAGATGTATAGGATGCTCAAATGGGTTGAACTAAACATTAAGAAAACAACTCATGATGTTTTAATGGTTCAGAAGAGGAATTTCGAAAAGAACAAAGGAAAGGGAAGACCCGTGACCAAGAAGGGCAAAGGAAAAGGAAAAGAGAAGCCTAAACCCAAGGACAATGGACCAAAGGACGGAGTTTGATTCCATTTCAATGAACCAGGTCATTGGAAAGGAAATGAAAACTCTATTTGGAAGAGAAGAAAAAGAGAAAAATGAGATAGCCAGTTTGACTTTCTCTCCATGTATTTTTGTTATTGAGATTAACATGTCTGCTACTACTTCATGGGTATTAGATACCGGTTTTGGATCTCACATTTGTGCAAATGTGCAGGGGTTCAGAAGGAGTAGATCACTGGCAAAAGGAGAAGTGGACATTCGAGTAGCAAATGGAGCAAAACTTGTTGCAGTAGCTATAGGGACATTTGATTTGGTTTTTCTAGCGACCTTATTATTGAACTGAATAAATGTCTTTATGTTTCTGCTATGAGTAGGAATATCGTTTTAGTTCCTTGTTTGGATATTGATGGTTTTTGAATTTAATATTAAGAATAAAATATGTTCCTTTTATAAAAATGGTATTTTCTACGGTGATGCCTCTTTGATGAATGAACTCTATGTTCTTAACCTCGATAAATCATTAGCAAGCCCATCTATAACATTAATACAAATAAATTTAAATTAAAGGATTTAAATCAAACCTACTTTTGACATTGTTGTTTGTGTCCTATCAATGAGAAAGGCATATCAAAACTCCATCAAGATGGGATTTTGACATCATTTGACTTAGAATCTTATGAAACATGTGATTCTTGTTTATTAGGAAAAATGAGTAAATCTCATTTTACTAGACAAAGTGAGAGAGCTTCTGATTTATTGGGCCTCATACATATTGATGTCTGTGGACCGATAAATACAATGGCTATAGGAAGTATTTTAGTACTTCAATACATTGACATATGATTTCATAAAAAAAAAATACGTTGAAATATGATTTAGTAGATATGGCTATGTTTATCTATGAAACATAAATCTGAACCTTTTGGAAGATTAAAAGAATTTCAAAATGAAGTACAAAATCAACTTATAAAGAGTATTAAAATACTTCGATCAGATCGAGGTGGTGAATATCTTAACCAAGAGTTTGACGAACATCTTAGAGGTTGTGGTATTGTTTCACAATTAACTCCTCATGGCACACTACAATAGAATGGTGTATCAGAATGAAGTAATCACGCCTTATTAGATATGGTTCGATCTATGATGAGCCAAACAAATCTTCCAATTTTCTTTTGGGGTTATGCCGTAGAAACTGGTGCATTTATATTAAATAAAGTTCCTTCAAAAGAAGTTCAGAAGACTCCATATGAGATATGGACTGGGAAACGACCTAGTTTGTCATTTCTCAAGATTTGGGGATGCGAAGCTTATGTAAAACGCTTAATATCTGATAATCTCACCCCTAAATTTGACAAATGTTTGTTTGTTGGATATCCTAAGGAAACTAAAAGATATTACTTCTAACTTCCATCAGAGAACAAAGTGTTTGTTGCTCGAAATGGAGTATTCCTTGAAAGTGAATTTATTACCAAAAAGGATAGTTGGAGAAAGATCCATCTTGAAGAAATTCAAGATCCACGAACAACGTCTGAACTAACTTTGGAACCTCAAAGTTCATGCATTAATACTGAGCTACAATCTCTGACACAAGAGCCAGGAGGTCAAGTCGGGTTCATCAACAGCCTGAGAGATATTGAATTCATTTAGGAAAATGAACCCACTTCCTAATAGGTAATTCATAGTTCCGAGTCACCAAGTCTCTAGAAGCTGTGAGGTCTGAGATGCAATACATGTATGATAGCCAAGTTTAGACTTTGGTTGACCCACCCGAAGGTTGTAAGATCATCGGTAATAAATGGGTCTTCAAAAAGAAAACGACATGGATGGTAATGTACCCACTTTTAAATCTCAACTAGTAATTAAAGGTTATAGACAAATTCATGGTATAGACTATGATGAAACCTTTTCTCATGTCGTTATGATAAAAGCTATTAGGATTATAGTTGCCATAGTTGCACATTATGACTATGAAATATGGAAAATGAATGTTAAAAATTTGGTTCTTAATGGAAACTTTCTCGAGGATGTGTATATGACACAACTTGAGGGTTTATTTTTCATCCATCGAATCCTAACAAAGTGTGTTAGCTTCAAAGGTCCGTTTATGGATTGAAGCAAGCATCTCAAAGTTGGAATTGTCATTTTGATGAAGCAATTAAAGAATTTGGTTTCATAAAAAATGAAGATGAGCCTTTTATCTATAAGAAAGTTACTAATAAAGCAATAGTGTTCCTTGCTATTTATGTAGATAACATCTTGCTTATTGGAATTGACATCCCCCACATTACAATGGGCAAAAACATCGCCGAGGAAGTGCTTTTCCATGAAAGACTTAGGTGAAGCTACCTATATTCTAGGTATAAGGATCTATAGAGATAGATCCAATAGAATGATTGGCCTAAGTCGGAGTGGATACATTGTACTAAAACAGTTCAGTTTACAAGATTCCAAAATGGGTTCTTGCCTATGTCACACGGCATAACGTTGGAGTATGCATTTGATAATAGGTTCTCACATTCGATTGGGCAGTCAATTGGATTGGCCGACCAATATCGGATTGGTTGAACCGATCAATTGAACCGAACTGGTCTATTGAACTAGAAGAACCGATCTCTTGAACCGAATTATGGAAACTAGAAGTTAAGGGAATTGGAAGAGGTTGTTGGTTGGGATTTGGTGGTTTATTAAAGAATGAAGAACAAAAGGACTTGACGACAATCTTCAAAAAGGAGTTCTTTTGATAACTTTTTGGAAGAACAAAAGGGAGAGAAATATAGAATGAAAAGTCTGAATTTTTTTTCTTGTTTTTGTGTTGTCTAACTTCTCAACTTAGGACAAAGATAAGGATGTAAAGGACTAACCACCAGGATATACAAGGATGACGAAAACTAATTGGTTCTTATTTGTGATGATTCTAGTAAGAAACAAATTCCAAGTTATTTTCCGCTGCCATATTGTTGGGAATCCGAATTTCTTTCTTACAGTGGTATCAGAGACACTCATGAGATCCCAATCGATTTTATGTGTTTATAGGGTTCTCTGATCTAGTATCATTTAAAAGTATGAATGCATGTTTAGGATGCCTTTATAAATGTTAAACAACATGTTAAGGATGATGTTTAAGTCTTAAATTAGTCCTAGAAAGAATTGTCGTTCCAAAAAGCGTCCAAACATATCATTTGCAGAAAACGAAATTGCACGATGCATGTGTGCGGACGAATCCGCGGACGATGCTTTGTCCACATGGTAGTCCACAACTAGACAAAGAGCAAGACATTTTGCGTCAAGGATACCCCGGACGAACCATTCGTCCACGGAGAGGCTAGAATGATATTTTGAAGATTTTGATGTTTTTCTAAGCATGGTTGTCATGTTGTGTGAGTATGGTGCATAGTAATAGCTCAATTACCTAGTGTTATGTATTTTGTTTTTGTAAAAAATATGGTTAGCGTGTCATGCTATTTGTATTTCTCCTCGCTTGTAACTCGAGGATTATTCTCTATCTATGTAATTATATAATAGGAGTAGTGTAGAGGGCATGAAGCAAAATAGAGGCAATCAGAATGGAGGTGATCAAGAGGAGGAAGAAGAAGTCTATAATATAAATATATCGCCTGCACCTTAGATTGACCGAAGATTATTCTATTAGCTTGGAAGAATCCGTATAGGATGGGCTATTACAGCGTCAAATTTGTTTTATGTATATGATGTATGAGAGGCATGAGATACATATGTATAAACTATTATACTTAGTTTGGTGAGATCGTGTATAACCTCAATCTTACATATTAAGTTAGTGCCTTCCTTGATTTGGCCCTTGTCAAGGCCTAGATGGACAAATGTGTGGGACTTGCCAAAGCAATGTACACATGTCGGTGAGGGATAATTTTGATATCCGCCGACTAAAGTCTTGGGTTCTACTTAACTGGATTATCTCAATAAGATTTAGGACTAGATACAAAAGAGTTAAGAGTGTATATTGTGATGTACCAGAATAATTTGTATTCACTTAACTAACCAAGAATTACATAAGTGATGTAATTTGAAAACGTTGCCTACCTAAATAGCCATGTCATAGGCGATTAGCCAAAGGTAACTCAAGATGAGGTGAAATATGGATCTTGGACTACTAGAAGGTTTTGAACTTTAAGAATGAACATTGAGGGTTGTCCATTTAAAAAAATAGTGAGAGAGTCATTTACAAAGTCTTGTTTATGATTTTAAAACCATGATACTTAAACTTTGCATATTTTGATTGTAGAAAACATGGCAAATACAAATGTTGCATCAAATAATCAATCATTGTAATTGTTCATTGAGAAGGACAAGTTAGAGGGAGGCAACTTCCTCGGCGGATATAGGAATTTGAGGATTGTCTTCAAGCATGAGAAAATATGTGTGTTGATGATGCATTAGATGAGACAACTCCTGAGAAACCAGTCCCCTGGGCTTCGACAACTGAAAGAAATACTTATCGTAAGCACGTTGATGATGCATTGGATGTGTAAAGTCTTATGTTATTCACCATGAACTATTAGCTTCTGAAGCAACATGAGGAAATGGGTGCTTTAGACATGACTGGTCATCTAAAGCAACTCTTTAATGCCCAAGCTCGCCGGCAGAGATTTGATATGTCAAAATCTATATTTCAATGGAAGATGGAAGAGGGAACTTCAGTTGAAACTCACGTTCTGAAAATGATAGGATATGTTGAAAACCTTATCAGAATGGGTTTCCCTCTTGGTCAAGAGTCGTCTACTGTCTTGATTTTGCAATTGTTGCTAGAATAATATAGTCAATTTGTTCTTAATTATAACATGAATGAAATAGACATGCCTCTACCTGAATTGTTTAATTTTCTTAGGACTGTTGAGAAAAAAATAAGCAAGTCCAAAACCATAATGATGGTTAATAAAAGCAAAGGCAATGGTGTTGGTACGCCTAAAGGTAAGCCTGACGGTAAACCTAAGGGCATAACAAACCAATTCGGTGAAGCAATGAAAATGAAAGGTGGGATTGCTAATGATAGCATTTGTCACCATTGTGGTTAAAAAGGGAATCAACGCAGGAATTATAAAAGTTACATTGCTTCAAAGAGGAAAGAAAAGGGAGCAAACATTGCTTCAGGCTCAAGTACTTATATGATAAGTACTTATGTTATTAAAGTAAATTTGTCTATAACTACTTCTTCTTGGGTATTGGATACCGGATGTGGTTCTCACATTTGCGTGAATGTGTATGGACTTCAAAGGAGTAGGGAATTGACAAAAGGCAAAGTGGACCTACGTGTTGGCAACGGAGCAAGAGGTGCTGCCTTAATTGTAGGAACATATTGTATTATTTTACCTACTAGATTGTCCTAGAGTTAGAGAATTGTCCCTTTGTACCTACTTAAGAAAGATAATTATTTCAATATCTTGTTTGGACAATTAAAGTTGGAATCATTTGATACATGCGAACCTTGTTTAATGGGGTAAGATGTCTGCTTCTCCTTTTACTAGAATTGGAGAAAGGGCAAATGATATATTGGAATTAATAACATAGTGATGTATGTGGACCATTCAATATACATGCTAGAGGGGTTTATCTATACTTCATTACATTTATTGATAACCTCAGTAGGTATAGATACATGTATTTTATGAAACATAAATTAGAAGCCTTTGAAAAGTTCAAAGAGTTTAAAAATGAAGTAGAAAACCAGCTTGGCAAGAATATTAAAATACTTCGATCCAATCGTGGTGGAGAATACTTGAGCCAAATGTTTTGTGACTATCTTAGGGATTGTGGAATTGTTTCACTTCTCTCTCTTCCGGCTACACCACAATAAACTATAAAGATGAAAACTAATTAAAGTCTAAAATAGACTTTACTGTACAAAGTTCTTAAAATGTCCCTTTAGCCACTTTGTTGATTTGGTATGTCAATGACACTTTCCAAAGTAATGAGATTGACTTGAATATCATCTTGTATGCTTAACTTGGCTTCCTCCTTAGATTTAACTTCACGAATGAATGTAGACATAGCCTGTCTAAATGCCTTTATTCTTCTTCTTGTCATTGGACCTTGAATATTGATTAAGGGGTCATTTGTGTAGGGCAGCCCATTAGATGTGTCCTCATCAAAATGCCAGAGGACAAGTATGATTGGTATGCCGGGATGGGGCTACCCATTCTGATCTCATGGATCTCATGGAGGTGAAACAGAAAAGGAGGTTCGTAGTATTGCGATGTTGTGACAGAGAGATGTCAGCCACCAGCATATCCGACATCAAAGCAAGACGAAACAAGATTCAATATCATGATTCGAGTCTCTCTACGAAACAAGATTCAATAGCATAACCAAGGCATATTCAATGCAAAAAAAACACAATTTATATCCTAAGTCAAGCATCTAGACAATCAACCACATACGATTCATGCTATTAACTTGAACATAAACAACAAACAACCCTAAATGCTATATATAAATCAAGTTAAAACCAACACATATCATCAAATAACTCCCCCAAAACATAATACACTAAGAATAGAGGGGAGGGGGTTCAAATTGAGCTTTCATCACAATGACTAAATCATTAAGCTCTATAATATAACATGCTCATAGAATCAAAACAAATGAAGAGAAAACGTGTTTTAAACATCTAGGTGTCCCTTTAAAACAAGCAATTCATACAAAGAAATTGAATGATAAAGTTCAACAATTGCTATTGTAAGGGTACACATGGGATAACACGAGGGGGAATACATAGAAATGAAATGAAACACAAGAAAATAAAAGAGATTGAGTTTTATAATTTCTCATTGAATTGATGAGTTGCTTCTTGCACTTTGAGTTCCTTCAATGAGTTCCTTGAGCTTCTCAATCTTCTTCATCATCTTGAGCATTGTCACCCTTTAGTGAAGCTTCATTACTTGGTGGATTATCTTCTTGTCACCAATTTCTTCACCCAAGCCATAATTTTCTTGCTCTTTCTCTTCATTCTTCCCATCTTCATCATTTCCAATATCCATATCCACCTCTTGATCCTCATTCCTATCTTGATGAGGACACATCTAAAGGGCTGCCTAGCACAAAGAATGATGAGGACACATCTAAAGGCCTGCCTAGCACAAATGATCCTTTGATAAACATACAAGGTCCAAAGACAAGAGCTTAATATAAGATAATGATGCTAGCTCTAAATACATTCATTAGAGAGGTTCAAGCTAAAGAACAAGGAAGACCACCAGATCAAGAAGTAATCATCATTTCATTTGAAGGCATTCTTCACGAGTCATCAAGTGGCTAAAGTACATTTATAGAAAGTTTGTTAATTAATGTTTATCTTAGACTTTAATTATATTTTTTCAGCTTTAATTATTTTATTATTTAATTAGTTTAACCGAGTTCAATAATAAAGGCACGTGGTCCATCTAGTTATTTAGTTTATAGCAAATACTAATTTTAATTAGTTTAATATACTTGTGATTGTTTACTTCTTAGTCCAATTAGAACTCTATTTTGTAAGGTTCTAGCAGAAATCATTTTCTATTTAAAGAGAAATTTTGCCACTTTTATACTTAAGTTAGTTATATGATATTTGGTAAGGTTGTTCCTTAGTTACTTGTGAATTGAACTTCTACATAGAACTTCATTCATTCGTGAGCTATTAATCAACAAGTTTAGTTTTACTTGTTGTGGTGTTTCATCATCCATTGAAATCAAACTACTTAGTGTTGCGTTAATTTAATCCCTCGTAAGCTATTTTCAAGAAGAGAATGATCCGAATTCAACCTTTTGTGTTAAATCTTGATACAAGTTATCAAGGTTCTTCATCAGTTCGTATCAGAGCTCAAGGTTGATCTCCTTTTGGTGTACCCTTTTCTTGTTTTCGAAAATTCTTGGTTGCTTGAACAAAAAAAAAAAAGATTCAATTTTTCTCTATAAAGTTTTGTGTCGAATCAAGCAAGCAAACATCTTGGATCAAAGACATCATAGCAGTTTAAGAATTGGCAAAGCTCACATTTGTTTTTGTTACAAAGTGAGCAGTGAACATACATATTTTAATCAAGGATTGAAGGGTGATTAAAACCTGAATTCTTGAACATATATCGGCCAAAAGAAAAAGAAAGATTCAAGAATCAAGAATCAAGAAAAGATTGAGATCTTGAGTCCTAAACATAAAAGAATACCCTAAAAGGTATCTTCCTTTTCTTGTTAGGTCAGATTTTGAAGATTACTCTTACTTTCTTTCTTTACTATTTGTTTAGGTTAGGGATTCAATTCCTATATTTTTTCAGCTTTTTCACGCAACAGTAGGACCTTTAAATGCTTTCATCTTTAAAGTCATCTAGAGTTGAAGTTCTTTTTGCAAGTATTGTTGGAATATTGAATGATTTTTTTTCTAACTAACAAATCTAAGTGCCATAGTAATAATGTCTCAACAGGGAGTCTCTAAATCAAAGCACGATGAAATCTTTGTGGATGACAAAAGAGATTGAGTTTTAGAATTTCTCATTGAATTGATGAGTTGCTTCTTGCACTTTCAGTTTCTTCAATGTGTTCCTTGAGCTTCTCAATCTTCTTCATCATATTGAGCATTGTCATCCTTTAGTTAAGCTTCATTACTTGGTGGATTATTTTCCTTGTTACCAATTTGTTCACCCAAGTCATCATTTTCTAGTTCTCTCTCTTCATTCTTCCCATTTTCATCATCTCCAATATCCATATCAACCTACTGATCCTCATTCATATCTTGATGAGGATACATATAAAGGGATGACTAGCACAAATAATGATGAAGACACATCTAAAGGGTTGCCTAGCACAACGGATCCTTTGATCAATATACATGGTCCAAAGACAAGAGCTCAACATAAGAAAATGATGCTAGCTCTAAATACATTCATTAGAGAGGTTCAAACTAAAGAATAATCATGGAAACTAGATCAAGAGGTCATCATCATTTCATTTGAAGGCATTCTTCACGAGTCATCAAGTGGCTAAAGTACATTTATAGCAAGTTCATTAATTAAAGTCTATCTTAGACTTTAATTATATTTTTATTTAATTAGTTTAGCCGAGTTCAATAATAAAGGACATGTGGTCCATCTAGTTATTTAGTTTATAGCAAGTACTAATTTTAATTAGTTTACTATACTTGTCATTGTTTAGTTTTTAGTCCAATTAGGACTCTATTTTGCAAGGTTCTAGCCGAAATCCTTCTCTATTTAAAGAGAGACTTGTCACTTTTATACTTAAGTTAGTTATCTGATATTTGGTAAGATTATTCCTTAGATAGTTGTGAATTGAACTTCTACATAGAACTTCATTCATTCTTGAGCTACTAATCAACAAAGCTTAGTTTCACTTGCTGTGCTGTTTCAGACTCCATTGAAATCAAACTACTTAGTGTTGCGTTGATTTATTCCCTCGTAAACTATTTTCAAGAAGAGAAAGATCCGACTTCAACCTTTTGTGTTGAATCTTGATACAAGTTATCAAGGTTCTTCATCTTCAAGATTAACAATCTAATTTGGGCTCATCATCCTTCTTCTCATCTTTTTTCTTTTCTTCATCATTTCCATTGATGGAATCTTAATCATTTACATCCTCTTCTTCTTCTTCTGTCTCCTCTTCACTCTCTTCCTCCTTATTTTCTACCAAAGTTGATTTCTTTGACTTTTTATTTTTATTGATGTCGTTAACTTTGTAGTCCATTTCATCAAATCTAGTCTTCATCTCCCCAACTTGTTCTTTCAAGTCTTTAACATCAACTTCAAAATTTGACAACTTCTCAAATACCATCTTAATGTTTCCATTTATGTTGTATTCGAATACTTGTAAACGTGACAATATTTGACTGACGATGTCATTGCTAGCTTCATTTCTAGGATGAGGAGGTGTTCTATCAACATTTTCTCTTGGAATGTCCTCTTGTGTTCCAACATTTTCTTGGACATTCCCTTCTTCATTCACTTCAAATTGAATATCATCAAATTCATCTCCTTGACCTTCTTGTCTTGGAATATCTTCATTTTGTGGCACTGCTTGCACATTCGTCCTTTGGAATCCTCTTTTCTCCATTTCTTTCTTCAATGTTTCACATACTTTTGGATATTTGTTGTGTGCTATCATTGCGGCCAACAACTCCTCATTTGTGCACTAAGTATGGAACTTCCATTTCTTATGTGCATCTATTGAAATTGTCCATCATTATACACATTGTACCTATCACTTATTGGAGTGGGAGTTGTGAGCTTGAGCTTGAATCTCTTGAATATTAAGGTCCACAAACTCCCATAAGGCAAGAACTTGGTGGCTTGATTTATGTTATTGATGAAGTTCTTCATAGCCAAAAATGCAAAACTTGCCTTCTTCATTTCAACTAACCATTGCATAATGGTCATTTGGAGATATGTGATTGAATTTCTTGTGGTCGGAGATGGGGACAACAACACTGGATACCATGTGATGTAGAATACGACCATATTCATCCAACTTGTTGGTCTCTCTTTCTTTAGACTTATTGAAATAGAGTTTGAACCTTTCAATGCTAACTCTTCATCACTTTGCACATTCCCAGAATTATTGAAATGCCTAATTGAATCCAATTCAAATCTAATTCCAAGTACTTTACTAATCATAGTCTCCGACAAACTAAACTCCAAGTTTCCTACCATTGATGTCCACCAATACATCCCATCATCCTTCAAACCATCTTCCCTTAAATTTGCACCAAATACATATATGGTCAATGGGTAAATTTCGCATTTATGAGAGAAAAGGGGTACCCATCCCATATCTATGAAATATTCAACAACTTCTTCTAGAGCCCCATGATGCATATCACTATCCATAGCGTATCCATGAATTATACTTCTCATATCTTTAACTAGATTCTCAAAAATAGGTCTCACTTCCTCCTTATAGAATATAGGATTAACTTTCTTAGTAGTATAGGAGGAGGTTTCACCTTGCAATTGAGAATGAGGAGGTGGAATTGGGTGATTGTCA
Source organism: Vinca minor (assembly GCA_026122235.1). Classification (NCBI taxonomy): domain Eukaryota; kingdom Viridiplantae; phylum Streptophyta; class Magnoliopsida; order Gentianales; family Apocynaceae; genus Vinca; species Vinca minor. The sequence continues at coordinate 315,511 of JAOCZM010000112.1, read as the reverse complement.
TTGGACTCCGTGTCTTCGTCAGAGTAGCTTGTTCTTTTTGCCTTTGCTTTGCTCCGATCAACCATTCTCTTAATATTTGCTCTCTTTTTAGAGGGTTCAACAAAATCTCTAATAGTTAGAGACTTTTCAAGAGGTCTTTTGGTGAGAGGTTTCTTCTTTGAGGAATCTTATTTGGATTTTCCTTTTGAAGGATTTTTGGAAGGATTGGGTTTTGGATTTTAATCCATGATTATAGAAATTTGATGTTTGTGGAAGGAATTGATATAAGGATATGTGTAGGTTTCGAATTTGAGAGGATTTTGTGAGAGGGATTAATTTTTGTTGTATCGTGATTGTTCAGTCGACTGTTAGTAGTGCTCTAGGACCATTAGCATATGTTGTTGAATAGTTAATTTTTCTTTTGAACATCAAATATGTGATTTGATAGTAAAACTCATTAGCTTATACAATTACTATTCGGATTGTCCCTAGTTTTATGTAATGTTCTATACAATGAAATAAAACTAGTATGATGTTTGATTGATGATCATGTTTTAATGATCATGTGTAATGGATGCAAATCATATCATAGATACATATTGGGATTTATTGTATCGGACGTGATCCGAAAGAGAAGTAATACTTCATGGTTCTTTTAGTCACAAATATTACTTTCTCAATACTATTTGGGATCCTTAGACCATATGTCTTCATCGTTTCCAGCATGAATGGAGCTACATTTTGACTCAATCGAACGTTACTTTTAATCGAGTAATTAATACGTTGATGATCGGATGTAGTATCCTATCATGGCTTGAATGTGAGAGGCATTGTAAGGAATTTGTCCCTCACTTATTGGAGAGAGATATATGTGGGCCCCTCGATAGGGAAGACTGTTTAAATGCATGGTCGTGCTCAAATATATTTAATAAATGGTTATTAAATACTATTTGTTGGAACAGTCTATCTGGAGATCGAGCAGAAATACAATTAAGCTTTATAAGGGTGACAACTACCACGCCTTATGCTTAATTTGGATATCGTGAGACAAAGGGATTAAATAGTGGATTGCGATTAGGTTCCATCGATCATTCATTCACTATGGCGAGTCACAATGTCCTGCTAGGGACCGCTTGTGACTTATGAACACATACTTCTACAAAGTATGTTTTCATTGACATTGTGATATGAACCTACAAGGTTACACGCATAGACGAGTTAACAGGCTTTATGTCCAGATTCAACGAGTCTAGAATGTGTCTAGGTTCATTGTATCTGACATTTATTTTTTGGAGAATAATAAAATGTTATTATTTAAATTAGAGATTAAGGATGGGCATTTTCGGTATTTGGCTTTGGCTAGGATTACGTGGGAGTTATTATGCGACACTACCATAAGAGGTTGGGATTACGTGGGAGGTTGTTTTCGGAACAAACTCTTACGCCTATATAATCTCTTTTTGGTGAAACCTGAGACAAGTTTTTCGAGAGCCGCAAAAACCCTATCAACGAATTTAGAATTCTGCCATTCCTTCTCTCTAGATTTTCGAAACTCATAAAACAAAGAGCTAGCACTCGCTGCTCGTTTCGTCGCGTGGATACCGGAAGATAGAAATTCCACACGAGAAGGCTTTTGGTCGTTGCAACACAGCATCTGAATCATAAACCATAAATGAAAAATTGTAAGTCTTTTTCGTCTATTATTCAATTCCCATAGCGTGAACGAATCCTATCGGGGAGGATTCACAAGTGTTTTGAACGAGTTTTTGCCTATGAATCCATTCATCGCCCTCATCCAATGAAAAGTTGAATTTCTTTCTGCCTCGATTTCGGACGACCGAGGAGGGAGTTTGGTCAACTGGGCTACCCTGTTACTGAGAAGACTTTTACTTCGGTCGACCGGGATACCCTGCCTTTGACTTAGGCATTTTGACCATATCTACGGTCGACCGGTGCCTGTTCTGGTCTGCCTGCTTTCCCTTGTTTCTTGTAATATAATGCAATTTTGGTACCCATTTTCTTATGGGTCCTTGGGGATTAGCTTTGGGGTTCTTTTCAACCCAAACAGAATTTGTATCTCTTTCTATTTTCTTCATATTAATTCAACGAGTAGCACGATGACCACATTCACCAAATTATGAGTAATTAACATTTAGCAAAGTGGTATGTGATGTTCTAGCATTAAAAGAAGTAGAGTGTGCAAGCTTTTGTGTGTGCTTGTGCTCTTGGCATTGAAAATCAAGATGAGCATATGGAGCAACAAGCACATTACCAAGGATATCTCTAGCATATGTACACTTATCAACCTAAGCATTTAAGATTTCAAATTTGTGCCTTAAGATATCATGCTCAACAAGTTTAGATTCTACAATATGCACCTTGTCAAGGAATTCTTGGTTCTCAAAAGATATAGCATTTAGAGATAAAAGTGCATTCTCTTTTTCATTTTGTATGATGTGAAAAGAAGTAAGAAGACTATCATATTCTACTTGCATTTTAGATCTTTCATTTAGTGAGCATGCAAATTCATTATGAGTGATCTTATTCTTCTTAGTCAGTATTTTTATATCATCATATAAATCATTTAAAAACACATAAGGATCCTCCTAATTATCATGGCCAAGATCAAAGGAAGGATTTGATCATTGTACCTCATTGCTTATAGATTTAAGACTTTGAGTTTCATTTTGATCTTCATCAATGATACCAATGAGACATAGAGTTTGGCCTTGATCTTGACCATTTATTTCTTGGGGGAGCTTGTCCTTTGATTGCTTCTTCTTTTCATCATTGCATTGGTTGCATTAGAAGCACTCTCCTTGTGGTTTGTGGAGTCATCATTGATGATTGCATTGTTGTTCTTTGATGAAATCTCCACAAACTTCTTGTCCTTTGCACATGACTCTTTTCTTGGAGTCTTAGATTGTCTTTTCCCATTTATTGAGGTTCCTCTTTTTATCATGAGAGTAAAATCTTGTGGAACCTACAAGTGGAGCTTGAGAAATTCTAGGTAGCTTTTGGCAAGGTTATTTATTGTCAATGTTAGTTCTCAAGTGGAAAGTGTGTGCATTTGGGTCAACATTTTCATTATTTGAACAATGAGAATGAGATCTAGACATGTTAAAAAAAACAGAACTAGAATCATTCACATTTATGACATTGCATCTCATAGATAACTTAGCAATAGAGGCATAAAGCAAATCAAGTTCATGCTTCAAGTTATCTATGTACATTTTATTATTTAAAACCAGTAGATGCAATATCTATAAGGTTAAAGGTATATAAATCAAAATCATTTCTCAAATTATGGATAACATTAATTAAAGACCATTGAGAAACTGAGGTTGATACTTTTTCCTTACCAAGTGATGAAAATTGTAGATTTTCATTGAGGTTGAGCATCTTGGTTTCTTGGGTGTATTTGTCATGAAGCTTTGAGGAATCCAAGTGCTATGCAGTGTTTGTGATTTCTTTCTCTATGAAAATCTCCAGCTAAGGTCTTCAAGCTTTAAGCCACTTTTCTTTGCATTTCTTTCTTTGAAGCTTAGTGGCAATCCTTTTCTCTTCCTTTTGCGAGATGAATGATCTTCATTACTCCATCATAGTTTATGTCCATGTGAAAATCATCATCTTGTGCTTCCTCTATCTCTTCTTCTATCTCATCTTGTGAAGGCTCAACTAGTATGCCTTTTGAGCTCATTGGGGATTGATCATTGTTTCTCCTTTATCACACTTCTTGGTTGTATCAAGATTTTTTTTGAAGTGTGATTAAGATGTCCTCTAAACCTTCACAAGATTGAGTCACCAAATCTAGATTTGCCAACTTCGGCTCTTGCACTTCAACTTCTCATTTGTAGGATGCTTCAAGCATATTCATCACGGAAGGAGCATCGTCACATTCATGCACTTTGTTGAGAGCTTCTTCATTTAATGCACAACAGGGAGCATTTAAGGCTTTGAAGTTGAGTGTCATCTTCTAGAAGTCTTCTTCTTCATAGTCTTTCCTAGGCTTTGGCACCATGACACCTTGTGTGTAGATTGAAGGAATAAAAGGACCTTATTCTATAATGCTCAACAAGGAAATTTCATTAGAAGACAAAAATAATTTAAACGTACATTGCCAACTATCAAAGTTGGAGCCATCAAATATAGGTGGTCTAGATGGGGATTGGTCATCTAAGTTCGAAAAGCTATAAGTCATGGATCCTCCTAGGATGTAAGTCGAATAAAAATGAGACTAAGCTCGATACCATTTGAAAGACCCCTTTGATGGTATTGAACCTAAGGGGGGTGGGGATGAATTAGGTTCTTAAAAAATTTCTATAACTTTTCTAAAACTTCTTTTGCTTAAGTGTACACCTTAAAAACTAGGTATGTTGTTTAAGCACATAAGGTGATTCAATTATGATTAAGGCAACTTAGATGACTAAGTGAATAATTTGTATAAAGCAAGGAAGCATGTGTAGTTTTCTATCCTAAGCACATATGTTCGTATAGTCAAGTAGACAAGTTATAACATGAATATGAACAATGAAGTAAAGAGGTAAGGGATAGAGAAAACTAACACAGGGATTTATAGTGGTTCGATTCACAAAGAATATACATGCACTACCTTAGGACAAACCCTAGGATTTCAACATCCACTAATGGATACCATTCACAACAAATGCAAGGTGGGTTCTACCTTTTACAATTGCCCGAACAAATGAGGACTTGTGCTTTACTAAGAAGACTCCACTTACAAAGAGTGTTAAGCTCACAAAGAGCCAATCTCATCAATGAGATACTTGCCTCACAAAGTTGACTTTTTCCTAACAAATAGGACTTGCAAACACTTACCAAGAGTGAAGCTCACAAGGAGCTTTTTGCTAGTTCACAAAGAACTAGTTCTCAACAAATGAGAATTTGGGTAACTAGTCTCTTTCAAATGAAACTTTACAATTTAGCTCTCTTACACACAAATCCCTCTTGGATTGAATATTACAAATATAAGCTCTAATCACTCTTGAGAATAGAAAGATAGATGAAGTTTATAGATCAACGCAAATGCTTTTGAATGATATGGAAATTGAGCTCAAAAGTGTTTGCTTGTGTGTTTACGAAGTGTATAAGCCTATGCCCTCATATCGCTTGATTAGTTATGAAAATTTAGCTTTAGAAGCTTTATATAGGGCAAAAATACACAAGCAAATTTAGTCACAACAGTTATAATTTTGGTCTTGATTAGACAGCTTCGGTCGACCGCTACTAGACAGTAGGTCGATCGAGGTGCCTTAAAGTAAAAAGTAAAAAGTAAAAGGCCCTCTATCTTCGTCTCGATCAACCGCATGATGGGGTCAGGTCTTCGGAACCCTTGTTCGATCGACCTACCTATAACAAGGTCGTCCGAAAGAATATAGTCGTTGGAGCATTGGAACATTCAAAACCTAACTACCGAACTACTCTGGTCTATCTAGGCTAAGCCTAGGTGGACCAAATCACACTCCCAACGTGGTTTTTCCACTTAGTCAAGTTTCCAATGTTCTCATGCACATGCCTAAGTGTTTTGTAAAGATAAAAAAAAAAAAAAAAAAAAATTTAAATTACTTAGGCATTGACCAACACTTAAACTAGTTTTCAAAAACATTTTCAAATAATTGAAAAATGTAAAGCAAGAGGTTTGGAAAAATGCATAGTTAAGCTTTAAACATTCTATTCTAGTATTCTCAAGAGAAAGATTAGTCACAAAGGATTACCTAAAAATCATATGCTAACCTTCCTAAGGTCTTCAAGTCTTCAATTTTATTCTTCTTGAGCTTGGACTTTGAAGCCTTTGATCAACATCTTCTTGGAGTGATGAAGTCCTCTGGCAATCTTGAGTTGTAATGTATTGGAATTCACACTTCTTCTAGTCAATGAGTCTAACACTTGATTGTGCTCTAGTTGAATTGATTAGCTCTTGACATGTTGATCTTACTTATTCATGATTTTACAAGTACTTCCATAGCATGTGGATTGACTTCATGCTTGTGGTATGGAGTCTTGCAAAGTGTAGCTTTCTTGTGTGTATGATAACACCTTTTGTGTACACAAGAAACTAGCTTACCATTTTCATCAATGTTTATGTGAGTGCTCACACAACAAGAAACTCCATGATCCATGGAGTTTTACTATTTTCCTTGTCAAATTGGTAGTTTATCTATTAATAAGGCATTAACGGACTTAGGTGCTAGTGTGAATATGATGCCATACAATTTGTTCAAGAAGTTAGGATTTGGGATTGAAATCCACAATTATGTATATCCAATTGCTTGATAAACCTTTACAATGTCCAATGGAAGTATATAAGAAGACGTTCTTGTTAAAATTGATAAAAAAAAATTCTCTGTGGATTTTTTTTGTCGTGGATATGCAAGAAGATGTTGAGATACCTTTGATTTTAGGAAGACATTTTCTAGCTACGGCTAGGGCCAACATAGATGTTTATAGAGGAAAACTAACTCTAGGAGTTGGAGATGAAAATGTAGTCTTTACAATTCCAAAACACTTTGAGAGATTCTTAGAGAAAAATGCTATTGCATTCGGCATTCAAGTTGTGGAATCTAATATTTCAATTTCTGTGCAGGAAAGTTTGATCAAGAAACCCTAAAAAATCGCTTCAATCAAAAATGAAAATTCCTGCATGAGGAAAAAGGTGAAAATTAGACAAGAAGTTAATTTGGCGTCTCGTAAGAAGTTGTTAAGAACTAAAGAGGTCCAAGTGACGAATTTTTCTCACGATCTTACAAAAGGAGAACAACTTCAATATGAGGGTTTTTGCTTCTCGCCAACCTCCTTGAAGAACACAAGAAAAATGTTGTTAAGTTTGACACTATAAGTGAAGCAAGGAGACCCTCTGTCCCCTTTACTCTTCATCTTAGCCGCAGATGTTTTCTCTCGAGGGTTGGATAGGCTTATCCGATCTAGAGCTGTAGCTCCTTATGTGGTGCCTCGCTCTAATATTCTTGTTTCTCACTTGGCTTATGAAGATGACGTGATTATCTTTATGAATGGAGGCAAGAGAGGGCTTCAGGCACTTATACACTACATCAGACAATATGAGGCTTGCTCGGGTCAACGAGTCAATGACAATAAATCTTACTTTTATGTCCCTACAATGGCTACACTCAGGCAAATTCAAATGACTATTCGGGTCACCGGATTTTCTCAGGGCTATTTTCCTCTCACTTATTTGGGCTGCCCTATCTTCCCGGGCAGATTAAAGATCACTTATTTCTCTGCCTTGGTTGACCGTCTGGCCTCTCAGGTGGCGGGTTGGTATGGGTGGGCGTCTGACCTTGATCTAGTTTGTGCTAACTTTTATGACTTTACATTTCGTAACAGCTTCTAGACCACCACAACGAGTACTTGGTGATATTGAGAGGATCCTCTCCAATTTTTTATGGGGCAAGACGGAATTTGGGGAGCTGCGACACTGGATGTCTTGGGATCGCATTTGTCGCGATATAGATCAAAATGGTATTGTTCTAATAACCAACACCCATCCTTGGTTCAACACACCCCTTGGATTCACCGGTATGGAGGCGAATGTTTGCGACTAGAGCCTCTGCGGAGCAGCACATTGGTGGCTTGACCCGGAATGGCAATTCTTCATTTTAGCATGATGATATTACACTTCAAGGCTGCCTGAGAGGGATGCTTGGTCTGCCTAGGGACTCATCACATACATATGAGCACATAGCTGAGGACAGTTGGACTTTGGAGACTGCGCGACTCCTCACTTTTGATCAAATTCGGCTTCTGCCTCAACCTTTTTTGCACCCGGGCCATGATGAGCATGTTTGGAAGTTAGAATCTGATGGACGTTTCACGATCACCTCTGTTTTGAAACTCATACAACCCCATGGAATTCTCTAATGCTCACGCCATTATATTTCGAACAAGGTAATGCCTATTTTCTTGCGCTTATTTATGTGGCGTCTTCTCAATAGATTTTTAGCTTTAGATGAGGTTCGAAGGAAATGGGGAGTTTCTTTAGCTTATTTATGTGGAAGGGGGGGAGACCTTTGACCACATTTTCTAAGATTGTACTTTAGCCCAAGTACTATGGAGGCGAGCACTGGCATCGGTCGGCATATGTCTTAATCACAAAAGGTATGCTTCTTTTCTGGAATTGATTAAATTTGTTTGGTGGAAGGGGAAAGGGAAGTGGCATGATATTCATACTATTGTTATAGCTAGTGTTTGTTGGCTATTATGGCGTAGTAGATGTCGTTTTGTGTTTGATGGGGCTCATTCTAATGGACGTAGTTTGCTTAAAGAGATGGAATATTTTCTTATACCCATTTTACAAAATTCTGGACTCTTCAACTTATTCCATACCCCAGCCACCACAAATATTTCTGCCATAGGAAGTTTCTTGGCAGTCAGGTGGACCGAAAGTGGAGCTGCTTTTATTTTGAATATAGATGGGGCATCTCGTGGTAATCCTGGGGTTGCAGGAGCAGGTGGTGTTTTAAGGATGTCCAGTGGAGAGTTTATTGGGGCCTATGCGACCTATCTTGGGCAATGTCTTACCAATTCCATAGCCGAAATAGAAGCAATGATTTTTGGGATCCGGTTAGCTATTGATTTGGGGTTTCGACAGTTTTTAATTCAGACGGATTCGAAGTTTCTGAGTGAATCTATCAAAGGTCGAAGAGTCAATGCTTAGCGATTGGATGGACTTTTTCAACAACTTTTGAAGCTTCTTGGTTCGAATCCAGTTCATCATATTTATCGAGAAGCAAACAAAGTGGCAGATAGCTTGGCTAATATTGCCTGTGATGAGCAACGATCTTCAACTTATGTGACTTTCCAAATGCTCCCGCCCTCGGTTCGTGGTATGTGCCATCTTGATCATAATGGTACACCTTATTTGAGGCGCACAACATAGGTATTTTCATTTTGTTTTCTTGCTTGTTTTCTTTTTCCTTCTTTTTCTTGGCATTGTATTTATCTTATATCCATTGGATCGGGGACGTCCCCAAATATTCATGGATGTAATCTCTTTGCATACTACTTCATTTAGGCAGCGTTGTATCACCTGATTCACTAGCTAAATGAATCAGTCTACTGCATTGTACTGTTTGTATGAAGTGGATTTTGTTTCCACCTACTTAGAGGTTTTGGCTTCAGTCCCCCTCTATGTACTTTTATCGGCCTATTCCTGGCCTCTTCAATAAACGGGTAGGGGTCCATGTCAAACCCCCCATCATAACAAGTGGCTTCTCAACAAAAAGTTCGACACCATAAACGAGAACTAACTTTCTAACCCTTGTACATATGTCGAGTATGTTTTTTTATATTCATTTAAAAAAATATGATTTATTTATTTATTCTCCAAAAAAAAATAGAAATCTTAACTGAAAAAAAAAAAAAAATTTAATTTTTTTAAAAAGGGACCAAATTGAACAGAAAAAGGCGTGCACTGGCACATTGCAAATTACATGTACATGCAAGATGAATTCTTCAATTTTGATGTTAAAAAATAATAATAATAATAATAATAAACAGTTGTACCCCATTAACAAAAACAGTAGCCCACACCCAATCCCCTTCCCCTTTCTCTCTCCATGTTATCTCCATCCCCATCTGAGTAACAGTTTCTGCAAACCACCATCTCCATCTGTCATGAAAGGGGTATGAAAGATAAGAAGTATGAAGTAGTTTGAAATTAAAAGGGTGGGAAAATCAAATAGAGAATGAAAGAGGGATTAGGACTGAAGTATTTAATTAAAAGCCTATTCCTCAAAACGACAACGTCCTTTTTAGAGTATTACCTAAGCCTTAAACGACGAGTGTATCAACTAGCATATATATTAGACCTAATTGGAGCTCAAGAGGGAAAAGGGGGAAGAATGCTTCGAGCAGCTGCAATGACAGAGGGAACATGGTTGATTCCAGCTCTGTCAGACCAATGTTCATGTGGAGGGACAAGATGATCCCTGGGAAGTGCAACCCTAGTAAAAATAGAAAGTTTCCGCAATGGGAAAGTTATCCAAGAAATTACCTAAGTGTTGGCAGTTGCCTTCACCTCTTTCTTATAAGTTCTTTCCATTTCTAATCACCCTCTATACCTTTTTCTATCCATTTTTTATTCTAGTTACTAACCTGGATCATCTTTGATTCCAAGAGTTGGGGAGATTTCAACTTTGCAGTTCTTCGTGTTTTCTTTCTTATTTCCCTTGCTTTGCATAGTTATTTCCTATCTTTCAGTTCATTACATTAGATCTGGGGATAGTGATCCTAAACTCTATTATGATGAATGTATTCGTGGAAACTGACTCATGTATATATATATATATATATATATATATATATATATATATATATATATATATATATATATATATATATATATATCCTTTGAGTTTGTTGGAGTTTTGTTGCTTTTTCTGGTTCTTTCTTAGCTGATTTAGTGGTTAGTTAGTGTGAATCCTGCAAGGATATCACAAGTGGTATCAGAACACTCATTTCTCTTGACATGTGAGTAATGGAAAATATCATAAGTCAATCTAGAGATTAGTGTTCTCATGACTCTCTGGATAGTGACAAGTCTTAAGAAATTAGAAGATGACACCAATGAGATACATGGTCATTTAGAGGGCCAGATGAGGGCACTCAGACCAGGTTAACCTTAACCTTAAGGAGCATAAAAATATGATACAGGTACTGATGAAAGGCCAGGAATGGTTACAAAAGAAAATGGAAAAGGTGATAAGTAAGCTAGCACATTTGACCACAAGGTTCACTACTATGAATGTTGCAATGAATAGGTTTGAGTCAAGAGAGGGTAAGCACGAAACTGGCCAGTCCATTGGGGTTACTGGAAATAGAACCATGCTTAATACCCCTATTACCATAGGAACTGACCACACTAGAAACCTTATGGGACTCATAAGGGAATAGAGGATTGATTACAAGGAAACTAAGTTAGAATTCGGTGTTTTATGGAAAAGGGGCTAGGGAATGGAGAAAAAGGTGAAAGGACTACTTCCAATTGCACCATGTGGAAAAAGAAGAGAAAATCACTTTGACAAAGCTTAATTTTAAGAACAGGGCATACAAATGGCCTAGAAGTAGGACTGCCACTCACCCAAATGAAAACTGGGAGCAATTTGCTACTGTAGTTTGCAAAAGATTTGGTGAGGCTGATAAGAGGCAGTTAATGGAGGAATTTAGTAGACTTAAGGAAACAAGTAGGAGTTGATGAATACATAGACAATTTTGAGGAGCTTAGGTATGTGGTTATACCTAGAATACCTCATGTTTATGAGGAGTATTATATATATATGTGTGTGTGTGTGTGTGTTTATAGGGGGTTTGAAGGATTATCTAAGGCACATGATCAAAGTATTTTACTTACACACACTAGATGATGTATGTGATAAAGACATACACCTTCAAAAGACCTTAGATGCCTTATCCAGATCTGTCAAAAAGACAACTGGCTTATTACCTACACCAAGGGTGCAGTACAACAACCCTAAGATGATAGGGACGAGCTCTTTACTAGGCCTGCTAACACTCCCAGTGGATCTTTAACTAGACAACCAGCTGCTTTTAAGAGACTCTGTGAATGAGAGTATCAGATGAGGAAGGAAAAAGGACAGTGCTACAGGTGTGGGGAGAAGTTCAATCTAGGACATATGTCCTAAAAAAAAAATTAACGTCAATGTAGTAGAGGATGAGCAGGAGGAGAAAACTGAGGAATTCCTACTCTACAGTAAGGAAGAAGATAAGGAAATAGAAGAGGAAGAGGAGTCTGAAATATCAGTCAATGCAATGACTGGGAAAGTAACTAGCGACACCTTTAGAATTCTTGGAATTGTGATAAGGAAAGAAGTATCAATTCTCATTGATACAGGAAGCAGTTCCAGTTTGATTGATTCTAAGTTGGTTAAGGAGTTGAACCTTAAGGAATCTAAAAGTAAACCAATGAAGATCATTGTTGCAAATGGGGCTTCTATGAGAAGTAACAGTATGTATTGGAGGTTTGTTTGGAAAATGGGGGACAGAACATACATGTATGACCTAAGGATATTAGACATGAGGAGAAGTGACATGATCTGAGGGTTGGACTGGCTTGGAAAATACAGTCTTATACTCTTTGATTTCATTGAAGTGAGACTAACCTTTAAGAGGGGACAAGGTGAGATAGTTTGGCAAGGTGAAAAGAGGAAAATTAAGTTGAAATCAGCTAATGATGATTCCATACTTAAATCTGTGGAGGAATGAGTGAAGGGATTCGTGGGCTGAAACTCGTTCTAAACACCCATGAATCCTCCCCTGAAGGATCCGCTCATAATATGGGAATCGAAATTCAGACGAAAAAGACTTACAATTTTTTGTTAGTGGTTCAGATTTCGGGTGTTTTGTTGCTGTCACCAAATAGCATTCCCTTGCGGAACTGCTCTCTACAAATATCCACGTGACGAAACGAGCAGCGAGTACTAGCTCTTCGTTTCTGAGTTTTGAGAATCTAGAGATAAGAGAAGAGCAAAAATCTGATTTCGAAAATTGAGGTTTTTCAGCTCACAAAAAGTATGTCTAGGGTTTCGCCCTAAAAGAGATTATATACGGCGTGAGAGTTTGTTCCGAGAACCAACTCCCACGTAAACTCAACCTCTTCTGGTAGCGGGAGGTTTTATCGTATAATAACTCCCACGTAATCCCAGCAAAATGCCCATCCTTAATATCTAATTTGAATAATAACATTTTATTATTCTCAGAAAACTAAATGTCAGATACAATGAACCTAGACACATTCTAGATTCATTGAATCTGGACATAAAACTCGTTAATTCGTCTATGCGTGTGACCCTGTAGGTTCATATCACAATGGCAATGAAAACACACTTAGTAGTAGTATGTGTATAGAAATCACAAACGGTCCCTAGCAGGACATTGTGACTACCCAGAGTGAATGAATGTACAGTGGAACCTAATATCAATCTACTATTTAATCCCTTTGTCTCGCGATATCCAAATTAAGCATAAGGCATAGAAGTGGTCACCCATATAAAGATTAATTGTATTTATGCACGATCTCCAGGTAGACTATTCCAACAAATAGCATTTAATAACCACTTTCTTAAATAAATTTGAGCACGGCCATGCATTTAAACAGCTTTCCCTATCAAGGGGCCCATGGATATCTCTCTCTAATAAGAGAGGGACAAATCCTTTACAATGCCTCTCACATTCAAGCCATGATAGGATATTACATCCGATCGTCATCAATCGTTTTAATTACTCGATTAAAAATAACGTCCGACTGAGTCAAAACGTAGCTCCATTCATGCTGGAAACGATAGAGACATAAGGTCTAAGGATTCCAAAATAGTATTGAGGAAGGTAATACATATGACTAAGGAACCATGAAGTATTACTTCTCTTTCGGATAACGTCCGATACAATATATCCCAATATATTGGATCTATGATATGATTTGTATACATTGCTCATGATTAGTAAAACATAATCATCAATCAAACATCATACTAGTTTTATTTTGTTGTATAGAACGTTACATAAAACTAGGGACGATCAGAATAGTAATTTCATAAGCTAATGAGTTTTACTATCAAATCACGCATTTGATGTTCAGCAGCAAAATTAACTATTCAAATGACATGCTCAAAAATATATAAAACGTACAACATATGTTAATGGTCCTAGGGCACTACTAACAATCACCCACTTGCCCTAGGTCCAATCATACATGATCCTTAATCCCATTGATTTAGTATGATTCTCATGTTTAGGTTGCGGGAGTGGGAGTGGCTTGGTCAATGGATCTGCAATGTTGTCGTCTGTATGAAATTTGCAAATTTTAACATGTCCTCTATCAATGATCTCTCTAATCAAATGGAAACGCCTGAAAATGTGTTTGGATCGTTGTTAAGATCTAGGTTCCTTTGCTTGTGAAATGGCAACAGTATTATCACAATAAAGGTCCATTGGGTTCACAATGCTTAGGATGACACCTAATCTATCAAAAAATTTCCTGATCCAAACAGCCTCTTTAGTTTCTTCAGAGGCAGCTACATACTCATCTTCTGTTGTAGAGTCGGCTACGGTTTCTTTCTTTGAGGTCTACTAGCTCACATCACCTCCATTCAAGCAAAACACAAAACCAAATTGCGATCTAAAATCATCTACGTCGGATTGGAAGCTTGCGTCTGTGTAACCATTTACAACCAGACTTCCTTCCTGATATCTGTAAACTAAGAACATATCTTTAGTCCTTCTAAAGTACTTAAGAATGCTCTTGACTGCAGTCCAATGTGACTCGCCAAGGTCAGATTGATATCTTCTAGTCATACTTAACGCGAATAAGACATTTGGGCGAGTGAATATCATGGCATACATAATAGACCCAATGGCTGAAGCATATGGGATCTTACTCATGTGCTCTTGGTCTTCCTTTGTGGAAGGTCCTTGAGTTCTGCTGAGTTTAATGCCGTGTGACATGGGCAAGAATCCCTTTTTGGAATCTTGCAAACTGAATCGTTTCAGTACTTTGTTAATGTATCCACTCTGGATTAGGCCAATCATTTTGTTCGATCTATCTCTATAGATTCTTATAACCAAAATGTATGTAGCCTCGCCTAAGTCTTTCATGGAAAAGCACTTCCCCAAGGAACACTACTGCGTTATTAGTTACTTTCTTATAAACACAAGGCTCGTCTTCGTTTTTTATAAAAACCAAATTCTTTTATTGCTTCAACAAAGCGATTATTCCAGTTTCGAGATGCTTGCTCAATCCATAAATGGACCTTTGAAGCTTCATATTTTGTTAGGATTTGATAGATCAACAAACCCCTCAGGTTGTGTCATATACACGTCCTCGAGAAGGTTTCCATTAAGAAACGCAGTCTTAACGTCCATTTGTCATATCCCATAGTCATAATATGCGGATATGGCAAGTAGAATCCTAATAGACTTTATCATAACTACAAGAGAAAAGGTTTCATCATAGTCTATACTATGAATTTGTCTATAACCTTTTACTACTCGTCGAGATTTAAAAGTGTGTACATTACCATCCATGTCGGTTTTCTTTTTGAAACACCATTTGTTATCAATGACCTTACTCCCTTCGGGTGGGTCAACCAAAGTCCACACTTGATTATCGTACATGGGTTGCATCTCAGATTTCATAGCTTCTAGCCAATTGTCTAATTCAGAACTATAAATTGCCTCTTTGTAGGAAGTGGGTTCATCTTGATCAATCAGTTCAATGTGATGATCATCAATTACGAAAAATACATATCTCTCAGGCTGTTGATGTACCCGAGTTGACCTTCATATGCCTTGTGTCAAAGATTGAAGCTCAATATCAGCACGTGAGCTTGCTTGAAGTTCCAAAGCTGTTTAGGATGTTGTTTGTGGATCTTGAATTTCATCATGATGGATCTTACTCCCACTATCCCTTTTGGAAATAAATTCCCTTTCAAGGAATCGACAATTTCGAGCAACAAACATTTTGTTCTCTGATGAAAGATAGAAGTAATATCCTTTAGTTTCTTTAGGATATCCCACAAACAAACAATTGTCAGATTTAGGGGCGAGTTTATTAGATAATAAGCATTTTACATACGCCTCGCATGCCCAAATTTTGAGAAATTTCAAACTAGGTCGTTTTCCTGTCCATATCTCATATGGAGTTTTCTGGACCGCTTTAGAAGGAACTCTATTCAATATGAATGCATCAGTTTCTAGGGCGTAGCCCCAAAAGGAAATTAGAAGACTGGTTTGACTCATCATAGATCGAACCATATATAGTAAGGTGTGATTCATTCGTTCTGACACACCATTCCATTGTGGGGTCCCAGGAGGAGTCAATTGTGAAACAATTCCACAATCTCTAAGATGTTCGTCAAACTATTGGTTAAGGTATTCGTCACCTCGATCTGATCGAAGTATTTTAATACTTTTATCAAGTTAATTTTGTACTTTATTTTGGAATTTTTTTATCTTCCAAAAGATTTTGATTTATGTTTCATTAGATAGACATAGCCATATCTACTGAAATCATCCGTGAATGTGATGAAGTACTGAAACCCTCCTCTAGCACTTGTGTTTATTGGTCCACATAAATCTATATGTATGAGGCCCAATAAATCGGAAGTTCTCTCACTTTGTCTAGTAAAGGGAGCTTTAGTCATTTTGCCTAACAATCAAGATCACATGTCTCATAAGACTCTAAGTCAAATGATGTCTTGATGGAATTTTGATATGCGTTTCACATTGATGTGGCCCAAACGACAATGCCAAAAGTAGGTTTGGTTTAAGTCATTTGATTTAAATCTCTTTGTATTAATGCCATAGATGGGCCTTTAAATGGATTCATCGAGGTTAAGAATATAAAGTTCATTCATCAAAGAGGCATCTCCATAAAAGATACCTTCTTTATGAAGGCTACAAATTTTATTCTTAATATTTATTTCAAAACCATCAATATCCGAACAAGAAACTGAAATAATATTCCTACTCAAAGTTAGAACAAAAAGATAATTATTCAGTTCAATAATAAGGCAACTTGTCAAAACTAAATTAAATGTCTTTGTAGCTATATCAACAACTCTTTCTCCATTCGCTACTCTCAGGTCCACTTCTCATTTTGCCAGTGATCTACTCCTTTTGAACCCCTACACATTTGCACAAATGTGAGATCCACAACCGGTATCTAATACCCATGAAGTAGGAGCAGACATTTTAATTTCAATAACATAAATGCCTGGAGAGACAATCAAACTGGCTTTCTCTTTTTTCTTATCTTCCAAGTAGAGCTTGCAGTTCCGTTTCCAATGACCTGGTTCATTGCAATGGAAGCAAAACCCTTCCTTTGGTTCCTTGGCCTTGGGTTTGGTCTTGGGCTTGTTATTGCCTTTGCCTTTCTTGGCCATGGGCTTTCCATTTCCTTTGTTCTTCTTGAAATTCTTTTTTGAACTATTAAGACCTTCAGGGCTCTTCTCAATGTTCAGTTCAGCCTGCTTGAGCTTCCCGTGTATCTCATGTATGGACTTCTCCATGGCGTGCATGTTGAAGTTCACGGAAAATTGGTCATACTCAGGTGGGAGTGAGCCCAAGATCATATATGTGGCCATGTCATGACCTACGGCAGCCCCAAGTTTCTCAAGTTAGTCAAGATAGCCCTTCATCTTAAGAACATGTGCACTCACAGAGGTCCCCAGGGGCCATCTTGCAACTGTTCAACACATTAGTGGTGAGGAACGTTTCTTGACGGCTTGCTCTTGGAACATTTCCTTGAGCTGGCCCATCATCTGGAAGGCCTCAACCTCTTCAAATTGTTTTTGAAGCTCAGAGCTCATTGAGCTAACATGAGACAAGTCACATAGTTAGAATCATCACAATGCTTCTTCCAAGTATCTTTCTCATCTCTAGAGGCGTTGTTTGCAGGTTGTTAAAGAATATCAGTTTCGAGAACATATAGCTTTCTTTCCTGGTTAAGGACAATCCTTAAGTTGCGGGCCCAATCAAGGAAATTGGACCACTCAGTGTTTCTTTTTCAAGAACGGATCACAATGAATAGTGTGAAGTGTTGGTTGCTATTATCTACATTAAAAATTATTTGCAAAGTCATTAATTAGTTTTTGAGCAAAAAACTTTTGACAATTTCAACACTTGATAAATAGTGGAGAAAACTATTTTACGATAGTTATAAATAAGCTTTGGCTTATCACCCATAATTAAAGTAAAATCAACCCATGGGAATGACATCTACATGTCCCGGCTATTTTCCATGTTATTGCCTAGGCTTAAAACTATTTCGATAGCCTAGTTAAGTCGAACCATGTTTAAGCTTATGTAAATCACTATTTTCCCATCTCCTTTTGCATATATAACCACTTATAAGTTTCTTTGGCAAGAAGACAAAATGATTATCCAAGCTTAAGAAGTGCTTAGAAAATGGTAGACATTTTAAGACTTAATTAAAACTTTGTTTTAATTTGACGAATATATTGTTAGACCCCATAAGACAAGAATATAAGCATCACATGCAAGATATAAGTCAATATGGGAGCCAAGGGCCAATCTAAGTCAATACCCATCTCATGGATAGTGTCTTCGATCCAGCGTCCCGCAGTCTTGTTACACAAATGCATAGGCATACCCAGCCTTCAAGATAAAGCGATAAAACTAATCTAAGAAAGCGATTACAATTTTACAACATTGAAAAATGGCTCGCACACCGTATTACAAAATTACAACCCAATAAATGTAAAGCAAGAAGGGTATAGTAGGCCATGCTATTCACCATGCTAAAACTCACATAAAGCATAATGAAATCACAGTTTATGTGTAATTAATTATATTAATCAGATTTACAATAACATGTTATGCGTAATTAATTATATTAATCAGATTTACAATAACAGTTTATGCGTAATTTAATCGAATTAATTACATATCTAATCATGTTTATTTTTTATATATTTCTTTATTGTTATGTACTTTTCAGAATTAGTGAGTGTGTGAAAAGTGTAAGAAATTTCCTACCTTATGGAATCATGCACACAAAATTGTTCAAGAAGTTCAATATTCGACTTACCAATCCGAGTGGAAAGGAAGAAGGAATACAACATATACAATAGGGGTGCTTCCATAGGAAGCACATGATATATGTTGATGGGCGATGTAGATATCAAAGTATGTGTTAAAATGAGCAATTGGTAGCGGCCACCATTGCTAGAAGTACGAGCCAAAAGCAAATTGAAACTATAAAAAAGACCATTGCCAAAAGGAAAAGTCAAAAGCCTAAAGAAGATGACTCTCTTGCAAAGTAAGTTAGTCAAGATAAGGAAGATGATCAACAAAAGGAAGAAGAAGAAATTGAAAGAAGTGAGCAAGAAAACTGTCAACAAGACAAGGAAGAAGAAACCTCAACTAGAAGAAAAGGAAAGGCTCCCAAGGAAAACATTGTTGACATAGATCTGGAATCCCTATCGATTTCAAGAAGTGAGGTCACTATTACTCGAGTCTACTATGATCTTTTTATTAAAGTGATAAACGAGGTCGAGGAAATTTCCAAGGACTTGAAATCATTTAGAGGAGAATTCCATACTAGAATGGATGCCTTTGAAAATATGGTGGTCAACATGGAAACTAGAATGGATGATATCGAAACCAAAATGGATGACATCATTACAAACACACACAAAAAAGAGAATGATGAAATCTAATCTTGAGGAGCATGAAGAGAGTGAGGAAAAGGATGAAAAAGTGGATTATGAGAAAAGTGATGATAGTGAGAATGATGGAAATGGGAACAATGTGGAAGCCAATGAAGAAAATGACGAGGAAAAATGAAGAGAAAGAAAAAAAGAAATCATCTTTCAATAACCGATGAATAGGTTGATAAGGTTATTGGGGACTTAAAATGAGCAAGCAATCTATAAAGCATCATGGTGTGAAGAGCTAGCAAAACAACTGCAAACTCCATGAGATCTTCTAAGCTCTTATCTACTCTTTCTTTCCCTAAATTGTTATCCCATTTTATGCCCCTAGCATAGCCATTGTTGAACTTATTATATATGGTACTTTTGTATGAATTTCTCTTTAACTATCCTATGCGCACATGCTATTTTATGAATTGTCTCTATGTTATATGCATGTTCTTAGGAGCTTAGTGATTATATCATTGTGATAAGAGCTAATTTTTACCCCTAAAACTCTTTTTTGATCTATAACAAAGGGGGAGAAAAATGCTATGTAATGTGCTTACTTTGGTTAATATGCCTTAGAGTATGTAGCATGTCTCTTTTTTATTGAATCTTCATGTATTAAGCTTGGTTTTATATAGCTTGTGATCTTATATTGCTACACATGGTGGTTCAACTGTTTGGTGGCATTTTTGTATATGCCTTGGAAAGGTGTATGCAGGTTGTCTTAACTTCTGCCGAAGACCGGTCGATTGTAAGCTCAAGGTTTGTCATAATAAAATAAAAAAAGGGAGATTGTAAGCCCTAATGGCTAGTTTCTCTATTTTGATAAAAGACCGCCAATTGATTATGATCTAACGTTATTTGTTAATGTGATAGATTATTGGTTCTCTAGTGGTCTTGTTCCAAATTGAAGCATGAGGATTGTTGTATACATAATTCGTAAAACAACTATTTTGGTATAGAATTAAACTTTAGAGTTTATAACAAGTATAAATATTTCAATCACTGATAACAAAATTTATTAAGTGTGTCATTTTCTCATTTTTCAGCATATTTCATACTTTGTACGCAAGAAAAAACCCAGCGTGTCACAATAGAGGGACCTTTTGTTGGAGAAATTGGTTTTCTCTATAAATTAATGTGTAATTAATGTGTCGTGAGGACATATTAGAGCTAATATATTTATATGTTACACCGCTCGGTTTTGAATGTTATTGAGTTTATCACGAAGTGGGTTGCGCAAGCTTCGTAATGATATATAACATGTGAGAAAACAAATTTTTGGTGTCAATGATAAATTAGTATAAAGTGGGGTGGATGAAATGTGGTAAATGGGTTTTTTAACACACATCCCACATGGGAAACCTTTGGAAGAGTTTTTCACTTTATAAGGAAAAATGGTTCAGTTGAGTTTAAATTGTATTACCACTATTATGCCTCAAGTGATAACCTCGTGTGCGCCCGCGCATGGTGGGTGCAAACGGAAGGTCTGAGGATACCAAATTAGCTTGAACTTGTGTGCAGGCGCGACCTGCGTACACGAATGCCGGACCAAAACTTGCGGACCTGATCAGCCTCGTATTTGCTACTGGTTTGAATATTTTGGAATTCGAATTTGCTGTAACAGACAGAATTAAAAGAGGATAATGGCAGTGGACTGTAACTGCCTTGTTTAATTCTGTGTTTATTGGCTTGACTGTAGCCTGGACTGTTACAAGTCTCTCTTGGCAGCCTATAAAAGCAAGCATCTGCACTACTAGAACTTCCATCCCAAAATCTCCCTCTGCATTTTGTTCGGTATTTTTTCCTACATTTCATAAGCATTCTGCTGAGAGTTCCACACTGTTAAAACATTCGAAGGTTCTGCTTCTCTTGCTTTAGAGATACAGAAAGTGATTGGGCGTTGTACCTTGGGAGTTCAGTGTTCAAGAGTGCTAGAAGCTGATCAAAGGCCGGACATATTGAACTTAAGGGGAAGCGGTAAACTGCTATCTTGTCCAGGAGAAAATCCAAACCGGTTAAGGTTTCAGTATTTTTTCTGTAAACCTTACTGCAGTACTATAATTTTCCAAAGGCAGATTTTCTCGTCCAAATGAAATATTTTTTCATCCCATAAATTATTTTCCAGTGCAATTTTCCTATCCAGAAATTATTTTTTCAGTGCAGAATTTCTGTTCAGAAAGTATTTAAATATTTTTTTTGTCCAGTATAATTTTTACTTATTGCAGTATTCTGTTTTCTGTCATCAGTTACTGTTCAGTATTTTATTCAGAAGTTATAATAACTGTGCAGAACATTTTATTTTAGTGAACCAGGTATTTTAGAAACCAATAGTCTTAAGTTCAATACTATTTATTTCTGTGTTTATTTTCTGGTGCTATTTCTATAATAGATTACTAACTTTGTTTTGTTTTTATTATAGAGAAATGGCAAATACTGAAAATCAAAATGTTGCTACTGATATTGGCACTGGTTCCGGTAATGTTTCGGTTGGGGTTCCAACTACTGTGGTTCCTCCTTTCGGGAATTAAACAGGCGGTATTGAGACCATCTTCCCACCGTTTGTGGCTGCCATGCCAAACCGACCAATTCATTTTGGTCAGTTTGACAAACACAAAAAATTTAAGGGTGGCAGCAATTTTAAGTTGTGGAAGGAAAAAATAATGTTTTTCCTTACCACTCAACATCTGATTCGGTTTATTACTGAGGATAAACCGGTGAAGGACAGTAATGATCCTCAATCTGAAACCAAGGTACGAGCGTGGCTAAGTGCTGACTACCTCTGTCGGCACAGTATATTAATGAATTTAGATGATTTCCTTTATCAGTTGTACTATAAAAAAAATACAGCAAAAGATTTATGGGAATCTCTACTGAAAAAATATACTGTGGACGATGCGAGGTCCAAAAAGTTTATAGCCGCTCGTTTCCATGATTTCAGAATGGTGGATGGAAAGTTTGTTCTTGAATAGAGTGAAGAGTTTCAAAAGATATATCACGATCTTGCCGTTGAGGGCATGGGAATTAACGACTCTTTACAAGTGACGTTATTGATTGAGAAGCTCCCTCCTTCTTGGGATGATTTCAAGCATTACCTGAAACACAAGAAGAAGGAAATGACTCTGGAAGATCTGATGTTGAAACTGAGGATTGAACAGGACTCTAGAAAGATGAGTAAGAAGCCTAGCAGCTCTGTTGCTAAGGCAAATGTAGTTGAGACAGAAAACTCAAGGACTAATGCTAAGAGAAAGAGTCCAAATGAGTCAAAGGTTTCAAACTCAAAGTTTACTGGAACCTGTTATATGTGTGGTAAACCTAACCACAAAGCTAAGGATTGTCGTAGTCGAGTTGCGGTAACTAACAAGAACAAGAGAAATCCTAGTGCTGGGAACAAGAACCGGAATCAGAAGGCTGCCCAAATTAATGTGGCAGAAGATGGAAGACTGGGCTCTGGAATAGAAGACATGCATCTGGTAGCTGTCGTTTCAGAGGTAAACTTGGTTGGAGGCAACCAAAAAGAGTGGTTTGTTGATACGGGGGCCACTAGTCACATCTGTACTAATAAATGGATGTTCAAGACATACCAAGCTGTAGAAGATGGAGTCTGCTACATGGGGAACTCTGCGACCTCTAAAATAGAGGGAAATGACACTCTTGTCCTAAAAATGACATCGGGAAAGGAGGTGACTCTGACTAATGTGTGCCATGTGCCAGAGATCCGGAAGAACCTCATTTCGGGAATAGTGCTGAACAACAAAGGTTTTAGACTTGTCTTTTTAGCAAACAAGTTTATTCTTACCAAGAGTGGTGCCTTTGTGGGAAAAGGGTATTTAGCTGGTACTTTATTTAAAATGAATGTAATGACTGTACTACCAGGTACTGAGCCAATTGGCGTTAATGTAACTGAGGCTTCCACTAGCTCAACTGGAAAAATTGCCCAAGAGGCTAATAAATATATTAAATTTGCTTATACTGTTGAGTCTTTTAATTTATGGCATGATAGACTAGGTCATGTAAATATTAAAAGTATACAAAAGTTAGTTTCATTAAACTTACTTCCAAAATTTAACATTGATAAAAATTACAAGTGCGAGACTTGTATTGAGGCAAAGCTAGCTAAATCCTCTTTTCATTCAATTGAAAGAAGTTCAGAACCGTTAGACTTAATTCACACGGATGTTTGTGATTTAAAATATGTGCAATCAAGAGGCGGTAAAAATTACTTCATCACTTTTATTGACGATTGCACAAGATTTTGTTATGTTTACTTAATGAGAAGTAAAGATGAAGCAATATCTATGTTTAACCATTATAAAGCTGAAGTTGAAAATCAACTTGGCAAGAAAATTAAAAGGCTAAGAAGTGATAGGGGTGGAGAATATGTATCTCCATTTGAACAGTTGTGTGCTTGAAAGTGGGATAATTCATCAAACAACTGCACCCTATACTCCAGAACAAATTGAATAACAGAGCGAAAAAATAGAAATCTTAAAGAGATGATGAATGCAATGCTTATAAGTTCTGGCTCACCCCAGAATTTGTGGGGGGAAGCTTTGCTTTCCGCAAATCACATCCTAAACAGACTACCACATAAGAGACTAGATAAAACTCCTTATGAATTATGGAAAGGTCACGCACCTTCTTATAAGTTCATAAAAGTTTGGGGATGTCTAGCAAATGTTCCAATTTCACCCCCTAAGTGGACGATAATAGGACCTAAAACGGTAGATTGTGTGTTTATAGGATATGCACAGGATATTAGTGCTTATAAATTTTTAGTGCATAAATCAGATAACTCTGAAGTGCATGTAAATACAATTATTGAGGCTAGGGATGCCTCCTTCTTTGAGGGGATTTTTCCTTACATTAAGCATTCGAGCTTAGACCCTAGAAACAATCATGTTGAGAAGATTGTGGGGGAAAAAGAACTTGAAGAAGAAGTTGAAGAACCCAGACGTAGCAAAAGAGCTAGAAGGGAAAAGTCATTTGGACCAGATTTTCTAACTTACTTGTTAGAAAATGATCCTTTGACTTATAGAGAAGCAATTACTTCTCCAGATTTAAACTTATGGAAAGAAGCAATTGATAGTGAAATAAATTCAATTCTTCAAAACCATGCATGGGAACTTGTGGAAGCATTAGGTCACAAGTGGATCTTTAAAAGAAAGATGAGACCTGATGGTACAATTGACAAGTACAAGGCAAGACTTGTAATTAAAGGATACAGACAAACTGAGGGTGTTGATTATTTTGACACTTATGCCCCTGTATCTAGAAAAACATCAATCAGGCTAATTATTGCTTTTGCAACCTTGTTTGATTTGGAGATCCATCAAATGGATGTGAAAACAGCTTTTCTTAACGGAGAACTGGAAGAAGAAATATATATGGAACAACCTGAAGGTTATGTTGTTCCAGGCCAAGAAAACAAGGTGTGTAGACTTGTCAAATCACTGTATGGATTAAAACAAGCACCTAAACAATGGCATGAGAAATTTGATAGTGTAATGCTATCAATTGGTTTTCAAATAAACCAGAGTGATAAATGTGTCTACGTGAAAGGAAGTAAAGACGATTATGTAATAGTTTATATCTACGTAGATGACGTGATTATTATTGGTAACAAAGAAAATATTAAAGTTACCAAGAAATTGTTGTCGCAAAACTTCGATATGAATGATATGGGATATGCTGATGTAATACTTGGAATGAAAATTTCCAAAACATCAGATGGATAATCACTTTCTCAAAGTCATTATATTGAAAAAATATTAGACAATTTTGATAAAATGAAGTGATTTAATTGCAAGAACACCTATGGAAGTAGGTGCTAATCTTCACAAGAATCGTGGAGAAGGTGTGCGACAACTTGAATATTCTAGGATCATAGGCAGTCTAATGTATCTCATGGACTGCACTAGACCAGATATTGCAAACTCAGTCAGTAGACTAGCGAGGTATACAAGTAATCCCAGTTATGAGCATTGGAAAGAGTTAGTTAGAGTACTTAGATATATAAGATACACTGCTAACTATGGATTATTTTATACAAGATATCCAACTGTACTTGAAGGATACACTGATGCAAATTGGATAGCAGATTCCAAAAATATAAAATCCACAAGCGGATACATTTTTGTAATTGGAGGTGCAGCGGTTTCATGAAAATCATGCAAACAAACTTGTATTGTGAGATCAACTATGGAATCAGAATTCATAGTTATGGATCTAGCAGACGAAAAGGCCGAATGGTTACGTGGATTTTTGGAAGATGTTCCAATGTTTTCAAAACCAATGCCACCAGTTAGCTTACATTGTGATAGCATGTCAGCTATTGGTAGGGCAACGAATAATGTGTATAATTGGAAGTCTAGACATATACGTCGTAGACATAAATCCGTAAAGAAACTTTTGAAAACCGGTGTTATAGTTTTGGATTTTGTGAGATCCAAAGAAAATATAGCTGACCCATTAACAAAAGGTCTAACGAGAGATCTTGTTGAGATTCCATCAAGGGGAATGGGGCTGAAGCCCGTAAAATTGATTACCACTCATGATGGCAACCCTATATGAATTGTAAAGCCCAATTGCAGGTTCAAAGGGACAACCGAATTGTGGGGGGGAGTCGAACAAAGCACTCGGGAAAAGAGTTCCCAGCTCATTCCTAAGGTGAAAGATTGATAGACATGTCCATTGGAGGATAAACGAAAGTTTTTAATGATCCTTATACGTATCATGTGAAGTATGACAGGATACTTCTAAATAAGAGATCACCTATATCGAATGTGAAGGGGCCACTTCTATGAGATGACTTTAGGGCTAAATCTCTAGAGCATTAGATGAACATTTCCAAGGCAGTCCAGGGCCAAAATGGACAACAACGAAAGAATCGATTAACAATTTAGAGAAATCGTTGTGTGAGTATCGTTGTCTTGATACACACAAAACGCTGAACAGTTCAAGGCATCGCGTCCACTGGTTAGCAAGTGTATCCGATGGTATTTCACTAGGGAAGGTTCAAAGCTAACAACTACCTATCCCGATGCAACGAATTCTCGCCGAACTCTTGCATTGCATTTCATGACCATTTTTAAAAGATTTTTCATTAATGTCGGAGATTGTTGGAGAAATTGGTTTTCTCTACAAATTAAAGTGTAATTAATGTGTCGTGAGGACATATTAGAGCTAATATATTTATATGTTACACCGCTCGGTTTTGAATGTTATTGAGTTTATCACGAAGTGGGTTGCGCAAGCTTCGTAATGATATATAACATGTGAGAAAACAAATTTTTGGTGTGAATGATAAATTGGTATAAAGTGGGGTGGATGAAATGTGGTAAATGGGTTTTTTAACACACATCCCACATGGGAAACCTTTGGAAGAGTTTTTCACTTTATAAGGAAAAATGGTTCAATTGAGTTTAAATTGTATTACCACTATTATGCCTCAAGTGATAACCTCGTGTGCGCCCGCGCAGGGGGGTGCAAACGGAAGGTCTGAGGATACCAAATTAGCTTGAACTTGTGTGCAGGCGCGACCCTGCGTACACGAATGCCTGACCAAAACTCGCGGGCCTGATCAGTCTCGTATTTGCTGTAACAGACAGAATTAAAAGAGGATAATGGCAGTGGACTGTAACTGCCCTGTTTAATTCTGTGATTATTGGCTTGACTGTAACAGTAAGGTTTATTGCAGGATTAAACCTGGACTGTTACAAGTCTCTCTTGGCAGCCTATAAAAGCAAGCATCTGCACTACCAGAAATTCCATCCCAAAATCTCCCTCTGCATTCTGTTCGTGTTTTTTTCCTACATTTCATAAGTATTCTGCTAAGAGTTCCACACTGTTAAAACATTCGAAGGTTCTGCTTCTCTTGCTTCAGAGATACAGAAAGTGATTGGACGTTGTACCTTGGGAGTTCAGTGTTCAAGAGTGCGAGAAGCTAATCAAAGGCCGGACATATTGAACTTAAGGGGAAGCGGTAAACTGCTATCTCGTCCAGTATAATTTTTACTTATTGCAGTATTTTGTTTTCTGTCATCAGTTACTGTTTAGTATTTTATTCAGAAGTTATAATAACTGTGCAGAAAATATTATTTGAGTGAACCAGATATTCTTGAAACCAACACCTTTATGCTAATAAATCTGCTATAACTACTTCAAAATTGCATTTCAAAGTAGCTCCAAGATAAAGGAATTCATCAAATTTAAATTTTGTCTCAACTGTCGAAAAATCCTTGTTTCAAGTTCACCCCTAAGAAATTTGTCATGTATCTTCTTATTGCATATATATGAGAAACTTAAAGTGAATTATTAAGAAAATCAGGCTTGGAATGCTTAACAACGTTTGTTTATTTTTTTTGGGGGTAAAAATGGTATGTTTTGAATGCTGCATTTTAGAAGAGTTGAAACCAAGTATAATGTTGGTTTTAGCCCATTTAGCATCTGGAGGTGCTACTATTTTCTATAAGGTTGCATTAACAAATGGTATGAAGATCTAGATTTTGGTTCTCTACAGATTGGTTTCTGCCACAATTTTCATTACTCCACTTGCTTTGATCTTTGAGAAGTCTTCGTCCGATGTTTATCCCTTTTCTTGTTCTTCTTCTTCACGATTTTGATTTTATATATATATATATATATATATATATATAAATTTGAAAAAGCCGCTATATTTAGTCAGTAACAATTTTTCCCCTCTAAATAGTAATAACATTAATTTAGGCTACTTAAAACCAAACTATTTTACGGATATGCTCAGTTCGTCAAATTAGTTAATCCGGCCAAATATCAAGCTAAAAAGAGCACGTATCTTCCACATGAGACCCATTTTAAGGAAAAAATTGTCCGAAAATTTTCTTGCCTCCAAAATGTTAAAACCCTAACAACCTCCCCCTTCCCCTTATTCATCTTCTTAATATGAACCATAAACTTGTTCTCCTTCTCGAAACCCACATCCGAACCAATTAATGTATCTTAATTCCCAAACTGGCAAGAATAATGGAGAAGTTGCAAGACTTAGCCTAAAATACAATTATTAAAGTACCCATCTTGTTCATCCCAATCAACTTCAATCCCCAATTTCATGAAATTCAAGAACATCACTCGGGCAACCTTGTTGAGAATCTTGATAAGTTAAAGATTAACATCCATGTAAATATGAACTGGGTTCTTGATAATTTTGCATTCCCAAGGGCAATGCAATGGTTACAATTGGGAAGATTTGAAGAGGAAGTAGGTAAACAAGCTTTGAGAAACTAAAGTCTTGAGCAAGATGAGTCAGAGACTCTAAATGGGGTACCAGAAAGAGAGATGGATTTATTAGGAATGGAAAGATTTATTTGAACAAAGCATTTTTGGGGGGAGGTGTTAGTTTTGGGTTCATAGTTGATAAGAGAAAATGACATAATGTTTATGGAAAGAATGGAAGGGGTAGAATTGGAAGAGCAATGGATTTGGAAAGAATGGTGGCCACAGCCAGGAGACGAGGAGAAAGGAAAATGAGGAGTTGAGGTGAAAGGTGGGCATGAAAGTTTAGCTATTGAGGAGGAAGAGCAGTTGTGAGCTACTATGGTAGAGGCGGTGGAGAGGGAAAGAAGTAGGAGCAATAAGGTGTGTGGTGGTGGTGGTGGTGGTGGTGGTGGTAGTGGAAGAGGGTGGCTTAACCATTCCTAATCAACTCCTTCGAGAGAGAGCATCAGCTACGATGTTTTCCTTACCTTTCTTGTACTTGATAATGTATGGAAAAGTATCAATGAAGGAAACCCACCTAGCATGTATCTTGTTCAACTTACTTTGTCCCTTTAGATACTTGATAGACTCATGGTCGGTATGAATCACAAACTCCCTTGCGATCAAGTAGTGCTGCCATGTTTCCAAAACTCTAACGATAGCGTATAACTCTTTATCATATGTAGGATAATTAAGCGAAGCGCCATTTAATTTTCCACTAAAATATGCTAAAGGTTTGCCTTCTTGTTGCAAAACAACCCCGATACCTGCCCTGATGCATCACATTCAACTTCAAAAGTTAAATCAAAGTTAGGTAAAGAAAAAATAGGGTTACAAGTAAGTAATTGCTTAAGCTTCTCGAAGAATTCTTCTTGCGGGTTGTCCCAAAAGAATGAGACATCTTTCTTCACCACTTCATTTAATAAGGAAGCAATCGTGCTAAAATCACGAATAAAACACCTATAAATGCTTGCCAACCCATAGAATGAGCGAACTTGAGTAGCACTTGTTGGTCTCGGCCAATCTATAATTGCTTGAATTTTTGTCGGATCAACACTTATACCTTAAGAACTAACAATGTATCTAAGAAAGTTAACAAAATTAGTGCAAAAACAAACTTTTCAAGTTTAGCATACAAAGTTTGCTCCCTTAGAATAGTAAAAACAGTTTTAAGATGCTCAAGATGATCCTCTAAGTTTTTACTATAAACAAGTATATCATCAAAATAAACTACAACAAATTTTCCAAAGCAATGGCGAAATATGTAGTTCATTAATCTCATGAAAGTACTAGGTGCGTTAGTAAGACCAAAAGGCATAACAATCCAT
This sequence comes from Vinca minor, assembly GCA_026122235.1. NCBI lineage: Eukaryota > Viridiplantae > Streptophyta > Magnoliopsida > Gentianales > Apocynaceae > Vinca > Vinca minor. The sequence continues at coordinate 285,756 of JAOCZM010000112.1, read as the reverse complement.
TCATATAATCCGTATTTAGTCTTAAAAAAGGGGTTTTCCATTCGTCACCTTCTTTCATTCTTATTTGGTGATAGCCTTGAGTTAAATCAATTTTAAAGAAAATTAAAGCGCCACTTAACTCATCTAGCATGTCATCTAAGTGAGGAATCGGATGTTTTTATTTAATAGTTATCTTATTAATATTGCGACAATCTGTACATAATTTGAAAGTCCCTTCTTTCTTAGGTACTAAAATAACCGGTCTAGCACAAGGACTTAAAGATTCTCTTAACTACTCCTTAAGAAGTAAATCGACTTGCCTTTGAATTTCCCGAGTTTGATTCGGATTTGCTCGATAGGTCGCACGGTTTGGAAGACTTGCTCCCGGAATGAAGTCGATTTGATGCTCAATTCCCCTAATTGGAGGCAGTCCTCTCGGCAACTCTTTGGGAAATACGTCCTTGAATTCCTGCAAGAGATGAATAGCAAGACTAGGTAGAGAAGAAAACATTAGATCAAAAGAAAAAGTGTTAGAAGCAAGAGACCTTTCGATTTCTCTATAAACTAACAAGACAATTACTTGTTTTGCTCGTATTACCCTATCTACCTTTCCTGGGTTGATAAATAAACACTATTTTCTCTCTTTTTGTGAGCTTGCCTTTTGTCTCACTAAGCTCACGGCTTTTTTGGTCCTTTTTTCCCTCGGAGTTTACCTCATGGGTAGGATCACTCGTTTTTTTCCACTCTTCTCTCTATTTATGGCCATTTGTTTATGTACCTCACAAGATTGACTATTAAACAAAGGAAGTAAAGTAAATCTGATTTTATCCTTTGTAACTTCATATATATTATTTTTTACCCATGTGATCGGCACTTCTATCGTATTGCCGTGGCCTTCCCAAGATTATGTGACTTGTGTGTTTAGCCCTAAGGGCGATCGAACTCGGTTTTTGATAATGGACAAACACTTGATGTTTGTGTCTAATGTTTATATCTTTGTGATAGAATATTGGAACATAGATTGGAAGCTCTAAGTACTTCAATCAAGCCATGATCGAGATTCAAAGTCATATCATTCAAGGCTCATCTTTCAAGATTGAAGATTGAAGACTTAGGTTTGGTTAGTTTAGCTTTGTTGTCATAAGTAGTTATCTTATAAAGCTCTAACCAAAGCTCTTATGAACATAAGCTCTACACTCTAGTCTTGCTTGCACACAAACACGTTTTCAAAAGGCTTAAGTTTCAAAATGATCTTTACATGTGTTCTTACCCAAAAAGCCTTTGATTTCATAGATAAGTCTTTTAGAAAAGTTTTCCAAGTATTCTTATTTATTACAATTTGGGAAAACCTTTTAGACTTCAAGAGATTTCAAAACAAAGGTCAAAACATCATCTCTCATACTCTGAAAAGTCGGTCAACCGAGATTTTCTCGGATCAACCGAAGGATTTACTGAGAGTTGTTCTGTCAAAGTTCGGTCGACCTAAGCTTGGGTCGGTCGACCGAGATGATGGTTCGGTCGACCGAGTTTTTGGTCGGTCAACCGAGTTGCTCAAGTTCGGTCATCCGAGACTTGTTTCGGCCAACCGAACTCTGTTTCTACTAGCCGTTTTTTTACCGTTGGAGACTCGATTTTCAGCCAAATTTGAAATGTATAAATACTCCAAAGCTAGAGAAACATTCCAAGGCTTGCATATCAAATATTCATTGATCTCTCATCAAGCCAAAACACTTTCAAAGCAAAAACACTTGATCTCCATGATATAAATCATTCAAAGGTGTTATTTCAAAAAGCAAGACAAAGAGTGAGCTTCTTATGTTCAAGAGCTACAATTGTTGTACTTCAAAGGTATTATATCTTTCACTTAGAAGAGTGAACTTCATTGTATTGAATTCCATCTTATTCCCTTTCTTAGTGATAGGGTTAATTTTGTAATAGACCTACTTAGTGTGGGCAAGTTCTTAGTGAAGTTTGTTGAAATCCTTGGGTGCGGCTCAAGGTAGTGGATGTAGATTCTAAGTGAATCGAACCACTCTAAATCCTTTGTCTTGTTGATTGGGTTTTTGCTTTAGCATTTGTTAAACTTGCACTATCATTGGTTAATTTGGAAATAGTTTACAAGATTTATTAGAAACCCAATTCACCCCCCCCCCCCCTCTTGGGTTCCTTCATTGTGGTCATCGGCACCACATCACACAAAACTTTATCCTTGAACCACCCAATTCCAAACTTCTCGAAAGCAACATCAGCCTTCCTCTCACCGCGTGGTGAGATCACTTCCGCAGAGCTTGATCTTTCCGAGGGTACAGTGCTCATGTCGGATAACTTGTCTAATTCACCATTCTTGCCCGGATGGATGGCAACCGGGGCTAGCTTGCTTCCACTGGTGGCGGGCGGGCGAAGGGTCCAAAGGACACGTAGCCGGGGTACTATGGCCAAAATGAACTCCTGCCTATGGAGGAATGCAGATAGAACTGTGGATACCTCAGTTTTGGGATAGGTTTTGCTGCGACGAGGATGCCTTTTTTAATCAGCCAACGTCAAGACCTGCAACAGAGTCCTATCGGGAAAGCACCCAACTCGATCTCAACTTGTTTATCCACCTTAATTTCACCATTATTATTCAACCAAGATAGTTTATAAGGCATATGATGTGCCTTACATGGAAAATCAAGCGCGTAAACCATATCATAAGAACAAACGTTAGTACAACTTCCATTATCAATAATCAATAAATAAACCTTGCCTTTAACGTTACACTTAGTTTGGAATAAGTTTCTTCTTTGTTGATGAAGATCATCCAAAGGTTGTGAATGAAGTAGCTTCATCGTAACCAAAAGTTGATTCCCATCTTCTGGAGATTCTCCCACATTCTCGGTTTCTTCCTCCAAATCAGCCTCTTCGGCTTCATCATCACTTACCCACGATCCATCAACATGATCATTGTACTCTTGTTAGGGCAATCCCTATGCCCCTACACTTAAAACATTCCCGAACAAGATTTGGAGTAGAATTTACCCTCGTATTGGCTTAAACGGTTGCGTTTGATGACCTTACTGCCTCAAACTGACTCGTGGCTGTGTTTGCACCAATTTGGACCTCTTTACACTTGCTTTGGCTCGGCAAAACAATGGAAAAATTCTGGGACAGATTCGGCTTCTTCCAAGCTTGGAAAATTGTCATTTTGGGCTTTGAACTCTTTTCTTTTTGTTTCCTTTCAACTTGTTCTGCATAATACAACATAGATGTAATATTATCAAGGTTAGCACGTTCTACCTTTGACCGAATTTTATCATTTAGTCTAGCCAAGAACCGCGCCATTGTTGCCTCATCTCCTTCTTGAATATCGGCCCTAATCATCGCAATTTCCATTGCCTTGTTATATACGTTTTAGAATTATTGGCCATATCATAAATATTTATTATATTAACCTGTTAATTAAAATACCAATTCTATTTTATCCTATCAGAATTTCTAACAATTTATCTATATTTAGTTTATCGAACCTGTTTTCAGTTTCAACCAATCAAAGACATAGAAATCCAACGTGGAATTTTCTAGAATTTGTTGTGATTTAATGGTTTTACAAAAAACATAATTGGTTTAGAAGAGTTTAAATCAATTACATTAATTAGAAACTAATTTTTATCTTAATAAACTTCAAATATTAATACACTTCTCCAATAATCTTAAAATATCTCCCAATTGAGAATAAGAAATAAACTGAAAACAATTATCATCTAAAAGTTAAATAACTTCATTTCTTTATTATTGGTAATATAATAAATTTTTATTCTATTAATCTATTAACTAAAATACCAATTCCAGTTTATTCTATCATAATTTCTAACATTCTATCTATATTTATATTATAGAACCTGTTTTCAGTTTCAACCAATGAAAGACTTAGAAATCCAACGTGGAATTGTTTAGAATTTGTTGTGATTTAATGGTTTTACAAAAACGTGATTGGTTTGGAAGAGTTTAAATCCATTAAATTCATTAAGAATTAGTTTTCATCTTAATAAACTTCAAATATTAAACCACTTCCTCAATAATCTTGAAATGTCTTCCAATTGTTAATAAGAAATAAATTGAAAAAATTATCATCTAAAAGTTAAATAAATCATTTTTTATTTTTTTAGATTTCTTTATTGTTATGTACTTTTCAGAATTATTGGTTATATCATAAATTTTTATTCTATTAATTAATTAATAAAAATTCCAATTCTATTTTATATTACAGAACCTGTTTTCAACCAATCGAAAACTTAGAAATCCAACTTTGAATTTTCTTGAAATTTTTGTTGTTTAATGGTTTTACAAAAACTTGATTGGTTAAGAAGAGTTTAAATTAATTAGAAACTAATTTTTATCTTAATAAACTTCAAATATTAAATCACTTCCCGAATAATCTTGAAATACCTTACAATTGATAATAAGAAATAAACTGAAAAAAATTATCATCTAAAAGTTAAATAACTTCATGTTTTATTTTTTTAGATTTCTTTCTTAGAATTATTGATCATACCATAAAATTTTAATCTATTAATCTATTAATTAAAATACCAATTTCATTTTATTCTATCATACTTTCTAACAATCTATTTATATTTATATTACAGAACCTGTTTTCAGTTTCAACCAATCAAAGACTTAGAAATCCAACGTAGAATTTTCTAGAATTTTTTGTGGTTTAATGGTTTTAAAAAACTTGATTGGTTTAGAAGAGTTTAAATCAATTAAATTAATTAGGAACTAATTTTTATCTTAATAAATTCCAAATATTAAACCCCTTCCCCAATAATTTTGAAATGTCTTCCAATTGATAATAAGAATAAATTGAAAATATTTATCATCTAAAAGTTAAATAACTCATTTTTATTTTTTTTTTAAATTTTCTTTATTCTTATGTACTTTTTAGAATTATTGGTTATATCATAAATGTTTATTCTATTAATTAATTAAAATATCAATTATATTTTTTACTATCATACTTTCTAATAATCTATCTATATTTATATTACATAACTTGATTTCAATTTCAACCACTTGAAAACTTCAAAATCCAACATTGAATTTTCTTGAATTTTTTGGTGTTTAATGGTTTTACAAAAACTTGATTGGTTTTGAAGAATTTAAATCAATTAAATTAATTAGAAACTAATTTTTAGCTTAATAAACTTCAAATATTAAACCACTTCCCCAATAATCTTGAAAAACTTTACAATTGATAACAAGAAATAAGCCGGAAAAAATATCATCTAAAACTTCAATAACTTCATGTTTTATTTTTTTAGATTTCTTTATTGTTATATAATTTTTTAGAATTATTGGTCATATCATAAAATTCTGTTCTATTAATTAATTAATTAATTAAAATACCAATTCCATTTTATTCTATCTTACTATCTAACAATCTAACTATGTTTATATTACAATATCTGTTTTCATTTTCAACCAATCAAAGACTTGAAAATTCAACGTGGAATTTTCGATATTTTTGTGTTTTAATTGTTTTACAAAAAAATTATTGGTTTAGAAAAATTTAGATCAATTAAATTAATTTTAACTTAATAAACTTTAAATATTAAACCACTTCCCCAATAATCTCTCTAAATCTTGATATTTCATCCAATTAATTATAAGAAATAAATTGAACACAATTATCAACTAAAAGTTAAATAACTCAGGTTTTATTTTTTTTATATTTCTTTATTGGTCAAGTCATAAATATTTTTTCTATTAATTATTTAATTAAAATACCAATTCCATTTTATTGTATAATACTATCTACAAACTATCTATATTTATATATTTTTTATTTTTGAATTATAAATTCTTCTTTTATTCATTTTTTATATTTTTGCAGATCGACTATGAATGTTAATGAGAAACAAATGTTTTTTCAACATAAACAAATGAGTGCACTTCTATTGGCACAATCTAATTTTCAATTTTTTTTTTTGGGTTTTTTCATAAAACACTATACCACATCTTCAATTGTTTTCCATTTCCTTTTTAAGAGGAGTTTTTTGTTATCAATTTTTATTTCTAGTTTTCAATGAGGAGAGGTGTTTTATTTTATTCAAAGTATACCTTCAAATGTAAGGTCTTTTTTTCTTTTTTCTTTTAGGATCAAGAGAAGGAGTATGTGGATTGTTATTGTATATGAAAGTATATCTAAAATGTGATATATTTTGTTTATTTTGGAATATTTTATATATTTTTCTTAAATCCTATATCTCTTTTCACATATAATTTACCTTTATGAAATTCAAGACAATATTTAAAAAAAAAACTCAACAAAGTTTTTTTCAGGAAACCAATTCAAATTTTTCAAAATTTTTTCCGTTTCTTTCTTTGTCTTGCATAGCACGGGTTTTTAGCTAGTGTGTGTGTGTCTATATATATATATATATATATATATATATATATATATATATATATATATATATATATATATATATATATATACAGAGCACTGTTTTTAGTTTCGATCAATCACATTCTTCTAAATCCTACGTGTAATTTCCATGAATTTTTGTTCAATTAATTATTTTATAAAATTTCGATTGGAAGTTAAATTTTACTTTGGTTGTAAACTCTTGATTGGCATATAAGAGTATCCCACATTGAAAAATTACATTGTTTTTTGAGTTTGACAATACTATAAAAGAGAGTACTTTGACATTTTTGAGTGAGAAATTGGGCTGACATTTCAGCCCATCAAATTAGGGAATCCCACTTATTTGCTACTTATATTTTTTATTTAAAAAAATATAAATAGTTAAAGTTTTAACAAATAACGGGTAATTAAGATGACCGGGTCCTTCGAATTCCGATTGAGCTTACAATCAAGTTCGATTTAACTTTGACTTATACAATGTTCATTTTTTGTTTTTTGTTTCTTATGCATCATTTTTATTTTCATAATATCTTTTTAAAAATATAAATAAATATGGATATTTAAAAATTTAAAAAAATCAATTCGCTTCGTTTATACTGCAAAAATAAGTGAATTTTCTTATAAACTCTATAAAACTAAAGTATTAATTTGAAGAAATTTTAATTTCTAATAAAATAAAAAAGTAAAAAACATTAATCTAAAGTCACATAAGAGAATTAACAACAATAAAGACTCTCAGTAAAAAAATTAAAACTTGACAAATGACAAGACTATAAAAGAAAATTAATGTGTATAAAATTTATACTCCCTTCGATTAAAAATAGAAGTTTTTCTAAGAGTTATTTTTTGTTGAAAGATATAGGTCTTTTTACAAGAATTGTGCATTTTTTGGCAAATTTACCCTTACATTATTTTCTCCATATATTCATTTTTCTCAAAATGTGCATTATCCATGCAACTCTACATTAATTTATTTGTTCTTCTGGAATATTAATTAGGGGTATTTTAGTCATCTTGATTAGTATCTTAATTTTTTTGAAAACTCCTAAAAAGATTTATATTTTGAATCGGAGGGAGTATCTGTCTATATTTATATTACATAGTCTGTTTTCAGTTTCAGCCAATCACATTCTTCTAAATCTTACGTGTAATTTCCATTATTTTTTGTTCAATTAATTATTTTATAAAATTTTCATTGGTTGGTTAAGTTTTACTTTGGCTGTAAACTCTTGATTGGCTTATAAGAGTATCCCACATTGAAAAGTTACATTATTTTTTGAGTTTAAAAATACTATAAAGGAGAGTACTTTGACATTTTTGAGTGAGAAATTGGGCTGACATTTCAGCCTATCAAATTAGGGAATCCCACTTATTTGCATCTTAAATTTTTTATTTATATAAATATAAATAGTTAAAGTTTTATCAAATAACGGTTAATTCAGATGACCGGGTCCTCCGAATTCCGATTGAGCTTACAATCAAGTTCGATTTAACTTAGACTTATGCAATGCTCATTTTTTATTTTTTATTCTTATGCATCATTTTTATTTTCATAATATCTTTTTTTAAAAAAAATAAATATGGATATTTAAAAATGAAAAAAAAATCAATTCGCTTCTTTTATACTGTAAAAATCAAGTGAATTTTATTCTAAACTCTCTAAAATTAACGTATTAATTTGCAAAAAAATTAGTTTCTAATCAAATAAAAAAAGTAAAAAAAAGATTAATCTAAAGTCAAATAAGAGAATTAACAACAATAAAGACTCCCACATCTAAATATAGTTATTATTTTTTAAACTTGACAAATGGCAAGACTATAAAAGAAAATTAATGTGTATAAAATTTATACTCCCTTCGATACAAAAGGGAAGTTTTTCTAAGAGTTATTTTTTGTTGAAAGATATAGGACTTTTTACAAGAATTGTGCATTTATTGGCTAATTTACCCTTACATTATTTTCTCCATATATTCATTTTTGTCAATATGTGTAGTTTCCATGCAATTCACATTAATTTATTTTTTCTTTTTGAGTATTCATTAGGGGTACTTTAGTCATCTTCATTAGTATCTTAATTTTTGTGAAAACTCCTAAAAAGATTTATATTTTGAATCGGAGGGAGTATCTATCTATATTTATATTACAGAGCCTGTTATCAGTTTCAGCTAATCACATTCTACTAAATCCTACGTGTAATTTCCATGAATTTTTGTTGAATTATTTATTTTATAAAATTTTGATTGGTTGGTTAAATTTTACTTTGGTTGTAAACTCTTGATTGTCTTATAAGAGTATCACAAATTGAAAAGTAACATTGTTTTTTGTGTTTGACAATATTATAAACGAAAGTACTTTGACATTTTCGAGTGAGAAATTGGGCTAACATTTCAGCCCATCAAGTTAGGGAATCCCACTTATTTGCTTCTTATATTTTTTATTTATATAAATATAAAAAGTTAAAGTTTTAACAAATAACGGGTAATTCAGATTACCGGGTCCTTCGAATTCCGATTCAGATTACAATCAAATTCGATTTAACTTAGACTTATGCAATGCTCATTTATTTTCTGATGCATCTTTTTTATTTTCATAATTTCTTTTTAAAAATAAATAAATAAATATAGATATTTAAAAATGAAAAAAATCAATTCTCTTCGTTTATACTGTAAAAATCAAGTGAATTTTCTTCTAAACTCTCTAAAACTAAAGTATTAATTTGAAGAAATTTTAAATTCTAATAAAATAAAAAAGTAAAAAATATTAATCTAAAGTCACATAAGAGAATTAACAACAATAAAGACTCCCACATAAAAAATTAGTTATTATTTTTTTAAAACTTGACAAATGACAAGACTATAAAAGAAAATTAATGTGTATAAAATTTATACTCCCTACGATTCAAAATAGAATTTTTTCTAAGTGTTATTTTTTTTTTAAATATATATGTCATTTTACAAGAATTGTGAATTTATTGGCTAATTTACCCTTACATTATTTTCTCCATATATTCATTTTTGTCAAAATGTGTAGTATCCATGCAACTCTACATTAATTTATTTGTTCTTTTCGAGTATTAATTAGGGGTACTTTACTCATCTTAATTAGTATCTTAATTTTTGTGAAAACTCCTAAAAAGTTTTATATTTTGAATCGGAGAGAGTATCTATCTATATTTATATTACAGAGACTGTTTTCAGTTTCAGCCAATCACATTCTTCTAAACCCTACGTGTAATTACCATGATTTTTTGTTCAATTAATTATTTTATAAAATTTTGATTGGTTGGTTAAATTTTACTTAGGTTGTAAACTCTTGATTGGCATATAAGAGTATCCCACATTGAAAAGTTACATTTTTTTTTTGAGTTTGGCAATACTATAAAAGAGAGTACTTTGACATGTTTTGAGTGAGAAATTGGGCTGACATATCAGTCCATAAAATTAGGGAATCCCACTTATTTGGTTCTTATATTTTTTTTATTTATTTAAATATAAATAGTTAAATTTTTTACAAAAAACGGGTAAATAAGATGACCGGGTCCTTCGAATTCCGATTGAGCTTACAATCAAGTTCGCTTTAACTTAGACTTATGCAATGTTCATTTTTTGTTTTTTATTTCTTATGCATCATTTTTATTTTCATAATATCTTTTTAAAAATATAAATAAATATGGATATTTAAAAATGTAAAAAAAATCAATTCGTTTCGTTTATACTGCAAAAATCAAGTGAATTTTCTTATAAACTCTCTAAAACTAAAGTATTAATTTACAGAAATTTTAATTTCTAATAAAATAAAAAAGTAAAAAACATTAATCTAAAGTCACATAAGAGAATTAACAACAATAAAGACTCCCAATAAAAAAATAGTTATTTTTTTAAAACTTGACAAATGACAAGACTATAAAAGAAAATTAATGTGTATAAAATTTATACTCCCTTCGATTAAAAAATAGAAGTTTTTCTAAGAGATATTTTTTGTTGAAAGATATAGTAGGTCTTTTTAGAAGAATTGTAAATTTATTGGCTAATTTACCCTTACATTATTTTCTCCATATATTCATTTTTGTCAAAATGTGTTGTTTCCATGCAACTCTACATTAATTTATTTGTTCTTTTGGAGTATTAATTAGGGGTACTTTAGTCATCTTGATTAGTATCTTAATTTTTGTGAAAACTCCAAAAAAGATTTATATTTTGAATCAGAGGGAGTATCTATCTATATTTATATTACAGAGCCTGTTTTCAGTTTCAGCCAATCACAATCTTCTAAATCCTACGTGTAGTTTCCATGAATTTTTTGTCAATTAATTATTTTATAAAATTTTGATTGGTTGGTTAAATTTTACTTTGGTTGTAAACTCTTGATTGGCTTAGAAGAGTATCCCACATTGAAAAGTTAAATTATTTTTTAAGTTTGACAATACTATAAAAGAGAGTACTTTGACATGTTTTGAGTGAGAAATTGGGCTGACATTTCAGCCCATCAAATTATGGAATCCCACTTATTTGTTTGTTATATTTTTTATTTATGTAAATATAAATAGTTAAAGTTTTAACTAACAACGGGTAATTCAGATGACCGGGTCCTGTGAATTCCGATTGATCTTACACTGAAGTTCGATTTAACTTAGACTCATGCAATGTTCATTTTTTGTTTTTTATTATTTTGCATCATTTTTATTTTCATAATATCTTTTTAAAAATAAATAAATATGGATATTTAAAATGAAAAAAAAAAATCAATTCGCTTCGTTTATACTGCAAAAATCAAGTGATAAAACTACTTCAAAATTTTAAGAGTATATGAAAAGAAAAAGTCTTCATAATCTACTTTGAAGAAGATTAAAACTGCATCAAAATTCTGCTAACCATAAATTTTGGCAAACAAGTCTATGTTAATTAGTACTGTCTTTCGTTGTATAGGTGTTGGAAGGGATAATAAAACCCAGATTTTCTATTTGTTGAATGGACTAAGCAATGTGTAGACAAAATAAATAATGTGTTTTTTGTTGAATGCTCCATATTCAATCATTAAATGCAAAATAAAATATATATTTTGATAGATTTTTGATTTTTTCACTATATTAATAGATTAAACGAAATCTGGGTAGTATTAACTAATCAAATGCACTTAGAGATCTACATATTGATAATTAAACGGATAAAAAGTAATAATCAAACTTATAGTCAAAAAAATTCTTTTTGCTATCATTACAAAATCTCTTTTTCCTTGCATATGCATTTTTTATGAAATAATGTATTTCCCGTGCATAGCACTGGTTTTTTGCTAGTGTGTTATAGATACGTATATTTATATCTATATATTTCTTCAATACTATTTTCTTAGATTTTCACATTTTTTTATTAATTTACTAATTTTTATTGGTTGAGAATATTTAGGTTAATTAAATTAATTGAAAATTAACTTATCTTAATAAAAATTAAATATCAACTTTAATTGGTGCAAAAATGTTAAACTATTTCATTTAAATTGGGAGATGAGGGATTCGATCCCCCGACCTGCAAACCGAATGCTACGCCACATTGCCAACTACTCTGGCAGGTATTTGACAATTATTTTCTTTAATTGTTTTAATGTAATGCTAATTTAAAATTTATTTTGGTTGTAAACTCTTAATTGGCTTATAAAAGTATCCCACATTGAAAAGTTACATTGTTTTTTGAATTTGACAATACTATAAAAGATGGTACTTTGACATGTTTTGAGTTACAAAATTGGGCTGACATTTTAGCCCATCAAATTAAGGAAGCCCGCTTATTTACTTCTTATATTTTTTATTTATAAATATAAATAGTTAAAGTTTTAACAAATAACGGGTAATTCAGATGACCGGGTCCTCTGAATTCCGATTGAGCTTATAATCAAGTTCGATTTAGCTCAGACTTATGCAATGTTCATTTTTTTTATTCTAATGGAGAATTTTTATTTTCATAATATATTTTTAAAAATAAATAAATATGGATATTTAAAAAAAAATCAATTCGCTTCGTTTATACTGCAAAAATCAAGTGAATCTTTTTCTAAACTCTCTAAAACTAAAATATTAATTTGTAGAAATTTTAATTTATAATAAAAGTTAAAAATATTAATATAAAGTCAAATAAGAGAATTAACAACAATAAAAACTCCCATATAAAAAAAAAATAATAATTATTTTTAAAAATTTAAAATTACAAGACTATAAAAGAAAATTAATGTGCATAAAATTTATACTTCCTCCCATTCAAAATAGAAGTTTTGTTAAGAGTTATTTTTTGTTGCAAAATATAGGTCTTTTTACAAGATTGTTGCATTTATTGGCTAATATATCCTTACATTATTTTCTCCATATATTCATATTTGTCAAAATGTATAGTTCTCATGCAACTCTTCATTAATTTATTTGTTCTTTTGGAGTATTAATTAGGGGTACTTTAGTCATCTTGATTAGTATCTTAATTTGTGTGAAAACTCCTAAAAAGACTTATATTTTGAATCGGAAGGAATATCTATCTATATTTATATCACAGAGTCTGTTTTCAATTTCAGCCAATCACATCCTTCTAAATCCTACGTGTAATTTCCATGAATTTTTGTTCAATTAATTATTTTATAAAATTTTGATTGATTGGTTAAATTTTACTTTGGTTGTAAATTCTTAATTTGCTTATAAGAGTATCCCACATTGAAAAGTTACATTGTTTTTTGAGTTTAACAATACTATAAAAGAGTGTACTTTGACATGTTTTGAGTTACAAAATTACTTTGATATTTTTTCTTTCATTAAACATTACGTTTCCGTGCATAGCACGGGTATTTTTGCTAGTATATATATATACTAGCAAAAATCAAGTGAATTTTCTTCTAAACTCTCTAAAACTAAAGTATTAATTTGCAGAAATTTTAATTTCTAATAAAATAAAAAAGTAAAAAACATTAATCTAAAGTCAAATAAGAGAATTAACAACAATAAAGACTCTCACTTAAAAAAAGAGTTATTATTTTTAAAACTTAACAAATGGCAAGACTATAAAATAAAATTAATGTGTAAAAAATTTGTACTCCCTTCGATTCAAAATAGAAGTTTTTCTAAGAGTTATTTTTTGTTGAAAGATATATGTCTTTTTACAAGAATTGTGCATTTATTGGCTAATTTACCCTTACATTATTTTCTCCATATATTCATTTTTGTCAAAATGTGTTGTTTCCATGCAACCCTACATTAATTTATTTGTTCTTTTGGAGTATTAATTAGGGGTACTTTAGTCAACTTGATTAGTATCTTAATTTTTGTGAAACCCCCAAAAAAGATTTATATTTTGAATCGGAGGGAGTATCTATCTTTTATCTATATTTATATTACAGAGCCTGTTTTCAGTTTCAGCCAATCTCAATCTTCTAAATCCTACGTGTAATTTCCATGAATTTTTGTTCAATTAATTATTCTATAAAATTTTGATTGGTTGATTAAATTTTACTTTAGTTGTAAACTCTTGATTGGCTTATAAGAGTATCCCACATTGAAAAGTTACATTGTTTTTTGAGTTTGACAATACTATAAAATAGAGTACTTTGACATTTTTGAGAGAGATATTGGGCTGACATTTCACCCCTTCAAATTAGGGCATCCCACTTATTTGCTTCTTAGATTTTTTATTTATATAAATATAAATAGTTAAATTTTTAACAAATAACGGGAAATTTAAACGGTCGGATTCTCTGAATTCCGAACGAGCTTACAATTAAGTTCGATTTATCTTAGGCTTGTGCAATGTTCATTTTTTTTTTATTTATTCTTATGCATCATTTTTATTTTCATTAATATCTTTTTAAAAGTATAAATAAATAAGGATATTTAAAAATGAAAAAACACCAGTTCGCTTCGTTTATACTGCAAAAATCAAGTGAATTTTATTCTAAACTCATTAAAACTAAAGTATTAATTTGTAGAAATTTTAATTTCTAATAAAATAAAAAAGTAAAAAAAATTAATCTAAAGTCACATAAGAGAATTAACGACAATAAAAACTCCCACATAAAAAAGAGTTATTATTTTTTAAACTTGACAAATGGAAAGACTATAAAATAAAATTAATGTGTATAAAATTTATACTCCCTTCGATTCAAAATAGAAATTTTTCTAAGAGTTATTTTTTGTTGAAAGATATAGGTCTTTTTACAAGAATTGTGCATTTATTGGCTAATTTACCCTTGCATTATTTTCTCCATATATTCATTTTTGTCAAAATGTGTAGTTCCATGCAACTCTACATTAATTTATTTGTTCTTTTGGAGTATTAATTAGGGGTACTTTAGTCATCTTGTTTAGTATCTTAATTTTTGTGAAAACTACAAAAAAGATTAATATTTCGAATCGGAGGGAGTATCTGTCTATATTTATATTACCTGTTTTCTGTTTTAGCCAATCACATTCTTCTAAATCTTACGTGTAATTTTCATGAATTTTTGTTCAATTAATTATTTTATAAAATTTTGATTGGTTGGTTAAATTTTACTTTGGTTGTAAACCCTTGATTGGCTTATAAGAGTATCCCACATTGAAAAGTTACATTGTTTTTTGAGTTTGACAATACTACAAAAGAGAGTACTTTGACATGTTTTGATTGAGAAATTGGGCTGACATTTCTGCCCATCAAATTAGGGAATCCCACATAATTGTTTCTTATATTTTTTATTTATATAAATAGTTAAATTTTTTTAAAAGTAACGGGTAATTAAGATGACCGGGTCCGTCGAATTACGATTGAGCTTACAATCATGTTCGATTTAAGTTAGACTTATGCAATGCTCATTTTTTGTTTTTTATTCTTTTGCATCATTTTTATTTTCATAATATCTTTTTAAAAATAAATAAATATGGATATTTAAACATGAAAAAAAAAATCTATTGCTTCGTTTATACTGCAAAAAATCAAGTGAATTTTCTTATAAACTCTCCATAACTAAAGTATTAATTTGTCGAAATTTTAATTTCTAATAAAATAAAAAAGTAAAAAACATTAATATAAAGTCACATAATAGAATTAACAACAATAAAGACTCCCAATAAGAAAATAGTTATTTTTTTTTTAAACTTGACTAATGACAAGACTATAAAAGAAAATTAATGTGTATAAAATTTATATACTCCCTTCGATTCAAAAAAGAAGTTTTTCTAAGAGTTATTTTTTGTTGAAAGATATAGGCCTTTTTACAAGAATTGTGCATTTTTTGGCTAATTTACCCTTACACTATTTTCTCCGTATATTCATTTCTGTCAAAATGTGTAGTATCCATGCAACTCTACATTAATTTATTTGTTCTTATGCAGTATTAATTAGGGGTACTTTAGTCATCTTGATTAGTATCTTATTTTTTGTGAAAACTCCAAAAAAGATTTAAATTTTGAATCGAAAGGAGTATCTATCTATATTTATATTACAGAGCCTGTTTTCAGTTTCAGGCAATCACATTCTTCTAAATCCTACGTGTAATTTCAATGAATTTTTATTCAATTAATTATTTTATAAAATTTTGATTGGTTAGTTAAATTTTACTTTGGTTGTAAACTCTCGATTGGCTTATAAGAGTATCCCACATTGAAAACATACATTGTTTTTTGAGTTTGACAATACTATAAAAGAGAGTACTTTGACATGTTTTGAGTGAGAAATTGGGCTGACATTTCAGCCATCAAATTAGGGAATCCCACTTATTTGCTTCTTATATTTTTTATTTATATAAATATAAATTGTTAAAATTTTAACAAATAATAGGTAATTTAAATGGTCGGATTCTTTGAATTACGAACGAGCTTACAATTAAGTTCGGTTTATCTTGGACTTGTGCAATGTTCATTTTTTGTTTTTTATTCTTATGCATCATTTTTATTTTCATAATATCTTTTTAAAAATGAATAAATATGAATATTTAAAAATGAAAAAAAAAGCAATTCGCTTCGTTTTTACTGCAAAAAATCAAGTGAATTTTCTTCTAAACTCTCTAAAACTAAAGTATTAATTTGCAGAAATTTTAATTTCTAATAAAATAATAAAGTAAAAAACATTAATCTAAAGTCACATAAGAGAATTAACAACAATAAAGACTCCCACATAAAAAAATAGTTATTATTTTTATAACTTGACAAACGGCAATACTATAAAAGAAAATTAATGTGTATAACATTTATACTCCCTTCGATTCAAAATAGAAGTTTTTGTAAGAGTTATTTTTTGTTGAAAGATATAGGTCTTTTTACAAGAATTGTGCATTTATTGGCTAATTTACCCTTACATTATTTTCTCCATACATTCATTTTTGTCAAAATGTGTAGTTTCCTTGCAACTTTACATTAATTTATTTGTTCTTTTTGAGTATTCATTAGGGGTACTTTAGTCATCTTCATTAGTATCTTAATTTTTGTGAAAACTCCAAAAAAGATTTATATTTTGAATCAGGGGGAGTATTTATCTATATTTAAATTACAGAGTCAGTTTTCAGTTTCAGTCAATCACATTCTTCTAAATCCTACGTGTAATTTCCATGAATTTTTGTGCAATTAATTATTTTATAAAATTTTGATTTGTTGATTAAATTTTACTTTTGTTGTGAACTCTTGATTGGCTTATAAGAGTATCCCACATTGAAAAGTTACATTGTTTTTTGAGTTTGACAATACTATAAAAGAGAGTACTTTGACATTTTTGAGTGAGAAATTGGGCTGACATTTCAGCCATCAAATTAGGGAATCCCACTTATTTGCTTCTTATATTTTTTTATTTATATAAATATAAATTGTTAAAGTTTTAACAAATAATGGGTAATTTAAATGGTCGGATTCTTTGAATTCCGAACGAGCTTACAATTAAGTTCGGTTTATCTTGGACTTGTGCAATGTTCAATTTTTTTTTATTCTTATGCATCATTTTTATTTTCATAATATCTTTTTAAAACTGAATAAATATGAATATTTAAAAATGAAAAAAAAAAGCAATTCGCTTCGTTTTTACTGCAAAAAATCAAGTGAATTTTCTTCTAAACTCTCTAAAACTAAAGTATTAATTTGCAGAAATTTTAATTTCTAATAAAATAAAAAAGTAAAAACATTAATCTAAAGTCACATAAGAGAATTAACAACAATAAAGACTCCCACATAAAAAAATAGTTATTATTTTTATAACTTGACCAACGGCAATACTATAAAAGAAAATTAATGTGTATAACATTTATACTCCCTTCGATTCAAACTAGAAGTTTTTGTAAGAGTTATTTTTTGTTGAAAGATATAGCTCTTTTTACAAGAATTGTGCATTTATTGGCTAATTTACCCTTACATTATTTTCTCCATACATTCATTTTTGTCAAAATGTGTAGTTTCCTTGCAACTTTACATTAATTTATTTGTTCTTTTGGAGTATTAATTAGGGGTACTTTAATCATCTTGATTAGTATCTTAATTTTTGTGAAAACTACAAAAAAGATTTATATTTTGAATCGGGGGAGTATCTATCTATATTTAAATTACAGAGTCAGTTTTCAGTTTCAGCCAATCACATTCTTCTAAATCCTACGTGTAATTTCCATGAATTTTTGTGCAATTAATTATTTTATTAAATTTTGATTTGTTGGTTAAATTTTACTTTGGTTGTGAACTCTTGATTGGCTTATAAGAGTATCCCACATTGAAAAGTTACATTGTTTTTTGAGTTTGACAATACTATAAAAGAGAGTACTTTGACATTTTTGAGTGAGAAATTGGGCTGACATTTCAGCCATCAAATTAGGGAATCCCACTTATTTGCTTCTTATATTTTTTTATTTATATAAATATAAATTGTTAAAGTTTTAACAAATAATGGGTAATTTAAATGGTCGGATTCTTTGAATTCCGAACGAGCTTACAATTAAGTTCGGTTTATGTTGGACTTGTGCAATGTTCATTTTTTGTTTTTTATTCTTATGCATCATTTTTATTTTCATAATATCTTTTTAAAAATGAATAAATATGAATATTTTAAAATGAAAAAAAAGCAATTCGCTTCGTTTTTACTGCAAAAATCAAGTGAATTTTCTTCTAAACTCTCTAAAACTAAAGTATTAATTTGCAGAAATTTTAATTTCTAATAAAATAAAAAAGTAAAAAACATTAATCTAAAGTCACATAAGAGAATTAACAACAATAAAGACTCCCACATAAAAAATAGTTATTATTTTTATAACTTGACAAACGGCAATACTATAAAAGAAAATTAATGTGTATAAAATTTATACTCCCTTCGATTCAAAATAGAAGTTTTTGTAAGAGTTATTTTTTGTTGAAAGATATAGGTCTTTTTACAAGAATTGTGCATTTATTGGCTAATTTACCCTTACATTATTTTCTCCATATATTAATTTTTGTCAAAATGTGTAGTTTCCATGCAACTCTACATTAATTTATTTGTTTTTTTTGGAGTATTAATTAGGGGTACTTTAGTCATCTTGATTAGTATCTTATTTTTTGTGAAAACTCCAAAAAAGATTTATATTTTGAATCGGAGGGAGTATCTATCTATATTTTTATATTACAGAGCTTGTTTTCAGTTTAAGCCAATCAAATTCTTCTAAATCCTACGTGTAATTTCCGTGATTTTTTGTTCAATTAATTATTTTTATAAATTTTGATTGGTTGGTTAAATTTTACTTTGGTTGTAATCTCTTGATTAGCTTATAAGAGTATCCCACATTGAAAAGTTACATTGTTTTTTGAGTTTGACAATACTATAAAAGAGAGTACTTTGACATGTTTTGAGTGAGAAATTGGGCTGACATTTCATCCCATCAAATTAGGGAATCCTACTTATTTGTTTCTTATATTTTTTATTTATGTAAATATTAATAGTTAAAGTTTTAACAAATAACGAGTAATTCAGATGACCGGGTCCTTTGAATTCCGATTGAGCTTACAATCAAGTTCGATTTAGCTTAGACTTATGCAATGTTCATTTTTTGTTTTTTTTATTATTTTGCATCATTTTTATTTTCATAATATCTTTTTAAAAATAAATAAATTTGGATATTTAAAAATGAAAAAAAAATCAATTCGCTTCGTTTATACTGCAAAAATCAAGTGATAAAACTACTTTAAAATTTTAAGAGTATATGAAAAGAAGAAGTCTTCATAATCTACTTTGAAGAAGATTAAAAGTGCTTCAAAATTCTGGTAACCATAAATTTTGGCAAACAAGTCTATGTTAATTAGTATTGTCTTTCATTGTAGAGGTGTTGGAAGGGATAATAAAAGAACCAGATTGTCTATTTGGTGAATGGACTAAGCAATGTGTAGACAAAATAAATAATGTGTTGTTTTTTTTTAATGCTCCATATTCAATCATTAAATGCAAAATAAAATATATTTTTTGATAGATTTCTGATTTTTTTCACTATATTAATAGATTAAACGAAATCTAGGTAGTATTAACTAATCAAATGCACTTAGAGTTCTACATATTGATAATTAAAAGGTTAAAAGGTAATAATCAAACTTATAGTAAAAAAAAATTCTTTTTGCTATCATTACAAAATCTCTTTTTCCTTGCATATGCATTTTTTTAAGAAATAATGTATGTCCCGTGCATAGCACGGGTTTTTTGCTAGTATATATATACATACATATTACAGAGTACCTTTTCAGATTTGTATATATATAATGCCACGTGTTATTTTCTAGGATTTTATGTTTTTAATTAGTTATAAAACTTTTGATTGGTGCAAAAAAATTAAACTATTTTGTTTAAACTAGGGGAGGAGGGATTCTATCCCAAGCCAGCAGTTCAAATGCTACACCACATTGCCAGCTACTCTAACAGGTATTTGACAATTATTGTATTTAATTCTTTCAATGGAATGGTAATTTAAGTAAACTTTACCATGATCTCTATGATACAATAATCTACATTAATTATATTATGTTCCTTAATTTCAAAATTCAAAACTCATCACATTCTTCTAAATCTTATGTGTAATTTCCATGAATTTTGGTTCAATTAATTATTTTATAAAATTTCGATTGGTTGGTTCAATTAATTATTTTATAAAATTTAGATTGGTTGGTTAAATTTTACTTTTATTGTAAACTATTGATTGGCTTATAAGAGTATCCCACATTGAAAAGTTACACTGTTTTTTGAGTTTGACAATACTATAAAAGAGAGTACTTTGACATTTTTGAGTGAGAAATTGGGCTGACATTTCAGCCCATCAAATTAGGGAATCCCACTTATTTGCTTTTTATTCTTATGCAGCATTTTTATTCTCTGAATTCCCTGTTTTTGCTTTTTGTTGCAAGTGTATGCAACTTTATGAGGTGTTTAACTTTTTGTGTTCTGTTCAAGTTCAAACAATGATTGTAATGCATGCATCCCTTTGAATGCCTTTATGAAATATTCGTTTCTCTTCAGATTCATTGATGTTTCATATTCATTGCTATTTTTTTTTACTTCAGGCACTAGCAGTCAAAACGAAATTCCAAGTACATTCCAATTACAAAATAACATTACAATGCAATCAATTGATTTGAACATAGATGTACATAGACAAAATTCGAACGGTGATGTATTGGTTCGTCGATCCATTCAAAAAATTGACAACCTCCATCATTCCATAATTAAAAGCATAATTAAAAAATAAAATTTATCATCATCTTAATTGATTGTTTTAGCAAAAACTAACCATACTTACCATTGAATCGATGCAATTGATGAATTTTCTACCCGGATTATCATCGGTCCAAGAAGTACGATCTGCAATGGGCTTTCGATTGAGAAGCACTTGCAAAATTTTGTTTGATTCTTGGAAGTTTTCATTGTTCTTGAACTTGATGAAGACATTCTTATTTTTGGGCAAGTGCCCTTTTTGGCTTGATATTTGACCGAATTAACTAATTTGACAAATTGAGTATATCCGTAAAATAGTTTGGCTTCAAGTAGCCTAACTTAATGTTATTGATATTTAGAGAAAAAAAAAAAAATACTAACTAAATATAGAGGTTTTCTCTTGTTTGCAAACTGAACCCGAGCTTTTTCAAGACAAATAGTTGATAGTAAACTGTTTGTGTCACAGAGCGTAGTTTTCTATATTCTTGCGGCATAAGCTTCTTCAAGATATTTGATTCAAAGCTTGAAGGGTAAAACGCTCTGCAACTCAAGCACTACTTATATCCTCTCTGACCATGTCGGATGCCAAGATTTTTTAGATCTTTCTCCGCCGCTTTTGTGCTCGCGTTCCGATCGGGCGATGAGCTTTATCGTCGGTTTGGTTTCTATGGCGTTGAATCAGCGCGATACCGCAGATATATCAACATGCCATCATTCTTTTTTCATCAGAAAGGAAAGTTTGGTGCTGCCTGGACTTTTGGCGTGTTGCCTGAATTTGCAAATTGCTCCAGTAATGGAGAATGAACCGGAAATAGTGGGTTGTAGCATGATACTTGTGTTGTTTGCAGGACAAAGTATGGAAAGAAAATTGTTGGCCTGGGAATGGCTAGGGGCACCAGTCCGAGAGAGGCTCAGTGACGGTGAAACTTTTGCTTCGCCGGCAATGGAGTCCGACCGGAGTTTTGTTTTTGTTTTTGGATTCGAAGCAAATGGGGGGACGACAATGGTGAAATCTATTTGGGACAAGCCTCCTAAAGACGACCATGATACAGCTTCTGAGTTTAGGAATAAAATGGCTATGGAGAGGGAAGGAGTATGGCCGGAGACGGAGGAGATGGCCAAAGCTTGTAGGGTTCCGTTTTGGAGACGATTTGCGAATTGTGTTTTGGCTGAAGCTGGTCGGATCTCTGACCCGCGACTGGGCCAATGGATCCGAGACTGGGCCATCTATTTAAACCTTCACTCCTCATAGTGGGCCTAATCCCTATTGGGCTACCAAAGGCTGATGCTTTTGTTTTGTCTATGTCACTTTTGGCTAGGCTGTCTAGGACAGACCCAGTGGTAATTTTTTGTGGTATGACTAGGCCTGAACAATTTGGCCCTTCTTTTGGGGGTTTAAGCACTAATACTCAAAATGGACATATTTTGGAAACAATATTCTTTTTTAAATATGATAGATTTGATTTTAATTTCAATTATTGCTACTAAAAACTCTTCAACGGGGGCTCCTGGCGTTAACCAAGGTAAGGTGGAGGCCGTAAATCGGCCCCGCTAAAGTCCATGAGTTTTTTATTTTTCATAATAAAGCCACCCGTAGGCCTAATGATTAATATCATGATAGTGTTGAATTTTTTTTCTTGTCTTAAATTATGTTTTATTTCAAGTTTTTTTGTAAGCAATAAATGGAGATGACCGTTTCAAACTTGGAGAAACATCCCTCAAGATAGAGCTTTGTTGCAACATGGTTTTGAATGGAGGATTGGAATCGAACGTTTTGTTCGTATCTGGCAAGCTATCCTACGCGGGTTTCAGCTGATCTCCCCACCTATTTTTATGTTTTATGAAAGTTTGCAGTAAAGAACTCTGGAAAGTGTGGAAGTCTTCTCGTTTGCACGTGATCTCAGGTTTGTTTTTGTTTTTTTCGAGTATGTTTGCGTGGTCATAGAATATTATACCTCTAGGAATCTATTCTCTAGTTTTTTCTATGTCCAAGGGTCATGTAATGTTCTGACTCTTTGTTTAGCTAGATTTTTCCTAAGGCTTGTTGCCTTACTTCAAAGGGTAGGGGATCCAGTGGAATTCTATCTCTCTCATGTAACTCTTGGTATCAATTAATGATATTATTTCTTTTTCAAAAAAAAAAAAAAAAAAAAACTTGTTGCGTAAATTGTTTCTTAGGATGATGATTCTTCTTTAAAGAAGATTAGGATTAAATTTTGGCCAACAAACAGTTATTCTCAATACTCTAACCACTACGTTAATTGTTGATGATGAGCATTCATGTGTACTCATGTTTAGACTTTTGTCGTTATGCCTTCAATTTCAGGAAAAAAGAAACAAAAAACTGAAGTGTAACAATTCATATGATGTGAATTATCTCCATCATTTTCTCCTACGTTTGGTTTGTTTGATGCTTCAATGTATGCAATTCCTAGAACAAAAAACAGCTAATCCGTATTTCAGATATAATTTTGATTTACTTTTTGTTTGCATGATGCCTATATATTGATCTGATACTCACTAAAAAATTCAAATTGTCTACTTGATATAGCAAGTAATTAAACTAGCATTTATAGAGTGGAAGATAATTTTTTCTTGTAAGTAATTTGGTTATTTGACAAGATGCTTGAACGAGGCTAAATCATTATATCGTTGATTAAGTGTTAATTGCTTATGTGTCTATTCTCCATTTCTTCACCATAATTTCTAATTACGTTATCTAATTTGGTTCTCCATTTTGTAGGCTTTTACTGCAAGGTGGAAAAAAATTGAAACGGTTCGTCATAATGCAGAATAGTTATTTTCCAACTTACAAGAGTGACTTGCTACAAAAGCCCAATGATGACTATATCACTTATGGGAATCAATTGAAATATTAGTGGTAACTGATACGTGTGTAATAAGGGAAAGTAATGGATACATGCATCTCCTAGGTATTAGTTAGAGAAAGATTATCTCAAAACTCCGAATCCCGTAGGTTAAAATCATGATATTTTCCATATTTGTCATGATAATCTACAGTTTAGTATATATAAAAGTGATACTCTCCTTCATATTGATTGGTGTTCATGTTTTTATAAATCTATTAATATATTCTTCTTTTTTCCCTTTTCTTTAAATATTCGTAGTTTTATTCGATAATTAAATAGTTGGTTAAATTGTCAATTCTTATGCGATCGATTATAATTAGACCCTATGGGTGTGGGAAAAGGGTGTAATAGGGAGAATTAAGCAGGGACGATTACAGGGGGGCGGGAGGGGGCCGGCGCCCCCCGAGATTTTTAAAAATACTACTATTTATCGAAATTTTATGTGTATTTTGGAAAATTTTATCAATTTCGCCCCCCAAGAATTTTTTTTTTTTGCCTTTTTTATCGCCCCCAAGAATTTTGAATTTTTTTTACCAGTTTCGCCCCCCAACATCAAATTCCTAACTTCGTCCCTGGAATTAAGGAAGGAGGTCCTTTGACGGCTTATGTGGAATGGTCTATAATATGACTATATGGCTTGAAATATTTTTTCTCGAATTGTTCAACTTTGCTTTCATAGAGGCACAATATTTTGAATTTTGACTAAAGTTGTTTAGTTTTTTTTTAAAAATGCTGTAAAGGGTTGTATAGACAAGTTTAAAAAGTTAGTGAAGAGAACTCAAAGTAGAATATGGAAAGCTGTGCATATTACATAAGAATTTAAAATTTCAAAGGAGTTAGATTGAGAAATAAATTAGAAGTACTTTTTATTGTATATATTCGAAATTATCATTTTTTTATGTATTTATTTGAGGGGTATGTGATGTATATTTTTTATTGTTTAATATCATTTGTTTTCTTATCTGGTAAAGGTTGTTTGATAAACTCCTTTAATGTTGTGTACTTTATTACTCCCAAAATCCTTTTGAATTGAACATGGTAGAAGCTTTTCTTTCCAAAGTACCTATATATAATTCTTGAGATCCTTTCCATACGGCAACTTCGAGCATTAAAAAAAAATTTCAGGATATGATCTACTACTAAATGGTAGATGAAGGGCACTGACTTTACTTCAATAAAAATGTACTTGGTTTATCCTCTTGAATTTACAAGTACAATTATTATCGTCTTTCTTTTATTTAATACGTCAATGCTTTAGAAAAATGTGTAAATTAGTTATTGTTGTAGTGCTAGAATTGATATCATTGTGTAAAATAACTTTAAAACCTTCTTTTTTTTTAAGGGAAAATATAGACAATTGTATTGAGCATTAGATCAAATAAGAGGATTTAGTATATAAAGTACTTTATCAGTCAAAATATGAAGAATAAGATGTGAGGAAAAATTGTGAGAGAATTTGCCGACTTAATAATTGTTTACTTATCTTATAACTTTTATAATGTTTGATCAAGTAAATACATTAACAATTATTAAGTTGTAAATAATAGCTATCATTTCATTTTCTGAATATTGTCCTGTCCTCGTGTACACGTCATCATACGGTTGACCGGTCAACTGCATAATGACGCGTACACGCGGTGGCGTGACAATTTTTTTAATTTTTTTTGTAGAAAATCCTAAAAACTTTTTTAGGAGTATTACAACAAAAATTAAACAAGTCTAATTTTTTTAAAATTTTAAACAAGTTTAAAACAATTTTTTTTGTGACTCCAAATTAGTTTAAATTGATATTTTATGGTGGATTTAGACCGGTTAGCTCAAAAACCCAAAAATAAAATAAAATTTGGCCTGATTCCGGTGAGCGGCGACCCCCGCGACCGGCGGTGGTTCTTCGGTAGAAGGTGAGGGAAAATAATTTTTGTTAGGAGAAAAACTTGAAGAGAGAAGAAGAGTATGAGTTATCGGGTGGGGGGGGGGGTGTCAACAACCCAATATAGGGGTGCCCCTTCAATGGGCATGTTAAAAAACCACTAAAAAACTGTTCATGATATATTTGCAATAAATTGTTCCTGATTAATCAGTTGACATGAAGAACAAAATAAAGTATCCATTAGAGAAAATTATTTCGCTAATATATTTTTTATCCTTTTTTATGTACTTTGCAGAAGTGAAAGGCGGCCAAAAATGAGTTGGAGGATAGCTCTTCAAGGATTCCTTAGTGGGCTATTTCGGTAGGAATTAAGAAATGGAAATTTTCATATTAGATTTTAAGAAGAAAAAGAAAGAATCGGTAATTTCATGCATTGTCACACCCCGTAATCAGGGTGATGACATGGCAGTGTCTCATTGTTCGATGAGGCACCCAAGCCTACGATACAGAGTTACTAAAAAGGCAATTCATTATGCATTAAATCCAAACTAAAGGTTTAACAGCAAAAAACTAAATACATAACTGAAAATGAATGTATTTATTACATTATTGGAATAAGTCTAAGCGTTCTGAAAGAAATAACTGAAAAGGAAATAAAGTCTAGCAGCTATGTAGATTATGATCACTCCTCGAATGGCCCCTCCCAGGTATCATCATCGTGTACAAGTTCAACATCTACATCACCTGCACAGTAGGCACCTAAAAACAGTGATAACAATAACAATATATATAGACATAACAGAACAGATACAACAGAATCAGATACAAATAATGCAAATGCCCGTTTCCCAAAATACCACTATGGAAGTATATGCACACGACTCAATCCAAGTCTCACAAGACTCAGAACTCGAGTCTAGGGGAAGTGCGATACAGATGCAGATACAGTACTAATCCGAATGTAAACAGTATGGTTCGAAAGCAGAGCAGTGGGACTGCACCACCGCGGTTTCCAGAAAAAATGAGATGCAAACTTGTGCAAAAGTACACTAAACAATACCCAATCATCCCAACTCATATTCAACCAAATAGACTCCAAGCAAACAACAATTAAAGACCCAAAACAAGGATGAACACATATAATGCAACAATTAAGCAATTAACAACATTCTTCGCACCTAAACGATTCCATAACCTAGTGTACGACAAGCACCACGTGTTGCCCATCCGATACACCCAATTACATACTCGTCTTAAATACTTAGAACATCGCTAAGGCTATGACACACAATCCCACCACATGAGCTTACTCGTCTAGTCACTCATACTCAGCAATAACGATAGTGGTCCCAGTTATCAACCAAACTAGGAAGGTTCAGTATCAACACGTGGGTTCGGATTTCCCCCCGAACGAAAGGACCCGAGGGTTTAAGGATCCATCCATTACATTGTATCATCATCCCCAACCAGAGACTCCACAAAACCACTACCGTATCTGATGATTTGCCCCATCAGATGCGGACCCCGAACAGAGCAGAGAAGAAGACCTCTTGAGTCGCAGAGCAGATCAGAACAAAAGGCGGACAGATCCTGCTAACTACTCGTTCCTAGACGCAGGACAATAGAGGCGACGACTCGGTCGACCAAACCACATAGGACTAAAATCAATTACTCCAAAATATGACGACCAAAGCGGTAACATTTATGGAAGTTCAATATAAACCCAACTAATAAAAAAATTTCACAATTATCAGTTAATTATGATAATTTACATAAGAGAATAACAGGAGCGCAACAATCAATTTACTAATCAAATTAAAATGAATTAAAATCATGCCCAAAACAGTTCATACAATATCGAAAGCAATAAACACAATTCGTGCAACTATTTTGTAAATAGAATAGTTTATTCACTTTTACTGTGCAGTTATATACGATAATTAAATGACGTAGCGGTCCCTACCTAGAATCTTTAGAAAAGCGATAAACGCCAAGAACTGGAAAATCTGGGTCTGCCCTCTATTTCTGACATACATTACGGAAAAACTAACGGTTAAATCTCGATCACTCAGGTCAGATTATAGCCCTATCAGTCTAGTTTCTAAATCAGAAGGAATTACTCCGATTGGAGTTCGGATGTTACATGTACGACGATTCTACTGAAAGCGCACAGAAAACGAAATTAAAAAAACAGCCTATTCCCGGTGAGATATCTTTCCACTCCGAATTCCAAATCGAATTCCGTTTGCGCCCACACATAGGTCATCTCTCTGTGATCGATTTACGTATTAGGTTCATCAAAAACCGATGAGGATTGCCCACTCAAAAGTCCTCCCAAAGTTCTGAGAAAATCTCACAAAACTCTCTAAATCCTCTCTGCTTCTCACGGCGCGGCTACAACAGCTTAATTTTCTTGTTTTTTGATTAGGCACGTTACCCTAAGGTTGGAAAAATTCTGATATAGACCTGGGCTATATGTGGGGTTGTGGACCACTTGGTCCAGAATTAACCACATCACCTCTTTTGATTAAAAAAAAAAAAAAAAAAAATTCTTAGGCCCCACCTGTTTTTATTATTTAAATCAAAACTGTGATATGGCTGAATGTGGACCCCACTTGGTGGCCCAGGTCCACGACAGAATCACTAAGGTTGATAGAGTTGGTTTTTCTATTTTCTCTTTATTTTCGTTTTCTTTTCTTTTTTTTTTTTTCACCCCAGACCCACGAATTCTTTTGTCTTCCTTTTTAACTTCTTATATTTTATTATCCTTTCCTTATTATATATTAATTTCCTTGTTTTAAGTCCTATAATTATTTTATTCCTTATATAATTATCTTTCCTTAATTAATCTATTCAATTGTGGTAATTAATCAAATCCTATTAAAACTCCTATTTCAATTCCACTTCCAAATCACATCATCTATGTGAATTACAACTAAGTCTCTCGACTATGATCCGAGAGCTAAACGCCCATAAAGAAAGCGTACGCAAAATAAAACACGTAACTTATATAATACACGAAATAATCACCGAGCACTTAGCATTTAATCATGGCATTAAATGCAAAATCAAATAATTATGCAATTAAATCAATTAATCACATAATTGAAATTAATAAATCACGCTTACACATTTAGTCGCAAAAATTTAAATTACACGTCAAATATCACGTACGCAAAAGTGACGGGTTTCACATACTTTCCCCCTTACAAAAGTTTCGCCCCGAAACTTGCACTCCCTACAACATGCATACTAACACTCCCCACTAAATGAAATAGCTCTGTGGGTATTCAAATAGCAAGTACGGTACTAAATGCAACTTAACAGTATAAGAAATACAATAATCACATATCACATAATTTACCTATTACCCACGCTTTTGCTACGCTACTATGATAAAACAATAGTAAGAAAATATAAAAGCGATAAACAATTAAATCACTTAGCCACTTAAGGTACATGTTATAGTATAAAGGGTAGACATGGAATAACACATAAAACAAATATGAAAAGACATATCATACAAGTACATAACACATGAGAATAACATAGTATATATGTAAGCGGTAACATATAAGGCGATAAAGCACTTAACAACAAAACGTGTGAGGCAAGGACAATTAGATAATGACATAGTATAGTACAAGGCAAGGAATCATATAACCTGTATACATATAGAATACTATAACATAACATATAGCAAACAATTAAGATAGGCGAAAAAATAATTAACAAGGTAAACATGTAAGACATAAACATGTAGAGCATGATATCACATATTACAAGATATCATGCCACACTTAAGATAGGTGATAAAACATAACAAGATAATATTTAAGTCATGAATACGTAAAGCATGGTATAAACCACATAACCACATAACATGTAACTCAGTTAGGGGAAACATCATATTCATGTAAAATCATAAAGTAGCGAAATATAACAGTTAGCAGAAGGTAGAATCGCTTAAACAACAAAAGAGTCCTAGTCCATGGTCTCTACCCATCACACACCTCACATTGGGTGTTATTGTTATCCAATTGTTCATTACAGATTTTATCTCTAAGGTTCGACCAGCTCTGATACCACTTCTGTCACACCCCGTAACCAGGGTGATGACATGGCAGTGTCTCATTGGTCGATGAGACACCCAAGCCTACGATACGGAGTTACTAAAAAGGCAATTCATTATGCATTAAATCCAAAGTAAAGGTTTAACAACAGAAATCTAAATACATAACTGAAAATGAATCTACTTATTACATTATTGGAATAAATCTAAGTGTTCTAAAAGAAATAACTGAAAAGAAAATAAAGTCTAGCAGCTACATAGATTAGAATCACTCCTCGAATGGCCCCTCCCAAGTATCATCATCGTGAACAAGTTCAACATCAACACCACCTGCACAGTAAAAAGCGGATGGACTGAGCTCAGTTGCTCAGTAGGGTCCTAAAAACAGTAATAACAATAGCAATATATATAGACATAACAGAACAGATACAACAGAATCAGATACAGATAATGCAAATGCCCGTTTCCCAAAATACCACTATGGAAGTATATGCACACAACTCAATCGAAGTCTCACAAGACTCAGAACTCAGTGCCGGGAAGTGCAGTGCAGTACAGTACATATGGTTCAGAACGGAACAGTGGACTGCACCACCGTGGTTCCCATAAAAAATGAGATGCAAACTTGTGCAAAAGTGCACTAAACAATACCCAATCATCCCAACTCATATTCGACCAAATAGACTCCAAGCAAACAGCAATTAAAGACCCAAAATAAGGACGAAAACATATAATGCAACAATTAAGCAATTAAAAACATTCTTCGCACCTAAACAATTCCATAACCGAGTGTACGACAAGCACCACACGTTGCCCATCCGGTACACCCAATCGCATACTCGTCTTAAATACTTAGAAGGCTATGACACACAATCCCACCACATGAGCTTACTCGTCTAGTCACTCATATTCAACAATAACGATAGTGGTCCCAGTTACCAACCAAACTAGGAAGGTTCAGTATCAACACGTGGGTTCGTATTTTCCCCCGAACGAAAGGACCCGGGTTTAAGGATCCATCAATTACATTGTATCATCATCCCCAACCAGAGACTCCACAAAACCACTACCGTATCTGATGATTTGCCCCATCAGATGCGGACCCCGAACAAAACAGAGAAGAAGACCACTTGGGTCGCAAAGCAGATCAGAACAGAAGGCGGACAGATCCTGCTAACTACTCGTTCCTAGACGCAGCTCAATAGGGGGCGACGACTCGGTCGACCAAACCACATAGGACTAAAATCAATGACTCCAAAATATGACGACCAAAGCGGTAATATTTATGCAAGTTCAATATAAACCCAATTAATAAAAAATTTACAATTATCAGTTAATTATGATAATTTACATAAGGCAATAACAAGAGCGCAATAATCAACTTACGAATCAAATTAAAATGAATTTAAATCATGCCCAAAACAGTTTATACATTATCGAAAGCAATAAACACAATTCGTGCAACTATTTTGTAAATAGAATTGTTTATTCGTGTCACACCCCGTAACCAGGGTCGATGACATGGCAGTGTCTCATTGGTTAATGAAAGCCGACAAACAGAGTTACTAAAAAGAAATTCAATTATGAAATAATCTGAAATAAGAGTTTAACAGCAGAAACTAATTATTACAAATGAAATTGTTTAACGAAACTAATAATGAAATAAACTAAATTCTTTAATTTAAACCGGTTATGAATCACTCTTCATAATCCCCATCCCAGATGCCCTCATCTTCGTAGTATTGCTCGTCGCCTAAATCATCTGCACAGGTAAAAGTGGATGGACTAAGCTACGGTGCTCAGTAGGGGCCAATAAAAAGAACGAACAAGTATGAAACAACAAATAAGCTAAGTAGCCTTATTCGTCGCATCTAAACGCTTACATAACCGAGTGCACCACACGCACCACGCATTGCTCATATACTACACTCGATTACAACACCGTTTAAACATTAAGAACATCACTACCGCTATGACACGACTTCCCACCATTCGAGCTCAGGTATCTCTATTCACGATTCTACGACAATAATTGCAACGGCCCTAGTTATAGTCCAAACTAGGAGGGCTCAAATAGTTCATCACATGGGTTCAGTTTCACTCCCTAAGGACTCATTCTACATTGTATCATCATCCAACACCTTGGACTCCACAAAACCGTTGCAATCCCAATGATAGTCCTCATCAGGTTAAGGCTCACGCAGAAAGACCCTCGGGATCAAGGACACATCGCATGACCCCTCGAAATCTCTCCAATTTCATATCGTATCATATACTCCAATCGAACGAGTCCTATCATTGAGTAGATCCTAGACACGAGCTCAAAATAGGGCGACGACTCGGTCGACCAAACCACACAGGACTAAACACGACATGACCAAACAAGACGACTCAAAGTATGAACCAAGTAAGATGATCAAAACGATAACCAATTAGACAAGTTTGTAAAATAGCCAAACACGATCCACATTACACGAATAACACTTAACAATAATGAATTACGTAATTTCAAGTATAATAACGCAGTAATTCAATTTACGATTCATATTATAACGCATTTAAATCAAGTCCAAAACAGTTTATAAAATATCGAAAGCAATAAACACAATTCATACAAATATTTTGTAAATAGAATAGTTTATTCGCTTTTACTGTGCATTAATTAATGCGAGAAGTAAATGGCGTAGGGGGTGTCCCTACCTCTTACGAAGACAATTGAAAAATAGAAAATCCGAGGCAGCACTGCCCAGTCCTACTTGCGGAGCTATAACTTTCTGCACGAGACTCGGAATGGCGTTCCGTCTGCGCTCACTCGAAGTTTATTTGATTATCTTCAAATCGGTATATAATAGGTTGAAAACGAACAAATAACGCTCCCTCAGTGAGCTCTCAAAGTTCTGGACAGAAATCTAAAACTCATAAAATCTTCCCCTGTTCCTGGTGCGATATCCTCCAACTCCGAATTTGAAATGTGAATCCGCTTCTCCGCCTTCGCAGCTTGTTTCGTCGTGATCAATTTACGTATAAGCTTCACCGAAATCCGATAAGGATTACTCACTCAAAAATTCACTCGAAGTTGCTAGATATATTAAACTCAAACAAAAAAATCCTTACTGTTTTTATTTTCCACTGTCCGTTAGTGCTAAAGTTGCTGGGCACGATTCCCGAAGAATTATACCACAACCCATGCTTTGTTGCCCATGATGCACGAAGTTGTTGTTTACCTTTATTATTAATTTTCTTTTCTTAATTTTCTTGCTGCACACGCACACGCACACGACCACAATCACAATTTCTATTCCTCACCCCACGATCCGTTTTATATTTTTATTATTTTAATTTCAATTCCAATTAACTACTCCTCTAAGTGAATTACAAATAGGTCCCTCCAATATGATACACGTACGAAACGCCCCACAACCAAACGTACCAAAAATGTGACACGCAACATGTTATAAAATTTAATAGACACGTAAACATATAATCGCGCAAAATAAATTACGTCTACGCAATAAATCACAAAAAAATAAATTAAATTTAAAATAACACGTAAGCAAAAGTTACGGGTTTCACAATTCGCTTTTACTATGCAGTTATATGCGATAATTAAATGACGTAGGGGTCCCTACCTCGAATCCTTAGAAAAGCGATAAACGCAAAGAACTGGAAAAATCTGATTTTGCCCTCTAATTCTGACATACATTACGGAAAATCTAACGGTTAAAATCTCGATCACTCCTGTCAGATTATAGCCCTATCAGTCTAGTTTATAAATCAGAAAGAATTACTCCGATTGGAGTTCGGATGTTACCTGTACGACGATTCTACTGAAAGCGCACAAAAAACGAAATTCAGAAAAACAGCCCCGCTCCCGGTGAGATATCTTTCCACTCCGAATTCCAAATCGAATTCCGTTTGCGCCCACGCATAGGTCATCTCTCTGTGATCGATTTACGTATAAGGTTCATCAAAAACCGATCAGGATTGCCCACTCAAAAGTCCTCCCAAAGTTCTGAGAAAATCTCACAAAACTCTCTAAATCCTCTCTGCTTCTCACGTCGCGGCCACAACAGCTTCCTCTTCTTGTTTCTTGATTAGGCACGTTACCCTAGGTTGATAGAGTTGGTTTTTCTATTTTCTCTTTTTTTTCGTTTTCTTCTTCTTCTTTTTTTTTACCCCAGACCCACGAATTCTTTTGTCTTCCTTTTTAACTTCTTATATTTTATTATCCTTTCCTTATTATATATTAATTCCCTTGTTTTAATTCCTATAATTATTTTATTCCTTATATAATTATCTTTCCTGAATTAATCTATTCAATTGTGGTAATTAATCAAATCTTATTAAAGCTCCTATTTCAATTCCACTTCCAAATCACATCATCTATGTGAATTATAACTAAGTCTCCCGACTATGATACGAGAGCTAAACGCCCATAAAGAAAACGTACGCAAAATAAAACACGTAACATATATAATACACGAAATAATCACCGAGCACTTAGCATTTAATCATGGCATTAAATGCAAAATTAAATAATTATGCAATTAAATCAATTAATCACATAATTCGAATTAATAAATCATGCTTACACAGTTAGTTGCAAAAATTTAAATTACACATCAAATATCACGTACGCAAAAGTGACGGGTTTCACATGCATGTGCTGGTTTTACACTAAATTAATTTACTGTGTAGGGCAATATTAACCAGAAACTTATATGGGGAGAGCTTGAAAGTAACATCGACAACCTATGCAGCAGCCATGTCCAACCTTATTCCAGCAGTAACATTTGTAATGGCTATCATATTCAGGTATTTTCTGTGGAAAGAAATTAAATTCATTTGTATTGTTTTTTTATTGGGGTTAAAAACCAATCATTTTCAATTTTTTTAATGTGGATCCCATTGTTGTTCTCCTTTGAGATCTTTTGTTCCCTTTCCAACACCCGTATTCTGTGCAACATTTTCTGCACCACTTAATGTGGCACACTTTGCTCTCAAAGTTATTTTTAGGTTTGAATTTTTTAAAAATAAAATTTTACCCTTAGGAGATCTATTGCTAGTGCAACCAGAGATCTTTTGCTGGGCTATCTCCTAGCCCTAATTTGCTGTTTGTCATATGCATCATGGTTCATAATTAATGTAATTTTGCTCAAATTCTATCAACTTATCATGCTATACAACAATTTGGTTACTCGGCTGACAGGAATTGCTGACACAATCTAAGTCATCATGTTAGTTTATAACCGTTCCTAACAGTTAAAATAAGCTGATAGTTGTTTCCGAATAACACTATTGATTTTTCTCAAAATCGCTGAATAGAAAATTGTTACATCCCGTAACCAAGGTCGATGACATGGCAGTGTCTCATTGGTTAATAAAACACCAAAGCCGACAAACAGAGTTACTAAACAGAAATTCAATTATTAAATAATCCGAAACAAGATTTCAACAGCAGAAACTACTTTTTACAAATGAAAACCGGTTATGAGTCACTCTTCATTGTCCCCTTCCCAAACTTCAACAACATCATCAAAATTCTCATCATTACCTGCACAGTAAAAGTGGATGGACTGAGCTCCGGTGCTCAGTAGGGACCAATAATCACAAGTATAAACACAATTTAACAAGTAAACACATTCCCATTTCTCAAACCATGTGAAATCATTGGACATTATAATATAACCAAAACAATGAATGAACGAGTTGAAACAACAAGTAAGCGAGATAACTATACTCTTCATGTTCAAGCACTTACACAACTGAATGTACGACAAGCAGCATGCTCTGCCCATACGGTATACACGATTACACATTTACTTAGACACTACGAGCACAACTCCTGCTATGACACGACTTCCCACCATTCGAGCTCAGGTATCTATTCACGACTCTACGACAATAATTGCAACGGCCCTAGTTATAGTCCAAACTAGGAGGGATCAAATAGTTCATCACATGGGTTTAGTTTCACTCCCTGAACGACGGATTCACACTTTAAGGACTCATTCTAAATTGTATCATCATCCAACACCTTGGACTCCACAAAACCGTTGCAATCCCAATGATAGTCCACATCAGGTTAAGGCTCACGTAGGAAGACCCTCGGGATCCGCACTAAGGACATCCGTTGGACCACCCTTGGAATCTCCCCATAATCAGATCGCAGGACCCTCGGAATCCGCACCAAGAGCACCCGCAGGATTCTTCGGTATCCGCACACATTCACATCACAAGACCCTCGGGATCCGCACCAAGAGCACTCGCAGGACCACCCTCGGAATCTTGCAAATCAAACGAGTCCTGTCATTGAGTAGATCCTAGACACGAGCTCAAAATAGGGCGACGACTCGGTCGGCCAATACCACATAGGACTAAAGACGACGACCAGATAGGACGACTCCAAGTATTTAATCAATTAAGACGACCAAAACGATAAAACAATTGGCAAGTTCATCAATTGATCAATTAACAACTCACGAATAACTATAAAGGTATACAGTTAGATATATGACAAATTTACATAAACAGTGAAAATATTTCAGATTATATCTCATTAGGTAACATAACAATTCCAAGATAGATATTCAATTCCAAAATAGTTTATACATTATCGAAAGCAATAAACACAATTCATGCAAATATTTTGTAAATAGAATAGTTTATTCGTTTTTACTGTGCAGTAATTAATGCGATAATTAAATGACGTAGGGGTGTCCCTACCTTATCAAAAGCAAATAAAAATAATCAAACCCGAAATCGGAAATTTTCTAGAAATCTGCCCCACTCCCGATGCGATATCTTTCCGCTCCGAATTGACTCCCGTCTACGCTCACTCGTAGCTATCGCGAACGTCTTTGTTTCGATATATTGTGCGTCAAAAACAGTGAAGAAACACTCTCTCGGTGACCTCTCAAAGTTCTGGATAGAATGTTGAGTTCTAAAGATATTGTATTTTTCCTCTCTGTTTCCTTTTCTTTCTTCCAGCGACTTGAGAGCAGCTCCCTT
Organism: Vinca minor; assembly: GCA_026122235.1. NCBI lineage: Eukaryota > Viridiplantae > Streptophyta > Magnoliopsida > Gentianales > Apocynaceae > Vinca > Vinca minor. The sequence goes on along the minus strand of JAOCZM010000112.1, from coordinate 248,909 downwards.
TATATACTTTCCTTGATTGTGCACGTTACCAAAGGCCCTGAATCCCCTGATCCCATGACGCCATGATCCCATCACCCCATGACCCCAGATAACTTGCACGGGTTCCCGAGAACCCCTCACTCCACACACACACGTTTAGCTTCTTTTCTTATTTCTTTTATTATTTTTCTATGATAATCATATATTATATATTATGTAATGTTGGAGAATGTGTTTTCTCAAAGAGTTAATGTGTAATTAATGTGTCGTGAGGACATATATGAGCTAATATATTTATATGTTACACCGCTCGGTTTTTAATGCTATTGAGTTTATCACGAAGTGGGTTGCGCAAGCTTCGCGATGATATATGACATGTGAGAAAACCAATTATTGGTGTGAATGATAAATTGGTATAAAGTAGGGTGGATGAAATGTGGTAAATGGGTTTTTTAAACCACATCCCACATGGGAAACCTTTGGAAGTGTTTTTCACTTTATAAGTTAAAGTGGTTGACATGGGTTTAAATTGTGTTACTTGTATTATGCCCTGTGTGAGAACCTCGTGTGCGCCCGCGCAGGGGGGGTGCAATTCGAAGTTCTGTTGATGCCAAAATAGCTTGAACTTGTGTGCAGGCGCGACCTGCGTACACGAATGCCGGGCCTGATCAGTCCATGTTTTTATTTTTGGATATTCGAATTTTAAAGTGGCAGCTCTTCATTTCCTTGACTGATTTTTGGATATTCGAATTTTAAAGTAATGGCAGCTCTTCATTTCCTTGACTGTAACAGTCAGTATTTATACTGAGCATTAAGAATGAGTAATGCAAGAACTGTTTGGATATTCAAATTTTAAAGTAATGGCAGCTCTTCATTTCCTGGACTGTAACAGTCAGGAAATAATATAGCATAATGGCTGTAACAGTCAGTATTTATACTGAGTAGGGATGACAATTTGACCCGTGACCCGCCGATCCGCCCTGCCCCGATGTCTTTTGGGGCAGCCCCGCCCCGTAGAGAGAATGGGGCAGATCGCCCCGCCCCGCGAACGGGGCAGATCGGGGCATGGTATTTTTTTTCGCCCTGCCCGCCCCTCCCCATTTTGCCCCATTTATATTACATTATTATAATATTGTTATTATTAAACATAATCATGTTTAATTTTCATTTTAATATACTAATTGTACTTGTTTGAGAATTGATTTGGGATAAAATTAATTATTTTTTAAAAAAAATAAATATATTTTTAAAAAATTAATTATTTTTATGATAAAATTAATATTTTTTGGATAAAATTAATGATTTTTATGATTTTTAAAAAAAGTAATTATTTTTATGATAAAATTAATGATTTTTATGATTTTTTTTTTTTTTGATAAAATTAATGATTTTTATAATTTAAAAAAAAATAATGATTTTTTAAAAAAAATAATAGGATGGGGCAGGGCGGGTCAGATCTGCCACGTGCGGGGCGGGGCGCTGGGCAGAATTTTTTGATCTGTGGCGGGGCGGGGCACAGATCAACAGGGCGGGGCAGGGCGTGGTATTTGAGATACTCGCCCCGATCTGCCCCATTGTCATTCCTAATACTGAGCATTAAGAATGAGTAATGCAAGAACTGTTACATATGTGAGCTTTGCAGCCTATAAAAAGGCAGTGCTGCCATCCAAGGAAAAAAAAAATACACACGAAATTCTCCTCTCCCTCTTTTGCATTTTTTTTTTTTTTACCCGTACACTTGCATACCATTTGAAGAGTTCTACTGTTCTAAACATTCGAAGTTACTGTTACTGTTGCTTCCAGTAGACAGTGTGTGGGCGTTTTACCTTGGGAGTTCAGTGTTCAAGAGTGCCTGGAGCTACCAAAAGGCAGGACATATTGAACTTAAGGGGAAGCGGTAAACTGCTATCTCGTCCAGGAGAAAATCCAACCCGGTTAAGGTTTCAGTATTGTTTTTACTGTTCTTAATTTTTTGCTGTAAATTTTTCTGTCCAGAATTTAGTTTAACAGTGCAGTATTTTCTGTCCAGAATTTAATTTATCAGTGCAGATTTTTCTGTCCAGAATTTAGTTTTGCAGTTCAGATTTTTTCTGTCCAGAATTTAATTTATCAGTGCAGATTTTTCTGTCCAAATTTTTTTTCTGTCCAGAATTTAGTTTTACAGTGCAATATTTTCTGTCCATAATTTAATTTATCAGTGTAGATTTTTCTGTCCAGAATTTTTTCTGTCTGAAAGTATAAATCCAGTGCAGTTTAATTCTCAATCATTTCAGTAAACCAGATTTATCAGGACTAAAATCCAACATGTAATTCCTATTTTTGTTGCTTGTGTGATTCCCACTACACATTACACCCACAATTATGTTATTATTATTATTATATTATATTCTTAATCCCCAAATCACATAATTCATTTTATTTAATTCCAATTCCAATTAACTACTCCTCTAACTGAATTACAACTAGGTCCCTCCAATACGATACACGTACGAAACGCCCCACAACGAAACGTACCAAAAATGTAACATGCAACATGTTATAAAAATTAATTAAGCACGTAGTCACATAATGACATGAAATAAAATACGCCTACGAAATAAATCACATGAAAATAAATTACACGTACGCGAAAAGTTACGGGTATTACAAAAATCATCGAACAAAACTGTATTAGAACACTATCAGCACCGAATCTAACTCCTTTATATAAAAGACAATGAGTAGCAGTGTTCTTATGTAGTAAATTTATGTCCTGGAAAATAGACGAAGAAGAGCCATAACTATCCATGCTATTCAAGCACTGCACTTATGAGCTTTATAGGAGCATTCTTAACCGCTATTTATTCCTTATGCGTCGCAGGGACATATTCGTCTTCCTGGAAGCTTGCTTGGAATATCAGACTCTTAGCTGCTACTTACTCGGTATTTCCTTTTATATGGTTCATCTATCCTATTTTCTGTCATTTTTATGTCTTGTTCATAAGCATTTGTAATGTGCCATCTTTAAGGTTTTTTTTTAACGGGGTTTGTCCTTTTTCTATAGGTACTATATCTAAAAAAATATTCTTAAAAAAAAAAGTGCATCAGGCAACTTAATAATAACGGGACTAAATATAAAACGCAAATTGGATTGTAAGTGTGAAAATTGTCAGTTAACAATTTGAAAATTATAAATTTCTTTGAACTTTTTTTATCTCTTATCAGGGAATTGTCAGTTCTGGAATAGGAGCAGTAGTTCTAGTATGGTGCACAAAGATAAAAGGCCTTCCAGTTGTGCCTTATTTTACTCCATTATGACCTGTATTTGATGCCAATGTTGGATCACTTTCTCTTGATGAAATGCTGCATTCAGGAAGGTTTTGATCCGGTCCTCTTCTTACTTATACTTTTTCAAATAAAAAATTCCTTCCAATATGGACTTAATTTACCAAATATCTTGCGTCGTAGGATAATAGGATCAATTCTAATCATACTGGGATTATACATTGTGTTGTGAGGAAACGAAAATGAGACAAAAGCAGATGATCAAGCTTTAGCTTCAGAAAGCAAAAGAGAACTTCAAATTACCTCATTCTCTGCTGATAATCATGCTGTTTTTTATCATACTCTTTCCATTCAAAATTTTAATCATGGAGTGAACAAGGAATATACAGTTACTAAAGTTCGACATGAGAATACTTAAATTTTTTTTAATCCAATTTAATGGCTTTCACTGGATGGTCCAATGCATTCTAAGGAAGGGTAGCGGGAGGAGGGGAGGGGGTGTTTGTGTGTTAATATTTTTCCGACTGTTGGAATTTTTTATCATGGCGGGACTGTCACCAAGTGACACAATCACCATCGTGGAAATTTCACCAATAGATACACAATTCTAAAAATGAGTTGTATTTCAATTTCCTTATTACTCTCTTCGTCTAGAATTGAATGTCTTCCTTCCTATATATTTTTGTGTAAAAAAATATGATATTCAATTCGACACGGAGCTAGTATTATTCTTCTAGATTCTTACTGATTATTACATTACATTTTATTGAATGAATTGAAAGTACAATACTTCTTAGCTATATATTGGGTAGTTATAACTACCTATGCTGCGCTGGAAAAAAAAATACAAGGCAGTGTATTGGGCCTCTAGGCCGGGTCAATATACAAACAGCAATATTAACCCATCTAAGAAACAAACAAAACAACTAAAAATTGAACCAAGTACATCCCAATATACAGTCCAATAACAATTAAAAGACTTCTAATCAACACAGCTCAATCATGCAGCATTACATTCATCTTCTTCTTGATCATATGTTGCACTGCATATTTTGACCATCTACACACTTGATTGTTCAGGCTGTGTAGCAATCTTCAATACCCCCACAAGATGAACCCTTATATAGATTTACTAGCCCCAAATGATCAACTTAATAACTGGATCTAGTAGGAGAAATAGGTTTGGTGAATATTTCTTCCAATTGTCTCATGGAAGAAATAGGCAGTGGCTTTAAGACTAGCAACATTTCCCTTACCACATGGAAATCAATTTCTATATACTTTGTACACTCATGAAACACTGGATTTTTAGCAACATGCAAAGCACTAGAACTATCACAGTATAAGGGAACATCTTGAGATTGTTTTATACCAAAATCAGAAAGTAAATTAACTAACCATTGAATTTCACAGGCTGCCATTGCCATTACCCTGTGTTCTGCTTCTGCATAACTCCTAGATACAGTATGTTGTTTCTTGGACTTCCAATAAATCATGGCAGCACCAAGAAACATACAATAACCAGTGACTGATCTCCTGGTCTCAATACACTCTGCCCAGTCACTATCAATATAGCCTTTAAGTTGGAAACCTGATTGAGCAGGAAAGAAAAGACCTTGGTCTAGAGCCAGTTTAACATATCTCAAAATTCTATGAGTAGCATTGTGATGAATACTAGTATGATGGTCCAAAAACTGGCTAAGTTGTTGAACACTATATGATAAATCTAGCCTTGTGACAGTAAGATATAACAACTTACCAATGACCCTCCTATAAGTTGTGACATCATGAAACAAGTTAGAATCTTTGTGTGAATACTTGACAAGTGGATCAATAGGTGTAGAGACTGCTTTTCTTTTAAGAAATGCTTCAGCAACCAACAATTCTAAAGCATAATTCCTTTGTGAGAGATATATTCCATAATCATTTCTAACAACTTCTAACCCAAGCAAAAATTGCAAGTTACATAGGTCCTTTATCTTGAACCTATGATCATGCAATGCCTTTTTCACTTCATCAATAGCAGCCCAAATTGTTTCTTGTTAAGAATATATCATCAACATACACCAGTAAAGTTATAAAAGAATTACCAGTTTGCTTGGTGAAGAGACTATAGTCATGCCATGATTGCTGAAATCCTATGGCAGTCATGTATGTGTAAACACTGAATTCTATTCCCTGCTTGACTGTTTCAAACCATAAATGGATTTCATCAACTCGCAAAACCAGTTAGGTCCAGCAGAATTCCCTTGAGGCGCTGTCATGTAAATCTCTTCATGTAACTCTCCATGAAGGAAAACACTATTCACATCCAATTGATGTAAATACCAACAATTTTCCTGCACCAATAGCTAAAAGAGTCATAATGGATGTCATCTTAGCTACAGGAGAGAAAGTACTAAGGTAATCAACACATGGTTGTTGAGTGTACCCTTTGAAAACTAACCTTGCCTTTTATCTCTCAATACTATCATCTGAGTGAAACTTCACCTTGTATACCCATTTGTTACCTATAGCAGTTTTTCTTATAGGTAAGTGTGTGATGATCCATGTGTAATTCTGTTTGCATGGAATCTCTCCAAACATTGTGCTTAACTGCTTTTGAATATTAAGAAGGTTCCTGCACAACATCAAGAGCACAAACAAATAATTTTGTATCCTGGTGCAACCTATCATATGATGTGACCTGATCTAGGGAATGACGTGATGTGGTGACAATATTATTACATTCAATGTCTTTAAGGTAAGTATGAATGTTTCTAGTCCTGACAGGTCTAACATCATTTGATATATTGGACTCAGAAACATCCTCAACAGGAATAGAAGGTGTCACATGAGAAGGAATAGAAATATCAGAGAAAGAAGTAGGCAAAGAAATAGACACAGAATCATGTGAACCAACATAAGAAGGATTAGGTAAAGAATCAAGATTAGAGGAAGAAAAGAAATCATCAAAAGACACATTATCACTATCCTGAATCAAAGCAGAATCAGTGTCAATAGAAGCAATAAAAGAAATATATGTTCAAGGAAAATGACATTCCTAGAAACAAAGAGTTGATGAGTTTCAAAGTCTAATATAATATAGCCTTTAGAAGTAGATGATTGGCCAAGATACACACGTTTCTTACACCCCTAGGGTTAAATTTTCCTCTACCATGCTCTAAAGTGCAACCATAGCTTGAACAATCAAATACTTTGAGATGGTCATAACAAGGTGTTTGTTTGTATAACCTTTCATAAGGGGATTGATTTTGGATAATGGTGGAAGGTGTCAAATTGATCAAATAGGCTTCATGTTTGATGTAAAAACCCAAAAAAGACAAAAGCACATTGGACTGTAATCTTAAGGATCTAGAAATGTTAAGCAAATGTTGATGCTTCCTTTCAACAAGCCCATTTTGTTATGGGGTATAAGGGCAAGAAGTTTGGTGATGTATGCCTTTACTAGCATAAAATGAAGTCATATTGAAATCATTTCCATTGTCATTCCTAATTGTTTTAATCTTGGCAGAAAATTGTGTCTCAATGAAAATATAATAAGAAAAAACAACACTAGAAACATCAGGCTTTGATTTCATTAAGAAGATCCAAGTAAACCTTGTGAAATCATCTAAAATAGTAAGAAATAACCTTTGTCCAAAGACAGTAGATTCCTTGTACGGTCCTCATATATGCATGTGTGCAAGCTCAAAAGCTTTCTTAACAATAGAAGTTCTAAGTTTTAAGGGCAATTTGTGTTGTTTAGCTTGAGGGAAAATAGCACATTCCTTGTAATGCTTACAATTTCCAGAAGGAATGTTCTTTATAAGCTGTAATGTAGGTAATGACAAATGTCCTAACCTATAATTCCAAATTAGGTCTTTGACCTCATTATTGTACTGACAAGAAGAAACAATATCAGAAGTAACTGACTCATTATTGAATATAAAAGAAGTTGTAGGAACAACATGATTAGAAAGTAAATGAAGGTCGGAAGGAAGCAAGAAGTAGAGTCCTCTCCAAGCCTTAGCTATCAAAATCTTCTAAGAGGTTGACAAGTCATGTATAATAGAATGATCATGGTAGTTTATCACACAACAATTGTTTTATGATGTAAGTCTAGAAGGAGAGACACATTCATGCACTACAAGAAAACAGTTAAATAACGACCGCCCGTACCGTCGGTATTCGGTCGCTATACATGTTTACCGACCGATTGCCGACCGAAAATAGTGGCCGTCAATTTATCGTCGCTAAGCCATATACTGAAGCGAATACCGACCAGTTACTAAGCGACCGATTATTCAGTCGCTATATGCCGACGGAAAGAAGACCGAATAGAATAATTGGTTGACTGTACTATTTACCAACCGAAGTCCGACTGAAAGAATACCGACCAAATATGACGACCGAATACCGACCGATACAAAAGCGACTGAATACAGACCGATAATAAAGCGACCGAATACCGACCGATAATAAAGCGACCGAATACCGACCGACTAGAATTTATTTGACCAGACTTAGCAACCGCTATTCCGTTGCAAAATTGTTTTAAATTTAAAAAAATAAATCTGAAATATAATTAAATCCCTATATAAAAACCTGCTGTATGAAACAGAAAATCCAAAACAGCAATACAAACCAAAAAAAATCCCAAATAACAAACATAATGAATACAATCCAAAAATAACATTACATTACAACAATCAAAGCCTACAATTCTTTTATATACATTGCAACAATCAAAGCCTACAATTATTGTTTACATTACAACAATCAAAGTCTACAATTCTTGTTTAAAGTAACAATCAAACAATGCACTTGTAATTTACATTACAAAAAGAAAAGTGTGCACTTGTTATTTTGATTACAACCAAAGATTACACTTCTCTAATACTCTTTTCGTCTATGAGTTGAAACCTGAAAATTCAAGAATAAAATTAAAGTTTCAAACACGTCAATTAATTTATGGTCATAAAGTACTTCAAAAATAACACAACAAATATTACTCATCTTCAATATGTGCAGGTAAAAAAAGATAGTTGTGAAGCGTGAAAGATATTAATAATATGAGACATAAATGTTACAATAAAAGAAGAGTTAAAAAGTTATACTTGTATTTTTGCTATTCATAATCATCCTCCGACATAAATTCATCATCTTCTTCAGAATTGTCATCACCCGACATGATTTCATCCTCATCTTCATCAACACGACTCGTATTGGTCACAAGGACAACTTCAAATTCGCCTGACTGGTGTGTAAGTTGACCAACTTCAGTAATAGTTGGATCAATGCAACTGGTCTCCTCCTCGCGTACTTCCTCCTGATACGCTACCAGAACACCAGGAACATCAAAAAGACGTTGTTTGGAACGACAAACAGCCAACCAATCAGCCCTAGATGTTGTCTTACTACCCGGATAAGGTGTGTAGTAGACTTGTTGACATTGGGAAGCAAATACAAAGGGATCGTAACCCTGGTACGTTCTTTTCCTATGGATTTCTACAAGTTTATATTGAGGATGTACCCCAAGACCTCGATTTGGTGTAGAATCAAACCAGTCGCATTTGAAAAGAATTATTTTTTGGTGAGGTACTCCAGCAAGTTCAACTTCAATGACCTGCTTTAACTCTCCGTAATAATCTCCTTTAACCCATAACCCGCTGTTTGTCGTTCCTTTTCCTTCGCTGTGGGCTTTTGTGTGAAATTTATAACCGTTAACAACGTAACCGGTGTATGACATCACTCTCCTTGACGGGCCCCAAGAAAGATTTTTCAACAACATTTCAGAATGTTGCGGAAGGCTATGTATCTGTTTAGAACAACAAAATGTTAAATTAATTTAGTTTATGCATTTTTAAGACAACTACATTTCTACACATTACAAAACTTACATGAGTTCCAAACCATTTGGAAAAATCATTATAAACCCGGCTTTGAAGTTCTTCCTCCGTTATATGTGGTGTTTGGTCATTTACTTCACTGACAAATTTCCTGAATTACAAATTAATGGCAATATTATTATTTGTCTACTTTCAATTATATAACAAAAATGAAGCAATAGATAGGTTTACTTACTGAAGATATGGTTCGACCTCTTCACAATTCATCAGGATATAATTCATGGCTGTTTTATAATCTTTATCAGATAATAAAATCTTTTCTTTTTTTCCAAATGATCTTCCCCGTAAGTTGCAAATTGATAATAATTCAGGGGAAGGTTCACTTGTCTCGTCATCTCCATCATTTTGCCCAACGGTTGTAACTTTTGTTTTCACGTGGGGTTCGAAATAATAGCTAAAGAATGTAGCAGCTTCTTCGACCAAGTATGCATTGCAAATTGACCCCTCAACTCTGGCCTTATTTTTTATCTTCTTTTTTCAGATGGTGCAGATATCTAATTAAAGCATAAATAGTTAATCACATTGTAAATAAGAACATGATAAATAAAAATGAAGTTGAGATAAATTAAGACATTGGTTGTTACCTCTCGAACGGGTACATCCACCTAAACTGTACCGGGCCACCAACCTTGGCTTCGTACGGAAGGTGAACCGGCAAGTGTTCCATCACATCAAAAAAATCCCGGAGGAAATATTCGCTCTAACTTGCACAATAAAATAGCAATAGTGTCCTCCAATTCTTGCATATGCGCCACACTCAACTTTGGAGAACACAAATCTCTATAGAACAAACTGAGTTCAGCCAAGGGTCCCCAAACACTTGTCGGTAGTACTTCTCTAAGTGCTATAGGGATAAGTCGCTCCATGAATACATGAGAATCGTGACTCTTCATTCCAGACATTTTCAACTCTTTCATATCAACGCATCACGCCAAATTCGATGCATATCCATCTGGGAGCCTTAATTCTTTAACCCACTGCAAAACCATCTCTTTTTGTGCCTTGGTAAGAGTGAAACATGCCTTCGGTTTCGTTGCTTTACCGCGGCCATTGTGTTTAATATTCAATTCAGGCCGATTGCAATATCTTTCAACATCCGCTCTAGCCTTAACATTGCCCTTAGTTTTACCTTTCACGTCCAACACGATGTTAAAAACGTTATCAAACACATTTTTTTCATTATGCATGACATCAATGTTGTGTCTTATTAGAAGTGTCCGCCAATAAGGTAAGTCCCAAAATATGCTACGTTTGGCCCAATTTGTGATATCGACCTCTGCCTTGCTCTTTACCAATCTCTTGATTTGTATCGGTAATTTTTTGATAATCTCTAACTCTAAACCACATTTCATCACCCGATCAGCCGAGATGGCGGGTCTGCTCTCTCATGTCGCCGGTCCTTTCGGAATCCCTTTGCATCTCTTCTAAATGGATGATCAGGGTGACAAAGAAGCTTACGTAGCAATCGAACCACGATTGTTTCCCTGACACTGCAAATGGAGCGCTTGTGTTTCCTCCATACAATATGGACAAGCGTGAATGCCCTGCTTGTACTCCATCCACTCAACATTCCATATCTTTGGGAAATCACTAATTGTCCAAAGTAATGAAGCTCTCATTTTAAAATTTTTCTTTTTAGAGATGTCATAAGTTTCACGCACCTTCACTCCACAATCGATTCAATTCATCGATGAGAGGTTGCAAGTACACATCAATCTTGTGTTTTGGATTTTGGGGTCCAGGTACAATGATAGTTAAGAACATTACATTGTTCTTCATACACATCCAAGGGGGAGATTATAAGGAGTTAGAATAAGCGGCCAAGAAGAATATTGCTTCCCACGACATGCCGAAAGGTGCAAAAACCATATGTACATAACCCAAGCCTTACATTTCGAGGTTCCGTTGCAAAAATCGAGTGTGTGTTCTATCAAAATGTTGCCAAGCTTCCCCATCCCTTGGGTGATTCATTATTCCCTCTTCTCTCTCACTGTGTGAGTGCCATGTCATGTGTTTTGCAGTTTTATCAGATGCATACAGTCTTTGTAATCTCGGAGTAATTGGAAAATAATACATCTTTTTACAAGCAATCTCTTTTTGTCGTGTATTTTTTGATTTCTTTTTCCTAATATACCTAGCATGACCACAAAACTTACATTCTCTACGCTCAACATCATCTTTCCAGTACAACATACAACCGTTAAAACAAACATCTATCTTTTGCACCGGTAATCCAAGGCCTTTAACCAATTTCTTCATTTGGTAAAAGTCGTCCAAAGCATTATTTTGAGGAAGAAGCGCCTCTTTCATCAACTGTGCAAATTTATCTATAGTAGTTTCAGATAAGTTGTCTTCGGACTTTATACTCAACATTCTAGCAGTCATTGATAGCTGTGAATGGTTTGTACAACCTCCGTACAGTGGGCTATCAACAGCCTTCAACATGTCATAGAACATTTGTGCCTGCGGATTGGGGGGTTCTTCAATGTCCCTATTTTCCGGCACATTAAAACTGGGTCCAGCAGCATAAAAAACCATCTCTCGATAATTGTTTCTTGTCGTATGTCTTCTAGAATTATCCACATAATGAGAGGTTTCATTAATAAACGGAATTTGAGGCATTGGAAAGAAAGCCTCACCGTGACATGTCCAATTATAATAATTAGACACAAATCCGTTCATAATAAGATGATACTTTACCAAATCTGGTACATGAAAATCCTTATTTCTACAACCCGCACAAGGACACCTAATCCCATCATTTTGTACATTAGCGGACATACTAATAGCGAAATTTACAAATTGTTTCACTCCCGCTATAAATTACGGACTATGAAGGGATCCACTATTAGATGTTGAATCCATATACATCCAACTACGGTCCCTCCATTATAAACACGATATCTCGCGTATAACAAGTCTTATTAAGTAAATGCATAGAAGCTTATTTTTTGATGATTTGTACGTAGTTATGTTATTAACAAATTTATTCCAAATAAAGAAACATTGGTCCATTATAACTCAAATATATATTGTAAGTATATTTTCATAATCATTTATGGACACAAATAAATTTAATCTTTAATTTCAACAAAAAAAAATAAAACAAATGTCAAGGTTATAGTGTAATAAACACCTACAAATTCATTACAAATAAAATACCTTGGTCCATCATAAATCAAATATATATTGTAAGTATATTTTTCATAATCATTTATGTACACAAATAAATATAATCTTTAATTTCAACAAAAAAAAATAAAACAAATGTCAAGGTTATAGTGTAATAAACACCTACAAATTCATTACAAATAAAGAAACATTGATCCATCATAAATCAAATATATGTTGTAAGCATATTTTCATAATCATATATGGAAGAAAAAAATTAATTTAATTTTTGTAATGTGGGAAAAAAATAAGAAGAGAAAGAAGAAGAAATTGAGCACCTAATTCGAGTGGTGGTGCTGGGAGCACCTAAAGCCGACCGGTGGTGGTGGGACCGTCGGAGTTCGGTGAAGCCGGGGAGGAGAGTGGAGCCGGTGAGGAGGGAGGTGGAGGCAATGGGGGATGAGGGTTTCCAATACTGAGTCGCGCGAGTTTACAAGTGGGTTTCGATATTGGGTATTCGTTTTGTCATAATTTCAAAAAGCAGAGCGTAGTCGTTTCATCTTAAATAATTAGCGACCGATTACCGACCGAAAACTAAATCCGTCGGTATTCGGTCGGCTAGTAAAAGGAAAAGCGGAAATTCAAAGTAGCATTTGGAATAAAATTGGGCGACCGAATACCGACCGCATATATATTAACGGTAGGTATTCGGTCGCCTTATTTTCCCGGTTTTTTCCCGCCGTGCCAGTTTTTTTTTATAGAAACACTACTGCCGACCGTTAAGTACTATAACTAGTTCATATGTGTACACACACACACACACACACATTAAATTGAATAGTTAAACTTGTACAAACTACTGACGGCCGTTAAGTACTATATATGTCGTTTCACATGTGTACACACGCACACATTGAATAGTTAAACTTGTACACATTAATTTTAAAACTTGTTTAGACACGGGGCATGACAATTCAACAAGTAGTTCATCAAGTTCTCGGGTCTTTGTAATTTTCTATCCTTGGCGACCGAATACCGACCGTAAACGCATTATCGGTCGTAATTCGGTCGCGTTAATAAAATTGGGCGACCGAATACCGACCGCATATGCATTAACGGTCGGTATTCGGTCGCCTTATTTTCCCGGTTTTTTCCCGCCGTGCCCGTTTTTTTTTATAGAAACAATACTGCTGACCATTAAGTGCTATAACTAGTTCATATGTGTACACACACACACACACACACATTAAATTGAATAGTTAAACTTGTACACATTAATTTTAAAACTTGTTTAGATACGGGGCATGACAATTCAACAAGTAGTTCATCAAGTTCCCGGGTCTTTGTAATTTTCTATCCTTGGCGACCGAATACCGACCGTAAACCCATTATCGGTCGCGTTATTTTCCCGGTTTTTTCTCGCCGTGCCGGTTTTTTTTTATAGAAACACTACTGCCGACCGTTAAGTACTATAACTAGTTCATATGTGTACACACACACACACATTAAATTGAATAGTTAAACTTGTGCACAATACTGACGACCGTTAAGTACTATATATGTCGTTTCACATGTGTACACACGCACACGTTGAATAGTTAAACTTGTACACATTAATTTTAAAACTTGTTTAGACACAGGGCATGACAATTCAACAAGTAGTTCATCAAGTTCCCGGGTCTTTGTAATTTTCTATCCTTGGCGACCGAATACCGACCGTAAACGCATTATCGGTCGTAATTCGATCGCGTTAATAAAATTGGGTGACCGAATACCGACCGCATATGCATTAACGGTCAGTATTCGGTCGCCTTATTTTCCCGGTTTTTTCCCGCCGTGCCGGTTTTTTTTATAGAAACACTACTGCCGACCGTTAAGTACTATAACTAGTTCATATGTGTACACACGCACACACACACACATTAAATACAATAGTTAAACTTGTTCACATTAATTTTAAAACTTGTTTAGACACGGGGCATGACAATTCAACAAGTAGTTCATCAAGTTCCCGGGTCTTTGTAATTTTCTATCCTTGGCGACCGAATACCGACCGTAAACCCATTATCGGTCGTAATTCGGTCGCGTTATTTTCCCGGTTTTTTCCCGCCGTGCCGGTTTTTTTTTTATTATAGAAACACTACTGCTGACCGTTAAGTACTATAACTAGTTCATATGTGTACACACACACACAGACACATTAAATTGAATAGTTAAACTTGTACACACTACTGACGACCGTTAAGTACTATATATGTCGTTTCACATGTGTACACACGCACACATTGAATAGTTAAACTTGTACACATTAATTTTAAAACTTGTTTAGACACGGGGCATGACAATTCAACAAGTAGTTCATCAAGTTCCCGGGTCTTTGTAATTTTCTATCCTTGGCGACCGAATACCGACCGTAAACGCATTATCGGTCGTAATTTGGTCGCGTTAATAAAATTCGGCAACCGAATACCGACCTCATATGCATTAACGGTCGGTATTCGGTTGGTAAACCCTAACCCTAAACCCTAATATGTCGCTATTCCGTCGCCCATAACAATATTCCAGACCCAGAAATTTTAAAAACAGTATACACCCTGCCACAAGTCATAAGCATACAAATAGCATACAAGTCAATATTCCAGCAGTCAATATTTCATAAGCATACAATAGTGATAATAACAAGCATAGTTCAATATTAAACAAAAAAAAAAACATAACAAAAGTCGAATAATATTCCAAAAAACCTACAATCTCTATTGACGTCCCAATACATCATCTACAGTTAAGGGATCATCGTCATAATCTGAATCTAAGTCATCATTATCTAAGTTGCTCAATCTAGCTTCTAGCTCAGCTGGGCTTAATATAGCGTCCCTATTTTAAAACATCTCAAATAAGGTACTAGCTAATGCCTTATTTTTCTTCTTTTCTCTCCGCGCATATTCTCTCTCTGTCTTCAAATTTCTTCTTCCATTCTTTGTTCAGTTCTGTTATTTTGTGTTCCATTTCTGAGTGAGATACCGACTGACTACCTCCCCTCATTGCCTTAACCACATCCGAGAAGGAACCTAGTCCTTGAACTCGTCCCTTTTTTATCCCGCCAACTGCCTCCGCAGAGAGCGCAATCTGAGTCGGCAAATCGGGAGGTGGCTGACCTGCTTGAGTAGCTTGGGTTGCGGCATTGTCATAAACAGAATGGAACACTCCCTGTTAAAAAACAAAAGGGAGGTTAGTGATAAATTCAAGTAAATAACTAATATAAAAAAATGGAAACAGAATGGAAATACTTACCGATAGGTGTCTAGAATCATCATCAACATATTCCCCCTTCTTCGAGCCGGTATGGTGTTGATGACACCAATCATAGCTTTTCGGGAATGGGATTGAATGTCCCGCCTCCTTTTCCTGTTTAAAAAATGTACTAAAACATTAAATACATAAATAAAAACACAAAATTTTAATGAATTTGAAATTTTTAACAATTACCAGTCTCTGATGATGCTCAATGTGGCTAAGTGAACCACCTGTATGTTTCATTGGGCCTTTGCCGCCCCTCCCCTCCTTCCGGTTGATTGCTGCCTTTTTAGACTTCGCTTAAAATTCCGGAGTTCCCCAATACGCTTTCAGTCTGTCCCAATCAGTTTCAGAAACCCATTTGGGCTTCTTATCCTTTTTCCGGTGGTCACTCATGATACCACTCAGTCTCCTCTTAAGTATCGTGCGCCAACCTCTCTTGACCCCCTCCTCATGCTCTGGAGGCCATCGATAAATTTTCTGTTTTTTGAAATAATGTTAGATAATTAAAATTTATACACTTGTACCTTCATTATAATTCATACACTTACCGCAAACTCTTCCCACCACATATTTTCTTCCTCCATGGGAACATCCTTTAGGGTGCTATATGCTCCCTTGAAACGGCCTTGGAATAAACCGGTAACGGCGGCGGAGCAGCTAGAGCTCAATCTAAAACTATAATAGCAGCGACAAAATTCAATTAGAGATTAAAATGATTAAAAGAATTATAATTAACTTGATTTATAAAGGACATAAGTTTGAAATTAACTTACGTGCCATAAGTCGAGTCTGCAGGAGAGTCCGCGTATCTACTTGCAATATGCGCTCCTCCAAGATCTGGGGATCGAGTCCTCGTCTCGGGACATCGAGGCAGGGGCGTAGGCCCGAGCCTCCAAGCCGGCGTAGACTCGGTGGGCGGTGCTTGCCGCAGGGAGAATCCCCGGGAGACGTGCTCACCAGCCAGACCGTGTCGGATGTGTCATCCCCAGATCAGAGGGCGAGATGCAGTGTCGATCGCGAACCGGATGATGAAGGTGTCTCGGGAGGTAGGTGGCGTAGCGGATACATCGGAGTCCGACTAAATGGCAAGCACGCTCGTATAGGTTTCTTTGGAGGCATCTCCGAATTATAGAATAATTGGATTAAGAAGTAGCAAACTACCGATTAAGAAGATATTTATTGCATACACACAAGCCATAAGATATTTCATTCAATATGACTTTCATGCATTGCAAATCAAAGAAAAAAAAGCGAAACAAAGTTCAATTTTCTTATGACCCACACATATGTTTCTTTAGGGAATACACACACAACTACTCTATTATAAGCGACAAGTTGGAAAGTTCAAGTGAGATAATAAGAGAGACTGGGTAAGGAAAAAATTGATACTTGCAAAAAAAAGTTTAATTCTATGAGAGTGTGTTTGACTTTTACCTCTATTCGATATTCTAACTATAAGACAAAGCTATGTTTTGGACCTCCACGAGTTTACTTATTTATGAGTTCACGCTTCTCATGTAACTCAATAAACGACCCAACACATAAAAGTCGACAACAAAAACCTCTCGAAAGTGGAACAAAAATGCCTATTTTCTACCATAGTACTCCCGTCATTTTGCCTATTTTCTACATTAAATTGACCAAATCCAACAAGCGGAATGGCTTGACAAGCTATCTTTTAGGTTAGCTTAACAAATTCATAAGTCATACACATATTAATAGTACTTAAATTAAAAAGAGAATGTTTTTAAAAATATAACAATGCATAAGGAATTCTCATTTCCATCTTGATTATAAAGAAATACAAGCCAAAGGGCTCAATGCTTACAAGTATTACATTTAAAAAGCGACATTTGTTCAATAAAACAAACATTCCATAAAACTCAATCTGAAAATACTATGATATGGGGGACAAGACTCAAGTCCAAAGTTGGTCACTTTATCTTCTTAATTGATTGCAATTAAAAAAAGATGCATCAATTTGATTTGCAAGAAAGAGTTTCTAAAGGACTTATGTGGGATTTATCACTCTTTTCATCTCTTTTCATTCTGTTTTGAATGTCAAGTACTCATCGTCTTGATTCATTGGGCATTTGTTTTTTTTTTTTCTGCAGGTGTTGGAACAGCTTAATGTCTTTGCCGATTCTGATGTGGATTCTGCTGCTGAGGCACTAAATGATATAAGTTTACCTCTCACAGACAACTCCCTCAAAAACAGGTAGAAAGAAAAAAGAAGAAAAGATCACTGCCTTAAAAGAAATAATAAGAACAAAGAGAGGATCTTGTATGCTTGCAAGCCTAAAGATATTAACTTGACCATTGGTTAATTAATTCTTTCCAAGTCTTGAAACTATTTTTAACCGAAACCCAGTTGCTAATTGGAAATTATATCAGGAACCTTGTCTAGATAGAGAATATATACAGGTAGCACTACAAGTAACTAAATTATTGTTCTTGTTTGTGATGCTTTACAGATGCCCATCAAGAAGCTGTACACAGTAATTGAAATGGCTGCTCAAGGTGAACACGGAGGAGAAGCAGAAGCAATTTTTACTGGCAAGCAGAAGATCGATATTAGTCATTTCTTCGATTGCCTTAAAGACGTAATTCAGTACCAAGACCAAGACTTGCTGATAAATATTAAATCTTCTGCTCTGTTTTCTATAAAAATGCAGAATTTATCACTCTAGAACCAAGAGTTGCCAATCAAAAGCAGAAGAATCAAACAAAATCCATAAAAAAAAATTTCCTAGCATTTTCGGAATGGATAGCAGCAACATGATATCAAAAAGAAATATTGGTCAGAAAATTAAGGATCAGGAAATAAATATACAATATCATTGAAATAAATATACAATATTATCGAAAATACAAAAATCCCCCCAAATAAACTGAAAAAATAAAGAACAGAAATTAATAATTTCAGGAAAAAAATTAAAAAGGAAGGAAAACTTACTGAAATGGAATTGAGGGGAAGAAGCAAAAAAATCACTCCAATGGGTCTTTGTTTCGGTTGTCTCAGAGCAGCTTCGGAAGTGGTCTTTGGTGAGTTTGAAAGAAATGGGTAGTGGAGGGGGAAGGCGGCAAGGTGGCGTCGTAGATGGAGGTGAATGGTGGTGAGGCGTCGAAGATGGAGGCGATGGTGGTGAGGCGGCAAGCCGACAAGAGAAAACCGACTGAATAGCGACGAGGGTTTCAAAATTTTACTTCTATATTTTTTGAGAAATTCAACACTGAAACGGCGTAGTTTTGTTAAATATTCCGTCGGTATACAGCCGTTATGTATTCCGCCGGTAAACGGTCGTTAACTTCCGTCGGTATTCGGTTGTTACGAGTGAAAAAAACAACGTCGTTTTTATTAATTTTAAACTTGAATTTTTTTAAAGAAATAAAACACCAAAACAACGTCGTTTTGATGCCATTATGTATTCCGCCGGTACACGGTCGTTAATTTCCGTCGGTATTCGGTCCTTACCAGTAAACAAAACGACGTCGTTTTTATTAATTTTAAGCTTGAATTTTTTTAAAGAAATAAAACACATAAACGACGTCGTTTTGATGCCGTTATGTATTCCGTCGGTATTCGGTCGTTACCGGTGAACAAAACGACGTCGTTTTTATTAATTTTAAACTTGAATTTTTTTAAAGAAATAAAACACCAAAACGACGTCGTTTTGATGCCGTTATGTATTCCGTCGGTAAACGGTCGTCAAGTTTCGTCGGTATTCGGTCGTTACCAGTAAACAAAACGACGTCGTTTTTATTAATTTTAAACTTGAATTTTTTTAAAGAAATAAAACACATAAACGACGTCGTTTTGATGCCGTTATGTATTCCGTCGGTAAACGGTCGTTAACTTCCGTCGGTATGCGGTCGTTACGGTGAACAAAATGACGTCGTTTTAATTTGGTCAACGAGACTGAGATTTCCGACTAAGTAGCGACGGATTAGCGACCGTTACTTTTTCGGTTTCCATTCAGTCGGTATTCGGTCGTTATTGGAGTGACCATAAATATCGGTCGCTATTTAACTGTTTTCTTGTAGTGATGTAAGCCCTAAGGGCTAATGTGATCAATCTTGTTTTGATGATAGCAAGACATTGAGAAGTTCTAATGTTTGTGTGAGCTTGTGTTTCATTGATAGGATATTATACTCATACCTACATTGATGGAAATGGTAAGTTAGCTCCTTGTGTACACAAAGGAAGCTACACTTTGCAAGACTCCAAATGGCACAAGCTTGAAGTCAACCCACATGCCTAGGAAAGATTTGTAAAGTCAAGAAAAAAGAAGATCAACAAGTCAAGAGCTACTCAATCCAAATGAAGAATTAAATGGTATGCTCCTTGACCTAGAAGAAGTGTGAAGTCCAATACTCTACAAGATCATTGCTATAGGACTTCATCACTCAAGAAGAATGTTGATCAAATGTCTCAAGTCCAAGCTCAAAGAGGAACTCATCTTGAAGACTTGAAGACCAAGAAGAAGATTAGTCAATAAGCTATGTAGGTATATCTCTTGTGACTAATCTTATTTGATGAATGATAGTTTATAATAAGATGAAGCTCATACTCTTGCATGTTTTCAAAACCATAATTCATACTTTGATTTAATCTCTCAAAAGGTTTTTGCAAAACTTCTTTTAAGTGTTGGTTAATGCCTAATATCTTTCAAATGTTTTAAATATCTTTTAAAAACACGTAGGCATGATTTTGAGACAATAGCCTTTGATCTTAACCTTCAGACTACTTCGGGTGACCGGCTTCCTAGTCCGGTCGACCGAAGGTGTCATGTCAAGGAAAAAATATAGCCGTTGTAACTCGATTTGCTTGCATTTTTTGGACCTTATATAAAGCCTTTAAGGCTAAATTTTGTTCTTTGCTCTAGCCAATAGAGGGGCCTTAGTATACAAGTTTTAGACAAGCAAATCAAACACTTTCCCATGCTAAATTCTTCCAATCATTCATCAAAACATTTCTATTTGAGAAAAATCTTCATCTACTTATTCTTTCATTCTTAATTATGAATTAGAGATCCAATTGTAATATCCAATCCTTAGAGGGATTTCTTTTTCTTGAGCTTAAATGTAAAGTCTCATGTGTTGACATTATCTTTCTTTGTACAAGGTTGAGTGGTAAGGTTTGTTTGTGAGAGTGGTGGTTTTGGGCCTCTATTAGTTGGAATGGATCTTTCTTGTAATCATAGGAACTAGAGTGAATGGTGAACCCTAAGTAGAAGTATGGTTGATGTGTTCCTAAAACCTCCTCACTTAGTAGACTAGGTTAGAGAAAGAGTTCCCAAGGGTGTAAAGTTACATGAGTGTGTAAAAGACCATTAGTTGGTTTGTCCTTCCTTGTAATCTCTCAAGACAAGCATAGTGGAAAGTGTTAGTAGTTCCCTAGGACCATTAGCATATGTTGTACGTTTTATATCTTTTTGAGCATTTCATCTGAATAGTTAATTTTGCTTATGAACATCAAATGCGTGATTTGATAGTAAAACTCATTTGCTTATGTAATTACTATTCTAGTTGTCCCTAGTTTTATGTAATTTACTTTACAATGAAATAAAACTAGTATGATGTTTGATTGATGATTATGTTTTACTAATCATGTGTAATGAGTACAAATCATATCATAGATGTAATATATTGAGATATATCGTATCGGACGTGATCCGTTGAGAAGTAATACTTCATGGTCCTTAGTCATAAATATTGCTTCCTCAATACTATTTTAGAATCCTTAGACCTTATGTCTCCATTGATTCTAGCATGAATGGAGCCACGTTTTGACTCAGTCGTACGTTGCTTTTAATCGAGTAATCAATACGACTGATGATCAGATGTAGTGTCCTATCATGGCTTGAATGTGAGAGGCATTGTAACGAATTTGTCCCTTTCTTATTAGAGAGAGATATCCATGGGTCCCTCGAAAGAGAAAGACTGTTTAAATGTATGGTCGTGCTCAAACGTATTTAATAAAGTGGTTATTAAATATTGTTTGATGGAATAGTCTACCTGGAGATCGAGCATAAATATAATTAAGCCTTATAAGGGTGACGACTACCATGCCTTCTGCGTAATTAGGATATCGCGAGACAAAGGGATTAAATAGTGGATTGATATTAGGTTCCACAGTAAATTCATTCACTTTGGGTAGTCACGATGTCCTGCTAGGGACCGCTTGTGATTTATGAACACACACTACTACTAACTGTGTTTTCATTGCCATCGTGATATGAACCTACAGGGTCACACGCATAGCCGAGCTAACGAGCTTCATGTCCAGATTCAATGAATCTAGAATGTGTCTAGGTTCATTGTATAGGACATTTATTTTTCTGAGGATAATAAGACGTTATTATTCGAATTAGAGATAAGGGGGCATTTTCGGTATAGTTGGGATTATGTGGGAGTTGTTATCCGATAAAGACTCCCACTACCAGCAGAAGTCTAGGGGACATGGGAGTTAAAGACTCCCACTGCCAGAAGAGGTGGAGCGGACGTGGGAGTTGTTCTGGAAAAACCTCTCACTACCTATATAAACCTCTCTTGGTCGAAACCCTAGGGTTAGATAATGGTCAGCCGAAATACCAAGAAATCCAGAAAATTGTTTTCTGCCTCCCTTTCTCTCTAATTCCCGAAACTCAGAAAGACGAAGAGCTAGCACTCGCTGCCCGTTTCGTCGCGTGGATACCGGTAGGGAGTAATTCCGCAAGGGAAGACTCAAGGTGATCGTTGCTGAGAGCATAAAGATAGAATCTTTCATTCAAGAATCAGATTATTGAGCCAAGAAATGTAAGTCTTTTTCTTGTATTTTTCGATTCGTTTTGTATGAGCGGATCCTTCAGGGGAGGACACATGGGTGTTTGGAACGAGTTTTCGCTCATGAATCCCTTCAGAAAGTTGCCAAAATCCTTGGGTGTGTCCCAAGGTAGTGGATGTAGATCGTTGTGATTGAACCACTATACATCATTGTGTCTGATATTCTAACTCTATCTCTTTACATTCAAGTTCTTCATTATACTTGTGCTTATGTGTTGATGAACTTGATTGCTTATACCTTAAATTGTGTATATAGAGTTAGTCAATTTTCTTGTTATCTCTAATATTAGTTTGGGCTTTTTGTGTTTATCTTCTTGGCTTTTTTAGAGTTAAACAACTTGCACGTTATCTCTACCCTTGGCTTGAGAAATATGAATTGCATTTAGAGAGCCTTATAGCTTCATATATATCTCTTACTAAATGTTATTCCTCATGACTTGTGTGTTTGGTCTTACAAGATTTGCATATATGAATATTCACCTAGACAATCCTTGATCATATTCATTGTCTTGTATTCCTTTGTGTTGCATTTACACACATAAGTCATCTAAGTGATAACCCTTCAATTCACCTTATATGCTTAATGAACATAATTGTTATTAAGGTGATCACTAAGGAAAAGAATTTGGTAGAAAAGTGTAAAAAGTTTGAGAACCTTATTCACCTACCCCCTCCCCCTCCCCCTAAGGTTCTCCCCTTTGGGTATTGCAAATGCCCTACGGGTATTTCAATTTAGACTGAAATTAGGCACATAGAGTACATTTTGTATGATCAAATTGTCAGAAATTTGTATTGTGCCTTTGAGAGTAACAGAAACAAACATATAATTGGACAGTTTAATATATAGATTATGAACTGGTTGTGACTCAACAAAGAAAACATCAGTACACACCACATGATCAGTTGCATCTGAATCTAATATCCATGTATGAGTCATTGAGTTGAGCAATATACATGTAGGGGCATTAAAGCCTCAATGATCAGATGCTACAACAAGTGCAAACTGGTTAACTTGTACACTGAATTTAACTGCTCCAGTTTGACCAGTACCCATGCTTTTAAACATATTTATGGGCTGTTGTTGCTGTTCCATGTTGAAACTGGTCATGTGACTGTCCAGCTCGTCTATTCTTGTAGCACACGATCCTCCAAGATCTTCAGTCCCCAAGAATTGGTTAACTCCTCTAAAAGAAGTATTACCATTATATTCTCTTCCACCTTGAGCAAAACTAGAACCAGTTCATAAGTCCCTGAACCTCTTCATTTATTTCTATTCTCACAAAATCCAGGAGGATACCTAAAATTCTTATAACACCTTTCTACTGTGTGTCGAACACCTCCACAGTATGTACACATTAAAGGTTTCCTACCACCAAAACTACCTCCTCCTCTATTACTTCCATAATTGCTTCTCATGACATTTACTGAATATTCATTGCTAGCCTTTGATGTCTTGTTTTCAGAATCATGAAATGAACCGGGACTTTCATTCTTATCAAACACTTACCTTCTTATATTCATAACATGTGTTGGTACTTGATTAATTTTATAGTTCAAGTGATCTTCATGTTGTTTAGCTAGACCAAAGGCTTCTTCAATTCTAGGCATATGTTTTGTCATAAGAATGTGTGATTTAACTTCAACAAATTGTTCATTAAGACCTTTAAAAACCTTATGACATAATCAGATTCAACATATTGTTGCATATTAGTTAGTCCACCACATGTGCAATTAGGTAATGGTCTAGAGTGCGAGTAATTCATCCCACATACACTTCAGTTGAGTAAAATATTGTTCAACAGTTTGAGTTCCTTGTCAGTAAGCCTAAAGGCATTAGAGTTAGTGTACCTTTTTTCCAAATCTCTCCACGCTTCCATTGCAGTATTGAAAAATTCCACACTCTATCCAATTGTTGAAGACATTGTATTGGTCATCCATGTAATTACTGTTTGATTTGCTCTTTCCCAAGTTGTGTAGATCATGTTCCCCTTGGTTGTGTAAACCTTGGTACCTCTTTTTATGAAGTATAAATTGTCCTTGATCACAAGTTCTCTTCTCATGGCTCGACGCCAAGAATGATAATTTGATCCGGTCAAAGTCTTCTGAATCAGAATCAATGATGAGTTATCTGTGTGATGTAGATAGAAAAGATGATAAGAAGTCACTTCTCTCCACCATTTGCATTAGCATTTGCCATTCTTAATCAGAATATACTTGGTAAAAACAAAACTAAACACAGTTAAAATTATTACTGGTAAAACAACAACAATTCTCCTTGAACAATAGGCATACAACTCAATTGCTCATACACAAACCCTAGAAAAATCAAGAACTATAATACAACTGAAAAACTCCTCAAAATCAAAATAAAAACCAATAAAATTTTGACAGAAGATGAGATAAAGCTTCGATCAAAGAAACAAACAAAGAATCAAAGAAGAATTCAAAAATTTGCGGAACCTTAGCTCTTATACCATTTTGAACGAGAAATGTAGAGCAGAGAATTTGGGGAAGAAAATATCTACATTATATTTTATTGAATGAATTGAAAGTACAATACTTCTCAGCTATATATTGGGTAGTTATAACTACCTATGCTGAGCTGGAAACAAAAATATACAAGACAATGTACTGGGCTGGGTCAATATACAAACAACAATATTAACCCATCTAAGCAACCAAACAAAACAACTAAAAATAGAACCAAGTACATCCCAATATACAATCCAATAACAATTAAAAGACTTCTAACTCAATCCTGCAGCATTACATTCAACTTCTTCTTGATCATATGCTGCATTGCATATTTCCACCATCTAGACACTGGATTGTTAAGGCTATGTAGCAATCTTCAATATTGTCAGTTCTGGAATAGGAGCAGTAGTTCTAGTATGGTGCACAAAGATAAAAGGCCCTATAGTTGTGCCTTATTTTACTCCATTATGACCTGTATTTGATGCCAATGTTGGATCACTTTCTCTTGATGAAATGCTGCATTCAGGAAGGTTTTGATCCGGTCCTCTTCTTACTTATACTTTTTCAAATAAAAAATTCCTTCCAATATTGACTTAATTTACCAAAAATCTTGTGTCGTAGGATAATAGGATCAATTCTAATCATACTGGGATTATACATTGTGATGTGGGGAAAAGGAAAGGAGACAAAAGTATATGATCAATCTTTAGCTTCAGAAAGAAAAAGAGAACTTCAAATTTCGCCATTCTCTGCTGATAATCAAGCTGTTTTTTTATCATACTCTTTCCATTCAAAATTCTGATCATGGAGTGAAAGAGGAATGTAGTACAGTTACTGAAGTTCGACATGAGAATACTTGAATTTGTTTTTATCCAATTGTATGGGTTTCACTGGATGCTCCAATGCATTCTAAGGAAGGGTAGCGGGAGGAGGGGGAGGGGGTGTTTGTGTGTTAATTCCGACTGTTGGATTGTTATTATTTGTTCTTAATGCTTGCGATTTTCTGATCAATTATTGCATTAATTTAAATTTCTTTTAGAGGCTGGAAAGTTCTAGATTTAATTGGATTAAGGATAATAATAACACAACATGAAATTGACTAGAGATATATTCGATTTCCTTGTGTGCTTTCTAGCGAGTAGGAAACAAAAGTCAGGGAAGACCACGAAGTTTTATGCGACTTTAGGTCTTAAAATCACGTAGAGATACGACTGATTTATTCTCTAGGAGCTTGTCGCCAAATGATTGGGCCTAGCTTATATTCGAAAATTCTACCATTAACCTACCTAAGACATAAACTAAGCAATCATTTATTTTATATAAAATTAGTATATTGGATTTGAAGTTTCTTAGTCCATTCATTCCATATATTTTTATTTCATAAAAATGGCATCTTTAATATATTGTCATTCATTGTTAGTTTTATTTAAGTAAACCCATATTTATTTTCGTTTAAATTATGTTATAAGTAATATAATTTTTCCAGTTAGATAAATCATGTTCGTTTGGCATGATCTTGTACCTATCACTTTATTACTTGTCGATATTTGTACACTTGCAAATTTCGAATCAGTAACAACTAAAAAACAAAATATTAACCCAAAAATTTACCTGCAATCAAAATAAACTTCTAATCAAACACTGAAAAGATATGTTTCTAATCCTATTGCAACCAATGCATAAAAAAAATCCGATTGCAACCCAGAAATAACAATATGCTAATTGAAATCTTGAAATATAAAACAGGCAAAAAAACAACACAAAAGTACAATGAAAATGAGACTTAACAACAAATAGTCCAGCAAGCACTCAATCAAAACTCCATCCAACTTTTAATTAATCCAATAAATAAATAAATAACAATCCCTTTGAAGACCCTTTAACCTTTCAATTATTCATTTCACTTCTTCCCCTCAGTTTGATCAAGTATTTCCACCTCAGAAACCGGTTTCTTTTCTTCTGGAAATACAGTTTTTTCCTCAGCTTTCTTCCCTGCATTTGGTTTAACTGCCTCTGGAATTACAATTTTGTGCTCAGCTTTCTTCCCAGCAGCAGTTAGTTTAACATCTTTTGGCTCCTCTTCTTTTGGAGTTTCAAACCTTTCCTCAGCTTCAACAAAAGGTGATTTAGTTTCTTCTTCTTTCTCCTCCTTTTTAGTTTCAGTTTTCTCCTCAGGCTTCACGATATTTGGTTTAATTTCCCCGAGTTTCGTCTCAGTTGGAGTTACAAGTTTTACATCAGTGTTTTCCCCAACTTTTTCATCATTATATTTCTTCTGGTCTGAAGTTCCCCCAGAATTTTCCACAAGTTTTTCAGCATAAGTTTTATTGTTATCCGAGGTTTCTGTTTTCACGGGCGCGTCTTCAGGGACTAATTTTTCAACTTCTTTCGGTGTAGATTCAGGCACATCAGTAGCTTTTACAGTTTCTTTCTCAGCTGAATCTTTTCGTTCTTCACTCTGCCGATTATTGAAATCAAGAATCATAGAATCGAAGGTCAAGCTGATCAAATGTACAATTCTTGACCAATTCCAAGCTTATATAAAACTAATTTAGGTAATTTTGAACTATTCAGACAACACTGTCATCATGTTTGATGTTTCTGCTTTTAATACAGGGGTAAAATTGAAACATATCGTCTCATAATTTATTCGATTGTTTGAATGTTACCTAGCTACCCTACTTTTAGAAGTTGGGCCGATTTTGTGAGATGGAGGCGAAATATGTACAATTGGGAGTGACTCACCTCCCAATTTGTATATCCACATGTCGTATATAATCAATCGAATCTCAAACATAAGTTTAATAATTCAAATTGTTTTTAAACGTATTATGGTTGCTTGCTATATGTAACATGATAACAATGATGCTAAAAAAGTCCTAATTCTAAAATTCCATGGTAACTTATTTCTTTAATAACATCCCAAACCTTACCCCCTAGATCCCACCCAATGAGTGCTTTTGTGGAGGGGAGGGGATGTTGTTTATCCAGTACAACTCACCAAAGGGCAGAATGCAAAAGCAGAGCAATAGGATTACAACAAATGATAGAGAATCCAAGAAAATATTAACTGATTAGGGAAGTACCAAACCTTTCACTTGAGAATAGAATTCTCAAAAAAAAAACCAAATAGAAAATAAACATGATTTCATCAACAAAAAAGAAAAAAAAAACATGATGAGAACCATATGTGGCGGATCCAGAATCTCATTGGTCATGATATGAAAAACATTTCATGAATATCCAACGTCATCAAGATTATTTTAGTAAATTAATAAAATAAAATATAATTCTTAATTCATCCTACAAAACAAAGAGAAGAAAGCATTGGTGTTGGGGTCTGCTTGGATTAGGTCATAAAATTTCAAATCAATCTCAAACTGAAATCAGATCAAATTTCCAACTGAAATTAGGTTCTAAATAATTTAATACTTTATTTTTATTTTTTATTTTTTTTTGACGCCCGAAGGCGATTGCCCCCGAGGGGGAAGAGCGGAGAGTACCCTAGATCAGGGAGATTGTAGCATGCCCCATGCCTGGGGAGGGAGCTTAGCCTCATAAAGAGGAGAATATTATTGCCCCATTATGCGGGGAGAAGGTGTCGAACTTGGGACATTTCGGTCCCAAGCCAAAGGCTTACCCACTGGGCCAAACCTTTTGTTCAATTCAAAAATAAGTTGTAATCATTTTGAATTTCAAACCAAACAAAAACAGAACTAATAAAAGCTTCCTTGATCTGAAAAAAAATTCAAAAAATATCCAACTTCAACAAGATTCTTTTAGTAAATTAATAAAAGAAATACATTTCAAATCATAATTCATCATACAAAACAAAGACAAGAAACCATTTTTACAGCACTAAAGTCTCATTTTATAGTTGGATATTATGATGATGGCAGAACAGATTAGAAAAAGGTTAAAGGGGATCGGTCCACCTTGAATTACGGTAAATCGAGAATGTCTAATTTTTCTTTCATTTCTTTAATGTTAAATTTGCTTTTGCAAAAAAGAATTTTGCCAAAATATCTAGTTAAATCATCATTGGAAAACGAAATTTCCCGCAAAACAGAGTGAAAGAAAATCTTTAAAAGATATATTTTGTGGTTCAGAAAATCTTGAAAATTACCCCCCCGAAAAATTACTATCCACCTTCTCCAGAAAAGTACTTTCCTGTTGAAATATTCTTCTTGATATAAAACGTTTTGGGATAAAAAAGGAAAGACAGCGTTGTCTTCTGTCTTCTTATATTCTAATTTCTACCAAATCTCATGATTCTGATTCATCACAAGATAAATAATAAAAAATAAAAAAAAAGAATATTTCTAAATCTAAATTATATCCCATTTATACACAATAATTTTGTTTCCATTTTACCCCAAACTTTGCATAATTATAGAAAATATAAGAAGAAAATATAAGGAAATAAAAACAATATTAACCTTGTGGAAGAATGAAACCCCTCCTTAGAAATTGGGAGAATGTAACATGTTGCAGACTTTTTAAAATCGAAACATTTGTAACAATCTTAGACATTTATGGAGATGATCTTTAACGGAAATCATTCTATTTAACGATTCAATAATCGCAATCAAATAAGAAACATCATGGGAATAAAGAAACAAAAAATAAAGGCAAAAGAAAAAGCAAAAACAGAGAAATTATGGAATTATGGAAAGATGAAATTACCTCTTTGAACAAGTTTCCAAGAGAACGGTTCTTGTCGGTATCATCATCATCATCAGCCTGAGGCACACCTTCCTCCATCTTGACATCTTCCACTACGGCCTCCTTAACCACCGTATCATCCTCCTTCTGCGGTGCCGGAGACGGAGCAGGAGGCGGCGCCGGGATGGCCTCATCACCCTTCAAAACACTAGACTTACTTGCACACCCTCCCATTTTCTCCCAATTAATTCTACCTGTTAATTTCCTTAATTCCCACGACAAAAAAATAAAAAACTTTTGAAACAAGAAAATATGAAGAAATTGATAAAATAAAAATAAAAAGAAGAAGAGGCACAGGGAGTCGTTGGGATCGGTTTTTTTTTTTTCCCTTGTCTTGGAGAAGGACAGAGAAAGAGAAGAGACGAAAATTATGAAATTATGAGAAAACGGTTTAGAGAGAGAGAGAAAAAGGAGAAGAGAGATTTTATAGGGCGCGAAGACAACGTTCGTTGTTCCAATTTCTTTTTATCAGTCTTTGGTGTTGAGAAATTTTAGATTTTATTACTCCACAAACTTTTCACCTTCTAATGATTTCCTCCTACAAAGACAATTTTCTTTTAAATGATTAACTTACCATTTTGGTTAACATTAACATCTCTCAATAAATTTTTAACAAAATATTTTATTTTCATTATTTATTCACACTTAATCTCTAATTTTTTTCCCTTATTAAAAAATCAACCCACGATCTCCATTATTTTCTTCCATAATCTATTTTCACTCAATCTCTAAATTTTCTCTCTTTTAATAATAGTAGTGCTCAACAAACAAACAAACACTATATAATTTATTCTTTTTACTTTAATGGTTTTGTCATATTTATACATTGAATCATTTTTTACAGATAAAGTAAGTAGAGAAGACAAATAAAGTCGTATTGCTCAAACTATATAAATTTACAATATTTTTTCTTCCTTATTAGTTGTAATGAATGAAACCAATTAGAACATAAATTTCTTTTTGTTTACATCCTCTTTTGCTGTTTTTTGAAAAACTTCTAGCACTATAAAAAATATAAAATTAAAGATCGAGTGTGAATAGATTATGGAAGAAAATATTAGAGAGACTGTGGCCTGATTTCTGGAATAGGAGAGAAAAAATTAGGGATTGATTGGGTATAGA
Organism: Vinca minor; assembly: GCA_026122235.1. Lineage (NCBI taxonomy): Eukaryota > Viridiplantae > Streptophyta > Magnoliopsida > Gentianales > Apocynaceae > Vinca > Vinca minor. The sequence continues at coordinate 218,220 of JAOCZM010000112.1, read as the reverse complement.
TTATGGAAAAAAATTTAAGATATTAATGTTGACTAAAAGGGTAAATTGGTAATTTAAATTTAAATTGCCTTGGCAGAAGGAAACCTGCCTTGGCAATATCACTAGCCATTTTTCTATCTAAATGTTAATTTTATTAAAACCAAGATGGTTTAAAATAAAAAAGTAAGAAAAAGAAAATTAGTAAATTGTTATTTTCTTCCAAATCAAGGTGAAAATATATACAGCTGGAGAAAATTAGGATAAAATTTTAAGTTATAATTTACTTTTCATATACACTAAAACCTCTATACAGTAATACTCTGGGATCGGAGAAAAATATTACTATAAAGAGATTATTCTTAAATAGAGGTTTACATATACAAATTATAGTTTAAAAAAATAACTAATATACATTATACGACACTTCGAAATATGTCCCTTCATATTTTAAAAACATAAATTTAATATATATATATATATATATATATATATATATATAGGTTTAAAAAAACAAATGTACGTACATCATGCATGTACATTGTGTGTATATATTGGATTTAGAAGATTCATTCATGTACATACAATATCTAGGAAATGTAAAAACAAAATGTATGTACATCATGTATGCATTTAAAATATTCAATCATTTAGGTTGTATCTTCGAAATACCTTTTCGTTTGTTTTCTTTTTATTATACATATATAAATGCTAGCATAACAATAAATTTCATTATCATTTCAAGTCATACATTTTCTACTTCAAGCAAGTCATGACACCTAAAAACAAACGAACTAAAATCACTAAAAGTATTCGTGTCGAGTTGCGCAAAATGAAAGAAAGAAAAAAAAAATCTTGCAAAATGGTTAGAAGATACCCATAAGCTTAAGGTTTCGCAGCCAACAATATACAATATAGTCCTAAAAAAATATGGAATATTACAATGTAGAGTTTATTCTTATTTATAATTGGTCCCGAATTGTGACCATAATTTTTTTTTTTTTTTTACTATAATGAGGTTATTCTTATATCGAGTATTACTATATAGATGTTTTACTGTTTATCACAGTCTTATTCACTAGGGTTGTACAAGAAAAATCAAAACCAACAAATCCAAATCAATCAAAACAAATTTTCAGTTTGAGTGGTGCATTGGACTAGTTTTATTTTGGACTAAATTAAAATCGAACATTCGTTGGGTTTAAAAAAAATTATAAGCCAAACCGAGTCAAACTATATATATATATATATATATATATATATATATATATATATATATATATATATATATATATATATATATATATTTATTTATATATATATATATTTATTTATATATATATATATCTATATTTATATTACAGACTGTTTTCGATTTGACCAATCACATTCTTCTAAATCCTACGTGTAATTACCATGATTTTTTGTTCAATTAATTATTTTATAAAATTTTGATTGGTTGGTTAAATTTTACTTAGGTTGTAAACTCTTGATTGGCATATAAGAGTATCCCACATTGAAAAGTTACATTTTTTTTTTTTAGTTTGGCAATACTATAAAAGAAAGTACTTTGACATGTTTTGAGTGAGAAATTGGGCTGACATATCAGTCCATCAAATTAGGGAATCCCACTTATTTGGCTCTTATATTTTTTTTTATTTATATAAATATAAATAGTTAAAGTTTTTACAAAAAAGGGTAAATAAGATGACCGGGTCCTTCGGTTACAAAAAAGGATAAATAAAGTTTTTTTTATTTATATTTTGAATCAGAGGGAGTATCTATCTATATTTATATTACAGAGCCTGTTTTCAGTTTCAGCCAATCACAATCTTCTAAATCCTACGTGTAGTTTCCATGAATTTTTGGTCAATTAATTATTTTATAAAATTTTGATTGGTTGGTTAAATTTTACTTTGCTTGTAAACTCTTGATTGGCTTAGAAGAGTATCCCACATTGAAAAGTTACATTATTTTTTAAGTTTGACAATACTATAAAAGAGAGTACTTTGACATGTTTTGAGTGAGAAATTGGGCTGACATTTCAGCCCATCAAATTATGGAATCCCACTTATTTGTTTGTTATATTTTTTATTTATGTAAATATAAATAGTTAAAGTTTTAACTAACAACGGGTAATTCAGATGACCGGGTCCTGTGAATTCCGATTGAGCTTACACTGAAGTTCGATTTAACTTAGACTCATGCAATGTTCATTTTTTGTTTTTTATTATTTTGCATCATTTTTATTTTCATAATATCTTTTTAAAAATAAATAAATATGGATATTTAAAATGAAAAAAAAAAATCAATTCGCTTCGTTTATACTGCAAAAATCAAGTGATAAAACTACTTCAAAATTTTAAGAGTATATGAAAAGAAAAAGTCTTCATAATCTACTTTGAAGAAGATTAAAACTGCATCAAAATTCTGCTAACCATAAATTTTGGCAAACAAGTCTATGTTAATTAGTACTGTCGTTCGTTGTATAGGTGTTGGAGGGGATAATAAAAGACCCAGATTTTCTATTTGTTGAATGGACTAAGCAATGTGTAGACAAAATAAATAATGTGTTTTTTGTTGAATGCTCCATATTCAATCATTAAATGCAAAATAAAATATATTTTTTGATAGATTTTTTATTTTTTCACTATATTAATAGATTAAACGAAATCTGGGTAGTATTAACTAATCAAATGCACTTAGAGATCTACATATTGATAATTAAACAGTTAAAAAGTAATAATCAAACTTATAGTCAAAAAAATTCTTTTTACTATCATTACAAAATCTCTTTTTCCTTGCATATGCATTTTTTATGAAATAATGTATTTCCCGTGCATAGCACTGGTTTTTTGCTAGTGTGTTATAGATTCGTATATTTGTATCTATATATTTCTTCAATACTATTTTCTTAGATTTTCACATTTTTTAATTAATTTACTAATTTTTATTGGTTGAGAATATTTAGGTTAATTAAATTAATTGAAAATTAACTTATCTTAATAAAAATTAAATATCAACTTTAATTGGTGCAAAAATGTTAAACTATTTCATTTAAATTGGGAGATGAGGGATTCGATCCCCCGACCTGCAAACCGAGTGCTACGCCACATTGCCAACTAATCTGGCAGGTATTTGACAATTATTTTCTTTAATTGTTTTAATGTAATGCTAATTTAAAATTTATTTTGGTTGTAAACTCTTAATTGGCTTATAAGAGTATCCCACATTGAAAAGTTACATTGTTTTTTGAATTTGACAATACTATAAAAGATGGTACTTTGACATGTTTTGAGTTACAAAATTGGGCTGACATTTTAGCCCATCAAATTAAGGAAGCCCGCTTATTTACTTCTTATATTTTTTATTTATAAATATAAATAGTTAAAGTTTTAACAAATAACGGGTAATTCAGATGACCGGGTCCTCTGAATTCCGATTGAGCTTATAATCAAGTTCGATTTAGCTCAGATTTATGCAATGTTCATTTTTTTTATTCTAATGGAGAATTTTTATTTTCATAATATATTTTTAAAAATAAATAAATATGGATATTTAAAAAAAAATCAATTACGCTTCGTTTATCTGCAAAAATCAAGTGAATCTTTTTCTAAACTCTCTAAAACTAAAATATTAATTTGTAGAAATTTTAATTTATAATAAAAGTTAAAAATATTAATATAAAGTCAAATAAGAGAATTAACAACAATAAAAACTCCCACATAAAAAAAAAATAATAATTATTTTTAAAAATTGACAAATGACAAGACTATAAAAGAAAATTAATGTGCATAAAATTTATACTTCCTCCCATTCAAAATAGAAGTTTTGTTAAGAGTTATTTTTTGTTGCAAAATATAGGTCTTTTTACAAGATTGTTGCATTTATTGGCTAATATATCCTTACATTATTTTCTCCATATATTCATATTTGTCAAAATGTATAGTTCTCATGCAACTCTTCATTAATTTATTTGTTCTTTTGGAGTATTAATTAGGGGTACTTTAGTCATCTTGATTAGTATCTTAATTTTTGTGAAAACTCCTAAAAAGACTTATATTTTGAATCGGAAGGAATATCTATCTATATTTATATCACAGAGTCTGTTTTCAATTTCAGCCAATCACATCCTTCTAAATCCTACGTGTAATTTCCATGAATTTTTGTTCAATTAATTATTTTATAAAATTTTGATTGATTGGTTAAATTTTACTTTGGTTGTAAATTCTTAATTTGCTTATAAGAGTATCCCACATTGAAAAGTTACATTGTTTTTTGAGTTTGACAATACTATAAAAGAGTGTACTTTGACATGTTTTGAGTTACAAAATTACTTTGATATTTTTTCTTTCATTAAACATTACGTTTCCGTGCATAGCACGGGTATTTTTGCTAGTATATATATATTACAGAGCATTTATAGATACGTATATTTGTATCTATATATTTCTTCAATACTATTTTCTTAGATTTTCACATTTCTTAATTAATTTACTAATTTTTATTGGTTGAGAATATTTAGGTTAATTAAATTAATTAAAAATTAACTTATCTTAATAAAAATCAAATATCAACTTTAATTGGTGCAAAATGTTAAACTATTTTATTTAAATTGGGAGAGCTCAGACTTATGCAATGTTCATTTTTTTTATTCTAATGGAGAATTTTTATTTTCATAATATATTTTTAAAAATAAATAAATATGGATATTTAAAAAAAAATTCAATTCGCTTCATTTATACTGCAAAAATCAAGTGAATCCTTTTCTAACCTCCCTAAAACTAAAGTATTAATTTGTAGAAATTTTAATTTATAATAAAAGTTAAAAATATTAATCTAAAGTCAAATAAGAGAATCAACAATAACAAAAATCTGTTTATCTATATATCTATATATATATATATATATATTACAGAGATGTTATAGATATGTATATTTGTATCTATATATTTCTTCAATACTATTTTCATAGATTTTACATTTTTTAATTAATTTACTAATTTTTATTGGTTGAGAATATTTAGGTTAATTAAATTAATTGAAAATTAACTTATCTTAATAAAAATTAAATATCCACTTTTATTGGTGCAAAAATGTTAAACTATTTTATTTAAATTGGGAGAGGGGGGATTCGATCCCCCGACCTGCAAGCCGTATGCTACGCCACATTGCTAACTACTCTGGCAGGTATTTGACAACTATTTTCTTTAATACTTTTAATGGAATGCTAATTTAAATTTTATTTTGGTTGTAAACTCTTAATTGGGTGTATCCCACATTGAAAAGTTACATTTTTTTTGAGTTTGACAATACTATAAAAAAAAATGGTAGTTTGACATGCTTTGAGTTACAAAATTGGGCTGACATTTTAGCCCATCAAATTAAGGAAGCCCGCTTATTTTCTTCTTATATTTTTTATTTATATAAATATAAATAGTTAAAGTTTTAACAAATAACGGGTAATTTAGATGACCGGGTCCTCTGAATTCTGATTGAGCTTATAATCAAGTTCGATTTAACTCAGACTTCTCCAATGTTCATTTTTTTTTATTCTAATGGAGAATTTTTATTTTCATAATATATTTTTAAAAATAAATAAATATGGATATTTAAAAGAAAATCAATTCGCTTAGTTCATGTTGCAAAAATCAAGTGAATCCTTTTCTAAACTCTCTAAAACTAAAGTATTAATTTGTAGAAATTTTAATTTATAATAAAAGTTAAAAATCTTAATCTAAAGTCAAATAAGAAAATTAACAACAATAAAAATCTATCTATATATATATATATATATATATATATATATATATATATATATATTTAAATTGGGAGAGGGGGGATTCGATCCCCCGACCTGCAAACCGGATGATACGCCACATTGCCAACTACTCTAGCAGGTATTTGACAACTATTTTCTTTAATTCTTTTAATGGAATGCTAATTTAAATTTTATTTTGGTTGTAAACTCTTAATTGGCTTATAAGAGTATCCCACATTGAAAAGTTACATTTTTTTTTTGAGTTTGACAATACTATAAAATATGGCACTTTGACATGTTTTGAGTTACAAAATTGGGCTGACATTTTAGCCCATCAAATTAAGGAAGCCCGGTTATTTTCTTCTTATATTTTTTATTTATATAAATATAAATAGTTAAAGTTTTAACAAATAACGGGTAATTCAGATAACCGGGTCCTCTGAATTCCGATTGAGCTTATAATCTAGTTCGATTTAGCTCAGACTTATGCAATGTTCATTTTTTTTTTATTCTAATGGACAATTTTTATTTTCATAATATATTTTTAAAAATAAATAAATATGGATATTTTAAAAAAAATCAATTTGTTTCGTTTATACTGCAAAAATCAAGTGAATCTTTTTCTAAACTCTCTAAAACTGAAGTATTAATTTGTAGAAATTTTAATTTATAATAAAATTTAAAAATATTAATCTAAAGTCAAATAAGAGAATTAACAACAATAAAAACTCCCACATAAAAAAAAAAATAATTATTTTTAAAATTTGACAAATGACAAGACTATAAAAGAAATTTAATGTGCATAAAATTTTTACTTCCTCCGATTCAAAATAGAAGTATTTTTAAGAGTTATTTTTTGTTGCAAAATATATGTTTTTTTTACAACAATGGTGCATTTATTGGCTAATTTACCCTTACATTATTTTCTCCATATATTCATATTTGTCAAAATGTACAGTTCTCATGCAACTCTTCATTAATTTATTTGTTCTTTTGGAGTATTAATTAGGGGTACTTTAGTCATCTTGATTAGTATCTTAGACTTAGCTTAGACTTATGCAATGTTCATATTTTGTTTTTTTTATTCTTATGCATTATTTTTATTTTCATAATATCTTTTTAAAAATAAATAAATATGGACATTTAAAAATGAAAAAAAAATCAATTCGCTTCGATTATACTGCAAAAAATCAAGTGAATTTTCTTCTAAACTCTCTAACACTAAAGTATTAATTTCTTGGCTAATTTACCCTTACATTATTTTCTCCATATATTCATTTTTGTCAAAATATATAGTTCCATACAACTGATGTATTGACTGACTTTTTAATTTAGTCAAATTAAATTGTATACTTTAATATATTTATGGTTTTTCTTTTCTTCTATTCTAATTTTCTAGATTTTCCCTTTTCCTTTTCAATATTATTCAAGATAATACATTGAAAATGTACAAAATTTTTGGACTTTGACAACATTATAAATAAAGGGGTTGAACATGCTTTTCAATTGAATGAATTGATATGTTGATATTTAGCCCATTAAATTCAGTGCCAAATTCAATTTGCTTTTCAAATTTTTCATTCTAATAGTCAATTTGTTTTTTTTTTAAAATAGCTCAAAGAGCCATTTGATTTTCATATACTCTTAATTATATAGTAAAACGGAATCTCGTGCATAGCACGGGTTATTAGGCTAATATATATATTATAGAAGCCCTTTTCACATTTTTAACTCTCTCATGTCACGTGTCATTTTTTTAGATTATTTTGTTATTTAATTAATTATAAAACTTTTGATTGGTGCAAAAAAAAATTGAACTACTTCATTTAAATTGGGGAGGGGGAGGATTCGAACCCAAAACATTCAGGTTAAATGCTACACCACATTGTCAGCTACTATATCAGGTATTTGACAACTATTTTATTTAACTCTTTTACTGGAATGCTAATTTAAGTAAACTTTTCCACGATCTCTAACAAATCTAAACTAACGGTATTCTTGGTATGATATAATATTCTACATTAAATATATTATCTTCCTTAATTTCAAGATTCAAAACTCATCTCATACTCTTAACCTCTTCTGTTATGATTATATTTTAGAAGTTTATAAATTTTTTTAACACTTTAAATTATTTTATTAAAAATTTCATTGGATTAAATTTTTTTTCCAAAATCAATCTATATTTATATTACATAACATGTTTTCAAGTTTTAACTCATCAGAAATCTTCAAAACTCTAACCCAAATTTCTCGAATTTTCTAACTCTTAATTATAATACAAAAACTTGATTGGTTAAGATAAATTTTGATTAATTAAGTTAATTCAAAACTAATTATTATCTTAAAACAAAGTTTAAATATCAAATTACTTAATCAAATATCTCTACAATCCTAAATTTTTTCTCATAATCTTGAACACACTTTTCAGTTATAAACTCTCAATCTAATATAAAATTTCTAGATTAAAGATTTTTCGATTTAATTTCAAATGTTGTGATTGGTTAAAAAGATTTTAAATGTTAGAAAATAAATCAAGAAAATATTAATTACTTCACTAGCACGGACTCCCGTATTTCTAGCCCTTTTATCACGTGCGTTGCAAATTCATAACCAACCCCTCACTTTTAATTTTTGTTTTTATTAATTTCACATTGGTTTATTTATTCGTAATTTCAGTTAAATTCTACTTCTCATGTTATTCAAATTCAATTACGGCAAAAATTTTAATTAGTGTAACGAACCATTTAGTTTCTGTTAAACCTACGGACGAGCCTCCCCCAAGGTATATCAGGTTACCCATTATTCCTCATCATTTCTTATATGTCTAAAGATAGCATTTTATGATATAAGAAATCTCATTATGAGTTTTTGTCGAGTAAAGTATGTCCATTATGAGTTTTTTTCTTTTGAGAATGACTAGAATTAAATTACGCATTTCCTAAAATACTAATACATTTTCGTATAAACTTCCACTACTAACCTTCCTTAGTTTAAGCGTAATTTAAAGACATTAAGATTCCTTAACTAATAATGCAAGAAGGAAACTTTATTAAAAGTAAAATAGTTTTATTAATTTTCATCTTAAGTCAAAGTGAAACATTAAATTCTGGATAGAAACAATATTGTATTTGTTAAAGTATATAGCCTAAATAATATTTGAGTTTCTGATAACTATGTATCATCATATTGCTTATGACCCTTGTGTTATTTTGCTAAATTTCTTTTATATTATTAGTAGAATTTTTGCTCTTTTTGCATTGATTTATGAATCTTTACTAGCCACTTTTAATTTTTTGGATAGAAGCAATATTGTATTTGTTAAAGTATATAGCCTAAATAATATTTGAGTTTCTGATAACTATGTATCATCATATTGCTTATGACCCTTGTGTTATTTTGCTAAATTTATTTTATATTATTAGCAGAATTTTTGCTTTTTTCGCATTGATTTATGATAGCTAAATCTATTGATCTTTACTAGCCACTTTTAATTTTTCATTTTGATTTTTTTTAAAAGGTTTCAATTTATTTGATTGCAGAATACAAAGAATCCTAATTCTTAGTAATCTTTTCTGTTATATGTATTGATTCAGTATTTCCGTGCATAGCACGGGTCATTTGCTAGAATATATATATATATATATATATATATATATTACAGAAGCTCTTTTTACTTTTTGTATCTATATTATGCCATGTGTCATTTTGTAAGATTTTATGTTTTTTTAATTAGTTATAAAATTTTCGATTGGTGCAAAAAAATAGAACTATTTTATTTAATTAGCAGTTGGCAGGATTCGATCCCCCGACATGCAAATCGAATACTATACCACATAGCCAGCTACTCTGACAGGTATTTGACAATTATTTTCTTTAATTCTTTTAATGGAATGCTAATGTAAGTAAATCATTTGTTGTAACATCTTGATTGGTTCATAAAAGTATCCCACATTGAAAAGTTACATGTATTGTTTAGTTTGACAATACTATAAAAAAGAGTATTATCACATGTTTTGAGTGAGAAATTAGGTTGGCATTTCAGCCCATCAGAGTGGGGAAGCAAATTTATTTGTTTCTTACTTTTTTTTATTTATATAAATATAAAAAGTTAAAGTTTTAACAAATAACGGGTTATTCAGATGACTGAGTCCTCTGAATTCCGATTGAGCTTAAAATCAAGTTCGATTTTGAGAATTTAGAAATTTTTTATTTTTTAATATTTAATAGAATAAAAATAAGTAAAAAGTATTAATTAAAAGTTATGGGTTTTAATATATTTATGGTTTTTCGTTTCTTCTATTTTAATTTTTAGATCAATAATATTCAAGATCCCACATTGAAAGTGTTCAAAAATATTTGGAGTTTTAAAAAAACTAGACCATTTATAAGTATGGTCTAGTTTATTACAATTATTTATTATTAGACCTCTCCCGGGAGGAGGTCGACCTCACCGGAAGGAGGAGTAGTAGAAGCTCAGCTAGCGGGTGCCCCAGTGAGGAGTAGTAGAAGTCCCGTTGAGCGGGTGTCGTAGAAGTCCCGTGTTGAGGCGGGTGTCGTATAAGCCCATTGAGCGGGTGCCCCCAAGAGGGAGTATAAGATCCACACATGAGGAGCTCAAAGAAATGACAATTAAATCATTCCTCATGTGTGAGATATGGGGATTGAACTTGGGACCTAAGCCCCAAGTGTGATGGCCTTACCCACTTGGCCATCCAATCCCTATAATTTGGAGTTTGACAACATTATAAATAAAGGAGTTTGAGCATGTTTTTCAATTGAATGAATTGGTGGTTGATATTTAGCTCATTAAATTCAGTGACAAACTCAATTTGCTTTTCAACTTTTTAATTCCAATACTCAATTTTAAAAAAAAAAAAAAAAAAAATAGCTCACAGAGACATTTGATTTTTGGTACAACCTGCAAGAAAAACCTACATATTATTATTTTTTCATTTAAAGAGTCAAAACTTCAAAACAAATATAGCTTACTGAGCCATTTGTTTTCTTATACTCTTAATTATATGATAAATGGAATCCTGAGCATAGCACATGTTATTAGACAATCTAATCTAACTATCTATCTATCTATATTTATATTACACAGTTTGTTTTCAGTTTCAGCCAATCACATTCTTCTAAATCCTACGTGTAATTTTCATTAATTTTTTTATCAATTAATTATTTTATAAAATTTTGATTGGTTGGTTAAATTTTACTTTTGTTGTAACCTTATAATTGGTTCATAAAAGTATCCCACAATGAAAAGTTACATTGTTTGTTTAGTTTGACAATATTATAAAAAAAGAGTACTATCACATGTTTGAGTGAGAAATTGGGCTGGCAATTCAGCCCATCAAAGTGGGGAAGCAAACTTATTTGCTTCTTACATTTTTTATTTATATAAATATAAATAGTTAAAGTTTTAACAAATAACGGGTTATTCAGATGACTGAGTCCTCTGAATTCCGATTGAACTTACAATCAAGTTCGATTTGGAGAGTTTAGAAATTTGTAAATTTTTTAATATTTAATAGAGTAAAAATAAGTAAAAAATATTAATTAAAAGTTATGGGTTTTTAATATATGGTCTATTTTAAGTTTTAAATTTTTGCTTTTTCCTTTTCAATATTATTCAAGATCCCACATTGAAAGTGTACGAGAAATTTTTGGAGTTTGACAACATTATAAATAAAGTGTTTTGAGCGTGTTTTTCAATTGAATGATTTGGTGGGTTGATATTTAGCTAATTAAATTCAGTGACAAACTCAATTTGTTTTTTTTAAAAAAAAACCACACATAGCCATTTGATTTTTGGTAGAACCTATGAGAAAACCTACTTATTATTTTTTTTCATTTAAAGAGTCAAAACTTAAAAAAAAATAAAAAAAATAAAAAAAAGCTTACAAAGCTATTTGATTTTCTTATACTCTTAATTGTATAGTAAAATGGAATCCCGTGCATAGCACGGGTCATTAAGCTAGTGTATATATATATTACAGAAGCTCTTTTTACTTTTTGTATCCATATCATGCCACGTGTCATTTTCTAGGATTTTATATTTTAAATTAGTTATAAAAAAATTGATTGGGGCAAAAAATTTAAACTTATTTATTTAATTTGGAGGAGGCGAGATTCAAACCCGCAACATTCAAGTTAAATACTACACCATATTGCCAGCTACTCTAGCAGGTATTTGACAACTATTCTCTTTAATTCTTTTAATGGAATGCTAATTTAAGTAAACTTTTCTACGGTCTCTAACAAATCTAAAATAACAGTATTTTTTGTATGATATAATAATCTATATTAATTATATTATGTTCCTTAATTTCAAAATTCAAAACTCATCACATTATTCTAAATCTTACGTGTAATTTTCATGAATTTTAGTTCAATTAATTATTTTATAAAATTTCGTTGGTTGGTTAAATTTTACTTTTATTGTAAACTTTTGATTGGCTCATAAGAGAATCCCACATTGAAAAGTTAGATTTTTGTTTGAGTTTGAGAATACTATAAAAGAGAGTACTTTCACATGTTTTGAGTGAGAAATTGGGTAGACATTTCACCCCATCAAATTAGGGAAGCACACTTATTTGCTTCTTATATTTTTTATTTATATAAATATAAATAGTTAAAGTTTTTAACAAATAACGGGTAATTTAAATGTCCGGGTTCTCTTAATTCCGAACGAGCTTAAAATCAAGTTCGATTTAGCTTAGATTTATGCAATGTTCATTTTTTATTTTTTATTCTTATGCAACAATTTTATTTTCATAATATCTTTTGAAAAATAAATAAATATGGATATTTTAAAATGTATAAAAATCATTTCGCTTCGTTTATACTGGAAACAAGTGAATATCTTTCTAAACTCTCTAAAACTAAAGTTTTAATTTGTAGAAATTTTAATTTTTTAATAAAATAAAAATAAGTAAAAAATATTAATTTTTTAACAATCAATTTTTTTTCAAAACCCAAAATTAGCTCACAGAGTCATTTGATTTTCATATACTCTTAATTATATAGTAAAATGGAATCCCGTGCATAGAACGGGTTATTAGGCTTGTATATATATATTACAGAAGCCCTTTTCAGATATGTATATATATAGTGCCACATGTCATTTTCTGTGATTTTATATTTTTAATTAGTTATAAAATTTTGATTGGTGCAAAAAAATTAAACTATTTTATCTAAATTGGGTGAGGGGGGATTCGATCCCAAGCCATTCGGGTTGATTGCTCTACTACATTACCAACTACTCTGTCAAGTATTTGACAATTATTTTATTTAATTCTTTTAGTGGAATGCCAATGTAAGTAAACTTTTCCATGATCTGTAACAAATTCAAACTAACAATATTTTTGGTATGATATAATAATCTACATTAAATATACTATCTTCCTTAATTTCAAATTTCAAAACTCTTCTCATACTCTTAACATCTTCTTTTTTCATTATATTTTAGAAGTTTATAAAAATTTTAACAATTTAAATTCTTTTATAAAAAAGTTCATTGGCTTAAAATATTTTTCCATAATCAATCTATATTTATATTACAGAACATGTTTCCAAGTTTTAACCAATTAGAAATTTTCAAAATCTAACCCAAATTTCTCGAATTTTCATCTTCTACTTCACTACTTTCTCAGTCAAATCTTTAGATTTATTTCCTTCCTTTTCTTTTTCATCTTTTTTTAATAATAACAATAACTAAAGATAAGCCCTCTTAAAATTTTGTGTTTTGAATTTTATTTGATCAAGAAAATCATGGAAACTTTAAGTTCAAGTAGGTTTTTTATTCTGTTGTTTTTTGTTTTCTTCGTTTTCTTTAACATATTAAGAGATGGAGCGCAAACTGATATACGGGTTTTAGAAATCATAGGTACAATTTACTTTTCCCACTTATTTTCTATTTCTTTCATTCACTAATTCACTATTTCTAGATTGATTTCATTTTTTTCTTTAGAAAATCAACGACTTACTTCTACCACTTATCTATGATTTTCAGAAGGAAAAATCACCATTTGTGCACCTCAAGTAATTTTGAAAGGCAAGTTATGACCCTTAAGTTTTTTAGGTGCCATTTATGCACTTGAGAATTTAAGAGGTGCTATAAATAGCTAATATGAGTGGAATCCGGCGAGGGCAGATGGCGTAGCACACGTGAGGTTCACATGCACGATATTCCAGTGGCAACTTCGTCTATTCACTTTTTTTAATTAAAAAAATGAAAAAATCACCCCTCTTCTTCTCATTTTTCTCCGCCTCTTTCAAAATAACTTGAGGTCATAAATAGTAATTAACTCTTTTAAGAATCCATATTTGTACTCATCCTCATATTTTTCTTTAATGAGAATTAATCATCAAAAATGCTCTTTTTATTGTCATAATTTTTCATATTTCAGTTGTTCTCTTATGTTTCAGGGTTTTTTTATTTTATTTTTTCAATAATAAAAGTAACAAACATGAAAATGGATTTAAAGCACGAGTAAAGTTGAAGAAAAGAAGCCACAAGTGAACCTCGAAAGTGTAAATGAGAGAAAATTTCAAATATGGGTTGCCTTACTCTACTCTTAACACTCAATTTGTTTTTTCGAGTTGTTTGGGTAATCAAAATGAAATTTGGTGTCAGATGGTTTTTTTATTGTTTTGTTTTGAATGAAATATGAAAATTTCAAATATGTGTTTCCTACCTACTCTTCCTTTTCTTTTATTTTTATTTGCGAATTTGGATATTTTATTCTCTCTCACACAGGTGGTCGAAAGTTATAATGAAACTTGCTTCATCAAAAGGTATATTAGCTTACCCCACTATTCCTTGTCGTTTCTTAGATGTCTAAAGAGAGAATTCTATGATATAAGAAATCTCATTATGAGTTTTTGTCGAGTAAAGTAAGTCCATTATGAGTTTTTTTTTTTCTTTTGCAGAATGTCTAGCATTAAATTACTCATTTCCTAAAATAAAAATATTTTTTCATATAAACTTTCACTACTAATCTTCCTTAGTTTAAGCGTAATTTAAGGAAATTATCCTTCCATAACTAATAATGCAAGAAGACAACTTTATTAAAAGTAAAATACTTTTATTAATTTTCATCATAAGTCAAAGTGAAACATTAAATTTCGGATGAAGTAATATTATATTTTTTAAAGTATATAACCTAAATAATATTTGAGTTTCTGAGAATTATGTATCTTCAAATTGCTTATGGCCCTTGTGTTATTTTTCTAATTTTCTTTTATATTATTAGTAGAATTTTGGCATTTTTTTACATTAATTTATGATATCATCTATTGATCATTGCTAGCCACTTTTAATTTTTAATTTTGATTTTTCTTTTAAATGTTTCAATTTATTTGATTGTAAGGTACAAAGAATCCTAATTTCTGGTAACCTTTTCTGTTATATGTATTGATTTGTTAGGAAAAAACTTAATTTAGACTTGATTTATTATTTTGATTCCAAGAATTAAGTTCTTTAGCTAGGCCCAACAGAGTTTTTACGAAAATGATTTTTCTTAAAAGATTGCCAATATACTAATAGATTAATTTTATTTTTTAGTGAATAAAAATATTTACTAAAATGAATCTTACAGCATTCAAGTTTGGCGAAAAAAAACTTGAGTTGAAAATTGCTCGCTCTCATAGAAGAAGATGCATTATCTCATAACGTGGACCACACAATGTTGAAAAACTTCATGAATTAGATGGCTCCATAAGAAAAATGAAGTCACAATACGTAGTCTCTCCATGTTTTCTAAAAAGATTCGGTGATTAACATTTAATAGTAGTAGTGTAGTCATTATAAATAAAGGTGAGCATGTTTTTTCAATTGAATGAATTGGTGGGGTTGATATTTAGCCCATTAAATTCAGTGGCAAACTCAATTTGATTTTCAACTTTTTCATTTCAATAGTCAAATTTATTTATTTTAAAAAAATAAAAAATTAGCTAATAGAGTCATTTGATTTTTGGTATAACCTGCGAGAAAACTTGCTTATTATTGTTTTTCATTTAAAGAGTCAAAACTTAAAAAAAAATAAAAAAATCTTGCGGAGACATTGTTTTCATACTCTTAATTATATGATAAAATGGAATCCCGAGAATAGAACATGTTATTAGACTATATAATCTAATCTAACTATATTTATATTATATAAGGTGTTTTTGTTTTTAACCAATCACATTCTCTAGAAATCTACGTGTAATTTTCGAGAGTTTTGTATTTGTTTTAATAAAATAAAAAGGAGAAGACTAAGAACTCTTATAAAAGGAGTAAATGCATGCCCACATTGAAAAGTTATATTGTTTTGTTGGGTTTGACAGCACAAAAAGAGAGTACTTTCACATGTTGTTTTGATGGGAAATTTGGCCGACATTTCAGCCCATCAAATTAGAGAAACACACTTTTATTTCTTATATATTTTATTTATAAAATATAAATGGTTAAAGTTTTAACAAATAACGGGTAATTCGGATGACCGAGTCCTCTGAATTCCGATTGAACTTACAATTAAGTTCGATTTCGCTTAGACTTACGCAATGTTCATTATTTGTTTTTTTTCTTATGCGTCTTTTTTATTTGCATAATATATTTTGAAAAATAAATAAATATGGATATTTAAAAATGAAACAAACCAACTCGCTTCATTTATACTGCAAAAATTAAGTGAATCTTTTTCTAAACTCTCTACAACTAAAGTATTTAATATGTAGAAATTTTATTTTTTAATAAAATAAAAATAATGTTTTTTAATCTAAAGTCACATAAGAAAATTAACAAAAATAAAGACTCTCACCTAAAAAAATAGTTATTATTTTTATCAAGGTTTTGAAACCCGGACAGGGCATCGACCCGAAAAATTTACCGGGTCACGGGTCAGTGGTCGGACCGTCATCGACCCGTTCATCAACCCGGTAACGTCATAAATATTAAAAAAAATATAATATATACTTATTAATAAAAAATAAAGTTAATGTAAAATTTTCCAAATAAACATCTTGTTGATATAAACCTGGATATTAACATTTCTTATTCTTAGATATCTAACAAAATTCTATGTAAATTAATTTACATAAAAAATATTCTACAAAATGTGAATAGAATTACACTTATTTATCAAGAAAAAGAGGAAAACTTTCATGAAAATCACAAAGAAAAAATCAAATCCACTCCAACTTTCTCAATCCAAGCAAGAACGATATTTAACATTCCAAATAACCACAATATTTAAGAATTCAATCACAGCTCACAAATCCTGACAATAAAAGTCAAAATAACAAAATCATCAATTTAGTCTACAACTCTAAATAACATCTCCAAACAAGCTAAAATCACAATCATATATATTGGGTCTTTTTTTCCTTTTTTTTTTTACATAGAAAAATTTAAAAAAAATGCATTTTGTGACTCGGACGGTTTTCGGGTCGACCGGTCCGACCGGCCGGGTCAAACGGGTCAGTGAAATTAGACCGGTTTTTAGCGTGAACGGGTTTTGGCACCTAACCGGACCGCCAGGAGGTCCGATCCGGGTTTCAAAACCTTGATTTTTATAACTTGACAAATGACAAGACTATAAAATAAAATTAATGTGTATATAATTACCTCTGCCTATAAAATAAAATAAAATAAAATGACAAGACTATAAACCTTTCAGATCCTCTGCCTCTACCTCCTCTTCCTCTATAAGGGGAATTACCTCTGTAACCAGACATAGCTGTACAATGATATACATTAGACCAATCTATTATTGATTTCTCATATAAAACACTATAAGGATCATCATATAATCTATGATTATAATTAATTTGATCAAATTCATAACGATTAGATTTTAAATCTTCAGAAAATATTTATGTATCTAATCTTTTTATTTCTTCAAATGTCTCAATATGAGATTGTATTACATCTTCAAATGATTCATAACACCTTAAATCTATATTACCAGGGGGTAATTTTATCATATTTGAAATAAGTTTTTAACTCATTTTTTATAAAATTATAAGATCTTTGATCTAAATACATTTCTTCTACTTTATAATTTAAATGTATCATAAATATTCACGAGTTAAAAAATCTGGAAGGCTATTATCCTCTTCTTTTTTATAAATAATTTCAAAATCAAATGGAGCTAAATTAGCTTGCCATCTCGCAAACATTTGCTTAGAAACATCATGTTTAAAATCTTTATTAAACATATACTTAGCTGATTGACAGTCTGTTTTTATTATAAATTTCTGATTATATAAATCATCTTGAAATTTTAAAACACATTTAACTATGGCTAGGATTTCCTTAGCTATAGTAGCATAATTCTTTTGACTAGCATTCCATTTTCCTGAATGAAATCTAATCAAATTTTCTTGTTTATTTTCAGGATTAACCTGTTTCAAAATTCCACCATACCCTATATCAGAGGCATCAGTTTCTATGATTTTATCCCAATTGGGATTAGATATCATTAAACAAGGCAAAGTTTTTACTTTTCCCTTAATCTTTTGTATAATCTTAGTATGACTTTCAGTCCAAGGTTTTGGATTTTTTTTTTAATCTATCATATAAGATTGCAGTATTTTCTGCCAAATTCTTATAATAGGGTAAAATATAATTTAAACTTCCTAAAAATCTTTGTAACTGAGTTTTATCAGTAATTATATCTGGAAACTTTGATCCAAATTCTATACTTCTATTTATAGGTATTATTTCACCTTTTTCAATATTATGACCTAAGAATCTTATCTTAGTCTGAAACAAAACCATTTTAGGTTTAGAAATTACTAACCCATTAGCTATTACTAATTTCTTGAATATTTCCAAGTGTCTAAAATGATCCTCTATTGTCTTAGAAAATACTAAGATATCATCAATATAGACAATTATAAAATCAGTATAATTCATGAAAATATCATTCATAATTCTCTGAAAATCAGAGGGAGCATTTTTCAAACCAAAAGGCATAACATACCATTCATACTGTCCAAAAGGTACATTAAAGGCAGTTTTATACCTATCTACTGGATTAATTTGAATTTGCCAATATCCTGATTTTAAATCAAACTTTGAAAATATCAAAGAATCATATAATCTATCCAATAAATCTTTTTTATTTGGAATAGGATATCTTGCCCATTTTAATACCTTATTTAAAGGTTTATAATTAATTACCAATCTTGGTACGCCTCTTTCTATTTCGAATGTTTATTAACATAAAAAAGCAGTACAAGACCAAGGAAAATTAGATGGTCCTATAATCTTTCTTTCTAATAAAGATTCAATCTCTTTTTTACACAAATTTAAATATTCAGAATTCATCTGACAAGGCCTAGCCTTTGTAGGAATATCTTCCTCATTAAAGTTTTCCTCATAAGGCAAACTTACCATATGTTTTTCCCTATCCCAAAAAGCATTAGGATGGTCATTACAAATTGCTAATGCAAACTGATTAGTTATATTAACTATTTTTTCCTTTAATTTAGGATTCTCCAATTTTTCTTCAATTGTAAGCATATTAACTTCATATTTAAGAAAACCTAATTGTTTTTCTTTATTTATAATATCATCATAAAAATTATATAATACCTTAGTAAAAGGTCTAGTTATGAACTTAAATGTAATTCGTTCATTTTTATAAGTAGCAACTATTTTTTCTTTATCTATCCATCTAAAAGGATAAATTTTATTTATAAATGGTTGTCCTAATATTACAGGAACTGATAATTTATTTTTAGTTAATAAAAAACTTAATGGTATACATTTACCATCATTACAAACCATAGATCTGGATAATTTATATTTAATATCCATTCTTTCACCACCTGCATGCTTAATATTATGAGTGGTTTTTTCAAAATACTTAGTGGGTATAACCCCTTCTTGTATTATATTTAAATCTGCACCACTATCAATTAAAGCAGTGAATTCTTGAGAATAGTAATTACCTATTAACAAAGTAATTTTTATATGCCATTTTTGAAGAGTAACAAACTCAAGAATTTGTAAAAATTCTTCTTTTTCATTTTCAGAAGATTCCTTAAGAATTTCTTCTTTTGCTTTATTCTTAAATTTTTTATCAATTTTTTCTACAATTGTCAAGGTTTCTAAATTAGAAATCCTAGTATCATTTTCTATAATTTTCTTTTTTAAATCTTTAATTTCAGATTTAAGATTATCAATCTCCTTAAGAATGTCAGTTACTGAAGTTGGTTTTTCCCTAGAATTTTTATTTTCTAAGATCATTTTATGAACTTCAGACATACTATATTCTTCTTTATATTTATTAATATCAAATTCTTTTTTATTATCTTTACCTTTAGAGGTACTAGGAGTATTACCCATCTGATCTATCATTTTTAACCTTAATTCTGGATCCTTAATTGTTTTTAACAATTCTATCCAATGATCAGATTCTAATACATTAATTTCATGATCTTCATCTTGAAATTGTGATATCATTTTATAAAGCTGTTCATCCTTTTTAGGAGTTTTTATACATACTTGTCCTATCTGACAAGGTTCACATTCAATGAATTTTCTTTTCTTCTATTCTAATTTTCTAGATATTTTTTTTTTCCTTTTCAATTATTAAAGATTCCACATTGAAAATGTACGAAATTTGTGGAGTTTGACAACATTATAAATACAGGGGTTGAGCATACTTTTCAATTGAATGAATTGGTGGGTTGGTATTTACCCATTAAATTCAGTGGCAAACTCAATTTGTTTTTCAACTTTTTCATTCCAAAAGTCAATTTTTTTTTTTTTTATAAAAAAAACTAGCTCACAGAGTCATTTGATTTTCATATATTCTTAATTATATAGTAAAATGGAGTTATGCACGGGGATTCCTATTATATACCTTTGGGGTACTATTACAAAATCGAACAATATTTTGAAAATACAAAAAAAAAATTAGAAGAACTAATAAATAAGAGCTTGAATTGATCATAAAAAAAATAGTTATGGAAACAATCAATTTAAATATCTCATTTATTTAGTATTTCAAAATCAAAATTCTCCTTGTTAAAAGTACCTTGCATAGTTTTGAAAAGATTATATGAAATGATCTCATCTAACATGCGCCTCAACTTCTTTGGATCCCTCTACCCCAAAAAAAATTTTGGCACTTCTTTCCGTTCCTTGAGAGGAATTTTTTCAAAAGAGCATCATTCTTAAACGAAAACATATTATAACTTTAAGAAAGTTACATGAATAAAAACTCTATCAATATGATGTTAAATTGCCAATGAGGTATTGTCAATTGGTAAGAGATGAGGCCTCCTAATTCAAGGGTGAGAGTTCAAATCCTGCCTTGAACACACAAAAAAAACGATAATATGTCGCATGTTTACAGGAATTCCTACTGGATTGGAAAATGCCATGAAGATCCCAATTGAATTAGTTAGGTCAAATGTCTGGATACAGGTACCGAAAAAAATATGATGTTAAATATTAAAATAAAATATAGTAAAAAACTAAAAGAAATCTACATGAATAAAGAACATTTTAATATGTTGTTAAATGTAACAATACCTGATTTAGATAGAATTGTTACATTCAATATAAAATCATGATTTAGTAATAAATGCTTCACTCACTATTTTGTACATTGTTAAAAATAGAATGATACAAATGTGAAGATTTTGATACATTAATCAAGACTTAGTGTAAATAAAAAAAAAATCAATACATAAATTATTATATGTAATGCAAGGAGTACTTGTGTTAGTCTAGGGCTGTTAGCGAGCCGATTAAATCGCAAATCGCTTGTTAATCGGTTCGTTAAAATCGGCTCGCTAACTCGCTCGGCCTGTTAACGAACCGGTTCACGATTCGGTAAAATGGCTCAGTAAATGCGTTTTAAATCGCTTCGTTAAACCGGTTAATAATATTCTACCGATTTTAGCGAGTTAGCGAGCCGATTTTAACGAACCGATTAACGAGCGATTTACGAGTTAACCGATTTTAGCGAGTTAGCGAACCGATTAACGAGCGATTTACGAGTTAACCGATTTTAGCGAGTTAGCGAACCGATTAACGAGCGATTTGCGAGTTAACCGGTTCGCCAACAGCCCTAATTTTGTAATAGTATGATCCGATTAACGAACCGAATTACGATTTTCGATCCGATTAGCGAACCGATTTTGCGCGATTTGATACGGTTCGATTAACGAACCGATTTTGTACGATTTTATTTCGAACCGATTACGAATTGAACAACCGAATCGGTTGACTAACGAACCGATTAACGATTGATTCGGTTTTCTTAACGATCCGAACCGATTTGGCCCAAAACCGGCTCGGTTCGGCTCGTTAACAGCCCTTTGTGTACCCTTAACCCTCTCCTTTGGCATCCCAACCCTGTGAGCCAAAGAAAATCAAATGTATTGATATTTTGTATTAAAGACTTAAAATAAATTTCTCTTAAAATAAAATAATTATATTTTTTAAGAGAATTTCACATTCCAAGTGAATATTTTTTATTTTTCTCCCATAAAATAAACACTATTCTATTATATGATTTTAGCAAAGTCCTTCCTTTTATCCTTACACATGACAAAGATAAATGTAAAAAATCAATCATTTCACCCACCTCCACTTGTCTTTGTATCTTTAATGCATAACAATAGACATTAGTGTGCTCTTTTCTTTTATTGATCTTTTTTTTTTTTGGTTTTGTCTATCTTATTTGAACGCTTATTTTAGACTATCAAAAACTTCTTTTTATTTTTTAAAACACAATATTGGAGAAAATTGTGTATTCATTTTAGCGGATTTTTTTTTTCTTTTTTGTCACCATTGTCATATATTAGATTGAGTTCTTACTCTCTCATTATCACATGTTAATTTATGTGAATGAATCTGAATTACATGGTCCATATCAAAAGTTTCTTTATTACATAAGGTTACCCGATAATGAGCCATAAATAATTATTTATGATTCCTTAATCTTTTAGTTTCGGGTACAAACAAAATTTATATAATTGCAGTACATAGCTAAATATTTTTTTAAGAAACAAACAAAATATTTTAGAGACTTTACATAGAGCAACAAAAGTCATTGCTCACTTCAAATAGTATATATAACTTGAACAGAAAATGCTCCATAGGTAATAGTGACATACCTATTACCATGGCAATTTCTCTTTTGTTAGATTCATGCCCCATAGGTATTTTCTAGAGTAAAAATTCGTTCTTCAAGTAGAGTAATTGTATGTTGAATTTTGGATTCCAAGTAATGCCACTCAATGCATGTTCATAAATACATAAAAGAATTTTATGTAATCAACACCATATTTCTATCATAATATACGTAATAAAATATCAGAAGAGTACCTTGTATAAAAATGTCATGCCTCACTTATAGGGGACCTCCCTATTTTGCTTCTTAAAACATAAAACTAACACTTTTAGAAAATATAAAGAAAAAAGAGAGTTCAAAAGATAGATTAAAAATTGACTAATCATTAAGATAAAAGAAACCAATTTCATACGAATTGAGCAAAAGCAACCAAATGAATTTAATAAAAAACAAATATAAAAGGACTTTTCATGTAGATCTTAAATATTAAAGATAAAATAATAATAATAATAATGATGAACATTGACAGAAACTGTATAAATTGTGCCATTAAAATGGGCAATCATGTTTCACCAATGTACAATCGGTCAAGAAAAAAAAAATAGTAGACATTCCATTAAAACCGAAAGCAAAAGAAGAAGGAAAAATTATTGATAAGAGAAATAAAAGAACGAAGAGGTAGAAAAAAAAAAAAGCAGTACCTAGCAGGGAAGAAACCAGGAATTTAGTGTTGGGGTGAGGTGGGGGGGGTCGAAACTGCTAAAATTCTTGGGGGGACAATAAAAAGGGCAAAAAAAAAAAATTTCTTGGGGGCGAAATTGATAAAATTTTCCAAATTACACATAAAATTTCGATAAATACTAGTATTTTTAAAAATCTCGGGGGGCCGTCCCTGGTACCTAGAGTTTGTTTGATGAGAAGAAGATGATGCTTATGGAGTTATGAGAGTAGTAAGACTTAAAAGTAGTGATATGGTAGGATTTTACGGGATCACGAGAGTAGTGAGACTTGTATGGGAAGTTATTAAAATTAAGATTATTTTATAATTAATTTAAGTGATTTAAAATCAACACATCCAATCAAGTTATTATAAAATTAAGTAAAAACCAATAATTTAATAAATTAGGATTAAGAGCCAGGAGGCTTCCAAGATGATTATGAGTCTAAAGTTTAGGATTGTAGAGATAATTAATTTTATTAAGTTAAGATTTAATTTTCAATTAATTTAACTAATCTAATTTTTCTAAACCAATTAAAATTAGTAAACTAATTTAACAGTCCAAACCAAAACCAGTCCAATGCACCATTCAAACAGAAATATCGGTTTGGTTTGTTCAGTTTCGGTTTTTCATAAACACCCCTAGTTGGAATAAAAAAGTTAAAAATCAAATTATATTTTTCACTCAATTTAATAGACTAAAAAGTAAATCAACAAAGTCATTGATTAAAAATCCTACCCACTACTTTATTTGTAATGTCGTCAAATTTAAAAAACTTTAT
This sequence comes from Vinca minor, assembly GCA_026122235.1. Classification (NCBI taxonomy): domain Eukaryota; kingdom Viridiplantae; phylum Streptophyta; class Magnoliopsida; order Gentianales; family Apocynaceae; genus Vinca; species Vinca minor. Next base: position 193,896 of record JAOCZM010000112.1, on the reverse strand, counting down.
ACACTTTCAATGTGGGGTCTTGAATAATATTGAAAAAAAGTAAAATAAAATATTTGAATAGGAAAAATTTTAAAATATTAAAAAATATTAAAATATGTAATTTAATTTGAATTAGTCGAATATGATCTATCCGAAAAGCAAACAAAGCCCGTCTCTCAAATTAATTAGGGAAATTCTAATTCAATTAATGATTCGAGAAGAATTAAATGGCTCGATTAACTAAAATTTATTTTTTTGAATTTTGACCATTTTAATGAAAAAGTTTAGCGAGCAGGCTTGCTTGCGGAGTTCAACAGAAAACTAAACGGTTAGGTGAACCAATTTTCTTTGAAAACAAAAACTTTTACTGTTGGAATGAAAAAATATAAAAGCAAGTTAGGTTTGTTACCAAATTTTATGGACTAAATAATAACTCAACAAATTAATTCAATTAAAAATTATGCTCAACCCCTTTATTTATAATGTTGTCAAATTTAAAAAACTTCATACACATTCGATGTGTGATTTTGAATAATATTGAAAAAATAAAAATAGAAAAAATAAAAAAACCATTAAAAAATACTAAAATATATAATCTAATTTGAATAAGTCTAATATGAACCTTTTAAAATCAAATAAAGTCCGTCTTTCCAATTCATTGGGCAAATTCTAACTCAGTTAATGATACGATAATAATTAAATCTTCGATCAACTAAATTTTATTTTTTAAAATTTTGACTCTTTTAATGAAAAAGACTTAGTGAGGAGGCTCGCGTGCGGGTTTAACAGAAAACTAAATGGTTCGTTACACTAATTTAATTTTTATCTTATTTGAATAACATATGAGAAGTAGAATTTAACTGAAACTACTAATCAATACACCAATGTGAGATTAATAAAAATATGTTCTGTACTATAAATATAGATTATGGAAAAATATTTTAAACCAAAGAAATTTTTTATAAAATAATTTAACAAATAACGGGTAATTTAAATGGCCGGATTCTCTGAATTTCGAACGAGCTTACAATCATGTTCAATTTAGCTAGATTTATGCAATGTTCGTTTTTGTTTTTTATTTTTACGCAGCATTTTTATTTCCATAATAACTTTTAAAAAATAAATAAATATGGATATTTTAAAATGAATAAAAATCAATTCGCTTCGTTTACACTGGAAACAAGTGAATATCTTTCTAAACTCTCTAAAACTAAAGTATTAATTTGTAGATTATGGAAGAAAATATTATTTTGGTTGTAAACTCTTAATTAGCTTATAAGATTATCCCACATTGAAAAGTTACATTGTTTTTTGAGTTTGACAATACTATAAATGATGGTACTTTGACATTTTTTGAGTTAAAAAATTGGGCTGACATTTTAGCCCATCAAATTAAGGAAGCCCGCTTATTTTCTTATTATATTTTTTATTTATATAAATATAAATTGTTAAAGTTTTAACAAATAACGGGTAATTCAGAAGACCGGGTCATCTGAATTCCGATTGAGCTTATAATCAAGTTCGGTTTAGCTCTCAGACTTATGCAATGTTCATTTTTTTTATTCTAATGGGGAATTTTTATTTTCATAATATATTTTTAAAAATTAATAAAAATGGATATTTAAAAAAAAATCAAATTCGCTTCGTTTATACTGAAAAAATCAAGTGAATCTTTGTCTAAACTCTCTAAAACTAAAGTATTAATATGTAGAAATTTTAATTTATAATCTATATATATAAGAGAAGATAGAAAAGATGATAGTAGTAATGAATCTGTCAAAGATCATAAAGTTGATGGATTAAAATTACATGATGATAATATATTAAGAGCCTTTAATAATAAGAAGGATATAGAGACTCTGTCTCAAATGAGTTATAATTTAGGTAATGGATAGTGAACCTAAAGTTGATTTTAGTTCTGGTTCAGAAGCCAGAAACTTATAAGTAATGAATTTAAATTACCCAGATGGGAATTATTTAGAACATGGTTCTTTGATAATTTTGATAAAATTAGACTAAAAGAATTTCAAAAAGAATTTTATGAATTTTGTGAAATGCATAACAAAATTATATATTTTGTTCCTTGGTTTTATTCTACCTATATTCAAAATTATATAAATGTTATTGAAAGAAATTATAAATTATTAAATGGTGATATAATAAAGGATGTTAATCCTCCATTAAAATCTTTTAAAATGGAAGGTTGTGATTTTTTAGCTTTATCAAAAATATTTGAAGATGAACCTTTGAATGTTACTGTTAAACAGATAAATGGTTTGATACAACAAAATAATTTTGCTAATCTTAATTTAAATATATTAGGAGAGCAAATGGTTTCTTTGCATAAGAAAATTGATAGTGTAATAACACTAATGAATAGTAATATAACTGTGGTAAAATCAGAAAATGTTGAACCATTAAAGGTAGAGACTAATTTACAAAGTCCTCCTGAAATTAAAGACTTTAAGTCTAGAAAATCTTCTCCTTGGGAAGAAGAAGTAACTGAACAATTAGCAGAAATCTTGAGAGGAAAAAATAGCTAATTTAAGTTTAAATACTTTAAGTGATATTGATATAAATCCTTTTGGTAAGGATTCAGATGAATTATCAAGTGATGATAATATTAATGTTATCATAAAAGAATCTGATGATAATATCAATACCGTTGTTAATGAAAAATGGGCATCTAAGCCTACTCAAAAGAGGTATTATTATACTAGACCATCCCCTATGGATACTCTTCAAGAAGAAGATTATTTTGAGCTTAATAATAGCTATGGTGGAAAATATATCGATGAATGGAATATAGATAATTTTACACAGAATCAAATTTTTAGTCATATGCATAGAATGCTTATGTATTCTACTATTTGTAAAAATGAAGGTAATAGTGACCTTAATATTGCAAAAATGATAATTGCAGGATTTACAGGCCAACTAAAAGGTTGGTGGGATAATTATTTAAAACCTGAAACTAGAGAAGGTATTTTAAGAACAGTAAAACTGGAAAATGGTGAAACCAAAGAAAATGTTGTTTATACACTTGTAGTTCAGATTATTGAACATTTTACAGGAACATTTTCTGAAAATTATGATACTATTAGAACTTTATTGCAAAATCTTAGGTGTAAAACACTTACTGATTTTAGATGGTATAAAGATACTTTTCTAAATAGAGTTTTACAATTACCAGAGAGTGATAGTACTCACTGGAAAGCAAAGTTTATAGATGGCTTACCTCATTTGTTTGCAGAAAGGATTAGAAAATCTTTAAGAGGTAATAAGCCTACAATACCTTATCATGAATATACTTATGGCAAGTTAATAGGAACTTGTACCCAGGAAGGATTAAATCTTTGTAATGAAATTAAATTAAATCAACAATTAAAGAACCAAAGAATTGTTGAAAGAAAACAATTAGGTGAATTTTGTGGTCAATTTGGTATGGATATGCCTACTTATAAGCATAAAGGGAAAAAGAAAATTGTTGATAAACCTCCTTATTATAGGAAAAAGAAAAGAAAATATTCTAAAAAGAAAGTAGAAGAAAAAGCTGATAGAAAAGAAAAGAGGAATTCCTCTAAAAAATATAAAAATTTTAATAAGAAGAAAGACAAAATAATTGTTTGTAATAAACGTCATAAAGTTGGACATATTGCAAAGAATTGCTGGACTAAAAAAGAGATTAAAAATCTTGAATTTGATGATGAAATCAAAGATAAATTATGTAAACTATTATTAGATTCAATTGAGAGTTCAGATCAATCTGATAGTTTAGATCTGATAGAAAGTGACTATTATACTAGTTCTTTTAGTGAATCTGAATGTGAACCTTGTCAGATAGGACAAGTATGTATAAAAACTCCTAAAAAAGGATGAACAGCTTTATAAAATGATATCACAATTTCAAGATGAAGATCATGAAATTAATGTATTAGCATCTAATCATTGGATAGAATTGTTAAAAACAATTAAGGATCCAGAATTAAGGTTAAAAATGATAGATCAGATGGGTAATACTCCTAGTACCTTTAAAGGTAAAGATAATAAAAAAGAATTTGATATTAATAAATATAAAGAAGAATATAGTATGTCTGAAGTTCATAAAATGATCTTAGAAAATAAAAATTCTAGGGAAAAACCAACTTCAGTAACTGACATTCTTAAGGAGATTGATAATCTTAAATCTGAAATTAAAGATTTAAAAAAGAAAAATATAGAAAATGATACTAGGATTTCTAATTTAGAAACCTTGACAATTGTAGAAAAAATTGATAAAAAATTTAAGAATAAAGCAAAAGAAGAAATTCTTAAGGAATCTTCTGAAAATGAAAAAGAAGAATTTTTACAAATTCTTGAGTTTGTTACTCTTCAAAAATGGCATATAAAAATTACTTTGTTAATAGGTAATTACTATTCTCAAGAATTCACTGCTTTAATTGATAGTGGTGCAGATTTAAATATAATACAAGAAGGGGTTATACCCACTAAGTATTTTGAAAAAACCACTCATAATATTAAGCATGCAGGTGGTGAAAGAATGAATATTAAATATAAATTATCCAGATCTATGGTTTGTAATGATGGTAAATGTATACCATTAAGTTTTTTATTAACTAAAAATAAATTATCAGTTCCTGTAATATTAGGACAACCATTTATAAATAAAATTTATCCTTTTACATGGATAGATAAAGAAAAAATAGTTGCTACTTATAAAAATGAACCAATTACATTTAAGTTCATAACTAGACCTTTTACTAAGGTATTAAATAATTTATACGATGATATTATAAATAAAGAAAAACAATTAGGTTTTCTTAAATATGAAGTTAATATGCTTACAATTGAAGAAAAATTGGAGAATCCTAAATTAAAGGAAAAAATAGTTAATATAACTAATCAGTTTGCATTAGAAATTTGTAATGACCATCCTAATGCTTTTTGGGATAGGGAAAAACATATAGTAAGTTGGCCTTATGAGGAAAACTTTAATGAGGAAGATATTCCTACAAAGGCTAGGCCTTGTCAGATGAATTCTGAATATTTAAATTTGTGTAAAAAAGAGATTGAATCTTTATTAGAAAGAAAGATTATAGGACCATCTAATTCTCCTTGGTCTTGTACTGCTTTTTATGTTAATAAACATTCAGAAATAGAAAGAGGCGTACCAAGATTGGTAATTAATTATAAACCTTTAAATAAGGTATTAAAATGGGCAAGATATCCTATTCCAAATAAAAAAGATTTATTGGATAGATTATATGATTCTTTGATATTTTCAAAGTTTGATTTAAAATCAGGATATTGGCAAATTCAAATTAATCCAGTAGATAGGTATAAAACTACCTTTAATGTACCTTTTGGACAGTATGAATGGTATGTTATGCCTTTTGGTTTGAAAAATGCTCCCTCTGATTTTCAGAGAATTATGAATGATATTTTCATGAATTATACTGATTTTATAATTGTCTATATTGATGATATCTTAGTATTTTTTAAGACAATAGAGTATTTTACCCTATTATAAGAATTTGGCAGAAAATACTGCAATCTTATATGATAGATTAAAAAAGAATCCAAAACCTTTGACTGAAAGTCATACTAAGATTATACAAAAGATTAAGGAAAAAGTAAAAACTTTGCCTTGTTTAATGATATCTAATCCCAATTGGGATAAAATCATAGAAACTGATGCCTCTGATATAGGGTATGGTGGAATTTTGAAACAGGTTAATCCTGAAAATAAACAAGAAAATTTGATTAGATTTCATTCAGGAAAATGGAATGCTAGTCAAAAGAATTATGCTACTATAGCTAAGGAAATCCTAGCCATAGTTAAATGTGTTTTAAAATTTCAAGATGATTTATATAATCAGAAATTTATAATAAAAACAGACTGTCAATCAGCTAAGTATATGTTTAATAAAGATTTTAAACATGATGTTTCTAAGCAAATGTTTGCGAGATGGCAAGCTAATTTAGCTCCATTTGATTTTGAAATTATTTATAAAAAAGGAGAGGATAATAGTCTTCCAGATTTTTTAACTCGTGAATATTTATGATACATTTAAATTATGCAGTAGAAGAAATCTATTTAGATCAAAGATCTTATAATTTTATAAAAAATAAGTTTTTTTTCAAATATGATAAAATTACCCCGGTAATATAGATTTAAGGTGTTATGAATCATTTGAAGATGCAATACAATCTCATATTGAGACATTTGAAGAAATAAAAAGATTAGATACAGAAATATTTTCTGAAGATTTAAAATCTAATCGTTATGAATTTGATCAAATTAATTATAATCATAGATTATATGATGATCCTTATAGTGTTTTATATGAGAAATCAATAATAGATTGGTCTAATGTATATCATTGTACAGCTATGTCTGGTTACAGAGGTAATTCCTCTTATAGAGGAAGATGAGGTAGAGGCAGAGGATCTGAAAGGATTCTTGCTCAACATGGAAACAGGAAGTTAATAGCTTCTGATATATCTGGTTTATCTAGAGACAAAGATGAATTTGAACAATTCAGAGTTTGGAAAGAAGCTCAAAAAGGTGCAACCTCAAGTAGCTCAAATGCTCCATCCTTCGCCAGAATAGTGGAAGAAGGAAAACAGAAAGATGAATTGATGGTTCAAAACCAACAAGAAAGAGTTATTTTACTCTTAAATGATGATGATATCAAATGGGAAGATCAGCCCTGGACAATCTATGAGAAATACCTCAATAATATGGGTAATACCTTTGAGACTTATAAATCTCAGAAATATTATGAAATGATACTTTCTGACAATGAATGTGAGTTTAATCACTTCACAGGTACTAATAAAGAGATTTATAATTTCTCTAAAATAATAATCAAGAAGATTATATCTATTGAGGATTGGGGTATATCTCCATTCACAGAGAAATCATTCTTTATAAAGAATGTTCAGTTGAAATACAACTACTGGGATTATATCCAGGCATTTGATAAAGTGTTCTTATATGAGAATGGCAAAAGGAGCCATACATGGTTTATTAAACTATGTTCTCAGATTTATAATCGGAAAATTCCAAACTGGTTTATAAGCTGGTGGCAGTTCTATGGAGCTTCTGAGGAAGTTTTACCTCAAATATTTAAGGAGTATTATATGGAATATGTTCAAGTTACTCCTAATACGTCTAAAAGACTTTACCCTGGTTATAACCAGATGAATTTCTTTATAGAATTTTCAATCCCGTATATATGGCGGAATGATCCTAAAATTGGTTATGATCATAATAATCTGTTATGCCTAAAAAGATGTTCATATACAAGATTTTGGGATACAATGATGAAGGAGGATCCCAAGACAAAGCAATTAAATTGCTTGGATACTCTTGATTATATCAAACAAATGCTTGATAAGTATAATGAAATCAGACTTCAAGAAAGTCTTACATTCAGATTTGGAGGTGATACTCAAAAGGTGGAAGACATGAATCTGTCAACCCAAGAAATTGTTGCCAAATATATTAAGGACTTAGGAAAAGTCTTGGCAGAAAAGAAGCAGATGGAAAGAGAGAAAAGATCTGCAGGAAGTGATACTTCAATGACAAGTGTTAATAAATTTCAAGAGTTGGAAGATCTGGAGGATGCTCAAGATCCAAATGACATTGAAATCAATCTTGATGACATATTAAATACGTCAGCAGAGTTTATAACAGGAAGTTTGGATAAATCCAATAAAGGTAAAGATAAGATAGAAGAATAGAGAATCTTTACTTTATGAATTATTGCCGACAGGATTATATTCGTTACTTTTATAAAGTAAAGAATATTCGCCTTTATAAAAAAGGAGATGCTTTAATAAAGCAGCAATAATGTAAGTACTGTAGAATTTTCAGTTTTGGATTAAAGTTTGAAGTCCGCAAATCTCTATAAATAGCGGATTAGTTTTTAGGATTAGATACGCTTTTCTTTACCCGTTCTCTTCTTACTTTGTAAAAATCCTATATCAATAAGAATCCTTCAAGCTTGCTGTACATAAGGCTTCTCTTTAAATTTTTGTAAGTCTTTTTTATTTTTGTTTTTATTTTGTTTAAATTTAAGTTTATTTTGTTTATGAGCCTTATAGGCTAAATTATCTTATGTTGAATTATGGCTGATTAATGAATATTGAAAATCCATGATGAAGATGTCTTAAGGACAAGGGGTTTTCAAGAAATCTGGCGTTATGGTTAGAATATGAATAAGTATGAAGGTTTTGTTTCAGAAAGATATGGCCGAACTTACTGTTAAGCCTGTTTAGCCCATCAAGCCGTTGAGAGGATGAAGGCGTTAGGGCGTTAAGGCGTGGTTTAGTGGTTGTTGAGTTCTGAAATGGCTTCTCATACTTGAGCATAATCTGTAAAAATGCTTGGAAAATCTCAAATCTCCCATATATGCTGGTAGCTTAAAAGTATCTACCTATCTACCTATATATATATATATATATATATATATATATATATATATATATATATATATATATATATTACATAAGCCCTTTTCAGATTTGTATATATATCATGCCACGTGTCATTTTCTAGGATTTTTTATATTTTTAAATTATTTATAAAACTTTTGATTGGTGCAAAAAATTAGAACTATTTTATTCAATTTGGAGGAGGCAAGATTTGAACCCGCAACATGCACGTTAAATGCTATACCACATTTCCAACTACTCTGGCGGCTATTTGACAACTATTTTCTTTAATTCTTTTAATGGAATGCTAATTTAAGTAAAATTTCAGTATTTTTGGTTTTGATATAATAATCTACATTAAATATACTATACACATGTTTTCCTGTAGCTTTATTATAGACCTTTTTTCCTATAGTTTTGTTTATGGTTGACGTCAGTAATAACGGGGACGGAGGTAGAGTAGTGGTAGAATGAGTTCGAAATTGGTCGAAGATGAAGCTGAGAGTGAGAGCGAGGAACAATTCTTAAGATTTAAATGACTTTTCGTGTTTGTATATTTTTTCTTTTCTGATGTGAGAAAATTTAGGAGATGGTTATAAATTGATCTTCATATTACAATCTTATGCCTTTTTTCCCCCCTTTTTCAAATTATAGAAAATTATGAGATAGTTGGAATATTGTAATAAATTCCGTAAGAAATTTTTTGTTTCGTTTGAACTTTTATATTGCAATAATTTTTACATTAATCTATAAGCTACTTACCAACCTTATTTTTTTTTGAGTTTTTGTCGAATAAAGTATACAGAATGAGTTTTTGTCGAATAAAGTATACATAATGAGTTTTTTGTTGAGTAAAATATGTCTATTATGATTTTTTTTTCTTTTCAGAATGGCTAGAATTAAATTACTCATTTCCTAAAATAATAATATTTTTTCATATAAACTTCCACTACTAACCTTCCTTAGTTTAAGCGTAATTTAAGGAGATTAAATTTCCTTAACTAATACTTTAGGCTATATACTCGAATATTATTAGTCAAGAGAATTTAATGCATTAGTTGATAGTGGTGCAGATTTAAATGTTATACAAGAAGGTTTAATACCTACTAAATATTTTGAAAAAACAACTCATACCTTATCTCATGCAGGAGGAGAAAGGTTAAATATTAAATATAAATTACCTAAAGCATCTATATTTATCCATTTACATGGGTAGATAAAGAAAAGATTGTGGCTACTTATAAAGGTGAGTCGATTACTTTTAAATTTATAATGTAACCTTTTGTGAAAACATTACATGAGTTATATGATCATTTAATGTTAAAAGAAAATCAATTAAATTTTCTAAAGTATGAAGTTATATATATATATATATATATATATATATATATATATATATATATATATATATATATATATATATATATATATATTAAAAAGACTTTTTTGCAATAAAACATATTTAACATCTTATGTACACATGACAAACAAGTTCTTCAAGTGCTAAAGAGATTTAAGAGGCATAAGTTGACATGAGATTTTAGATTCACCTTATGTTTTTATTTTATTTTGAACTGTCAAAAAGGCCGTGGCCCAGTGGGGCCTTGACCTGCGACCTGGAGGTCCCAGGTTCGACACCCGCCTCCTACGTGAGGCAAATAAAATTCTCTAGGAGAGAATTAAGGTGTTGAACAAAAATTATTTTGAACTAATAATGGTGTAATTTTGGCGTTGTTTTGCATTTTTGTCTTATACGATAATTTTGTAGTAATTTGTTTGAAATGAAAAATTAAATTCAAGAATTTATGTTTAATTTATTATATTTAATTTGTGAAAATAATAGACATATTTCTTTATATTTTTAGCAGCTAAGTAATTATATAAATTTTTTTTTATTTTTTATTTTATAATCAATATATTTTGTATCTCACAAAAACCGAATAACCAAACCAAACCGAATGCATCAGTTTGAGATTTTGGTTGGTTTGTATTGATTTTAAAATTTTCAAAGTGAATATTTCGATTTAATTTGAAAAAAGTGGAAATCAAATCCAACCAAGAACACCCCTATTATTCACATTAACATGTGTTACAAATGACATTCTCAGAAAAATCCATTATATTACATGAGTGAATTTTACATGCTAATAGTTGTATTCTTGCAAAACAACGTATACAAAAGGAAAATTTTCTTTCACATATGCCTATATGTGTTAAATTGTTTTATTTTATTTTCTGAAATTATCATGGTGTTTGGTCTAAGTTGCTATCAGCCGAAACATTTCTGTAATAAAGAAAGAAAAAAAAGCTTAATGTTTCCGTAATTTCCATTCAGTTGCTATCTCGTATGTTTTTAGTGGCTAATTGATGATGAGCAAGATGTAAATAAAGTAGATATATTCTAAGAACATAGATATCAAATCAAGAAATTTTTGAAAGGATGACAATATGAATATGATGCATTCTTAATTAGGGGTATGCATTCCTAATTAGGAGTGACTAAGTTTTATTGAAGATGCAAGTAAAGAAAGGAGTTTGAGTAAGAATCAAAGGTTTAGCCGAACTACTTGAATAAGAGAGTACTAGCCGAGCTAGATATAGAGAAGAGAGTTCGGGGAGCCGAGCTTTGAATGCGAGCTAAGTACTTAATCAACTGCTAAGATAAGCAAAGTTAGATGGGGTGAGGCAAAACCTTAACCCCCTCCGATGCTAAAAGCGGTTGAAATCCTAGAGAGAGAAATGAACTTAGCGTAATTTTCGAGAGCTCATAGAACATGGAGTAAATGAAGTGGGAAGACGACTATTCATAAAGGGCATTGCACAAATGATTTGTATATACCTTGTACTGTCCGAGATGTGGGACCCCTAACTTTTACTAAGGATTTGTCACCACATTTTTGTTGACTGTTCATTGAGCTCTGTACGGCCGAGTGACTTCCACACGCTTGATCCGTCTGTGCGAGTGCATATGTTCGTGTTAGGCCGTGCAAAGAGCTCGACCCAAGGTCTGGCCTTGATTCGAGCCCATAGCTAGCATGGTTATTTCAATGATCTAAGTCGGTTACTGTGATAACCTAAACTTTTTGGCATTTAATAATAATAAGCATTCTTGAATTTGCGTGTTAATGGTTTATTATGTGTTTAATTGATGTACATATGTTAGGGTGGCCTTTTAAAAATTAACATAACTTAAGGGACTTAAGTGTAGACTAGTTGGAACTTGGGGGTTAGTTTAACACTTGTGAAAAGTTCTGTCTCTTGGGGGTGTTTGGTGCAGGAAAATTTAGATGTTAGAAGTTAAGGAGGTTAGAGAGAAAAAAAGGAGTGAAAATAGAGAGAAAGAAGTTCTGAAAAAACAGAGTGCTTGGTGAGAGAAATGATAATTGAAGTCGCAATTGGGAACCAAAATTAGTAATTATTGTTTCTAATCGAAGCTAACACTTAAAGCTACGTGTGAGAAGAAACGGGGATTGATTTCGAGTTCTCAGCGAACGAATTTTTATGTTTGAAGTCACTATTTGTGCGCAGATTTCTGGTTTGTGTAATTGTTTGCTTGATACCAAGTAAGACTCTTCACCATTGTATTTTCAGTCCTAACATTCATAAAATGTATGCTTTATACTCTTGAAATTGTGTATTGGAAGTATTTTAAAATCATGATTTCCTACATAGGATGAAGCATTGAATTGCTATATGTGTGTTGATCATTGTACTTGTTTGTGCATGTTAATTTGTCATCATCATCCATCATGATCATTTGAGTCTTCTTGTTACTTCTTTGGAGTCTTAAATTATATATGTTCTATAGAGTCGTCACTGGTCGAGCTCTTTTTTAGAAATGACTTCATTGCAGGATTCTTTCGAATGTGCATATATGATGTTTTGTCGTTGAACCCGTGAGTTCTCGACAGGAGTGAATTGAGTGTTGGTCAGTGCCCATTCCTAACCGGGAGAGATGTTAGGGACTACAAACAGTCTTTGTGAAGTCACACAGTGGCGGGCAATGACACAATACGAAGGAATCATTAAAGTGTGAGCCCTTCGTTCGGGGAGAAACTGGACCCGTGCTTTGCATTGAAAGCTTCCCCTTTTAGGCTTAAAAGTTGGGGGTCATTGTAGTAAATGATTTAGAGTTATGACTTTACAATTAAGCTCTTCCATGTGAATGTTGTGTCATAACATGAGTCGTATTCGAAGAATTCAATGTTGTGTATGTCCGTATGTTGGAACAAGCCATGCATAGAGCTTGTGTCACATTTCCGATGTACTAATGTTGGATTTAACGAGTGCGGCTTATGTCTTATGTATTTATATGTTCATAGTTGTCATTCATATTTTCATATGCATCCAAATTGGTCATTTTGGGATTGCGATTCGAATTGTGCAGAAATACATTTTTCATTTACAAAATTGCACTGAAAAATGGACTGAATGGATGTCGGACCACCGGAGCTTTATCATGTCGTCCGATCAAACTACTAATAGAAAACGGATGATGTGGAAGTCTGAGTAGGTCGACCGGGGTTAGTGAACCCCTCGACCGAAGGTCAAGTCGGTAGACTGATCGGTGGTATCGGTCTGCCGGACTTTAGACAGTGTGTTTGTCCTATTTTACTAAGACCGTTAGGTCGACCGGTGGGACAGCCAGGTTGACCGGAGTGATGGTAGTTTGGACTTTTATGTTTTCTAATGTCTTTGTTCCTTCTGGCGTTTTCCAAATGTTATTGGGTGAGGTTTCTAATGTTAAATGTGTCTAGTGAAGGGACCTAAACTTGCATGGTTTCAAATGGAATTTGGGAATTGGGAAAAGTGTTTTGTGTCTCATTTGAAGTTTCCTCTCGAGGGTGTTGATTCTTACTGCTCTTTATAGCTCATGTCTTTAATTTTCTTACTTGCATATGATGACGTGCCGGATGACGGCGAATACGTGGAAACCTGGGATGGGGAGGACTATGAGTGATTCCTAATGTAATCTTTTAATACAATACTTTCTTTAGTAGTTGAACTTGGTACAACACTTTACTTTCTGCTGGATTGTATAACTCTGATAATAAATGTAGTAACTAACACTTCTGCTATTAATAATATAACAGACTTTACTATTTCTGTTTTGGTTCTGTGCCTCATTAGCATATGAGGTGCTGCTAGGTAATCACCCAATTTTGGGGTGTGACAGATATTTATTTCTTGGGTCTTGATCATTTAGCCAAAACTTTTTTCTTGGACTTAATCCCATCATGGACCATTGAGACCAAATATTGTCTTGGGTTTAATCTCATCATAAGAACTTCAATATACTTAGCGAAGAGCTTCAGAGCTTGGTAATGAGCCCTTGAATTTGGGTATCTTTATGATGAGCCCTTCAACAGTAGGCTGGAAGTAACCACTATCGTGGCTTCGTGGGCCTGTCGTGGCAATAGATGAGTAATAGTTAAATTTCCTCGACATTTGTAAATAGGATAGGGTCCTGTCACGGGTCGTCTCTCGAGGGTCTTAGACGCACCGTGATGCCGAGTGACCTTGGCCCTTGGCCTTAGTCACTCCCGGCTCCGAAAATGGGACAAAAACACTTCAATGGCAAATTCGTAAATAAACACAAAATAAATGGCACGGGACAAATTGCACGAAAATCACTTCATTGAATTGAATGCATAATTACAGAGTTTGAATGTACAAATACGACGAGGGGGAGGAGTCGTTTTACAATTGCTTGTTTGCTTGCTTGCTTGCTTGTGTGTAGATTTTTGTTCCCCCTATAAGAGCTTAATAAACATTTGCCCATGTGATAGGAGTGTAGGACTTTTTTCCGAGGAGGTGGGAAAACAAGTTGCCTGTGCTATACATGTGCAAATTACAATCTACTTCGTGCGTTATCTTCTAAATGTCATATGAGGATGACTCGCAAAAATTTGGGCCCATTCGGACTTCATTTGGATGCAAAAGCGGCACGTGCCAAGTTGTTGGTCCGATGGGCACTGCCGCAAAGATTCTGCCTGCACACTCAGGGCGGCTGGCTGGGGCGCAGCTTACTGGTGTCTCGGCTAGGGCGGCCGGCATGGTGCGAGGCATGGGCGAGGACAAGGGCGGCTGCTCTGGCGCTGCTCGGGCGTTCTGCTTGTGGGCCGGCTCGGGCGAGGCCGCTCTGGGCGCTGCTGCATGCTGCTGGGCTGGCTCGGGCGGCTGCCTCAGGGCACGCCTGCTGGGACGGGGCATGGCTGCCATGCGACGTGCACGCCCGTTAGGGGCCACCGAGGCTAGCCGACGTCGTGCGCCACATGGTAACTTCATGCGATGACATGGTGTTCCGAGCATCGTCACGATCGCTGAGAGATGCTATATTCGTGCGACCCGTGACATCCTCCTCCACTTGATTTGGCGACGCCCTCGTCGCCGTAACTGCCTTGTATTCATCTATCAACTGTTTAAAGGCTCTCATGTCTGATTCTCTTTCCCAACTGTCTTCTTCGGTGTCCCGCCCTTGCCAATGCACCAAGAATTCCATATAGTTCCTCTTACCCCTCCCGGTTGTCCGAGCATCAAGGATTGCCTCGGCTACTTTCTTGCTCAATGTTGTTGAGGAGGGCGGATACCGTAGGGTCGTGTCAACCTGCTCTTGTTGATTCTCATGATAAGGTTTCAAAAGACTTACATGGAAGACTGGGTGGATCTTCATGTCTTGCGAAAGTTCCACTTTTTAAGCAACTCCCCCGATTCTCTTCAATATAGGTACGGGTCCAATGTATTTGGGCATCAGTCTCGTGTCTAACCCTTTGTTTCTCTTGGGGTTCTCTTTTAAGATGCCTTTTTACCATCACTTGATCCCCGACCTTGAACTCCACAAAACGCCGCTTCTGATCAGCATACTTTTTCATCCGCTTCGCCGTCCTTTCAAGGCACATCTTCGTAAGTTCTACATTCTTCTTCCATTCTCCGGAGAAGTCCTGCGCCCGCGAGGACTTGCTTCCGACTGGCGTGTCTGCAGTATGAGGTAGTAAAGGTTGTTGACCAGTTACAATCTCAAAGGGGCTTTTGTTAGTAGCAGAACTCTTCTGCGAATTGAAGCAAAGTTGCGCCACATCCAAAAGTTCAACCCAATTCCTCTGGTTCATCCACAAGAAGTGCCGCAAGTATTCTTCTAGAATTCCATTATATCTCTCTGTTTGCCCATCTGACTCAGGATGGAATGCAGAACTCATGCACAATTTAGTACCAAGCCGCCGAAAGAGTTCGGTCCAGAATTTCCCTGTAAATCTTCCATCCCGATCACTGATTATCTCTCGGGGCACTCCCCAAAACTTCACCACGTTTTGAAAGAACAGTTTAGCAGTCTTTTCAGCAGTCACATATTTGGGTGCCGGAATGAATGTGGCATACTTAGAGAAACGATCAATCACCACCAAAATTGTAGCATTGTCTTCTATCTTCGGCAACCCTGTAATGAAGTCTAGGGATACACTTTCCCAAGGTTTTTCTAGCACGGACAGAGGTTCAAGCAGTCCTCCTTTCTTCTGTCGATCTACCTTGTCCTTCTGACAAGTATAGCAAGTCTTCACAAAATTAGAAATCTCATCCCGCATCTGGGGCCAATAGTATGCCCTTTCCACCAAGGCCATCGTGCGGTCTTCTCCTTGGTGTCCAGCCCACAGTGTACTATGGCATTCCTCAATAATTCTTCTCCTCAAGTGTCCACCCTTCGGAACATAGAGACGATGACCCCGTGTCATCAAAAGTCCATCATCGACCTAAAATCTTCGAGTCTTTCCTTCTTTTACCATCAACATGAGTTGTTGTCCGTTGGGGTCATTTGGCAAAAATCCACGAATTGCCTCTTTTATGCCCATGGAGAATTCGCTACTAGCCAAAACTGAGAGTTGACTTGATGGAGCTAGTTCACCCCTTCGGCTTAGAGCATCAGCGACCACATTTGTTGCACCAGTTCTGTATTCTAGCGTGAAGTCGAATTCCGCTAGAAGTTCTTGCCAACGGGCTTGTCGTCCCGTTAGTCTCGGCTGAGTCATGAAGTGGCTCACCGCAGTGTTGTCCGTCTTCACAAGGAAAGCAGCTCCCAATAGGTAATGTCTCCATACTCTCAAGCAGTGTACTACGGCGAGGAGCTCTTTCTCGTGCGCTGTGTATCTTCTTTCTGCCTCGCTCAGCTTTCTACTTTCAAAAGCTACCGGGTGACCTTCTTGTATAAGCACCCCTCCAAGGGCAAAGTCTGAAGCATCAGTATGCACCTCAAATGGCTTAGTCATGTCTGGTAGGCCTAGCACCGGGTCAGTGGACATTTGTCTCTTCAGGTTCTCAAATGCCAATTGACATTTCGAGTCCCAATTCCACTCCATCTTCTTCTTGAGAAGCTCGGTCAAGTGTAAAGCTATCTTTGAATAGTCCTTCACAAATCGCCGATAGTAGTTGGCCAGCCCAAGGAATGATCTCAATTCGTGCAGATTCTTCGGGGGCTGCCACTCCTCAATTGCTTGTATCTTCTTCTCATCCATACGAATGCATCCTGGTTCAATGATGTGACCAAGGAATGCAATTCTCTGTTGGGCAAAAGCGCACTTGGACAACTTAGCATACAACTGGTTGCCTCTGAGGCGAGCGAGCACCATCTCCAGGTGTGCTACATGCTCCTCCAAGCTGTTGCTATAGATTACAATGTCATCCAAGTATACGACCACAAATTGGTCCAAAAAGTCTCTCAAAACTTGATTCATCAAGGTGCAAAAAGTTGCGGGAGCATTGGTTAGCCCAAAGGGCATTACCAAGAATTCAAATGCCCCATATCTCGTCACACAAGTGGTCTTCATTTCATCTCCCTCCTTCACACGTACTTGCCAGTAGCCCGAACGAAGATCAATCTTGGAGTAATACTTCGCCCGACTCAGTTGATCAAAGCAATCAGCCGGCAGAGGTATAGGATACTTGTTCTTGATCGTGATCTTGTTGAGTGCCCGATAGTCCACGCACATGCGAAGAGAACCATCAGGCTTCTTTTGGAATATTACTGGGGCACCATAAGGAGACCTTGCAGGAACGATGATACCGGCCTCCAGCATTTCCGTTAGTTGTTTTCGAAGCTCAGCAAGTTCGGGTTGAGACATACGATAAGGAGCCCGAGCAGGAGGTTTCGTGCCTGGGAGCAATTCAATTTCATGATCGATGTCTCTCTTTGGCGGCAGTTGCCGAGGGAGTTCTTCTGGCATGACATCTTCATACTTGTGTAACAACTGCTTCACCACCGGTGGTATAGATCCCGACTTCTCCTCCACCTCTTCCCAACTTAGGTGAGCAAGGAAAGTCGGCTCTCCCTTCTTAAGGCCCTTCCCCAGTTGGAATGCAGACAGCTTAGGGTGGGCCGATTTCCCAACAATAACAGGCACAACATTCCCGTCAACAATAATCGAATCAGCATAGGGGAGCACCTGCGTCTTATTCTCCCTCATAAATTGGAGACCCAATATGAGTTTGAAGTCATCCACCTGGGCCGCGGTGAGGTCCGTGCTCCCCTCAAAAGGACCCACACTTATCTTCACTGCCTTCGCCACTCCAGCAACCGTTTGAGGAGGTGAGTTTATGGCCTTCACCGTTCGGTTGCTTTCTTCTAGAGTTAGACCCAATCTCTCCACTTCCGAGATGTCAATGTAGTTGTGAGTAGCACCGGAATCCACCATAGCACGAATAGGTATCCCGTTGATGTGTACATCCACGTACATCAGTCCTGGATCGCTTATAGATCGAGTGCCTAAAGCTTCATGATCGTCTTGGGCCGTTCTCATATTAGCTAATGCTCCAGCAGCACCCCCTTCTTCATGATATGCTTCCTCACGTTGCATTTGGGGGTGTATCTCGGTCCCCGTTGAAAACTATTCGCTGCCAGAGGTCCGCCCTTGTATGTTGGACAACTTCTCAATGGGTGAGGCCCTGAACAGTTGTAACATGACCCAGTAAATGGTCTCGGTGTGAAATTCCTTTGCGGGCCATCTCCTCGATTTGTTCCCATGAAAGAGGGAGAGGGTTTATCTCCTCCACTTCTTGTGAAGTTCTGCCTGAAAGGCTTGTAGTTTCCAGTCTTGGCCGGGAAGGAAGTCACCTTCTCCTTGTCCTTCCTCACATCTTGTTGAAAGTCCACTAGACCCTCACCAATAGTTATAGCATCGGCCAGGTTCTGTACACGCTGGCGAGTGAGCTCGTTCCTAGCCCACGGCTTAAGACCTTCCATGAAAACAAAGAGCTTGTCCGCCTCGGACATGTCAGTAATCTGGAGCAAGCATGCCGAGAAGCACTTGACGTATTCTCGAATAGTCCCACCCTGCTTCAGTTCTCTAAGCTTTCGTCTAGCTTCATAGACCACGTTCTAGGGAAAGAACTGCTTCTTCAGAGCTTCTTTCATTAGTTCCCAAGTGTTTATGGTTACCCGCCCGGCTTCCATCTCGGACGATTGGACTCTCCACCATAATTTCGCATCGTCCTCCAAGTACGTAGCAGTTGTATCCACCTTCATGCTCTCCTCGGTGATACCTACCGTCTTGAAGTATTGCGTGATGTCGAAGAAGAAATTATCTACTTCTTGAGCATCCCTTGCTCCTTTGAATGCCTTAGGTTCTCTCACCTTTAGTTTCGGTGCATGATTAGGAGCAGCTTGTTGAGCATTCCGTTCTCCAGCGGCTCTGCCAATGGCTAAGGAAAGCGTCCCTTAGCTCTGCCTTTCACCTCTTCCCAAAGCGACTGCAGATCGAGTCATCGCTTTGGTGTTGTTGGTCAACGATGAGCGCATCTCCTCGGTCGCTACCTCGTTGCTTACCAACTTAGCATCGTGTGCTTGGGTAACATGGAATAACTCTCTTGTAGCGTTACCCATTTCCTCTAGTTCCCCACTTTGCACACCGATATCGTTTTCCATAAGAGTCGTCTTCCTCTTCATGGATTCGGCATCCTCCTCGCTCTCACCATAGCATAAGGTATGCACTTTGTTTACCATGGCCTCCAGAGCATCCAGTCTGGCCTTGGTAGCATCATCCGTAGCCAACACGCCTCTCGGTTTTTCGTAGCCATCGCTTTTCTTAGTCCCGATTCTAGCAACCTTGCTCTGATACCAAGTGTCACGGGTCGTCTCTCGAGGGTCTTAGACGCATCAGTGATGCCGAGTGACCTTGGCCCTTGGCCTTAGTCACTCCCTGGCTCGAAAATGGGACAAAAACACTTCAATGGCAAATTCAGTAAATAAACACAAAATAAATGGCACGGGACAAATTGCACGAAAATCACTTCATTGAATTGAATGCATAATTACAGAGTTTGAATGTACAAATACGACGAGGGGGAGGAGTCGCTTTTACAATTGCTTGTTTGCTTGCTTGCTTGCTTGTGTGTAGATTTTTTGTTCCCCCTATAAGAGCTTAATAAACATTTGCCCATGTGATAGGAGTGTAGGACTTTTTTTCCGAGGAGGTGGGAAAACAAGTTGCCCTGTGCTATACATGTGCAAATTACAATCTACTTCGTGCGTTATCTTCTAAATGTCATATGAGGATGACTCGCAAAAATTTGGGGCCCATTCGGACTTCATTTGGATGCAAAACGGCACGTGCAAGTTGTTGGTCCGATGGGCACCGCCGCAAAGATTCTCGCTGCACACTGGCGGCTGGTCGGGCGCAGCTACGGTGTGTCTCAGCCGGGCGGGCCGGCATGGTGCGAGCATGGGCGAGGACAAGGGCGGGCTGGCTCTGGCGCTGCTCAGGGCGTTGCTGCGCTGGCCGGCTCGTGGCGGCGGGCTCAGGGCGTTGCTGCGTGCGCTGGGCTCTGGGCGAGGCTGGCCTGGCGCTGCTGCTGTCAGCTGGCTGGCTCTGGCGCTGCTGCATGCGCTGAGCCGGGCCTGGCTGCCGCTGCATGGGCGGCTACCGGGCACGCTGCTGGACGGGGCATGGCTGCCATGCGACGTGCACGCCGTTGGGGCCACCGAGGCTAGCCGACGTCGTGCGCCACATGGTAACTTCATGCGATGACATGGTGTTCCGAGCATCGTCACGGTCGCTGAGAGATGCTATATTCGTGCGACCCGTGACAGTCCCCTCCTTTAATTTTCAATTTCCAGTTTTTGCTTAAGGAAAATTCTGATATGGACCGGGTCCATGTGATGCAGATTTGACCACATCCCTGCTGAATGAGGAGAGAGAAGGAAATGCAGTGATGTGGCCAAATCTGGACCGCATGATCCAGTGGATCCGATCCATATCAGAAGTGTTCTTTGCTTAAAGCTTTTTCTTCATTTTCATACTAGCTATTTTGCTTTTCTGGCAACCTCTTTCGTTTTTTGGAAACAAGATATTTTGAGCCACTTTGGTTCGAGATTGTTTGCTCCAAAATTGACTAAGTAGGCTCGGTTATTTTTTACTTTTTTCGAGCTTTATATCTTTGTCGAGTTGCTGGGGTATCCTCTGTTCTCCCAGAAATTCGATGAGACACCTTGGGGGTTTCCTTATGATTTTTTATTTTTTATTTTTTTTTGGTGTTTAACCTCATATTGTTTGTGTTTCCCTTTTTGCAGATCCCATAACACATCTTTTGACAAATATAGTTCGGACCTTTAGTTTTTAGGAATCAATGTCACACTCGAAATCTCAAGTAGACGATGAAATTTATATAGGTAACACTCATGAACCTGGTGTGATATACCAAGAGAAATTTGGTTCTGAAGTGTTTGCGAGGGGTTTTTTGCGCCAGTGATGAACAGGTCGGGACTAGGTGCGCACCAGAAATGTTTTCCCTTTTGAGCTATCATTTAAGATTTCAATTAGCCTTCAACCGAAGAGTATGTAAGAGAAAATGTTTTTGAAAATTGGAACACACATATTTTTTAAAATAATATTTTTTCATTGACCAACGAAAAAAATTCTTAGTCTTAGCTTCTTTTGCGACAAGACCGCGATGAGCTATTTTAGGTGAAACAGTAACACCATGTTGATCAGGAAGCTTTTTTCCTTGCTAGCCCGAACCCGGTTCACATAGCTCGAAAAAATGTGAGCGTGAGCTGAGGTTATGTGAGCGTGAGCCTAATATTCAAGCTCGCTTCTTATGTGAGCTGAGCTTGAGCTTGACCCCGCTCAGCCCGAGAAAAGCTCGAACCCGAATAAGATTAATAATATAATTAAAATATTATATATATATATATATATATATATAATAATAATAATATTATTATAATATATTGATAAACTCAATACTCAATACCACAATTTAATTATTCTCTCCTTCACAAAACCCTATTCAGTATTCATCGAGACCGACTCATCATCTTCCATCACCATCATCAGTCATCCTTATTCTATCTTCAACACGTTTACAAGGTAAATATTGGCTCTTTCTTTCTAATTGTACTATGCTACTGCATCAATGGACAATTCATCCAAATCCTATTCTATATTTATGTCGTTTTGTCTCTTTTGCTTCTTTTTTTGTATTCTTATCCAAATTTAATTTTAAGGCTCATTGTATTATACTATTCTTGAGACAGGATTTTCATTTTTTTCGCTGATATAAATGAGCTTGGGAAGCTCGTGAGCTAAGCTCGAGCTCGTGTTAAAATGTGAGCTGAGCGTGAGCTCAAGGTTTATGAGCTTTTCCGGGCTGAGCGTGAGCGTGAGCTTTTCAATTTTTATGTGAGCTGAGCGTGAGCTATGCCAAGCTCAGCTCACATAGCTCGATTGACACCCCTAGCTAGTCCTTCTTTATGTCTTTTTTCAGAGAGGATATACACTATTTGCCTCATTTATAATGACTCAAATTTTTTTTTTTAATTTTATAATGCTTGGCTTTGGGCGTTGTTCCTTTTTGTTGTTGGTGCCTTCTTAAATGTTCAAGAATTTGTGTGGCACATTTTTTGCTTCAGCAGAGACTTCCACTTTGTAGATTTAACAATTAGCCCTGTGAAGCTGTGGTGCGGCTCGGGCTTGGGTTCAAAGGGGATTGAGCATTCGATTTGAAAATCAAGTAACACTTGTTTTGGGTGATTGTCTCGATGCGAAAAATTCAATTATGTATTTTCTAAGCTCTGTCTTCTGTTTTATCATTCATCTATTTGCCTCGAATTTTTCTACCAAGGGAGAATTTGTCAAAACACATACGGGTTGTGATTGGAAGTATTCGTGCAGCTTTCTGGTTGTGACTACCACGTCCAATATGTGTTTTATGTAGCACTAGACTTTTCGTCTGACCTGATTAAAATGTGACTTGTCTGATACACAGGTTCTAAATTTTTTTCCTTTGAATGCATAAGACCGAGCTTAAATTTTCCTTGGTAAACGGCCAAATAAACATATACGGGTTCTCTTGGAATGGGGTGTGTCAATAGAATTAGCTTGCTTAGATATTCTTAGAGATCTTCCCATTATTTGTTTAATTCCGGTGTCCACCCAAATTTGTCATTCTTTTTCAAAGTTTTGTACTGTGGTAGAATACTCTCCCCTTTCCGAGCTATGAAATGGCTCTGTGCTTTTATTTTCCCTTATAGCTTTTGAATGTCTTTGACCGAGCTCTGGTGAGGCATCTTCTTGATGGCGCATATTTTGTCTGGATTGGGCTTGATTTCGTGATGCGACATTAAGAATCCAAGACATTTACTAGCCAGAGCACCAAAGCTACACTTTCGCGAATTAAGCTTCATGCCAATGCTTCTCACTTTTTTGAAGGTTTCTGCCATGTCATTTGGCAGATTCTAGATATCTTTCGACTTTACTATTATGTTGCTTACATAAATTTATATATTCCTTCAAATTTATCATTTGTTGAAATTCCACCTCGCTATTTTTTAGTCTGAAAGGCATCATTTGGAAGCAATAGTTTCCATCCTCGGTTATGAATGTTTGATCATGTCCTTGGCCTTGATTGGAATTTGATGGTATCCTTTACATGCGTCTAGAATGCATATTCGCAAGTGTTCGGCCACCATGTCAACCAGCTGGTCTATCTCTTGACGAGGGTATGATCTTTTGGTAATAGCTTTATTGAGATATTTAAAATTGCCGTGCACACGCTAGACGGTGTTCAATTTTTGGGTCACCACTGAATTGGACAACCATTCTTCATGGCTTGTTTTTGTTATTATTTTTGCTTCCAATAGAGTTTGCACTTGATTCTTATGGGCATCGTTTTTCTCATCACTGATGTTTCTCCTTTTTCAAGACATGGGCTTTTTTGTATGCGGAAGTCCGAGCTTGTGCTCGACCACTTCTCTTGATATTATTGTAAGGTACTTTAGTTGGAAGGAAAATATGTCTTTATATTCTCTCAATAACACATCAAACTTCATCTGAATCCAATGTTCCATTCTTTTGGCTATCCAAACAAGTTTGTTTAGATCGTTCTCTTTCAATTGCATGTGCTCATCTTCCTTCGGGAATGATATCTTATGCCTCTTCTTCGTTACAACATACTATTCTTTTGGGCTCTGTGTCTTGGGGTTGTTCACGTGGATTTCATTCCCCTTCCATAGCTACATGGCCTCGTATCTCAATAATTTCTGCTCCCGCGAAGATTTCCAGAGTTTGTGAGTACGTTAAATCACTTGCCTCCTAGGCATTTAGCCCGAGCCTTCCCATGATTGCATTGTAGGGTAATGAGTGGCCACTACAAATAACTTCATGACTCTTTTTGTTTCTTCCTCGTCTTCAATTGACGCTTGCAAAGTGATATGGCCTATTGCTCAGACTGTCTTAGCTGAAAATCCAGCAATAACCTGATCACAAGGAGTAACTTTCCACCAAGGGATGTCGATTTATACAAAGTGGACTTGAACATTATGTTGATGGAAGCGCTGGTGTAAATAATGATTCTCTTGACAAGGCATTAGCCTATTGTAGCTTGAATGAGTAGTGACTCATCTTCCAAAAAGTGCGGTCTCTTTGGCCCTCCAATTGGAAGGTTTAAATAACGTTCACCACATTTGGGACGTCTAGGTAATTTATTTCTTTCTTGTTGTTTCGTCCTTTTTTGTTGCTTCCTTTTCCTCTTCCTGCAGCCTCGGCAATGAACTCCTTTAACTGACCTGGTTTTATGGCGAATTCAATTTCACGCCTGAGTTCAATGCATTGTTCAGTGTCGTGGACGTGATCCTTGTAAAATGCACAATACTTTTTGTAGTTTCTCTTGTCACCCGTAGAAGTCGTCTTGGAGGCGGTGCTAGGATTCCCAAGGTCTCGACTTGATGCATTAATTGTATTTGGGACACCTTGAGGGATGTTTTATCTGTGGCCTCAACCTTATCGTTTCTTTGAAAATACCCCTCTCGGGGTTTTCACTTGCTCCTTTCATTTGACCGGGGCTTTTTGTACGAGCTATATGCCTCAGATATGTCCTTGCTTTTCCATTCTCCATTTTTTATTATGACAAAATCTTCTCCTCTTGAGAATTTTGTTGCTACTCCAAGAAGTTTGTGCACCTCAATGTGCATTTTCTCATAAATTTTCTTCGCTAGGGTTATGTTTCACATGCCATATCTGTATGCCTCTATGAACTCGGACTAACTGATGTTCTGCACCAACATGGCATCCTTGTTGAATTTATAGGTATATGTTTTTACTGTCATCATTGTCTTACGAAGTGCTTGAAGAAAGGTTGTTGGAGTTGTTCAAAGGGATACGAACCATTTGAGATCCAGGCCCTTTGAGGGACCTCGGGAACATTCGACAGAGTATGGAATTATGTGGATGATGGGCATACATGGCAGCTTAGTAGGTATTTAGATGATCATGGGGATCTGTGGTGCCATCGTATATCACAAAATAGATGGTAATATATGTTTTAGGGATCAAGACTTCCTGGAGTTGCTCGGTCTGTGGATCGTGTAAGGTAAAGTTCAAAGGCCTTGTGCTTGAATGAAGCACTGTTCTGCTTGTTGTCATGTTTCACAACCAAGATCGCTGAAGGTCAGCTTGTCGTGTAGTTGTTTGCGTCCTAGCCCATTGGCGTATTGTTTCTGGATGGAAGTCTTGTATAATTTTCACTATCATCGTCTCTTCAAAAGGTCTCCCCCAACATTTTGTTTGCCCTGGTGACAAAGAGTTTTCGCAGGTCTTTGTCTACTCGGGGAACGAAGAGTTCCCTCGGAACTTTGTTGGCCTATGAAACAAAGAGTTCCTTCGGATATGAAACAAAGAGCTCCCTCAAGATTTTGTCTACCCTAAAGACATAGTCTCTTCGGGAATTTGTGTACCCGTAAGATGAAGAGTCTCCTCGGGAATTTGTTGAATGGTGCTTACAACACTTGGTGTGAAAGCATGAGTTAGGGTTTGTAGAGCTGACTAAATTTGAAATAGCCCAGAAGCGTCTATGGTAATAATGTTTGCATCTGAGTCACTTGCACCCGAGGTGCCCAGACCCATGATTTCAGGTAGGACCTCGGATGGTGGAAGAGTTGTTTCAGTCTTTCTGCTTTGGGGTTGAACTATCGTTTTCCATTGGGAATGGAGTTTTAAGAAGTTAGGGGTTATTGATGTTGAGACACTACCACAGTGAGCGCCAAATGATAAGTTCCTTATTATGGGTGGCTAAGTTATGTTCAAGATGCAAGTAAGGAAGCTACTTAAATGGGAGAGTACTGGCCGAGCTAGACATAAAGAAGACAGCCGGGTGAGCCGAGTTTTGAATCTGAGCTAAGTACCTAATCACATACTAAGATAAGCAAACTAAGAAAGGGTGAGGGAAGACCTTAACCCCGCTCCGATGCTAAAGTTAGTTCAGATTCTTGAGAGAGAATTGAATTTAGCATAATTTTCGAGAGCTCGTATAACATAAAGTAAATAAAGTGGGAAGACCACTATTTATTGAGGGCGTTGCACAAATGATTTTTATATACCTTGTATGGTCCTTGCCACGACAACCTAGCTTTTATTATGGATTCGTCATCGCGCCTTTGTGGACAGTTCATTGAGCTTGGTACGACCAAGGGGCTTCCACGCGCTTTGATCCGTCCGTCCGAGTGGATTTGTACGTGATTGTCCGTGTGAAGATCGGCTCAAGACCTGACCTTGGTCCGAGCCCATAGCCAGCATGGCTATTTCATGGATCTAAGCCATACTTCTTTCTTGGGCATTGACCATTCAGCTCAAACTGTTGTCTTGAGCTTAATCCCAACCATTGAGGCCCAATTATTGTCTTGTGTTTTATGCTATCAGTATACTATTCAATCAATGAACACATATATGGCAAAATTGAAACTTAAGAAAAATATATATATGATCATGGCATGCTCTTCGGTAAATGGTCATGTCTCTTCTTTACAAATTACATGGCCAAAACTTCAAAGTTAATATGATCATGTCATAACTTCACATATTAAGTGTACAGTTTAACATTGTCACAACCTTTGTAATAATTTAGCTTTTATACTACCAATTCCGATTTTCTTAGCAAAACTCTAATTGATTTTATCCAATGTTCAAAATAGATATTACAACTACTTTAGAATAGCTAATTTTGTAGATAAAATAGCTATATTATGTTTTTTTAGAGACTTATAATAAGTTAGCACATATCGAAAAAAATATTTATCAGTACCCTAACTTGAACCGTTCATACATAGAGTTGAAAAGCTATTATCCAAGGAGTGTCTCAAACGTAGAATCTAGTATTTAGAGTTGAAAATTATGTGCTAACTATACTAGAATTGGTTCTCAGTTAAAAACTAATATAACATGATAAATAAGTAATACATTGGCCAAGATAGAGTCAAAAACCGAATTTGGTCACTAAGGTATTTTCGACCTGCCACTTTGGTCAAAAATGAGTTTTTTTTTAACTTTTTTCATCACTAAAGTTTTTTCATTCTGCCATTTTCATCACTAAAGTTTTTTCGATCTGCCATTTTGGTCACTGAAATTTTTTCAAAAACTCATTTAGGTCACTTAAGTTAGTGACCAAAATGGCATAATGGAAAAACTTTAGTACCAAAATGGCAGGTGGAATGGCAGAAAAAACTCATTTTGACCAAAATGGCAGAATGAAAAAACTTTAGTGATGAAAAAAGTTAAAAAAACTTATTTTTGACCAAAGTGGCAGGACGAAAATACCTTAGTGACCAAAATGGCTATTTATTCTTCAAAAACCATTATCAAAGGAGAAAGTCTCAAACTCAGAATCTCTAATGGAGTTGAAAGTGTTGTGGTAATTGTAGTAGCCATCATTGTTAATTAAAAACTAATGTAACATGATAAATAAGTAATAACTTCACCAATAAAAAACACTCATTAAATTCACAAATTTAATGCACTAAAGGCAACGTTTACATCATCTAAAGGCAATATCGAATATCATCTAAAGGCAACGTTTCTTAACCCAAAGAAAATGAATGTTTACATGTCATCCTCTTAGACCTTTGTTAATTAATATGATATGCCCGAAATTAGTAAAGCATGGTGGAGTTGTAGGAATGTGTTTTTAGTTTATCCGACGATTTTGAAGTTGTGGATTCATTCTCCTTATTATCCAATCACCAGCTAAAAGCTACCCAAACTACAAAATCAACGGAAGAATTTGAATATATTTCATCACAGTATGTGCGCAATTCATATGCTTAGAGCCTTTTTAAAAATTTCTACCAGTAATCAAAATAGGTCAAATTTCCTCAACACTTATACTATGAGCTCAAAATTATAAATTAAATATTTTTTCCGACAATCAAGTTGAGGCTACTAAAGATTTGCTTTTGTGTCTTAAAAGTTCCGTTTCTTTTGCTAAGAGGTGGAATAATGTTTCAGCTTATTTGGGGGCAAAGTCTTTAGTAATGTTGCACTCGCTACCCTGTAATGTACTGTTTGCTTGTTTGGCGGATTTGCAATGAATTGTTTTGCCTATTGTGCTTCAATAAAAACAGTTGACGTATGTAGGAATTTACAACAGTTGACGTATGTAGGAATTTACAACCCAAACACTGCTAAATTTTTGTTCACATTTTTACTCCCTTCTCATCTTGATGTCAAGTTAATTAATTTATAACCTCGTATCTTGATAAACATAAAACAAGAAGTAAAAGCCCAATAAAGGATACTCCCTCCATTCTAATTTAATTTTCATTTAGGACATATATATATATATATATATATATATATATATATATATATATATATATATATATATATCCAAATTAATTAACATTTACATGTCTTTTCAACAATCTATTCCAATTATACCCTCAACATATGTTTTATTAGAAAAATGAAAAAGAGGGAGGAAAGAAGGAAGGGGTATTATTGAAATTGTGGTGGAAAGATTACTATTTGTTTGAGTTCCTTAATTTTTTCAAAGTATTCTAAACGACCTACATTGAAGAAGAATGGAGGGAGTATCTCCCTCGGAAAAATAAAGAAAATAGAAAATATAAGGTTGAGAGGAACAAGAATATTATTTGTGCATGCACGTGCTTGTGAACTTGTTATGACCCAATCTGGGAATGAAATGGGGCAATATACAAAGAATTGAGTTCAATGAACAATAGTCAATAAGCATGTGTAGGGATGTCTGTCCTTTAAAAAAAGAATGTGTAGGGATGTCACTAATGAAAGAAAAATCCAACAAAACATCAATCAACAACCTAACGTGCATGTATTAGCAGCCACGTCTATATAAAGATGTTCCACTAAATATTTCTCTCAAATTTCTAACCAACTTTTCTTTTTTATGTGTACATATACATGTACACGATGCAAGAGAACTATTTATTTATTTTTGGTTAAAACCATTCTCTTTTTTGTTTTTTGTTTTAAACAAGCATAATTTTATTTATGAAGTGTGAAGTTTTATTTACCCACTTTAAATGTTCTTGAACTCCAACGACAAGTTTGTTTGGGCGACCTTGATCCTACTCCGGACGATCGAGGTTTGACTCTGGCCGACCAAGATCCCTATGTAGTCTGGGTGAACCCCAAATGACCTGACACCTATGTCAGTCGACCGTAGTGTCCAATCAGGTGGTAGATACTAGCTGTTGAAGCATTAAATACAACTCGATTTTGAATCCCCTATATATACTAAATGCTGATTTATTACAAATCAACCAAGCTATTAAGTGCATTCAACTTCCAATTTTTTATACAAGTATTCATGATACGATACCAACCTCAGGGCTGCCCAACTCAAAAGATTTCTTACACGAACCAATGATACGGCCTCGAACAAGGGACGTGATTCAACTAACCACATCATTGATTAGTATATTAAAGTACAAAGAGGATGCTAAGTTACACATAGAATACAAAAGGCAGCCTCTCAATTTCACAAGTGTACAATTAGGCCCTATCAAGCAAAGAGGCTAAGAAGGGCATTTTAGTAATCATACAAGATGATGAGGGATTGGACATCCTTACAATAGTTAGGTAGAATGGTCATAACTTTCGATCTAGTTATCCAATGGAGATGATTCCAGTTGCATATTAAAGATAAGAGGCAGATCTACAACTTTCATGTAGATCACAAGATCATATTCTTCCTTCTTAATATCCAAAATCGTCGTACAACTTGGTCCAACAAGCTGCCAGAATTGGGACGAAATTAAAGGGCATTTTAGTCTTTATACAATTAAAGTCTATGCTAGATTTTAATTATTTTTCAGCTTTGTTATTTACTTTATTTAGAGTATTTATATGCGTATAGCAAGTAGTTGCTATAATAAAGGACATGTTGTCCATAGTTGGTTATCTAGTTGTTAAGAGTCCCACTTCTACTAGGGCTCTTCTTGTTTAAGTGTTTTACTTGATAGCAAGTTGTTTTGTTCAAGAGTTCTAATTCTTCAAGGACTCTTATTTATTGTTGCTTGTAACCGAATTGTTACTCTATTTAATAGAGGGTTCGGCCAAGATGTAAACTTACGTTAGATATATTGATATTTTGGTAAGGTTATTCCTTAGCTTCTCGTGTTTGAACTTCTATGTAGAATTCATTCATTCTTTGAGTTACTGTATCAACAAATTTAGTTTCTCTTGTTGTGGTGTTTCAGCCTCCATCGATAATTTTCCTTCCTTAGTGTTGCGTTGATTATATTCCCTAGAAACTAGTTCGAGAATTAGAGAAAGATCGGGCTCAACTAAAAGTTGAACTCTTTGGTACCTTCCTGTTTTGAGACGAAATAAACCCCATACATCAAATATTGAAAGCGATAGAGCCTCACTACTTGATACATTCGGTCAAGATCAAGGGAAAATTCAAGAAATTTTACTATTCACAGATTACTATTCACAAATTACTATTCACAGTTTACTATTCGCGTTTACTGTTCACATGTTACTATTCACATGCTACAATTCATCTGAATCAAGAAAATCAAGAAAATTCAAGAACATCAAGAAAGACAAGAACCAGTTTCCATTTTCGATTAGGATTTCGTTTCTTCATCATTTTCTTTCTAAAGCTTTTCGTTTAGGTCAAAGATAGGATCTCTTTCCTTATTTTTTTCCGCTTTGTGTCAACGCAACAAGTTAGGAACACATTCTTTAAATCTAGAGTTTGAAGTTCTATACGAGCGGTGTTGGAATAAAGAGTGAATCTTTCTTTGCTATCTAACATTTTTTGAGTGTTTTTCTAGAGATTATAATGCCTTTTCAAGGATCTCCATCAACGAAAGGTGAAGTCTTTGATACGGACTCACTAGTTACACAAAGAATTTGCGGAGTTGCAAAGACAAATGGCGGAGATGGTGGAGAAGATAAGACAATTAAGGCTTCCAAATCAGCAACGTAATATTCGGAATGATGCCGAGATTGATGATCAATGGGTTGATGGAGTTGAGCCGCGTAGACCACCTCCAAATCCGCCACCAAATCGGGTGATCAACAATCAGATTTTTTAGCCGAGAAGAGGGGACCAATTTCAGCGTTATGACAACAATCTTGATTCAATCAAGACTAAGATTCCATCTTTCGAAGGTACAATGGCTCGGTTCTTGGCTGGTCTAAATGATAAGATCCGATCAAAGGTAGAATGTGCTAATCTTGATAATATTACCTCTATGTTATATTATGCAGAGCAGGTTGAAAGACAGCAAAGGAAAAGAGTTTAAGGGAAAAAATGGCAACTTTCCAAACTTGGGAGAAGCCAAATCAGTCCCAAAATTTTTCTACTGTTTTGCCAAGCCAAAGCAAGGGTAAAGAGGTCCAAATTGGTGCAAAAACAACCACGGGGAAGTTTGGAGCAGTAAGGTCACAAAATTCAACCGTTTCGGCCAATACGAGGGTAAATTCTACTCCAAAACTTGTTCGGGAGTGTTTAAAATGTATGGGCAAAGGACACTTTGCTAGGGACTGACCTAACAAGAGTACTATGATCATGTTGGATGATGGAACGTGGGTTAGTGATAACAAAGCCGAAGAATCTGATTTTGAGAAAGAAACCGACAAGTTGGAGGAACTTCCGGAAGATGGGAATCAACCTTTGGTTTCGATAAAGCTACTTCATTCACAAACTTTAGATGATGTTCCAAGAGAGAAAAAAGAGAGTGAGTTGAAAAATACGACTGATCCTACCCATGAGGTAAAATCTGAGGTAAAAATCATAGAAAAAGCCGAGCCAAAAGTGAGAAAAAAGGCAATCGCTCCAAGTGTGAGAAACGAATGTTTGTACATTAATCCTGAAAAGGTATATAGGGAGATTCAAGCAAAACAACTTGTTGTTTTGTTGGATTTAAAAGGAACCGCAAGGAACCTTTTTACTAACACTTTTTCTCTTACTCTAACATCTTTTCCTACATCTAGTCTTGCTATTTTTCAGAAATTTCATGAAGTCTTCCCTACGGAGTTTCCGAGAGGGTTATGTATAAGCCTTCAAAATCGTGAAAGGTATAAACCATCTTTGGTTAAAAATCAGAAAATTCAAAACCAAGGTGAGTTAATTCTTGCAAGGAAAAGGGAAAGTAAGTCTTTAAATGCTTATATTGATCCGAAAAATATTATACTAAAGCATGAAAGGACTTTTAAGAATATATACGGATAGTCTACATATTAATCACATAACTTTTAAGTATAGACATCCGATTTATTGCTTTGATAATATGTTTATGTATAGTGAAAACCAAGAGCGTTTTAGTAAACATCTTAGGGCTGTTTTTTCTATTATAAATACACACACTTTGGATGCTAAGATGGAAAAGTATGTTTATTACACTCATTCTATTAACCTTCTTAGTTGCATCATGAGTTTTCAAAGTATTAAAGTTGAACCGGCAGAAGTTACAACAATTGAGGAATGGCCGAACACAACTAGTTCAAATAGCATTCGTTCATCATTTGAGTTGACAAGCTTTTGTAAGCATTTTGTTCATGATCTTAGCAAGCATGCTGCCACAATGGAGAAAAGAGAGATACAATTCTTTTGGGACAACCGCAAAAGAATTTCTTTAAAAGGTACGTACGGTGAACGTTCTACTTTCTATATTTCTAACTTGCTCCCTTTTACAAAATTTTCAGATTATGTGACTGACCGTGATGATGATTCGAGGACGAATAAGGCTTTTCAAGGTGGAGGGGATGATATGGTACCAACCTCAGGGCTGCCCAACTCAAAAGATTTCTTACACGAACCAATGATACGGCCTCGAACAAGGGACGTGATTCAACTAACCACATCATTGATTAGTATATTAAAGTACAAAGAGGATGCTAAGTTACACATAGAATATAAAAGGCAGCCTCTCAAGTTCACAAGTGTACAATTAGGCCCTATCAAGCAAAGAGGCTAAGAAGGGTATTTTAGTAATCATACAAGATGATGAGGGATTGGGCAGCTTTACAACAGTTTGGTAGAATGGTCATAACGTTCGATCCAGTTATCCAATGGAGCTGATTCCAGTTGCATATTAAAGACAAGAGGCAGATCTACAACTTTCATGTAGATCACAAGATCAGATTCTTCCTTCTTAATATCCAAAATCGTCGTACAACTTGGTCCAACAAGCTGCCAGAATTGGGACGAAATTAAAGGGCATTTTAGTCTTTATACAATTAAAGTCTATGCTAGATTTTAATTATTTTTCAGCTTTGTTATTTACTTTATTTAGAGTATTTATATGCGTATAGCAAGTAGTTGCTATAATAAAGGACATGTTGTCCATGGTTGGTGATCTAGTTGTTAAGAGTCCCACATGTACTAGGACTCTTCTTGTTTAAGTGTTTTACTTTATAGCAAGTTGTTTTGTTCAAGAGTTCTAATTCTTCAAGGACTCTTACTTATTGTTGCTTGTAACCGAATTGTTACTCTATTTAATAGAGGGTTCGGCCAAGATGTAAACTTACGTTAGATATATTGATATTTTGGTAAGGTTATTCCTTAGCTTCTTGTGTTTGAACTTCTATGTAGAAATCATTCATTCTTTGAATTACTGTATCAATAAGTTTAGTTTCTCTTGTTGTGGTGTTTCAGCCTCCATCGATAATTGGCCTTCCTTAGCGTTGCGTTGATTATATTCCCTAGAAACTAATTCGAGAATTAGAGAAAGATAGGGCTCAACTAAAAGTCGAACTCTTTGGTACCTTGTACCATTCGGTTCTTCATCAATTAAATTCACATTTATTACTGAAATGCTCGATAAGGTGAACTAAGGGGGGGGGGGGAGAGTAAATTAGGTTCTAAATCTTTTTCATTTTTCTTAAACTTATTTGCCTAAGTGATCACCTTAACAACAAGTATGTTGATTAAGCATATAAGGTGAATTAAATATTATGGAAACTTAGATGACTTAGGTGTTATATGCAATACATAAGAACACAAGACTATGAATATAATCAATGAAAGACTAAATCAAGTATCCTATATGTAAAGCTTATGAGATTGAACACCATAAATCATATGACCAAAGCCGAGCTAGATATATAAGGTTAGGAAGAAAGTATAAGTTCTACTACCAACTCTTAGACAAATATATTCATGTAATCATATAAACAAGATAAAGTAAGACATGAACTATAAAGTAAGGAGTAAGTGTTAGAGAGAACAAACACGGTGATTTAGAGTGGTTCGATCACAAAGATCTACATCCACTACCTTAAGACACACCAAAGGATTTTGGCAACTTCACTAGCTTTCCCTTCACAACAAATGCAAGGTGCGATCAAACTTTTACATAAGTGAACAACTCACAAATTTTTACTTGAACCATTTATCTTGCTCACTAAGATCCTAAGTGATACGAGATCATACCAAGGACAGCCCTACTCCAAAGATCCCTTAGAGAACCTTCAAGGACCAATTACAAGATCAAGGGCAAAGATGACAATTGACAAAGTATCATCATTGATCCGAAGTATCAAAACTAAAGAGGAAACTAATCTTCAACTAGAAGAAGACATTCAATTCACCCTCTTAAGTTTTACAAGTGTTCAACACGGCTCAACCAAGCAAAGTGGCTAAAAGGGCATATTAGTCTTTTTACATATTAAAGTCTATTCTAGCCTATTCTAGACTATTCTAGACTTTAACTATTTTTAGTCTTGTTATTTCTTAATTCCAGCCGTGTTATTTAATAAAGGACATGTTGTCCATGTGTTGAGTTAGTTTGTTAATAAAGAGTCCTAATACAACTAGGACTCTTCATAGTTTTGGTAGTTAGAATCTAAATCTAGCCGCCACTTTTTATTGTTAGTTAGTTACTTGATAGCAAGTTGTTATTCAAGAGTCCTACTTCTTCAAGGACTCTTATTTGTTTTCAAGAGTCTTAATCCTTTTTAGGATTCTTATTTCTTTTATGAGTTGTAACCCGAAATCTCATCTTTATTTAAGGGAGATTTCGCCATTGTAATAACTACGTTAGATATATTGATATTTTGGTAAGGTTATTCCTTAGCTTCTCGTGTTTGAACTTCTCGGATAGAAATTCATTCATTCTTGAGTTACTTGTATCACCCTAGCTTGTTTCTCTAGTTGTGGTGTTTCACCTCCATTGTTAATTAACCTTCCCTTAGAGTTGCGTTGATTAAATTCCCATAGAAACTAGTTCGAGAATTGAAGAAAGATCGGGCTCAACTTAAGTCGAACCTTGCGGTTCTTCATCACTAAGGATCTAACTTGCCTCACAAAGAGTACCCACTCACAAAGAGTACCCACTCACAAAGAACATTTTTTCTAGCTCACTAAGATTTAATCTAACAAAGAGATAACATCACTAAGAGGACAACACACACAAAGAGTGAAGCTCACTAAGAGCTATTGATAAACTCATATTTTATACATAAATTATACTACTTTTCACTTAGCTTTTACCTAAGAAATATTACATTCTCATATTTTAGAGTCAATTTGATATTAATTTCTTAATTTATTTATTTTGATTCGATATATATATATATATATATATATATATATATATATTAGGCATTTTTATATGCTAAATAAAAACATATTATTAGAATCTTTATTTTAGGATTATATTATATTTTCTTAAATTTATTTGGTAGGAAATCATATTAATTGGATACAAGTTGATATGGAAAGGAAACAAGGACTCTGGGCCTTGGGCTACAAGAACAAAAATTTGAGAAGGAAAAGGGTTAGCCACCGCCTCACTATTCTATAAAAGGAGACGGAGCACACTACAAAAAAAACTACCTGTTAGAACGAACTTTTCGTGACGAAGTCATTTTTCGTTATGAAAGGTATACTTTTCGTAACGAAATTCGAAATCGTTACGAAAAGTTGACCTTTCGTAACGAAAAAAATATTCTTCACTAAAAGTAGTAGTTTCGTTACGAAAGGTCTACCTTTCCTAACGAAAACACATTTTCGTCACGATAGGTATAACTTTTCGTGACAAATACCTTTTTCGTTACGAAAGGTCAACCTTTCCTAACGAAACAAAAATTTGTCACGAAAAGTTTCGTCTTAAAATATATATATATATATATATATATATATATATATATATATATATATATATATTTTAAGAATATACATATATAAGTATGATATAATTTAGAATATAATTTTAATTTTTATATTTGTTTAGTGTTTATATTAAAAGTATTACTAAAAAATAGTATATATGCAACTAGAATAATTTTATTCTAATTTTTTATAACAACTTAATACACAAATACATTGACGAAAATATATTAATTTTAATTTTATTCATAAAAAAAAAAAATCACAACACAAAGAGAAATTAAAATAATTAAAGGTTTAAAATACAAAACTTCATTATAATAAATATAATAGGAACAATAAGTAACAAATGACCAACGTAGCTCAGTGGGCAAGTGCATGACATAAAAGTTGGAGGTCTTGAGTTCGATTCCCACTTCTATGAAAATGTGGAGACTTTATTCAACATTATTGTAGAGGGGCTCGGCTCGGCTCCAGTGGATGAACTGGGCACGGCTCAGAACCTGCAAGGCTCGGCTCCATGGCTTTAAATTTTAAATTTTTTGTAAAACTTTTAGTAATGAAGTTTGATACTTTTAGTAACAAATATTTCGTCACAAAAGGTCACCTTTTCTAATGAAACAATTTCGTTACAAAGACCTTTAGTAACGAAAATGTATATTCGTTAGGAAAACCCTTTAGCGACGGGGGATGTGGGAATCGAACACAGGGCACAGTCAAGCGTTGTAGGTTAGCTCCCAACTGGGCTACGTACCTGATTCCACGAACTTGGTGACAAACGATTTTCGTTACTAAAAGTCTTTCGTAACGAATTTTTTGACCTTTCCTAACGAAAATTTTCGTTACTAAAGGTCTTTTTTTTTGTAGTGGCAAAAGACACCAAGGGGACCAACATTTTGAGAACAAGCAGCATAAAGCAACCACAAAAAAGCTGCTACTGCCCTAAATCATTTAGCAATCATCTTCATCATTAACCAATCCCCATTGAGCAATCGTCTTCATCATCACCTCATTACCTTTTCATATAATTTCGACATCAAGTTGTAATCTAAAACTTATCTCTTCTTATTATTTTCTTGATTCATAATTTTCTCATGTCTAGATTAATTTCTATGGTTGGTTGCTACATGATGATTGGCTAAATTTTCTTGTTGATTAGGCTTGGGAAAACTTTGTTGGAACAATGATTTAGTTTATTATATTCCCCTTAATATTGTGTTCAATATTCTCTTAATCCCTATTTTATTAATTATTATTATGGTGTGTTTATTGCTTTTACTGATTTGATAACTCTACACATGATCTCATAATTTAATTGAAAAAGACCGGAAGGTGAAGTAATTAATTAAGAACTAAGTAATAATAACTCGTAGTAAAACTGACTAGGAATAGATTCGGTTTCTATTGAGTGGTTTCCAAAAGTAGATAACTACGGGGATTGAAATTGGGAAATTCCATAAATCGTTAATGTTGTCTCATTAATCAATTTCACATAGACATATGGTCTTTGTTAATTGAGATTAGGGGGTTTATTACAAGGAATTGAATAAAACCTAGATAAGGGAATTCTACCGTTAATGAATTAGGAAAAACTTTAAGGGAATTCGACACATTAAAAAGGGAATCTTTTAAACTAATCATTGAGAAACAAGTTGGAGCAATGTCCTAATCAACATTTCTCTCATTATTTAATATCTTCTTTCTTACTTGTTTAATTTAAGTCATTGTTTTATTTTAGTTAGTAGTTAGTAAAAGCTCTAAAAAAATATTTTTAGGTCTAAATTAGGATAATAAACAATTTTGGTACTTAATTATAATCTCTGTGGGAACGACACTTATTTTACTTATATACTCAACTGGACACTAGTTCACTTGCTAGGATTTTAGTTACTAACTCACAAAGACCTAGTCTCACAAAGAGATGAATGAACCTCAACAAATGAGACTTTACAAGGTAAGCTCACTACCACTACAAAAAAAAACTACCTGTTATGACGAACCTTTCGTGACGAAGTCATATTTCGTTACGAAAGGTATACTTTTCGTAACGAAATTCGTAATCGTTACGAAAAGTTGACATTTCGTAACGAAAAAAATATTCGTTACTAAAAGTAGTAGTTTCGTACCGAAAGGTGACCTTTCGTAACGAAAACACATTTTCGTCATGATAGGTATAACTTTTCGTGACAAATATCTTTTTCGTTACAGAAGGTCAACCTTTCCTAACGAAAAAAAAAATTGTCACGAAAAGTTTCGTCTTAATTTTAAGAATATACATATATAAGTATGATATAATTTAGAATATAATTTTAATTTTTATATTTGGTTAGTCTTTATATTAAAAGTATTACTAAAAAATAGTAT
The DNA here is from genome assembly GCA_026122235.1 of Vinca minor. Classification (NCBI taxonomy): domain Eukaryota; kingdom Viridiplantae; phylum Streptophyta; class Magnoliopsida; order Gentianales; family Apocynaceae; genus Vinca; species Vinca minor. The sequence continues at coordinate 155,256 of JAOCZM010000112.1, read as the reverse complement.
ATATGCAACTAGAATAATTTTATTCTGATTTTTTATAACAACTTAATACACAAATACATTGACGAAAATGTATTAATTTTAATTTTATTCATAAAAAAAAATCACCAAACAAAGAGAAATTAGAATAATTAAAGGTTCAAAATACAAAACTTCATTATAATAAATATAATAGGAACAATAAGTAACAAATGACCAACGTAGCTCAGTGGTTAAGTGCATGACATACAAGTTGGAGGTCTTGAGTTCGATTCCCACTTCTATGAAAATGTGGAGACTTTATTCCACATTATTGTAGAGGGGCTCCGGCTCGGCTCCAATGGGTGAACTTGGACACGGCTCGGAACCGGCTTGGCTCAGCTCGATGGCTTTAAATCTTAAATTTTTTGTAAAACTTTTAGTAACGAAATATTTCGTCACTAAAGGTCACCTTTCCTAACGAAACTTGCTTGTTACTAAAGACCTTTAGTAACGAATATCCTTATTCATTAGGAAAGACCTTTAGCGACGGGGCTTTCAGGACGAACTTGGTGACAAACGATTTTCGTTACTAAAGGTCTTTAGTAACGAATTTTTTTGACCTTTCCTAACGAAAATTTTCGTTACTAAAGGTCTTTTTTTTTTTTTTTTGTAGTGTACAACAAATCCCTCAATGGATTGGATTTACAAATGATATTTCTAATTAAATTTGAGAATGGAAAAGTATGTATATGTTAAGCTCTTACTCAAAATGATGGATTTTGAAATATGATATGAAGACTTAGTTCTTGAAAGTGTTTGGATTGCTTGTTTAAAAGATCATAGGAAAGGCCCTCTTATGACTTAGTTAAATAACAAAAATCAGCCTTAAAGGCTTTATATAGAGGCAAAAAATCACAAGCAAATCGAGTTACAACGGTTATATTTTTGCCTTGACAAGACAACTCTGGTGGACCGCAATAGCAGGTAGGTCTCCGGAGTGCTTTCGAAGCAAAGAATAAATGCTACTAGACACATCTCGGTCGACCGCATAGAGTGGTCCGGTCGTCCGGAGTATAGGGTTGATTGACCGACCTAAAACAAGGTTGTCCGGTGATTATAGTTGTTGGAATCTTGGAACAATCAAAATTGACTAATGACAAAATCCAATCTTGGTCGACTGGACAACAAATGTCAGTCAACCAGACTTCATCAGGTCGTCCGAGGCCAAGCCTAGGTCGACTGAACTTCAGTCCAAAAGTGGGTTTTCCACTTGATCATATTTCTAATGTTCTCAAACTCATGCCTAAGTGTTTTTCAAAGACATGTAAAACATGCTAAAGATTTTAGGCATTAACCAACACTAACATATGTTTTCAAAAACATTTTCAAATATTAAATCAAAGTATGAATGTGGTTTTGAAAATATGCAAGAGTATGAGCTTGACATACTTAAACAGTATTCTCAAATTAATATTAGTCACAAGGATGTACCTATATAGCATAAGACTAATCTTCTTAGGTCTTCAAGTCTTCAAGATGAATAGACACTTATTTGAGCTTTTCTTGAAGCCTTTATCAACCTCGTCAATGTGGTGAAGTCCTTTGTAATCTTATAATGTTGTACCACCTTGGACTTCAACACTTCAAGGTTAAGAACCTACTACTTGATACTTCAATGTTGGATTCAGTAGCTCTTAACATTTTGATCTTCCTTCTTGACATTGCAACTACTTCCAAGGTTTGTGGATGTACTTCAAGCTTGTTCCATGGAGTCTTGCAATGTGTAGCTTCTTGTTGTTGTAGAATGATACCCCTGAGGTTCATAGAAGTTGTCTTACCATTTTCATCAATGTAGGTGTGAGTGAAAATCCTATCATTAAAATACAAGTTCACACAAACATGAGAACTACTCAACGGTTTGTTATCATCAAAACTAGATTGATCACTTTAGCCCTTAAGACTTACAATTACACTTTCATGTGCTAAACAAGAGTGATCATAATCATTTCAGCTTAGAAATTTTGTGCTATACAATTGTAACAATTCATCAGATAAAGTGTGATATATTTTGTTATATATTTTTCTCACATCTTTGCGAATTAGAAAGCTCTTAATGAGTTGCTCTCTTTATGAGTTGTGCTCTTTGTGAGCTTGTGAAGTGGTTGTTGTGTACAACTCTTTGTGAGTTAGCCACTTGTGTAATATAGGGTTGGTTCCACTTTCATTAAATTATAAATGGAAGGTAGTGTTTTGTTGAAATCATTGGGTTAGTCTCAAGGTAGTGGACGTAGATTCTTAGTGAGTCGAACTACTATAAATCGCTTGTCTTTGATCATCTCTTTATAAGCTTTCTTATCTTGTTTTTGTTTACGTCTTTTCTCTTCATTTAGAATAAAGCTTAAAATTTATAAAAACTCAATTCTCCCCTCTTAGATTTTTTGTGTATAATCACAAATTATATAAATAAGACTAAACCCTTAACTTACATTGTTAAGGAAGCTATGCAAGGTAATAAAAGAGCTAAGACATTATCACAAAATAAAAGTGCTTTGGTTGGCAGAGCAAACCCAAGCTCACGAAACCAATAGCAAAACAACTGAATTTGTGAGGCAGTGGTTGCCAGCCCTCGATATTCGGTTGCAATACTTGAGTGGGAAACAACAATTTGCTTCTTGGCCCTCCAAGTGAGCAGATTGGGACCAAGAGCAATACACGCACCAGTTGTACAACGATGATCATTCGAATAACCGGCACAATCAGAATAAAAAGAAGGCGTGCAAGGTGAGATCATTAGAAGAACATGTAAAAATAAGACCTTGCTCGAGAGTACCCTTCACATACCGAACAGTACATTTAAGAGCTTGTAAATGAGTTGTTCACGACTTTAAGAGCTTCTTGATGAAAAAAGCGAGATCAGGACGAGTAATAGTAAGATATTGTAATCCTTTGATCATGTTTCTAAATTCAGTAACAATAGTGTGATACCCGTAACTTTTTCTTATGTGTTAATTAATTTTTGTGTGACTAATTTTGGAGGCATGGATTTATTTTGTAGGATTATTTGATTACGTGTCTATTTAATTGTTATAACGTGTTTAGGTTTTATATTGGGGTACGTTAGTTTAGGGGAGCTTTGTACGTGTTAGGAAGATTGGGGGTTTAAGTATGAGAGTTTAGGAAGTTGGGAGATTTAGTTGTGATTTATTTACTAGATTAGTTAAATTAGATTATTGATTGGGGGCGTTAATTAAGGAGTTAGAGTAAATAAGGAGTTATAGCGGGATTAGGGGAGGTTACCAAAATAAAAGAAAATAAAAATAGAAAAAAGAAAGAAACGTGAAGAGAGAGAGAGAGAGAGAGAGAGAGAGAGAGAGAGGCGGCAACAGTAGGGGCAGCCTCAAGAAACAGAAAAAAAGAGAGAGAAAAGAGAGACTAAAATCTGGGTAGAACTTTGGGAGGGCAATTGAGGGGGTAAACGACATCCGTTTGGAGCGATCTTTATATCGATTCGAATGTATTCGAAATACCTATACGTGTGAGCACAGACGGATCGTGATTGGGAGTTCTTAGCGAAAAGTTATAGCAGTGGGAGAAGAACTGGTTTTCAAGATTTCGGATTTTTGCATTTTAATTGTGTTCGTAAGAGGTAATGACCTTACTCCTCTGAGTTTTCAATCGTATGATGCATGAAATCAGTATTTTAAAGTTTGGAATTGAGTATGAACTGTTTTTTATATGTAATGCTCAAAACGGATGAAGCGTTGGACATAAGTGCATATTATGTGGTTAATCATTGATTTCGTGGTGCGATATGATTTAGGATATATAATTGATGTTACTTGCTGCCTGTATTTTCCTAATTTTTGGTTGCTAGTCTTAATTGACACTTGGGTCGTTTGATAATTGTCTTATTGGTATTGTCGGAGGTCGTTGTCCAATTGGTTGTCGGGGTTGTTGTCTATTTGGTATTGGTCGACCAAGTCGTCGAACCAGTTTGAGCTCTTGTCTAGGATCTGCTTTATGGAAGGATTCATTCGAAGTATAAACGTGAAATGTGTTGATCCCGAGAGATCATGTGATATGTGTTGTAGTTCTTGGACCTTCACCTGATGAGGGAAAATCATTGGGACTGTAACGGTTTTGTGGAGTCCATGGTGATGGATGATGATGCAATGTAGAATTGATCATTAAAATCTTGGACTCGTTCGTTCGGGAGGTGAAACTGAACACATGTGTTTTACTTTTTGGGGCATCCTAACTTGGTCATTGTTAGGGCCGTTACAGTTATTGTTGTAGAGTAGAGAATAAACGATTGAGCTCAAGTTGTGGGAAGTCATGTCACAGCAATAGCTATGCTCGTAATGTGTGTAAGAAATGTGTGTAATCGTGTGTACCGTATGGGCAGAGCATGGTGTTTGTAGTGCAATCGGTTCTGTAAGGGCTTAGACATGAAGATATGGTTATTTTCTTATTTGTTGTTTATATTTTTTGTTCTTGTTTTGGTCTTACTTGTTATGTCTTTTCAGTCAAAATCAGTATTTTTGAGGTGGGGATTGGAAGCACTTTTTCTTTGTTAATTTACATTATTTTTTGTCCTTACTGAATCTCGGTCGACAAGTGAGGTCGACTGGACCTTCCGTCCATCGTCCGAGGCAAACTGCTTGACTGATTGCAGGTGACAAGCAGTGGATTTCGGTCGATCGGGATGGAAACCCATATACCAGACTTGCTGCGGTCGACCGCTAGTCTTCGGTTGTCCAAACTTTGTGTCTATCTTTCTGTCCTGATCTTGAATGACCATTGGTCAATCTGACCCCTAGTCTAGGTAGACCGAAAGGTCAATGTGAGTTGTGTTGTGTTCTGTTTCGTTCATACTCCGAGGTTAGTGTGTTGTGGTTTCGGTATAGTGTTATAATAATGTTGTGTATGGTTTTCAAGTACGTTGTGGCAAGTGTTTTCAAAAGTGGTTTTGGGAAAGGGGAAAAGCTTTTGTGTCTTATCTTGTGCTTAATCCTTGGGGTGTTTGGTCCTTATTGAGCTTCGCGACCCAATTCTTTCCTTTTTTATTTTTTATTTTGCAGGTGATGATGGTGTTGAGCCATGTTATGATGTGGATGCTTGTTAGGGATAACAGTAGGAGTGATCATAACAAACTTTGTAATAGGGAACATGTAATAGTTAAACACTTAGTTTATTTCTTATGTCATGTTAGAACTGATTTCATTTATGTATTTCCCTTATCTTTGTAATACTTTTGGAACCCTTTTTGGATTAATATATAGTGACGTATTCCCTCTTAATAACTCTGTTAGTGGGTTGTGGTCTCATCGACCAATGAGACATTGTCATGTCATCACCCGGGTTATGATGTGTGACAGAAGTGGTATCAGAGCAGGTCAAACCTTAGGACGTAAAACTTGGAATGAACTTAGGAAAACACGAAACGCAATGTGAGATGTGAGATGGGTAGAGACTCTGGACTAGGAATTATATATCTACTTACTGTTTCATATGTTATTGTACACATGTTATGTTATGTTGTATTACTTGTTACACCGTGCCATGTTATATGCTAAGTATTTGTTGTTGTGTGTTATATATGTTAACATGTTATATTAGTTATCGCTTCATAAGTTATTTTCTATATGTTATGCTATGTTATGTACCTTAAGTGGCTATGTGAATTAGTTGTTTATCTTTCTGCTTTCTATATATCAGTTGTTATCTAGGTTAAGATGAACCTCCATGCCAAGGAAAACTCCAAGATTGCCAAGTTGCCTGCAACCAAATACCGAACTGTTGGAGTTTACATTTGATATAGGTGCTCAATTAGATTGGGCAGGCTCAATTGGATTGTGTGTTCAATTGGATTGGGCAAAATCGGACCCGGTTGGACTTAACCCGGTCGACCGAACCGGTTTGTCTCACCGGTCTACCGAAAACCATTTCTCCTATCGATCGGACCAGTTGGACCTGGTCAAAACCAGCACATGTCTTGTGTGTGCGTGCGTGCGTGTGTGTGTGTGTGTAAGGGAGTAGTGGGGATGTTGAGTTAGTGGGTGATTTCACTAACACCAAAAGATGACGAAATGTTCATCATTCTACACATTCTAGAGTGGTTGAATTTCTCTCTATTCTCTCTACTTCCTAGCCGAGCCAAAGAGGAGAAAAACGCTGATTTTGCATCTCTCTTTTACACTCTCAAGAACAATCAAAAGAGAAGAAAATACGATTTTCTTATCTCTTTGATTTCCAGTTTTCCTAAGTTACCTATACTTTGTGGATTCAGGGAAAAGCGTTTTCAAACTTCGGAGTTCCTTGGACTAGCATCTAAGATGCGGAGTAACAAGCTCAGAGGTTGGTGTGGGAATACCCGTAGATATAGAAGTTTGAAGATTGTTGTTGGTGGTTCTTAGTAGCAGAATCCGGGCAACGACGATTAGATCGATCAAAAGGTATATTTCCTATCACAGTGTTTTGGTTCTTTCTCGTGAGTATATCCTTTAAAGGAACGTAATCCCGTGCATTCGCTTACGTGTTATTTTATGTGTAATTAATTTTTATCTTATTAAGTGCATAGCGTAATTTAATTTGTGCGATTATGTGATTGCGTGTCTATTTTTTTTTAACATGTTACGTGCTAATTTTAGGGTACGTTTTGTCCATGTATCGTAGTTGAGGATTTAGTTGTAATTGCTTAGAAGATAATATAATTAGATTTGGTATTGAAATTGAATTAGGAATCCTAATAGGTTTATGAGAGTACTTTAATCCTATATATATATATATATATATATATATATATATATATAGGAGGTCAGGATCTTTAGCTTCAACAGCATACATGGATAATTTTACAGCTTATGAGTTAGTAGGGAAAGCCATTTCAGGACTCAACAGCCACTACACAGTGCCTTACACTGCCCTAACACCTTCATCCTTACACGGCTTAACGGGCTAAACAGGCTTAACAGTAGTTCGGCCATAGTTTCCTGGAACAATCTTCCCAACTCACTTATATTCTAACCATGACGCTAGATTGCAGAAAATCCTTAGTCCTAAGACATCTTCATCATGGATTTTCAATATATTCATTAATCAGCCATAATTCAACACAAGAAAGTTTAGCCTATAAGGCTCATATAAACAATAAGATAAAATAAAATAAAACATAATAATAATTAAAAACTTACAATAATTTAAGAGCGAAGCCTTAAGCAATAAAATAAAAGGTAACAAGCAGCCGTGGGTATTGAGACCTGGGGATCGTGCCAACAATTAGAAAGAGAGAAGGGGCGGCGGCTGTTTTGGGCCACAAGTCACCGTGCAGATTTTGTGAGTTAGTTTTCTTCTCAGATTTTGAGGGATCACCGAGAGAGCGTTGCTCGTCCGTTTTCGACTTATAATATATCGATTTGACGGCGGATTTTGTGAGTTAGTTTTCTTGGCAGATTTTGATAGATCACCGAGGGAGTGTTGCTCATTCGTTTTCGACTTATAATATATCGATTTGACTGGCGTTCGAGTTAGCTTCGAGTGAGTGAAGACGAATCGTGATTCAGAGTCAGGGTATAAATTCATCGCACCGAGAGCGGAACTGGGCAGTGCAGATTTCAGGTCTGTGTGTTTAATTTCTTTCGTTTGAGGTAAGGACCACCATCTTTATATTATTTTCTGCCCGGAATTGTATATATATGTTGGGTACTGTTTTGGGATTGTTTTAGGATTGATTATACGTGATTTATTGCATAAACTGTTGGTATACGAATTAATTGCACGTTATGTGTGTTTCGTCTTGTTAATTAGTTTCCCATCTTTAACTGATTACGTTACTTATTGATATAATCTGAATTGTTTAACTGTTTATTCTATTCGTTATATAATTGTTATTATTAAGATATTCATGAATTGTTAATTGGTTAATTGTTTAACTTGCTTATTTGTTTATCGCTTTGGTCGTCTTATTTGATTAGTACTTGGGTTGTCCTGTTGGTTGTCGTCGTCTTATTTGGCCCTTTGTCTTTTGGTTTTGTCGTTGTACCTATTTGGTTGGTCGTCGTCATTTATTTGGTTTTCGTCGACCGTGTCGTTGTCCCATTCGAGCTCTTGTTTATGAAAGGTCTGTTGAAGGATAAGTCCATTTTATATATTCGTTGAAACCTGGTGTTCGCGATAATTCTGTGTGTGTGGATGTGTGGACTTCGACACTAGCGGGAGAAACAAGTTGGGGCTGCTAACAGTAAATTGTGGAGCTCATGTGTGGGCAATGATACAATGGACGTATTCTTTATTTTTTGCCTCCATCCGGGGAATAGATTCAGCCAGATTATGTTTCATGTGGCCTTTCCTCAGTGGGTTAATACTTGTGGACTATTATCAGTGATTATGGGTCTAATTAGACAATTGAGCTTGACTGTGGGTGTAAAACACAAGAGGGGGGGGGTGAATTGGGTTTTAACTAATCTTGTAAACTTTTTAAGAATCTTTGCAAAGCTATTGGAAGTTTGAGCAAGATGAATAATAGCAATGCAAAACCCAATCAACAAGACAAAGGATTTAGAGTGGTTCGATTCACTTAGAATCTACATCCACTACATTGAGCCGCACCCAAGGATTTCAAACAACTTCACTAAGAAGAATGTTTACAAATGTGGCTAACTCACTAAGAGTTTTACAACACGACCACACTACAAAGAAACTCACTAAGAGCGTGCCCACACTAAGTAGGACTTTACAAATTGCCCACACAAAGTAGGACTTTTACAAGAATTACCCAATCACTTAGAAAGGGAATTGAATGTTTAAAGAACAAGGAAGATCACTCTTATAAGTGAGAATGTATACCTTTGAAGCACAATCAATTTAGCTCTTGAACATATGAAGCACAATCTTTGATCCTAGACTAGAAAAGAGAAACATATATTTTGCATTATATTTAAAATTAAATAGACACTGATCAAATAGGAATATCCAGTTTTAATGTTGAAAGCGAACAAGAGCATTCAATATTAGAATTGGAACCAGTTATTATTATTAACATTGAAATTTAGAAATACTATCCTTGATATTTTATCATAGTATTTTCATAATTTTATATTTAATCTGAAATTAGGATGAAATAATGAATTTTAATTACTTTCTTTCAAAGAAATTTGATTAGTATATGAAAACTTTTAACAGTATGTCATCCCCTCAGATTATTTCCAAAGTATTAAACCGGTTCTATTCTGAAACTTCCTAAACAGTAGGATTCTGTCCTCACACCAACAAGATTTAGAGAACTGAGTTTTAGAAGAAATAAAAGAAGATTATAATTTATTTTCAAAACAATGTTACCCAGATAAATAAATACCCATAAAACAACAGTGGCAGCAGGCAACTAAAAATATAAGTTCACTATTACTACTTAGTTCATCTATATAATCTTGAATTGTAAACTTTAATTCGGATTCGGCTACCTAGTTATAATAATTAAAAGGTGTGTTTCTTTAAATTACCATTTCTTCAGAAGACTGAAGTCTTTAAAAACCCAGTTTTATTTCAATTCACATAAAACAACCAGATTTAAAGGAGGGAGCAGCCTGTTACCTGTGGTGGTGGCAGCAGCGGCGAATTGGCGGTAGGTAGTTCTGAGATGATTCAATCAGGAAAATAAATTAAAAGTAATAATAGTAATAATAACAGAAGCAAGAATTAATTAATTCCTAAAAATAGGAAATAAATTAAATAAGTAAAACAGGGTTTACCTTGAGGGTGGAGACCGGTAGCGGCAGTAGCAGGTGGCAGCAGCAAGGAGCAGCAACAGCTCTGAAAAGAAGAAGAACAGTTAAGTAGTTAAAATAATAATAAGAAGAAGAAGAATAGGAATAAAAGAAATTAACAAAGCAGAAAATAAAGAAATGGAAAGAAAAAGAAAAAGGCTCACTGCTTCGCCGGAGAAAGACGAGGCCGGCCAGAGAGATGAGCGGGACGGTGACTGCGGTGGAACGGCGGCAGCGATGGCAACAAGGCAGATCTGAGACGAAAAAAAAAAAAGAGAAGAGAGAAAAGATTAAATTAAATTAGGGATTTTAGATTTGGGGAAAAAATTAAAGAAAGAGAGAGACGTACAGGCGGATAGGTGGCGGCAGAGGAGACGGTTCGCGGCTGTAAGGCGGCGGTTCGTGGCTGCTGAGGCAGCAAGAAGAAGAAAGAAAGGAGAGGAGAAGAAGAAGAGGAGTGACGGTGGAAGAAAAAAAAACGATGGAAAAAGATGAAAGAAAAATTAAAGAGAACTGAAGTCTCTGGAATCTGGAAACATCGTTAAAAGGGTGAAGGGGGGGAGTAATCTAGTGTGGGTAAGATTATTTTAGAATCTAGGGATTGGAAGGAAATATCTAGTAAGGACTTAAAAGGAGAATAAAAATTAGCACATAAGTCCTATAAAATAATGAACAAATCTTAAATGGTTCACTCCATATTTTTAATGTTCAAAGTAGACCAGAAAGATAAAAGAAAACATTTCTGAAAATGATTAAAATAAAATATGTCAGGAAACTTGTTCTCGGAATCCGAAATAACTCTTAGAAATTACATTTTAGTACTTATAGTTTTATATTTCGCTCTTAAGGCCCGTTAAAACTTATGAATTATTTCGGAAAAAATTCATAAGACTAATAATAGCATATATGATATAATTAGGTCTTCAAAAGCGTAGAAATGTCATAGGATAAATATTTTCAATTTAGTCCCTAAACTTTAGGAATTTACCAAAAGACCCCGAAAGCCTAGAAACTTAATTTGAAATATGTTTAGACATATTAAGGTTTTCATGGATTTAATTTTATAAGTATTTCTTAAAGAGTTGGTATTTGCACAATAGGTACAGATCTTGAGGAAAGTACGAACGAAGAGGCTAAGGTGAGTTCCCTCGCAAAACCGGAGAACTTGTTTTATAAATGTGTTTTATGAAAATTGTTTATAAATGAAAAGTTATGGCATTTCTGAAATAAAATGCTGGAAAATGTTTCTGAAAAGTATTTCTGAAAAGAGAAATTGTTTTCGAAGGAAAAGTTACAGTATTTCTAAAATGGGAATTCTGGAAAATATTTCTGAAAAGTATTTTTGGAAAAGTAAATGAACGGTAACTCTGGAATGTTACTGGAATTCTGATCGAAGAGGGCGCTTACACTGCACAAATATGGTAGCCCCTCGTCCCGACCATTGGGGGTCTGCACTGGTACGAGGCTAGTCACCCGTACAAGGGAATCTCGCACCTTTAGTTTTGGACACTCTGGATATCGTAATGGGATCCCAAACCTGTGTGGGAATCGTTAGGGGCAGGGAAAGCAACGGGCTGACTGGAACCTCTACGTGCACCACATATGGTTCTTAATTCTGACTGCTAACATGTCTCCGGGGTTAGGAGGTTTAACTCAGGAGCTGTTGGTATCCTGGTTTCCAAGTTGGTGGTACCCCAGTTCTTGGTTACATGAAAATATAGGGGTGAGGTGGATAAATCGTAATTACGTCTAGCGTGAGGCTGGTATTGACTAAAGAGTTATTGACTTGGCCGGTCATGCGCTCTTTTATTTCTGAATCTGATACCCGGAATGGTCTTTTTATTCCGGTGGATATTTCTGAAATTGAAAAGAAAGAGCATTCCAGTTAAAGCAAATGTTTTTCTAAAACTAAATAATTTCTAAGTGGTTTTGGAAGAAAATAAAGAGAATGTTTTCTGAAAGGAAATGATTTTGGAAATGCTTTGAGAAAAGAAAAGTATTTCTAAAATAGGAAAGTTTCTCCGTGTCTTCAAAATAAAATGTTTGCGAAATAAAATGAGTTTCAAAAATCACTGTCACACACTTCACTGGGAACTCACTGGGATATTTATAGCTCACCCTTTCTCTGTTTTCTGTTTTAGTTATTGCAGGATTGAGCGGATAGAACAAGAACATTCTAAGGCGTAGAGTTGAACCAAGACAAAGAATTGAGTCAAGCTAGACAGTAACCCAGATTAGAAGATTTTGGTATCAGAGTGCGCAGCGAAAGATTGGGATTAGAAATCTGTACATTGGGATTCAGTCAAAGACTGAAGTCAACTTAGAAGCAATAGAATAGTTTAGAAAAAAATTTATCCACCTGTATTGTATATTGTAAAAGATAGAACCCAGTGCCGAGAGGCACGTGGCGTACCCGACCCGAGAGGGACGGGGCGTCACAAAAATATTACCCAACATTCCCAACTCATATGTGACCAAATAGACTCCATCAAATAACAATTAAAGACTCAAACAAGGACAATCACATATAATGCAACAATGAAGCAATTAACAATATTCTTCGCACCTAAACGATTCAATAACCGAGTGTACGACAAGCACCACGCGTTGCCCATCCGGTACACCCAATCACATACTCGTCTTAGATACTTAGATCATCGCTAAGGCTATGACACACAATCCCACCACATGAGCTTACTCGTCTAGTCACTCATACTCAGCAATGACAATAGTGGTCCCAGTTATCAACCAAACTAGGAAGGTTCAATATCAACACGTGGGTTCGGATTACCCCCCAAACGAAGGAGCCAGAGTTTAAGGATCCATCCATTACATTGTATCATCATCCCCAACCAGAAACTCTACAAAACCACTATCGTACCTGATGCTTAGCCCCATCAAGTGCGGACCCAGAACAGAACAGAGCAGAAAACCACTTGGGGTCGCAGAACAGATCAGGACAGAAGGCGGGCGGATCCTACTGACTAGAGATCCTAAACAAATGCTCAAAGAGGGCGATGACACGATCGACCATAACCAATTAGGACAACAACAACGACTCCAAATAGACGACTCTAAGTAAGACCCAAATGCAATCAATCAAGAGGCAATTACAGACCAGAGACAGAACGGTACGGAGACATATTATATTAATATAGCAATTTGCAAAAGCAATAGAAAAGCGATTACAAGGCATGCTCAATTTAGCCAATTCAAGTATATCTCAATTCAATTAACAATTAACATCAAGGAATCAATCTCTAACAGTTCATGCAATTGAATATCCCCAAATTAAGTAAAAACATGCCAGAACAATATATCAGTATTAATCAAAATTACAGAACATAAATCAACATAGGAAAGCGGGTCCCTACCTCGAATCCAGTTAACAAGCAATAAGCGTACAAGTGCTGTAAACTTCTGGTTCTTCTCACTACTTCTGACATGCATTTAGGGAAATCCAACGGTTAAAATATCAATCCCTCAGGTCAGATTATACCCCTATCAGTCTAGTTTCTGAATCAAAAAGAATTACTCCAATTGGAGTTCGGATGTTACTTGTACAACGATTCCTCCGAAACATGTGCAAAACACGAAATTCAGAAAAATAATCCTGCTCCCGGTGCAATATCTTTTCACTACAAATTCCAAATCGAATTCCATCTGCGCCCACACGTAGGTTATCTCGCTGTGATCGATTTACATAAGGTTCGTCGAAAACCGATGAGAATTTCCCACTCAAAAGTCTTGTTGAAGTTGCACAAAATATTAAATCCCAAAAATCCTTTTTGTTCCCTCGCGGCTACTGCCAATATTTTCTTTCTGTTTGGTTTGATTTTGCACGACTCGTAACCCTCAAATCCTACGATTTTCCTGATTGTTATTTTCCTTTTCTTTTTCTTTATTTTTATTTCCTTTACAGAAACCCTCAATCCAACGCTGCCCTTTTCTTTTTAATCTTATTTTATTACTTATTTTATACACCAATCATAGTATTTCCTATTCATTTCAATTCCAATCAATTATCTAATTAAATCAATCATATATGTGAATTACAATTAAGTCCTTTAATTACGTTACGCGTGCAAAATATCCCACGATAAAAGTATACGAAATAAAACATGTAAAATGTAGTAACAATTAATTATACACGTAAGCACGTAATCATACGAAATAAATTACGCCTACACCATTAATCGTGAAAAATTAAGTGTATGCCAAAGATCGCGTAAGCAAAAGTCACGGGTTTTACACAATTGGTTTGCAGTGTACGAGTAGTATGGGATGCTCATTGCATGAATTCCGATTTAGGGTGTCCGATTTGATAAGTATAGACGAACATTTGTTTTAGTCATATTTGATACTTGGGATTGAGTCTTTTAACTTATATTTTGAGTTAGATAATACACTTGTGTACAAGTTTTGCACTTGTTTTTCTATTTTTCGCAGGTTGCGGACGAAGCAATCATCCTACGTATCGTCCTAGTTTTCTTCCGTAGTTGAACAAAAGATAATGCCTTATCGCGGACGAAAAGCATTCATCTGTGCCATTCGTCCGTGGCCTTGTGCGGTTTGTTTCCTGTTTCGGTTTGTTTCATCTTTCGTTTCTTTGCGTGTTAGGGTATAGTGTATTGTGGATACCTTGCAGTGTATTCCAAGTGTAATTTCAATGTTATCATAGTGTTAGTGCGTAGCGTTATACTGTTGTTTAGAAAGGGATATTTTCGAAAACGAAAATCTGTTGCATATATCTATATCTATCTATCAGTGTTATTTCTCTATTCTGTTCATATCTGTTTTATTAGGTCCTTCCTGAGCACCAAAGATCAGTCCATCCGATTTTACTATGCAGGTTATATAGATGTTGTGTGACACCCCAACCCCTCCGCTATGATCCACTGCGGCTGAGTAGGGTGTGTGCGTGCCTCTCGACAATAACATATACCAAATCTCAAATGCTCGGAGGAAAAGACGACAAAACAATAAATGCTTAATACAAAAGAGTTAACTATTACAAGGTAACGAACTTAAATACGAAATTCTCATAGGTGGATCTGATACATAAAGATTTCCAAAAGTATGATAGTATACTGCCATAACTTTCCAAAGCTTTGAGGATGGATTGACATGAGATTATTGAGCCAGTTTTCTACTCCAACTTATCTGAAAATATGTCATAAAAACACGTGTGAGCCAGAAAGCTTAGTGAGTTCGCGTGTGCGGTGTTGGAGGAATTGGATTTTCTCAAAGAATTTAAATGTAATTGAAGTGTCATGAGGACTTTTTGAGCCAATAATATTATATGTTACAACGCTCGATTTTGAGTGTTATTGAGATTATCACGAAGTGGGTTGCGCAAGCTTTGCAATAATATATAACTTGTGAGAAAACTAATTAATTGTGTGAATGATAAATTGGTATAAAGTGGGGTGGATGAAATGTGGTAAATGGAACTTAAACTCACATCCCACATGGGAAACTCATGGAAGTGAAATTCACTTTATATTGAAAAATGGTTCACATGAGTTTAAATTGTATTACTAGTATATGCCTCAGGTGAGAACCTCGTGTGGGCCCGCGTAGGGGTGCAAATCGAAGATCTGTTGATACCAAAATAGCTTGAACTTGTGTGTATGCGCGACTTGCGTACACGAATGCTGAACAAAAACTCGCGGGCCTGATCAACCACGTTTTTGCTACTGGTTTGAATTCGTCTTTGGTATTCAAAATTTCGTAACAGCAGAATTCATCTCACCATGAATTTTGGAGACTGTAACAGTCAGACTTAATGGAGGTATAATTTCAAATTCTGTAACTGCAATTTTTAATGGTTGAGTAATGTCTTTACAGTTACATTTCAGATTTGGGAGCCTAATAAGGTAGCCTTGCACTGCCAGAGAACTCACCCGAAAATAAGATAATTCTCTTTCTCCTCTCTGCTATTTTTTATGCATTTTCATAACATCATGTCTCAGAGTTCATTCTGCTGAAAAAATATTCCAAGGTTCTGCTTCTTTTTCTTCAAAGAAATAGAAGTGTTTGGTCATTGTACCTTGGGAGTTCATTGTTCAAGAAGGCCTGAAGCTGATAAAGGCAGGAAAAAATGAACTTAAGGGGAAGCGGAACACTGCTGTCTAGTCCAGGATTTTAATCCAAACCGGTTGAGGTTGAGGTAGTGAGTTTTATTTTTATTACAGTTTTTCTGTTCAGTAATATGAAGTACCTGTATTTCTACTTAGGTTTTTATTTCTGTTCAGTTTTATTTCATTTTTCATATTCAGAAGTTATAAAAATAGTGCACAAATAATTGTTCAGATTTTTTTTTTCTGTACAGATTTTTAATTTCTGTTCATAAATTATGAAAACAAAACCATCAACTATTTCAGTGAACCAGAAAGTTTCCAACATGTGGTAGTGTATTTTCAAAGATCTTTTAGTGAATGCATGCAAATGCTTTTTGAAAATAATCTCAGTGCAAACAAATTCATTCTTCCATCGAGTTTCAAAATCAAATGCAAAAACACATGAAGGGTACATGCGCCGTCGAAAAGTCTTAACAAATCAAGACATATCAACACATCCTCTAAACCCAAGTTTCCAAAATAGTTCTGAAATTAAAGTCGGGCTCACGGAGACAAGTCCGGATCCCGTAGTCATTACCAGCCTCACACCAGTACGAGCTCGATTTTCATACCTTATGCCTTCCCAAACACAAAACCAGGCTACGAAATCTGGGGCACCTACCAGCCTGCACCTGGTGACTAACTCCAACATTGAGCCCCTACTGACTCGCCGCAGAGCAGCCGAATGCCACGAAACGACGTTCCACACAAATAAATGCAATACCGGTTGAGTCGAGCACTTCCCGAATACTACGCCCCTTCAAGTGGTACCACGATCAAGAGTCTATACGTTCCATGCTAGCAGAAGAGGCCTTTGCACAGGTGACTAGCCATGTATAGTGCAATCCACTGGCACTTCAGGCTATCAAATCATTTTCGAATAGTATCCAAATTAAAGATGGTTGGAACGGGGGTTTAATGCAAATTTCACAATCAAAAGGGCCAATGCAAAGGCCATCCCAAAAAGATCGAATTCAAACTCATTTCGAAATAATCGCTCGTCCTCCAGTCAAAATATCCAAATACATATAATTTGTCAAATATGCCATGATAATGCACATGTGTTTACAAAACCATGCAATTTTCATATATCAAAGTATTTTCCGAAACTTACCTGCTTTAAGCGAACCTGCGAGAAAACGTTATTCATAATCTTATATTCATAACCGGAGCACCGCTCCTATGCAATTCTAATGCACATTTTATACAAACAATTTAAAGCTTCTCCAATTTAAAGTAATTGACAAATAACCAAGTGCTCAAGAATTAATAATTTCAATTTTTTAAAACTTTCCAAAATGCATAATTTGTTGAAACAAAATCATTTTACGAAATAATATAAGCACTGCAATTCAGTAAGTTTCGGCTTGCTAACTCACTTGAATGCAGTAGCGAACCAAAATCTTGACGTATACTGGGAATATCCTACAAACTGCAAATGAAAATGACTCAACTCGATCAAATTTTGTTACCAACATAAAGTTCTCACTTACTCTAGAAACTCTATTCATACCAGACTCATACCACCTACGAAACTACTAACCCAAAATACTACCATTATCCTCTAACTGCCACAAACTTTTTTGTACCAAAAATCTAAATCGAAAAAGGTTTGTTTGAGTAAAATAACGTATTAAACAAGAGAATGAGAGAGGATCACAAGGTCCATAGCCCAGTGTGGCTATGGCCTGCTCACAACCACGAGGTTGTGGGTTCGATACCCTCCTCACACAAAGAGGCATACACAAAGAGGCATGATTTAATTTCCAATTCTTTGGTTCTCTTTGTGTGAGGCACTTATATTCCCCTCTTGGGGCAACCGGCTTGCCAATCTTCTATCCCCCTTACATGGGCTCCCTCCTCTGGTGAGGTCCAAACAGAATGAGAGAGGAAAACAAATAATAATAATAATAATAACGTTATTAGCTTTTGCCCCTTTATGACTTCACGTTTGTATATAGTAGGATCATATTGAAAAACACTTAAATTGGCTTAGAAGTTCATTTACAACATACATGGTAATAAATGTTCTCAACAATAAATGTTGAGATTTCTTGAAGAAATTTATTTAAATCTAATATTATCAAAAAGCATGTTAAAGTTTCAGTACAATTTTGCAAAAAATTATATAGATACAGTAATTTAGATTGAGACAAAAAGAATCACAAATTTCATTGTGATGATTAAAAGTGTCTACTACCAAAAGTTTAATAAAGCTTCTCAAATTCAAATTTGAATTTTCAATATAAAGAGTACACTATAAATTAAGCAATACTATTAAGAAGAAAATTCCTATATAGTTTGGAAAGAAACAGAAAAGAGAATTAGAAATATGGTGATTCTTCATTTGGGCAGTGAGCATAATAGTTTCACAATTTAATACAAAGTGACAATTAATGTTCAATTGTACACCATGAATTCTCCAACCAATAGAAGTTCATTTACAACATACAGGGTAATGTCTTCAAAGACAAAATCTATTAGTTTGACTTAATTCTCAACAATAAATGTTCAGAGTTCTTGAAGAAATTTATTTAAATCTAATATTATCAAAAAGCATGTTAAAGTTTCAGTACAATTTTGCAAAAAATTATATAGATACAGTAATTTAGATTGAGACAAAAAGAATCACAAATTTCATTGTGATGATTAAAAGTGTCTACTACCAAAAGTTTAATAAAGCTTCTCAAATTCAAATTTGAATTTTCAATATAAAGAGTACACTATAAATTAAGCAATACTATTAAGAAGAAAATTCCTATATAGTTTGAAAAGAAACAGAAAAGAGAATTAGAAATATGGTGATTCTTCATTTGGGCAGTGAGCATAATAGTTTCACAATTTAATACAAAGTGACAATTAATGTTCAATTGTACACCATGAATTCTCCAACCAATAGAAGTTCATTTACAACATACAGGGTAATGTCTTCAAAGACAAAATCTATTAGTTTGACTTAATTCTCAACAATAAATGTTCAGAGTTCTTGAAGAAATTTATTTAAATCTAATATTATCAAAAAGCATGTTAAAGTTTCAGTACAATTTTGCAAAAATTTATATAGATACAGTAATTTAGATTGAGACAAAAAGAATCACAAATTTCATTGTGATGATTAAAAGTGTCTACTACCAAAAGTTTAATAAAGCTTCTCCAATTCAAATTTGAATTTTCAATATAAAGAGTACACTATAAATTAAGCAATACTATTAAGAAGAAAATTCCTATATAGTTTGAAAAGAAACAGAAAAGAGAATTAGAAATATGGTGATTCTTCATTTGGGCAGTGAGCATAATAGTTTCACAATTTAATACAAAGTGACAATTAATGTTCAATTATACACCACGAATTCTCCAACCATTTGGATATATATATATATATATATATATATATATATATATATATATATATAAACCTATCAAATTTTAAAAGAAAACACAAAAAAAATAGATAAAGAAAAAGAACGAGGAAAAAGGAGAAAACTCACCTTGGGAGCTTTGCTGGGGAGAATGATGCAAAGCTATATTTTAGACCAAACATCCCATGTTTATAGAGACCAAGGAAGCACGTGCATTTGACAAGTGTTAAGACAAATGTCATCTAGGTAAATTTTTAATTTTATTTATTTTTTAAAATACAAATCACATTCCACTTACACATTAAACATGTTAAAAATTTGACCCAACTTGTTAAGGAAAAAGTAGTATCATTTCTATAATTTCTGAACCACAAAATCGAATATCAAATCGAAATCTAACACAAAATGGGTACACGCAAAAATGCTCAAAGGTGGGGTGTTACATGTTGACTCAAGCTTTGTTGGCGATGCTTGGAAAGTGGATTATAAAGAGTGATTCATACCCAGTTTGGCTTAGAGAGTTTAAGTTTATTCATTTACACCTAGACGTATTTCATTTATAGTAATATCGAACAATTTTCATTTATGTAATACTTAGAGTTATTTCACTTATTTTAACTTACACTTATTTTAACTTAAATCCGCTGTGTAACTCTTATTTTTGGATTATTTCATAATTGAATTCCCTTTTAGTAACTCTGTTTGTGGGCTTTGGTGTTTCATCAACCAATGAGACACAGCTAGTGGCGGAGCCCGAAAATTTTCTTTGGGGGGCCAAAATTAACATTGACAAAATAAATTCATAAAAGCATATAAATATTGGCGGAGCCAAAAAAATTTTTTATGAGAAGGACTCTCGGGAAGAAAAAATAAATATTTACAATGGAAATTAAAATATATATCATGTTTGATTGTTGAATCCAAAAAGAATAAGCTTGAATAAAAATGCCCCAAAGACCTTTTTTGTATGATTAGACCAAAATAAAAGGCCATTTAGAAATATTATGGGTATTAGAGATGAAGTTGGAGGAAACATGAAGGGCTTATTATTAATGTGAACGAATATTTTTTTTATTTTTGATAAAATCTTATATTATAATCTATTAGTAATTATGAATTTTTTGATGAAATTTTATAAATATTATAATCTCTTACACAATTAAGTTTGTTACAATTTTAACCAAAATTGTTAAGATATAAGTGGTGTAATTCCTATAATTCACGAACTAAAAAATCTAATTTTAAATCGTAAATTGATTCAAAATGTTCACGGGATGAGGTGTTATAAAAACAAAACTAAAATTATAAAAAAAAATTTTTTTTTTTTTTGGAAAAAGTTGGGGGGGCACTTGCCCCCCCAAGCCCCCCCTAGCTCCGCCAGTGGACACAGCAATATCATCGTCCCTAGTTACGAGGTGTGACAGTTTTGGGAATTACGATTTTTTCCTTCAAGTGGTATCAGAGCCTATCACGAGAACCCAATAACTTTGATTGTGTGTTATCTTGATTTTTAGTAGTCTGATAATGCATGCCATAGGATGTCTTAACCTTTATACAGCCTCTGGGAAGTGGTTTAAGTGTTAAACGAATCCCGGAACGAATTGTAAATTCCTGTTTTTGGCTATTTTCTGGGAAAAGTTCGGTCGAACGGAAGAGATTCGTGGCAGACTAATCATGTGTTAGAAAATTTGATTTTGCTACTGCCTAGATTTCGGCCGACCGGTGAGCAATCACGGTCGACCGAGGCTAGTCTGTTTTCAGGCCGGTAGATAAGAAATGTTCTGGGCCGACCAAGGTGACCTAATTTTTCACTGTTTTGGTTACTGCCATATCGCGGTCTACCGGGAATATGTCCTAGGTCGACCGGAAAGGGAAAGTCAGTGTGTATTTGCGCTATTAGCATGATTTTGTGTTTGTTTTGAGCATGTTGCATAGTAATAGCCTTTGACCCAGTGGTTTTTATTATAATAAGACCTGCGTGTCGTGCCTTATCTTATCAATTCTTGTTGTAATTTTAATCATAGATGTAACTCGAGAATTCTATCAATTTTTTAAAAGTATAGAGTAGGATTTTATGTTTTTACATATGTAACAAGTGATGAAGAAATGTGTTCATCAAATGGAGGAAACCACAAGGAGGCAGAAGACAATAGATAAGTTTATTGGTTTTCACCTTTAGCCTGACCTAAGATTTTTCGTTGGCTCGAAAAATCCGCATAGGGGATAATACTATGTCACAGTTTATTTATTGTTTTATGTATTTTGCATGAGATGCTTGATGCATGTATATAGTATTTTTAGCATGTGATGCATATTCTAAGCGTATAATCCGATTATACACCGTTTGGTCAGACAAATTTAAAACCCTCAATTTTAAATATTAAGTTTGTTGGCTTCCATGATTAGCCCTCGTGAAGGCCAAGATCGACAGTGGTGTGAACTTCTGAGTGGAATATTCGCTTGTCTATCCTGGTGAGGAACGAAGGATAAGTTAGTGATATTCGACCGTGCAATCACGGGTCATACTTAACCGGATTGCCAATACCAAGCTTTGCAGCCAAAACTGCTCGGTATTGGGTCGGGAGGCAAAGGTTTAAGATGTGTATTTATGTACTTAGGGTAAGTGTTACCTACTTAACCAATCAAGAGTCACATAATTGATGTGATTAGCAAACTTTGCTTACCTAAACAACCATTTCTCGAGCTTTGTAAGTTTCCTTGAGATTGGTGATATATGGATCTTGGTGCTATTAGAAAATTTTGAACTTTCTGAATCAATACTTGAGGGTTATTCATGTGAAGAAAACTAGTGGGAGAATTATTAATTAAAGTCCTATTAATGATTTTAAAATATGACAACTAGAACTTTGCAAATTCTTCTCTATAGATAAAATGTCAAATGTAACCGTTGCATCAAACTCATTATCATTGCGATCCTTCCTTGAAAAGGACAAATTTGAGGGAGGAAACTTCCTCGACTGGTACAGGAACTTGAGAATCGTTCTGAAGCAGAGAAAAAGTTGTATGTTCTCGAGGAACAAATTCCTTATCCACCAGCCGCGGGGACTCTGGCCGCTGAATGAAATGCTTATTGTAAGAACTTACATGACGCATTAGATGTGTCTAGTCTTATGTTAGTGACCATGACCTCTGAGCTTCAGAAGCAACATGAGAAAATGAGAGCTTTCGATATGATTAATCATCTAAGACAACTCTTTCAGGGTCAAGCCTGCCAGGAGAGATTCAATGTGTCAAAGTCTATTTTTCAGTGCAAAATGGCAGAGGGAACACCAGTCGGAAGTCACATTCTTAAGATGATAGGCTATATTGAGAGCCTCGAAAAACTAGGATTTTATCTAGGCCAACAGCTATCTACTGATACGATTTTGCAATCGTTGCCTGAATCATTCAACCAGGCCGTATTAAACTACAACATGAATGAGATAGACAAACCTCTCCCTGAATTGTTGAACTTGTTGAGGACTGTCGAGAAGGAAATATGCAAGTCCAAGGTCATTTACACGGTTAGCAACAACAGGGGCAAAGGTTTTGGTAAGCCTAAAGGCAAGCCTTCGTGCATGACCTCTGGGCTTCAGAAGCAACATGAGAAAATGGGAGCTTTCGATATGATTAATCATCTATGACAACTCTTTCAGGGTCAAGCCCACCAGGAGAGATTCGATGTGTCAAAGTCTATTTTTCAGTGCAAAATGGCAGAGGGAACACCAGTCAGAAGTCACATTCTTAAGATGATAGGCTATATTGAGAGCCTCGAAAGACTGGGATTTCCTCTAGGCCAAGAGCTATCCACTGATACGATTTTGCAATCGTTGCCTGAATCATTCAGACAGGTTGTATTAAACTACAACATGAATGAGATAGACAAGCCTCTCCCAGAATTGTTGAACTTGTTGAGGACTGTCGAGAAGGAAATATGCAAGTCCAAGTGAAGGGATTCATGGGCGGAAACTAGGTCTAAACACCCATGAGTCCTCCCCTGAAGGATCCGCTCATATGAAACAATTCGAAAATAGCAATAAAGAACTTACTTTTGCGGATTCAAGAAGCTACTTCTTGAATGGAAGATCACGTTTCTTGGATTCTTTGCTGTCACCAATGGAATTCCCTTTGCGGAATGTCCCTCTACCGGTATCCACGCGACGAAACGGGCAGTGATTGCTAGCTCTTCGTCTTTCTTAAGTTCGGGGATCAGAGAAAAAAGGGAGAAGCAAGAATAGAAAACGGTTTTCTAATTCTATGTAGTATTTCGGCTGAAAAACATTAGCCTTCTAGGTTTCGGCTAAGAGATGTTATATAGAGTGTGAGAGTTTGTTACTAGAACAACTCCCACCTCTACTCAACTTCTCTCGGCAGTGGGAGTCTCAGAATCCCACGTTCCGTAGACTTTCGCTGGTAGTGGGAGTCCTTATCGGATAATAACTCCCACGTAATCATAGCTATAGGTAAAATACCGAAATTGCCCCTATCTCTAGTCCGAATAATAAACACTTTATTATTTTTCAGAAAGACAAATGTCAGATACAATGAACCTAGACACATTCTAGATTCATTGAATCCGGACATGAAGCTCGTTGGCTCGTCTATGCGTGTGACCTTGTAGGTTCATATCACAATGGCAATGAAAACACACTTAGTAGTAGTGTGAGTTCATAAATCACAAGCGGTCCCTAGCGAGGGACATTGTGACTACCCAAAGTGAATGAATTTACAACGGAACCTAATGTCAATCCACTATTTAATCCCTTTGTCTCGCGATATCCTAATTAAGCATAAGGCATGGTGGTCGTCACCTTTATTAAGCTTAATTGTATTTATGCTCGATCTCCGGGTAGATCTGTTTTGACAAATAGTATTTGATAACCACTTTATCAAATACATTTGAGTACCCGACCATGCATTTAAACGAGTCTTTCCCTATCGAGGGGCCCATGTATATCTCTCTCAATAATAGAGAGGGACAAATTCCTTACAATGTCTCTCACATTCAAGCTATGATAGGACACTACATCCGATCATCAGTCATATTGATTACTCTGTTACAAGTAACGTCCCGAGTCGAGTCAAAAGCGTGGCTCCATTCATACTAGAATCAATGAAGACATAAGGTCTAAGGATTCTAAAATAGTATTGAGGAAGTAATACTTATGACTTAAGACCATGAAGTATTACTTCTCTGACGGATCACGTCCAATACAATGTATCCCTATATATATTGCATCTATGATGTGATTTGTATCCATTACACATGATCAGTAAAACAAGATCATCAATCAACAATAATACTAGTTTTATTTCATAGTAATTTTTTTTTTTTTTTTTTGAGGGAATTTCATAGTAATTAAGCATTACATAAACTAGGGACTTCAAGAATAGTAATTACATAAGCTAATGAGTTTTACTATCAAATCACACATTTGATAATCAAAAGCAAAATTAACTATTCAATTACATGCTCAAAAGATAATAAAACGCACAACATGTGCTAATGGTCCTAGGGCACTACTAACACCAAGGTCATTCACATGGTCAGCAACAACAGGGGAAAGGGTTTTGGTATGCCTAAAGGCAAGCCTTCGTGCAAACCTAACCATTCTGAGAAAGCACTGAAGCCCAAGGGCGCTGTGGCTAAGAATGGCAATTGTTTCCATTGTGGACAAAAAGGAATTTGGAAAAGAAACTGCCCTGGTTTTCTTGTCCGTAAAAAGCTTGGAAGGGGAGCATGTGTTGCTTCTAGCTCAGGTATTTATGTTATTGAGATACCATATGTGGTTCTCACATTTTCTTGAATGTGCAGGGACTATAAATGAGTAGAGAGCTAGCAAAAGGCGACGTGGACCTACGGGTTGGCAATGGAGCAAGAGTTGCTGCATTAGTTGTAGGAACATATAGTCTTAGTTTGCCTTCTAGAATGGTTCTAGATTTAAACAATTGTCTTTATGTACCTACTTTAACAAAGAATATTATTTCGATCCTTTTTTTGGACAAGATGGGTTTTTACATTCATATTAAAAACCAACGAATGTCGTTATCGTTAAATGATGTTTTTTTTATTGTAGTGCTACATTGGTGAATGTTTTATAGTTGTTAGACTTAGAGTCACCGGTTTATAACATAAATATAAAGAGGATAAATACTAAAGAGTCCAATCCTACATACCTCTGGCATTGTGGTTAGGCCATATAAATGAAAACCGCATTTCCATACTCCATAAAGATGGATTGTTGGAACCAGGAAAGATGGCTGCTTCTCCTTTTATTGGAACTGGAGAATGAGTAAAGGATTTGTTGGAACTAATACATAGTGATGTATGTGGTCCATTCAATATCTATGCAAGAGGTGGCTATCTATATTTCATTACTTTTACTGACGATTTCAGTCGTTTTGGATAAGTGTTTCTTATGAAACACAAGTCTGAGGCCTTTGAAAATTTCAAAGTGTACAAGAATGAAGTAGAAAATCAGCTTTGAAAATTTCACAAATTTCTCTTCCGGCTACTCCTCAATGGAATGGTGTATCTGAAAGGAAAAATCAAACTCTATTAGATATAGTTCGGTCAATGATGACTCACGTGAGTAGCACTGTCAAACGGGCCGGTCCGGTCCGGTCCAATCCGTCGCGGATTACACTAAAACAGACCGGACCGGATTTGGACCAATTTTTACGGACCAAGAAAATCCTAGTCCATACCCATCCATAAGAAATCCGCGGGTTAAACGGGCCGGTCCGCGGACCAAATAAATTTTAAAAAAAGAAAATAAAGCTTAAAAATGACTTTTTTTGTTTTTATTTTTAAAATTTGAAAAGAAAAATTGAAAAAAATAATAAAAAGAATAAAAAGCTTAAAAATTGAGTTTTGTTGTTTATTTTTGAAAATATTTGTAAAACAAATTGTAAAATTGAGAAGTAAAACTTTAAAAAATATTTTTTTTTTATATTAATTTAAATGCGGGTTGGTCCAGGTCCGGTCCGGTCCGCCTTGGTCCGTGGTCCAAACGGAGCGGGCTAAAATGGCCCGCATTTAAACGGACCATGAATAGCTTGGTCCAAATCCGTCCAAAAAACGCGGACCACAGACCGGTCCGCGGGCTAGTGGTCCGTTTGACAGTGCTACACGCGAGCCTTCCAAACTCCTTTTGGGGACATGCTTTAGAACCAGCAGCTTTAACACTAAATAGAGTTCCATCTAAATTTGTTGAAACGGCACCATATTATATATGGACTAGGAAACGTCCTAGTATGTCTTTCTTAAAGATTTGGGGCTGTGAGGCATTTGTGAAACTTAGCCCAAAGTCGGTCAAGTGCATTTTCGTGGGGTATCCTAATGAGAACAAAGTGTTTGTTGCTCAAAATGAAGTTTTTTTTTGGAGAAACAGTTTCTTTCTTGGAAAACAAGTAAGAGCCACGTGGAACTTAATGAAATTATGGAGCTTGGTGAAACTCCAAGGGAACTTGGTGAAGTTCCAAGCACTAGTGACCAGGTGGAATTGAAACAAGCTACACAAGATATTGTGTAGCCAATTCCAGAAACACAAGAATTGCGTAGGTCTAGTAGAGTTCGTAGATCAATCGAAAAATTTGGATTTTTCGTAACAGAACATGAAGATGCATTGTTTATTGATCATGATGAACCTACAACCTACAATCAAGCAATTACTAGTCCATATAATGAGAAATGGCTTGAGGTCATGAGATCCGAAATGGATTCCATGTACACTAACCAAGTATGGATCTTGGTAGATACGCCTGCGCCTGGAGGGGTAACCCCAATAGGCTGCAAGTGGGTTTTCAATTTGAAAACTGACATGGAAGGGAATGTTCAAACGTACAATGGGCAACTTGTCGCGAAAGGTTTTAAACAGATTCATGGTATTGACTATGATGAGAGTTTTCCCCTGTAGTTATGTTCAAATCCATTCGTATCTTGCTTGCTATAGCTGCATCCTATGATCGGTCGACTAAGAGCTATCTCGGGTTGATCGAACCGGTTTGTCTCACCGGTCGATCGAGAACCATTTTTCCGGTCGACCGGACCAGTTGGACCAGGTAAAAATCGGCACAGGTCTTGTGTGAGAGAGTGTGTGTGTGTAAGGGAGTAGTGGGAGAGAATAATGGGGATGTGGAGTGAGCGGGTGATTTCACTAACACCACAAGATGATGAAATGTTCATCATTCTACACATTCTAGAGTGGTTCAATTTCTCTATTTTCTCTACTTCCTAGCCGAGCCAAAGAGGAGAAAAATACTGATTTTTCATCTCTTTTTCACACTCTTAAGAACAATCAAAAGAGAAGAAAATATGATTTTCTTATCTCTTTGATTTCCGGTTTTCCTAAGTTACCTATACTTTGTAGATTCCGGGAAAAGCGTTTTCAAACTTCAGAGATCCTTGGACTAGCATCTAAGACACAGAGTAACAAGCTCAGAGGTTGGTGTGTGGATATCAGTAGACAGAAGAGTCTAAAGGCTGTTGGTGGTGGTTCTTAGTAGCAGAATCATGGCAACGTCGATTAGATCGATCAAAATGTATACTTCCTATCACAGAGTTTTGGTTCTTTCTCGTGAGTAGATCCTTTAAAGGAACGTAATCCTGTGCTATTATTTCCACTGCGTTTTGGGGATTACGAATATTTCACGAACAAAGATGTGTAATAAAATTATCAATTTAAGTCGGTTGAGTCCCAATGACAATATTGTCATCGAAATATACAAGAATTATAAGAAGATACGTGGAAGCGCGACAGATAAATATACTAGTATCACATTGGCTATTGACAAACCCTTGCTCAGAAGATAAAAATCCAATGGTTGGTACAAAGCGCGTGGTTCCTATTTGAATCCATAGATCACCTTATGAAGTTTACAAACATGATGCGGCCGAAGAGGATCAACAAAGCCTCGAGTCTGGGTCATATAAACTACTTCATCAAGCACACCATTGAGAAATGCATTCCTCACATCTAATTTCTCAATAACCCATTTGTGCGGGATAGACAATGAGAGAACAAGATGAATTGTAAATGGTTTAACAACAGGGATAAATGTCTCTGTATAACCAAGCCTCTCTTCCCGTGGAGTGTTTCCCTTCGCCACAAACCACGATTTTCGGCGTTCAAGCCTACCATCTGATTCACGCTTAACCCGATAGACCATGCAGGAGCCCACTATATTCATAATGGGATGAGCAGGAGCAAGTGCCCATGTGTCATTTTGAGTTACAGCATCATACTCCCCATTCATAGACGCCCTCCATTGAGAAGACTTAGAATCTTGAGTGTAAGTAAAGGGCTTTTGAAGCAAAGAATCAAATAGTTCGGTCGAGAGAGCATGAGGTAGAAGATGTGAAGTGGTGTCGTAGACAAGAGCATTAATGCTCTTAAACTTCAAAATTGGGGGAGGGAGGGAGAGGAATCATCAGAAGAGGATTGTGTTGTATCACATTATATATATTTTTTATATATAAAGGAAAAATTCAATTATTATGCTTATACTTCTGTGTATTAGTATTATTTATAATAATGTCCTTAGAATAGTTATTATAATATGTTATGATACTATTCTTTATGTCCCTATTCAATCCTTATTATGGAATGATGAGGACAAATTTAATGTTTTGAGACTAGTATGTATAGTGATTAACATTGGATATCGAATCAACACAAGAGTATATGATATTTGATATCATTATGCTAGACCGACCCGCTATATGAATACTTAATTGATTGTTATATAAATGTCAACAATGTTTCTAATAATGATCGTGTTTGTATACATAATCATTTGACTTAAAATCTCACAAGATTTCCTACATGGCTAGTGATATGCTTTGATGTTGTCTAACGCTGTGTGTAATAAGATGAGTTATGAAGGAATGTATTGGGTATGTTATGAACCATGTGTAGGATGAGGTGCGATTAAGAGAAGATTTGACCCTCCTATATAATTGTAATGATTTCTTGGGCCCCTTGATGGAGTGAGACTAATTCATGGCCATGACAAAATGAATGGCTATTGTGATATTGATGTCATTTGACTACTCTACTCATGAATCAAGAAACATAAAGATTGAACTATACACGTATGACATATTTTTAATGACTTGTGTTCAATCTAGATATCAAGGACAAAGGAATTAATTACAAAAGGTCATTAATGTAATTATGTCTAATCACCAGTTTATTTGTAATTTGGGAGTAATGATGTATTGCTAGATACCGCTCATATTTGTTGACAATCGTTGTCACGACCAACATTGCAAATACTTAATGGGTCGCACTCTATGATCAAATTGGATTGAACTTGTTAGAGTTAGCATTTGATATAGGTGCTCCAATTGGATTAGGCTGACCAATATCGGATTGGTTGAACCGATCAATTGAACCAAATCATGGAAAACTGGACATGGGGTTATGAAAGTTAGAAGAGAGTTAGAGGGATTTATGGAAGTTAATTCCATAACAAACCACTAACTTTTTATCTTGTCCTAATGCATGGCATTTGGATTAATTTTTAACAAGAAAAAATAATTAGATATTTCTCTTAACTCCTTCTTCCTTTGTTCTTCCATTTTATCATAGTCAAATTGAACTCATTGATGATTGTCTTCAAGTTATTGTTCTTCATGTTTCTCGCTAGCACCAGAGGGTTGAACGCTTAAGTCCATTGACCGTGTGGATATCGTAGAGGCTAGGTCGCTGGAGTCTTGCTTGTGAGATCAAAAATATCTTTCTCAGAAAACGTTTATGACAATTGCATTCTTAAGGTACTAATCCTAACAAAATCGGTTGGTTCTTATTCGTGATGATCCTGGTGAGAAACAGGATTACAAGTTTATTCTGCTGCTATGCTTGTTGGGAATCCAAATTTCTGTCTTTCAGTAGTATCAGAGCCACTCACGAGATCCCTATTGGTTTATATATGTTTAACGCTTATTTTGATATTATATATTTTAGGCGTATGGATGCATGTAATATGATTCATTTTGGTTTGTTTTAACAACATGTTTAGGATGATGTACTAGTCATAGGACGAAAGGTCATTCAAAAAAATGATCTAAACACATTTTTCGCAGAATTGCAGTTCATCTCTGCGGACGAATCATCGTTCGCAACATTCGTCCGCGAGAAGGCAGAAAGCCTCAGAATATATGCAGACGAATGTGTGAACGATTCCCCACACATATAATTCGTTCGCGGATATACTGGATTGACATTTTTCTAGTTTTTGATTTTTTTTTGCATGATTGTCATGTTATGAGAGTATGATAGTAGTAATATATTTATTACCTAGTGATGGTTTTGTGAAAAATACGGCATGCGTGTCGTGCCTTCCTTTGATTTCATGTTTGTAATATTCTCCTCACATGTAATTCGAGGATTCTTCTCTATATTTGTAATTATAGTATATGAGTAGTTTAGAAGACATGGAGCATAATGGATGCAATCACAAGGAAGATCTATGTGTAGATTTTGTTTTTCTTCACCTTAGATTGACCTAGGATTTTTCCAATGGCTTAGAAGATTCTGCATAGGCTGGGCTATTAATATGTCACGTTTTTATGTATATGATGTATGAGATGCATATGCATAAATTGCTATATTTAGTTTGGTGAGATCATATATACATAAAATCCCCCAATCTAAAATATTAAGTTCGTGTCTTCAATGATTTAGCCTCGTTAAGGCCTAGATCGACGAATATGTGGGACTTGCCAAAGAAGTGTGCACATATCTACCCGGTTGAGGCACGAAGGATAATTGTGATATTCACCGGCTAAAATCTTGGGTTCTACTTAACTGTATTATCCCAATAGCTAGATTGAGGATCTAGATGAAAAAGAGTTGAGTGTGTACATTGTGATGTACTAGAATAATATGTTATTCACTCGACTAACCAATAGTTACATAAGTGATGTAATTGGAAAATCCTACTTAAATAACTATGTCTCAGACGATTTCCCAAAGCTAACTCAAGATGAGGTGAAATATGGAAAATGGCTTACTAGAAAGTTTCAAACTTTCCGAATGAATATTGAGGGGTGGGTTTTCATTTAAAGAAAATAGTAGGAGAGTCATCAAACAAAGGCATGTTTATGATTTTAAACGTGATACTTAAAACTTTGCATATTTTGTTGTAGATAATATGGCAAATACTAATGTTGCATCAAATCAATTGTCATTGTGATTGGACCTTGAGAAGGACAAACAAGAGGGAGAAAACTTCTTCAACTGATACATGAATTTAAGGATTGTCCTCAAACATGAGAAAAAGATGTACATCCTCAAAGAGCCAATTCCTGACCAACCTTCCCCTGAGCTTCGTCAGCCGAATGAAATGCTTACTGTAAGCATGTAGATGATGCATTAGATGTATCAAGTCTTATGCTAGTTACCATGACCTCTGAGTTTCAAAAGAAAAATAACGAAACAGGTGCATTAGAAATGATTGATCATCTAAAACAACTCTTTCAGGGATAAGTCCTCCATGAGATATTTGATATGTCAAAATCTCTATTTCAATGCAAAATGGTAGAGGGGACTTCAGTTGTAACTCACGTTCTAAAGATGCTTGGTTATGTTGAGAACCTTTCTAAACTGGGTTTCTCTCTCACCCAAGAGCTGTCTACTGACTTGATTCTGCAATCGTTAACTGCATTTTTGTAGTCAATTTGTTATAAGCTACATTATGAATGAAATAGATAAGCCTATACCTGAACTGTTAAAATTTCTAAGGACTGCTGAAAAAGAAATTAACATATCCAAAACCATTCTGATGGTCCAGAAATGCAAAGGCAATGGTTTTGGAAAGCCTAACGGTAAACATTAGTGCAAATCCAACCAGTTCAGCAAAGCATTGAGAGTCAAAGGCAGGGTGGCTAAGGATAGTATTTGTCACCATTGTGTCGAGAAAGGACATTGGCGAAGGAACTGTAAGAGTTATCTTGCAACGAAGATGTATGAGAAATGAGCAAATGTTGCTTCATGCTCATGTATATATGTTATAGAATCAATTTGTCTGCGTACAACTAATTGTTCTTGGATATTGGATACCGGTTGTGGTTCTCACATTTGTATGAATGTGCAAGAACTTCAAAAGAGAATCACAAAAGGCGAAGTTGACCTACAAGTTGGTATTGTTGCCTTAGCTGTAGGTCATATAAATGAGAAATGCATTTCCAAACTCCATAAATGTGGATTATTGGAATCATTTGATACATGCGAACATTGTTTAATGGGTAAGATGGCTGCATATCCTTTTCCTAGAACTGGAGAAAGAGAAAATGATATATTTAGACTTATATATAGTGATGTATGTGGACTATTCAATATACATACTAGAGGTGGTTATCTATACTTCATTAAATTTACCGATGATTTAAGTATATATGTATATGTGTATCTTATGAAACACATATGATGTTTTTGACAAGTTGAAAGAGTTTAAGAATGAAGTAGAAAATCTTCTTGGCAAGAGTATTAAAATACTTCGATGTGATCGAGGGGGGAGAATAATTAAGTCAAGCATTTCGTGACTATCTTAGGAATTGTGGAATTGTTGCACAACTCTATCCTCTGGCTACACCAATATGGAATGGGGGAGATATCGAACACTATTACATATGGTTCGATCTATGATGAGTCATGCGAGCCTGCCTAACTCTTTTTGGGGACATGCTTTAGAATTAGCAGCTTTAATACTAAACCGCGTTCCATCAAAGTCAATTGAAAGAACACCATATGATATTGAAGGGATTCATGGGTAGAAACTCGTTTTAAACACCCATGAGTCCTCCCCCGAAGGATCCGCTCATACCATAGGAATCAAAAAAAATCTAGACAGAAACTTACTTTTCGAGTTCAAGAATCTGATTCTTGAATGGAAGTTGCTGTTTCTTGGATACGTTGCTTCCACCAATGGATTTCCCTTTGCGGAATGTCCCTCTACCGGTATCCACGCGACGAAACGAACAGTGACAGCTAGCTCTTCGTTTTTCCGAGTTTCGGGAATTAGAGAGAAAATGGAGAGGCAAAATACAAAAACTGATTTTCTAGGTCTCTTTGGTATTTCGGCTGAAAAGCACTAATCCCTAGGGTTTCGGCCAAGAGAGGTTTATATAGGGAGTGAGAGTTTGTTCCAAGGAGAAGTCCCACGTCCTATCCACCTCTTTTGGCAGTGGGAGTCTATAACTCCCACGTCCTAAGATGTCCCGGCTATTCCTCCCCCTATCTCTAATTCAAATAATAACGAATGTATTATTCTCAGAAAAATGAATGTCAGATACAATGAACCTAGACACATTCTAGATTCATTGAATCTGGACATGAAGCTCGTTAGCTCGTCTATGCGTGTGACCCTGTAGGTTCATATCACAATGGCAATGAAAACACACTTAGTAGTAGTGTGAGTTCATAAATCACAAGCGGTCCCTAGCAGGACATTGTGACTACCCAAAGTAAATGAATTTACAACGGAACCTAATATCAATCCACTATTTAATCCCTTTGTCTCGCGATATCCTAATTAAGCATAAGGCATGGTAGTCGTCACCCTTATAAGGCTTAATTATATTTATGCTCGATCTCCAGGTAGACTGTTCCATCAAATAATATTTAATAACTACTTTATTAAATACGTTTGAGCACGACCATGCATTTAAACAGTCTTTCCCTATCGAGGGGCCCATGGATATCTCTCTCTAATAAGAGAGGGACAAATTCCTTACAATGCCTCTCACATTCAAGCCATGATATGACACTACATCCGATCATCAACAGTATTGATTACTCGATTAAAAGCAACGTACGACTGAGTCAAAACGTGGCTCCATTCATGCTAGAATCAATGGAGACATAAGGTCTAAGGATTCTAAAATAGTATTGAGAAAGTAATACTTATGACTAAGGACCATGAAGTATTACTTCTCTAACGGATCACGTCCGATACGATAAATAGTAATTACATAATCATGATTAGTAATTGCATAATCCTGACTTAGGAAAATGAGTCTTCATGATCTATCTCTATAGATCTTGACACATAATATATATGTATATTCGCCTAAGTCTTTCATAGAGAAATATTTGCCCCAGCAAAATCTTTATGGATTCTAAAGTTGGAATGTCATTCCTAATGAGTTGTTTGTTATCTACATACAATACCAGGAATACTATTGAGTTTCCACTAACCTTATTATAAGCACAAGACTCATCTTCGTTTCTAATGAAGCCAAACTATCATACGACATCATTATAACGATTATTTTAGCTTCTAGAAGCTTGCTTTACTCCATAAATAGGCTGTTTTATCTTATATACTTTTTCAGAGTGACAAAACCTTATATACTCCATAAATAGCATTTTCAAGAGTGACAAAACCATCAGGTTGTGTCATGAACACATCCTCTTCAAGTTTTCCGTTAAGGAAAGCATTTTTGACATCCATCTACCAGATCGCATAAACATAGAATGTAGATAATGCAGGCAAGATGTGTATAGATTTAAACATCACTACTGGGGAAACAAGTTTCATCATAGTCAATATCATTAGTTTGTTTTAAACCTTTCACGACTAATTGCCCTTTGTAGATTTGTATGTTTCCATCCATGTCGGTTTTAATCATAAAACCCCATTTTCACCCTATGGGAGTTACCCCTTCATGTGGATCAACCAATATCCATACTTGGTTAGTATAAATGGAATTTATTTCAGACCTCATGGCTTCAAGCCATTTCTTAGAATCAGGACCAGTAATTGCTTGTTGATAGGTTGTAGGCTCATCACGATCCACAAACAAAAACATCACCATGTTTTGTAACGAGAAATCCAAATTTCTACGGTGATCCACGGGTTCTACTAGATCTTATCAATTCTTGTGTGTCCTCTTGCACAACTATTTGTGGAACTGGTTCAAATTACATTTATTCATCATGCTTGTTCGAAAATTTTAAAATTATGTACGTTTTGGAACTTATGTAATTTCTACTTGACTCCCACTTGTATTTCTAGAAATAAACTCTTTTCCTAGAAAGACTCTCGTTCGAGCAATAAACACTTTGTTCTCATTAGGGATATGGACGTACTACCCTTTATTGGTTTAGGAGTGAGCTTATCAGAATCTGGGTATTTCACATACGCTCGCAGCCCAAATCTTCACGAAAGACATACTAGGATGTTTCCCAGTCCATATATCTGTTAGTAGTGCCCTAGGACCATTAGCATATGTTGTACGTTTTATATCTTTTTGAGCATTTCATATGAATAGTTAATTTTGCTTATGAACATCAAATTCGTGATTTGATTGTAAAACTCATTTGCTTATGTAATTACTATTCTATTTGTCCCTGGTTTTATGTAATCTACTTTACAATGAAATAAAACTAGTATGATGTTTGATGGATGATTATGTTTTACTAATCATGTGTAATGAGTACAAATCATATCATAGATGCAATGTATTGAGATGTATCGTATCGGACGTGATCCGTTAGAGAAGTAATACTTCATGGTCCCTAGTCATAAGTATTACTTCCTCAATACTATTTTAGAATCCTTAGACCTTATGTCTCCATTGATTCTAGCATGAATAGAGCCACATTTTGACTCATTCGTACGTTGCTTTTAATCAAGTAATCAATACGACTGATGATCGGATGTAGTGTCCTATCATGGCTTGAATGTGAGAGGCATTGTAAGGAATTTGTCCCTCTCTTATTAGAGAGAGATATCCATGGGCCCCTCGATAGGGAAAGACTGTTTAAATGCATGGTCGGGTGCTCAAATGTATTTAATAAAGTGGTTATTAAATATTGTTTGTTGGAACAGTCTACCTGGAGATCGAGCATAAATATAATTAAGCTTAATAAGGGTGACGACTACCATGCCTTATGCTTAATTATGATATCGCGAGACAAAGGGATTAAATAGTAGATTGATATTAGGTTCCACCGTAAATTCATTCACTTTGGGTAGTCAAAATGTCCTGCTAGGGACCGCTTGTGATTTATGAACACATACTACTACTAAGTATGTTTTCATTGCCATTGTGATATGAACCTACAGGGTCACACGCATAGACGAGTTAACGAGCTTCATGTCCAGATTCAATGAATCCAGAATGTGTCTAGGTTCATTGTATATGACATTTATTTCTTTGAGAATAATAAGATGTTATTATTTGAATCAGGGATTAAGGAAGGGTATTTTCGGTATTTGGTTATAGTTGGAATTATGTGGGAGTTATTATCAGATAAAGACTCCCACTACCAGCAGAAGTCTAGAGAACGTGGGAGTTAAAGACTCCCACTGCTGAGAGAGGTGGAGGACGTGAGAGTTGGTTATGGGAACAAACTCTCACACCCTATATAATCATCTCTCAGCCGAAGCCCTAGTGACTTCTTGTTTTCAGTCGCAATTAACTGAACACACCCGAAATCAGATTTCAGATTCTGCCTTCTCCTTTTCTCCCTAATTCCGAAACTCAGAAAAACGGAGAGCTAGCACTCGCTGCCCGTTTTGCCGATTGGATACCGGTAGGGAGTAATTCCGCAAGGGAAGACTCGAGGTGATCATTGCTAAGAGCCCAAAGACAGGATCTTTCATTCAAGAATTAGATTCTTGAACCCGAATACGTAAGTCTTTTTCTTGAATTTTTTCGATTCGTTTTGTATGAGCGGATCCTTCAGGGGAGGACTCATGAGTGTTTGGAACGAGTTTCCGCCCATGAATCCCTTCACATATATTGTCAAGGTGCTAAAATTGTTTAGGATGCAAGAGTCTAAGAAAGGATTATTTTCTATTAAACATGGAATAGTTCTTTTAAATCAACAATATGCCAAGACATTTGAAGAGAAAGAATGCATGAAAGAGATTCAATATGCTTCTACAATTGGATCTATCGTGTATGCCATGTCGTGTACTCGCCATGATGTATTGGGCCCCTATATAACATGAGTGATATCTTGGGCCCCTTGATGGAGTGTGACTAATTCATGGCCATGAACAAATTAATTGATATTTTGATATAGATGTTACTTGATTAGTCTACTCGTGAATCAATAAACTCAAAGATTGAACTATATAAGTATGACATTCATGAGATGTGTTCAATCTAGATATCAAGGACAAATGGGTTAATTAAAAAAAGTGATAAATTGGAGATTATATCGAATCACCAGTTTATTTGTAATTTGTGAGTAATGATGTGTTGCAAGATACCACTCATTATTGTTGATAATTGTTGTCACGACTAATATTGTAAATACCTAATGGGTCACACTCTATGATCAATTTGTCTGGGCTTGTTGGAGTTAGCATTTGATATAAGTTCTCGAATTGGATTGGGCGGACCAATATCGGATTGGTTGAAATGATCAATTGATCTGGTCTGTCGAACCGGATCATTAAACACCATATAGGGAGGTTATGAGAGTTAGAGGATGTTAGGGAAGTTAATTCCATAACAAACCACCAGACCTTTATCTTGTCCTAATGCATGGCATTTGGAGTCATTCTTAACAAGAAAAAAAAACTAGATTTTTCTCTCAACTTCTTCTTCCTTTGGTCTTCCATTTTATCCTAGTCAAATAGAACTTTTAGAAGATTGTCTTCAAATTCTTGTTGTTCATATTCCTAGCTAGCACCGGAGGATTGAACGCTCAAGTCCATTGATCGTGTGGATAGAAGCAATGTCATTGGAGTCTTGCTTGAAAGATCGACAAAATTTGTCTCAGAAAAAAGTTTCTCATTATTGCATTCTTAAGGCACTAATCCTAACAAAAATGGTTAGTTCTTACTAGTGATGATTCTGGTAAGAAACGAATTTCAAGTTTATTTCGCTGTCATTTTCGTTGGAATCCGAATTTTTTTCCCTTACATATGGAGTAATTGAGGATGTAGGTAAAGGCGATGAAGGTGAAGGTGAAGGTGAAGGTGATGTCGATGAAGTCTGAGTCGGCAAGGAATGTGAATTAGATAGATTATGGAATGGCGAGGAATTGTTTTTGGCAGAAGGAGTTGGTATAGATGATGTTGATTCAACAGTAGAATCTTGATTAGAAGGCTAGAATATGGGGATTAAAGTGGCAGTAGAGGTCCTAAAAATATGTGAATCTTGGAATATTGACATGGGAAGTAAAAAATTAGGAATAGAAGATGGTGATGCAGAATGAGTTTCTAAAGGAAAAAGAGACCTAAAAGGAAAATCTCTCATGAAATGACACATGCGTGCAAATAAAATTTATATTAGATTTAATGTCCATACAACTGCTCCCGGCTCCTATGCGGAACAAGATACTAGATACCAGCCGTCGGATGAGATTTTTAATGGTCCAAATCTGAAAAGAGATTTTTTTTTTTAATATTTTAAGTCCAGCCGCAACTTTTCTCTCTCTAGATTTGGGCCATTCAAAATCCCATTCGACGGTTGAGTGCGGAATAATCCCTGTTCCGCATAGGAGCCGGACTGCGTACAACAATAGCCTTTGTGAGACAAATCTTATTCGAGAAAGATGCACTTGACAGATTTAGCTTGAAGTTTATGGCAATTATACGAAACTAAATATGGAAAGTAAGTGCATCCAAAAGAGAAAATCTTTATACATTTACACCAATTATTTATACTTTTTTCTAAATAAATAAAAACTTAAAATTAAGGTCTAAATATACATAAACTTGTTATGGACCTTCTCTGTTTGTCAAATTTACAAATTAGGTGACAAATCCGTCTAAAATATTCACGTGTCTCGCACATGGCCTCGATTACGAGGGCAAAATAGTAAAAAAAATCTTCTCTCATCTATCTCTCTTTCCCTCTCTCTGAGATGATTCTTTTAAGTCTCTCAGTGATGAATTGATGATGAGAAACGAATCAGCAAATTCATCTCAAAGTTCCTTACTCATATCTATAGAACAATTTTAGCTCCTTCCCATTCTTTAATCATCACTTTCTGGTTTTGTTTTTCTTTTTTTTTTCTTTCTTTTATTGTAATGACGATGACCATTTCCTGACCTCACAAAGGGACAGGAATGCGGTTTCTATGGTTTGTAAAAGCTGGTATAGTGTGGAGAGTTTTAGCAGGAAGAAAGTGTTCATAGAGAATTGCTATGCCATTAATCCAGAGGGGTATTTTTTGTATATAAAACGTGCGGGTCGGGTCGGGTCAGTTATTATATCGAGTAACTATTTTCTTTAGTAAAATGACTCTTTTACCCTTTTCGTCGGAGCCATGTGCTATTTTATGCAGATTTGTCACATGATTTGTTAATTGACAAATAGAGAAGGCCCATACTATTTGGGTTTAATTTTAAGTTTGTCCCATTTTGAAAAAGTAGAAATAGTTGATATGCATATATAACGATTTTCTCACATAAAAAAATAATGAGAACATTATAGTCCGGATAATGGACGATTAATTTTTCAAAAGGCGAGCCAAATCCTAATTGAAGATAGGCAATCGATTCATCAGAATCACTGCAGTGGAAAAGGTTCCAAACCAAACATTAGGTCCTAACTAAGCCTGCGAAAGTAACTATTTTTTGACCATTTTCTTAAACATGAGAAAAGCAGAAAAAGTTTCACACTTGCGAGCCAAAGGGTAAAACCATACAAAACGAGTAAAGTCATCAACGATTGGTACATAATAGAGATATCCATTATGCGAAGTAATGAGAGCATGACCCCAGGGGACGAAATCAGGAATTTGACGTTAGGGGCCAAAAACTGCAACAGTATGCCAAACTATATATATAAAAACCAAAAATTATTCCAAACTACATATAAAATTTACTATACGTAGTACTATTTTTGTAAATCTTGGGCCCCTTGTCTTTGTCCCTGCATCCATAAATCAAGATGTAACAAAGCCAATGGAGCTGTGGAATAAGACAGCCTATCTAGAAAAGGAAGTTTACAAGACCTGCCTAATGGACAAACTTGATAAAAGTTTTGAGAATCTAATTTATTCTGAATAGGTAACTATGTGAATCTTGTGTAAGATGTTTAGGAAATCAAACGATGGATGACCGAGATGAGCGTGGCAAACGTCTTGACTGGTACTGGTACATTCATAGTAGAAAAGTTGAGGCGAGGAGAAAGAAAAGGAAATGTGATAAAGACCACCGTACTACTGTAATTAAGAAGAATTTGACACGTTCGTTTGTCCTTAATAGAAAAAAGAATCAAAATCAAGTTCAAATATACTGTTGTTATCACGACAAAAGTGTTGAATATAAAAAAGATTTCTGTGAAATGTAGGAACACACATGACATTTTTTAAAAGAGGGGATTGAGACGGAGTATGAATTGAGCCAGTGCCTATATGAGAAATAGGAAGACGATACATATTACCAACAATTATGGAATCATTACCTTGGTAGAATTGAGAATGTTGGAGTAAATTAGGAGAAGAATTCATATGGTGAGGTGCGCCACACAAAAAGCACCAATCCGGATTCATGAAATTACTAGAACAGATTGAAGCAGGACATAAAATTTCAGCGTTATATGCTGCATTGTGATGCTTATAGCAAATCCGGGCAGTACGACCACCGTCAGGGGTGCTGCTCCTTGGACCCCGTTAAGGGGCGGCGCCCTAAGACTCCGTGTCGATACTTATTTCTTATTTATGATATTCTTTATGTGAGTTATAGTATGGTGAAAAACATGACCTACTATACACTTTTATTTTTTCATTTATTGGGTTGTATATTTTATAATACAGTCTACAAGTCATTTTTCAATTTTGTAGAATTGTAATTGCTTTGTTAGAATAGTTTTATTACTTTATATAGAGGTTGTGAATGCCCATGCAATTATGTAACAAGATTGGAAGGACGTTGGATCAAAGACCATATTCATGTGATGAATATTGACTTAGATTGACCTTTGACTTCCACAAGGCTCGTGGAAGTCATCATAGGATTAGGCATTGCTATCTCCCGTTTATATTTTATTTATATTGTCTTATGCATGAGGTGCTTAATACTTGTCTAAAGTGGCCAAACAAACAAACTCATCAAATAAAATTGATTTTAATTAAGTCTTAAAATTCCTACCATTTTT
This sequence comes from Vinca minor, assembly GCA_026122235.1. Taxonomy (NCBI): domain Eukaryota; kingdom Viridiplantae; phylum Streptophyta; class Magnoliopsida; order Gentianales; family Apocynaceae; genus Vinca; species Vinca minor. The sequence continues at coordinate 113,981 of JAOCZM010000112.1, read as the reverse complement.
AAGCACTTCTGAAGTTTGGATCATCATATTGTTTGCTAGCCAAAGGAAGAGATAAGTAGTTATCTAGGTAAAAAAATATGGGAAAATAGTGATTTCCATAAACTTATATATGGTTCGACTTAACTAGGTTATCAAAATAGTTTTGGGCTTAGGGCATCATATGGGACATAGTCGGGACATGTAGATGTTAATCCCATAGCTTGATTTTACTTTAATTATGGGTGATAAACCAAATCTTGATTATAAATATTGTAAAATGGTTTTTCCACTACTCATCAAGTGTTGAAAATTTGTGGAAAGTTTTGCTTCAAAATAATTAATGACTTTGCAAAATTTTATGTAGATAATGGCAACAAACACTTCACACGATTTATTGCAATCTTTTCTTGAAAAAGAAAAACTAAGTGAGTCTTATTTCCTTGATTGTTCGTAATTTCATGATTGTCCTGAAATAAGAAAGAAAGATGTATGTGAAATGAAAAATTCGTAATCCCCAAAACGCAGCGGAATAAACGTAATTCCTTTAAATGATCAATTTTCTTCTCTTTTGATTGTTCTTGAGAATGTGTACAAGTCAAGAAGAAAAATCCCATATTTTTTCTTATATTTTTCTACAGCTATGAATATGAGAGCTAGAGAGAATAATTGTGATTGGAATGAACAATTCAATCCTGAAAGACAAATGAATAGTGGCTGAAAAATCAACCCACTAACTCCATTTTCCCCACTTCTCTCTCCTTACTACACACACTACATATGCCACTCTCTCACACAAGACATGTGTCGGTTTTGACTTGGTCCAACTGGTCCGGTCGACCGGATAAATGGTTCTCGGCCGACGTGAGTGACAAACCGGTTCGGTCGATCGAGTCTGGTCCAACCAGTTCCGATTTTTCCCAATCCAATCGAATGCCCAATCCAATTGAGCCTGCCCAATCTAATTGAGCACCTATATCAAATGTAAACTCCAACAAGCCCAATCCAGTTGATAATAGTGTGCGACCCTTTAGGTATTTGCTATGTTGGTCGTGACAACAATTGTCAAATGTAATGAGAGGTATCCAGCAACACTTCATTATTCTCAATTCACAAATAGTCCCGGTGATTCAAGTAATCACAAATTTGATCTTTTGCACTAATCTCTTTGTTGTCGATATCTAGATTGAACCTAAATCAAGGAGTAAATCAAACTTGTATAGTCAAATTAGTCATTTTCTTGATTCCTGAGTACACTAATCAAATGACATTAATGTCTCATATTAATTCACTTGTTCATGGCCTTGAATTAGTCTCACTCAATCAAGGGGCCCAAGATATCACTCCTGTTATATGGGAGGGACAAATCCTCTATCTATCGCACCTCATCCTGACATGGTTTATAAATACACCAACAAATGCTTTTATAGCCCATCTAGTTAAGACGGCGTTTGACACCATCAAAGCATACCATTAGCCAAGAAGGAAATCTTGTGTTATCTCAAGTCGAAGGATTTAGGTGCAAACATAATCATCATAAGAACACTTTTGACATTCATATAATAATCCATGAAGTGTTCTTATGAGCGAGTCTATCCAGTATCAAATACTCATGTGTTGGATTTAATATCACATATTTAATCACAACACATACTAGTCTCCACCCATTATTGTTGTCCTCAAAATTCCTCAATAATGATTGACTAGGGACATTTTAGAATAGTTCGATATAATAATTACATAACTATCTAAGGACGTTATTATATGTTTTAATACAAAAGCACGGTCGTATTCAAAACAGTAATAATGGAATTCATGCCTTTAATATTTCATCACATGAAAGAAAATACAACAATCTCTCACTTACACTAAAGACAACAACCTTGCCTTTTAGTGTATATTGTACGTAAGAACTATCTCTAAGACCAGTTCTCTTGGTATCTAATACCCATGCTACAAGTATGGCGATCATGCTGCTTTTGTGTCAGCGGCTTCGTCAGTGGGTCGCCGATATTATCATCCATGTGAACCTTGCAAATCTTCACATCTCCTCTATCAATGATCTTACGGATCAGGTGATACCACTGCAGTATATGTTTGGACCTTTGGTGAGATCGTGGTTCCTTTGATTGAGATATGGCTTCATTGTTGATACAATAGAGATCAATCACATTCGAAATGCTAGGCATCACACCAAGTTCAACAATGAACTTTCGGAACCAAACAACTTCCTTAGCAGCATTTGTTGCTATATACTCGACTTCGATTGTAGAATCCTCAACGGTCGTTTACTTTGAACTCTTCCGGCTCACAACACCGCCGTTTAAGCAAAACACATAACCCGATTGTGATCTAAAAACGTCTCTATCGGTTTGGAAACTAGCATAAGTGTAACCACTTACAATGAGGTCGTCTTCCCACCATTGATTAAGAACGCGTCCTTAGTCCTTTGCAAGTACTTAAGGATGTTATTGACGGCTATCCAGTGACATTCACCGCTCGTAGACAGGTATCTGCTCGTTATACTCAAAGAATACGAGACATCTGGGCGAGTACACAACATGGCATAATGACAGATCCAATTGCCGAAGCATATGGAATCTCACTCATGCGTTCTTTCTCATCCAGTGTCTTAGCACACTGTTGTCTTGAAAGAACCGTCCCAAGTGCTATAGGACAAAGGCCCTTTTTGGAATCTTGCATGCTAAACCGATTTAGAACTTTGTCTATATATGTACTCTGACTTAGGCCAAGAAGTCTACGTGATCTATCTGTATAGATCTTGACTCTTATGATGGAGCTTGCTTCACCTAAGTCCTTCATAGAGAAACATTGTCCCAATCAGATCTTTACAGATTCCAAGGTTGGAATGTCATTCCCTATAAGTAGTATGTCATCTACATACAAAACCAGGAATACCACCGAGTTTCCACTAAACTTTTTATAAACACAACGTTTATCAACGTTCTTGATAATACTGAACTTGCGTACGGCTTCGTCAAAATGTCGATTCCAACTTCTAGAAGCTTGTAGGTTCATTGTGTTCTGTTTACGAAAAATCCAAATTTTTTTGATTGATCTACGAACTCTACTAGACCTACGCAATTCTTGTGTTTATGGAACTGGCTCCAGAACAGCTAGTATAGCTTGTTTCAATTCCACCTGGTCACTAGTGCATGGAACTTCACCAAGTTCCCTTGGAGTTTCACCAAGCTCCAGAATTTCATTAAGTTCCACGTGGCTCTTACTTGTTTTCCCAGAAAGAAAATATTTCTCTAAAAAAAAAACCCTTTTTGAGCAACAAACACTTTGTTCTCGTTAGGAATGTAGAAGCAGTACCCGTTAGTTTCCTTAGGATACCCAACGAAAATGTACTTGACCAGACTTTGGGCTGAGCTTGTCCAAAGCTAGACGTTTCACAAACGCCTCACAACCCCAAATCTTTAAGAAAGACATACTAGGACGCCTCCCAGTCCATATTTGATATGGTGTCATTTTAATAGATTTAGGTGGAACTCTATTTAGTGTTAAAGATGTTGCTTCTAAAACATGTCCCCAAAAAGAGTTTGGAAGGCTCGCGTGACTCATCATTGATCAAACCATATCTAATAGAGTTCAATTTCTCCTTTCGGATACACCATGCCATTGAGCAGTAGTCGGAGGAGAATGTTGTTAAACAATTCTACAACTCTTTAGATAGTCACGGAATTCTTGACTTAAGTATTACCCACCTTGATCGGATCGAAGCATCTGAATACTTTTGCCAAGCTGGTTTTCCACTTCATAAGTATACTCTTTGAACTTTTCAAAGGCTTCAGACTTGTATTTCATAAGAAATACGTATCCAAAATGACTAAAATCGTGAGTAAAGGTAATGAAATGTAGATAACCACCTCTTGTATGGATATTGAAAGGACCACATATATCACTCTGTATTAGTTCCAACAAATCCTTTGCTCGTTCTCCAGTTCTAGTAAAAGCAGAAGTAGTCATCTTACCCATTAAACAAGGTTCGCATGTATCATATGATTCAAAATCAAATGATTCCAACAATCTATCTTTATGGAGTTTGGAAATGCTGTTTTCGTTTATATGACCTAAGCGACAATGTCAGAGGTATGTAGGATTATACACTTTAGTATTTATCCTCTTTGTATTTATGTTATAAACCGGTGACTCTAGGTCTAATAAGTATAAACCATTCACCAATGTAGCACTACAATAAAATACATCATTTAACGATAACGACATTCGTTGGTTTTTAATATGAATATCAAAACCCATGTTGTCCAAACAAGAGATCGGAATAATATTCTTTGTTAAGTAGGTACATAAAGACAACTGTCTAAATCTAGAACAATTCCAGAAGGTAAACTAAGACTGTATGTTTCTATAGTTAATGCAACAAATCTTGCTCCATTGCCAACGCGTAGGTCCACATCGCCTTTTGCCAGCTCTCTACTCATTTGTAGTCCTTGCACATTCATGCAAATATGTGAACCACATCTGGTATCTAATACCCATGGGAAAGTAGTCGTAGACAACTTGATCTCAATAACATAAATATCTGAGCCAGAAGCAATATTTGCTCACTTTCTAACTTTTTACCGGCAAGAAAACTAGGGCGGTTTCTCTTCCAGTGTCCTTTCTGTGCACAATGGAAACAATTTCCATCCTTAGCCACTGCGCCCTTGGGTTTCAATGCTTTCTTAGAATGTTTAGATTTTCCCTTAGGTTTGCCCGAAGGCTTGCATTTAGGCTTACTAAAATCCATGCCCATGTTGTTCTTGACCATGTCAATGGCCTTGGACTTGCCTATTTCTTTCTCGGCAGTCCTCAACAGGTTCAGAAATTTGGTGAGAGGTTTGTCTATCTCATTCTAGTTGTAGTTCAATACAACCTGATTGAATAATTCAGGCAACGATTGCAGAATCAAATCAGTGGTTAGCTCCTGGCATAGAGCAAATCCCAGTCTTTTGAGGCTCTCAATATAGTCTATCATTTTCAGAACGTGAGTTCCGACTGGTGTTCCCTCTGCCATTTTGCACTGAAATGAAGATTTCGACACATCGAATCTCTCCTGACGGGTTTGACCTTGAAAAAGTTGTCTTAGATTATTAATCATATCAAAAGCTCCCATTTCCTCTTGTTGCTTTGGAAACTCAGAGGTCATGGTCACTAACATAATACTAGACACATCTAATGCGCCATCTAATTGCTTACGATAAGCATTTCTTTCAGCGGTCGGAGCCCCAGCGAGTGGTGGATCATGAATTTGTTCCTCGAGAACATACAACTTTTTCTTGTGCTTGAGAACGATTCTCAAGTTCCTGTACCAGTCGAGGAAGTTTCCTCCCTCAAGTTTGTCCTTGTCAAGGACGGATCGCAATGATAATTAGTTTGATGCGACGATTGCATTTACAATTATATCTATAGAGAAGAATTTGTAAAATTTTAGTTGTCATATTTTAAAATCATTCAAAGGACTTTATTTAATGATTATCCCACTATTTTTTTTTCAAATGAATAACCTTAAAGTATTCATTTGGAAAGTTCAAAACTTTCTAGTAGGACCAAGACCCATATTTCATCATTCTCATGGCAGCTTTGGCTACTATACTCAAGAAGACACTTTAGGTAAGCAACACTTGCTAATCACATCAATTATGTGACTCTTGGTTGGTTAAGTAGGTAACACTTACCCTAAGTACATAAATGCACATCTCAAGCCTTTGCCCCCGACCCAATACCGAGGCAGCTTTGGCTACAAAGCTCGATATTGACAATCCAGTTAAGTATGACCCAAGGTTGACCGGCGGATATCACTAAATTATCCTTCATGCCACACCAGGATAAACATGCGCTTATTCCACTCGGAAGTTCACACTATTGTGTATCACTAAATTATCCTTCACGCCACACCAGGATAAACATGCGCTTATTCCACTCGGAAGTTCACACTATTGTGTATCTTGGCATTGACGAGGGCCCCGTTTGGAAAACAATAAACTTAATATTTAAAATTTGAAGGATTTTTAAATTGTTTCACCAAACGATGTATAATCTGATTATACGTTTGTAACACATGTTATAAAAAGAAGTAAATCATACATCATGCATCTAATGCAAAAACAGCAAATAAAATCGCGACATAGTAATAGCCCCTATACGGATTTTCCGAGCCAACAGAAAATCCTTGGTCAATCTAAAAGTGAAAAAAATAAACCTATCTATTGTCTTTCGCCTCCTTGTGGTTTCCTCCATCTGTTGGATGCCATTCTTCATCACTTGTTGCATATATAAAGACATAAAATCATATTCTATACTTTTACATAGTTGAAAGAATTCTCGAGTTACATTCGAGATTAAAATTACAACAAGAATTGATAAGATAACGCACGACACGTAGGCCATATTATAATAAAACCACTGGGTCAAAGGCTATTACTATGCACAATGCTCAAACAAACACGACAATCATGCTAAGAGCGCAAATATACACTGTCTGCCCCTTTTCGGTCGACTCAAGCCATACTCCCGGTTGACCGCGATAAGGCAGTAACCAAAAATAGTGTAAAATTAGGCCACCTCGGTCGACCCCGAACATTTCAGATCGATCGGCCTGAAAACAGACTAGTCTCGATCGACCGTGATTGCTCACCGGTCATCCAAAATCTAGGCAATAGCAAAATCCCATTTTCTAACACATGTTCGGTCTATCGCGAACCTCTTCTGGTCGACCGAACTTTTTCCAAAAAATAGAAAATAGCCAAAACCATGAATTTACAGTTCGTTCCGGGATTAGTTTAACACTTAAATGACTTGTCACAAGCTGTACAAAGGTAAAGAAATCCGATGACACGCATTATCATACTACCAAAAGAATAGGACAACGTTCCTTTAAAGGATCATTCACGAGAAAGAACAAAAAAATTGTGATAGGATATATACCTTTATCGATCTAATCGATGTTGTTCGAATTTCGCTACTTAGAACCACCAACAACAGCCTTCAGACTCCTGTTTCTATCGGTATCCACACACCAACCTCTGAGCTTGTTACTTTGTGTCTCTGATGCTAGTCCAAAGAGCTCGGAAGTTTGGAAACACTTTTCCCGGAATCCACAAAGTATAGGAAACATATGAAAACCGGAAATCAAAGAGATAAGAAAATCATATTTTCTTCTCTTTTGGATGTTCTTGAAAGTGTGTATAAGTCAAAAAGAAAAATCCCAGATTTTTTCTTCTATGAATATGAGATCTAGAGAGAATAATTGTGATTGGAATGAACAATTCAAACCTCAAAGAAAAATGAATAGTGGCTGAAAAATCAACCCACTAACTCCATTTTCCCCCTACACACACTACATATGCCACACTCTCACACAAGACATGTGCCGGTTTTGACTTGGTCCAAATGGTCCGGTCGACCCGGAGAAATGGTTCCCGAAGTGACAAACCGGTTCGGTCGACCCGAGACACTTATAGTAGTGCCCTAGGACCATTAGCATATGTTGTACGTTTTATATCTTTTTGAGCATTTCATATGAATAGTAAATTTTGCTTATGAACATCAAATGCGTGATTTGATAGTAAAACTCATTTGCTTATGTAATTACTATTCTAGTTGTCCCTAGTTTTATGTAATCTATTTTATAATGAAATAAAACTAGTATGATGTTTGACTGATGATTACGTTTTACTAATCATGTGTAATGAATACAAATCATATCATAGATGAAATATATAGGGATACATTGTATTGGACGTGATCCGTTAGAGAAGTAATACTTCATGGTCCTTAGTCATAAGTATTACTTCCTCAATACTATTTTAGAATCCTTAGGCCATATGTCTCCATTTTATTCTAGCATGTATGGAGCCACGTTTTGACTCAGTCGTACGTTGCTTTTAATCGAGTAATCAATACGACTGATGATCGGATGTAGCATCCTATCATGGGTTGAATGTGAGAGGCATTGTAAGGAATTTGTCCCTCTCTAATATTAGAGAGAGATATCCATGGGCCCCTCGATAGGGAAAGACTGTCTAAATGCATGGCCGTGCTCAAATGTATTTGATAAAGTGGTTATCAGATACTATTTGTTGGAACAGTCTACCTGGAGATCGAACATAAATATAATTAAGCTTAATAAGGGTGACGACTACCATGCCTTATGCTTAATTAGGATATCGCGAGACAAAGGGATTAAATAGTGTATTGATATTAGGTTCCGTTGTATATTCATTCACTTTGGGTAGTCACAATGTCCTGCTAGGGACCGCTTGTGATTTATGAACTCACACTACTACTAAGTGTGTTTTCATTGCCATTGTGATATGAACCTACAGGGTCACACGCATAGACGAGCTAACGAGCTTCATGTCCAGATTCAATGAATCGAGAATGTGTCTAGGTTCATTGTATCTGACATTCACTTTTATGAGAATAATAAAGTGTTATTATTTGAATTAGAGATTAGGGGCATTTTTGGTATAGCTGGGATTACGTGGGAGTTATTATCCGATAAAGACTCCCACTACCAGCAGAAGTCTAGAGGACATGGGAGTTGAGGACTCCCATTGCCGAGAGAAGTTGAGGACGTGAGAGTTAGTTCTGGAAACAAACTCTCACACCCTATATAATGATCTCTTGGCCGAAACCCTTGTGGGCTAATGTTTTTCAGCCGAAATACCTTGATATCCAGAAAACAGTTTTCTGCCTCTCCCTTTTCTCTCTAATTCCCGAATCTCAGAAAAACGATGAGCTAGCAATCGCTGCCCGTTTCGTCGCGTGGATACCGGTAGAGGGACTTTCCACAAAGGGAGATCAATCGGTGGCAGCATCCGATCCAAGAAACAGTTTCTTCCATTCAAGAATCCGATTCTTGAACCCAAAACGTAAGTTTTTCTTGCTGTTTTTCGATTTGTTTTGTATGAGCGGATCCTTCGGGAGAGGACTCATGGGTGTTTGGAACGAGTTTCCGCCCATGAATCCCTTCAGACACCTCTAGGACGACCGGGTCCGATCCAACCTGTTCCGGTTTTGCCCAATCTAATCAAACACCCAATCTAATTGGTCACCTATATCAGATGCAAACTCAAACAACATGTTCTTGAGATTGATATTCCTGAAAAGTATGCAAACAACACCCCTAGAGCTGAGAAAAATGCTTGGAAGAAGCATGTAGATGACTCCAATGATGTGGCTTGTCTTATCCTAGCCACAATGAGCTCTGAATTTCAAAACGGTTTGAAGAGGTTAAGGCTTTTCAGGTGATGGGATAACTCATGGAAATGTTCCAAGAGCAAGCCCGTCAAGAAAGGTTCCTCACTACAAAGGCATTGAATAGTTGCAAGATGGCCATAACACTTTTGTAAGTGCACTTGTTATAAAGATGAATGGTTATCTTGACCAACTTGAGAAACTTTAGGCTTCCGTTAGTCATGACATGGCCACAGATATGATCTTGGGCTCATTACCACCTGAGTACGACTAGTTTGTCATGAACTTTAACATAGGCAATATGGAGAAGTCCATACATGAGATGCTCAAACAGGCTGAATTGAACATTACAAATATTCTTGATGTTTTAATGGTTCAGAAAGGGAATTTAAAAAAGATCAAAGGAAAGGGAAAACTCATGGCCAAGAAGGGAAAAGGCAAAGAGAATCCTGAACCCAAGGCCAAGGAACTAAAAGAAGGAGTTTGCATCCATTGCAATGAACCAGGTTATTGGAGAAGGAGCTGTAAACTCTATTTGGAAGAGAAGAAAAAAGAGAAAAAGGAGAAAGCCAGTTTGACTGTCTTTCCAATTATTTTTGTTAGAGAATAACATGTCTGCTCCTACAGTTAGAGGAATAACCGGGTCGAATCACATTGTGCAGCGGAAATAAAGTGACCCGCCTCTACCAGGATCTATCACGAGTAATAACCTAAGACTACGAGATAGTGTTATACCTTTATCGGTGCTAGGATAGCTGAAACGGTTTCAGCGGTATGTTGTCACGAACGGAACGCCACCAAAGTAGGCTCCGTCTCTCCCAGTATCCACTCGATCTTCCGGGGATGGTCTTCTACTGCTTGGTGCTAGCCAATGCCTTGTAGAAGCCTTGAAGACACTCTTCAAGATGGAGTATGTATGTATGACCTTTTAGAAGAACCAGATACAGTTTTTTCTTACTTCTTTTCTATTAGCCAAAGCTAGAAAACAAGTCTAGAAAAAGCTGTCTTTTCTTTTCTATCTAATGTTCTCTATTTTCTCTCTTTTCTAAGCTTCAAATGCTGGAGAAAAATCTGACTTAGCATAATTAGGAAAATCAGTATTTTCCCTTAGTCTATCAAGAGAGAGTGGAGAGAGATAAAGGGGAAAGTGGGAGATCATGGAGAAAACCACTCCTCCACTTTCTCCACCACTTCAACCTCTAGATAAGAAATATGAGCTGAAAATATGTGTCCAATTTTCCAGCCATAAGGTCGGTCCATATGGGTTGGTCGGCCCAATCATATTGGTCGGCCCAACCCGATTAAGGGCCCAATCCAATCCCGGCCCGGCCCGACCAAATCGAATTGGCGCACCTTAGATTAAATGTACTCCAACAAGCCCAATCCAGTTGATCTATGAGTGCGACCCAAGAGGTATCTATGATGTTGGCCGTGACATCGTATGTCACAGGTAATGAGAGGTATCTAGCAACGCATCATTACCCCCAATTCATAAATATCTGGTGATTTATCATAATCACAACATTTGACACTTGTAGTTAAATCCTTTGGTCCTTGATATCTTGATTGAACACAAGTCATGGAAAAGTCATACTTGTATTGTCCAATCTTTTAGTTTCTTGATTCGCGAGTAGACAAATCAAATGACAACAATATCATATACTGATTCATTTGTTCATGGCCATGAATTAGTCAGACTCCATCAAGGGGCCCAAGATATCGCTCTCGCTATATATGAGGGACAAATCCTTTTCGCATCCCACTCATCCCCGAACAAGATTCGTGATATACCCAATAAATTCCTTTATTGCTCACCCTCATTACGGATAGCGTTTAACATTATCAAAGCATAACACTAGCCATGCAAGAACTCTTGTGAGACCTCAAGTCGAAGGATCTCATATACAACCCAGTCAAAAATTTGAGAAACACCGTTGACTATTATATAACAACCCATGGTGTGTTTCTCATGTCGGGTTTGTCCATTATAATGATTCTCTAATCATATATACCCATGTGACGATTCGATATCTTATATCAATCACTGCACATACTAGTCTTACGCATTATTATTGTCCTCGAAAATTCCATAATAATGTTCGACTAGGGACGTTTCAGAATAGTATCTCATAACAATCAATTATGAATACTATTCTAAGGACATATTATTTGTTTATGTTGTTAAGAACGCAGAAACATAATGAATAATACTGGAATTAATGCCTTTTTATTCATCAAAATGAAAATTACATAAATACGGTTACAATAATCTCCCACTTGCACTAAAGACCCAAATTACAATAAATGGTCTTTAGGGCATACTAATGGCTGTCTCTAAAGATCAGCCCTCCAGATATCGGATACCCATGGAGCTAGTGTGACGATCATGCTGCTGCTGCGACAGGTGGCTTCGTCGATGGATCGGTGACATTGTCTGCTGAATCTACTCTACATATATGCACATCACCTCTCTCTATAATCTCACGGATTAGGTGAAATCGACGTAGTACATGTTTGGACCTCTGGTGAGATCTAGGTTCCTTAGATTGGGAAATAGCCCCATTGTTGTCACAATAGAGGTCTATCGGGTTCGCAATACTAGGAACCACATCGAGGTCGGAAATAAATTTCTCGATCCAAATCGCTTCCTTAGTCGCTTCACAAGCTGCTATGTACTCGACCTCGTCAGTAGAATCTGCGATGGTTGATTGCTTTGAATCGCGCCCGACTCACAAGCACCTCCATTCAAGTTAAACACATATCCCGATTGCGATTGAAAATCATCTCTGCTCGGTTTGGAAACTAGCATCGGTGTAACCACTTACAACGAGCTCATCCGCCTCCATAAATCAAGAATCTATCCTTAGTCCTTCGTAAGTACTTGAGGATATTCTTGACTGAGATCCAGTGACGTTCACCATAATTAGACTGGTATCTGCTCGTAAGGCTTAAGGCATACGAGACATTTGGGCGAGTACATATCATGGCGTACATGATGGATCCTATGGCAGAAGCATAAGGGATCTCTTTCATGCGTTCTAATTCGGCAGGCGTTTTAGAACATTGTTTGTTCGACAGAACAGTACCATGTGCCATAGGACAAAGGCCCTTTTTAGACTCTTGCATGCTAAACCGCTTTAGCACCTTGTCTATATATGTACTCTGACTTAGGCCAATGAGTCTCCTGGATCTATCTCTATAGATCTTGACTCCAAGAATATAGCTGGCATCGCCTAAGTCTTTCATAGAGAAACACGTACTCAACCAAGCCTTTACAGACTTTAAGGTTGGTATGTCGTTTCCAATGAGTAGTATGCCATCTACATACAAAACCAGGAATACGATTGAGCTCCCACTAACCTTCTTGTAAACACAAGGCTCATCCTCATTTCTAATGATGCCAAACTCACGGACGTCATCATTAAAACGGATGTTCCAACTTCGAGAAGCCTGCTTGAGTCCATAAATGGATCTCTGAAGCTTACATACTTTTCCAGCATTCTCAGGAGTGACAAAACCTTCATGCTGTGTCATATACACATCCTCTTCAAGTTTTCCATTAAGGAAAGTGGTTTTGACATCCATTTTCCGATTTCATAGTCATAGTAAGCTGCAATAGAAAGCAAAATCCGAATGGACTTGAACATAACTACAGGGGAAAAGGTCTCGTCATAGTCAATACCATGAATTTGTTTGAAACCTTTGCGACGATGCGCCCCTTGTATGTTTGTACATTCCCTTCCATGTCGGTTTTAATCTTAAAAACCCATTTGCACCCTATGGGAGTTACCCCTTCAGGTGGATCAACCAAGATCCAGACTTGGTTTGTATACATGGAGTCCATTTCAGTTCTCATGGCCTCAAGCCATTTCTCAAAATCTGGGCTATTAATTGCCTATTTGTAGGTTGAAGGTTCATCGTGATCCACAAACATAACATCACCATGTTCTGTTATGAAAAATCCAAATTTTTTTCGGAGGTGGGACGACGAACTCTACCGGACTCTACGCAATTCTTGTGTTTCTTGAATCTAGTGCTTTGGCCGCATATCTGTTTGTGGCACTCCGTCGCACAACAACTTGTGGAGTCTCGTTCAATTTCCATCTCATCATTAGTGCTAGTTTGAGAGTCCCGGAACTTCATAAAGTTCTACACTACTCCCACTCGTGTTTCTAGAAACAAATTCTTTTTCTAGAAAGACTCCCGTGCGAGCAACAAACACTTTGTTCTCGTTAGGGGATATAAAAGTAGTATCCTTTAGTTTCCTTAGGATAACATACAAATATGCACTTTTCAGATTTTGGAGCCGACTTATCGTAAGTCGAGCGCTTTACAAAAGCTTCACAGCTCTAAATCTTGAGGAAAGACAAACTGGGGACGCTTCCCTGACCCATAACTCGTATGTCGTCTTTGCAACTGATTTAGATGGAACGCGGTTAAGTGTTAAAGATGTTGTCTCTAGTGCGTGTCCCCAAAAGGAATTGGGCAGGCTCGTGTGACTCATCATAGAACGAACCATATCTAATAAGGTTCTGTTCCTCCTTTCAGACACTCCATTCCATTGTGGAGTAGCTGGAGGAGAAAGTTTTGAAACGATTCCACAATCTTTTAGATAGTCACAGAATTCTTGACTCAAGTACTCTCCTCCTCGATCAGATCGAAGAACCTTAATACTCTTGCCAAGTTGGTTTTCTACTTCTAGTTTAAACTCTTTAAACTTAGCAAATGCTTCGGATTTGTGTTTCATCAAGAACACATATCCATACCTACTGAAGTCATCAGTAAAGGTAATGAAGTAGAGGTAACCACCCCTTGCATGTATATTAAAAGGGCAACATACATCACTATGTATTAGTCCTAATAAAGCATCGGCTCTCTCACCTAGCTTAGTGAAAGGTGATGCAGTCATCTTACCCAACAAACAAGATTCGCATCGATCATAAGACTCGAAGTCAAATGATTCAAATAGCCCATCTTTATGGAGTTTGGATATGCCATCTTCGTTTATGTGGCCTAAGCGACAATGCCAGAGGTATGTCGGATTAGAATCATTAGTCTTAATCCTTTTGTTATTTATATTTAAAATTGGCATATCAAGATCTACAACATATAGACCATTAATCAAAGAGGCGCTTGCATAAAACATATTATCCAGAAATAGCGACAATCGTTGGTTTTTTATCGAAATCTCAAAACCTTTCTTGTCCAAACAAGAAACTGAAATAATATTCTTAATTAAACTAGGTACATAGAAACAGTTTTCTAAACCCAAAACAAGCCCTGAAGGCAAAGTAAAATTACAAGTCCCTACAGCTAGGGCTGCAACACGTGCTCCGTTGCCAACTCGTAGTTCTACTTCACCCTTTGCCAACTCTCTACTCCTTTGCAGTCCCTTCACATTAGTACAAATGTGAGAACCACATCCGGTATCAAATACCCAAGAAGTAGTTGTATTTAAATTGATATCAATCATATTAATATCTACAACATAAATACCTGAGCCCGAAACAACATTTGCTTTCTCCTTTTCCAGCATTTTCCGTGCAAGATAGATTTTGCAGTTCCTTTTCCAGTGACCCTTCTCACCACAATGATGACAGATAGAGTCCTTGGCTACACCACCCTTAGGTTTCAGTGCATTGTTGAAAGTGGTTTGCTTGCCCTTGGGCTTACCTTTCGGTTTGCCTTTGGGTTTCACAAAACCTTTGCCTTTGCCCTTTTGCACCATCAGTATGGTGTTGGGCTTGGACTTGCCTATTTCCTTCTCGGTAGTCCTCAGTATATTCAACAACTCAGGCAATGGCTTGTCAATTTAATTCATGTGATAGTTCAGAATGAACTGACTGTATGATTCAAGCAACGATTGCAAGATCAAATCGATCGACGACTCTTGTCCCAAAGGAAATCCCCAGCTTTTTCAAGGTTCGAACATAACCTATCATCTTAAGAACGTGAGTTCCTACTCGCATTCCTTCGGACATTTTGCACTCGAAAGAGAGATTTCGATACATCGAATCACTCTCGGAGTGCTTGCCTCGATATAGTTGCTTCGGGTGAGCCAAACGATCTCATAAGCCCCCCATGTCCTCATGTTGCTTCGAAGCTCGAGTTCATGGTGACAAGCATGAGGCTAGACACATCTAAAGCATCACTAACATGCTTCGATAAGCACTTCTATCGGCGCCGAGCGCGAGCCTCCAGTGTAGCGAGAATAGGTCTGTCTCGAGACATACAACTTTCTTTCATGCTTGAGAACGATTCTCAAGTTCTCGAACCAATAGAGGAAGTTAACTCCCTCTAATTTGTCCTTCTCAAGGACAGAACGCAGTGATAGTGTTTGGTTTGAATTTGCCATTTTTCTACAACAAAATACATATGCAAAGTAAGTACCGTAAAAAAAAATCATTATTAGGTCTTTATTTTTTTTAATGATACTATTTTCTTCGAGTGAATAACCCTCATTATCAACTCAGAAAGTTCGTTATCTTTCTAGCGGGCCAAGATCCATATTTCACCTTGTTCTGAGTCAGCTTTGGCTGATCGCCCAAAACTTGGTTATTTAGGTAGGCAACGTTTGCCAATTGCATCAAATTATGTAATTCTTGGTTAGTTGAGTGAATATTATTTATTCAAGTGTATCATTATACACTTTTCTCAACTCTTTTGCCTCTAGATCCTCAATCCATTTATTGATATAATCCAGTTAACTAGGACCCTAAGTTTTAGCCGGCGGATATCACAACTTATCCTTCGCGCCTCACCCGGATAGACACGTATGCACAGCTTTGGCATGTCCCATACTAATGTTGATCTAGGCCTTGACGAGGGCCAAACTAAGGAAGGCACTAATTAATATTTAATTGAGGGGTTTTGTTTTTAATAATCTCACCAGAAAAGCATAAATAAAACAGTTTATGCTTATATACATATGCATCCAATACATAAAAGTAAAATGCAATAGTAATCGCCATATCCTATTCGATTTTTCCAAGCCAATGGAAAAACAGTGAAGTCAGTCTAAGGGTGTGAAAAAAAACTCTATTTTACACCGTCTTGACCTTCAGGTGGTTGCCTCCAAATCTTCATCACAGCTGTTCCTTCTCCTAATCTAGAATATTACATAATTCTAAGGAAACCTCGAGTTACATTCGAGGGGATTTAATGAGAAGAAAAATTACAACTTTTGATAGAAAAATAGGCACGATACGTAGATCGTATTATAAAATAAACCAATAGGGTAAAGGCGACTACTATGCATTATGCTCAATTAACATAACACTTTATGGAAAAACGAGCAAACAGTAAAATGAACATTTCAAATTCTGCCTCGGGGTCGGTCGACCGGTCGGTGGACCAAACAGGAACTTCGGTCGACCGAAGACCAACTCGGATCGACCGAAGATCAACTTGGTTGATCCGAACCCAATTATTTAGTTACTGACTTACCTCGGTTGACCAGAGATGAGTCCCGGTCGACCGAAATGCCAGAAAATGAGATTTTTCAACTTTTGAAATGACTTCAAAACTGGAAAATCTCAATTCTCATACATTCAAAATGATGAAAATATATGTCATACATAATATACAACATTTCTAGCAATACTAAGGCATGCAAAACATAGATTCAAAATCTATATGCAAACACTATAACACATTAAGTGTATAGGGTACTCGTGAGTGGCTCTGATACTACTGTTAGAGGAATAACCGGGTCGAATCACATTGTGCAGCGGAAATAAAGTGACCCGCCTCTACCAGGATCTATCACGAGTAAGAACCTAAGACTACGAGATAGTGTTATACCTTTATCGGTGCTAGGATAGCTGAAACGGTTTCAGCGGTATGTTGTCACGAACGGAACGCCACCAAAGCAGGCTCCGTCTCTCCCAGTATCCACTCGATCTTCCGGGGATGGTCTTCTACTGCTTGGTGCTAGCCAATGCCTTGTAGAAGCCTTGAAGACACTCTTCAAGATGGAGTATGTATGTATGACCATTTAGAAGAACCAGATACAGTTTTTTCTTACTTCTTTTCTATCTAATGTTCTCTCTTTTCTCTCTTCTCTAAGCTTCAAAAGCTGGAGAAAAATCTGACTTAGCATAATTAGGAAAATCAGTATTTTCTCTTAGTCTATCAAGAGAGAGTGGAGAGAGATAAAGGGGAAAGTGGGAGATCATGGAGAAAACCACTCCTTCACTTTCTCCACCACTTCAACCTCTAGATAAGAAACATGAGCTGAAAATATGTGTCCAATTTTCCAGCCATAAGGTCGGTCCATATGGGTTGGTCGGCCCAACCCGATTAAGGGCCCAATCCAATCCCGGCCCGGCCCGGCCCAATCGAATTGGCGCACCTTAGATTAAATGTACTTCAACACCTACTTCATGAGTATTAGATTCCAGTTGTGGTTCTCACATTTGTTCAAATGTGCAGGGGTTGAAAATAAGTAGATCACTGGCAAAAGGAGAAGTGGACATTCGAGTAGAAAATGGAGCTGGACTTGATGCAGTAGCTACATGGACATTTGATTTAGTTTTCCCAAGCAGCCTTGTTATTGTACTGAATAATTGTCTTTATGTTCCCACTTTGAGTATGAATATTATTTCAGTTTCTTGTTTGGATATTGATGGTTTGGAATTTAATATTAAGAATAAAATTTGTTCCTTTCATAAAAATTGTATTTTCTATGGAGATTCCTCTTTGATGAATGGACTCTATGTTATTAACCTCGATGAATCCAATAGCAGGACCATCTATAACATTAATACAAAGAGGTTTAAATCAAATAATTTAAATCAAACATACCTTTGGCATTGTCGTTTGAGTCATATCAACGAGAAACGCATATCAAAACTCTATCAAGATGAGATTTTGACATCATTCGACTTAGAGTCTTATGAAACACGTGATTCTTGTTTATTAGACAAAGTGAGAGAGCTTCTGATTTGTTGGGCCTCAAACATACTGATGTACGTGAACCGATAAATACTAGCGCTAGAGAAGGATATCAGTACTTAATTACATTTACAGATGATTTGAGTAGATATGACTATGTCTATCTAATAAAACATAAATCTGAATCTTTTGGAAGATTCAAAGAATTTCAAAATGAAGTACAAAATCAACATGGAAATTGTATTAAAATATTTCAATCGGATCGAGGTAGTGAATATCTTAACCAAGAGTTTGACAAACATCTTAGATTTTGTGGAATTGTTTCACAATTAACTCCTCCTGGCATACCACAATGGAATGATATCTCAGAACGAAGAAATCACACCTTATTAGATATGGTTCGATCCCTGATGAGTCAAACTAGTTTTCTAATTTCCTTTTGGGGTTACTCCCTAGAGACTCCTCCTTCTAAAGTAGTTCAGAAAACTCCATATGAGATATGGGCTGGAAAACGACCTAGTTTGTCATTTTTCATGATTTGGGAATGGGAAGCTTATGTAAAACACTTATTATCTGAAAAACTCACCCTTAAATCTGACAAGTGTTTATTTCTGGTATATTCTAAGGAAACTAAAGTGTATTACTTCTATCTTCCATCAGAAAACAAAGTGTTTGTTGGTCGAAATAGAGTATTCCTTGAAAGAGAATTTATTTCCAAAAAGAACAGTAGGAGTAAGATCCATCTTGAAGATATTCAAGATCCACAAAAAACATCTGAACTAACTTTGGAACCTCAAGTAAGCTCACGCGCTGATAATGAGCTTCAATATTTGACACAAGGCTCCAGGAGGTCAAGTCGAGTTCATCAACAACCTAAGAGATATGGATTTTTTGTAACTGATGATCATCATATTGATTGATCAAAATGAACCCAGTTCCTAAATATAGGCAATTCAGAGTTCTGAGTCTACCAAGTGGCTAGAAGCTATGAAGTCTAAGATGCAATACATGTATGATAACCAAGTGTGAACTTTGGTTGACCCACCCGAAGGTTGTAAGATCATCGGTAATAAATGGGTGTTCAAAAAGAAAACCAACATGGATGGTAATGTACACACTTTTAAATCTCGACTAGTAGTTAAATTTTATGGACAAATTCATGGTATAGACTATGATGAAACATTTTCTCCTGTCGTTATGATAAAATGTATTAGGATTTTACTTGCTATAGCTGCATATTATGACTATGAGATATGGCAAATGTATTTTAAAACTGCGTTTCTTAATGGAAAGATTCTCGAGGATGTCTTTATGACACAACCTGAGGGCTTTGTTCATCCATCGAATCCTAACAAAGTGTGTAAGCTTCAAAGTGAAGGGATTCATGGGTAGAAAGTCGTTCTAAACACCCATGAATCGTCCCCGGAAGGATCCTCTCATACTATAGGAATCGAAATTTGATAGAAAATACTTATGAATTTTTGTTAATGGTTAATGGTTTCTGATTTCAGATGCTTTGTTGTAGCCACCAAAAGCCTTTCATTACGAAATTCCTCTCTACCGGTATCCAGGTGACGAAGAGATGGCAGAAAATCTTATTTTCTGAGTTCTTTGTTTTCTGAGTTTCGGAAATCTTGAGAGAAGGGATGACAGAAAACCTTATTTTCGAGTGTTAGTATTGCGGCTCTAAAAAAGATATCCTTAGGGTTTCGCCCAAAAGAGATTATGTAGGGCGTGAGAGTTTTTTTCCGAAAACTAACTTCAACGTAATCCCACCAACCTCTTCTGGTAGTGGGAGTTTTTATTGCATAATAACTCCCACGTAATCCCAGCGAAAGCCAAATACCGAAAATGCCTATCCTTAATCTATAATTAGAATAATAACATTTTATTATTCTCAGAAAAATAAATGTCAGATACAATGAACCTAGACACATTCTAGATTCATTGAATATGGACATGAAGCTCGTTAACTCGTCTATGTGGGTGACCCCGTATGTTCATATCACAATGACAATGAAAACACACATTTAGTAGTATGTGTTTATAAATCACAAGCGGTCCCATGCAGGACGTTGTGACTACCCAAAGTGAATGAATGTACGGTGGAACCAAATATCAATCCACTATTTAATCCCTTTGTCTCGCGATATCCAAATTAAGCATAAGACATGGTAGTACCCCTTATAAAGCTTAATTGTATTTATGCTCAATCTCCAGGTAGACTGTTCCAACAAATAGTATTTAATAACCACTTTATTAAATACATTTAAGCATTGCCATTCATTTAAACAGTCTTCCCTATCGAGAGGCCCATGGATATCTCTCTCTAATATGAGAGGGACAAATCCCTTACGATGCCTCTCACATTCAAGCCATGATTGGATAATACATCTGATCATCAATCATATTAATTACTTGATTAAAAGTAACGTCTGACTAAGTCAAAACATATCTCTATTCATGCTGGAAACAATGGAGAAATAAGGTCTAAAGATTCCAAATAGTATTGAGGAAGTAATACTTATGACTAAAGAACCATGAAGTATTATTTCTCTTTCGAATCACGTCCTATACAATATATCCCAATATACTGTATCTATGATATGATTTGTGTCCATTACACATGATCAGTAAAATATTATTTTATTGTATAGAACATTACATAAAACTATGGACAATTAGGATAGTAATTGCATAAGCTAATGAGTTTTACCATCAAATCACATATTTGATTACAAAAGCAAAATTAACTAATCAAATGACATGCTCAAAATATATAAAATGTACAACATATGCTAACGGTCCTAGTGAACTACTAACAATCTCCCACTTGTCCTAGGTCTAATCATAAATGATCCTCAATCCCATTGACCTAGTATGACTCTCATGTTTAGGTTGCGGGAGTGGCTTGGTCAATGAATCTCCAATGTAGTCATCTGTATGAACTTTGCAAATCTTAACATCTCTTCTGTCAATGATCTCTCTAATTAGATGGAAACGCCTGAGAATATGTTTGGATCGTTGGTGAGATTTAGGTTCCTTAGCTTGTGAAATGGTACAAATATTATCACAATAAAGGCCCACTGCAATATATAGTATTTACGCTCTGAGAATGTGTAAGTGATACACATCATATCATAGATACAAATTGGAATATACAGTATCAGACGTGATCTGAAAAAAGGAGTAATATTGCATGGTTCTATAAGTCATAAGTATTTCTTCCTCAATACTATTTGGAATCCTTAGACCTTATGTCTTCATTGTTTCCAGCATGAATAGAGTTATGTTTTAACCTAGTCGAACATCACTTTATATATTTTGAGCCCCTCGATACGGAAGCACGTTTAAATATGCATGGCCGTGCTCAAATATATTTAATAAAGTGGTTATTAAATATTATTTGTTGAACAGTCTACTTGAAGATCAAGTACAAATACGATTAAGCTTTATAAGGGTGAAAATTGTTAGTAGTGCCCTAGGACCATTAGCATATGTTGTACATTTTATATCTTTTGAGCACGTCACTTGAATAGTTAATTTTGGTTTTGAACATCAAATATGTGATTTGATAGTAAAACTCATTAGCTTATACAATTACTATTATGATTGCCCCTACTTTTATGTAATGTTCTATTCAATGAAATAAAACTAGTATGATGTTTGATTGATGACCATGTTTTACTAATCATGTGTAATGGATACAAATCGTATCATAGATACATACTAGGATATATTGTGTGGGACGTGATCCGAAAGAGAAGTAATACTTCATGGTTATTTTAGTCATAAGTATTACTTCCTCAATACTATTTGGGATCCTTAGATCTTATGTCTTCATCATTTCCAGGATGAATGGAGCTACGTTTTGACTCAGTCGAAGGTTACTTTTAATCGAGTAATTAATACAACTAATGATCAGATGTAGTATCCTATCATGGCTTGAATGTGGGAGGCATTGTAAGGGATTTGTCCCTCTCTTATTAGAGAGAGATATCAGTGGGGCCTTATACTTAATTTGGATATCGGGATCGGAAATACAATTAAGCTTTATAAGGGTGACAACTACCATGCCTTATGCTTAATTTGGATATCGGGAGACAAATGAATTGAATTTTGGATTGAGATTTGGTTCCACCGATCATTCATTCACTCTGGGTAGTCACAATGTCCTTCTAGGGACCGCTTGTGACTTATGAACACATACTACTACTAATAATATTTTCATTGCCATTATGATATTAACCTACAGGGTCACACACATAGACGAGTTAACGGGCTTTATGTCCAGAATCAACGAATCTAGAATGTGTCTAGGTTCATTGTATCTAACATTTATTTTTCCGAGAATAATAAAATGTCATTATTCGAATTAGAGATTAAGGATGGGCCTTTTCAGTATTTGCATTTGGCTGGGATTACGTGGGAGTTATTATGTGATAAAAAATTTCCACTATCAGAAGAAGTTGGGATTACGTGAGAGTTGGTTTTCGAACAAAGTCTCATGCATATATAATCTCTCTTGGGCGAAGCCCTAGTGACAATTGTTGGTGAGCCGCAAAACAAAAGCTAAAACCCGAAATTCAAAACTGCCATCCTTTCTCTCTAGATATTCCAGATTAGAAAAATACAGAGCTAGCACTCACTACTCGTATCGTTGCGTGGATATCGGTAGAGAGAAATTCTGCAAGGGACAACTTTTGGTGGTTACAGCACAACACCCGAAATCAGAATTCTACCCCAAAAATTGTAAGTCTTTTTCGATTCTTTTCGATTCCCATAGTATGAGCGAATCCTATCGGGGACGATTCATGGGTGTTTAGAACGAGTTTCTACCCATGAATCCCTTCAGTGGTATCAGAGCCTTGTTCATACTATTCGAATTCGATAATGTTAATCACAACCATAACATATATCAATCTCGATTTGATATGTGTATGTGTGAGACCGAAAAACTGTTTTTCGTAATTCTGATATATGCAATATATGTTCATTTATTGATCTGATTAATATGCTTATTTACATGATTCGATTTGTTTTAATTTGATTAATTTTGCATAAACTACTCATGTATGCAATCTCTCATTAATTCGATCAATAATGCATAAACTGCTTTTGTATGCTATCTGGTTTTAATATCGATAACGTATAAATTGGTTATTTATATGGATTACATTGTATAAACTAGTTAATTCAATTATATATATGTTAGGAGATTGATGGTTAAGTCGGGGCAGAAAACTCATTCCATGAGCAAAGAGGAAATAAGATTTTTCTTCCGGGCCCCTCTGCAAGGGGCGCTGCCCCTAGGACACCGTCCAGAGGTTGCAGCCCTAAGACTTCGTATTTCTACTAGTTACTTGATTTTATTATTCTTTATGTGATTTTTAGCATGGTGAATAGCATGACCTACTATACCTCTCTTGTTTTACATTTATTGGGCTGTAATTTATAATATTGTCTGCAAACCGTTTTTCAATGTAGTAAAATTGTAGTTTCTTTTTTATGTTGGTTTTATTGCTTTATCTTGAAGGCTAGGTATGCCCATGCAATTATGTTACAAGATTGGAGGACGCTGGATCGAAAACTCTATCCATGTAATGGGTATTGACATAGATTGACCATTGGCTCCCACAAGGCTCGTGGGAGTCATTATAGAATTAGGCCATGCTATCTCACATTTAATTTTATTTATCTTGTATTATGCATGTGATGCTTAATTCTTGTCTTATGGGGTCTAACAACATATCCGTCACATTAAAAATTGTTTTAATTAAGTCTTAAAATGCCTTCCATTTTCTAAGCATTTTTTAAGCTTGGATCATCATATTGTCTACTTGCCAAAGCAACATATAAGTGGTTATCTAGACAAAAGGAGATGGGAAAATAGTGATTTCCACAAGCTTATATATGGTTCGACTTAACTAGGCTATCAAAATAGTTTTGAGGCTAGGGCATAACATGGGAATAGCCGGGACATTTAGATGTCAATCCCATGGTTCGATTTTACTTTAATTGTGGGTGATAAGCCAAAGCTTACTTATAATTATTGCAAAATGGTTTCTCAACTATTTATCAAGTGTTGAATAATTGTGGAAAGTCTTTGCTCAAAAATTAATCAATGACTTTGCAAACAATTTTTTAATGTAGATAATGGAAGCTAACACTTCACACAATTCATTATGATCTGTTCTTGAAATAGAAAAACTAAGTTAGTCCAATTTCCTTGATTGGGCTCACAACTTAAGGATTGTCCCTAAGCAAAAAAATAAAGCTATATGTTCTCGACACTAATATTCCTAAACATTCTGCAAACAACACCCCTAGAGCTGAGAAAGATGCTTGGAAGAAACATGTTGATGATTCTAACGATGTGACTTGTCTCATATTAGCCACAATGAGCTCTAAGGTTCAAAAATAGTTTGAAGAGGTTGAGGCTTTCCAGATGATGGGCCATCTCAAGGAAATGTGTCAAGAGCAAGCCCGTTAAGAAAGGTTCCTCACCACAAAGGCATTGAACAGTTGCAAGATGGCCCCTGGCACCTCTATGAGTGCACATGTTCTTAAGATGAAGGGTTATCTTGACCAACTTGAGAAACTTGGGGCTCTCGTAGGTCATGACATGGCCACATATATGATCTTGGACTCAATACCACTTGAGTATGACCAGTTTGTCATGAACCTCAACATGCATGCTATGGAGAAGTCCATACATGAGATACACGGGAAGCTCAAACAGGTTGAACTGAACATTAAGAAGACCTCTGATGTCTTAATGGTTCAAAAAGGGAATTTCAAGAAGAACAAAGTAAAGGGAAAGCCCATGACCAAGAAGGGCAAAGAAAACAAGCTCAAGCCCAAACCCAAGGCCAAGGCACCAAAGAAAGGGGTTTGCTTCCATTGCAATGAACCAGGTCATTGGAAACGGAACTGCAAGCCCCTACTTGGAAGAGAAGAAAAGGAGAAAGCCAGTTTGACTGTCTCTCCGGTATTTATGCTATTGAGATTAACATGTTTGTTTCTACTTCTTGTTTAGATATTGATGGTTTTGAAATATATATTAACAATAAAATTTGTACCTTTCATAAAGATTGTATCCTCTATGGAGATGTCTCTTTGATGAATGGACTATATATTATTAACCTCGATGAATCCATTAACAGGACCATCTATAACATTAATACAAAGAGGTTTAAATAAAATGACTTAAACCAAACATACTTCTGCCGTTGTCGTTTGGGCCACATCAACGAGAAACGCATATCAAACTCCATCAAGATGGGATTTTGACATCATTTCATGACTTAGAGTCTCATAAGACATGTGATTCTTGCTTATTAGGTAAAATGACTTTTTTTTAATGCCACCATCGTGGTGGGGCGATCCCCATATGTAAAGTAAAACAAATGAGGACAAACGGGAGGAGGACTAAAGCCTTAACCTCCCCAAAAGATGTACAAGCACCCAAACATATAAAAGCAATGAAAAGTACCCTCATGCATTTTAGAAAATGCACAAGGATGATACAATAAAACTATGCTAAGAAGTAAAACCATAGATACCGAGTAAAGCCATAACAAGGGCACCTAGTTACAAGACTCGAATATATGGCGTACCAATTTTATCAAGTTGTATTAATCCGCGAATATGACTTGGCAATAAACGAAAGTCGTCAAAGTGATTTGCCGAATGTGAAGAGCATGCCAAGTTTGCTAAAGCGTCCGCCACCGTATTAATTTCGCGGTAAACATGAACAACCTTGCGATCACCAAGAATAGCTAATATTTTGCGAAAATTAAGGTCAAACCTCCAAGATGAAATAGTACCTTTAATCAAAGCACCCGCTAGAACTTATGAATCTGTCTGAATTTGAAAACGATGTATATCACACATTCGCGCCATTTGTAAGCCCGCTAGGAAAGCTTCTATTTCGGCCACAAAGCTTGTTTTGTAATCACCAATCAAGCTCGAAAAGGCACTTATAAAAACACCATAAGGATGCCTAAGAATACCACCAATGCTGAAGACTCCAGGATTTCCCTTTGAAGCTCCATCAATGTTCAAAATAGCCTCTCCTACCTCAGCATTTCCGCCCCATCTCAGCACCAATGTTTGCCTCATCTAAAATGAGGCATTCTTTGGCATAATATTCTTAGCCTTCATCAATGTAACTGTATAATCCCTGAACTGCGCTAAGATACTGGATAAAGAAGTAATCGTGGCCTCATTCACAAAGCGACACCTCACTTTCCACAGTAACCAACCAGCCGAGCAAGCCATTACTATGATCAATTGAAACCCCCCCCCCCCCAATTTAAAGGGCGAGCAAACCACCAAATAGAAAGCAACTCCCGTAAAGTATCCACCTTGTTGGTATCAGCAATTAAACCAACCTGAACAGTGGCTTCATGCCATATCCTTCGAGCTAACGGACATTGAACGAACACATGATCATAAGTCTCCATTGCCCCCAAACAAGCACAACGAGAAGCCGAAGGGACTCCAAAACATTTTCGATCCTCATCCAATGCCAAAAAATGATTTAGCAATTTCCACATAAATAGAGAAAGAGATAAAGGAAGAACCTTATTCCAAATGCATTTCCTTGAGTGATGAGCAACTCCCAAATCCCTTAAACATGCTATTGCCGAGGCGAGAGTGAAATTACCATGTTGTGTTTCCATCCAAATCAGCCTATCATTTTTTGTTAGTGGCCCCAATTGAATTTCAGGCAGTTTCTCTATAATCGGCTGTGGAAGGTAGCCGCTAAACTTATCCCTGTCCCAGATTTTGCCGGCACAAAATTCCTTAATCCGGGAGCTGCCCAAAGTTTCTTCCGGGTTCATCAACCATTGGTCCAAAGAGCCTTCCAATGTATAATTTTTATACACAAAGGTTGAGTCTCCACCCCTCAATAGACAAGTAATGTGAGGTTCAACCTTATTTTTAACTTGCATCATTCTCCTCCAACTCGGCGAGCACCCCCACCCCAACTACCAAGCTCAATTTAACATGAATTAGGTCCTTACAATATCTTATCTTAACACATTCGGTCCACAGAGAGTTCCCTATTCGAATTTCCACCATAATTTCCAAGAAAAGCCATCATAAAAAGTCAAAAGAGAAATAACACCCACTCAATTACTCTCCACCTCTCTAGACATATTCTGCCATGACATCCAATGTTTTTTTTCTCAACCCCATATGTTTGTCCCCAGACGAAGCGCGAGAACATTCGCTATAAGGAAATCATAACAAAACGGGGAACATTACAAGAGGAGAGAATATCCATAGGTATAGAATTAAGAATTGAGCATACCAGCTACGATTCGTCCCCCCATACTTAAAAGATTCCTCTGCCATCCTTCAATTCTTACGGCAATTGTGTTTAATATAGGTTGAAAATATATAACTTTCGAACGTCCCGGATATATCGGGCATCCAAGATATTTCATAGGAAAATCCTCTTCATTGAAACCAGTCACTGATTGGATCATAGACTTTGATGCAATGTTCTTACGATTGGACGTATAGAAGGAGCTCTTCCCGATGTTGATTCGCTGGCCCGAATTATCCTCATATAGTCGAAGAAACTCCATGAGACGGAGAATGCTTTTCTTTTTACCATTCATAAAAATAACAATATCATCCGCGAAAGCTAGATGTGAAATAATAAGAGACTTCCTAGGAACATGATAGTGCTCAATTATATCTACTGCAGTCAAATTATTTAGCCCCCGGGGCAGGCACACTGCCGCTAAAATGAACAGTAATGGCGAGAGAGGGTCACCTTCTTTCACTCCTCGCTTTGCATTGCATTAACCATAAGAAGCACCATTAACCATCACCAAAAACCAATTCGATTTCAAGACATTCTCTATCATATTAATAAAATGATGACCAAAGCCGAAACGACGTAAAATAAGAATGAGGAAAGAATGTGATACTCTGTCAAAAGCCTTTTGCATATCGAGCTTAATGATTAAATTACCCCTGGTCTTGTTATTGATAGAATGAACCATTTCCATGGCCAACAAAATATTATCAGAAATAGATCTACCGTTAATAAAACCAGATTGATTAGAGCAGATAATTGAAGGCAAGAGGGTGGCAATTCTCGATGCCATAACTTTCGAAATAACCTTATACATACATATGACTAAAGCTCTCTTTACTAGACAAAGTGAGAGAGCTTCTGATTTATTGGGCCTCAAACATACAAATGTATGTGGACCAATAAACACTAGTGCTAGAGAAGGGTTTCATTACTTCATCACGTTCACAGATGATTTCAGTAGATATGGTTATGTCTATCTAATGAAAAAGTAAATAAGAACCTTTTTGAAGATTCAAAGAATTCCAAAATGCAGTACAAAATCAACTTGGTAAAAGTATTAAAATACTTCGATCAGATTGAGGTGGTGAATACCTTAACCAAGAGTTTGATGAACATCTTAGAGGTTGTGGAATTGTTTCACGATCAACTCCTCCTGGTTCACCATAATGGAATGGTGTGTCAAAACAAAAAAATCTCACCATACTAGATATGGTTCGATCGTGATGAGTCAAACCAGTCTTCCAATTTCCTTTTGGGGACTACGCCCTAGAAACTGCTGCACTCATATTGAATAGAGTTCCTTCAAAACCGGTTCAGAAAACTTCGTAAGAGATATGGATTGGGAAACGACCTAGTTTGTCATTTCTCAAAATTTGGACATGCGAGGGTATGTAAAACGCTTATTATTGTAAGCCATAAGGGCAAATGTGAGCAATCTTGTTTTGATGAAAACAAGACATTAAGAAGTTGTAATGTTTGTGTGAGCTTGTGTTTCAATGATAGGATATTATGAACTCACACATACATTTAAAAAGTTAGCTTCTTGTGGACATCAAAGATCATTATAAAACAAGAAGAAGCTATATTTTGCAAGTCTTCAATGGCACAAGCTTAAAGGTCATTCACAATGCCATTAAAAGATATTGCAAAAATCAAAGGAAGATCAACAAGTGTTGAAGTCCAAGATGCTACAACTTGACAAGACTACAATGGACTTCATCACAAGTAGAGGTTGATCAAAGGTATCAAGTCCATGCTCAAAGAGGAACTCATCTTGAAGACTTGAAGATCAAGAAGAAGATTAGTCAAGAAGCTTATAGGTATATTTCTTGTGACTAATGAACATAATTGTTGTTAAGGTGATCACTTAGGAAAAGAATTTGGTAGAAAAGTATAAAAAGTTTGAGAACCTTATTCACCCCCCCCTCGTAAGGTTTTCCCCTTCGGGTATTGCAATTACCCTAGAGGTATTTCAATTGGTATCAAAGCCTAACCTCCTTTTTTTGTTAGGATTAACACTGTAGGAGGATCTATGGCCTTACGCTTTTCTACCCACTCGTTAGAAGAGTGCATCTTACCTTCCTCTGATGACTCAATCTTCTTTATTTTGGAGAAATAATTATAGTATGTGTGTTTATTGATAAATTCACCTTGTTGAGCTTTATAGATATAAGAATCGGTGTTCCTTCAATCAACAAGCAAGGTGACGAGATGTTTAAAGACAACAGAGAGATTACAAGAGATGATAGAACCAGAAGGAAGAGGAAAAATATGCCACAAAGCTTTAAAGTTATATACTCAAAGAAAAGTGGAATTGGGGGCGGTTTAAAAGGAGATGTGCCAATAGAAGAAATTCAAAATCACTCCTTAGCACTTAGATTCTCAAAGCTCAAATGACAATCAATTGAGGATCCAAGGTGCTTAAACTCAAGGAGCAAAGCTACAAGTGATGACAATGAACAAAATGTCAATCTATAATCATCATTACTTGGTAAGAAAGCCAAGGTATCAAATTCACCTTCCCATGTAATAATCTTTTGATTGATGTGGTTTATTTTATGAGTTAGGTTGTTTTTGTCTTGGTTTATTTTTTTTCTTGCTCTTTTGTATATGTTGCATCTCACATTTTATAATGTCATATTCATAAAGATATCCTTAGGATGATCTATACATGTTCATGTTTACTTTGACTTAGGTATCTATGAGACATAGCATATGCAATTAGATCGATTCTTGTTTTTACTTTGGCATACATCATCTAAGAACCCTTCTAGTTGTTTTGCATTTCCCTTAGACATGTATGTGCATCTTGAGGATTTTGAGCTAACCTTGAAGGACCTTTTAAAAGGAACCTATTAGTTCTCAAGATTTCCTTGTAGGTACAAGAAGTTCAATGCTTCTACATGAAGATTGAAACCACAAGGAAGGGCGAAAATGAGCTAAGACTCCAAGAAAAGAGTCACGTGCAAAGGGTTGTAAGATTGTAGAGGGTTCATCAAGAAAATAAACTTCATCCATCATTATGACTCTACAATCACTATTAGGGAAGAGGAGATTGCATCCAATTCATCAATCAAGGACGAACAAAAGAGAAAAAGGGGGCAATCAAATGTCACCTCTTCAAAGAGTTTCAAAAGAAGGTGTTGATCATGACAAAGATCACACAAAAGGCCTCATTGGACATTGATGATCAAAGATCAACCAAATGGTAAAACGTCCAAGCTCTTTGAGAAATGAGGTGCAAAAGCTTAACTCTTCTCTTTTTGGTGATAATTCTTTTGATTTTGATCCCTATGTGCTATAACTTAGTATTATGATGAGTGAAGTAGATGACTAAGAAGTTTTGTGCTTAATGATTTTAAACTTGCTTGCTCACTTAAGGAAATATTCTTAGTGCAAGTAGTTTAAGTTATACTTCTAGTCATTTAAAAGGAAAAGAGAATATGTGCTTATTTGTTATTGCTTTTCATGTATCTCATGTTTTACTTGACAGTGTGCTAATTGTTTATTTCAAACTTGTCAAGCATAATATTTTAAAATCATAAACTTGTTTCTTTAAAACTCTCTTTTTGCTATGTGCATTTGATCTTTTTATCTTGTTATTTTGTTTTGTGCTCTACTTGTATCCCTTGATCTTAATTGCTTAGAGTACAAACACAAGCACAAGTATGCACATATATTATCTCTTTGATGCTTACTCTTCATTTCTATATGTTTGACATGATGTGTGCTAATGTATTTTCTAGATCATCATGTTAAATTGATTGCATCATATATATATATATATATATATATATATATATATATATATATATATATATATAGAGATTTATCACCTATGTGGGTTGTAAAAAGCCCTATCTTTAACCCTCTAAGACCCAAACAAATGGGTACCAAAAGTGTCTTCATTTGTAGGAAACATAGATGAGAGAAGAGGAATTG
The DNA here is from genome assembly GCA_026122235.1 of Vinca minor. Lineage (NCBI taxonomy): Eukaryota > Viridiplantae > Streptophyta > Magnoliopsida > Gentianales > Apocynaceae > Vinca > Vinca minor. The sequence goes on along the minus strand of JAOCZM010000112.1, from coordinate 82,603 downwards.
AATCTTGTTGAAGAGATCATTCATATTCTCTACATGTATGAAGAAGGCATTTCCTCCTTGAAGAAGATGAGACAAAATAGATGCAATTTCAAAGAAGAGCTCACCTTCAAGGAGAAAACTTGGAAGACTAGCCACACCATCAAAGAAAATGGAAAGAAAATATTAGAAGTGGCTAGATCTTGTACAAGAAGAAAAATGGGGAAGAATAGCTAAGATGGAAAATGGAAAGAAGTTCCATACATCACTCCATAGTACCAAATGCACCTCACGGGAGAGTGAGACATGGAGTCTTCCTCAAATGCTTCAAAGATGACAACTCAATGAGGAAAATCAAGTATGAGCAAAAGAAGTAAAAACCTAGAGAATCATCAACTAAAGAAAATTGGTAGCTATAACCTCATCCTTCTTGGTTTAGCTTATTATTTTTTATGATTATATATGCTTGCTCTTACTTTATGTTTGTTATTGCCATATCTCATGTGCTTTCTTTCTTATCTTATGAGTTTGGCTATAACTTGTTTTAATGTACCTATGTGTTTCAATTCTTAATTTCTAGAAAGGCATTTTCAAAATGACCACCTTAGTTATGATTAAAAGGTTTTTAAGATTTCAAAGAACCTAAGGGGTGACTTTATTTTACAAGGTTTATCCCTCTTTGTAGCAACTTGAACTTAAAAGTTTTCATCTTTCTACAGTTGCGTAAAGTGTTTTGGAAACAACAACCAAGCCTTAATCCCAAAATATTGGGGTCGGCTACATGAACCAAAGAAAGAATTACGTAAGGTCATCCACATGGATGCATTCTCTACATTTCTTTAGATCCCAAACACAACTCTCATCTAGTTCTAGCAAATTCATATCCCCATTTATTAGTTCCATCCAAGTCTTCCTCGGTCTCCCTCTACCTCTTACTCCCTTAATATTACATAATCCTTCAATTCTCCTAGCTGGAGCATCACTTGGCTTTCTTTTAATGTGCCCCAAACCAACGCAAACGGTTCCTCTCATCTTGTCTTCAATAGGTGCTACACCGACCTTCTTTTGAATAGTCTTATTCCTCACTCGATCCATTCTCGTATGCCCACACATCCATCTTAACATACGTGATACGGGACCATCTAGAAGACTACACCATTACCCACATCCTTTATCAAGCATGAATGGACCAATGACTAGATCAAGAACCATTCAAATGGAACAAGAACTAGCTACATTGATCCGAGAGTTAAAGTCTAAAGAAGAAGCCAAGCTACATCTAGAAGATGAAGTCCAAGTTCAACTTCTAACTCTCAAAGATACTTATTTCGGCCCAAACAAGCAAAGTGGCTAAAAAGGGCATTTTAGTCTTTTTACATATTAAAGTCTATTCTAGACTATTCTAGACTATTCTAGACTTTAATTATTTATTATTGTTATGTTATTAATTTAGCCGTGTATAGCAACTAGAATTGCTATAATAAAGGACATGTTGTCCATGTGGTAGTTAGTTTGTTATTAAGAGTCCTAATGCAACTAGGACTCTTCATTATTTTGGTATTTATTTATATTGTGCCGCCAAGATAATAGGCACATTTCCCTATTATCTTGTTTAGGTAGTTACTTGATAGCAAGTTGTTATTCAAGAGTCCTAATTCTTCAAGGACTCTTATTTCCCTTTTCCTAGTTTAAGTTAGTTTGGTTCTCTTATAGCGAATTCCTCTATTTAATAGAGCTTTGGGCAGCCATGTAACTGAGACTTGATATATTGATATTTTGATTAAGGTTAAACCTTTGTTACTTGTTTATGAACTTCCGGTTGAATTTCATAAACCTTTAAGTTACTGTATCAACTAGTTGGTTTCTCTAGTTGTGGTGTTTCAACATTCATTGATACTTAACCTTTCCGGGACTGTGTTAAGTATATTCCCATAGAAACCATTCGAGATAGAGAAAGATCTAAATTTCAGCCGAGTCTTGATATAACCCATCAAGATTTCGCATCAAGTGGTATCAGAGCAAAAGGTTGATCTCTATCTTGGTGTACTTTATTGCTTTCTTGAAAAAAAAATTTTCTTGTTTGCTTGAGATAGCCGAAAATAACAAAAAAAAAAAATTTTACCCCAACGAAAAAGCCACCCGGAAGTAAAGAAATTGGCAGCGGGTTAATCATACAATTCGGGTACTTACCATTATAAAAGCCACCCGGAAGTAAAGAAATTGGCAGCGGGTTAACCCAAAAAATAGACAAGGATTCAAGGCCAAAAGCAAACTTCCCTTGAATAAGGGAATTGGCACTTGTTCCCCCCTTCATCTTGAATTAGCCACTATCAAGACTTTTCGATCTAGCACAACCGTCATCAATCAAGAGCTTTTGATCTTGTGGCCAAGATAAGGGTAAGTCTCGGGCAAAAAGGTAAGAAAAGATTTCAAGAACGAGCTATTTCAAGAAAACAGAAAATCAAGAAAGGTAAAGATCACATCTTTTTCTTGTTTGGCAACACATAACTCTTATACTTTTTCCTTCGACTTTTTGTTAAAGTCAAGATTTGGTTTCTTTGATATATTTTTCAGCCTTCCATCATTATAACCATTCAAACATTCAAAGTTGGAAGTTCTTGACAAGTATTTTTGGATAAATCGAGAGAAAAGATTCAATATTAAGAGAATACACAATCTGATTACTATTCACAGATTACTATTCACGGATTACTATTCACATATTACTATTCACAGATTACTATTCTCAGATCACTATTCACAGATTACTATTCACAGATTACTATTCCCAGATTTTGTGAAAAGATTCAATCTTTTATATCTTTTTCTACTAACGATTTTTGTGTGAATTTTTTTCTTGCAAAGATAATGTCTTTTAATGAAGGTACTTGAGCAAGGTGCCATGGAAAGCGATAAAATTTTCAAAGAATCAATGCAAGCCACAATGAAAGCGGTATTGCAATCCATTGATGACTTAAAAGATCGAATGGATGTTCTTGAAATCAAGAACCATTCGGATAAAGGTAAAAGGGGCTGTCCAAGATGATCAAGAAGATCAAGATTCTCAAACATCAATTGATCACAATGCAAGAATCAACCCTCGGCACAATGATGATTTTAAGCCGAGAGTTGTCCCCAAGATGATTCCAAATCCGGCCTATGAACAAAGGCAACACCATCAAGATGTAAGGTATGATCCGAGACCTCTTGGTCATGAAGAGAGATTTGAGCCGAGGCAAACTCAACATCAAGCCCAAAGGTATGATCCAAATCCTCTTTTTCATAATGAACCGAGGCCAAACAATCAAAGGTATGATCCTAGACCCTTTGATCTTGATGAACCGAGACCAAATTATCAAGCTCAAAGGTTTGATAATAATCTTGGTTCCATCAAGACCAAGATTCCTCCTTTTCTTGGTACTAATGATCCTATTTTATTTTTTGATTGGACACGAAAAGTTAACCATGTTTTTGATGTCCATAATTACTCCGAAGAGAAAAAGGTTAAATTAGCAGCCATGGAATTTGGAGAATATGCATCCATTTGGTGGGATCATGAGGTAAGTGAAAGAAGAAGAAGCGGAGCAAAGACCAATTGATAATTGGGAGGACATGAAAGCAGTTATGTCACGACGATTTGTACCCCAGAATTTTAACCGTGAGTTGTATAATCAACTCCAAAGATTGAGGCAAGGGACAAAGACCGTTGATGCATACTTCAAGGAGATGGAAATGTCCATGATTAGAGCTAATATTCGGGAAGCAAATGCGGCTACTTTGGCTCGTTTCTTGGCTGGTCTAAATGACAAAATTAGACCCAAGGTAGAACGTGCTAACCTTACTTCTCTTATTGATATGGTTTATTTTTGCTTTGAACAAGTTGAGAGGCAGCAAAAAGAGAAGAGTTCAAGGACTTATTCGGCTAATTTCCAATCTTGGAAACGGCCAAATCAGTCCCTAAACAATTCTACTGTTTTGCCGAGCCCAATTAATGCTAAGGGCAGTTTGGGAAATACAAAAGTGGCCACGGCTTCTTTTGGGGCAGCAAGGACATCAAACACTTCAAAACCAACCGATTTGAGAACTAAATCAACTACATCAAATGATCGGGAATGTTTTAAGTGTCAAGGCAAAGGACACTTTGCTCGGGATTGTCCTAATAAAAGCACCATGATCATGATGGACGATGGATCGTGGGTTAGTGAAGATGAGGAAATAACCGAAGAAGCAATTTTGGAGGAAGAAGCGAGGGACACTCGACCGGGATAATGGTAACAATTATCTTTTGGTAAATATGCAACTTTTACATTCTCAACCTTTAGATAATTTGCATCAACAAAGGAACAATCTATTTCAAACTAAATGCACAATTCAAGGAAAGATTTGTTTACTTATCATTGATAGCGGTAGTTGTACTAACGTTTGTTCTTTTGAGATGGTTACGGCTTTAGATTTACCCTTGAAAGCACATCCATCGCCCCTATAAGCTTTCTTGGTTAAATGATAGCGGAGAGATTAAAGTTGACAAACAAGTGGAACTAAATTTCAGCATTGGCAACTATAAAGATTCGGTCACTTGTGATGTGGTCCCGATGACCGCAAGTCACATCATTTTAGGAAGACCTTGGCAATATGATCGAGATGTAGATCATAAGGGTAAAAGGAATATTTATGCGGTGACAAAGGGATAAGATTCGCTATAATTTACATCCTATGTCACCCATTGAAGTTTGTGAGATGCAACAAAGGATGGCCGACGGTAGAGAGAAAAGAAGACAAGAGCGGGAGTTGATCAAATCACATACCCCCTGTCCCAACCGGCCAAAACCGAGGTAAAAAAGGGCTGAAAAAAGCCGAGAGTTTAACAAGCAAAAAGGTATACTCGCAAAAAGACAAGAAAGATTGCTTATTTATCAATTTTGCAAAGGTAGAAAGGGCTTTACGTGCAAATAAACCCCCTTGTTTTACTTGTTTTTTAGAGAAGCCGAGAGGTTATCTCTTCCTAACACTTTGAATTTTGATGATTTAACTTCTTCTCTTCCTAGTGTTTGTATTGATGTTTTGAAAGAATTCAAGGAACTTTTTCCAAAGGAGTTGCCGAGAGGTCTACCTCCAATACGAGGCATCGAACATCAAATCGACTTCATTCGGGATCAAATCTTCCAAATAGGGCAGCCTATAGAGCAAATCCGGATGAGACACGAGAAATCCAAAGGCAAGTCGATTTACTCTTAGAAAAAAGAGCAGTACGTGAATCTTTAAGTCCTTGTGCTAGTCCGGTTATTTTGGTACCTAAAAGAGAAGGCACTTTCAGATTATGTACGGATTGTCGCGATATTAATAAGATAACTATTAAATATAGACATCCTATACCTCGCTTAGATGATATGCTAGATGAGTTAAGTGGTGCTTTAATCTTTTCTAAAATCGATTTAACTCAAGGTTATCACCAAATTAGAATGAAAGAAGGTGATGAATGGAAAAGCTGCTTTTAAGACTAAATATGGTTTATATGAATGGATTGTAATGCCTTTTGGTCTAAGTAATGCACCTAGTACTTTCATGAGATTAATGAACTACATATTCCGTCATTGTTTTGGTAAATTTGTTGTAGTTTATTTTGATGATATTCTTGTTTATAGTAAAACCTTAGAAGAGCATGTTCAACATCTTAAGGCTGTTTTTACTATATTAAGAGAACAAACATTATATGCCAAGTTAGAAAAATGCGTTTTTTGCACTAATTCTATTAACTTTCTTGGATATATTGTTAGTTCAAGTGGTATTAAGGTTGATCCGGTCAAAATTGAGTCCATTACAAGCTGGCCGAGACCAACATCAGCCACACAAGTCCGATCATTCTATGGTTTAGCAAGTTTTTATAGACGTTTTGTGCGTGACTTTAGCTCAATTGCCGCACCATTGAATGAAGTTGTGAAGAAAGATGTCTCATTCTTTTGGGATAAGCCGCAAGAAGATAGTTTCAATAAGCTTAAGCAATTACTAACTTCTTCCCCTATTTTATCTTTACCAAATTTTACACTAACTTTTGAAGTTGAATGTGATGCTTCGGGTATAGGTATTGGGGCTGTTTTGCAACAACAAGGGAAACCTTTAGCATATTTTAGTGAGAAATTGAGTGGCGCTGCCCTTAATTATCCTACGTATGATAAAGAGTTATATGCAATTGTTCGAGCTTTGGAAACATGGCAGCACTACTTGGTTGGCCGAGAATTTGTGATTCACACGGATCATGAATCAATCAAGTATCTCAAAGGACAAAGTAAGTTAAATAAGAGACATGCAAAGTGGGTTTCCTTCATTGATAGCTTTCCATATGTGATCAAATACAAGAAAGGTAAGGAAAACATTGTTGCCGATGCTCTTTCTAGAAGGTACTCTTTACTTTCTATTCTACATACTAAATTACTTGGTTTTGAACATTTAAAAGCTTTGTATGTAGATGATAATGAGTTTTCAGATTTGTTTAAATCTTGTCATGTTTCGGCACAAAAAGATTTTCACATATTTGAAGGATTCTTGTTTAAAGGTAACAAATTATGTGTTCCCTCTTGTTCTATTAGAGAATTAATTGTTAGGGGAAGCACATAGTGGCGGATTGATGGGTCATTTTGGTGTTGTTAAAACATTAGATATTTTGCAAGAACACTTTTATTGGCCTAAGATGAAAAGAGATGTGCGAGAAAATTTGTGAACTTTGTTTTAAATGCAAACAAGCAAAAAGTACTTCCAAAGCTCACGGATTGCTCATGCCTCTACCAATTCCTTCCTCTCCATGGATTGATCTTTCAATGGATTTTATTCTCGGATTACCGCAATCCAAAAAGAGGTAATGATAGTATAATGGTGGTTGTTGATAGATTTTCTAAAATGGCTCACTTTATTCCTTGTAGGAAAACAAATGATGCAAGCCATGTTGCGGATCTATTCTTCAAAGACATCATTCGGTTACATGGTGTTCCAAAAACAATCGTAAGTGATAGGGACGTAAAGTTCCTAAGTTATTTTTGGAAGACCTTATGGAGTAAATTGGGGACTAAGTTTGTTATTTTCTACATCAAGTCATCCCCAAACCGATGGCCAAACCGAGGTAACAAATAGAACTTTAGGGGGCTCTACTTAGGGCACTTATTCAAAAGAATTTAAAAAAAGTGGGAAGAATGTTTACCTATTGCTGAATTTGCTTATAATCGTATCGTTACATTCAACTACTAATAATTCACCTTTTGAAGTTGTTTACGGTTTTAACCCCCCTTACCCCCTTTAGATCTAATTCCTCTTCCTATTGATGAGTATTACAATATAGAAGGTGATTCAAGGGCTGACTTTGTCCAAAGAATACATTATGAGGTAGCCGAGAACATCAAGAAGAAGAATGATAAAATGACAACTAAGGCCAACAAAGGCCGCAAGGCCCCTTACTTTTGAAATTGGTGATTGGGTGTGGATACACTTTAGGAAAGACAGATTTCCTAAAGAGAGGAAGTCAAAATTACATCCTAGAGGAGATGGACCTTTTCAAGTTGTTGGCAAGATCAATGACAATGCATACAAAATCAACTTGCAAGGTAAGTATGGTGTTCATTCAACTTTTAATGTTACTGACTTATCTCCTTTTGATGTTTCGGATTACTTAGATGATGATGATGATTCGAGGTCGAATCCTTTTCAAGGGGGAGGGGATGATACGGGACCATCTAGAAGACTACACCATTACCCACATCCTTTATCAAGCATGAATGGACCAATGACTAGATCAAGAACCATTCAAATGGAACAAGAACTAGCTACATTGATCCGAGAGTTAAAGTCTAAAGAAGAAGCCAAGCTACATCTAGAAGATGAAGTCCAAGTTCAACTTCTAACTCTCAAAGATACTTATTTCGGCCCAAACAAGCAAAGTGGCTAAAAAGGGCATTTTAGTCTTTTTACATATTAAAGTCTATTCTAGACTATTCTAGACTATTCTAGACTTTAATTATTTATTATTGTTATGTTATTAATTTAGCCGTGTATAGCAACTAGAATTGCTATAATAAAGGACATGTTGTCCATGTGGTAGTTAGTTTGTTATTAAGAGTCCTAATGCAACTAGGACTCTTCATTATTTTGGTATTTATTTATATTGTGCCGCCAAGATAATAGGCACATGTCCCTATTATCTTGTTTAGGTAGTTACTTGATAGCAAGTTGTTATTCAAGAGTCCTAATTCTTCAAGGACTCTTATTTCCCTTTTCCTAGTTTAAGTTAGTTTGGTTCTCTTATAGCCGAATTCCTCTATTTAATAGAGCTTTGGGCAGCCATGTAACTGAGACTTGATATATTGATATTTTGATTAAGGTTAAACCTTTGTTACTTGTTTATGAACTTCCGGTTGAATTTCATAAACCTTTAAGTTACTGTATCAACTAGTTGGTTTCTCTAGTTGTGGTGTTTCAACATTCATTGATACTTAACCTTTCCGGGACTGTGTTAAGTATATTCCCATAGAAACCATTCGAGATAGAGAAAGATCTAAATTTCAGCCGAGTCTTGATATAACCCATCAAGATTTCGCATCAATACGCATCTATGCTGCATGCATTTTCTAAATGTGACACCTCTTAGTTGCCCAACATTCTGTACCATTTAACAATGTCGGTCTTACAGTGGTTCTGTAAAAGTTTCCCTTCAATCTCAGCTGTACTTTACGATCACACAAAACACCAGTTGCACTCTTCAATTTCAGCCAACCAGCTTTAACTCAATGCGCCATATCTCCGTCAAGCTCTCCGTCCTTTCGAATAATAGAACCAAGATATCAAAAATACTCACTCTCTCGAATATTTTTGTCACCCAAACTTACTACAGTTTGATCCGTCATTCTACTAGTACTAAACTTACACTCCATATACTCTGTTTTACTTATACTAATCCTAAAACCTTTAGATTCTAAGGTTTGTCTCCATACATCCAACTTGGCATTAACACCCCCTTTTGTCTTATCAATCAAAACTATATCATCGACAAATAGCATGCACCACAGTACTGGATCTTATATACACTACCACTGTAAACAAAAAAGAACAAAGTGATGAACCTTGATGCACCCCAATTGTAATAGGAAACTCTTCACTTATGTCGTCGCAAACTCTGACACTGGTGGTGACTCCCTCATACACATCATTAATAAAATCAATGTACTTCCGAGATATACCTTTCTTAGTCATTGCCCACCAAATTACCTCTCGGGGAACCTTATCGTAAGCGTTTTCCAAATCTATGAACACCATATGCAAGTCTTTCTTTCTCTCTCTCTTCTTAAAAAACTATATATCTCTCTCTCTAAAACTCTATGCCGCCACTCCTTTACTAACACCATGACTCAGCCACCGGCGCCGCCGCCTGGAGGTGGGGTTTGGCCGCGAAAATCTTACTCGGACATCCTCACCCCTTCGCTGCCTGCGGCTAATCTTCCCATCACACAACTCGGCACTTTCAAAGGAGAGCCTTCTCTCCTTATTGAAGACAAAGATTTAGATGTCCTAGAAGCACCATGGAAACGGGCCTTGGTGGGAAAATTTTCTAGGAGAGCACCACTCATTGAAAATTTGAGAAAGAATTTTCATCGGCTCCAATTCAAAGGAGCTTTTTGGATTGGTTGGATCGATTCACGCCATGTTATTATTCAGTTTGATCTTGAAGAAGACTATTGTCGTTTTTGGCGGAAAGGGGTATGGATATTTGGTGGATAAAAAATGAGGGTTTTTAAGTGGACTTATGACTTCAATACTACGGTAGAATCTTCAATTGTTCCTTGTTGGATTCGTTTTGAAGGGCTTCCGATTCATCTTTTTCAAACATCTTATCTTTTCTCACTAGCAAGGGCGGCGGGAACGCCGCTAGTGTTAGATGAGCCCACAGCTAATATCACTCGACCTAGTGTTGCAAGGGTGTGTGTTGAGATTGATTTGATGAAACCTATTTGCAAAAGAGTTTGGATTGCCCACGCTAGATCGGGGAAAGGTTTTTGGCAATCCATTGATTATGAACAACTTCCGGATTACTGTTCATCTTGTTGGAAAGTGGGACACAAAAATACTGATTGTAAAAAATGATTCTAATGTGCATGGAGGGGAGACAAGGGCTGATGTCACCCGACCACTTCCAATTGGACCAGCCGTTAGGGCTGATGTAAAAGTTATTAAGAACCCTAATCGTGAGATGGGGGAGCTCTCAAAGAGGTTCAATCAAAGAAGATGATTTCTTTCCAAGTTTGGAATGAAAAGTCCAAACATATTGCTGCTCCGGCGCCGACAATAAACAGAGGCAAGGAACCGGCGGTTGCTGATCCGAAAAAAAGGGGATATTGCTGAAACAAGAATTCTCGAAATACCCCTGTGAATGTGGTGTCGGATTCTTTACCGGATTTGCAAAAACAGGTAGTACAATCTTTTTCAGAAGATTTAATTGAGAAAAATGATATTGTCCATATTAAGAATGATTTTGTGATTCCTCAAGATCTTACGATATTGGACAACATGACTAATGATGAAGATGTACAATTAATTGAGAAAGAGCCTATTATGGAGGTTAATGATGATATAGAGGTTAGAGGAAAAATCCCCTCCTAGAAAATAGGAACTGATGATCTTCACTTATGCAAATCAACCATGGAAAGGAGATCGGATCAAAGAGGGATATCTTCAGCCAACAAAGTTAAGGAAATGTCCACTGAAATTATGGAAGGAGGTTGGAAAATATTTGAAGATTTTGCTCGTAAGTTGGGGACATCTCGGATTGAGGGAGAGTCGGAGAAGGAATCTGCGGAGAACACTGCCAGATTTAGCCCAGAGAAATTGTGAATAATGAGCCGGTTGTAGATGATCAATCTATGATCATCTTGGAACAAAAGAAAATTAATATTGGTAAAAAGAAGCAGAATATTGTGGAATCGGAAAAACGCAAGTCACATAGACTTGTGAAAAAAGGTAATATCCCGATTTGAGGATGTCTTTGAGGTTTTATTTGCTTGATTTTATGAATTGCATTATTTGGAATGTTAGGGGAATTGCTAATGATGCTTCGATGGCTAGAGTAAAACGTCTTTGTCGAGAACATAAGATTTCTCTTTTTGGTTATTTTAGAACCTTTGGTGCAAATGGAGGATAATTTATTTTATGCTAATAAATTGGGCTTTAATTTTTCCTTTAGCAATCTTTCGGGAAAATTTTGGATTTTTTGGAATGGTACAATTGATTTGACTATTTTGGGATAGTGATTAATTTTTCGGGCACCCCTATTTATTTATCTTTTGTCTATGCAAAATGCCAATATACACATCGTAGGGATCTTTGGGCTGAGATGATTAATTTTAGTACTCAACATGATAGTCCGTGGATGATTGGTGGGGATTTTAATGTTGCTTTGAAACTATTTGAATGTCTTGGTTCTATACCTGCCACTCTTCCTATGACTGAATTTTCGGAGGCAATTCATGACAGTGGTTTATTAGAAGTTCCTTTTACGGGTTCTCCTTTTACTTGGTGTAGAAGTGCAGCTTCGCCTCTTCTTAAAAGGTTAGATAGAACATTGGTTAACTCTCATTGGAATGATCTTTTTGGTGTAACTCGTATGGAGCATCTTCAAAGTTCACAATCGGATCATTGTCCTATGTTGGTTTCTTTTGATGTGAGTGATGTCCGGAGTAAGTCGTCTTTTCGATTTCAGGAGATGTGGTGCAAACATATGGAATTTCACAGCCTTGTACATTCTTCTTGGGGTGATGAAGCTATTGGTAATGACATGCATATTTTGATGACTAAATTAAGGTGATTAAAGGGTGTTCTTGCTAGGTGGAATAAGGAGACTTTTGGAAATATTCACTCTAATTTAGCTAATGCCGAGAAGGAAGTTAAGGATATGGAGAATAATTTTGATCAAGATCCCTCTCAAGCTAATGGTTTGGCTTTACAATCAGCACAAGAAGCATACTCAAAATTATTAATGCTTGAAGAGATATTTTGGAGACAACAGTCAAGGGTTAAATGGCCACAAGAAGGTAACTCTAATACTAAATATTTTCATATTCTATGTAGTAACCGTAGGAAGAGAATGGCTATTACTAAATTTCAAGATGGTCAAGGTAATTGGATCACTGAGCAATCCGAATTAGGCAAAGAGGGCACTCATTTCTTTCGGGAGTTATTTACCTCGGATGGTCCTTATGTAGAAGATCCGGATTTATTGAAAGTCATTCCGGAGGTGATTGCTGAGGAGGAAAATCGTAAACTAGCTTCCTCGCCGAGGCAAAATGAAGTTAAGGAGGCGGTGTTTTCTCTAAGTATAGTTCTTCTGGTCCTGATGGTTTTACGGGGGCATTTTTCCAAAGTTGTTGGGATATTATTGGCTCGGATATAACTCAGACGGTTTGTGACTTTAGAGCAGGGATCCCTGTGCCTAAATGTATGTCAAGTGCTCTCATTGTTCTCATTCCTAAGGTACAAAATCCCATCTCTTTTGGTGACTTCCGCCCAATCTCTCTTTGTAACTTTGTTAATAAGGTGATTTCGAAAGTTTCGGCTTTGAGATTGGCACATTTGTTGCCTCGTATTATTTCTCAGAATCAAACTGGGTTTGTGAAAGGTAGATTAATTTCTGATAATATTCTTTTGGCTCAAGAGATGGTGCAACAGTTGAATAGGAAAGCAAGAGGGGTTAATTTAGTCTTCAAATTGGATATGATGAAAGCATTTTATGGTTGCTCAAAATCAGTTAATACCCTATTCTTTGCCAAGAGGTGTTCTTCAAATTTCACATCTTAGCTTTGCTGATGATGTTATAATTTTCACTAATGGGGATAAGAGAAGTTTGATCAAACTTATGGCTTTCTTTACTAAATATGAGACTAGTTCGGGGCAAGAGTTCTTTTCTCACTTCTTCAACTAGTAGTGACGCACATGCTAATATGATCCAACAGGTAACTGGTTTTATTCACAGTGAATTCCCGCTTAATTATTTGGGTTGTCCTCTTTATTCGGGAAGAGGTAAAGTGATGTATTTTCAGGGTATTATTGAAAAAATTGGGGACCGGTTAAAGGGGTGGCAAAATAAAGTGTTGGATATGGGTGGCAGACTTGTGTTAATTAAGCATTTTTATATTCGATGTTACTTCATATATTAGCTGCCTCTTTTCCCCCCTAAGCTTGTTTAGACAAAGTGGAGAAAATATTCGCTAATTTTTTATGGGGATCGTCTAAGGGACACGGGAGAACTCATTGGATGTCTTGGGCTAGGATTTGTATGGATACTAATCATAATGGATTGGGTATTCTTTCTTTATCACAAATCTCCCGCATTTAAGCTATGAAAATGTGGTGGAGATATCGCCATGGAGAATCATTATGGGCTATTTTTCTGAAATCAAGATATGGTGGTAACTCACATAAGATTATTAGTGAGGTCAGGCATGGTTGTTCGGTAGCATGGAAACACATGATTGTTTGCAAGAATGATGTTGAGGATAATATGGGATTGTTGATTCGGGATGGATTATCTTATTTTTGCTATGAGAATCACTATGAAGGGTAGTCTTCATTCCACGCTTCCTGCTATTCCTCATGACCTTCAGGATCGGAAAATATGTGAGGTAATGGATCAAAATGGGTGGCGGACTGACACACTAAGCGCTTTACCGGGAGAGACTTTGGAGGAGTTGCCTAAGACTTTGCTTAAACCAGGTAATGATAAATTGGTTTGGCTTTTGGAATCTAATGGTAATTTTACTATGAAATCTGTGGCATCTTGGCTGAGGAAAGAGAAGGTGGGTATTTTATCAAGAAAACTTATTTGGTCTCCGTGTTTACCTCTCTCTTTATCGATATTTTTATGGAAATTTTTAAAAAATTTCTTGGCTCTGGATGAGGTTCTTTGGAAGAAGGGTTTCACGACAGTCTCTCGTTGCTCTTGCAAGAATGGTTCCGACTCTTATCTTCATATTTTTGTACATTGTCGTTTTGCAAAGAAATTATGGTCTCATGCGGCTGCTAGAATTGGAGTTCGAGTGGATAGTTCACAACACTCGGCAATTGGTTTATTAAAGTTTGCTTGGCTGAATGCTACTGGGGCGAATAAGGATATGGATATTCTTGTCCCAAGTGCGGTTCTTTGGATGTTATGGAGGGTTCGATGCAGATTTTTCTTTGAAGGGAGTGTACCTACTGAAAGGATCCTGATGAAGGAAATGGATAACTACATTGATGCGGTTTGTAAAGCGAAAAATATTGTTACGACTTATTAAAGAAACAGCCGAGGCCTATGATTTTATATTGGCTTCCAAGAATGGGCGGTCCAGGGGCAATTCTTAATGTGGATGGAGCTTATAGGGGTAATCCGGGGGAGGCGGGTATTGGTTGTATTATTCGCTCTCGGGATGGACAATTCATTGGCTCTTTATCTGCTTACATTGGTCATTGTACGAACTCTTGGGCAGAATTGGAGGCTTTGATTCGAGGTTTGCATCTAGCGAGAACGTTTAGAGTGGGAGATTTGCTCATCCAATCGGACTCAAGCTTTGTGGTCAACTCAATCAAATCCAAAAGAATTAACTCTTGGTATTTAGATTCTCTTTTTTATATGGCTTTGTCTTTGGTTAATGATCTTTTTATTTAGCATGTTTACAGAGAAGTGAACACAGTAACGGACTGCTTGGCGAACATTGGCTGCGACTCAAGGATTCACACCAATTATTATACCTTTGCTGATCTTCCTAGTCAAACTCGGGGTTTATGTAATTTAAATCGTCAAGGTTTGGCCACTGTTAGGCTTTAATTTGTTTTGATTTTTGTTCATATGCATTTCATATTAGAGGGAAATATGTATCACCTAAGTCATTCTAAAAATGACTTAGTCATGTTCTTACGTTTCATTATTATGCTTGCATTTCATTTTCTTGCAGGGTTTATGTATCACTTAAGCTATAAGATAAATAGCTTAATTATTATGCATTTTTTCCAAGCTTTTGTTCCATGCTAGTTTAGGAACTTTGTATCACCTAGGTCATACTATAAATGGCTTAGTTTAATGCATTTGTTCCTTACTTGTATGAAGTGGATTTGTTTCCACCTATATGGAGGTTTTTGGTCTAAGTCCCCCTCCATTTGTCTTTTTTTGCCTATTAATAAATGGGGGTCCGCCCCACCACGTTGGTGGATTTATTAAAAAAAAAAGTTTTTCTTTCTCTCTCTATAACGCATAATCTATTGTCTTAGTAGATGTATTGTTTCAATGGTTTATCGTCCGGGCACAAAACCGAATTGGTTCTCTGAAATGCTCACAATTCTTCTCAACTTGTTTCCCACAACTTCATAGTATGACTCGTAAGATTAATACCACGATAATTTGAACAATCTTGAACATTTCCTTTATTCTTATATAATGGCAACAAAGTACTTTTCCTCCACTCTATTGGCATCTTCTCAACTCTAAGTATTTTATTAAAAATGTTAGTCAACCAGTCAACACCTAAGTCTCCTAAACACTTCCAAACCTCAATCGGTATACTATCAGGTCCTACTGCTTTCTTTGGTTTCATCCTTTTAAGGGCCTCTTGCACTTCTTTTCTCTGAATTCTACGTATAAAATCATGGTTCACCTCTCCAATCGGGATAGAAAGGTCTCCAATATTATGGATTCGATTCCATTAAATAACCTATCAAAATACGTCCTCCACCTCGCATTGATTTCCTTAACCTTAACCAAAACACTTTCAATATCATCTTTAACAGACCTCACCATACCAATATCTCTTGTCTTTTTCTCCCTTAAATGAGTAAGTCTATAGATACCCTTCTCACCGTCCTTAGTGTCCAATTTATTATACAAATATTTATAAACTTTTGATCTTGCTTCTCTAACGGCTGCCTTAGCTTCTCTACACGCCGCCTTATACTTCACAAAATGGTCATCATTTCTATACTTCCCTAAAGTATTATAACCCTCTCTTTTCTTCTTTATAGCATTTCTTACCTCTCCATTCCACCACGATGTATGCTTACCAAAGGGCACAATTCCGCTAGATTCATTAAGTACTTCCCTCACCACCTTTAAAATGCCTTGAGCCATTTCCCCCCACATAGAATTCGGATCCATTTCATACGACCAGCCCTCTACCTGAATAACTCTATCAACGAAGATTTTCTGATTTTATCCTTGTAACTTCCACCACTTTATTTTTGGAGTAGTCCTATATTTATACTTTCTTACCTATTTACAAAAACGAAAATCAAGGACCAGTAACCTATGTTGTGTAGCCATACTCTCGCCAGGGATAAACTTACAATTAGTACAACTACTACGAAACATGCTCCTTACTAGGAAAAAATCTATCTAACTAGCATTTACTACACTTCTAAAAGTCACCAAATGAGAATCCCTTTTCTTGAACTAGGTATTCTCTACAAACAAATCGTAAGCTAAGGAAAAGTCCAAAATCTCCCCACCGGCCTCATGTCTATAACCGAAACCTTGACCTCCATGAACACTCTCAAATCCATCGCGACTAGAACCCACATGTCCATTTAAGTCTCCTCCAATGAAAAGTTTTTCTCCTGGTTAGAGAAAGAGTTCTCGATGGTGGAAGGTTACATCAGTGTGTAAATGACCATTAGTTGGTTTTTCCTTCCTTGTAATCTATCAAGACAAGCACAGTGGAAAGTTGCCAAAATCCTTTGGTGTGTCCCAAGGTAGTGGATGTAGATCGTTGTGATCGAACCACTCTAAATCCTTGTGTTTGATCTTCTAACTCTATCTCTTTACATTCAAGTTCTTCTCTATACTTATGCTTATATGTTAATGAACTTGTTTGTTTATACCATAAATTGTGTATATAGAGGTAGTCAATTTGCTTGTTATCTCTAATATTAGCTTGGGCTATTTGTGTCTATCTTCTTGGCTTATATTAGAGTTAACCAACTTGCTTGTTATCTCTTTCCTTGGCTTGGGCAATAGGAATTGCATTTAGAGATGCTTATAGCTTTATATGCTCTTGCTAAATGCTATTCCTCATTACTTGTGTGTTTGTTCCTACAAGCTTTGCATATAGAAATCTTGACCCAAACAATCAATGATCATATTCATTGTTTTTTATTCCTATGTGTTGGATATACGCATATAAGTCATCTATGTGATAATCCTTTAATTCACCTTATATGCTTAATGAACATAATTTTTGTTAAGGTGATCACTTAGGAAAAGAATTTGGTAGAAAATATAAAAAGTTGAGAACCTTATTCACACCCCACCCCCCACCCCCAAGGTTCTCCCATTTGGGTATTGCAATTGCCCTACGTGTATTTCGATTATCTGATAATCTCGCCACTAAATCTGACAAGTTTTTGTTTGTGGGATATCCAATGAAACTAAATGATATTACTTCTATATTCCACCAGAGAAGAAAATGTTTGTTGCTCGAAATGGTTTATTCCTTGAAAGGGAATTTATTTCCTAAAGGGATAGTGGGAGTAAGATCCATCTTGAGGAAATTCAAGATCCTCAAACAACATCAAAACCAGCTTTGGAACTGCAAGCAAACTCACGTGTTGATACTGAGCTTCAATCTTTGACACAAGGCCTAAGGAGGTCTAGTCGGGTACATCAACAGCCTGAGATCTAGATATAATTTGCGTGAAAACACCTAAAAAGTCTTTCAATTTGAATCGGAAGGGAGTATCTACCTTTATTTATATTACAGAGCCTGTTTTCAATTTCAGCCAATCATATTCTTCTAAATCCTACGTGTAATTTCTATGAATTTTGGTTCAATTAATTATTTTATAAAATTTTGATTGGTTGGTTAAATTTTACTTTGGTTGTAAACTCTTGATTGGCTTAAAAGAGTATCCCACATTGAAAAGTTACATTGTTTTCTTGAGTTTGACAATACTATAAAAGAGAGTACGTTGACATGTTTTGAATGAGAAAATAGGCTGACATTTCATCCCATCAAATTCGGGAAGCACACTTATTTGCTTCATATATATTTTTTTATATAAATATAAATAGTTAAAGTTTTAATAAATAACGGGTAATTCAGATGACCGGGTTTTCTGAATTCCGATTGAGCTTAGAATCTAGTTCGATTTACCTTTGACTTATGCAATGTTCATTTTTTCTTTTTTATTCTTATGCAGCATTTTTATTTTCATAATGTCTTATTAAAAATAAATAAACATTGATATTTAAAAATGAAAAAAAAAAATCAATTCGCTTCGTTTATACTACAAAAATCAAGTGATTTTTTTTCTAAACTCTCTAAAACTAAAGTATTAATTTGTAGAAATTTTAATTTTTTAAAAAAATAAAAAGGTAAAAAATATTAATCTAAAGTCACATAAGAGAATTAACAACAATAAAGACTCCCACATAAAAAAATTATTATTATTTTTAATACTTGACAAATGACAAGACTAAAAAAGAAAATTAATGTGTATAAAATTTATACTCACTCCGATTCAAAATAAAAGGTTTTTGAAGAGTTATTTTTTGCTGCAAAATATAGGTTGTTTTTACAAGAATTGTGCATTTATTGGCTAATTTACCTTTAAGTTATATTCTCCATATATTCATTTTTGTCAAAATGTGTAGTTCCCATTCAACTCTTCAATAATTTATTTGTTCTTTTGGAATATTAATTAGGGGTACTTTAGCCACTTTGATTAGTATCTTAATTTGTGTGAAAACTCCTAAAAAGGTCTTTTATTTTGAATCGGAGGGCGTATCTATCTATATTTATATTACAGAGTGAAGGGATTCATGGGCGGAAACTCGTTCCAAACACCCATGAGTCCTCCCCTGAAGGATTCGCTCATACGTAAATGAATCGAAAACATCAAGAAAAGACTTACAATTTCGGGTTCAAGAATCCGATTCTTGAATGGAAAATGTTGTTTCTTGGATACGTTGTTGCCACCAACGGAATTTTGAGAGAAAAGGGAGACTGAAAATTGAAATCAGATTTCAGAGAGTTGGTGATTTTGCGGCTGGAAATTGATTGGCTAGGGTTTTGGCCAAGAGATCATTATATAAGGTATGAGAGTTTGTTCCCATAACCAACTCTCACATCTTCAACTCCTCTCGGCAGTGGGAGTCTTTAACTCCCACGTCCCCTAGACTTCTGCGGGTAGTGGGAGTCTTTATCGGATAATAACTCCCACGTAATCCCAGCTATACCGAAAATGCCCTTATCTCTAATTCGAATAATAACGCTTTATCATTCTCAGAAAAGTGAATGTCAGATACAATGAACCTAGACACATTCTAGATTCATTGAATCTGCACATGAAGCTCGTTAGCTCGTCTATGCGTGTTGCCCTGTAGGTTCATATCACAATGGCAATGAAAACACACTTAGTAGTAGTGTGAGTTCATAAATCACAAGCGGTCCCTAGCAGGACATTGTGACTACCCAAAGTGAATGAATATACAACGGAGCCTAATATCAATCCACTATTTAATCCTTTTGTCTCGCGATATCCTAATTAAGCATAAGGCATGGTAGTTGTCACCCTTATTAAGCTTAATTTTATTTATGCTCGATCTCCGTGTAGATCTGCTCCAACAAATAGTATTCGATAACCACTTTATCAAATACATTTGAGCACGCACCATGCATTTAGACAGGTCTTTCCCTATCGAGGGGCCCATGGATATCTCTCTCTAATAATAGAGAGGGACAAATTCCTTACAATGCCTCTCACATTCAAGCCATGATAGGGACGCTACATCCGATCATCGACCGTATTGATTACTCGATTAAAAGCAACGTACTGATCGAGTCAAAACGTGGCTCCATTCATGCTAGAATCAATGGAGACATAAGGTCTAAGGATTCTAAAATAGTATTGAGGAAGTAATACTTATGACTAAGGACCATGAAGTATTACTTCTCTAACGGATCACGTCCAATACAATGTATCCCTATATATTGCATCTATGATATGATTTGTATTCATTACACATAATTAGTAAAACGTAATCATCAATCAAACATCATACTAGTTTTATTTCATTGTAAAATAGATTACATAAAACTAGGGACAACTAGAATAGTAATTACATAAGCAAATGAGTTTTACTATCAAATCACGCATTTGATGTTCATAAGCAAAATTAGCTATTCATATGAAATGCTCAAATAGATATAAAACGTACAACATATGCTAATGGTCCTAGGGCACTACTAACACATAGCCCGTTTTCAATTTCAGCTAATCACATTCTTCTAAATCCTACGTGTAATTTGTATGAATTTCGGTTCAATTAATTATTTTATAAAATTTTGATTGGTTGGTTAAATTTTACTTTGGTTGTTAACTCTCGATTGGCTTATAAGAGTATCCCACATTGAAAAGTTACATTGTTTTTTGAGTTTGACAACACTATAAAAGAGAGTACATTGACATGTTTTGAGTGAGAAATTGGACTGACATTTCAGCCCATCAAATTAGGGAAGCACACTTATTTGCTTCTTATATTTTTTTTTTATAAATATAAATAGTTAAAGTTTTAACAAATAACGGGTAATTCAGATGACCGGATTCTCTGAATTCCGATTGAGCTTACAATCTAGTTCGATTTACCTTTGACTTATGCAATGTTCATTTTTTGTTTTTTATTCTTGTGCAGCATTTTTATTTTCATAATATCTTATTAAAAATAAATAAACATGGATATTTAAAAAATAAATCAATTCGCTTCGTTTATACTGCAAAAATCAATTGATTTTTTTTCTAAACTCTCTAAAACTAAAGTATTAATTTGTAGAAATTTTAATTTTTAATAAAATAAAAAAGTAATAAAATATTAATCTAAATTCTCTTAAGAGAATCAACAAGAATAAAGACTCCCACATAAAAAAAAGTTATTATTTTTAATACTTGACAAATGACAAGATTAAAAAAAAAAAAATTAATGTGTATAAAATTTATACTCCCCCCGATTCAAAATAAAAGTTTTTTGAAGAGTTATTTTTTGTTGCAAAATATAGGTTGTTTTTCCAAGAATTGTGCATTTATTGCCTAATTTACCCTTACGTTATATTCTCCATATATTCATTTTAGTCAAAATGTGCAGTTCCCATGCAACTCTTCATTAATTTATTTGTTCTTTTGGAGTATTAATTAGGGGTACTTTAGCCATTTTGATTAGTATCTTAAATTGTGTGAAAACTCCTAAAAAGACTTTTATTTTGAATCGGAAGGGAGTATCTACCTTTATTTATATTACAGAGCCTGTTTTCAGTTTCAGCCAATCACATTCTTCTAAATACTACGTGTAATTTCTATGAATTTAGGTTCAATTAATTATTTTATAAAATTTTGATTGGTTGGTTAAAGTTTACTTTGGTTGTAAACTCCTGCTTGACTTATAAGAGTATCGCACATTGAAAAGTTACATTGTTTTTTGAGTTTGACAACACTATAAAAGAGAGTACATTGACATGTTTTGAGTGAGAAATTGGGCTGACATTTCAGCCCATCAAATTAGGGAAGCACACTTATTTGCTTCTTATATTTTTTCTGTATAAATATAAATAGTTAAAGTTTTAACAATTAACGGGTAATTCAGATGACCGGGTTCTCTGAATTCCGATTGAGATTACAATCTAGTTCGATTTACCTTTGACTTAGGCAATGTTCATTTTTTATTTTTTATTCTTATGCAGCATTTTTATTGCAAAATATAGGTTGTTTTTCCAAGAATTGTGCATTTATTGGCTAATTTACCCTTACGTTATATTCTCCATATATTCATTCTAGTCAAAATGTGCAGTTCCCATTCAACTCTTCATTAATTGATTTGATCTTTTGGAGTATTAATTAGGGGTGAAAACTCCTGAAAAGACTTTTATTTTGAATCGGAAAGGAGTATCTACCTTTATTTATATTACAGAGCCTGTTTTCAGTTTCAGCCAATCACATTCTTCTAAATACTACGTGTAATTTCCATGAATTTTGGTTCAATTAATTATTTTATAAAATTTTGATTGGTTGGTTAAATTTTACTTGGGTTGTAAACTCCGGATTGACTTATAAGAGTATTCCACATTGAAAAGTTACTTTGTTTTTTGAGTTTGACAACACTATAAAAGAGAGTACATTGACATGTTTTTAGTGAGAAATTGGGCTGACATTTCAGCCCATCAAATTAGGGAAGCACACTTATTTGCTTCTTATATTTTTTTTTGTATAAATATAAATAGTTAAAGTTTTAAAAAAGAACGGGTAATTCAGATGACCGGGTTCTCTGAATTCCGATTGAGCTTACAATCTAGTTCGATTTACCTTTGACTTATGCAATGTTCATTTTTTGTTTTTTATTCTTGTGCAGCATTTTTATTTTCATAATATCTTATTAAAAATAAATAAACATGAATATTTAAAAAATAAATAAATTCGCTTCGTTTATACTGCAAAAATCAATTGATTTTTTTTTCTAAACTCTCTAAAACTAAAGTATTAATTTGTACAAATTTCAATTTTTAATAAAATAAAAAAGTAATAAAATACTAATCTAAATTCTCTTAAGAGAATCAACAAGAATAAAGACTCCCACATAAAAAAAAGTTATTATTTTTAATACTTGATAAATGACAGGATTAAAAAAAAAAAAATTAATATGTATAAAATTTAAACTCCCCCCGATTCAAAATAAAAGTTTTTTGAAGAGTTATTTTTTGTTGCAAAATATAGGTTGTTTTTCCAAGAATTGTGCATTTATTGCCTAATTTACCCTTACGTTATATTCTCCATATATTCATTTTAGTCAAAATGTGCAGTTCCCATGCAACTCTTCATTAATTTATTTGTTCTTTTGGAGTATTAATTAGGGGTACTTTAGCCATTTTGATTAGTATCTTAATTTGTGTGAAAACTCCTAAAAAGACTTTTGTTTTGAATCGGAAGGGAGTATCTACCTTTATTTATATTACAGAGCCTGTTTTCAGTTTCAGCCAATCACATTCTTCTAAATACTACGTGTAATTTCTATGAATTTGGGTTCAATTAATTATTTTATAAAATTTTGATTGGTTGGTTAAATTTTACTTTGGTTGTAAACTCTTGATTGGCTTATAAGAGTATCGCACATTGAAAAGTTAAATTGTTTTTTGAGTTTGACAACACTATAAAAGAGAGTACATTGACATGTTTTGAGTGAGAAATTGGGCTGACATTTCAGCCCATCAAATTAGGGAAGCACACTTATTTGCTTCTTATATTTTTTTTTATATAAATATAAATAGTTAAAGTTTTAACAATTAACGGGTAATTCAGATGACCGGGTTCTCTGAATTCCGATTGAGCTTACAATCTAGTTCGATTTACCTTTGACTTATGCAATGTTCATTTTTTGTTTTTTATTCTTATGCAGCATTTTTATTTTCATAATATCTAATTAAAAATAAATAAACATGCATATTTAAAAAAAAAATCAATTCGCTTCGTTTATACTGCAAAAATCAAGTGATTTTTTTTTCTAAACTCTCTAAAACTAAAGTATTAATTTGTACAAATTTCAATTTTTAATAAAATAAAAAAGTAATAAAATATTAATCTAAATTCTCTTAAGAGAATCAACAAGAATAAAGACTCCCACATAAAAAAAAATAGTTATTATTTTTAATACTTGACAAATGACAAGACTAAAAAAAAAAAATTATTGTGTATAAAATTTATACTCCCCCCGATTCAAAATAAAAGTTTTTTGAAGAGTTATTTTTTGTTACAAAATATAGATTGTTTTTACAAGAATTGTGCATTTATTGGCTAATTTACCCTTACGTTATATTCTCCATATATTCATTTTTGTCCAAATGTATAGTTCCCATGCAACTCTTCATTAATTTATTTGTTCTTTTGGAGTATTAATTAGGGGTACTTTAGCCATTTTGATTAGTATCTTAATTTGTGTGAAAACTCTTAAAAAGACTTTTATTTTGAATCGGAAGGGAGTATCTACCTTTATTTATATTACAGAGCCTGTTTTCAGTTTCAGCCAATCACATTCTTCTAAATACTACGTGTAATTTCTATGAATTTGGGTTCAATTAATTATTTTATAAAATTTTGATTGGTTGGTTAAATTTTACTTTGGTTGTAAACACTTGATTGGCTTATAAGAGTATCGCACATTGAAAAGTTAAATTGTTTTTTGAGTTTGACAACACTATAAAAGAGAGTACATTGACATGTTTTGAGTGAGAAATTGGGTTGATATTTCAGCCCATCAAATTAGGGAAGCACACCTATTTGCTTCTTATATTTTTTTTATATAAATATAAATAGTTAAAGTTTTAAAAATTAACGGGCAATTCAGATGACCGGGTTCTCTGAATTCCGATTGAGCTTACAATCTAGTTCGATTTACCTTTGACTTGTGCAATGATCATTTTTTGTTTTTTTATTCTTATGCAGCATTTTTACTTTCATAATATCTAATTAAAAATGAAAAAAAAAATCAATTCGCTTCGTTTATACTGCAAAAATCAAGTGATTTTTTTTCTAAACTCTCTAAAACTAAAGTATTAATTTGTAATAATTTTAATTTTTTTAAAAAATTAAAAGGTAAAAAATATTAATCTAAAGCCACATAAGAGAATTAACAACAATAAAGACTCCCACATAAAAAAAAATTGTTATTATTTTTAATACTTTACAAATGACAAGACTAAAAAAGAAAATTAATGTGTATAAAATTTATACTCACTCCGATTCAAAATAAAAGTTTTTTGAAGAGTTATTTTTTGTTGCAAAATATAGGTTGTTTTTACAAGAATTGTGCATTTATTGGCTAATTTACCCTTACGTTATATTCTCCATATATTCATTTTGGTCAAAATGTGTAGTTCTCATGCAACTCTTCATTAATTTATTTGTTCTTTTGGAGTATTAATTAGGGGTACTTTAGTCATTTTGATTATTATCTTAATTTGTGTGAAAACTCCTGAAAAGGCTTATATTTTGAATCGGATGGCGTATCTATCTATATTTATATTACAGAGCCCGTTTTCAGTTTCAGTCAATCACATTATTCTAAATCCTACGTGTAATTTCCATGAAAAGTTGATTGGCTTATAAGAGTATCTCACATTGAAAAGTTACAATGTTTTCTTGAGTTTGACAACACTATAAAAGAGAGTACGTTGACATGTTTTGAATGAGAAATTAGGCTGACATTTCAGCCCATCAAATTCGGGAAGCACACTTATTTTCTTCTTATATTTTTTTTTAATGTAAATATAAATAGTTAAAGATTTAACAAATAACGGGTAATTCAGATGACCGGGTTCTTTGAATTCTGATTGAGCTTAGAATCTAGTTCGATTTACCTTTGACTTATGCAATGATCATTTTTTGTTTTTTATTCTTATGCAGCATTTTTATTTTCATAATATCTAAAAAAAAAATCAATTCGCTTCGTTTATACTGCAAAAATCAAGTATTTTTTTTTGTAAACTCTCTAAAACTAAAGTATTAATTTGTAGAAATTTTAATTTTTAATAAAATAAAAAGGTAAAAAATATTAATCTAAAGTCACATATGAGAATTAACAACAATAAAGACTCCCACATAAAAAAATGTTATAATTTTTAATACTTGACAAATGACAAGACTAAAAATAAAATTAATGTGTATAAAATAAAAGTTTTTTGAAGAGTTATTTTTTGTTGCAAAATATAGGTTGTTTTTACAAGAATTGTGCATTTATTGGCTAATTTACCCTTACGTTATATTCTCCATTTATTCATTTTTGTCAAAATGTGTAGTTCCCAAGCAACTCTTCATTAATTTATTTATTCTTTTGAAATATTATTTAGGGGTACTTTAGCCATTTTGATTAGTATCTTAATTTGATTGAAAACTCCTAAAAAGTCTTTTATTTTGAATCGGAAGGGAGTATCTACCTATATTTATATTACAAAGCCTGTTTTCAGTTTCAGCCAATCACATTCTTCTAAATCCTACGTGTAATTTCTATGAATTTTGGTTCAATTAATTATTTTATAAAATTTTGATTGGTTGGTTAAATTTTACTTTGGTTGTAAACTCTTGATTGGCTTATAAGAGTATCCCACATTGAAAAGTTACATTGTTTTCTTGAGTTTGACAATACTATAAAAGAGAGTACATTGACATGTTTTGAATGAGAAATTAGGCTGACATTTCAGCCCATCAAATTCGGGAAGCACACTTATTTGCTTCTTATATTTTTTTTTTTTTATAAATATAAATAGTTAAAGTTTTAACAAATAACGGGTAATTCAGATGGCCGGGTTCTCTGAATTCCGATTGAGCTTAGAATCAAATTCGATTTACCTTTGACTTATGCAATGTTCATTTTTTGTTTTTTATTCTTATGCTGCATTTTTATTTTCATAATATCTTATTAAAAATAAATAAACATTGATATTTAAAAATGAAAAAAAATCAATTCGCTTCGTTTATACTGCAAAAATCAAGTATTTTTTTTTCTAAACTCTCTAAGACTAAAGTATTAATTTGTAGAAATTTTAATTTTTAATAAAATAAAAAGGTAAAAAATATTAATCTAAAGTCACATAAGAGAATTAACAACAATAAAGACTCCCACATAAAAAAATTGTTATTATTTTTAATACTTGACAAATGACAAGACTAAAAAAGAAAATTAATGTGTATAAAATTTATACTCACTCCGATTCAAAGTAAAGTTTTTTGAAGAGTTATTTTTTGTTGGAAAATGTAGGTTGTTTTTACAAGAATTGTGCATTTATTGGCTAATTTACCCTTACATTATATTCTCCATATATTCATTTTTGTCAAAATGTGTAGTTCCCATGCAACTCTTCATTAATTTATTTGTTCTTTTGGAGTATTAATTAGGGGTACTTTAGTCATTTTGATAATTATCTTAATTTGTGTGAAAACTCCTGAAAAGGCTTATTTTTTTTAATCGGAGGGCGTATCTATCTATATTTATTTTACAGAGCCCGTTTTCAGTTTCAGTCAATCACATTCTTCTAAATCCACTACTAAAAAAATCACTTTTTGCGTCAGGCGACGCCTGCCACAAAAAGTACCTTTACCGACGCGAAAACGTTTTTACGTCGGTTATACGACGGCAATTGATGGGTCGCATGGGAAGGCGACGCAAAAACTTTACGACGGGAAGCGCCCGACGCAATTAGTTTTTTCAACGGGAATTTTCCTAATTACGACACTTATTTCTCGACGTAAAAACTTAGCAAAAAGCGACTAATTTTTTGCATCGGATATAATTTCCGACGCAATTATCGACACAAAAAACATATAATGCGACATCTTATATACTCGTCGAAAATAGTTTTTCACGATCGTAAATATTATAATAATATTATATTTATTATTTTTTTTCGCGATGGCACAATCTATTGAAAATAATTTTTAACCATCACAAATGTTGTAATATCTAAAAAAAATAGTATACTAAAACCGACACTAGTAATTTCAGGGTTGAAATAGTCCAAACAATATATTAGTAGTTTTATTTGAAGACAAGGGTATAATAGTAATTTTATTAAAAAAAAAAAAAGAAAAGAAATACTTGATCACCAAGAAATGTTTTATAAATTACGCTTTAATCCTTACTAATAATGAAATTACAAATAAGGGCCCCATCTATACCTAACATATCACTTTCTTAAAATAGAAGGTCTCTCCCTCATTTTCTCCCTTTCTCTACACCATAAATCCCTCTGCAAAATACCTCCCTCCACAACTTCATCATCTCAAAATAACATCATCATCAATCATCAAAGAAAGAAAGGCAAGACAACTAATCTTCTATTTTTCCATAGAAATGTACACACATACATCTAGATACATACTAGCTCATGCTTTCTTCTTTCTTCCACTTCACAAAATATGACATAGTTCATACATACAAATTGCTCTTCAAATCCAATGCACAAACACACAACTGCTTTTCACTGCTGCTGCTTCTTTTCCATCCTCTGCACTCACAGCAACAACAATACTCACTTCTATATATTATATAAGTATCAAGATATTTTTGTCAAATAATAATTACCTTGATATTGATCCCTTTATACAATTTGGCTCTTGAAATTTGGAACGATACTTCCTCTGAGACTGCTATTGCGTGCAAATTTTGGAAACGGAATTCGTGGGAACACCTGTGCTCCTGCCCCAAAGGTCGAGAAGATCTGACTGGACTTTTGCCGGTTTAAGACGGGTGACCAGATGAATTATTGTTTTGAATTCTTGACCCAATCCTGTAAAAGGGGATTGAAATTAAGGAAATTATTAAAAATATTAATAAGTAGTAATAATAATAATAACAGTGAAAAGTTAAGGGAAAATATATTTGATGCTTAAACTAGTTATCACAAACAACAACCAACTAAAATAACCAAAAAGTACTATTGATATTGCTACAAAACAAAAGTAAATCATCTAAACTCAAAGTCTTCTATCCAAAATAGTATAAATGAGTAGAATTTTAGAGGAGCAATAATCCGGAAATCAATAAGAAACTAACACCAATAAAAAAACAAGAGTAATAATATCGGACTACAACAAGAATAGTAATAATAGCAGTAGCAGTATCTAAAAATAATAACATCTACAATAATAACAGTAAAAGAAAAAAGGAACATAAAATATTTTGAATCAGGGAGGTGGTGGTTTGGAAATAATAAAAGAAATAATAATAAATTAAGTATTTAACCAATTTAATAAACATATTAAATGGAAAAAAGAAAAGAGGGGGATTGGAGATGGGATTAGAGAGAGAGAGAGAGAGAGAGAGAGAGAGAGAGAGAGAGACTTACCGACAAAGAAAAGGCAGCGGCGGTGACAAAGAGACAGGCGACGACCGGAGCGTGAAACAGAAAAGGAAGAAAATATATAAATAAATCTGAATTTTAGAAATTAAGGAAATTTTGGGAAATTGATAATTTAAATAACGAAGATGAATTGGGTAAAATTTTAATAGCAAAAGAAATTGATTAAATTGGGGGGTTTTGCAATTTTAACAAAAGAATTTGATTAAATTTTGAAATTCTAACAGAAGGGTTGTAAAAGATAAAAATAAGAATAGTAAATAATAGAATATATGAGATTACCTTGGGGAGTGGTGGATGCCATCGACGGCGACCACAGACGGAGAAGACGAAGTCGAGAGAAAATAAAAAATAAAGAAGACGATGAAACTTGGGGTTGGGATTAGGGATTAGGGATCTGGAATATAGCAGAAAAAGGGAGTTGGGGGGGGGGGTTCCAGTGTGGGCTAGGATTTTATGAAAAAAGTTAGAAAAATTCCATTTTTACACTAGTACTTTATTTTATCTGCATATAAAGTCCGCTCTCGTTTAACTCTATATTTATAGCACTCATATTTGTTTGGGGACGAAGATAATTATTTCAAAAGAAAATTAAAAGAGAATGTGGCCCGTAAATTTAAATTAGGAGTCGTGTATTTGGAGGAAATATTTTTTTTAAAATAATTATTTTAGGGGATGCGATGAGAAAATCTACCACCAAAACTAATAATAAAATTTTGATCGTTTGCATCAACTTTCTATGTGATGGGAGAATTCCATTGCAATTTTTGGTTATTTGGGGCGAAACCTTTTGCATCGAACGAAGCCCATCGCAAATATGGTCATTTGCATCAATTTCGTATGTGACGGGAGAATCCCGTCGCAAATTTTGATTATTTGTGGCGAAACTTCTTGCGTCGACTGAAGCCCATCGCATATAATCCCTTTTTCACGACGAATTACTATTTGTGTCTTTGCTGACACAAATAGTAATTAGCGGTCGTAAATGCATATCACGAAACGACGTCGTACCATTATTTGCGTTGGTGTATCATTTTTTACACAAATGATAGTTATTTGTAACAGTAAACGCCCGACGCAAAAAGTCTCGTCGCAACAAGCTATATTTCTAGTAGTGATCCTACGTGTTATTTCCATGAATTTTGGTTCAATTAATTATTTTATAAAAATTTGATTGGTTGGTTAAATTTTAATTTGGTTGTAAACTCTGGATTGACTTATAAGATGATCCCACATTGAAAAGTTACATATTTTTTTGAGTTTGACAACACTATAAAAGAAAGTACATTGACATGTTTTGAGTGAGAAATTGGGCTGACATTTCATCCCATCAAATTAGGGAAGCTCACGTATTTGCTTCTTTTATTTTTATTTATATAAATATAAATAGGTAATGTTTTAACAAATAACGGGTAATTCAGATGACTGGGTCCTTTGAATTCCGATTGAACTTACAATCAAGTTCGATTTAGCTTAAACTTATGCAATGTTCATTTATTGTTTTTTATTCTTATGCAACAATTTTATTTTCATAATATCTTTTAAAAATAACTAAATATGGTAATTTAAAAATGAAAAAAAAAATCAATTCGCTTCGTTTATACTGCAAAAATCAAGTGAATCTTCTTCTAAACTCTCTTAAACTAAAGTATTAATTTGTAGAAATTTTAATTTTTAATAAAATAAAAAAAGTAATAAGATATTAATCTAAATTCTCATAAGAGAATTCACAACAATAAAGACTCCCACTTAAAAAAATGGTTATTATTTTTAATACTTGACAAATGACTAGACTAAAAAAAAAATTAATGTGTATAAAATTTATACTCCCCCCGATTCAAAATAATTTTTTTTTGAAGAGTTATTTTATGTTGCAAAATATAGGTTGTTTTTACAAGAATTGTGCATTTATTGGCTAATTTACCGTTACGTTATATTCTCCATATATTCATTTTTGTCAAAATGTGTTGTCCCCATGCAACTCTTCATTAATTTATTTGTTCTTTTGGAGTATTAATTAGGCGTACTGTAGCCATTTTGATTAGTATCTTAATTTGTATGAAAACTCCTAAAAAACCTATATTTTGAATCGGAGGGAGTCTGTATCTATATTTATATTACAGAGCCTATTTTCAGTTTCAGTCAATCACATTCTTCTAAATCCTACGTGTAATTACCATGAATTTTGGTTCAATTAATTATTTTATAAAATTTTGATTGGTTGGCTAAATTTTACTTTGGTTGTGAACTCTTGATTGGCTTATAAGAGTATCCCACATTGACAAGTTACATTGTTTTTTGAGTTTGACAATACTATAAAAGAGAGTACTTTGACATGTTTTGAGTGAGAAATTGAGCTGACATTTCAGCCCATTAAATTAGGAAAGCCCACTTATTTTCTTCTTTTATTTTTTATTTATATAAATATAAATAGTTAAAGTTTTAACAAATAACGGGTAATTCAGATGACCGGGTCCTCTGAATTCCGATTGAGCTTACAATCAAATTCGATTTAGCTTAGACTTATGCAATGTTCATTTTTTGATTTTTATTCTTATGCATCATTTTTATTTTCATAATATTGTTTTAAAAATAAATAAATATGGATATTTAAAAATGAAAAAAAAAATCAATTCGCTTCGTTTATACTGCAAGAATCATGTGATAAAACTGATTCAAAATTTTAAGAGTATATGAAAAGAAGCTGTCTTAATAACCTACTTTGTAGAAGATTAAAACTATTTCAAAATTTTAAATTCAAGTGATACGGTACCAACTTCGAGGCTGCCCAAGGCAAAGGAGCGCATACATAGACTAATAACCAGGATTGGAACAAGGGACGTGAAGCAACTATCTATATCATTAACCCGAGTTCTAAAGTATAAAGAGGATGCTAAGTTACATCTAGGAATGTTGTACAAGTCAACCTCTTAAGTTTCGCAAGTGTACAATTAGGCCCTATCAAGCAAAGTGGCTAAGAAGGGCATTTTAGTAATCATGCAAGATGATGAGGGATTGGACAGCTTTACACAGTTTGGTAGAATGGTCATAACTTTTGATTCATTTGTCCAATGGAGCTGATTCTAGTTGCATATTAAAGATAAGAGGCAGATCTACAACTTTCATGAGATCATGATATCAGAATCTGCCTTCTTAATATCCAAAATCGTCGTACAAGTTGGCCCAACAAGCTGTCCAGAATTGGAACGAAATTAAAGGGCATTTTAGTCTTTGTACAATTAAAGTCTATACTAGACTTTAATTATTTTCCAGCTTTGTTATTTACTTTATTTAGAGTATTTATATGGGTATAGCAAGTAGTTTCTATAATAAAAGACATGTTGTCCATAGTTGGTTATCTAGTTGTTAAGAGTCCCACATCTACTAGGACTTTTCTTGTTTAAGTGTTTGACTTGATAGCAAGTTGTTTTCCAAGAGTCCTACTTCTTAAAGGACTATTTAATACTTTTCTTTTTTATTGTTGGAACCGAAATCTCCCTCTATTTAAGAGTGATTTCGGCCACATTTATTTTTACGTTAGATATATTGATATTTTGGTAAGGTTATTCCTTAGCTTCTCGTGTCTGAACTTCTATGTAGAACTTCATTCATTCTTTGAGTTACTGTATCAACAAGTTTAGTTTCTCTTGTTGTGG
Organism: Vinca minor; assembly: GCA_026122235.1. Lineage (NCBI taxonomy): Eukaryota > Viridiplantae > Streptophyta > Magnoliopsida > Gentianales > Apocynaceae > Vinca > Vinca minor. The sequence goes on along the minus strand of JAOCZM010000112.1, from coordinate 50,091 downwards.
TGTTTCAGCCTCCATCGATAATTAGCCTTCCTTAGCGTTGCGTTGATTATATATCCTAGAAACTAGTTCGAGAATTAGAGAAAGATCTGGCACAACTTACGCTGTCGAACCTTTTGGTACTTAGTACCTCACGGTTCTTCATCATCAAGTGTTTCAAAATTCTGCTAACCATAAATTTTGGCAAACAAGTCTATATTAATTAGCACTCTCTTTCATTGTAGAAGTGTTGGAGGGGATAATAAAAGACCCAAAATTTCTATCTGTTGAATGAATTAAGCAATGTGTAAACAAAATAAATAATGTGTTGTTTTATTAAATGCGCCATATTAAATCATTAAATGCAAAATAAAATAATTTTTTTGATAGATTTCTAATTTTTTTTTCCTTATATTAATAGATTAAAAGAAAACTGAGTAGTATTAACTAGAAAATGCACTTAGAGTTCTACATATTGATAATTAAAAGGTTAAAAGGTAATAATCAAACTTATAGTAAAAAAATTATTTTTTCTATCATTACAAAAAACTCTTTTTCCTTGCATATGCATTTTTTAAGAAATAATGTATGTCTCATGTATAGTACGGGTTTTTTGCTAGTATATATATATATATATATATATATATATATATATATATATATATATATATATATATATATATATATATACGTAAGCCCTTTTCGATTTGTATATATATCATATGCCACGTGTCATTTTCTAGGATTTTATATTTTAAAATAGTTATAAAAGTTTTGATTGGTGCAAAAAATTTGAACTATTTTATTTAATTTGGAGGAGGCGGGATTAGATCCCGCAAACCTGCAGGTCAAATGCTACACCACATTGCCAACTGCTCTAGCAGGTATTTGACAATTTAATTCTTTCAATGGAATACTAATTTAACTAAACACTACAAAAAAAACTACCTGTTATGACGAACTTTTCGTGACGAAGTCATTTTTCGTTACGAAAGGTATACTTTTCGTAACGAAATTCGGAATCGTTACGAAAATTTGACCTTTCGTAACGAAAAAAATATTCGTTACTAAAAGTAGTAGTCTCGTTACGAAAGGTCTACCTTTCCTAACGAAAACACATTTTCGTCACGATAGGTATAACTTTTCGTGAAAAATACATTTTTCGTTACGAAAGGTCAACATTTCCTAACGAAACAAAAATTTGTCACGAAAAGTTTCGTTTTAAAATTATTATTATTTTTTTTTAAGAATATACATATATAAGTATGATATAATTTAGAATATAATTTTAATTTTTATATTTGTTTAGTCTTTATATTAAAAGTATGCATTACCATCCACCTTCTGACTAATCCCCAAAATAGGGATCCCGGTCCACTCCTGAGGGGCATTCAACCCATCGCTACGTCCGGGGCGATTTTTGTAAGTTTCATTATTTCCGTTGTTAACATTTTTAATTTTATTTAAAGTATACTAATATGAATATTTGCATCGCAGGAGGAATCAAACCGAGTCATGCTCGAAGAATTCGAGAAGCCTGCCTCCCGAACCAACAGCCAGTACAAGACTCTCATCTCCTGGGCCGCCAAGACAATAAAGGATGCATTTGTGGCAACTGGGAAGAGTGTTTCGTGCCGATCCCGGGCAGCGGATGTACCAGAGGCCGTTGTTATTCAACCGGTTACACAGCCGAGGGAGCCTGTCCCGGAAAGATCTCAGATTGGGAGGCAAGGCACTAGGAGGAACCAGCAGACCACCCAGGAGGAGTTGGCAGCGAGGCAGCATAGGCAGTGTGGCGGGGCACCGGACCTGACACAACCCGAAGAAGATCCGGCTCAGTCTCCTGCCCAGAGTTAGTTCCCCAGTCCAGCCGAGGTACCCACCCGGTTTGAATACCAATGTCCAAGCAAGGGTGATGCGAAACCGTGATGTTTTATATCAAGGTTCAGCTTTTAAGCAGATATTTCTCTATCTCGAAATAGTTTCTCTGGGAATATACTCAACACAACCCCTGACAGGCTAAGTATCAATGAAGGCTGAAACACCACAACTAGAGAAACAAGCTAGTTGATAGAGTAACTCAAAGAATATGAAGTTCTACCGGAAATTCATAAACAAGTATCAAAGGAATAACCTTAATCAAAATATGAATATATCAAGTCTAAACTTAAAGGTGGCCGAAATTGCTCTATAAGTAGAGGAATTTCGGTTCCAACATCAACAAGGAAAAGGAAATAAGAGTCTTGAAGAATTAGGACTCTTGAATAACAATTTGCTATCAAGTAACTACCTAAACAAGATAATAGGCACATGTTCCTATTATCTTGGCGGCTAGAATACAAACAACTACCAAATCTATGAAGAGTCCTAGTTGCATTAGGACTCTTATTAAACAACTAACTAACACATGGACAACATGTCCTTTATTATAGCAATTGCTTGCTATTACACGACTAAAATGTAAATAACAATGCTGAAATTAATTATAGTCTAGAATAAGTTAAAATAGACTTTAATATGTAAAAAGACAAAAATGCCCTTTTTAGCCACTGTGCTTGTTTGGGCCGATTTGAATGTCTTTGAGAGTTAATAGTTGAATTTAACTCTTTTTAGCCACTGTTCTAGATGTAGCTTGGCTTCTTCTTTAGACTTTAACTCTCGAATCAATGTATCTGGTTCTTGATTCACTTGAATGGTTCTTGATCTAGTCATTGGTCCATTGATGTTTGATAAGGGATGCTTGTAATGAGGTAGTCTTCTAGATGGTCCCGTATCATCCCCTCCCTCTTGAAAAGGATTCGACCTCGAATCATCATCATCATCATCAATGTAATCTGAAACATCAAAGAGAGATAAATCAGCAACATTAAAAGTGGAATGAACACCATACTTACCTTGCAAATTGATTTGGTATGCATTGTCATTAATCTTATTAATAACTTGAAAAGGACATCTCCTCTTGGATGTAGCTTTGACTTCCTTTCCTTAGGAAATCTGTCTTTCCTAAAGTGTATCCAAACCCAATCTCCAGCTTCAAAGTTGAGTGCCTTGCGGCCTTTGTTGGCTTTAGTTGCCATTCGGTCGTTCTTCTTTTTGATGTTTTCGGCTACTTCATAATGTATTCTTTGAACAAAGTCATCCCTTGAATCACCTTCTATGTTATAATACTCATCAATATGAAGAGGGATTAAATCTAAAGGGGTTAGGGGGTTAAAACCGTAAACAACTTCAAAAGGTGAATTATTAGTAGTGGAATGCAATGTACGATTATAAGCAAATTCAGCAATAGGTAAACATTCTTCCCACTTTTTCAAATTCTTTTGAATGAGTGCCCTAAGTAGAGCCCCTAAATTTCTATTTGTTATCTCAGTTTGGCCATCGGTTTGGGGATGGCTTGAAGTAGAAAACAAAAGCTTTTGTCCCCAACTTAATCCATAAGGTCTTCCAAAAATAACTTAAGAACTTTACATCCCTATCACTTACGATTGTTTTTGGAACACCATGTAACCGAATGATGTCTTTGAAGAATAGATCCGCAACATGGCTTGCATAATTTATTTTCCTACAAGGAATAAAGTGAGCTATTTTAGAAAATCTATCAACAACAACCATTATGCTATCATTACCTCTTCTGGATTGCGGTAATCCTAGAATAAAATCCATTGAAAGATCAATCCATGGGGAAGAAGGTATTGGTAGAGGCATGAGCAATTTGTGAGCCTTTGAAGTGCTTTTTGCCTATTTACACTTAAAACATAGTTCACAAATTTTCTGCACATCCCTTTTCATCTTAGGCCAATAAAAGTGTTCTTGCAAAATATCCAACGTTTTAAAAACACCAAAATGTCCCATTAATCCGCCACTATGTGCTTCTCTAACAATTAATTCTCTAATAGAACAAGAGGGAACACATAATTTGTTACCTTTAAACAAGAAACCTTCAAATTTGTGAAAAATCTTTTTGGGCCGAAACTTCACAAGTTTTAAACAAATCTGAAAAATCATTATCATCTTCATACAATGCTTTTAAATGTTCAAAACCAAGTAATTTAGCATGTAGAATGGAAAGTAAAGAGTACCTTCTAGATAAAGCATCGGCAACAACGTTTTCCTTACCTTTCTTGTATTTGATCACATATGGAAAACTATCAATGAAGGAAACCCATTTTGCATGTCTCTTGTTTAACTTACTTTGTCCTTTGAGATACTTGATTGATTCATGATCCGTGTGAATCACAAACTCTCGGCCAACCAAGTAGTGCTGCCATGTTTCCAAAGATCGAACAATAGCGTATAACTCTTTATCATACGTAGGATAATTAAGTGAAGCGCCACTCAATTTCTCACTAAAATATGCTAAAGGTTTACCTTGTTGTTGCAAAACAGCCCCAATACCTATACCTGAAGCATCACATTCAACTTCAAAAGTTAGTGAAAATTTTGGTAAAGATAAAATAGGGGAAGAAGTAAGTAATTGTTTAAGCTTGTTAAAACTATCTTCTTGCGGCTTGTCCCAAACGAATGAGATATCTTTCTTCACAACTTCATTCAATGGTGCGGCAATTGAGCTAAAATCACGAACAAATCGTCTATAAAAGCTTGCTCGACCATAGAATGATCGGACTTGTGTTGCATTTGTTGGCCTCGGCCAGCTCACAATTGATTCAATTTTGACCGGATCAACTTGAATTCCACTGGAACTAACAATGTATCCAAGAAAGTTAATAGAATTAGTGCAAAAAACGCATTTTTCAAGCTTGGCATACAAGGTTTGTTCCCTTAATATAGTAAAAACAGCCTTAAGATGTTCAACATGCTCTTCTAAGGTTTTACTATATACAAGAACATCATCAAAATAAACTACAACAAATTTACCAAAACAATGGTGGAATATGTAGTTCATTAATCTCATGAAAGTACTAGGTGCATTAGTTAGACCAAAAGGCATTACAATCCATTCATATAATCCATATTTAGTCTTAAAAGCAGTTTTCCATTCATCACCTTCTTTCATTCTAATTTGGTGATAGCCTTGAGTTAAATCAATTTTAGAAAAGATAAAAGCTCCACTTAACTCATCTAGCATATCATCTAAGCGAGGTATAGGATGTCTATATTTAATAGTGATCTTATTAATATCTCGACAATCCGTACATAATCTGAAAGTGCCTTCCTTTTTAGGGACTAAAATAACCGGACTAGCACAAGGACTTAAAGATTCACGTACCTTCTCTTTCTCTAAAAGTAAATCGACTTGCCTTTGTATTTCTCGGGTCTCATCCGGATTTGCTCTATAGGCTGCCCTATTTGGAAGATGTGAACCCGGAATGAAGTCGATTTGATGCTCTATGCCTCGGATTGGAGGTAGACCTTTCGGCAACTCCTTAGGAAAAAGATCCTTGAAATCCTGCAAAACATCAACACAAAGACTAGGAAGAGAAGAAGTCATAAGATCAAAGGAAAAGTTAGTAGTTAGTGTCAACCTTTCGGTTTCCCTGAAAATCAATAAAACAAGGGGTTTATTTGCACGTAAAGCCCTATCTACCTTTCCCGAATTGATAAATAAACATTCTTTCTTCTCTCTTTGTGAGTATGTCTTTTTGTTCACAATACTCACGGCTTTTTCAGCTCTTTTTACCTCGGATTTTACCTCTTGGGTAGGATCACTCTTCTTTTTCAACTCACTCTCTTTTAATCTTTTCTCTCTACCCTCGGCTAATTTTTCTTGTATCTCACATACCTTACTTAGTGTCATAGGATGTAAAGAATGTCGAATTTTACCTTTTGACACCGTAAAGATATTCTTCCTTCCGCAATAGTTTGCATACTTATCGTATTGGCATGGTCTTCCCAAAATAATGTGACATGCGGTCATAGGTACCACATCACATATAACCGTGTCCTTGAAGCTTCCAATACTAAAGTCTATCTCAACTTGTTTGTCCACCCTAATATCTCCAATATTGTTCAACCATGAAAGCTTATATGGCATAGGATGTGGTTTCATAGGCAAATCCAACGCATTTACCATATCAAACGAACAAACATTAGTGCAACTTCCATTATCAATGATCACTAAACAAGTTCTATCCTTTACTTTGCACATTGTGTGAAATAGATTACTTCTATGTTGATGTAATTCATCCAATGGTTTAGAATGTAGTAAATTCATAGTGACCAAAAGTAAATTACCATCAATCTCCGGAAGATCTGTATTGCTCCGGATTCACCCTCCAAAATAGCTTCTTCGGTTATTTCCTCACACTTACCCACGATCCATCGTCCAACATGATCATGGCAGTTTTATTTGGACAATCCCGGGCAAAGTGACCCTTACCTTTACATTTAAAACATTCCCGATCATGTGTTGTAGGTGCATTAGCTCTTGAATCGGTTGGTTTTGATGTGGTTGGTAACCTTGCTGGCCCACTTGTAACCGTGGCTGTTTTTGTACTTCCAAAACTGCCCTTTGCTTGAATTGTGCTAGGCAAAACAGTGAAATTGTTTAAGGACTGATTTGGCCGTTTCCAAGGTTGAAAATTAGCCGAATAAGTCCTTGAACCCTTCTCTTTTTTGCTGCCTTTCAACATGTTCAACAAAATAAACCATATCAATAAGATTAGTAAGGTTAGCATGTTCTACCTTGGGTCTAATTTTGTCATTTAGACCAGCCAAGAAACGAGCCAAAGCAGCCTCATTAGCTTCCCGGATGTTTGCTCTAATCATGGTCATCTCTATCTCTTTGTAATATTCATCAACGGTCTTTGTTCCTTGCCTCAATCTTTGGAGTTGATTGTACAACTCACGATTAAAATTTTGAGGTACAAATCATCGTGACATGACCGCTTTCATATCCTCCCATGAATCTATTGGCCTTTGCTCCGTTCTTCTCCGTTCATTGGTCTCATTATTCCACCAAATTGATGCATAGTCTCCAAATTCCATGGCTTCCAATTTTAACCTTTTTCTCCTCCGAATAATTATGAACATAAAAAACATGGTTAACTTTTTGTGTCCAATCAAAAAATAAATGAGGATCTTTTGTACCTAGAAAAGGAGGGATCTTGGTCTTGATAGCACCAATATTATTATCATACCTTTGATCTTGAACATTTGCTCTCGGATCATACCTTTGATTTGGAGCATTTGGTCTCGGATCAAATCTTTGAGCTTGATAATTTGTTCTCGGCTCAAATCTCTCATCATGAACAAAAGGTCTCGGATCATACCTTGTATCTTGCTGATTTGGCTTTGGTTCAAAGGCAAAATTATCCATCATTCTTGGAATAACTTTCGGCTGAAAATCAAGATTGTGCCGAAAGTTGTTTCTTGCATTTTGTTCAAAGGATTCTTGGGATTCTTGATCATCTTTTTCTGCCCCTTTGCCTTTATCCGAATGGTTCTTGAGTTCAAGAACCTCAATTTTAAGTTCATTGATGGATTGCATCATAGCTTTCATTGTTTGTTGTATTGATTCTTTGAAAAGCTTGTCACCATCCATGGCACCTTGCTGCGAAGTACCTTCATCAAAAGACATTATCTTTGCAAAGAAAAATTCACACAAAAATCGTTAGTAGAAAAAAAAAGATATTGAATATTGAATCTTTCTTTCGATTTTTCCACAAATACTTGTCAAGAACTTCCAACTCTAGATGATTGAATTGTTAATGTGATGGAAGGCTGAAAAATATGCAAAGAAAGCCTATCTTGACCTAACAAAAAGTCCAAGGAAAAAGTATAAGAGTGATTGTAACAAAAACAAGAAAAAGATGTGATCTTTACGTTTCTTGATTTTCTTTTTCTTGAAACCTTTTCTTACCTTCTTACCCGAGACTTACCCTTATCTTGGCCACACAATATCGAGAACTCCTGATTTTGAAGATTTTACCTTGAATGGAGAGTTTGATGGCGGCTAATTCAAGATGAAGAGGGAATAAGAGCCAATTCCTTTATACAAAGGAAGTTTGCTTTTGGATTGATTCCTTGTCTATTTGGGATAACCCGGCTGCCAATTTCTTTACTTCCGGGTGGCTTTTGCATTGGGTAAAGTACCCTAATTGTGCATAACCCGGCTGCCAATTTCTTTACTTTCGGGTGGCTTTTTCGTTGGGGTAAAAAAAAATTGTAATCTTTCGGCTATTTCAAGCAAACAAGAAAAAAAAATTTCAAGGAACACCAAGATAGAGATCAACATTTTGCTCTGATACCACTTGATGCGAAACCGTGATGTTTTATATCAAGGTTCGGCTTTTAAGCAGATCTTTCTCTATCTCGAAATAGTTTCTATGGGAATATACTCAACACAACCCCGGGCAGGCTAAGTATCAATGAAGGCTGAAACACCACAACTAGAGAAACAAGCTAGTTGATACAGTAACTCAAAGATTATGAAGTTCTACCGGAAATTCATAAACAAGTATCAAATGAATAACCTTAATCAAAATATCAATATATCAAGTCTAAACTTAAAGGTGGCCGAAATTGCTCTATAAGTAGAGGAATTTCGGTTCCAACATCAACAAGGAAAAGGAAATAAGAGTCCTTGAAGAATTAGGACTCTTGAATAACAACTTGCTATCACGTAACTACCTAAACAAGATAATAGGCACATGTTCCTATTATCTTGGCGGCTAGAATACAAACAACTACCAAATCTATGAAGATACCTAGTTGCATTAGGACTCTTATTAAACAACTAACTAACACATGGACAACATGTCCTTTATTATAGCAATTGCTTGCTATTACACGGCTAAAATGTAAATAACAATGCTGAAATTAATTAAAGTCTAGAATAGGCTAAAATAGACTTTAATATGTAAAAAGACTAAAATGCCCTTTTTAGCCACTGTGCTTGTTTGGGCCGATTTGAATGTCTTTGAGAGTTAATAGTTGAATTTGTACTTCATCTTCTAGATGTAGCTTGGCTTCTTCTTTAGACTTTAACTCTCGGATCAATGTAGCTAGTTCTTGATTCACTTGAATGGTTCTTGATCTAGTCATTGGTCCATTGATGTTTGATAAGGGATGCTTGTAATGAGGTAGTCTTCTAGATGGTCCCGTATCAAAGGGTACTTATTCCCCGGGTATTCAGACCGGGGGCATCCGGGTGCAGGGCCCTCGACATCGGCACAGCCGGGGTTTTTTTCCGGTTTGGTCGCCCTTGTATAGCCTCCAAATCCCTCAAACCCAGCATCAAACTCTGTTGTCGTTGCCCTTTTACCCCGAGGAGCCGATATTTATCGACCCGAAGGGGCGGAAGTGATCGCAACTAATCTCGGTAGCATGGTGCGAGCGAGAGATGGGCGCATTTACTATCTGCGGCAAGACCCGAGAAGCCCCGACCGCTACACACCTTCGGGGCCATAGATAGTCTTTTATGTTATTTTGTTTACATTTATTAATTGTTGTTACGAACTATTTGACAAATTTTCGTTATAAAATATTTTTTCGATTATTCCGTTGTCCGTTTTATATTGATACAAAATGTGTTTAGGGATATTTATATGTTGTTTGAATACCAAAAAATTGAAAAAAAAATACATCAACTGCAAGCTGCTTAAAAAAGTAGGTGTTTTTGGCACAATATTTCGGCCAGTTGAGGACGGAAGTGGGACAATTTTTGCATTTTTTTTGGCTTTTTGCAGTGTCTAGTCTTTTATCACATTTGCTTTTTTGACCATGCATTATTGAACGGAATTATCTGAACGGTTTTGGCACTTTCGTTCACATTTCTGACCGATTTTCGGAGACTTGTGAAATTCAAAAATGCAAAAAAAATAATTTGAATTTCCATTACATCTATAAATATCCTCTCAAAACCTCTCCACAATCTACAACATTCTCAACTCTCTAACCCATAAAAACCCTATCCTCTTCACAATTCCTTTTTCCAAATTTATTTTTACAAAAACCCTATCTTCCTTAATATTATTTCAAAATGAATAGCGAAATGGATCCCGCCCTGGAAGAGTATTTCAGACACCAATTTAGAATTGCGGTCGGAAATCAAACGATGGAAAAATTGTAGTATTTTATTTTGTACTGTGTAAGTTTTTATTGTATGAAATGTGTTTAGCTATCCAAGTAATTATTTTTTTGTAGCGTCTTCCATCACAGTACACAAATTGGTTGGAGCAAAGTGGTCTCGGGTCAGCAAGTTCTGTCTATCTGAAAGACGACTTTGGGAATCAATGGTGCGTTTATGTAACCAAACTAGATGATACGTACTACCTAGACGGAGGCTTGCAACAATTTTTTCGTGACAACAATCTTCGTCCCACAGATAAAGTTCATTTTATACCATCTCCAATGAATGTATTAGATATTTATGTTAAGAGAGGGCCTGAGATAGGTTAACTGAAGGGCAAATTATCGTATCCCTCAGACGAGGCATTTTTTCGGCAGAGTTTTCGAATAGACATTAACAAAACCTATTCGGCACTTTCCAAACCGGTACGTTTAGTAATATTAAAATTTTAGTCACAAATTCGTTAATTTTACAATTATGGGTTGTAATGTTGTTTCCCGTGTACTACACATGCGCAAACTTCACGGGAACAAATTGACACTCCAAGTGACTAGAGACGAAGGCGGAGACGATTACTATTTTTCGGGGTGGGATGAGTTTGTTGTGTTTTCAAGATTACACCCCGGTGACCGTGTACAAATTCATCTAGCCCCTTACGATATCCTTGATTATAGGACCGGGAATGATGATTTTGCCAATTTATTACATCAACTTTAAAAAAAGGTAATTGTAATCTCAACAATTTTTTGATATTGAATGAAAATAATTGAACACATTTAAAACAACTTTATACGATTGCTATCCAAAATGTTAATTTGTACATTCTAAACTATTACAATTTAGTAAAATTGAAATACAATTATTGTGGAGGAGGTGCTTGGTGAAGATGTGCTAACATGGGGCAAGTCTTCCAGTTGTGACCGACTCGCTTACAGTGGCCGCACTTCTTTTCTCTTTGATTGCCCCTGTTCTCTGTGTCCACAGGCATTTGAAATCTCCGTCTTTGAGGTCGACCCACCTGCGTACCTTTCATGTTAGAAGTGTGATGTGTCATATCAAATGGAGAAGGTCTCCAATGAAAATGATCAAGTACAGGATATAAAATGGACTTGTACGTATTCCTATAATGATCCAGAGAATAGACAGGGTGGATATATTTAGAAGCATCCTCCATGATCGATTTGGACACAGCAATGACATGGGAGCATGGAGTGGAATAAGTAGACCACTTATCACAGTTACACACACGAGCTAATAAGTTGACCGTGTACATTTTTCCACCTTCGCCAGGTCCTCTATGTCGGGACATGACCCTATAGATACCTTGGTCTTTGTGGTGTTGTTGCACAGTCATACTTGTTACTTTTTCTTCGTACGCGAAGTACTACTCCCATATCTTCTTAAGGAAAGGCGTTTGACAACTATTAGCGTTTTCCCAGTGTGTGTCAAAATAATGTACAAGATTAAAAAAATCATCTCCACAAGAGCTTTCAAAGGCAGCGTTCTAGACTGCTTCAGAACGCTGTTAAGCGCCTCAGACATGTTTGTCGTCATGCAATTGAAACGCATTCCCCCGTCGTATGCCAAAGTCCACAACTCTTTAGGTTACTGCATCACCTAGTTAAATGCATCCTCATATTTTTGTTTAATACGCTGAAGATAAAAATCGCACTTACTTTTTTTCTTTTGTGTTGCAGCAATCCACACATAATCTTTCAATTCTTTGTTTTTTGCATGAGTGTGGAAATTGGACCTGAAATGCCTAAGGCAGTATCGGTGCACTGCCATTGGGGGTTGCCATCCGGGGACGCTAGCCACGACACTAAGAATGCCGGCATGACTATCGCTAATAAGACAAACTTGTAGGTCTGTCACAACATGTTCCCTTAATTTCTTAAGGAACCATGACCAAGTGGAAGTTGCCTCTGATTTGACCAACGCAAAAGCAAGGGGTAAAATTTGATTGTTAGCATCCAGAGTGCTTGCAACCAAGAGTGCCCCTTTATAATTCCCCCTAAGGTGTGTGCCATCAATTGAAAGTATAGGCCGCCCCACTTGTAACCGTCAACTAGCGGTTTAAAAGTCCAGAACAATGACTTGAACACCTTAGTGCCATTAACAGTTTCTCGTGGGTGGTAAAGAAATTTGACTATAGCACCCGGGTTAGAATCATTTAGTGCCCGCATATACTGTGGCGGTACCTAGAAAGTTGATTTTCAAGTACCAAAAAGTGTTTATATAGCATGTCGGCGGGCATACCAAGCTTTTCTATAGGTACAAGTCAAACTCATATTATTTTCACAAGCAACCCTAATCAATTTAACAGAAATTTTAGGATCAGCCTGTACAAGGTGTAGAATTTTTACCCTGATGTAGCTGGAGGACATGTTGCGTTTTTTGTTCTGTTCCATCAAGCAGTAGTGGGCCTGGTTAAGCTTGGTAACCTTCCACATTCCATCCACCCTGCTATGGTTAACGCGAATGTACCAACTGCATCGGCTTTTTTCGGTTGAGTTTCTACACACCCCGTTGAACCATTGTTTGTTGCTCCTCTCTCTTTTCCATTCCCTCAAGGCCACCTTGTCATGCCACACATTAACTGTCAACATTGCCTCACGTTTATCCTTGAACTGCATCCCCAAACATATTTTGGGAAAATTGGGATTCCATATTTTAATTGTTTTTCCCTCGTATGTCAGTTCAGGGACAGGTTCCATGGAACCCATATCAGTCCAACATGAAAAATTGGCATAGTTACCGTATGATGGCAAATTCCATTCTGGAATTACTGGGCCGGAGGTAGATGGAGCTAGTTCAGGCTCTTGGCCCGTCTCTTCAGTACTTGGTCCAGTGATTTGTTGTTGCATTTCAGGGTTGGCATCTTCCGCTACCGCCTCTACATCTTCCTCGACCCCGTCGTCCTCGTGTTCGCCGACACTATCGTCGCGAAGTCGTCTTCCGTTTCCGGAACACCGTCAATATCTGATATTGGACCTAAGGAATCCATGACCGAATTATCTGTACAGGGTTCGTAACTAGACGTGGGGGCATAGTTGGCATTGGATTTGATTCCGAAAAATATGGTTCCGGAAAAAATTGTGTATGCGGCAAAAATTCTGTTGTCGGGATTACAAAGCTATCTACATGTCTCTGCACAGGTTCTAACAGAGCACCAACGTGAATCCCTTGTAGTTTGAAATCCGTTTGGATTCCCCACAAATTGTCTAAATCTTCTTCGTCACTAAGGTGTACAACACCGTACATCACCATGTTGTACGCCGGCATGAAGAATGGCCGAATCATTATTAGTCGAACAGTGACACTAGAAAGCTCGACTCCTTTGCGCCGACATATTCTGTGGCAAAGTTGTCGGAATGAAAGCTTTTGTATAACTTCCATACTTCTTTCGCTTGGCTCTGCAAAACGGGGATAACCACAATTTTCGTACACTACATTGTGGTCGAAATGTAAATACAATCTTATCGGACATTCAAGTGCCATTTGTTTTTACACAAAATATGAGGTTGAGGAAAGATGGGTTTGCTTGGAACAAATTGATTGGAGGATGTTGTCTGAGGTAAGAAAAATGGAGAGAGGGTTATTGGATTTTATAGAGATTTTGGTAGTGAATGGATTGGATTTTCTATCCCTAAAAAATCAGGCCACAAATGTCTGCTGGGGAAAAAATTTCGGCCCCGACTTTCGTCCTCAATCTGTCGAAAATTTTCCCTGGATGTTCACATTATTATTATTATTATTATTATTTTTAGTGTGTTGTAGGGTTTTTTTTTTTTTAATATTACTCATTTCGGAACTTTCAAATATCATAAAACTAAGAATTACATTCCATGCATACAAACAAAATTACATTGAACATACAAAAATTCAAACTCCCGATTATTCAAACCCTAATTCTTTCGAAATTTATGCTCAATCATTTTCCATGAAGAAGTGTTGTTGCACGATGCATCCGACTACGGGGGGAGCCTCCACAGTTATCTCTTCTGGTGATCTTGAACACTGACAGGCTTCATCCACAAATCCTCTTCCTTCGTACCCAAAAATATGGCAGAGAAGGATAAAGAAAAATTCGACAGTCCTTCTGTACCGCTAGCCCTTGGATTAGCCTAATGCAGAGTTATATGAACAAAATATGTAAATTATGAAAACCTTTGAATTAATACAGTGTGCCGTAATTACATGCAACTTACCGCAACGTATTCCTCCCACTGGGCCTCAGAACCGTCCAAATCAACAATGTTGGTCCTACCGTCGTACTTGAACCATGGTTTGTGATTAAGTGCTTCGAAATCCTTTTGCTAGACCTGCATCGATCATCGCTATTGTCAATTGTCCGCGGTGACGGAGTTCATTCCTGAGACAATTTCGTTGTACCAATCGGACCAACGTTTTTCACCGGGATAACCCAGTGTACTAAAATCGTAACAAATTTCTATTAAAACCTTCTCGTATTCTGCAGGCCATTCTCTGGTAAAATCAACATCCCTGAAATTGTTACGCATTTCCTTTTGAATAAATTTTGAAAAGTTTGCCATTAGGGAAGATAGGGTTTTTGTGGAAATATATTTTGAAAAAAGGAATTGTGAAGAGGATAAGGTTTTTTTGGGTTTGAGAGTTGAGAATATGGTAGATTGTGGAGAGGTTTTGAGGGGTTATTTATAGATGTAATGGACAAATCTCTAAAAATCGGTCAGAAATGTGAACAAAAGTGCCAAAACCGTTCAGATATTTCCGTTCAATAATGCATGGTCAAAAAAGCAAAAGTCAAAAAAGATTAGACACTGTAAAAAGCCTGCAATTTGAGGACGGAAGTGGCAATTCCGTCCTCAGGTCACGGGCCAAATTAGGGTTTGGAGGGTTTTTTCCGGCCAGTTCACGTCCTGGCTGACGTGGCGAGGCGCGTCGGGGAAACAGCCACGTCGCCCATTTCCGTCCTGGACACAAATGTTTCTGCCCAACTTTTGGGTGCCATGTCATGACCATTAGGGAAAAGCTGGGCCATGCCAAGGCAATCCCCCCAAATCTGAAAAGTATATACAATTTATTTTTATATTGACAAACACATTATTTTTTAGGAAACATTAATCGAAATAGTATATGACTATGTTTAATTCATTTGATTATATATTATTTGATCCAATATTTGTTTATCCAATAATCATTCGGTGTTCACCCTTATATTTGTGAGTTACTCAATAAAAGTCATATTACCTAATCATGTTGAATTTTCTTATTTGTTTTCTGAAAAATTAAAGTTAACGAGTTTTTGTTTTAAATACAATTGTACAAGCATTAAATTAATAATTTGAACTTCAGTCATTTGCTAGTATCTATCTATCTATATTTATATTACAGAACCTGTTTTCAGTTTCAGCCAATCAATTTCTTCTAAATCCTACGTGTAATTTCCATGAATTTCGGTTCAATTAATTATTTTATTAAATTTTGATTGGTTGCCTAAATTTTACTTTGGTTGTAAATTCTTGATTGACTTATAAGAGTATCACACATTGAAAATTTACATTGTTTTTTTGAGTTTGACAATACTATAAAAGAGAGTACTTTGACATGTTTTGAGTGAAAATTTGGGCTGACATTTCAGCCCATCAAATTAGGGTTGCCCACTTATTTTCTTCTTATATTTTTTATTTATATAAATATAAATAGTTAAAGTTTTAACAAATAATGGGTAATTCAAATGACCTGGGTCCTCTGAATTCCGATTGAGCTTACAATCAAGTACGATTTAACATAGACTTATGCAATGTTCATTTTTTGTTTTTTATTCTTATGCATCATTTTTATTTTCGTAATATTGTTTTAAAAATAAATAAATATGGATATTTAAAAATGAAAAAAAAAATCAATTCAGCTTCGTTTATACTGCAAGAATCAAGTGATAAAACTGATTCAAAATTTTAAGAGTATATGAAAAGAAGAAGTTTTAATAACCTACTTTGAAGCAAATTAAAACTATTTCAAAATTTTAAATTCAAGTGCTTAAAAATTCTGTTAACCATAAATTTTGGCAAACAAGTCCATGTTAATTAGCAATCTCTTTCATGTTAATTTTGTCAAAGGAAAGTTGACACAAATAGATTAGACAGTTCATTTTCCTTTCTTTTTGTTGGTTGTGGATCAATCTATAATCTTTTATTTCTTAAAAACTTTACCGTGCATAGCACGGGTCATTTGCTAGTATATATATATTACAGAGCATCTTTTCAGATTTTTACTTATATCATGCCACGTGTCATTTTCTAGAATTTTGTGTGTTTAATTAGTTATAAAACTATTGATTGGTGCAAAAAAGTTGAACTATTTTATTTAAATTAGGAGAGGGGGGATTTGATCCCCAACTTGTAGGTCAGATTGTACACCACATTAACAACTACTCCGGCAGGTATTTGACATCTATTTTCTTTAATTCTTTTAATGAAATGCTAATTTAAGTATATATATATATATATATATATATATATATATATATATATATATTACAGAGCATGTTATAGATACGTATATTTGTATCTATTTATTTCTTCAATACTATTTTCTTAGATTTTCACATTTTTAAATTAATTTACTAATTTTTATTGGTTGAGAATATTTAGGTTAATTAAATTAATTGAAAATTAACTTATCTTAATAAAAATTAAATATCAACTTTTATTGGTGCAAAAATGTTAAACTATTTTATTTAAATTGGGAGAGGAGGGATTCGATCCCCCGACCAGCAAGCCGGATACTGCGCCACATTGCCTACTACTCTGGCAGGTATTTGACAACTATTTTCTTTAATTCTTTTAATGGAATGCTAATTTAAATTTTATTTTGGTTGTAAACTCTTAATTGGCTTATAAGAGTATCCCACATTGAAAAGTTACATTGTTTTTTGAGTTTGATAATACTATAAATGATAGTACTTTGACATGTTTTCAGTTAGAGAATTGGGCTGTCATTTTAGCCCATCAAATTATGGAAGCCCGCTTATTTGTTTCTTATATTTTTTATTTATATAAATATAAATAGTTAAAGTTTTAATAAATAACGGGTAATTTAGATGACCGGGTCCTCTGAATTCCGATGGAGCTTGTAATCAAGTTTGATTTAGCTCAGACTTATGCAGTGTTCATTTTTTTTTGTTCTAATGAAGAATTTTATTTTCTCCAGTTTGACTTTATTTTAGAATTTGTTTCCCGTTTGACAACCATAAATGTTTTAATTATGCTAATTAATTTAAAAGGTTTATTGGCTCATATAATTATGCATTTAATAAATTAATTCAAAAAATAATTACTATCTTAATTAAGTCCTACTTATAAACGGCTTCTCCCATTATCCCTGAAAATCTTCCACGCATTGCTATCATTAATTATATCATTGCAGTAATTATAAATTCTTGATTTGGCATTGAAGATTATGCATTTACTATTTCATTATCTTAAGTAACTTCACATTACTTCTTCCATTATATCTCAAAATCCTCCACTGATTCCTATCACTAACCGTACCATTCAGGTAACCTTAAAAATTAACTTCCTGATTGACACTATCTGTTTACTTTTTTTCTCTCTTCCTATTTTATTCTATCGTTTATTTGTACAGATTATCAATGGTTATCAATTGTTTATTTTTCGACAAAATGTTCCGTATCCAACTTGCCAGAGAGTAGTTCAAACAATTTGCTTAGTCATATATGAATACTTTTCTTGATCCTTTCTCTCTCTCTTTTTCCTTTTATTCTCCATGGCACAATAATCTTTGGAGTTTTGTTATTTGATTAAATCTTTATATTTTAATTTATGGATTCATATTCAGTTTTCTTATGAAGGATCACAAGATTTCTCAGTTTCTCAAAGTTGATCAAACGTATCTCTACTTTTTTTAGTTCATATGAAATTTCAACTTTATATGTTCATATTTGTATTTCTTACAAAAGATCATAAAGTTCTAAAGACTGATAAATATTATTCAATATTTGAAAGGTAAATATTCATCTCTATTTTGTTAGGGATGACATAATATGCCACCGAAAATTAAGTTTAATTTTCTCCAAGATAAACAGGCTCAATTTCTTCGATGACGCAAACCAGGGGCTGAAGGATCTGTCAATGCTCAACATGGTATGCATTTATTATTTTTTCTTAAACCTTTGTCTAGGCCAGAAATGCCTTACATAATCTCGATTTCCAACCATGAGTGTAACATAAGTTCAAAACGTTTACTATATATCTTTTATTATCTTTCTTAAATTGAATAGGCAATTTGTACCCTCCTCATTTTCTTCTACTATATATCTTTTATTATCTTTCTTAAATTGAATAGGCAATTTGTACCCTCCTCATTTTCTTCTACCTTATTCTTTATTCTTCTTTGTTAGTGCAAGTCAAAGAAAGTGATTTTATTGACTTTTCTTAAGATTTTTCTTATTATTAAGGGAAAGAAAAAAGAATATCAATTCTTTTATATGCGAGATTTGTTGTGAGATTTGATCTTTAAATCTATTCCAAGTTTGACTTTTTCTTGATTTTTATTATATGACTTGCTCCAAGTACATTGATAATAAAGAGATTGTATATATTCTTTTGTTCCTCCATACAAGGTTTTGTGGTGCTTTTGTTCCACTAACTCACTTCTCTTCATGTCCTTTATTTTTTCTTTCCTTTGAGATTTTATTTAATTAGTCCTCCCAATATACTTGCTTTCTTTGTTTGGTTGTAACTTTTAATAGTATACTAACCTTTTGTGTGCTTGAAGGAAGGAAAATACATGGAATGTCCCATGTTGAAATCACAAGACGTAATGAGTGAAATTCCTTGATCTACTCCAAGTTTATTAAATATAATTCACATATTTTCTAAGTTTGTCATTTTTAATTTATAACTTGCAGTAGAGGCTTCAAAAGAAAAACTCTTTTACAAGTAATTATTTTACAATTTTATCATCTTTAATGTTTAACTATATTGTGTTATTTGATTAATTTTTTCGGGTGCTATAAGTACGGTTTCATTGCTATATTTCTAACACAATCTTTAACACTAACTCTAAAATAAATACCTCAGGTTTAAAAAAAACCACTCCACATACAATTCACATTAGTTTTTGAATTGATTTTAGATAGTGCTAAAAAATTTCACTTATTATTATAGACAAATTACATATCCTTATTTTAATTTCTTATCATCTAGATAAACTATTCATAATTTTAATCTTTTTATGTGGATGCCCATGTAAGGTAGATTGCATGTACTTGGGTGTTAAATTATTTACTACATAATTTCATGCTTAAATATCAAACAAAAATTATTGTTAGATTTTAATTTTTTTTAAATATTTCTTATTGATACAAAAAAGTTATCGTTGTTAGTTAGAAATGCAATTGGAGCAGTTTTAAATATAGATAGATCTATTATAAATATGTTGGCCAAATTCTCTCTTAAATAGAGGGAAGAATTCGGCTCAATGAACCAACAAAGGAAGAGTCCTAATTTAGTTAGGGCTCTTCAATCCTAACTTAAGTAAACTTGTTAAAAACGAAACACTATCTAAGATAATGGACATCATGTCCTATTATTTAGCTAGCATTTATTCTACTAGGCCAACATGGCTAATAATAGTAAATAATAAAGCTGAAATTATAATTAAAGTCTAGAATAGACTTAATTGTATAAAAATATTAAAATGCCCCTATTAGCCACTTTGCTTGTTTGGGCCGAATTGGATATCTTGTAAACTTAAGAGTTGAACTTGAATATCATCTTCTAGATGTAATTTAGCTTCCTCTTTAGCATTCAACTCTCAGATCAATGTAGAAATAACTTGAGCCACTTTCCTTGCTCTTTGACTTGTCATTGGACCTTGAATGTTTGATAAGGGATGCTTTGAGTAAGGCAGCCCCGTAGATGGTCCCGCAGACCCCCCCCCTCCCTTGAAAATGATTCGTCCTCGAATCATTATCATCATCAACATAATCTGAATCTAAATCTAAATCAAAAGGGGCACAAGTCAGAAACATCGAAAGTAGAATGTACACCATGCTCACCTTTCAAGTCGAGTTTGTATGCATTGTCATTTATCTTAGCCACTACATGAAAAGGTCCATCTCCGCGAGGGTATAATTTAGACTCTCTCTCTTTAGGAAATCTTTCTTTCCTAAGATGTAACTAGACCCAATCTCCAACTTCAAAGCAAATTCTCTTGCGTCCATTGTTGGCATTATTTGCAACTTGTTCATTCTTCTTCTTGATGTTCTCGACAACTTGATGGTGAATTCGTTGCACGAAATCTGCCATAGAAACACCTTTGTATATTATAATATTCATCAATAGGTAGAGGAATTAGATCTAAAAGGGTTAAGGGATTAAAACCGTAAACAACTTCAAAAGGTGAATTGTTAGTTGTAGAATATAAAGTTTGATTATAAGCAAATTCATCAATTGGTAAATATTTTTCCCACATTTTTACGTTCTTTTGAATGAGTGCTCTAAGTAGAACCCTAAAGTTCTATTTGTTATCTCGGTTTGGCCATCAGTTTGTCGGTGACTTGATGTAGAAAAAAGTAATTTAGTCCCCAACTTACTCCACAAGGTCTTCCAAAAGTAACTTAGGAATTTTACATCCCTAACAAACAATCATTTTTGGAATCCCATGTAACCGAACTACCTCTTTGAAGAACAAATCCGCAACATAGCTTGCATCATTAGTTTTCGTACAAGGAATAAAGTGAGCAATTTTAGAAAAACGATCTACAACGACCATTATACTATCCATACCTCTTCTTGGTGTTGGCAATCCAAGAATAAAATCCATAGAAAGATCAATCCAAGGTGAAGATGGAATAGGTAAAGGCATGTATAATCCGTGAGCTTTGCTTGAACTTTTAGCCTATTTACACTTAAAACAAAGTTCACTAATTTTCCTAACATCTCTATTCATCTTGGGTAAAAAAAAGTGTTCTTGTAATATGTCTAATGTTTTAACAACACCAAAATGACCCATTAAACCGCCACAATGTGCTTCTCTAACAATTAAATCTCTAATAGAACAAGTGAGAATGCACCACTTATTGCCTTTAAACAAGAAATCTTCAAACCTATAAAAATCTTTTTGAGCTGAGAGCTCACAAGAAAGATATAAATCTGAAAAATCATTATCCTCATACAATGATTTAAGATGTTCAAATCCAAGTAATTTAGTATGCATAACGGAAAGTAAAGTATACCTTCGAGAAAGAGCATCGGCGACAATGTTTTCCTTACCTTTCTTGTATTTGATAACATATGGAAAGGTATCAATGAAGGAAACCCACTTAGCGTGTCTCTTGTTCAACTTACTTTGCCCCTTAAGATACTTGATGGATTCATGGTTCGTGCAGTGCAGTACAAAACAGATCAGAACAGAATAGAACATAACAGTGGACTACAAACCTGTGGACGTTCGTCCGCGGTATCGTCCACGATTTGCAGACTAATGATTCGTCCGTGGTTCCGTCCTGGGTATCGTTTGTGACAAACAGTAGGCTACTATCTTCGTGCAGACGAATACGAGACGAAGCATAAGACGATTGGTTCGTCAGCGACCTGCGTTTCTTAGAAAAAAACACTTGAAAACTTGTGCAAAAGTGCACCAAAACCATATCAAATCATCCCCTAACCCAATGCAACCAAATAGGACTCAACAAACAACAGTTAATGACCAAAAGAAGAATGAACACGTAAGACACCAAATAAGGGAATAACCACATTCTTGGCGCCTAGACAGTTTCATAACCGAGTATACAACAAGCACTACGCTTTACCCATCCTGTACACCCGATTACAACCTCGTCTAATTTCTTAGAACGTCGCTAATGACTATGACACACAATCCCACCACATGAGCTCACTCGTATATTCATTACTACTCAGAAATAACGGTAGTGGTTCCAGTTATCAACAAAACTAGGACGGTTCAGTAACTCGCGTGGGTTCGGATTGCCCCCAAACGAAGGAGCCAGATTTTAAGGTTTAATCCTTTACATTGTCTCATCAGCCCCGATGACACCACAAAACCACTATCGTAACTAGTGATTGACCCCACTAGATGCGAGCCCAGTACAGAACATAGTAGAAGACCACTTGGGGTCACAGGACAGAAGGCGAACGAAACCTGCTAACAAGTGATCCTAGAACCGAGCTCAATAGGGGGCTATGACTCGGTCAACCAAACCAAGTTAGACTACAACGATGACTCCAAAAATGACCCAAATAATGCAATTTCAGAACAGATAGTAACGGAACAGTTCCAGAACAGTTTATATGTTTTCAGCAATTTAATAACGACAATAGGAAATCAAATTAAGGCATGCTCAATTTACCCAATTAAAGAAGGAATAAATTCAAGCAACGAAAAACATCCAAGAATCAATCTTCTCTATCAGTTTATGCAATTATTATGCCCAAATACAAATTAAACATAACAGATCAGTAACCCAACATATTTCAGTATTCCAAAATAGAAATTTAACAGAGGAAAGCGGGTCCTTACCATTACGGAGATGAAAAGCAAGGAAAAGAACCCGAATTTCAGCCTTGCGTTAATTCACTCTCGGGGCAATAACTGATGATCCTTTTACTCGGTTGGTGATCTATCTGCATTCCCACGAAGCCTTCGTGATTGTCTTCAATTTGGCATATCCCGCGATGAAATCTTATCTCTTGAACCCCTTCAATCCTTCGCTCGAAGCTCTTGGCAGTTTTCTCTCTTCTCTCTCAATTCTTACTATCGTTCTTTTCTTTTACTGAAGTTTTGATCATAAAGAAACCCCCAACCCTATGACTCATCAATTAAGAGGTTTAAGTTTAGGAAAATTAAAGTTTAGGTCCCTCTCCATATTTATTTTACTCTCATATCCATGTACCCCAAAAATTAAATGTAACACATAAACACATGGAAATTTGTTATCTAGCACTTAGCATTTAATATGGCATTAAATATAATTCACATATTTATGCAATTTAAACAATAAATCACATAATCAAATAATTAAAATTGGGGAAAAATCCCGGGTATTACGCAATATTAGTGAATGAAAATCTTCGTTTTAATGTATTTGTTTATTAACTTTATACAATATTTATTATAGGTTCATTATTCAGATTGTATAAGTAGGATGTTGATTATAAGTTTTTGGTGTCTTCTTTTCATATCTTTCTTAGCTTTACCTTGAATATCAGGGATGAAGTGAAGAATTGTACACTGTTATATTTTTTTTCCTAATCCCAAATACAATGCTAAAAGTATAGGAACAAAGAAACAATGAAATATTTTATTACTCTTGTACTTTTATATTTTGTTTCCTTCAAAATCATATTTAACACATGCATGAATGGCTTGCCAACTATGGAGTGCCACATTTTAAAAATCATCTCATAGTTACAAATTGCAAAATCAACATGGTATATTGTCTTATACACGAGAAGAAAACTCTTATTTAGACAATGAAATTAGATACTGAATAATTCAGTCTCAAAATTAAAGACAGATTGCCTACCGAATTGAAATAGAAAATAATTCGGTATTTAATCGGTCCATATGTCGTTTCTACCTTTAGGGTATTTGACCATCTCAATTAAAAAATAAAACGGTCGCTATTTAGCTACCTATTAGAGACCAACTTGATAAGTAAAATAATACAAAATAAAATTAAGAGAAAATGGAAGACAAACGACATCGTTTAAGATATCAGTCTCTGATGCCTACCAGACAAACATGCTTCAAATCATTAATCTCCGCCTTCCATGGAAGCTAACAAATATTGATGAGGAAAAGAGTAACATGCAAGACAAAGACGGTTAAAGGGTGGTGGGGATGTTCACAACCACTCGCCGATGCTTAAGTTAGATTTTTAGAGAGAAATAGACACAACACTCAATGTCTAGAAGGAAAGTAATTTGAATCCATCAAAGCAGTACAAGATGCATGTTATTTATAGTAGATAAATTTCCAAGAACATGGTAGTTACCTATCAGGAGTACACTTATCATAAGTGTTATAGTCGAATACGGTTAAGGGAAATGTAATCCCATGATGAGTCAAACTTTATAGTAGTTGACATAAACTGAACATGTCATTAAATATAGGAGTGGGTCAACCCGGGTTGGGAGCAATCTAGGGCCCTAGTTGTAGATCTTGGGCTGGAACCCACCATAAGCCCCTAAAGACTTCAAGTGAAGACGCATGAAGCTGGGGTCTTGAACTAGTACCAATAAAAGCACGAGATCAAGAATCCAGAAGACCTTAAACTTCAAAAAAAATGGGTGATACTTTTGGTAGCTTGTCGAATTTCTTTTCAAGTAATGTCTTCAGGTAACTTTATCCCAAATATATCTCTTCATGAGTGGAGAATGTAAATGTCTTTGAGGTTTGGACATGTATATAATGCTCAATGGTGATAAAAATACGCAAGTAAATGTTCGGGCATATTGCCAAATGGGTTCAGGAACTTTTTCATCAAACCAAGGATTAGTAAATCAAAAGATATCCGGAGATTTCCTCTGTGAAACGTATGTCTTTATAATTTCTCAAAGACGCATCGTTTCATCTTCTCCCAATACATAACGTCCATGTGTGTAATAAATAGTCGTGTTGAAGTTACTTTTTATTTTCTTATAAATAGGTAGTCCTAAACAGTAGTGACCTTACCTTGTGAAACATTCCTTCTTTGCTATTGTCGTTTTACTATTCTTTCTCTCAGGCAAACTGTGTAGTTACGACTGCTATTTCCGATTTTGCTTTCAAATTTCCAGATTCGTGATTATATCCTCCTAGCCCCTCAAAAACATAAAGGCGCAACTCCTTAAGGCTTTAGGTTTTGAAGTCTAGTCACGGTTCTCATTTTTGTCTAGCGCTACTTTATTGTCTTGGGGGATTTACTTTTGCGATTTCCAGCGACGTAGCTAAAATATATGATAATAGGATGGGGCACCAGGATAGTTCTCTGCCAACCTTAGAATATCTTCCCCGTACCCCTCAGAATTTTTGTCAATTAGGGAGAATGTGAGGCGTCAAGTATTGCTCCCAATATAAATGAATCTAGGATACAAAAATTATGGAATAATCTGTTTATCCCGAATTAGTTATGTATGTGTTACGTGAACAAGACCAAAGGGTTTGTTCTCTCCGCCGGGCTATGGAACTGTTTACATAGAATAACTTCAATGAGGGATGACTATTCCACCACATAAATTGTTCCTCAAATTACGTTATTTCTTCAGCATAAATCTTGGGAAATTGAGTCAAAACTTGACAAGATTCATTACCTTCTTTATACTTTTGTGCCATGTATTAGTGGGTGCCTACTAATCTATAAACCTTTAGATTCTTTTTTTAGGATGCCCCTATGAGGAAAGTGAAGAATAATGCTCTGAGGGCGTAAAGAAAGGTTTAGGTTGGTTTGTGTATAAGCACAAGAAGGCCAGGGGGGAGAAGAAATTGATTGCCAATGGCCCTTCCTCTTTCAAGGGTTTGAAAGAATCCTTCTTCTATATTTGTTCTGCCCATGTTGGGCTTACTCAATAGTATAACTTGTTGACTATCATCCCTAATCCTCCAATTGAGTAAGATATAGAAACATCCTGGCTTGATATCTTGAACTGATATGCCTTTGAGATGCTTGTTAGAGATTCACGGGTCCTTGTTTTCTGGGAGTTTTTTCATATAAGGTCTTTCAAGTATGCTTACACGCGTTAGTATCTTACTTTGTCATATGTTAGGTATACTTTTATTTACTACCGTCTGTGCTTAATTTGTATCTAACACATGTATGTTGTGCATGTAATGCTCTCATTGGCTCGATGCCGGCCAGAATAGAATATGGAGGGAAGCGCGTGGCTGAGCTCCAATTCCGTGAATCTTCGATGTCTGAGAGTCATACTGAGTATAGTGGGGTTTTTCTGTGGTGGTCGAGGCTGGGGTGACGGAGAATATCCCAACAAATCCCGAGGTTGCAAGTATGATATATTGCTCAGTGAACATGTGTTATTTGTGTCTTTCTATGTGTATTTGATGACACTTTGTCTTTTCTGATAGCAGCTGTAGAGATAGGACATCGGGGTAGCACCCCAGTTGAGCAAGTCGGAAAGAAGAAATAGAAACACTCAAACGGTTCTTTGCCTCAGGCTTCTACGAAACGAGGTAGTACCCACAAGTGCCACACTTGGGGTACTCCCAATGGTAAGAGAATATCTGAAATTTTTGTTTTGAGACATGGGAGAACTTAAGTTGTATGTGTAAGAAAGAAATTCAGATTCCCAACAAAATGACAGCATAAAATAACTTGAAATTCATTTCTTACGAGGATGATCACGAGTAAGAACAAATTAATTTTCATTAGAATTAGTACCTTTAGGATGCCAAAAACATAAACGATTTATCTGTTGATAGTGCTGGGGTTCGCAGGCAGAAACAAACAATAAAACCTACGAATCATCCCCGAAAGGATCCGTTCATACCATAAGAACCGAATAAAGAACTAAAATAAGCTTACAATTTCGATGTTCTTTTGAGTCCAATTCAGTAACCACCTCTATGTATCTCTTCAAAACGCAGCAACCACAGAAAACTATCCATTGCGGATTCATTCTCTACCGGTATCCACGCGACGACACCAACAGTCTTCCCTATCGAAGGGCCCATGGACATCTCTCTCTAATAAAATAGGGACAAATTTTTTACAATGTCTTTCACATTCATGCCATGATAGAATACTACATCATCAGTCATATTAATCACTCGATTAAAAGCGACGTTTGACTGAATCAAAACATAACTCTATTCATGCTGGAAACAATGAAGACTTAAGGTCTAAAAATTCTATATAGAATTAAGGAAGAAATACTTTGGTGAGATCTTGGTTCCTTTGATTGAGAACTGGCTTAATTGTTGTCACAATAGAGATCAATCGCATTCTCAATGCTAGGTACCATATCAAGCTCACTAATGAACTTACGAATCCAAACCACCTATTTAGCTGCATTACTTGCAGCTATATACTCGACTTCTGTTGTAGAATCAATAACGGTTGCCTACTTTAAACTCTTCCAACTCACATCACCTTCTTTTAGGAAAAATATATAACCATATTTCAATTAGTGTAACCATTTACAATGAGCTCTTACTCACCTCCATAGATTAAGAATGTATTCTTAGTTATTCGCAAGTGCTTAAGTATATTCTTGACTGCTATCCAGTGATACTCACTATATGTGGACTGGTATCTGCTTGTTATACTCAAAGCATACGAGACACCAGGAGCGAGTCACAACATGTCATACAAGATAGATCCAATTGTTGAAGCATAAGGAATCTCCTTCATGCGTTCTTTCTCTTCGAATTTCTTAGCATACTGTTGATTTGAAATAACATTTCCATGTGAAATAGGACAAAGTTTGGACCTCTGGTGAGATCTAGGTTCCCTAGATTGTGAAATAGCCCCATTGTTGTCACAATAGAGGTCTATCGGGTTCGCAATACTAGGAACCACATCGAGGTCTGAAATAAATTTCCCGATCCAAATCGCCTCCCTTAGCCGCCTTCACAAGCTGCTATGTACTCGCCTCTCGTCGTAGAATCTGCGATGGTCGATTGCTTTGAATCGCGCCACTCACAAAGACCTCCATTCAAGTTAAACACATATCCCGATTGCGATCGGAAATCATCTCTGCTCGGTTTGGAAACTAGCATCGGTGTAACCACTTACAACGAGCTCATCCGCCTCTCCATAAATCAAGAATGTATCCTTAGTCCTTCGCAAGTACTTGAGGATATTCTTGACCGAGATCCAGATGACGCTTTCACCGTAATTAGATCGGGTATCTCGCCGTAAGGCTTAAGGCAAACGAGACATCCGGGCGAGTGCATAACATGGCGTATATGATGGATCCTGATGGCGTAAGCATAAGGGGATCTCTTTCATGCGTCTCTAATTCGACAGGCGTTTTAGAACACTCGTTTGTTCGACTGCAATGCACCATGTGCCATAGGACAAAGGCCCTTCTTAGACTCTTGCATGCTAAACCGCTTTAGCACCTTGTCTATATATGTACTCGACTTAGGCCAACGAGTCTCCCGGATCTATCTCTATAGATCTTGACTCCCTGAATATAGTCGGCATCGCCTAAGTCTTTCATAGAGAAACACGTACTCAACCAAGTCTTGACGGACTTTTAAGGTTGGTATGTCGTTTCCAATGAGTAGTATGTCATCTACATACAAAACCAGGTATACGATTGAGCTCCCACTAACCTTCTTGTAAACACAAGGCTCATCCTCATTTCTAATGAAGCCAAACTCACGGAAGGTATCATTAAAACGGATGTTCTAGCTTCGAGAAACAAATTCTTTTTCTACGCTACTCCCACTCGTGTTTCTAGAAACAAATTCTTTTTCTAGAAAGACTCCCGTGCGAGCAACAAACACTTTGTTTTCGTTAGGGATATAAAAGTAGTATCCTTTAGTTTCCTTAGGATAACCTACAAATTTGCACTTTTCAGATTTTGGAGCTAGCTTATCAGAAGCTGAGCGTTTTACAAAAGCTTCAAAGCCCCAAATCTTGAGGAAAGACAAACCGGGACGCTTCCCTGACCCATAACTCGTATGGCGCCTTTGCAACCGATTTAGATGGAACGCGTTAAGTGTTAAAGCTCGCTGCCTCTAGCGCGTGTCCCCAAAAAAGAAATGGACAGCTCGTGTGACTCATCATAGAGCTGAACCATATCTAATAAGGTTCTGTTCCTCCTTTCGTATACACCATTCCATTGTGGAGTAACCGGAGGAGAAAGTTGTGAAACGATTCCACAATCTCTTTAGATAGTCACGTAAATTCTCGACTCAAGTATTCTCCTCCTCGATCGATCGAAGAACCTTAATACTCTTGCCGAGTTGGTTTTCTACTTCTAGTTTAAACTCTTTAAACTTAGCAAATGCTTCAGATTTGTGTTTCATCAAGAACACATATCCATACCTACTGAAGTCATCAGTAAAGGTAATGAAGTAGAGGTAACCACCCCTTGCATGTATATTAAAAGGGCCACATACATCACTATGTATTAGTCCTAATAAAGCATCGGCTCTCTCACCTAGCTTAGTGAAAGGTGATGTTGTCATCTTACCCAACAAACAAGATTCGCATCGATCATAAGACTTGAAGTCAAATGATTCCAACAACCCATCTTTATGGAGCTTGGATATGCGGTCTTTATTTTTGTGGCCTAAGTGACAATGCCAGAGGTATGTCGGATTAGAATCATTAGTCTTAATCCTTTTTGTATTTATATTTAAAATTGGCATATCAAGGTCTAAAATATATAGACCATTAATCAAAGAGGCACTTGCATAAAAAATATTATCCAAAAATAACGACAATCGTTGGTTTTTGATTGAAATCTCAAAACCTTTCTTGTCCAAACAAGAAATTGAAATAATATTCTTAGTTAAACTTGGTACATAGAAACAGCTTTTCTAAACCCAAAACAAGCCCCCGTAGGCAAAGTAAAAGTACAAGTCCCTACAGACTAGGGCTTTCAACACGTGTCTCGCTGCCAACTCGTAGTTCCACTTCACCCTTTGCCGACTCTCTACTCCTTTGCAGTCCCTCGCACATTAGTACAAATGTGAGAACCACATCCCAGTATCAAGTACCCAAGAAGTAATTGTATTTAAATTGATATCAATCACATTAATATCAACAACATAAATACCTGAGCCCCAAAGCAACATTTGCTTTCTCCTTTTCCAAACTTTTTTTTCCCCGCAATATAGCTTTTGCGCTTCCTTTTCCAGTGACCCTTTTCACCACAAAGTGATGACAGATAGAGTCTTTGGCTACACCACCCTTAGATTTTAGTGCATTGTTGAAAGTGGTTTGCTTGCCTCGGGCTTACCTTTCGGTTTGCCTTTGGATTTCACAAAACCTTTGCCTTTGCCCTTTTGCACCATCGATGATGGTGTTGGGCTTGGACTTGCCTATTTCCTTCTCGGCAGTCCTCAAGCATGTTCAACAACTCAGCAATGGCTTGTCAATTTCATTCATGTGATAATTCGTAATGAACTGATCGAATGACTCAAGCAACGATTGCAAGATCAAATCAGTCGACATCTCTTGCCCCAAAGGAAATCCCAGTTTTTCAAGGTTCTGAACATAACCTATCATCTTAAGAACGTGAGTTCCTACTAGCATTCCTTCAGACATTTTGCATTGAAAAAGAGATTTTGATACGTCGAATCTCTCCCGGCGTGCTTGTCCCCCGATATAGTTGCTTCAGTTGAGCCAAAGATCTCATAAGCCCCCCATGTCCTCATGTTGCTTCCGAAGCTCAGAGTTCATGGTGACAAGCATGAGGCTAGACACATCTAAAACATCACTACAATGCTTCTGATAAGCACTTCTTTCAGCGGTCGAAGCGCGAGCCTCTGGTGTATCAGGAATAGGCTGTTCTAGAACATACAGCTTTCTTTCATGCTTGAGAACGATTCTCAAGTTCTCGAACCGATCGAGGAAGTTAACTCCCTCTAATTTGTCCTTCTCAAGGACGTAACGCAGATGATAGTGTTTGGTTTGAATTTGCCATTTTTCTACAACAAAATACATATGCAAAGTAAGTATCGATAAAATCATTATTAGGTCTTTTATCTTTTTAATGATTTCTCCCACTATTTTCTTCGAGAGAATAACCCTCATTATCAACTCGTAAAGTTCGTTAACTTTCTAGCGGGCCAAGATCCATAT
Source organism: Vinca minor (assembly GCA_026122235.1). Lineage (NCBI taxonomy): Eukaryota > Viridiplantae > Streptophyta > Magnoliopsida > Gentianales > Apocynaceae > Vinca > Vinca minor. The sequence continues at coordinate 19,297 of JAOCZM010000112.1, read as the reverse complement.
TTCACCTCGCTTTTGAGTCGACTTTGGCGATCGCCCAAAAACTTAGTTATTTAGGTAGGCAACGCTTTGCCAATTACATCAAATTATGTAATTCTTGGTTAGTTGAGTGAATAACATTTATTCAAGCGTATCATTATACACTTTTCTCAACTCTTTTGCCTCTAGATCCTCAATCCATTTATTGAGATAATCCGAGTTAACTAGGACCCTAAGTTTTTTGTCGGGCGGATATCACAAATTATCCTTCGCGCCTCACCCGGATAGACACGTATGTACAGCTTTGGCATGTCCCATACTAATGTCGATCTAGGCCTTGACGAGGGCCAAACTTAGGAAGGTACTAATTAATATTTAATTGAGGGGTTTTGTTTTTAACAATCTCACTGTAAAAGCATAAATAAAAAGCAGTTTATGCTTATATACATATGCATCCAATACATAAAAGTAAAAATGCAATAGTAATCTCCATATCCCATTCGGTTTTTCCAAGCCAATGGAAAAACCGTGAAGTCAATCTAAGGGTGTGTAAAGAAAAATTCTATTTTACACCGTCTTGACCTTCAGGTGGTTGTCTCCAAATCATCATCATTGCTGTACCTTCTCCTAATCTAGAATTACATAATTCTAAGGAAACCTCGAGTTACATTCGAGGGGATTTGATGAGAAGAGAATTACAACTTTTGATAAAAAATAGATAGGCACGATACGCAGATCGTATTTATAAAAATAAACCAACAGGGTAAAAGAGATTACTATGCATCATGCTCAACTAACATAACAAATTATGAAAAATGAGCAACCAGTCAAATGAACATTTCATATTTTGTTTCAGTTCGGTGGACCGGCCACCCCGCTCGGTCGACCGGGTAACCAGTCGACTGAACCGACCTATCTCCCAATCGTCCAAACAGAGAAACTGAGAGTACTCGGTTGACCGACCAGACATTGCGGTCGACCGAACAAAGTACTGAGAGTACTCGGTTGACCAAAAATAGGCATTTCGGTCGACCGAAAATCTCGACTCTCATACATAAAAATTGATGTAAAAACATGTCATACATGATATACAACATTTCTAGCAATCCTAAGACATGCAAAATATAGATTCATAATCCATATTAAAATACTATAGCACATTAAGTCTATAGGGTACTCGTGAGTGGCTCTGATACCACTGTTAGAGGAATAACCGGGTCTAAACAGGTTATGCAGCGGAAATAAAACGACCCGCCTCTAACAGGATCTTTCACGAGTAAGAACCTTAGACTATGGGATAGTATTATACCTTTCAAAGTGCTGAAATCGTTTGAAATGGTTTCAGTTGTCACGAACGGAACACCACCAACGCAGGCTCCGCCTCTCCCAATATCCACTCGATCTTCCGGGGATGGTCCTCTACCGCTTGGTACTAGCCAACGCCACGTAGAAGTCTTGAAGACACTCTTCAAGATGGAGTATATATATATATGGTGGATATAGGACCTTTCGAAGAACAAGAAACAGTTTTCTTACTTCTTTTCTATTAGCCAAAGCTAGAAAACAAGTATATAGAAAAGCTGTCTTTTCTTTCTATTCAATCTCTATTGAATGCTCTCTATTTTTCTCTCTATTCTTAGCTTTCAAAAGCTAGAGAATAATAACTTAGAATACTAGGAAAAATCAGCATTTTTCTTAGTCATTCAAGGGATAGTGGGGAGAGAGAAAGGGGAAAGTGGGAGATCATGGAGGAAACCACTCCTCCACATTCTCCACCACTTCAACCTCCTTCTAAGAGATAATAGCTGAAAATATATCCCATTTTTTCAGCCATAAGGTCGGTCCAAATGGGTTGGTCGGCCCAATCATATTGGTCGGCCCAACCCGATTAAGGGCCCAATCCAATCCCGGCCCGGCCCGAAGCCTGGCCCGGCCCTATCGAATTGGCGCACCTTAGATTAAATGTACTCCAACAATAGTAACTCAAAGATGAATGAAGTTCTACATAGAAAATCAATTCACAAGTAGCTAAGGTATAACCTTAAAATATCATAAATCAAGTCTAGTCTACCAATAAAGGTTGTCGAATTCCCTCTTAAATAGAGTGAAATTTCGTCCAAAAAGAACCCACAAATAAGAGTCATATTAGAATGAGGACTCTACAACTCCTAGATAACTAAAACTTAACCACTATCCAAACACATGGACAACATGTCCTTTATTCTAGCCTTATCTAGATAATGGCGCCTAAAAGATAATTAAGTAAATAACATAAATCTGAAATTCTAATTAAATACTAGAATAGACTTTAATTTACAAGTTTCCTAAAATGCCCTTTAAGCATTTTCCTTCCAATTGTGTATCTTGCCTTCAAATGTTATTAGATGGATTTGATCCTTGTGCCTTGCATTCTTGGAAGGCTTCTTTGTCTCTTGAGCCTTTAGATTAAATACTTTAAACAATTGGAACAAAGGCTTTACTCGGAAACACGTATTTGGAATGCATGAGTTAAGGACTTGGTCATTTGGATGATTGACCTCCTTAAGCTTCTTGGATGATCCCTCATCATTCCCTCCTTCTTGAAAATTTTCTTTATCATCCCCTTCCCTTTGTAAAGGATTCGTCCTCGAATATTCTAAATCGTGGGATGCAAGTGTAAGATCACTCTCTTCTTTCAACACATCATTTGGCAAGCTTTCTAAGATGGTCTCGGCTTCAAATTTGTCTTCTTGACTTTTCCAATTTTCATCATATTGTATTATCATTATATCATTGTTTGGGCAGTCCATATCAAGATAGTCTTGTTTGTGGCACTTAGAACATTTCGTTGGCATTGAAGATGAACAAATTTTCTCTTTTTTTGAAGATGAATCCGTGGTTGTTTGTGTTTCTTCAACAATAAGCTTTTTGTTGCTCAATTCACTATGAAGATAAGAGAGGATGAAATCAATATTTGCCTCCCAATTTGAAGATGGAATGGCGGCTGTTTTGACATCTTTTAATTGAGGAGTGACTGTTTTGGCAGGCCCAAAACTTCCATTAATCTCACTTTGCCGCTGCCCAAAACCAGAATTTGAAAAGGGCTGGTTTAACTTTTTCCAAGGGGAAAATTTAGCTGAATTAGTCCATTTCTTCTTCTCTTTGATTCACCTCTCAATTTGCTCCGCATGGTCCACCATCTCCATAATATCAACATGATTAGCTCTTTCCACCTTTGGCCTAATATCAACGTTCAAACCTGCGAAGAATCGATTCAACGTAGCTTCCATATCTTCTTGAATGTCAACTCGAATCATGGCTAATCTCATCTCTTCATAATATTCATCAATTGATTTAGAACCTTGTGTAAGCATTTGTAAACGTTTGACATGTTCCCTAATGTAATATGGGGAAACAAATCTCCATTTCATCTCAGCTTTCAAATCATTCAAACTATCAATAGGTCGTTGATCCGCTCTTCTTCTAAGTATAGATTCTTCTTTCCACCACTTTGATGAATAACTATAAAATCCCATGGCTGCCATCTATACCTTTTTACCCTCCGAATGATCATGAATAGCAAACATATCATTAAGTTTATGTATCCATTCAAATAAAGATTCAGGATCATTTGTACCTTCAAAACATGGGATCTTGGATTTGGATTTTTTAAATTTTGTCTTCCTGATACGGTACCAACCTCGAGACTGCCCAAGCCAAAGGAGTGCATACATAGACTAATAACGAGGATTAGAACAAGGGACGTGAAGCAACAATCAACATCATTGACCCGAGTTCTAAAGTATAAAGAGGATGCTAAGTTACATCTAGGAATGTTGTATAAGTCATCCTCTCAAGTTCACAAGTGTACAATTAGGCCCTATCAATTAAAGAGGCTAAGAAGGGCATTTTTAGTAACATAAAAGATGATGAGGGATTGGACAGCTTTACAACAGTTTAGTAGAATGGGCATAACTTTCGATCCATTTATCCAATGGAGCTGATTCTAGTTGCATATAAAAGATAAGAGGCAGATCTACAACTTTAATGAAGATCACGAGATCAGATTCTGCCTTCTTAATATCCGAAATCGTCGTACAATTTGGCCCAACAAGCTGTCCAGAATTGGGACGAAATTAAAGGGCATTTTAGTCTTTGTACAATTAAAGTCTATGCTAGACTTTAATTATTTTCAGCATATTATTTCCATTATTTTTGTGTAATAATAAAGGACATGTTGTCCATGTGTTAGTTAGTTGGTTTATAAGAGTCCTAATGCAACTAGGACTCTTCATAGATTTGGTAGTTATTTACATTCTAGCCGCCAAGATAATAGGAACATGTGCCTATTATCTTGTTTAGGTAGTTACTTGATAGCAAGTTGTTATTCAAGAGTCCTAATTCTTCAAGGACTCTTATTTGTTTTCAAGAGTCCTAATTCTTCAAGGACTCTTATTTGTTTTCAAGAGTCCTAATCCTTCAAGGACTCTTATTTCCCTTTATTGTTGTAACCGAAATCTCAACTTATTTAAGGGAGATTTCGGCCACTTTTATATTTACGTTAGATATATTGATATTTTGGTAAGGTTATTCCTTAGCTTCTCGTGTTTGAACTTCTATGTAGAATTCATTCATTCTTGAGTTACTGTATCAACAAGTTTAGTTTCTCTTGTTGTGGTGTTTCAGCCTCCATTGTTAATTAGCCATCCTTAGTGTTGCGTTGATTAAATTCCCTTAGAAACTAGTACGAGAATTGAAGAAAGATCGGGCTCAACTTAAAGTCGAACCTCACGGTTCTTCATCCCTTCCATTCTCGGCTCATAATGATAAAAATCAGCATTATCATCGAATCTTTGAATTTGTTCCCTTTCATAGCCATACCTTTTATCAACATAATCAAAGTTGCCATCTTCTTCATAACTTTGTTGCCTCATCTTGCGCATGAATTGTTGAATCTTCAATCTTTACGTTTCTTGATTCTTGTTCTTGAATCTTTTCTTTCTTTTTCTTGACTTACCCATCTTCTTAGCTGAGATGTATCAAGAATGAGGCACCTACGCTATTAATTCTTGATGTTTAGTGATGAAGGTCAGAGCTGAATGTTTGCCAATTCTTGGAACGAGGCTCATACGCTATGAACCAAGAAGTTTGCTTTTTGGCTTTATAGTTCCTAAAACTCTCGGCTAAAATTTCTGTTTTTGGACCGAATTTCAAGCAAACAAGAAAATTTTCAAGAAAGCAGTAAAGGTACACCAAGAAAGAGATAAACATTTTGCTCTGATACCAACGCATGAGGAACCTTGATTTTTAAGGTCAAGATTCTGAAGGGGTTCATGGGCAGAAACTCGTTCCAAACACCCATGAGTCCTTCCCTGAAGGATCCGTTCATACGTAAACGAATCGAAAACAGCAAGAAAAGACTTACAATTTTGGGTTCAAGAATCCGATTCTTGAATGGAAGATGTTGTTTCTTGGATGCGTTGTTGCCACCAACGGAATTCCCTTTGCGGAATATCCCTCTACCGGTATCCACCCAACGAAACGGGCAGCGAGTGCTAGCTCTCTTCATCTTTCTGAGTTTCGGAATTTTGAGAGAAAAGGGAGACCGAAAACTAAAATCAGATTTCAGAGAGTTGGTGATTTTTCGGCTGGTAATTTGTTGGCTAGAGTTTCGGCCAAGAAATCATTATATAAGGTATAAGAGTTTGTTCCCATAACCAACTCTCACATCCTCAACTCCTCTCGGCAGTGGGAGTCTTTAACTCCCACGTCCCCTAGACTTCTGCTGGCAGTGGGAGTCCTAATCGGATAATAACTCCCACGTAATCCCAGCTATACCGAAAATGCCCCTTATCTCTAATTCGAATAATAACGCTTTATCATTCTCAGAAAAGTGAATATCAGATACAATGAACCCAGACACATTCTAGATTCATTGAATCTGGACATGAAGCTCGTTAGCTCGTCTATGCGTGTGACCCTGTAGGTTCATCTCACAATGGCAATGAAAACACACTTTGTAGCAGTATGTGTTCATAAATCACAAGCGGTCCCTAACAGGACATTGTGACTACCCAAAGTGAATGAATATACAACGGAACCTAATATCAATCCACTATTTAATCCCTTTGTCTCGCGATATCCTAATTAAGCATAAGGCATGGTAGTCGTCACCCTTATTAAGCTTAATTGTATTTATGCTCGATCTCCAAGTAGACTGTTCCAACAAACAATATTTAATAACCACTTTATTAAATATATTTGAGCACGGCCATGCATTTAAACAGTCTTTCCCTATCGAGGGGCCCATGGATATCTCTCTCTAATAAGAGAGGGACAAATTCCTTACAATGCCTCTCACATTCAAGCCATGATAGGACACTACATCCGATCATCAGTTGTATTGATTACTAGATTAAAAGTAACGTACGACTGAGTCAAAACGCGGCTCCATTCATGCTGGAATCAAATGGAGACATAAGGTCTAAGGATTCTAAAATAGTATTGAGGAAGTAATACTTATGACTAAGGACCATGAAGTATTACTTCTCTAACGGATCACGTCCGATACAATGTATCCCTATATATTGCATCTATGATATGATTTGTATTCATTACACATGATTAGTAAAACGTAATCATAAATCAAACATCATACTAGTTTTATTTCATTGTAAATAAGCATTACATAAAACTAGGGACAACTAGAATAGTAATTACATAAGCAAATGAGTTTTACTATCAAATCACGCATTTGATGTTCAAAAGCAAAATTAACTATTCATATGAAATGCTCAAAAAGATAAAACGTACAACATATGCTAATGGTCTTAGGGCACTACTAATAGATTCGACACAAAAGGTTAAAGTTCTAATCTTTCTCTTTCTCGAATTAGTTTCCAAAAGGAATATACTCAACACAACTCTAAAGAAGGCTAAGTATCGATGGAGGCTGGAACACCAAAACAAGCGTAACTACCTTGTTGATACAGTAACTCAAAGATGAATGAAGTTTTACATAGAAAATTAATTCACAAGTAACTAAGGAATAACCTTAAAATATCATAAATCAAGTCTAGTCTACCAATAAAGGTTTCCGAATTCCCTCTTAAATAGAGTGAAATTTCGTCCAAAAAGAACCCACAAATAAGAGTCCTATTAGAATGAGGACTCCTCTACAACTCCTAGATAACTAAAACTTAACCACTATCTAAACACATGGACAACATGTCCTTTATTCTAGCCTTATCCAGATAATGGCGCCTAAAAGATAATTAAGTAAATAACATAAATCTGATATTCTAATGAGTGGCTTGGTCAATGGATCTGCAATGTTGTCGTCTATATGAACTTTGCAAATACTAACGTCTCATCTATCGATGATCTCTCTAATCAGATGGAAACGCCTAAGAATGTGTTTGTATCGTTGGTGAGATCTAGGTTCCTTAGCTTGTGAAATGGCACCAGTACTGTCACAATAGAGGTCCACTGGGTTCACAATGCTAGGGATGACACCTAATTCATCAACAAACTTCCTGATCCAAACATTTTCTTTAGTCGCTTCGAGAGCGACTAGATACTCGACTCACATTGTAGAGTCGGCCACGGTTTCTTGCTTTGAGCTCTTCCAGCTCACACAGCCTCCATTCAAACAAAACACAAAACCAGATTACGATCTATAATCGTCTACGTCGGTCTGGAAGCTTGCGTCTGTGTAACCATTTACAACTAGACTTCCTTCCTGACCTCCATAAACTAAGAACATATATTTAGTCCTTCTCAAGAACTTAAGAATGCTCTTGATCATGCAGTCAATGTGACTCTCCGAGGGTCAGATTGATATCTGCTAGTCATACTTAAAGCAAATGAGACATTCGGGCGAGTGCATATCATGGCGTACATAATAGAACCAATGGCTGAAGAATATGGGATCTTACTCATGCGCTCTTGGTCCTCCCTTGTGGAAGGTCCTTGAGTTCTGCTGAGTTTAATGCCATGTGACATGGGCAAGAATCCCTTTTTGGAATCTTGCAAACTGAACCGTTTCAGTACCTTGTCAATGTATCCACTCTGGCTTAGGCCAATCATTTTGTTAGATCTATCTCTATAGATTCTTATACCCAAAATGTCGGTCTTCTTTTTATAACACCATTTGTTATCAATGTGATACGAGACCAAGCCAAGGGCAGCCCTACTCTAAAGATCCTCTTGTCAATATTCAAAGACCAATGACAAGATCAAGAAGGTAGAATACTTTAAAGAAGATAGCAGCCATAATCCGAGACATTAAAGTTAAAGAGGAAGTGAACCTTCAACTAGAAGATGAAGACAAAGTCAACCTCTTAACTTTCAAGAAGATACAAATCGGCCCAAAGAAGCAAAGTGGCTAAAAAGGGCATTTTGGTCTTTTTACACATTAAAGTCTATTTTAGCCTATTCTAGACTATTCTAGACTTTAATTATTTTAAGTCTTGTTAGTTCTCTTTCAGCCGTGTAATAACAAGTAATTGCTATAATAAAGGACATGTTGTCCATGTGTTAGTTAGTTTGTTAATAAAGAGTCCTAATGCAACTAGGACTCTTCATAGATTAGTAGTTAGTATCTTTTCTAGCCGCCACTTTATTGTTAGGTAGTTACTTGATAGCAAGTTGTTATTCAAGAGTCCTACTTCTTCAAGGACTCTTATTTGTTTTCAAGAGTCTTAATCCTTTAAGGACTCTTATTTCTTTTATTAGTTGTAAATCGAAATCTCAACCTTACTTAAGGGAGATTTCGGCCATTGTTATACTTACGTTAGATATATTGATATTTTGGTAAGGTTATTCCTTAGCTTCTCGTGTTTGAACTTCTAGATAGAAATTCATTCATTCTTGAGTTACTGTATCAACTAGCTTGTTTCTCTAGTTGTGGTGTTTCAGCCTCCATTGTTAATTAACCTCCCTTAGTGTTGCGTTGATTAAATTCCCATAGAAACTAGTTCGAGAATTGAAGAAAGATCGGGCTCAAACTTAAGTCGAACCTTGCGGTTCTTCATCAGGTGGTATCAGAGCAAAAGGTTCTTCTCCAATTCCCGGTGTACCCTACGCACAAATTTTTTTCTTGTTTGCAGAAATTGACCAAAACAAAATACAAAAGCCGCGGCATAAAAAAGCAATATTGGGCAGCCGAGTGTCATTAAAAGAAAAAGCCTCTCGGTCTAACGAAATTGGTAGCCGAGTTAGTATAGATTGAATAGCGAACTATAAAGCCATAAGCAAACTTCTTGGGTGATAGTGATCGAGCCTCATCCAAGAATTGGCAAACGTTCCTCCTTCCATTTGAGCCATGTCTAAAATATTACCATACATCAAGAATTGATAGTGATCGCGCCTCATTCTTTGATACATTCCGGCCAAAGGTAAGGGAAAATTCAAGCAAACAAGAAACATCAAGAAGATCATCAAGAACCGGTTTCTTTTCTCGATTAGGAATTCGTTTCTTCATCTTTTTCTTTCTAAAGCTTTTTGTTTAGGTCAAAGATAGGATTTCTTTCCTTATTTTTCAGCTTTGTGTCAACGCAACAAGTCAGGAACCCATTCTTTAAATCTAGAGTTTGAAGTTCTATACGAGTGGTGTTGGAATAAAGAGTGAATCTTTCTTTGCTATCTAACGTTTTTGAGTGTTTTCTTTTGTTTTTCTTATCTTATAACAATGTCTTTTCAAGGATCTCCATCAAACAAAGGTGATACCTTTGATCAAGACAAGATGTGCAAGATGATAGAGGATATGGTGAGACAAATGGCTGAATTAAGGGGTGAATTGGCGGACTCAAAAATCCACATTCAACAACTTCAAAATCAGCAACATCATCCGCAAGAGAATGCCGAGATCAACCTTCAAAGAGTTGACAACATGGAACCGCCAAGGGCTCCCCAATTGCCGAGGGTAAATGTGGCAAATCCGGCAATTCAAGCAAATCGGATTATCAACAATCCGGTATATCAGCCGAGAAGAGGGGATTGCATTCAGCAAGTTGATGCCAATCTTGGTTCCATCAAGACCAAGATTCCCTCTTTTGAAGGTACAAATGATCCCGAGTTATTTTTAGATTGGATTCGAAAAATTAACCATGTTTTTTCTGTTCATAATTATTCGGAAGAAAATAAAGTAAGGTTAGGAGCCATGGAGTTTTATGGATATGCATCCATTTGGTGGGACAAGGAATCCGAAACAAGGGCAAAAGTGGAACAACTGGAAATTTCCACTTGGGTAGAGATGAAGGCGGTTATGAAGCGACGTTTTGTTCCTTTAAATTACTTAAGGGAACTTTACAACCGTCTACAAATATTAAAGCAAGGCGGCAAATCCGTCGATGAATACTACAAAGCCATGGAAATTGCAATGATTCACGCCGATATTTGTGAAAGTGATGAGGCAACAATGGCTCGGTTCTTAGCTGGCCTAAATGACAAAATCCGGATGAAGGTAGAACGTGCTAACCTTGATAATATTACTGACATGTTATATTATGCTGAGCAAATAGAAAGGCAACAAAAGGAAAAGAGTTTAAATGCAAAACCGGCAACTTTCCAAGCTTGGAGGAAGCCGAATTCAACTCAGCAATTTTCTACTGTTTTGCCGAGCCAAAGCAAGGGCAAAGAGGTATTTTATGAGGGAAAAACAGCCCCGGGACAGTTTGGGGCAGCAAGGTCTCAAAACCCATCAAATCTGGGCAATACAAAGGTAAATTCGACTCCATTTGTGCCTCGTGAATGCTTTAAATGTAGGGGCAAAGGACATATTGCTAGGGACTTCCCTAACAAGAATACAATGATAATGTTGGACGATGGATCGTGGGTAAGTGATGAAGAATCCGAGACACCCAATTTTAAGGAAGAAACCGAACACATTGCGGAAGATTCAGGTAGTGGTACAATTTTGGTTACACGGAAACTTCTTCATTCTCAACCTTTGGATGATCTTCACCAACATAGAAGTAATCTCTTCCAAATCAAATGTGAGGTAAAAGGCCAATCTGTTTTAGTCATTATTGATAATGGAAGTTGTACTAATGTTTGCTCTTATGATATGGTTTCCGCACTTGATTTACCATGTAAGGCACATCCTATGCCTTATAAATTATCGTGGTTGAATAATAATGGTGAAATCAAGGTGGATAAGCAAGTTGAGATAGAGTTCGAGATCGGGAGATATAAGGACTCGGTTTTATGTGATGTGGTCCCGATGACTGCAAGTCACATCATTTTGGGAAGGCCATGGCAATACGATCGAAGTGCAAATCACATGGGTAGAGAAAATACATATTTACTTCAAAAGGATGATTTAAAGTTTAAACTCATTCCTTTATCTTTAAATGCAGCTTGTGAGATACATAAACAAATGGCCATCAATAGAGAGAAGAGAGAAAAAGCAAAGAAAAAGAGAGTGAGGGAAAAAAAAGCCGAGTGTCCCGACCCTTGAGGTAAAAACCGAGAGGAAAAATGAGAGTAAAAGCCGTGAACTTAGTGAGACAAAAGGCAAGTTCCACCAAAGAGAGAAAAGAGTGTTTGTTTATAAGCCGGGAAAGGTAGATAGAGCAATACTGAGCAAAACAACCACTTGTTTTGTTAGTATTCAGAAATCGAAAGGTCTCTCCTTTCTAATGATTTTTTCGTTGATCTAACATCATCTTCTCTTCCTAGTCTTGCTTTTGATCTTTTGAAGGAATTCCAAGGCGTATTTCCCAAGGAATTGCCGAGGGGGCTGCCTCCAGTCGAGGAATCGAGCATCAAATCGACTTCATTCCGGGAGCAAGTTTGCCAAACCGGGCTGCCTACCGAGCCAATCCGGATGAGACCCGAGAAATACAAAGGCAAGTCGATTTACTCCTTGAAAAGGAGCAGGTAAGAGAATCTTTAAGTCCTTGTGCTAGTCCTGTCATTTTAGTACCTAAAAGAGAAGGGACTTTCAGATTATGTACGGATTGTCGTGATATTAATAAAATCACTATTAAATATAGACATCCGATTCCTCGCTTAGATGATATGCTAGATGAGTTAAGTGGCGCTTTGATATTTTCTAAAATTGATTTAACTCAAGGCTATCACCAAATTAGAATGAAAGAAGGTGATGAATGGAAAACTGCTTTTAAGACTAAATATGGATTATATGAATGGATTGTTATGCCTTTTGGTCTTACTAATGCACCTAGTACTTTCATGAGATTAATGAACTACATATTTTCGAAACCTTTGTTTTGGCAAGTTTGTTGTAGTTTATTTCGATGATATTCTTGTTTATAGTAAAAGCTTAGAGGAGCATCTAGAACATCTTAAAGCTGTCTTTACTATTTTAAGAGAACAAACCTTATATGCTAAACTTGAAAAGTGTGTTTTTTGCACTAATTCGGTTAACTTTCTTGGCTATATAGTTAGTTCTCAAGGTATTTGTGTTGATCCGGTTAAAATTCAAGCCATTCAAGAATGGCGAGACCAACAAATGTGACACAAGTTAGATCGTTTTATGGGTTAGCAAGCTTTTATAGGCGTTTTATTCGTGATTTTAGCACGATGGCTGCCCCATTAAATGAAGTAATGAAGAAAGATGTCTCATTCTTTTGGGACAAGCCGCAAGAGGCATGCTTCGAGAAGATGAAACAATTACTTACTTGTTCTCCAATTTTAGCTATACCTAATTTTGATATAATGTTTGAAGTTGAATGTGATGCTTCAGGTTTAGGTATAGGGGCTGTTTTGCAACAACAAGGTAAGCCTTTAGCATATTTTAGTGAGAAATTAAGCAATGCTTCGCTTAACTATCCTACTTATGATAAAGAGTTATATGCAATTGTTCGGGCTTTGGAGACTTGGCAACACTATTTGATCGCAAGAGAATTTGTCATTCACACCGATCATGAGTCAATCAAGTATCTTAAAGGCCAAAGTAAGTTGAATAAAAAGACACGCAAGGTGGGTTTCCTTTATCGATACTTTTCCTTACATCATCAAATACAAGAAAGGTAAAGAAAACATCGTTGCCGATGCTCTATCTCGAAGATATACTTTACTTTCCTTAATGCATGCTAAATTACTTGGGTTTGATCACATCAAAGCATTATATAAGGATGATTTAGAATTTTCAGAATTGTATGCTAAATGTGAGCTCTCGGCTCAAAATTCTTTTTTAGACTTGAAGATTTCTTGTTTAAAAAACAATAGATTGTGTATTCCTTCATGTTCTATTAGAGAATTAATTGTTAGGGAAGCACATTGTGGGGGTTTAATGGGTCATTTTGGTGTTGTTAAAACTTTAGATATTTTACACGAACACTTTTATTGGCCTAAAAATGAAAAGGGATGTTAGGAAAATATGTGAACTTTGCTTCAAATGTAAACAAGCTAAAAAGTACAAGCAAAGCTCATGGATTATATATGCCTTTACTGTTCCCTCTTCACCTTGGATTGACTTATCCATGGATTTCATATTAGGATTACCGAGATCTCAAAAAGGTAATGATAGTATCATGGTACGTCGTAGATCGTTTTTCTAAAATGTCTCATTTTGTTCCTTGTAGGAAAACAAAGCGACGCAAGTCATGTGGCGATTTATTCCTAAAAAGAAGTAGTGCGGCTTCATGGAATTCCGAGAACAATAGTAAGTGATAGGGACGTAAAGTTCTTAAGTTACTTTTGGAAGACATTATGGAATAAATTGGGGGACTAAATTGCTATTTTCCACATCTAGTCATCCTCAAACGACGGCCAAAGCGAGGTAACAAATAGAAGCGTAGGGGGGTTTTACTACGTGCTTTAATTCAAAAGAACTTAAAAAGGTGGGAAGAATGTTTACCTATTGCTGAATTTGCATATAATAGAACTTTACATTATACTACAAATAATTCTCTGTTTGAAGTTGTTTATGGTTTTAATCCTTTAACCCCCGTTAGATTTAACTCCTTTACCTGTTGATGAGTATTATAATATAGAAGGTGACTCTAGAGCTGATTATATACAAAGGTTACATCAACAAGTAGCCGAGAATATCAAGAAAAGGAATCAACAAATTACACATCAAGCCAACAAGGGCCGCAAGCACATTTCATTTGATGTTGGTGATTGTGTTTGGTTACATCTTCGGAAAGATCGTTTCCCAAATGAAAGAAAGAGTAAATTACATCAAAGGGGTGATGGACCATTCCAAGTCGTTGCAAGGGTCAATGATAATGCATACAAAATAGATTTAAAAGGTGAGTATGGCGTACATTCTACTTTTAATGTTTCGACTTATCTCCTTTTGATTTTGATGAAGATTTGCATGGCTGATCACGATGATGATTCGGGGACGAATCATGCTTTTCAAGGGGGAGGGGATGATACGAGACCAAGCCAAGGGCAGCCCTACTCTAAAGATCCTCTTGTCAACATTCAAAGACCAATGACAAGATCAAGAAAGCAGAATACTTTAAAGAATATAGCAGCCCTAATCCGAGACATTAAAGTTAAAGAGGAAGTGAACCTTCAACTAGAAGATGATGACAAAGTCAACCTCTTAACTTTTGAGAAGATACAAATCGGCCCAACCAAGCGAAAGTGGCTAAAAAAGGGCATTTTAGTCTTTTTACACATTAAAGTCTATTTTAGCCTATTCTAGACTATTCTAGACTTTAATTATTTTAAGTATTGTTATTTCCCTTTTAGCCGTGTAAAAGCAAGTCATTGCTATAATAAAGGACATGTTGTCCATGTGTTAGTTAGTTGGTTAATAAAGAGTCCTAATGCAACTAGGACTCTTCATAGATTAGTAGTTAGATTAGATTCTAGCCGCCACTTTATTGTTTAGGTAGTTACTTGATAGCAAGTTGTTATTCAAGAGTCCTAATTCTTCAAGGACTCTTATTTGTTTTCAAGAGTCCTAATCCTTTAAGGACTCTTATTTCTTTATTGGTTGTAACCGAAATCTCAACCTACTTAAGGGAGATTTCTGCCACTTTAATATCTACGTTAGATATATTGATATTTTGGTAAGGTTATTCCTTAGCTTCTCGTGTTTGAACTTCTAGATAGAAATTCATTCATTCTTGAGTTACTGTATCAACAAGTTAGTTTCTCTTGTTGTGGTGTTTCAGCCTCCATTGTTAATTAACCTCCCTTAGTGTTGCGTTGATTAAATTCCCATAGAAACTTGTTCGAGAATTGAAGAAAGATCGGGCTCAACTTAAGTCGAACCTTGCGGTTCTTCATCAGAAATTGGTCTGATTTGAGAGAAATTGGTTGGATTATCCACCTTTGGAATTAGAACTAGGAGTGAACTTTCCATTGACTTAGGCATTGGAAGTCTCGCCCAGAAATCATGCACCGCTTGAATAACATCAGGACCAACGATATCCCAGCAAGCCTGGTAAAACCTCCCTGAAAAACCATCAGGCCCTATAGTACTTGTGGGACACAAATAAAAAATGGCTTCTTGAACCTCCTTAGTTGAAGACAACTTGTCAATTTGCTGGTTTGTTTCGGCTGTAATAATGGAAGGGAGATAGTCTAGCACACGATCATCATTTTGTTGATGAGGGTCACGGCTAAATAAATCCTCAAAGAAGGAAGCTCCCTGCGACCCCTAATAGTCTGTTGTATCCGAAAGTGAATCACCATTGGGCGATAGGATCTGAGCTATTTGCATCCTCTTTTTTTTTATTCCTGCAATAAGAGTGAAAATGGCTAGTGTTAGCATCTCCATCTTTGGCCCACTTTACGCAGGACTTTTGACGCTAAAACCCTCTTCATGCTCAAGAAAAGTTATATATTGTTGTTTGGCCTAAGTCAAAGAAGCTAGATTAATTGCACTCAGATCTCGCATCGTACTCTATCTCAAGGTTCGCCATATTCTCCTTTGCAGCTTTAATATTTTTTATTAACATCCCCAAAAAAACATTACGATTTCATATGCTCAAAACAATTTTCGAGTCTCTTTAGTTTCTTTTGAATTTTAAGATCCCAACTTTCCGATGCCATACTTTCCCGACGTCAAGCCACGAGAGCATCGCCCTCGAGTGGAACCACCAAAATCTGTAATTTCCTCTCTCTAAGAAGAGTGAACCACATCCATAAAAATGCCATGCCTTACCCACATGTCTTGGAAAGCGAAAAAGCCGAGCCTCTTCCAGGGGCCGTTTAGTGAAAAAGTAATATGAAGAGGGCAATGCGTCATTTATAGTGCTGGGGTAAATAGGGATACCCGGGAGTGTTGAAACATTAGAATCCACGATGTGTTCACCAAAACCCCTGTCCCAAACGTCGATGAACGGGCAGGATTCCTCCCCGACACCAAGTATACTGGACTCCCCAGAAAAAGGTACTTCCAATAGGCCATAATCACTAGCTTGTCTCTGCAAACTCACTTATAGAAAAACATGGCGAGCACCGATCCTCGACTTTCGATTGACGGAGAACTACATTGAAATCGCCTCACATCCAAGGGTGGGTATCACTGCATTTCGAAAAGGGACCGTATATCATTCCACAAAATACGTCTGCACGTGAGGAGCACTTCTATCATATACAAAAAATCAATAAACGAAGCTCCGGTGAAAGCATTAATTTTGACATGAACCAAGCTGTTCCCGTATCCCCAACCATATCTATATCAAAAGAACCATCCCACATCGACCATATTTTACTTGTATAGTTTCCATAGTAGAAATCAAATCCCAAACAGCGAGCATACAAATTAATATCATCCAATCCTACTAAAGGCTCAAGCAATATCAGAAAATTTAAATGATGTTCCAATTTCAACGCCCTGATGTTAGCAATAGTTCTTTATCATTCGCAATACCCGAATGTTCCATAACAACCAATTCATCGGAAAATATATGACAAATCAAGTATGGGTAGTCCAAGACTATTGAGTAAGAGAAGCGCCCTTTTGAGCCAATCTAGGAGAGCGCTATAACGTACGATGAGCATTGGTTGGTGGGCCAGTACCATGTTGTTTACGGTATTAGAAGCTCGAGGTCAAAGAGAAAATTGGAATCCCGGGTTGTTCTACTAAACTCTAATCCTGCATAGTGGTCCCACCCGTCCGCCACTTCTTCCAAAATTTCCCCTGTTTAGGTCAAATCTGCTAGAGCAGATTCGATAAATTCTCCTGCTGATAAGCGGGTCGACCTTTCCTTATTCCGGATCCTCTGCTTCCTCGACCCGATACCGCTCCGCTTCACTTTCGGATTGCTCACGCTCGATTCGGAAGAACACATGCATCGAGTTGTGTTGTGACATCGGCCAGCGGCGCCCTTACCTCCAAATTTTGCGCCATCGTAAGCCCAGGAAGACCGCATGACAAGCGTTACGCAATATTTTTCAATGGCTGCTATGTGAACTCTTGTCTGAGGAACTTGTAGACTCGGCCCTATACTCTCGGATACAATCTTTTTTCGTGATTGGTGCCAGTGAGATTTCCCGAGCGGCCAATATTGATGGCGTCTTGGGAATTGGAAATCTTTCCTCCTCAACCGGCACGTGTGCGGTATCTCGATTGTGTTATCACTGAACCATTAGCACCATCAGTAAACCCCGATGAGGGTACGATTAGAGCTCAGCCATGGCCGCCACTATTTCTTGGATGATTGGGGTCCCATCAGTCTGCAGATAGAACTATGTGCATCGCTGCAGACGTCCCCAGCCTCATCCCAAGGCTGTTGAGCGGCCGCCGGACCTCTTTCAATTTCTCTATTAGTACGGCCCTAACCTTTTTTGGATTTAAAATTGTGTCTCGCAAGTCACCCACCACAATTTGTTTTCATCTCGCTTTTAAATTTTGCACGCCATCGGCGAGGGTCTTTGATTACCTTGAAAATCGGCATTCCCATGACCAATCTTCACACATCTTGTGCAATACTTAGGTAATTCATCATATGTGAGAGGTTGCCAAAATCCCTTTTTCCAATTTTTACGTGAGTAATCCGTATTCTATGAGGCAATTCTCCAAGCAGATCCAATTCAACACATACCTTAGCAACACTTTGAGTGCAGTAGCATTATTTCTTGGCGCATCCAAGTGTTAAAGCCTCGCTCTACGGCTATGCCAAAGAGAATAATTTTGACTTATTGTAAAGATGAATTGGTCCTCAAAACCAATCCAGAAACAGAACGCATCATGGTTCTTCAAACAAATTAAAATCATAGGTCCATTTAAAAACTAGCATATTCAATCCAGCGAGAACACCCGACATCCTTGCCTCCATAGCCTGCGATGATCTTTCCTCCAAATCAAAATGGATCAAAACATGCCTTGGATCCATCCAACCAATCAAAAACTACCCTTAAAACCCGAATTTGTGAAAAGCCTTTACGCAATGATTCCATATTCGGGCCATGTTTATGGAACTTTACGAACCAGCGAATCTCCATGGCGATATGAGGGCCTCATGTTCATCGGGAAGAGATGGTGAGATTCGTTTTCCCTTGAAAGTATCCGGTGGTGATCACGGCCCGATTGGGAAGTGGCGGCCGTCAGAGAGAGGAGATCGACAAAAGCGACTTCCTAGGTCAAGATGTTGGAGCGTCGGCGGCTCCAGGTAGATGGCTGGCCGTTAGCCATGTCGGGCCGCAAGCCACTTGGCGGCGATGAAGTTTACCGCGAATAGGAGACTATTTTAGAGAGAATATTTTAGGAGACAAAAGAATAATCTATATTCTATATGTTACCATTATGGTAATTTATTTCTACCAATTCTATCAAACTAGTGTCCACCGAATCTATATCTACTTTCCTTATTTCAAATGAAAAATATAAATAGAAGCGAGCCCCATGTTTACAATTATCAATTGATAAATAGAATAGGAAGGAAACAATATTCAAATTAGGAAGAAATAACAAAAACAAAAAAAGAACACACATGCCTTTTTTAAAAGCGAAAAAAATGATTAATTCAATTTGAGAGGAATTAAAATGCCGATACAGTCTTTTCTTTTGAGAACTTGTACTTGAATTTTTCATATTATCAATCATGTTTTGTGAATATTTTGTGTTAAATGAGATTAGATCAATGTTCAAACTATTCTCACTCGAAATAGTTTTTTCATTTTCAACGCTTGCCTAACCTAAATATTTCCAGTATTCTATTTGAATGGGAATGGAAGATTTTTTATAGAGAAAGTATACACATGGCGCAAAACTCCAGTGCATCATAGTTGATGTTAGAAGTTCACATATGGTTGTCGTGCGAAAGAATAAGGTTCAGGGAATAATTATTATATGTATTTATGACACACCCAGTGCTTAGGAATGGTGGCATGGAAGTGTCTCATTGGCTAAAGAGACACCAAAACCCACAACAAAGTTTTCAAGCGAATTAGCAATGCATGG